>CM038466.1:755437-2049907 GCA_021464415.1 Lonicera japonica
AGGATGTAAAATTTCAAAGTTGGTGGATGCTTGTTGGTGAAATGCTTGATTGTTGTATGCATTTTATCATCAACAACAAGAGCTCTAAATTAAGAAGAGAGCAAAAGAGTGAGTAGAGAGAAAAATTAGAAGTGAAGTGTCTAGGTGAGAGCTTTGCAGTTTCTAATTTTTAGAGTGTTAATTGAGAAAAATATAAGCAATTTTCTAGGTGAGAAAAATTGCAGTGTCCATTTTGAGTGTTGAGAGAAACACAGTGTGTGTATAGGTCTGCTAACCAGTCTTGTAAACCACTCTTTCTTTCGATATAGTGAATTTGGTGCGCTCTATGGACTAGTGGCAATTTGCCGATACCACATAATTCCTTGCGTTGTGAGATTGATATATTGTTGTGCCAAATAATTTTATTGTTCAATTTTCTTTTGTCATTTATATCCCAAGATCCCACTTGGAAACTAGTAGCATCTAGTTTGTTCCCAACGGGTTGAGCATCAATTAAATAAAGAACAAATGCAGCATCATCTTTGTGATTTATTTTTATCTCTGCTTGTTTATTTAAGTCTTGGTCGGTATATTGTTTAATTTGTAGATAATGTTCTGTTTTCTATCAGTCCTTGCATGTTTCTTTTTTTGGTTTGATATTCTTGAGAAGGAGAAGAGACGCTCAATCGAAAAAGTGTATGTACGTATATTGTGCTGCTGCAGTCTTTAAATGGAGAAATCAAGTATTACTATATATATAGCTAGTACCCCAGGAAGTAGTACTCAAGTCATATATATTCGATCTGTTGATGAGTTGACAGCTAGCAAAGATGTTGGCAAAGGCAACAAATTAAAGCTTAAGGAGTCTTTCATTTCACTCTATATATGTATCAACCAACATGTGTTAGTTTTCCTTTTGTAGCAAAAACATAGAGACATATAGAATAATTAAAAATTGTGAAAAGGAAATGTATCATAGTATAATAAATTTTAATCTTGAGGGCCGGTTGTATAACTAGAAGGCTAGAAGAAGGAGAAGTTGTTGAATCTGAAGCTGGTGCCATAGCTAGAAGCATGGGTATAGGCATGAAGGAGGTCGTTTTGTGGGGACCAGAATTCGGCCTTCAAACCAACCCTCCTAACTGCTTTCAGTATCTTGTTCCGATGAGCGTAACCCGTAACGACTACCTTGTGACTATTCCCGTCCACTTCTACTTTCTCTATCCCTGCATGAATACGTACATAATTCAGGACACATGATAATAAGTTGAGGAATTCCAATATATTCAGTCACAAGTCAGTAATAGGTGTGCTTTTCTAGCTAGGTAAGTACCTCTCAATTTTGAGAGACATTTTCGTAGGCGCTTCTCATGTATACCGACCATCTCTACCTTCAATTCAACAGTCTGCAAAACATTATTTTTAAGCATAAATTTAACGATATGCAAGAGAATTAAGAATTGCCAGATATGTATTTTCAACACACACACACACACACATATATATACATATATATAATTACGATGCTAGCTAGAGATAATATTAATTAAGGATCGAGATGTATTTTGAAAATGTTTCAAATGAAAACAGTAGGTAGTTTATGTAAATTAATCAAGGGAAACACTTATAGTCGATTTATTATAGTTGGGACGAAGTTGAAGTTGAAGTTGAAGGCATGCATATATATATGACGAGTAAATTAATAAAGCCAATCACGTGCCACAAAAATAGTATATATTTATTAAAACTGTGATATAGCGAAAAAAGCACAATTTATCTGTAGCCATTGTGAACATAACAAATATATTGGTTGAAATTAACATGACGAAAGGAAAATGTAGGAATATATTGAAGGGGTAAAGATAATTAAAAAAAGTACCTCCATGAAGGAATGATGAAATCAATTGATGGAGTAGCTAGTGAAAGAAGATCGAGTTATGTATATATGTAAAGAGTCGAATGAAGCGAAGAAGATAGAGGTTGAGAATATATGGGATTTAATTAGAACTATATCTATATGCTAATGGGAATGATCGATTGGAAGGAATAATGGATAGGGAATGGGACAGCAGAAACTCTAGCTTATATATATATAGAGATAGACACACACATACGGACAATTAAGGAGATCTATGAGCTAGGAAAGGGGACAAAGAAACAAGAAAAAAGCTAGTGCGCTCTCTCTCTCTCTCTATATATATATATATATGATATATATACTGGTCTTGGGCCAGGGTGGGCATAAACAATAAAGTGGGATCTTAAGTTACTTAATTATATTGGGTACGTAATTGTGTCATTGTATATATATATTATTTATTTATATATACACTGCACTGTACGTAACTAATACGGAGTAGTAGCTAAGGATCATCTTCAATATAATATAATATTCTGATTTGCTTTTGTCAAAAGTGAAACCAAGAATGCGACAACATCCATCAGACATCGCCAATATATACCTCGATACAAGAGAAGATAGAAGAAGCAGAAGAAGAGCCTTTTTCTTTTTGTTCCAGATCGCTCGATCTTCTAATTCATTAATTAAGTGTGTATATATATATATGTAGCAAGTAATTAAGCTCTAAATTCAAGAATCTCCTCCCCCTGTCCAAAGCAAGGAACTAACTAGCTAGGCATTAGTTTCAAATGATTGGCTTTGACGGGTCCAACTTACCCTTTCTTGGGGGAATATATATATATATATATATCGATCATTCCCCATCTCATCTCTCTCTTTTCTCTCTTCCTAAATGTTATAAGAAAAAAACTAGCAACAAATATTATTATAATAAAGTGGTTCAGTTATTTCTTGGGATTTGAATACCTACAGAATCGGATCTAAGCTAGCTTCTCCTTTCAGCTTATCATGGCTTAACTTGCATCTTAATTAAGGCAGCCGTTATTTACACACCAACAATTATTTGGTTTTACTCCATATTTCATTCGCTTGATGATAAGTGAATAAGTGTATGTTACTCGCTCAATGATAAGCGAATAAGTGCATGTTTTTCGCTCAATAACAAGCGAGTAAGGTATTGAAGTTTTTACTCGCTAGTCATCAAGCGAGTAAGATGCTCTTACTCGCTTATTATTGAATGATGAACATGTACTTATTCATTTGGTATTAGGTAAATAAAAAGTAGAGTGTTATCAAATATTTTTTGGTGTGTAAATAGCAGCTGCTAAATTAATTGTAGTGATGATGAGATCAATGACATTATTATAGCTAGCTACCCGGCAGTCCAATCATCTTGTGGCCCCAATTATTTGATCCCCAAGGTATTTTGTTTGTGTGTGTGTGTGTGGGTACATGGCTCAATCCGATTTATAAAAGTGTAGTAGTGACTAGTGATTTGATGTAGCGGAAGAATAACCAAAAAAAGAAAAAGAAAAGAAAAGAAGAGGGGGTTAAGAGAGAGAGAGAGAGAGAGAGAGAGAGAGAGAGAAAATAAAAACTTGTGACACATGGGAAGAATAAATAAACTACAGAGCAAGTTTGGTATTTTTTTTGGCTTGTGTAAGCTTAGCTAGATCGAGGTTTAGATGAAAAGAAAATGAAATGAAATGAATGAGATGCATGTATGAGGTGGCAACCTATTTGTTGCTTTTGAGACGCAACAAACAGAGCTGAGTGGCAAAGAAGAGATCAAATTAATTAATTAAAATTTTATCCTCCTCAAGTACTAAGTGATATATATATATATATATAGAACTCCATTCTCTTAAGAATTGTCTTTAAATTAACTAATTTAATGGTTATTCATTTTTAGAGAGTAAACGAATAAATTTTTTGATGAAACTTGATGGAAATGATTTGTATAATGAATAAATTATCTCTACCAAATTTTATCAAAAAATTCTACTAAAAAGTCTGTTGACTTACCTTTTTTTAAACATACATATTTTTGGAAATTGAAATTTTAGATATTTAATTAATCTACTTTCCGGTTTAGTTTTTTTATGAAATTTGATGAAAATTAAATGATCTAGCATTCATTAGAGAAGGGAACTATATATATGTATATCTGATTGAAACCATCATCATCATCATCCTATTCATTAATCTGAACTCATCATCCTATACTATATAAACGGACCTGGCCATATATGTGTGTGGCCCTTTTAAGTTGGAGCAAAATTATGTACTAGCCGGCTAATGCCCATGTGTGTGTTGGTACAAGTTTTTCCAGCTGCAAAATGTCATATATATATACAATCAGTTCGATTACTTCCTCCAAAACTTTTTATCCCATTACAAACCGTCAAAGATGGAGCCCACTGAGCCGATCGATCGAGAATAAATGCTTGTAATATATATATGTATATAATATATATTGATGCAGCAGCAGGATGGGGTTTTGGGGGAAAGTGAAGGGGAGGACCAAGGAATTTCTTCGGAATCTGAATCTCTCGTATTTACATATACTCGTTTCTCTAGAAATTTGTCTATCTCTATTTGGTCAAATACTTGGTTGGTCCCTCATACTATTCCTTACTTTTTTGAATGGTTTGAGCGGCTGGATACGTTTCTCCGGACCTCGGCAATCTACTTTGAAAACTTTTTTTTCTTCCTTTTCTTGGGTTATATGGGAATAAAAAGACAAAACAAACCACTCTTGACGTAGAACACAAGCGTGAGATTAAAAGAAAAATGCATTGTTTTCAACATGATTCTTGAATTAACAGAGATAATTTTTAAAATAATTGTTTTCTTTATTGCAAAGGTCATTGTTACATCAAAGGGACGTAGTTTATTTATACTACTAAAAACTTAGATATATCATAAATAATTAGCACTGCTTAAAAGTTATTTTAAATAGATATTTAACATAAGTAAAACTTAAATTACCAAAAATAAGAATATACCTAAACCTAATATTCTAGATTTAGTAAATCTCTAATAATTAAGATAGGGTAATTATTTGGGTGATTTTATTTCCATCCACTAAATCTTTCAGTTAATCCACCCTTAAATTATGAAAATTTTAAATGAAATTTCACAAAATTACCCTTTTTAAAATTGATTAGTATATCCACCAATTTTAATTAAATTATAATTGTATAATTTTAGATTCCTTTTTTATTAACATTCCTAATCTAAATATAATTCCTTTTAATTAACTTCATCTTTACGTTTGAAAAGGTTTCAACAATTTAGGTTTACATCTGCGCTTGTGTAGATCAAATAGAACATCTCAAAACGTATTTTTTCAAAGAAAAATACAAACCCTAATATCATTACATAGTTTAAGCATACAACAGTGGAAAATCTTTTTCCAATGAGAGAATCAAATAATACTTTGCAACACGAAGAAGAGCCTGCAGGAGAATGGATTAATGCGGCATTAGAAGTTGAGAAAGAATTAGGTATTAGTGTTGAAAACAGTTTATTTCCATCGCAATCAGCAGAGGCTGCACGTTCAATGGTGTGTTCATTTTTATTTTATTTTTTTGCTTATGAATTTGTGCTTTAGATTTTATTCTAAAATATAATAAAAGAACTTAATTTTGGATATAGTATTACAGAGTTCCGCAAAACCTGAGTTAATATCTAATATCGAATCCAAAATTAATTTGTCTCAAAATAATAATTGTATTGTTATTTTTATATTCTTTTAAACTTACAAACATATATTATAATATTTTTTTTAGGATCCTAAGGAATCCAACCAGAAGGAATTTATTATTCCGGAAGCTTTATCGGTGTTACAATCGGTTCAAAGTGATGTCGATGATGTGCCGGTGCAAGAAGTGGAATCCAACCAGAAGGAATTGATTAATCTTTTGAACCCCCAACATTATAATTAATAATTTACAATTTTTCTATGCATTAATATTTTGGAACCCCCGACATTATAATTAATAATATAATTATTTACTCTAAAAGTTAGACATGGTATAGGAAACTTGGTATAATTTAAATTTTTAATATTTCGTATTGTGAGTTAGACTTAAATAGTATAAAAACCAAATTATTTCAAGATTTTCGAAATTGTGGGTGTGGGTTTCTAAGGTTGGAATACATATTTGGTGATTTAAAGAATATGAAATTAAAGTTTTAGGGTTTGTGATAGGATGTAAAAGACGAAGAAGAAGAAGAAGAAGAAGAAGAAGAAGAAGAAGAGGATGAGACAATGGGAGAATCGTTAAAACCGTAAGGGGGAAGGGGTTAAATTTTGTTTTTGTTATTTTACTGCAAAGTTAAATAAAATTTACCCATTTTTAAAGTGGTTATACTTATTAATTTAGTGGATATTTTCATATTAAATTAGTATTTAAAATAATATTTATAAAATTATATTCATAATATTTTTTTGTCAGTTCATCCACGTTCGCGGATTAACTTAATGTGCAATACGGATTAACTTAACAATGTGTATTAACTGAAAGATTTGGTGGATGAAAATAAAATCACCCAATTATTTTCCCCGAGATAATAAAATAAAAATACGTAAATAATAAATTAAAATCGTCTTGACGCATTCGGTGCCATTCACCCGCTCTTCAAGAAAACTCGTCCTCAAGTTTAATGAAAGAAATTGATATCTTCCATACCAAACAACAAGATACTAAAAAATCATGATAATCAAACCAAATTGAATATCTCCACATCCAAATTTTCCTAAAAAAATCTCCTAAATTATTAAAAAAATAATTTCAAAAGAGTATTTACGGCAAGAAAATAATTCTATATTCCAAAAAAATCTTGCACATCAACATCTGGTTCACGATAATTCCATAAGTTCCATGTTGGATCACACTAGTCTTCTCTTCACAACACCGGAAATGGATCAAACTAAAATTTTGTTCATCAACAATAAATCTAGATAAAGTATTTAAACCCTAAATGAATTTACGAATATCATCTACATTCACGCACGGCACATCAACCCTTATAATAGGTAAAACTAACAATTTTATAATTCAATTGCAGGGATCTATACTTTCTTTTTTAGCACATCTTCTTTTGAAACTTTGAAGTAGTAAAAATACTCTTCGATCCTTAACAACCAATCAACAAACTCGCATTTGTTAAATCAGCCGTTAAAAAGTTTTCTACCATTGGAACTTTTTTCATGATCTCCACCCATGTTAAGGCGGCCATGGGTAATCCTATGGTCCTGACCCTACCAGGATTAACAATCGAGTTACCACCAAGACCAAATATAGCAATTGACTTTTGGATATCGAGAATTGCAATCTCCATTTGTTCATGTCGTTGTTCTTAAGCTTGCATGGCTGCACAAAAGGTTTGCACTTCTTAAGCTGCAATGTCGAAGTGGTTAGGACCGTAACTACCAATTGCCAACGAGCCAAGCGAACTCCTCATCTGATACCATTGACATAATATATAAACTTAAGGTTAGGAAAATAAGGGTATCATCATGACTCTTGAATTAACAAGAAAAAAAGAGATAATTCTCAAATTAATTTATTTTTTTAATAAGAAGGGTGGGTTTCATTACTACATCTAAAAGGCATAGCTTATTTATACTACTAGAATCGTAGACATACTATAAATAATTAGAATTGCTTAAAGGCTAATTCAAATAAATCATTAACATAATGAAAACTTAAATTACCAAAAATAATAACATACCTAAACTTAATATTCTAGACTTATTAAATCTCTAATAATTGAAATTAGGTAATTGTTGCCTATAAGATAATAAAATGAAAATACACAAATAATAAATTAAAATCGTCTTGACGCATTTCGCATCAACTCTCCTGTCAAATATGCAACACCCTGCATGTCCGCCTTCAAAAGTTGCGTTAGCTCATTTGTTGGCACCATCACCCTCATGGTTCGCTCTCCTTAGACCCTTCCAAGCTTGGACATGTAGTCAGCGCATTTGTTTCTTTTACAATGAACGTGATTAAGTTCTAAGAGCATTGCGTCCTTCAATTTTTTACAATATTCAATGAGGCTCTTGTTGATGTGCCAATAAATTGGTACATTGTAGTCCATTAATATATATTTTGGAGAACGTATATTATTACATTTGTTGTGTTTTTTGAACTTTTTAGGTGTTGGGAATTAAATTGAGAAGTTTTCAAATGAAGAAAATTGGTTGCGTGCAATGCTTGTGTTCAAGAAAATTCTGGCACTAATCCGTACGAAATTTGAAGAAAACTCTAGAGACAAAAGTTCTATATCTTTGAGTTAGTTACGCGTGGGTGAAAACCTTACATCAATCGGAGTTTGGAGCGCCAAGTTATGGTCAAAATATAATCAGTGCGTCAAAGAATTAAATCTAGCGGGCCCAAATTTAGCCCACTTCGAATTTAAAGAGTGCTGCCGGCCTTTGTCCATTAATTCAGCTTCAAGACCAAGCCTACAAATGGATCTAAAACCCAAAACCTAATTGAGAAGCTAGCCCATTCGTCACTAATTGCAATCAAAACCCAAATCAATTAACTCAAAGCCATCATGCTCATTCAATTGATATCCCTAAGCCATTATCACTTATAAAAAGCAGGAAGGGTCCGCAAATCACCATCAATAGCACAGCCGCAGGTTGTTCTGATTTTTTTTATTTTTTTTTTCCTTTTTCTTTTCTTTCTTACACATTAATCAAGACAACAGCCTTTATTTTTTTCTTTGCTCCTTCTTTTGTCTTTTTTTAAGGCTGGGAGCGGTTCGATTTCTAGCCAATTTTCGAAGAACCATTAATCGAATCATTAAATTATAACGGTTCGATTCTAAGTATAAAAAAGTGAAGAACCGTTTAAGAACAGAACCGGTTCTAACGGTTCGATTTCTCCAGTTTATCAGTTAATCGTTAACAAAAGAAAAACCAAAATATTAACGGTTATTCGGTTCTTCCAGTTTATTGGTTGACCGTTAACAAGAGAAAAACCGAAATATTAACGATTATTGAAAAGAAATAACGGTTATTGTAAAGAAATAACGGTTCTAATGATTCTAAATGTTCGGTTTTTAAGCATTGGAATAGAGCTTAGAAAGAAAATTTCAATAACGGTTATTGGAAATAAATTATATTAAGAACTGTTAACCGAACCGTTAACAAATGACAAGAACCAAACCGTTAAAAATAATTAGCAAATTTTGAAAAACCGAACCGGTTTTTATCGATTCAGTCCGGACTCGTTCTCCGGTTCCGAGTTTTATTTTCCAAGCCCTACTTTTTTTCGATTAGCGATTAGTGTGAGCAACAGTCACGCGTTTTTTTCTCTTTTCTATTCTTCTTCCATTGAGAACCGCGGCAATTGATTACTCCCTCTGTCCAAATTTAATTATCACACTTCAAAAAATTAAAAATTAAAGAGACAAAATAATTACTTCAAGAGAAAATACTTATTTTTAAAAATATCATTTACTTTTCTCCTAATAAAAAAAGTGGCGGGGCCCAAAATAAAGAAAGTGGTGGGAGTTTAAAGGGTAATATTGGAAATAATAAAAAGTGCTGTAATTAATGATCTACTAAATATAGAAAGTGGACAATTAAATTGGGTCAGAGGGAGTATTAACTCTTAGGGAATGTGCCTAGAAATTTGAGAACAGATATATTTTATTTTGTTTTATTTGTTATTGATGCAATATCTACTCTTTATTAATTTATTTGGAGCTTGATGAACAGTAAATTTATTTTGAAATAGATTAACATAATTTTCTCCATCAATTTATTTGCGCGTACTAAGTAAGTATTTTAATTAATTAATTTATTTATTCATTAATTATGTTTTGTGTTTTAATTACAAGCAATGTTATTTTATAGGGTTAAGGATGAGTGTATTTGATTCATTCACTTGCACGTATTCATACCAATTGACTCTATCAATTTAATACTTTAATGTTAAAAATAATTCTTCCTATTGAATGCCTATTTTAATTGATAAAATAAAGTTTGATTCTTATTATTTTTTGTTGGATTTGCCTTATGATTTGTTTGACGGATGTAGTGAATGTTTTGATTTTATACAAACATTCCACTTAATCAGATCATTATTAATATGACTTTTTTTTTATTAAATCATTGACTGGTTTGGTGCGTACCAATATTGGATGAAATTGGAGCATACCAATACACATGGAGAGTGCAGAAGTCAACTCATATTTTAGTAGTTTCTTTTTTGAACAATTTCCTTATTTTAAGTTTCCTTATTCATTTAGAAATTAGATTGGCAGTTTTCATTTTAAAATAGTTTATATTAAGTTTCCTTTTTGTAATAGGATTCTAAGGCTTTATTTTCTCATATTTAAAGGTGCTTGTGAAACATTATTTTAAAGTTATGATGATATAAACAAACACCTTTAAGTTCTTATTCGAACTTGTTAAATAAATTGAATTGATTAAATTCAGTTATTCTAAACTTATCAATTGATCATTCCCAATTAATTGTGGTGTGTTCGACTATACCAAGGTTCACACTTTCATTATAGGTGTTGGGTTACGGATCCATCTTATATCAATTCGTCCAATTCCAAGGTTCTTGCCTCCAAATAGGCAACGGATCACAAATTCACCCCAAATCTAGTCTAGAAACAAAGTGGGGAACAAAAATATTTCCCCACAAATTTTATACTTTTTGTAGAAAAATAATTTCATTGCCAAATATCGCTTTTTGCGGGTATTCCCCCCCCCCCCCCCCCCCCCCCCCCCCCACTACTACAAGGCAATTTTGCCACAAAAATAAACTATTTCGCCATTAAATATGTGTTTTTGGTGGGAAAAAAATAAATCTCCATAAAAGAGACATCTTTAATAGTGATTTTATTTCCTACGTATGATAAAATTAACTTCCACATGAAGAATATTTTTTGTGGGAAAATATTAAATCACCACCAAATGCATCTTTACCAGGAAAATATTCTTCCGCTGATGATAAAAACTAATTGCTACACAAGAATGTTTTTGTGGGGAAGCAATGGTAATCACCACAAAAGATAATCTTTTGTGAAAAATTGTGTTCCCGCTAATTATAAAATGAGTGCCACAAAAAACAAACTTCTTGTGGCAAAACTATAAAATTGCTACATAATGTTATTTCAGTGACAAATTATGCTCCCACTAATGATAAAATTAATTGCCAAACAATGGAACATTTCGTGGCAAACAAAATAAAATCCCCATAAACTATTATCTTTTAGTAACAAAGCTATACCGATAATTTTGCTGCAAAATATAACAATATAAATATTCACCACTAAAAGTCTAAAATCAAATACAAAAGTCTCCAATTACCATTTCATGATAAAAACCTACTATCAATACGTAGTTTACCAACAATTTGTTCAAATACCAATCTATTAAAGTAACAAATCCAAAATAAAATAAATATGTGAAACTACTAGCAAAAGACTAATGGATCACCAAAAATGCAAGAAAGCTAGTAACAAATCCATCAAACTACTTTTTTCACTCCACGCTTCTTCTTCGATCTGCTTAAACCTTCAAATTATTTTTCTCGCTACACTTCATCTTCAATCCCAAATTATAACCTGTATTTGGAACATCTTATTAGTACTTAAATCATCTCAACTTTAACATATTATACTACCTTTCATGAATATACTTAATTAATTATAGTCAACATTTAGACAAAATTTATGTATGCAAGCGTACATTCCTATTCTTTAGTTGTTATATTTGAAAAAGAAAGGGGAAGTGAAATGATAAACTTTTAAGAGAGTGGGAGGTTATATAAATAGTACTAGCAGTAACAATATTTAATTTATACAATCCATGCAAATGCCAAGCCATCTCCTTAAAATTTTGAAGTCTAATTGCAGCCAATTGGCACCACTTTGGCTGCAACACATATAGCGAATTCATAGCATTTGTAGCAGCCAAAGTTGTTATAATTCAATATAATTATGTTGCAAAATTAGTAGCAAATGTAGCCAATATAACAGTCTAAAATGGCAATAAAATTGAGAAATAAATGAGCAATTCATGTGATAGTGCAGTAAAATAAACAAAATAGGCAAATGAACACTTTAAATAGTTTCCATTTAAGGAAATTGTTTTGAATAAGATCATTGTTCCAAACTCCATTTTTAGTAATTAAACTGGACACAATTCTTTCCATCAGGCCATTCGTAGTATTAAATGTATCCATGATAGGACATTTACTGCACCACCAATCCAAACCCACATTAATATTCTCACAATTGCCAATACTCCATCTAGTGTTAACAGTAAAGGAATTGGCCTTTCTAGCCCATTATTTAGGATTACTACCATAACCATACTTGTTCCTCATCAGATTGATCCAAGAGGTGTGTTATTACCAGTCATCACCTCCCAACCAAGCTTTGCATTGGTAGCAAGGTTATTATTAATAGATTTTTTAATGCCGAACCCTCCCAACCAAGCTTTGGATTGGTAGCAAGGTTATTGTCAATAGCTTTTCTAATGCCAAGCCCTCCTACACTTTTAAGTTGACAAACGGTATCCCACATCACAAGTTGAACTTTTCACTTATTTTTCGTGTCACCCCAAAGGAAATGATGATTCAAATTGTCAATTTCTTTGTAAAAGTAAGTAGGAATTTAATGGTTTGTGTGATATAGTTAGGAATCGTAGAAGACACAAATTGAATAACAGTGTTTCTAGCTGCAAATAAAAGCAAACTAGCTTAATTTCCACCCACTCAAATTTTGTTTTTTTTAACTTCTTCAACCAAGTCTTTAAAGTGCTATTTTTTTGTTCTCCCATGGACAAAGGGAAAACCCAAATAAGTACCAAGATTTTAGAAATGCCCATACCACATATGAAACTAAATTTCGAAACATCACATCTAGGCACATTCGAGGAGCAAAATATTTTAGATTTAGAAAAATTATCTCTTTGTTCCAAATTTTCATTAAAATTATTCAACACATACATCAACACTCTATAACTCTTTTCAGTAGCTTTGGTAAAGAAAATAAGGTCATCGGCAAAAATGAGGTGACTAGAAGCATCTTCTTTAGGAGCCTATCTAATCTTTCGAACAAACCTTCTTATTGATGATATTAGACATATACTCAAGGCATAAAACAAAGAGATAGGGAGAGAGGGAGTCACCTTGTCTAAGGCCACGAATAGGTTTGAACTCATTAAACGTTTCATCATTGCAAAGAATGGAAGTGCTTCCTTGCATGACACAAGCCATTATAAGTTTAACCCACTTATTATTAAAGTTAAAATTGATGAGGACTTTTTTAAGAAAATATAGTAGATTCTATCATATGCTTTTTCCAAATAATACCTCCAATCTTACCTTTTATTTTCTCCGAAGTATGAATTATTTCTTGCATAATAATCACATTGCAAGTAATCCCAATGGAAGAAGTTTGTCAACCGATGCTCACACCCCAATGATGTTCAGAGGATCAGGAGGAAGTACAAAGAAAAAGGCAATGAAAATCATCATGTTTCCTTCTTCTTGATTTGCATTGCCCTTGAGAACTAATAAAATTGATAAGTTTTTTCATAAAATTTGGTGAATATAATTTTTATAATGAGTAGATCATTTTTATAAAATTTTATTAAAAAATTTGATATGAAAGTAAATATAATACAAATTTAATATATATATATATTCGATTCACTTACTTCTAAATTGATTTTGTTGAATAATTGTTTTTGGAGATGATCTATTTATTATAGAGATATAGCTACCAAATTTCATGAAAAATCCATCTATGTAATCCTTAAAGTAGACTCCATTCAACAAAATTGAACCGAATGGAGTAAAGTCTGTTTCCCCTCTCACGGCTAATTATTTGATCTCAAAAAGAAAATATATATATAATAAATAAAAACTCATGTTGAAGTGTAACAAAAGATGGCGTAATGGGCCCTATGCAGATGGGCAAAATATATGTCATTAAGTTAGATAAAAAGTAACTTAACCCTCTTTTGTGTCGGGGCTCTCTACAAGTTGTGCTACTCGCTCACCTGTCCTTCCTCTTCTAGGTGAAACCTAAAAGGATACAAAACGAAATGAGCGAAAAAGAGGGGCGTTCAATTTTGGTTCGTTAATTATTTTGATTTTTATAAATTTATTTTAGTTTATATGGTTCTTGAGTCGATCTCAAATGAGTTTTTAATCAAGTCAAGTTTGAATAGTTTTATTTTTTACATAATTTCACAATATTTTTGAGCTTATCGAGTAGAGTTCGTTAATATAAAAAAATCTTGAATAAGTTTAAAAACAAAGGATTGCAAGCGAACTTGAATAGCTTGATTTGTTTTACGCTTAATTTCAATCTCAATCTAACTAATGTTAATGTTAGCTGAAAAATACATACAATTTTCTTTTTCTTTTTGAGGGGTTTAAGGCAGCATTAACTATAATTAATTTCTCTTAAAAACCGTGGCTAGCTAGCTATGTAACACGTGAATTTAATCTAAAATCTTGTCTAACCTTATTTCGTATTGAATCCATTTTTATTTTTGTTTCAGAAAGATGTATACATATTCAATACAATCAAAGTTGTACACGAAGTGGTGGCTGAAAAGAGAGGAAACATATGATTTTTTTTTTTGTCTTTACCGAGCAGTATCCAAGTCTGGGCCAGCTTACGCGCACCTCGACCTTGACTAATCTGCTCCGCTCCGGGAGTTCGCACAAGGCGGTAAAGAGCGTGGCCCAAGTGGGTTTTCTGCAAGCGCCGAGAATCGATCCGGCTACCAATCGGTCGACCAAGGACTTGCGACCAAGGAAACATATGATTTAACATTTAATTTAACGATTATAATAGTTGCGCAGGCAGGTAAGGCATGTGATTGTGGAGCCTTTCCCAAACAAAAACTAATTTATGAGAGTATTAAACAAACACCGCCATCCCCCCCGGGTCCCCCTCTGTGTGTTGGTCGGTAGTAGAGCTATTATTCCTCTTCTGCTGTGGCCGCTTAAATTGCAGTAGCTAGCTAAGCTACCTCCTCTAATCTACTCATTTCTTCTTCAATCCATTCCACCCCCTTCCCTATCGTCTCTTTACTGAATTAATTAATTAAAGTCAGGTAATTTTTTTTTGCTTTCATTCCTTCTTCTGCTATACTATTCTTTTTCTTCTTGAATCTTGATGGTCTGCCCGGATTTCTCTTAATTCGATCTTAAAGAAAGGGTCTTCTGTTATTTTGTGCTTTAATTATTATATTATATTGCATCTCTGGGAAAAGAAAGTTCTGTTTGACAAGAAGTAGAAGTAGAATGAAAATATATTTAATTTTTAATTATTAGACCATTTTTTTTTAATTATTATGTTATTACGTACCACAACTGATCCTTAAATCATATGTATATGTCATTAAAAAGTATGTATTGAACTCGATCGTCCTCATATTTATATCTTTAATTTTAACTCCCAAAGATTCTAAAAGAACTCATCATCAATTAACTCCCACAAAGCTTCAATATATATTAACATCCTTCCTTGTCTATGTTCTTGTTCACAAATTATTCATGTCCATGGAAAACTGGAAATTATTGTTGAAATGTTTCGCTTATTTTGATTTTGTATTTCTAAGTCATTTGGCATGATTAAATGATTAGATATTCTAAATTGCATCTAATGTATGATGGGCCAAAGTTCATTTCAATTTATCTTTCATTTCTGCATTTCTTTTTCATTCTTTGGCCACACCACGTCAATTGAACATTGATGGAGTGATATTCTGGTGATCCTGATACATTATATGGAAGAGGTCGGCAACGGGGAAACATTGGATTACTGACTTGATAGAGATTTTTCAAGTTTGAAATACAAGAATTCCTGACGTTTTCAACATGGATAAAGTACATTCAGAGAAGAAAGTCAAACGAATTACATCAAAGAAATGCAAGGACACAGGGACAGCAATGGATTCCAGTGGAAATGGCAATTTAGAAACAAAATTTCAGGATAAACTGAACAAAAAGCGCAGGTGTGATCCTTTACAATTGTCTGCAAGCCCGACTATCTGCAGTTGGGAGGGCCCGTGCATGATGCCCCTTTTATCGATACCTAGTGTTGAAGAATGTAATAATTCTTATGGACCACCTATTGTGTTGACTGGAACTGCTAGAAAAGCGGGAACAGGACCACCTGTTGGAGCTGTGGACATTGGTGTTAGCAAATCTGCATATTTTTTCCAAGTTGCTCTACCTGGAGTCAAGAAAGATCCTGGTGTGCTTTTCTCACTCACTCACTCACTTCAGTTCCTTTGCATTTTTGTTCATATTTATGATGGTAACCACGCCATTATTTAGGCTTCCATTTTTTTTCCCTTGAAAATCGGCTAGGCATCTTGTCTGAGTTAGATTGGATTACGATGACAAAAAGTGCAATAGAACAGGGCTATACTTGTTCTATCAATGGTTTTTTTTTTTTCAGTGCTGCTAAGCGCAATCTATCTATAGGGTGATCTGAAATCTTGTAACCAGAGAACCCTCCGGATAAGGCACACCATTGCTTTTATCGAATGTGAAGTAGAAAAGCCGAGTCGTGGGCTTATACAATTGTGATGTATGAGAGAATGAAATCTTTTCAGTTGATCATGCTTCTCGACTTAGTTAAAGGAGTTTGATTGCCCCTGAAAATGTATAATTTTCAATTTATGTTTGAGTATATGCCATGTCTTGGACATATTTACGTATGTTGTTAATCCATATAGTGGGTCAAACTCATAAATGTCAAAATACCTAAGACATTGTCTAATCTCGGTTTTGGAATGAGCAAAATGAAATTATTGCGGTATTGAGACAGCTGAACAACTGTGCTTATTTTACTTATGAAACATGTGCTTGGATGGTAGAGTTCGTTTATTTTTGATACGTATAACTTAAAAGGCAAAAAAAAATTATGTTGCATTTGAAATGAGTCATGTCAAATATGGATGTGTTTTTTCCTTTTTTTTTTTAAAAAAAACCTCTGACCTCAAACTAGGGCATTAGAGTACCATTCCAAAAACAAAATATAAAAGGAAGGATAGAGGTGACAGAAGCCCATTTCCAAGGCTTAATCAATACCAGTACGGCAGTCCATCAAAAATGCTATTAACAGAAAGTGAAGCAAACACACAGCCCTCTGATGTTTCAATACTGAAAACTTAATGAAAAAAAGCTACACCTGCAGCTTCAGCTGCTTCTCTTTCACTAATGTCTTCTTCGAGCCGTCTAAGCTCACACTCAGTGAAATCTTCATCAGGAATGTTGAACTTGGTTTCTGAGAGATTCATTTTGTTGGCTTCTCCAGTAGAAGCTTTTTTCATCCTTTTCTGCTTCTTTGGAGATATTAACCTTTAGATTAGAACTGCTAGAAATGCAGCCTCAAATTTGACTTCCAACTAACTGGGAAACTGCTCAATGTTATACGAAGCCACAAAGGTGTGGATATACAAGGCAATGGTTTTGTTTCAGCAAAGTAACTATCAAGAAAACTGCGCGCTTTCACAATCGGTAGAAGTAACAAATTTGTTTCCCTCATATGATTTTAATTTCTCTGAGCTTTTGAGACTAATATTGAAGAATGAGAGAAAGGAAAAAATGTTTTAATTGGCTTCCTATGGCTGTGCTATGCATTAAGAACAGAACAAGATTCCAGTATCTCCTAAGTTTGTTTTTGTAGCAGGTGAATTCAGCTGTGAGATTGAATGCGATGGAAAAGTCCATATCAAAGGTGTGACATCAACTGGTGGGAAACTTGTTAAGAGGCAATCTCGAGTTTTTGAAATGAAATTTCAGCAACAAAGCCCACCTGGACCATTCATGCTTTCCTTCAGTCTGCCAGGACCGGTTGATCCAAGACTCTTCTTTCCCAAGTTCAGATCTGATGGCATTCTTGAAGCTGTTATTGCTAAGTACTAGTAATACCTTACTTGGGTGTTCGTAGGCACACAGTGATCAAATCCGTATAACTGGAACAGTGGTGAATACAGCTTTTCTTAAAGTATGTTCCTTTTTCCTGTCTAGGATTAGATTAGGACTGGCTTTCAATTCATGTCGGTTTTTTGTCCAAGTCTGTTGTTAAGTAAAGGGTGTACGAAGAAGCCTTGTAAGGAAGTAGAAGATATTGGTTTGTTTTGGCCTGTGTAAATTTTGTGTGTTAAGTTTGTATAGTTAATGCAATAGTATCTCCAAGTAGGCAATTTGTCTTTACAAAATTAACAGAAAGCAGTTAGGTATGTGTTTGGAAGCATTAGAAGTGAACTTCAAATGGTTTCCGGATGTATTGTAATGTAAAACTTAATGAGCAACACACAACCGATACTTTTCCCCTACAAACCAAACTATAAGTTTTCAACGAAGCTTTTCAAAATAGAAGCGAAAATTTTGTTGCCAAAGTAATGGTACAACTTTTCAAAGAGCAACTCGATACAAGTGAATCAGCTTGCGAGGGAAAACAAATAAGTGATAGAATTTGAAGAATGAACCAAACGAGCATAAGATGTAATATTTTAATGCGTGAAATGAATTGGTAATAAAATGCAATAAATTCAAACCAAAAAAAAAAACTCACGGCAACTATGTCTGCAAGTTGGAAAATGACCCTAGAGGGGAGATGAATAGGGTTTTTGAAACTTTAATGCGGAATTTATAAAGTTTCAAAAAAAGTTTAAGTAATAAAACTTTAACTAAGTTTATATCAAGTAAATAGCAAAGCAATCAAGCAATCCCAAGATCAATCAACAAATAAGAGTGCAAGTAAATAAAGAACTTGAGTTAGAAATTCAAAAAAAAAAAAAAAAAAAGAACTTGAGTTAGAAAGATTAAACCAAATGAGCCAACGACGTTTTGTTCTTGCGATTCAGTTGTTTAGACCATACGTCCACGCCCGAATAGTTCTTTTGAGAAGTTTTACTACCCGATTTTCTTACGAGTGAAAATCAAACCTTAATACAAGTGTAATACTTCTTACTACACTCTCACAAGATTCACTATTGCTAAACTATGAGAAAACCTCTCACAAATTTATGAATAAGATTGTTTTGGTGATGAACACTAACATACAATAACTCTTAAGTGTATTTGAGGAGAGGGGTTGGCCCAGTGGTAGGCAACCTCCACCCTTACCTTGAGGTCAAGGGTTCGACTCATGGGATGGGAGGGGAGGGTTTTTCTTTATTTGTAGGATTAAGGGAGAGACTTAGACCTCTCTTAATTTAAAAAAAAAAAAAAAAAAAAAAAAAAAAAAAAAACCTCTTAAGTGTATTTGAATGTTACAAATAAAGCTCACACTTGAATTATTAAGTTTAATCAAGATTTATAACTCAAAGTAGAAGGATTGATCAAAACAAATGACTTGAATATTTGAATAGTGAAGATTGAAGAAGAATTGATGTAAATAGTGATTCAAGGTTGTTCAAATGTGTCTTAGAAGTCATATATATAATCTCAATTAAGATATGATCGTTTTGGAGGGTAGGTACAAGTTTGCTTCCAAAAATGTTAAAAAAATCAGAAATCCAAATATTATATTCTGAGGCATCAGTCGACTGAGGGCCATTAATTGACTGAGCCAAGGCCCATTAGTCGACTGA
The DNA here is from genome assembly GCA_021464415.1 of Lonicera japonica. NCBI lineage: Eukaryota > Viridiplantae > Streptophyta > Magnoliopsida > Dipsacales > Caprifoliaceae > Lonicera > Lonicera japonica. Next base: position 774,898 of record CM038466.1, read on the forward strand.
TGGGCACTGTCCATTAGGCCAAAATTTTAATTTTTGGACTTTCACGATTTTACTCTAAAATCAATTTTAATGTTTGGGATATGTAAAAAACATATTTTTAAGACACCTATTTTCGTAATAGCTAAAAATATGCTCGTTTGAATTTAATATGAATTTATTTTGAAAACCGGTTTAAAAAGAGTTGTGTGTTCAAAAGAATTCAAATGCAAGTTTGTTTGAATCAATCTTAAAATGATATATGATTAAGTTTGATCTATAATAAAAATCAATTAAGAAACTTTACAATAAACTTAAAAACTCACTCGATTATAGATTTAATGAGTCTTCTAATGCTTAAATTTTTTCTTGATTCTTCATATGTTCTTTGACATTGATCTTCAATAGAATGTATATCTTTGCTACTTGATCAATCTTATTATATAAGGAGAACTTTTGTGAATTATGAACTTATGGAGGAATGATCTCGGTTTTAGATTTGTCAGTTTTGGTCCACGTATGATGATAATTGAGATGTCGGTATACTTAATTCAACACACATGTTAAATTACATATGATTAATATATTGTTATTATCAAAACAAGATTAATAACCTTTTAGGTCAACAATGTCTATGTTAACTTAGGTTTCAATATATGGTTTATAGTTTCATTTTAAGTACAACTGTAGTCATTATCTTGTATTTACTAAGAACTAATTATTGTCTATTAAAAGAATTCTTGAAAAATGTTAAAAAGATAAGTTATTTTGAACTCGGTTTAGACCTTAAAATATTTTATAACAGGATCGAGTTTTGATATGTAACAGAATTAAATCATTAACTGTTACAAGTATACCATTTTTTATCACACTCCCTCTTAATTAAATTGATAACCATGTTGACAAAGACAAAAATCTAAAAAAAACTTGTCTAGGAAGAAGTTATTCCTAAAAAAAGGAAATTATTTAGGCCTTGTTTTCTTTAAATTATAATATATTAAACTTTAGGGACCAATCTTATATGAGATTAAATTTATATGGAGTCATCGTATGAGTGGCATCCACCCTTCTCTTTGCTACATCAGCATTGGAAAGCAATTTATGATTTATTTTGTATTTACACCACCGGAAAAGTGATAGATGATAACTTCTTTTCCCGTTAAGGTTTCTTTGCCATGGGCATCATATATTTTCTTTGAATTCCTTAATGTGAAGACCAACGGCTCTACAAATCTTATAACTATTCTCAAGTTTATCTTGAAAGAAGAAATAAAGGCGGCATAGATTATAGAGAAAAATAGATGATGAAATTATTGACAAAAACTTAAGATCTGAAATCTAGAATCAATGTTCCTAATCGGTCCTATGTCAACAAGGCTGAGACCGGAGACTGAGGAATTAATCAGATATCAATTGGACAAACAATTTTTCACTATAAATATTATTTTAAATAGTATAATACTAATAAAACACAAGAAATCATAGCATTATTTCAATTCATATGTCCCCTTATTGCTATTATAGTATTGTTTTAAGCAAAACTAACATTATTTAAAGTTCTAGCATTATTTTAAACAAAACTAACATTATTTCAAACAAAAGTAGAAAATATAAGTTGGAATCAAACCTCAATTTAAAAACCCTCAAAGCTAAGGCTTAGAGAATTGTATCTAATGAAACTTCAACCAATTCGAATGATTGAAGAGAGTTGAACAACTGAAAGAGGGGGACGACTAGGGTTTGTTGTAGTGAAGAGGAGGAGAGCTACGGTTTAGAGAATAGCGAGAAGAATGATGTTCTGTAAGAAAGAAAGGAACGGATGTGGTTTTAAGTTTTTTAACTAGAGGAATTTGATTAAAAGAAGTGTATTTACATGGGGGAATACACCATAAAGCAAGATGACATCGTTTTGCTACTAATTTTTTTTAAGGACCTAAAGTAAATTAATCCAAACTAGTGGATTAATCCTAATTTTTTGAACAATTTTTTTACTAATTTTTCAAAATCCAATTTTTTCAAAAGACTAAGCCTAGTCTCCAACATCCTTACAAGATTATGGATTAATCCCGATTTTCAGAAGACTGCCTAGAATGCTTTCAAAATGTATACTAAAATGTCATTATTGAATAATTAAATTTGAGAAGATATATGGGTTTAATTTAATTAAATCAAAATTAACGACTTGGAAGAAATATCTCGCAAAAAAGTATGTAAGAAAGCAACACATATTCTACATCAGATCCAACAAATCACACAAATTTAAAAGTTAAAATTTTGATCCAGATCCGCAAAATGGCCTCATAATAATTTAAATTCGAATAGATTGATCAAAAAATGAGAGAATGAACAATCGAATTAAAGGTTTAAGCACTGTATTCTTTGTTTCATTTTGCTATAAAAATCTAGAGATGCTTAGTTTATACAGTATATAGAATTCATAATTTTTGATTGATGCAGGGCAGTAAAGAGTTTAGAAATGTTTTTTATAATGCCGGCGAGAATAGCATGAAACATATGTACAAAAGAATCACTTTATCTTATTCATTAAAATATTGTCGATCAACACGGCAGCTCACTGTTGGTTGCTAAAAAAATAGGTGGCTGCTATTTGCATATCACAAAATATTTGAAAACATTTCAGTTGTTTATTCGCCCTATGACAAGCAAGTAAGTGCATGTTATTCGCCCGATGACACGCGAGTAAAAGCTTGAAAACGCCTTACTCGCTTGTCATCGGGCGAGTATTTAGGCATATATTCGCTTGTCCTCGAGCGAGTAACATGCACTTACTTGCTCGTCATCGGACAAATAGAAAATAGAGTATTACCAAGTGTTTTGTAGAGTGTAAATGGTGGCTACCTAAAAGTATATTTACACGGTGACACCATATCGAATTTATTCTCATTTTATTACATATCTATTACATTACATAATAGTAAAATGGAGGAAATTCTTCCATAACTATTATATTAATTATGACCATAATTATTATAAATGTATTTTCCTATTCTAATTTAGTAGTTAGCGGTTTCTCCCCTTCCTCATTTTTTCACTGTTTTTTATTAATGTTGCGATCATTCCCCTTCCATAAATAAAAAATCTAAAGTATAACGATTACATTAAATGTAGTCCTTTAATTGTATATTTTGATTCTTTAGTTTCTACTACCATTACTTATTTATTTCTCTCTCTATCTCTATAACTTTATTTCCAATAATAGAAGAAAACAATTTTTTTGGTGTGTGTTGGATTCATGTCCACTTCTCTATAAAAGTTTTATATTGTATTCTCATGTTGTGACTATGAAAGTTACTACTATATTTTATGGTTGTGCAGATAAACTTTCTTGTGCAATAAAATAGGTCAAGAAAATTCAAAAAGCATTATAGATTGAGTAAGAAAAATAATAGTAAAGAACTAAATTAATATAATTTGTGTTTTAGTTTTTTAATTCCCTGATTTCCATTATTCTGAAAGTTTTCTACTTTTCTGCACTTATGAACTGATAAAATGAATGGCTATAATTTTATTCTTATCTCATTCAGACTTATAATTGAATTATGCTTTCATTCTCGCACGCTCTCTTTATTCATTTTACTACTAATACTACATAAACATATCTTCCTCTTTGATTTCTCATGCTAGCCTCTTCCTAATAAGTGTTATACTTTTCTCTTTGTTTTACAGATGTTTAATGTTTCAATATGAAAGTATGCCTAATTGTTTATATACTTTAACTATTAGTAATAAAAGATTGGCAGTCATAGAAGATTCAAACTAATATAAAAAAATTTAGAATTCTATTAATCTCATATTTTCTGTTATTTGCTGCTGTAGACACCCTAATCCTTGATCCCTGCAATACCCCTAAAACCGTCGGAAAAACACTTGTTTGAGTCTAAAACTTACCAAAAACACTAGAAACTGCTTCGGAAAGATTGTAGTCCAACAAACATGTTCCCAGAAGGCTTTGTCGCACGATAAACCCATCTGACCCAGACCATCCACTCCCTGTCTCCCTGACACATCAGTTTGTCAAGGACAACCCTCTAGCCGTTTTTCGCGCGACAAACCCCTCTAACCCAGACCATCCACTCCCTGACACATCAGTTTGTCAGGGACAACCCTTCAGCCGTTTGTCATGCGACATCTGGCAAGATGTCGAGTGATAGTTTCACTTTTGGGAAGAATGTCGTGCGACAAACTCTCCCGAGCAGTATAAATAGGCCAACACCCCAAGGGTTTAGGAGGCATCAACTTTGGAAGAGGAAAATGGGCTATTATCTATCTCTAATTTGATTTTTTTTCAAGATCTTCAAAGTTCAATTTACTATTATCAGGTTCTCAAGGAATCTCCGAGTTCTTAATACTCAACGTCTCATATTTTAAAGTCGAATTCTTGACTGTCTCTGGACAAGAAAAGCCTATATCCACCGGATTATCTTCGGTCATATTATATTTTCTCTTTTTCTTATTTCATTTATCTCGTCTGGAAGGTAAAAAAAGTTTTTTCTAATGTTTAAAGTTTATATATCTATGTACTTATTTTCCTTTGTTTATCTTGTTTTGTCCAACTTCTAATTAAATAAACTTATTGTTAAGTTACGGATAGTCTACTATTCTCTCAAAACAAAGTCTTGATAAAATCATTTTTGAAAATCAAAAGAAGTAATTGTATTGTTATTCAGATAAACTAAGTTTTCAAAATCCGGAACGATAAAAACTTACTTAAAGGATTAAGATCGAGTATATCCAGTCTCTCATATAGATTGTGATATACCTTATATACTCTCCTCAAATAGTCAAAATCCATATCAAAACAATTCCAAATCAAGAATCTGACATCCTTTCCAAAACAACCGAAATAATGATAAAACTAATATTGCTATCTTAGTAAACAATAATAGAATATCCTCTAAATTTCCAAAAATCATTAACTTTGTCACTTGCATTTCATCATTTACAAAATCAAATAATCGGATTACAGAATACGAGGTTTTTATACCTTTTTCCATTTTACCCAAAATTAGTTTTCTTCACAAAAACGTATTTTAGAAAAGTAGTAAACTTCTTAGTAAAAGGCATCCAAGTTTTTCAATGTAGAATAAACATATAAAGCCATCAGAGACTGAAAAGGTGGAATGGGTGCCTAACACATTCCCAAACCATAACATAGTTCCCGAACCCTATAAATCTCCGTTTCGTAGACAAAACATGTGGGGATAAGGCTTGCTTTGGCCTTTACCCTTATACGAACTTTCTTGTACGTTTTTTCGTAAAACATGCTGCTAACTCTGAACGAACCCACCTGCATTTAGAGATAGAAAATATGATTTATCCCTATATTGAAGCAAATGAAACTACGGAATCCGTTCCGACATTTTAGACTCTTAAACAAGGGATTAAGACCCGAGGGTCGCATTTACAGATTCTCACTACTGTAAATTATATAATTTGTCGTGACTTATGCATCAAATAGGATCCAAATATGCAAGTATTATTTCCCTTCTGTGACTATACACATCAATTTAGTTATTTACTTCTTCTTAGGAATGGGAAATCTCCTAATTTTATCAAAGAATCAAAATGTATCTTTTACTCTTTTATGCATATCATGTTACTTCATTTTTATTGACTCTTTCTCTTTTTTTATCAGTGAAGCTTATTGGAGGAGAAATGTGATTTTTATTCTATTCCTACAAATGTCTTTTTCATTTCTTCACTTAAAATGAAAATTAAATAGTTTTATTTTTTTAAATGTATGTGTTTTTTCCCCGAACATATAAACAAGACATTTATAATAAGTTTATAGGATAATTAATATTTATTTATACTAATACTCTGGACTAACTCAAATTGAGTATCCATAAATAGTTTGAATATAGTAATACATTTTTTTCAAATTGGCTTAGTAATAATTTGTGAAACAATTATATAAAGATTAAATAATACAACGCATGCACATTGGGCGAGATACAAACTAGTAATAATAGTAATATGGAATAAGTAATGTAATTATTGAATGTGTTTATTATATTTAATTAAGATGGGTTATCGAGTGTTTAATACATTTAAAATGAGTTTTATTTAGAACTAGTTTACAACCCGTACGATGCACGGACATAGTATAAAACCATAATACATGTCAATATTTATCATATTCTTTTAAGTTATTATCAGATAAACAAAATTAAAGACCACCAAATTATTTGATAATAGAACAATATATCTTGAATTAGAATGAATAAATATCAATGATATAACACTTACATCAATAAACATATACTAATGCACAAAATTATAGTTCCTTTATAAATAACAAATAAGTTCCTTGTGCCCAACCTCTGTGAAACAAACTATACAAACAAAATTACAGTAAAAACAACACCATCTATATATCACCATTGTTGTTTTCCCTTCTTTATTAGCAACTAGGGTGATGCCCATGCTTAAGGGCACTCTACAGTATAACAAAAATAAAATTATTTTATAATAATTTTGACAAAAATCATCGAGGATTTGGGATTTAGATGAAACGGAAAATTAATACAATTAAAGACAAAAAGAAAATTTTACATGAGTTCCAACATTTCAAATTGTACATTTGAGTGTTAAATAAAAAAAACATTATAATTGAGAAGGACAAAGTCAAAATTTTAATTGAAACCATAAAAATTAGTGTCAATTACATGAGTTCCAACCTTTTAATTTTTCTGCATCCAAAACCAAGTATTGATGACCCCCACATTTACTTGAAACTTAAAGTTCAATAAAGAATGGTACTTAATTCCAAGATTTATAGTCTCAACATCTTCAAGTGGTGGTCCTAAAATATTTAGATAAAGTACTTAATAATGGCACGCTAGCGCAAAAAAAAAAAGGCCTGTTAAGTTCTAATAAATTATTGAAATGCTCTAGAAATGTGCTTCATAAAACTTGCATTTAGTTGGTGTTTCTTCCCAATTTTTAATTTTTTAAGTTGAGTTAGTTTATGTATGTTCATTGTATAGTGTTTTTCTTTTGGTTTCAAATTCAATAATTATGTTTGTGATTATGTCCTAAAATTTATTTAATCCTCCTTCCAAAGTAAATAAATTATAAAGCAAAAATAGCCATCAAGATGATGATCATAAAATATTGTCATGGCCAGCATGACAATGCAGCTACATTTTTGTCATTTTACCTGCCTGCTTATATTAGTGTTCTATCAACAAAATAAATGAAGATTGTAAAATATGTTTCAGAGAAAGGCTTCCTAGGATTCTTAATACACCTCTTATTCTTAACCATGGAGCTACTACTTTGCTTTAAAATTTAAGAAAAACATATTTTGATTTGAAAAATGGTCAAATCTTGAAACTTTGCAAGCATTAACTTATGAACTAAAATGGAAAAATATACATGAGATGTATTTGGGATTACATTTAATTTTGTCTCTCCGATGTACTTATGAGAGTAAAGTCCTTCTTCAAACTATAAGTGGGCTTCTCGTCTTTTATTTCTCACTAAATTAACCATGGAAATTGCATTAGTACGATGCATAGTAGATTAGCAAAGATGAATGGAATAGTAAATTGAGGAGATGCAATAAATCACGAAGAAACAGACCATAGTTCGCAGAGATGGAAAGGGCATTAAGATACTTACACAAAAGAGCCCCCATAACCTTAAAAAGCTTTCTTTATAAGATATATCGATGAACTGCAATGAATGAGAAAAAAAAATTAATCTTTTGTCTCTATAGAAAGGTTTTATACATTTTTTTTTTTATCGTTGAGACTCTTAAATTAAGACATTATGAAAACAAAAGTCGAAGACGGGGGATTATATTTTAACACTAACTGTAAACTAATTTACCCAAAGTTCTTTCTATATGGTTCTATTAGATTCCATAATTATAAACTGAAGTTAGTAAACCAAACTACAACTACAGTTCAAGGCAAATAAGAACAAATATCCCAAAATTAGTAAACCAAATAAAGTTCAAATTACTTTGTCTCAAAATACACACTAATCATGAAATTCCAACAACAATAATTAGATTCATGAAACGTATACAAAAGTAGTTCGATAAAATTCGGTTATATACCTTTGACAAAAGAAAAGCTAACGGTTTTCAAAAGATTAATTAAGAAAACAAATACACATAAACAATTCACGAATCAATATCAACTTACATGCACAAACACACACACTCAAACACAAACACAAACACACACATATATACACACTATTGAATAAGTAAAAAATCTTACCCATGAAATAGGAAAAACCAATATTGGATGGGCAATAGCAGGAGTTCGAAAAAGGGAGTCGAGGATGAGAAACTGAGAAGGAGAAAATGAAGCAACAATGTGTAGATTAAATACAATAGAGGAGAGAGAATAGTGATAACGCCCGATGAACATGGAAGTCGCGTATTAATGGAGTGCAACGGTTGGGTGCCATAGTAATTGAAATTGAATAGGAATTAGAAGGGATGTACGCTGTTATTTTTAAGCGATAAAGGAAACTTGAGTTATTGGGCTACGAAATTACTATGCAATTAATTTCGGCCACGTGTCAATAGACAGAGAAAGGTAGATCATTTTACTTATATGTAAATAGATGTGTTATTTGTATCTCTTTAATTGCTTGCATTTATTTATTTTTGTCTTTTTACGTTTATTTTTTCATACAATCATTATATATATATATGCATCATCCCATGTTTTTCTTTCACAAAATCCTTTTTTGTTCTAGATAAAAGTTCTAGACAATTATTCCTCTGTGTTTGATTGGCCATTCTTTTTATAAACATTTCTATATTTTCTCTATGTAAGATTTTTAATAGTTTGAAGGATTTTGATGGGTGCATATAATAATGCAAAAGTTTTAAATGCATGCCCTTTAGTGCATATGCATGCTTCACATGGTTTTATATTGTTTGCTTCCTATTATATTGAAAATTTGTTATCTTTCTCTGCATTATAATAAATTAATTACAACCTTATATATATAAAAAATTCTATTCGGAGAGTTAATTTATTTATTTTAAAAAAAAACATAGATATATTATATTCTGGACATTGAAAAATGGGGATTATTTGAAAAAAAATTCTGCTAAAGAACAAGGAAATAATAATATTTTTGTAAATTAAGAGCATGTATTTGACCAAACTCCAAAAGGAGGGCAAAGTTAACTTTGTAATGAATATTTAAATTTTATTTTTTTATGGAATCATGCAAAATTAAGTTTGCAATACATGTTTTTAACATATTATTATAAATAAGTGCTTAATTGACAGTGCTTTAGAATAATTTTAATAAATTACATATTCAAAACCTATTTATTAAAAAAATGCACATAATATTTTTTTTGGAGTTATGTAAAATTAAGTTTGCACTCCTTATTTTATAAATTATTACTATGTATTTGTGTTTATTTGACGTTGTTTTAAAATTTTATAAATGAAACATAATAATATACTTGTTAAAAAATATAAACACATAAAAAAAATAAATTTGCATTAAATTGTTTTCATTACAAAGTTAAGTTTGCACTCAGTCAAAACCTTTATTCTAAAACACTGTTGTTAAAAAACATTTATTTTAGAATGATAATAATATTCAAGCCATTATTTTTTAAAAGTATTATTCTTTATTTTTTATATATGAAAAAAATTATCAAACCTTTTACCTCATTTTCAATATTTTATATACTAAAATGAACTATATCGTTGCATTTCATACTTGTTAATAAATAATAGGGTAAAAAACACTAAACTCCCTTAAATCATCACTCTTTAGCACTAAACCCCCCCAATCTTCTAAAAGTGACACTAAACCCCCCTTGATCTAATAGTTACTGACATTTAATCCCCAAAGTTGACACCAATAGACAAAAATACACCAAACTATCCATTTAAACATAAATTTTTTGAATTACTCTCACCTATTTTATAAAACATATACTATGTAGTTGAACATGAAAGAGGATTAACCGGTGTTTTTTATAAAATAAATGAGGGTAATTCAAAAAATTTATATTTAAATAGATAAATTGGTGTACTTTTGTCCATTGGTACTTACATGGGAGACATATGACAACCATTTCGTTAGTATTTTAATACATCTGTCAACTTTAGGGGTTGAATGTCAGTAACAATTAGATAAATGGGGTTTAGTGTCATTTTAAAAAAATAAAAAAATTTAGTGCCAAAAAATAATAGTTTGAGGGGGTTTAGTATTTTTTATCTTAAATAATAGAATAAAAAGCTCATTTGGCCACTAAACTTTCGATTTTGTATCACTTTGCCCACTAAACTTTAAAACGAACCACTTTAACTATCAAATTTTTCAGCGAGTATCATATTACCCATTCCGTTTAAATGAGGTGTTAAAAGTGACGGAATTAAGCCATGTGCCTAGCACATGACTTCATTTAAGAGCAAAATAGTCATTTTACAATAAAATTGCATTAAAGGATGGCAAAACCAGGGTACTAGAGAGGATTCTAGGCACTATCGGGGATTCTGGCAGATCCGGCACACATCCTCCTTATTATCGTCATCATCATACTTGCTTGAATTGGAAACATTATTATTATCATTCACTTTACTCTTATTATTATCATTCAAACTACCACCACGAGGAGACGAAGATGAAGAGGTATAAGCGTCGGTCGGATTGACAATGGGTGAGTGGATCAAGGATTCATCACCGCCGTTGTGCGAGGCCAGCACCGTCAATGCAATCTCCATCCGTGGCAGTCGAAGATTAAGCACGTTCTCTCTTTGTCTATCGTACCTCTGTCTCAATTTCTAGGGTTTGGGGAGGTAAGTCAGTGGGCAGTGGAGGGGGTATTTAATGAAGATTATTTTAGTAGCTTAATGGACGAAGATTAGACACTTTCTCTCTCTGTCTATCCGCCTTCCATCTCTCTAACCCTTCTTTATCATTATTTCTTGTAACCCCTCCCCCCATATTTTGAATCTCACTCTTTCCTTTCAAATCAAAATTTTCAAAACCACCAAATCACCTTTCTTGGAAAAATGGCACAAGCAGCTTGGCTCAGCCTCCGAATGCAGGAGTTGAAGTTCTTCCTCACCGACCCCCCTCCCGGTGCCAATTTCCCCCGCCTCTGCTTCGACTTTGATCTCTCCTCTTTCTCTCTCTCCACTATTCATGCCCATAAGTTATTGTAAAATGACCATTTTGCACTTAAATTAAGTCATGTGCTAGGCATATGGTTTAATTCCGTCACTTTTAACACTTCAATTGAACGGAATGATTAATATGGTACTCATTGAAAAGTTTGATGGTTACCGTGACTCGTTTTAAAGTTAAGTGAATAAAATTGTACAAAACTAAAAAGTTAGCGGCTAAACGGGCTGTTTGATCTAAATAATATGCGGAGACCCTTGTTAAGTAGGGGTTGGGGTTTAACGTTGATCTCCGTTGGTCTAGTCGAGGGGTCGTCGTGGTAGTGGTCGTGGTCGATGGATTGATTAAGCAGAAAGACGTTGGCAACACCATCGAATTCATGTTTCTTTATTTCTTCTATAGCAGCAGCTCCCTCTTCATCTTCTCCGCCGAATCTCTCTCCCTTTCTCCAATCTATTATCGTAAGTATTTCTTTCTTTCTTTCTTTCTACAGCAACCTCATTCTTTTTATTAATTATCTACATATATTCCTTAATTAATTTGCTCTTTCTCTCAATTTATTATTATTCATGATTTGTACATACACTGATCTCTCTATGTATGCATCCGTGCTCCTATCAACACATATATACCGATCTACATATATATATATATATTCCTCATAAATCCTCCCGCCTTGTCGATTTCTATATACCGATCTACGAATATATACCCCTTATACTCTCTTGAGAACTTTAAATCCGTATGGTGAATTTTGAATGTGAATCTAGTGCTAAGATCTTAAGTCTCGGGAACCCCATGATTATTTTTTTTTTGTCTAAATCTCCAACTAATTTTTTTTTTTTTTTTTTTAATAGTCCATCTTAGTTTTTAGTTCGTTAAGTTGTTTGAGGGTACTTTCAATTCCTTGGTTATTATATAAAGACCCCCAAAGAAAGAAGTCTTGCTTAGAAAAAGAAAAAAAAAAAAACTCCTTTAGAATTTCCTTGTTGTCTCATTACAAATTTCACACCAATATTTAACTAATTTATGACCAAATTCTCACAGCCTTTTTGCTTAGAAAGAAAAACTCTATAGTAGTTCTTTTTCTTAATTTTTTGCTCTACCCTTCTCCTCCAGAGTCCAGCTTTTAGCCATATTTATTCACCGTAAACCGCTGAATCACTCTTAACATTATTTCCAAGTAAGTTTGTTGAATGAGAAAATATGGATGTATTCCCTTGCTGGACTTAAAAACAATTTTCACCATTCCTGCATAAGGCATGAGTGCACGACTGTGTTGAGAAACAAGATAATGAGAATGAGATAGTTAAATGTGCTTATGCCTCGTGGCTGGATGGAGTTCATTCTCTTCCCCTCCCCTGGGGATTTGAGGATGTCAAAATGCAACCTCAGCACAAACAGACTGTATGTTTGCCTCTTGGTTTTGTCTATCTTGCTTCTGGATAAGAATTTCTTTGGTCTTAACTCGGGTATGTATTTGGCTTAGAATTTTAAGCTCTTCTTCCTTTTTAACTGAAAAAATGGAAGTTGAACCGACATAGCAGTTGGTGTTGGATTGGGCCATGTTTTGAACTACATCCCCTTGTTACCTCTAATTTCTATACTGCCTTATTTGATTGTCCAACTTTCTATGATGATATATATTAATAATTTATGGTTTAGTGCACAATATCTATGCCAACTTTTTTTTTTTTTTTTTTTGGGGGACAATGATCATGCAATCAGTTGTGATCTTTATTAGGTATTGCAACCTGCCTCCCTAGGGCTTCTCGTAGAAATTGCAAGTTTAAAGAGAGGTTGTACTAGTACAAATGTTTGGCCCGAGTAGCATGGTTTGTCCTTTACGAATTAGGTGACAAAATTATGTACTAACATAGCCCTAAATTTGAGTGGTTCATTATTGGTGTCTCCAAGTAAAAGGAAGCATATGGAGCCTGTCATGTTGTTAGTCAAATTTTATTGAATTGAAGGATTGAAAATAATATACAAGCGAATAATTGTGTGCTGATGATAAATGAAGACAAAGACTTCTAATATTTTTCTATTTTCTTTCATTATTTGGGTGTGTTAAGGTAGGGGAGATTTTGATGAGGAGTCCATAATTTCTTGAACCGAAATCAAGAAAGTATTTATAGATATGAATGTATATAAAGTATTTATATAATTGTTCTGTGATCAAGCGTATTTTATAATATCTTGTGATTCACGCAAGAATGTTTTGGAAAAGAATACAAATCCAAGATGTGTTTTAACAACATTGACTGCAACAAACTTCGGAAATGACAACTTCATGTAGTTTAACATTGTTTCCTTTTCCCCAAGCTCTCTCTCTCTCTCTCACACACACACACACTCTAATGCTCAAACATTTTTCAATGTGTAGAATACAAGTTCATATATTTGTAGCAGCAACCAGAAATGAACTCCGAAACTCCCTGATTTCAATGCACTTGTACCGGCATTGTATTTTGATTCTGAAAGCCTAATATATGTTCAGTCTATAAGCTGCAGCAAGCTGTCATCCTCATATACTCCGAGAAGGTTAATTTAACTCTGAAGCATGAATATGGAACATGATAAAGATTTCCTGCAGTTGAAGCCAGCTGTAATTTTAACTGGAACAGCCAAGGAAGGGAAAGCTGGACCACCGCTTGGTCTGGTCGACATTGGGGTGAGCAGATGTGCTTACCTTTTCCGGGTTGCCCTGCCTGGTGTCCGTCGCAATCAATGTTAGTTTTTCCCTCCTTCCTCATTTTACCCTACGTAGCTTATATCCATATATGCAGACGCATTAACACATATATTCCTATGAACACACGTGCACGATTTAATCCGAGTAGACTTGCTAAGGAGTTTGCATTCTAAGAAATGGGTGAGGTGTCCCATTTATCTAATTACTTGTTTTCAGCATCATTTATCTAAAATACTGATGTACACGCATTAATGAATATGTATCGAGACTAATGAATTCTGGTGTTGAGAGTCTTTTTGAAGTGATTAACAGTGTCCTCGTGACGAACTCTATTGAGTAAAATCTTCTTTTGGTTTCAACAATAGTGAGAGATAATTTTATGCTGAGCACTATGACATGTAATATACTAATATGTATACGCAGCAGGTGAAGAACCAGATAGAATAGTTTTTAATCTCAACTAAGTGTATAATTGTCACTATTAATACTTACGGATATTTTACTTATGCACGGAGCCCTATCTACTAATGGAATATTTAATAGCAGGGGAAAAAGCAAGATTGCTGAATTAATATTGTTTTTTATGGCAGGCAATTTATCGTGTGATATTCGAATCGACGGGAAGGTGCAAATCAAGGGAGAGGTAACTGCTCCTGAGATCTTGAAAACTGAATCAACAACTGTATTTGAGATGAAAGTTGAGCAGTTATCCCCAGTTGGAACCTTCTCGGTATGTTTTAATTTGCCTGGACCTGTTGACACCAGGTTAGCTTCACACAATTTCAGGACAGATGGTATCCTAGAAGTGGTTGTTATGAAATTCAGAGTACCGGGTGTTGCGACAGATGGCTCTTTATTCCATCTAATGTAGATGCATCTTTAACTAACTGAAAGAAATTTGGTGTTCTGGAGTTATCAATTGCGCATTTTAGTTTGATTTTCCTGTTAAATTTCAAATTTTTATCCTAACTGCAATGCTCTCTTGTTATATCATTTTATCTTTATGTAGGATTGCTAAGCATATCTTGCTTGAATGAATTCTGATAGCATTAAAGATTGGTTTCTTTGTATTATATTACATGGCAATATTGGAACGACTAGTTGGCCATATCACCTGTGAGTCAAGCTTTGGTCCCAAATATGAGATCCCTTGCACTACTGCTCCTCTGGGATGCTCAAAATAAGAGATCGAGATCCTCTAGAATGTCAAAATCACCCAATACTTTAGAGCTGCAAGAATCTGATCCATTGAAGAAGAAAAATGAATTAGATACTAAATCAACCTCAAAACTAAGACGTTTAGAACAATAAAAAACATAATGTCATTTAGCAGTTTGTCTGCTTCTTTCTCTCCTCTTCATGTCTGTCACCCCCTCTTTCTCTGTCTTTGATAAAATCCCATCACCTCCACCCCTCCCTCCAGCACTGAAATAAAAAAAACTCCTCATGCCAACTGGAAACCGCCACTACCACTCCCATAACCACCACGGTACCACCCTCCATCCAGCAAATTCTTGGTAACAAGAAATTCTCTGCCACTAAGATTCATAGAAAGATGAGCACTACTTAGATGATTCAATTCCATCATCGACGATTGAAAATTGAATTGTAAAACCCAAATGTCCTATGTTAATTAATCTCTTTTTATGAGAGATTTCCATAAGCTTTAATTAATGGATAGAAGTTGGGAAGCCATACGATTTAGTGCCAAAATGGGGTTTTAGTACAAAATTTGCCCCATGAAGTTTTGCAGCTACCTCATACAGAGAGAGAATGGGATTTTAATGGCAATTGTTTGGCTTCAGTTGTCGTATAAAAGGATAGCACAAAGGTCTGTGCTAGTGTTTTCAAAATGCTGTAATATCCAGAGTTGACGTTGGGAGAGCAGAACGCTATCTTTGGGTGTTGGAGCATTTTTTCTTTGGTAAAATTGTAGTGGTTAATTACTTTGTTATGGTGATTGTGTGAAGTAGAGATGATAAATGAAGAGCTAGATCCGAGAACTGAAATGGTGGGCGATGATAGAGGTGTCGCTGGGTCTTGTTGATGGTGGTTATCTGTTAGTTTTGCTGCAGATTTCATCAATGGGCCAGATTCTTTCAACTCTAGATGGTCTTGTTGACACGTGTGCATGCAATATGCCTATTAAGTATGTCCTTGAGAATGAAGATATAGATGTAGGTTTACCTAATGCGAGTGTTGCATATTTATTGAGTGCAATTTAGCATTTGAACACAGTAGTTGATACTCTTTGAGGGGCATACCCGTGTAGGTGTGTCTTAAGTTATATTACACGACAGTAAAATCATAGGAAAATCTTATTACTGCACTTGAAGGCAGAAATTATTAAGAAGAGATGACATTACATTGTGTTGAAAACAAGAAACCAAATAGAAGAGGCATCAAAGTGGAATCAAAGGAAAATGACAAATTAATTTGATTACATTATCACTTCTTTTTAGTGGGATAAGAAGCCATTTTGTAGATACCACAAATCCCTTGAGGCTTGCCAGTTTTCCTTTTCATCCTGATGTAACCTTTCTCTCCCCATTTGGATCCCCATGAGTTCTTCACGATTATGTAGTCCATTCCCTTTGCTGTTCCGTAGCCAACCGCTGCCACTCCGTGATCCAACTCGCTTCCACAATGCCCATCAAATACACCCTTTTAAGTAAATCCAACACAAGTCAATTTCCTTAGATTCAATCTGTCAATATATGATGTGTAAAGCACATTTATCTCAACAATTAAGAGGACTTGCTATTAGAGGCTTACCCCACTGTAAAATTGGAAATCTCGGCCAGAAGCCTCAATGGCGACGCTCAGAGGCTGGTTTGCAAGTGCCTTCAGCAGGCTTTCTTCACTGTTCTGGGGCACGTCATGATACCCGCTAATAGTAACTACCTCCGATGCTTCCTGATGTATACATAGTAGGGACAAAGCTAGTAATTGGGGCAGTTTATTTATACGCAATAGGCATTGTTAACTTCTTTTGAACTTATTATAGATATAACTAATTTACTTCACCAATTTGTACGGACCTTCTTCTCATCACAAGTGCCTTCGTCCATTATGTAAGGGTAGTCGTCCTCCTTATGAAGCCCTCCATTAGACATTATATAGGAGAACGCGTAATCCATGAGACCTCCATTGCATCCGTGGTTATAGGTGGTGTCACAATCAATCAATTCTTGTTCTGACAACGTAGTTAAATTTCCTGTCACAATTTGGTTTATACCCTCAACAGCAGCTACTGTAGAAAATGCCCAACAACTACCTGCATATTAAACATTGTACTTGCCCATTAAATTAGGATACGTATACGTACGTATCAGAGGAAAGTTACGGTAGCGGGTGCCATGGCCTACTTATTAAAGTGAACTAATTAAGTAATACCGCATGCGCCTTGGTTCTTGACATGAGTAACAGCTCCTTTCTTTCTCCAGTCGACAGACATGGGCAAATCGACTACATCTCTGTAGGTAAATTCTTCGGGAGACTCTCGCCTTGTACTAGGTAATTCAACGGTGGTACCAAGTCCCAGATACATATTTTTGAACTCTTCATGGGTCAAATCTGCAAACTCATTCAATCCGAGCCAGTAGTTACTAATCAATTTATTCCTCTCATCGATATGCTTCAAATTATCCTTGAACACCTCAAACCTGTGCAGCTTCTCTTCAATATTCTTGTAACTCTTGCCATGTTTTGACAACCATGATTCAAATAGATTAATGAGTTTATCGATGCATGATAAATCATCGGCTGAGTAGCCTACAATGGAGAAATCTCTAGCAAAAGCAGAGCAGGCAAAGAGTGCCAGGCAAAATGAGAGACAGAGTAAGTTAGAAGATGAAAGGAATGCCATTTAATAATTTGTTTCTACTAGGGATGATTGTATGTATGGGTTACAAAGAACAATAGCGGATGATGAATGAAGATGAGATGAGGAATTATAGGTGTATTGATGCATGGATTTTATACAGGTTTCTGTGTTAAAAGAAAATAAATAATTTATGTCTGTTTGCTTTCACGTAAAGTTGTTGAATTGAATCGTATACATTTTGACATGCCGAGTCTTTAAGGTTCGTTCTTTCAGCAATGCTTTTACTCCAAGCATGTCCGTGTAATTAAACTTTGATGATTTATTATGTAATTAAGTATTTTATTATTTCAAACATTTAACAAATGAGAGAGAGAGAGAGAGGGGCATGCAAACAAGGACCCACCCTTACTCTCCTAGATAACCTTAGGTGCTCTAATGTCAAAAATCATTGTTCCAAAAAAAAAAAAAAAAAACTTGGGTTATTGGCAATAGACACCCAATTGATTTTTATTTCCACAACTCCAATGTTTTATTTTTTAACGGCAAACAAGACATGTAGCTGGAGGCTATTTGAAAAAAGGCCTGTATAATACATAGGCTTCGAATCAGATGCATGCGCCTACTTCGAACTTCCTTCAGTTCTGGACAGGTACGTACCCAAGTGAGCCCGCAGCCTCAACTTCCAATTATTTCATTTACATAGGGTTAAACTATAAACAAGATTCTCTCTTTAACAAAAGAAGAAATGATTGGATGAATTTTTTTCATAAAATTTTGTAAAGATGATCTATATTATGGGCAGATCATATCCACCAAATTTCATAAAAAAATTCAACCTAAAAGTGGTTGGGATAATCATCAAAAAATTTAAAGACCGAAAACGTATATAATATATACATATATATCATTTTTTCAAAATATTCACTTCTAGGTTGAATTTCACTATGAATTTTTGTAGTGGTGATCTTCTCACTATATAGATTTTCTTTACATATTTTCATAAAAATATTCATTGATTTACCCCCCTTTTTTTGATTAAAAAAAAAAGGTATTGGAACAAAAAAATAGATGACAAGAGTTTTTCTTCCACACCTCTTAATATACCGAAAGAAAGTTGACCTATGTTTTTAACTTTATGATTAACCATTTTATCTTAATACGTCCACGCATCACGTGGGTTACGAACTAGTTTTGTATAAATTTTACTTTTGATGAATTCAATTCTTCATTTATTATTTTAAAACATTTTCTTCACTCCTAGATGTTTTAATCTTATCATTCTAAAATTAATTGAAATGCTTTAATAGAACTCATAGATTGGAGGTGGGAAAGGTATTTGAACTGATAGAATAAATAAATTTTAGAACTTTATAAGTCATTAATTCAATTGTTTTATTAAATAATTATTACATCTTAATAATGTATGCTAAAAATTAAATTAATTAGGCTCCGTTTGATTGAAAGGTGGAAAAGGAAAATAAATTGAGTTAGTTTTGGTGAAAAGATGGAAAATAAGTTAAGTGGTAGATTTGATATCCTCTGGATTTTTAAGTTTTTCCATGAAGAAATTTTCTTTGCTTGGTGGTGAGTAAAAATTTTTCACCAAAAACATTGAAGGATGGAGGATATATACTCATAAAATGAGTAACATCTCTCACCTTATTTTCTATTTTTTCACACAAACTAGCTAAATTTATTTTCCTTTTCTATCTTTGCAATCAAACGGAGCCTTAGAGTTGTATAAATCTCACATCACAATCACATTTTTTTCAATCCAATCATTTAAAACAAGAGTGGACAGACATTTAGGAAAATTAGAAGCCGTACATAACAAAAAATAGCAAAAGACATAGTATATGTTAATTCATGAGCAACATAGTTATTGGAACGAGGAGAGAAAGCTACACAAATCAGCCCAACTTGCCATCAAATTGGGTACTTCGTGAAGCACTACATCTACAATAGCAAGGGGAAAATCTTTCAATCTAAACATGTTCAATACCCTTGTGCAGTTATTTTCTATGATATCAATATGGATTAAATCAAGTAAACTTAAGCATAATTATTAAATAATTACAAACATATTGAATTAAATTTTATATGTTTTATAAAGATAATGAAAATATGTTTATACAATGAAATTGATAAGTTACAAATCTCATAAAGCTATAAATTTTAAATCTATAGCTATATATAATAAGAGATAATAATTTTTAAACTTTAAAAATATATAAAAAATAAATAATTGTTTATCTGAGATTTAAGATATTTTTAAATATGTAACGGTGTTTTCGAAACAGGTTACGATCCGGTTGTCTTGTATGTATGTGACTTATTGCGACGAAGAACCACATGGTAAGAGTCAAATATTACAGACGGCCCACCTGGATCCACTAGTTCTTCGCGCGTAAACTGAAGCCTGAATAATAACATGAGTTGGGCCCAGGTTTATCAACTGAACACTTTCTACCTTAACCGACAGTGGATGATGCGCCAAAAAATAAATGGGTTGGGCTTGGTTACCGTTACTACTTGGGTTGATTGCGGCCGCATTTTTTTTTTTTAACATCAAATTCAAAATATATATTCGTTACCATTTACCATGCGCATGGGACACGTGTGCATGTCTGATATTTTTATTTTTACAAAATTGACCGGTGTCCATGAACACGTGGGTTTAGTACAAATTAAAAAAAAAAAAAAAAAAAAGTTAGCTTAGAGCATCTCTAATTATTTCCCTATACTTTCCTTGAATTTGAGAAAAAAAATTGAGCTAAAAGTACTATTTAGGGAGAAACTCTCCAATGGTGAGCCCATTTTCTCCATCTTTAAGAAATTTTTAGGGAGAAATTAATGCTATATATCCAACCATGATTTTCTTAAATACAAGGATAAATTTCTTGTTATAAGAGTCATTTCAAAATAAATTTATTAAAATTTACCCTTATCTATACTGGATCTCAAATTTGGGAAACATAAATGGACTCCTGATCCTCAAATATGGGGAGAGGATAGGGAAGGGTTGAAGAGAATTTTTATAAGATTTCTCTCCAAATTTAAGTTTAGGGAGAAATATAAGAGAGTAGTGAAAGTTCTCTTAGTAGTTAAGAACTTGATATTGTTATTATATATTAACTAAAAGGTGGTATGTTCAACATTGGCATATAATACCTTTTTCACATTGATTTACCCTTTTAAATGGTCATACATTTTTTTTTGTTAGAGTGAGAGAATCCATCTTTATAGCCCAGTTCTCTCTCTCTCTCTCTCTATATATATATATATATATATATTTAATTAAAAATATTATAGACTTGATATTTATAATAATTAGTAGAATGCATTTAAGCATAAATTAAATATATTATACTCCTTTCACCCTCAACTTAAGAGTAGTTGTAATAATGATTTTAATTTAATTAGTGCTTGCGATTAAGGTTTACAGTAAAAATTCTATAAATTAATAAGGTCGGGACCAGTCAATTTTATTAATTAAATGAAGTTTTAATTTATCGATAAATTAATAATTTTATTAATTTATCGATAAATTAATAATTTTATTAATTTATCAATAAGTTAATAATTTATTAATTTACTAAAAGATTTGTGTTTCTAATATTGTTCTCTTGATATTCCTTAAATTTTATTTTCTATAAACTTAATTAAGTAAATTATATCATAAATAATTTGAAAGATTTATGTTTCTAATATCATGATATTTGCCTTCCCTAAATTTTTATTTCCTAGAAATGATTTCTTATTGAACTATCCGAGTGGATGTGAAAAGAGCTTGGAGATTTTAATTGACGAAGAGATTATTGATAGTGTCAAAAAATAATCAAGAAGACGAAGTTGAAGATGATAGTTTTGCCATGGAACATGGTTCTCAAAAAGAAGTTATCAAAGCAATAACAATACTAGATAATTTTCTCTTATAAGATGAGAAATGCACACTTGACATGATTAGAGTATTACATAAAGTTAGGAATGAAATTCATAATTTCAACAAAAAGCAAACAATATTGTACTCATATTTTGATAATGTATGATTGTTTCTTTAAAAATGTGAATTATTAATTTATGTAACCGATGAGTTTAAGAGAACCTTATAAAAATGTATTATTTTATAAATTTAGTGAAAATATTAATTTACCTCTTGAATCTGAATCAGAAAAAATTTATTAATGGGGTTTTTACTTTAAAGGACAAAAAATATATTTTTTATTTACTAAAAGACACAACTTTTAATGCAAAAATTTAAAAACCAAACTTTTTAAAGAAAAACTATATTTTGAAATAAGGACTAAATTTACACTAAATGTGATGCCGTAATTATTGTATTAATTTATTTATTTTCAAAAAAAATGATGATGACATATAAAGTTGGTTGACTGGCTCTTGGAGAAATTTATTGTGGATCTATTCTTATTAAATGAAGGTCCTTTTCGCGTTGGAGGAACCCATTTCTTTAACTGCACTACAAAACAAAAACTCCCCATTCGCTTTTTTTTCCTTCTATTTTTGACAGCAGGCTTTTCTTCCTATTTATTACAAGATTGCGGTGTGAAAGCGTTTTAACCTATAGTTTCTTACATATAATTTTATTTTATGAAATTTTCGTTAATACGTCAGTTTGCACATCAACTATTTTATATAGTGCTTATAAAATATAAAAAATCTTATGCGTTTTGAATTAATAAATTTGTCTCACTTTGACTTTAGTATTTTTTAAGAGAACTATAATTCAACATGTACATGGAGTATTTGTGTATTGAAATTGAAGCAGAGTAGATCTGGCCCAAATTGATAGAGATGTTAATTAGATCGAGGCTTATGGTGATTTTCTCTTAATTTCTTTCTCCAGCTCTCATGGCTCTCTCTCCTCCAGAGAATCCCCTTTTCTATTAATAGATCTCTTTTTCATGCTCCCCGAGCTAAATTATGTCACAAGTAAAATGACCATCAAGGGTATATCTTGTGGTCCTTGTGATATTCATCTCCTCCTTTCATGTGAGGGGAGTACATCTGTTGTAACTAACTTATCTGCATTTTACACGTGTCACTTTGTTATTTATTCTTGCAGTAAGCATTCATCATACTATATTATCACATGTGTCATTGTCTTATTGGTTAGAATGCTCATGTCGGCATTTTCTCCATCTATAGGCCTGTAATCTTTCTTAGGTCGATTTTTTTTTATTCGGCGGTTGTCCCTTTTTATTCGACGCGCTATCATCTTTTACTTGGTGAACATTTTGTACTGCCCCTCATGTTGTTGGGCCTTATTCATAATCCGCTATCTTTCATGATAGTTGAACCTCGTCCTTCTCATTCGGCCCATAAGAAAGTGCTAAGATCATGTCCCCACACAACATAATCAATAGTAAATAAAACCTATTTCTATTGTAAAATTTAAATATTGATTTTATAAATAAATAAAAACTAACAATACTATTAATTCAAGAAATCACGAAGAAAAAATGAAACGATTATTTATACTTACTATGCAATCCACACTTGTTCGTGTACATCTAATGATTATAAAAAAATCATGATAGGGGCGGCACTTACGTACATGATTAACATAAAATTGGAGGAGAACTTTAAGAACAAAAAATGTAACACAAAGTTTGAGGAGAGCTTTAAGAACAAAAAATATTTAAGGCTCAATCAACTAATATTTAATTAGAAATTAATATCTAAATTAAATGATAAGAAACAATCTTCCTTTGAATTTTGAAACTAAAATGAAGTAACAAATCTTTTTACCACATACTCGTAGATTTATAGGTGCAAGAGTAAATTATTGTACCAAATGAATGAGTAATCTGAAGGGTTATGCAAAGGTGCATGAATAGATGAATGTATATATATATATTATGATATTGAGGAGAGGAAAAGTTGATACGTAGAAGTGGAAAGAGGAATGCATAATTAATTGGACAATATTAATTAAGAGACAGAAGTAAACTTCCTATATAATAATGTTAGGCTTCGTTTGATTCATGTATTAGGGTTAGTGGGATTAACAATACCAGTATTAATAGTACTGGACTATTAATCCTGATATTAATTTAATAACAACATCCTGTTTAATTCATGCAGTATTAATACTGGGATATCCCATGCTGATGTTAATACCATGTTTAGTTCTGTAACTCGTATACGGGATTATATTTTGGAATAACAAAATTATTATTATTATTATTATTATTTTGGAATACCATGTAATAATAATAATAATAATAATAATAATAATAATAATAATAATAATAATAATAATAATAATAATAATAATAATAATAATAATAATAATAATATAGTAGTAGTAGTGGCGGTGGGGGTGGGGGTGGGGGTGGTGGCATTTTTGAAAATATATGGTTCATTTTTCTTAATCCCAGATAAACAATACTATACCCCCACTAGTATTAAATTATACTACAAATAGTGGTATTAAGTTAGTCCTGGTATTAGTAATCCCCGCACGTTTGTGCGACCCAAACAAGGTATTATAAAAAAAATAGTATTAATAATCACATCCCACTTTTTAATAATCGAATCAAACGAGGCCTTATAGTATAAGATTAACAAATAACAAATGAAGTCAAAACATAGTATACACACCAACAATGAGCAACCCTCAATTTTGCGAAGCTTTTTTGAATTAGAGGTTGGCATGTTACACACAATAGTTTCAATTATCCTGTAAGGAATAATTAGAGAGAGACTTTTAATTAAAAATTGAACACATTAGCAGCAAATTCACTCGATGCGCAGTAGCTTCTTCTTATCACTATTGAATGATTGGTTTCAATCATACTCCTCTTTGTCATTTTCCCCTCATGATCCAAGCATGACCAGTAGAAGTAGTAGTACCACATCAACAAACAATGACAACAAGAAGTTAAGAGTTAGATCAGGCAGACTTCATGACCAACAACAACAACCCACCACCACCATCGACTCTTCTTTTCAAACATTGTAAGTCAGAGGCCAACTGTACTACTACTACAACAACCACTACTTCCTCCTCTTGTTTTCAACTCTCTTGCAATGCTAACTTTCACTGGGCCGATGATCATGAGTACTACTTTCACCTAGACAACATCAACAACAACAACAATAATAAATATAAAAAATAAACGAGTCCCATGCCTTTTGGGGTGGATTCTGCTGCTGCACGCTCTAATTGATACTAATGGTTTAACCTCACCACCACCACCAGAAACCACTACTACATCTGTGGCTTTCAACGGGGATGTCGACTTTGATCAGATGTTGCTAGATCCTCCGCTCAAAGTACTTTCTCCATGTAACACCTCCGCCTTAATTAGTAGGATAACACCTATAATTAAGACCTGAAGCGTTACTAACTCACTTTAGATGAGCAAAAGTAGGTCCAAAATAAGTAATGAAATAATAAATTCAAGAGAATCACATAGCCTAGAATAAACTACCCTGATACTTATGCTGTGAGCGATAATATAAAACATAAGTGTAATATACACCTATACACATACATAGAATCCGAGAGGCATATACACTATGTTAACATATATTACAAAGTAAACAATAACTCAGGCTAGCCGTGGCTTGCCATGTACACACCTACATAATAAAAATGAGTCGGTATCAGAGGCTTTCTACATTGTTCTCGACCCAGTCGTTTCTTCTGTCTTATCCGTCTCCTGGATACTTGAATTTGTTTACATAAAATGGGGTAAGCTCACAGCTCAATAGGGATGATATAACAGGCAATATCACGTACAAAATATAATTAACTATTTAATCATAAATCATGACTCAACCGATAAAAAAATACATGCATGTGCATATGCAGGTTACCTCGATTGTGTCAACCATTATACCGAGATAATACCGAGGCCGAACCAAATAATAATAATAACAATGGGCATGACCGCCCCCAAGAGATACCAAAGTTGGGCTGAACCATAATCATAAGAAAAAGAATTGGCCTGACCGCCCCAGAGAATAAGTCGAACATAATCACAATATAATATCATCCAGCCCATAAAAGATCATCATCGTATCATAATAGAATTGGACCACGTGTCCATCCATATCATATCACATAATCACAAGTGCTTTGCCGAGGTCTAGATTTTCGGGTTACTCACCGTTGGCTTTAGGCAGCCGACCTCATTGCTATCCCCCGGGGGTTTGGGAATTTTCAACCTAAGGGCACCGAGCCCTACTTATTTTCACAGCGACAAGCACTAGTCAATATATATTCTCTTCATCATCGAAGGGTCACAATACAAATCATAATCAGATCAATCACGGGATCATATCACGTCCCAGAATGATACAACAAATATAAGAAACTTTCGGCACCATAAATGCGAGATATATGCCTACATGATAAGCTATAAAAATAATTCGAGCTTGCCGAAAGGTCTCCAAGAATTCGGTTGACACAATATCGACGCACAGTATGCATAATATGCTAATAAATGAATATTTAAAACAACTTATGCCATATAACTACAATAAATCTCTATACATGTTCATTGATGTATATAATTCATCAATTAATTAATTTTATAAATATACAATATTTATACATCCAAGGGATATCTCATGTATATCAAATAATACATATATATCAAGTATAATAGCATATCTTACTTCAAATAACATACACATGGCTTTATAAATCACAAAACATCATCATCCTTGTAACACTCCCGCCTTAATCTACAGGACAACACCCGTAATTAAGACCTGGAGTACTACTAACCAATCTTAGATTGACTAAAATGGGTATATATGAAAACACATAAAGAAATTCAAACAGTAAATATCACACTTGTCAATTAGCAAGCTAGAAGAAAATAGTACTGTATAAAATCATGCATACATGTAACCAATATACAAAACCAAACTAAGCAGGTACAATTCAGTAGATAACACTCCGGGCTAGTCGTGGCTTCCCGAGATAACATATACATAACAAAAATAAATATGTATCAGAGTCATCTATTTCATTCCCGAACCCGTAGTCCCGTTACCATCGTTCGCCCCTTGTGTATCTGTAATTGTAAATAAAACATGGGGTGAGCTCACAGCTCAATAGGGAGAAACAGGGAATAACATATCAAAAATACAATTTATAGTTCAACAACAATTCATATTTTAACAAATGCTTTGGTTTTAAAATCATCATCATATGAAACTATACGTGCTTATGCATATGCAGGTTACCTCCCTTGTGTCAACCTTAGAGCCACGTAGCCAGAATATATCCATACCGAACTGGAGTATAGCAAGGGCCTGACCGCCAGAGAAAAAATTCGACAATAATCATAAATTGTCCCATCGGCCCCAAGGTATATCATTCGATCATAATCAATTTGGACCACACGTCCATCAATAGTAACATAACCACAGAAGCATCAGTGCCTTATCGTTGTCTAGATTTTCGGGCTACACACTGTTGGCTCTAGACAACCGACGCGTTGCTGCCCTCCGGAGGTTTAGGGATTTTCAATCCAAGGGCACCAAGCCCTACTTATTTTTTATCCCGGTAGGCACAAATCAATACATCATCCCTTCACAATCGAAGGGCCATAATAGAATCATATCTGGATTCATATCAGGATTATATCACATCTAAAACAAAATCATATCCGGATCCATATCAGGATCATGTCACATCTAGAATGATACAATAATCATAATAAGCTCCCGGCATACTGATAAGAAATATACGCCTATACGATAGGCCAGAAGAATGATCCAAGCTTGCCAAATGATCTCCAAGATTCTAGTTGACACAAATGTAATGCATAATATGCATAGCATGCTATTTAGTAAATACACGAAGCAATCTATGCAATATACCCTTTAGCAAGTCTCGTTAGATATCCATTGATGTGTATAAAATATTAACAAATCAATTTCATCACAAATAGCATCCATACATCCAAGGGATATCTCGTACAATTCAATTAGCACACTACATCAAGAATAAATGGCATACTTTGCCTCAAAACATGCATTCATGTCATTTCATAAATATTTGAAGTAATTTATGCCATATACACTTCTACGAGCCCAACCCCGTATTCTATGATGTGTAGAAACAACAACGGTTCATTTTTATAAATTTTTAGGAGTCAAGCATCGATGGAATACTTCATAGGGTTGAATAATACAAAGGTATCATGTATGTGTGGCATTTATGGCTTCAAATCTCACATTTGAACCTTTACAACCATTTATAAATGCACTCAATTTATGTATCATAATTTTCTTAGAGAACATATGGGAAAAATATGATAAATTTCATTAAACAAGTCATACTACATGTTTTAAAAACATTTAAACTATATAATTGAGTTTTGAAGTCATATAAACCCCTACCTCAAGTGTATAGACCAAAAGAAGGAAGAAAGTTATAAACTGAAGCCCCGTTCGGTGAGATCCTCAAGCTCTCGTATCACCGCGTTCCTAGCATAGCCAAATCCTCGAATTAATAGAGTATAAACCCAACCCAAGTAGCCAAAGCTCATGCTTGAACTTTTATAGAAGAAAATCAAGGTAGAAGATGATGAATAGTACCTTAGAGATGGGTTTGGATGATTTCAAGCTTTGATTCCTCAATTTGGACAGATAGATGTGTAGAAATCTTCATATTTCTCTCTTTAGAACCCTCTAGGACTCTCTAGAACTCTCTAGAGGAGTGTGAAAGTGTTTGGGTCGAAGTTGGGATGAAAAATGTGTAAAAATTGCTTAAAAACGAGCATAAGTCGGTGGGAATAGTTAACTGGCGGACCGTTATGCAAAATACCTAACACCAGTCCACGAGGGTCAATTTTTCCAAAAATTTGGTGCCGGATCGGTATGCCAAAAACGCCATATCGGTCCGCGCTATAATTTTGGAGCTCTAGAGCACTGTTTTTGTTTTGGTCATAACTTTTCGTTCGGAACTCCGATTGATGTGATCTTTATGTCCACGAAAAAGTAATTCAACGATCTACAACTTCCTAAGAGGAAGTTTTCCCAAATTCTGGATAAATATTTTTCAGAAATTCACCGAAGACAGTGGTCTGCCAAAGCGCTATCGAATGACCAAAATTTTGCAATGGGCCTACTTTGCGCCCTGTTTTGATCCACAAGGAGTGTGAATTGGACTTCGGCCAAAACACGAAAGTTGTAGAATGATACAAATAATAGACACCTACACAAACAGAATCTTAATCGGATAAATAACTAAGAAATTACGATAGCTCAAAGATATCTAGAATTAACGAATCACGAAGAACCAAAACTTCCTATTTACCAACCGAAATCGATTTGGACCACCCGAATCACCAAACGATCACTCACATGAGTATAAATAAGCTAATATAATTCAATTTAAAACAAATTAAAGTACGGAGAATTACAATCCTCATCATATAATAATTCTTAAAATAAAGACAATTAAAATATGATGATTTATATATAATATTTTTAAAAATAATTAAACAACTACCTCAAAATATTTAGTCCCAAAGAATGAAATTTGAGTTGATATTCGAATCTCGACCAACACAACTCTAAAATTTTTATACCATTGCGTAGCCCCTAACGTATAGCATAACTTTTCCTTAAGGCTCGACTCGATTTGGCAGAGTTTTGATGACCAATTTATATAAAACAAACTTTACACCTTTATTATTATTATCTCTCCACCTCACTCTCGGCAACAGTAGGAAAAAAGAAAAAGAAAAATGAAGGATGAAGAAAGTGACCAAGTCGGTGGTCAAATTAAAAAAAATCAAAGTTTTGTCTTAATTATAGTATTTAACCCTAAAGTTTTATAACTTTATTATTTTAACCCTGAACTTTTGGCAACTTTACAATTTGGTCCATGCTTAACCAAGATTTCTAAACTCTTCAAAAATTTCACTTAGTTGAGATTAATATGCGTTTAATTTACACTAATTATATTACGGGGTATTACATTCCACAATCATGGTCACCTCTCAATTTATAATTAATTCCTCATTATTGATGTTTCTATATTATATATAAACACACGTGCATATAATATCTTTCATCCATACTAATTAATGTTATATACAAAATATGTAATGTGTGTGTTAATTTGTTAGTGCTGCTAAGTTTGGGATGCCAAACAATATAAGTAATGCTTGATGCACGTATTCCGCAGCTTAATTAGGATATATATATATATATATGTATGTATGTATTTGTTCAAGGGCCAAATATTTTTCTTCCTCCATTTTCTCCCCATTGAGTGTTGAAACCTATGATCGTGCCTGCCCATTGCCCAACTACGTATGTGTTTACGCAAAATAAATGAAAAAAAATGGCATGTAAAATGGGGCAAATTGATTTGAAATTAAATGAAAAGGTCTAGATAATGCTAATGTTAATGATTTTTTTTAATCATTTAGTTCCTTTCGTGCAAGTACAAATTGTTGGATAAAAATAGTTTAAATTTGTACATTTTTAAAATAAATTTAATATTTATTTTTAAAAAAATATAAATATTATACCACACAAAATTAACATAAAAATATAGTAAATAAATTAGATTAAAAAAAACACTAGGCTGTGAAAGTCGCTAAAAGTTGCTATATGAAGGACAATGTCGCCTCCCTACGTGCCGGTATCGATGGTCAATATAGTCTCCAAGATAAAACCCATAAGCACGTAACATTATTTACTTTATGTGCACATTTACCAAAATACGATGAATCAATTCACGATCATGTTGCCCAAAACATAAAAAATTATATATATATATATATATATATAAACTATATGAGGAGGAGAATGATCTATCTTATAATATATATATATTTGCACCAAGACAAACACATTATTATTTATATAATACAAAGACACTAAGGTTATAAATAGACATTAATAAACTTTCATAAAAATGATTTAATCATATAATTAAATTATATGAAAGCATATAAATAAAAGTGGTTACAAAACATTTATTTATTTGTAACTTACAAATAAAAAACTATTTATGAATAAAATAGTTAATCTATTTTTATTTTTATTAAAATATTTCCAATAGTCCCCTAGTATTTTAATAAAAATAACTTCGAAACTAAAATGATTTTTTTAACCCCCTTCAATCATCTCCACTAAATAGGGATCTATGTTTTTTTTTTGCCTTCAAAACATACAACTCCCACAATTTTTTAATATTATAAAATTTGAGATATAGTAAGATATGGGTAATTTTAATATTGTGCAATAGGTGTAGTAGTCGTTTCGACTTTGAACTACACTTGGTGTTAATAATGAAGGAACCATAGTGGACTAGGCCTAAAAGTAGGTCATATGATTAAGTGTTACACACACTGTATTAATATGGGAGTTGGCTCGCGAGTTTGCGCTTATAATGGCTCTGCGCATTATCTTAATTCTCATAAGAGTTTTTAGAGAATAGCCTAATTCTTATAGTTGTGGTCCCACAACAAGTCTCATTTATGTGAGCTTTCAGGGTATATGTGACCTATACCCTACGAGTTTTTCTCGCTTCGGTCTCATTCAAGACATTTGAATACCTTTCATTAACGTCACATTTCATCATAGCACTATGCCATAGGGATAAGTAAGAGGGAATCCTCCTCTCTTTTTTCACATAGATTTCTCCTTATAAAATAGTGCTATCATTGAGTCACACAATATGGATTATTTCTACCCGTTGAACTTCCTTCATGAAATCTGCAATCACAGAATATGAGTTATCTCCCTAGGTGACTCCCTTGCGGGCTTAACCCTATCCCCTCGACGTGGATCTAACCTCCTCGTTAAGATCCTGAGGCAATTACTCATCGTAAGAGAATTTAATTTTATCATACTTTAATAATTGTATCATTAGGTCATGAACATCTCAAGCGTCATATGACAATATCAGGCCCATCAAGTAAATATTATAATTTAAAAGTGCGGAATGTCTATTTTCACACCAGCCAATAAATTTTTATTATGGATCTTTTCTAATCAGTAGCCTTATTACTAGTAATCACAAATATAGTAAAAGGTAGACTACTACTAGAAATTAGTTAATATGAACTATATATGATTATGGCTAGTGATCTCTTACTCACTAGGAACTATAAATATTTTCATGTATATATCCCTTATGGCCAATAATCTATTCACTAACTAGGAGCCATTACCTTTTGTTTTGTCAAAATATTTTTTATATCTCAAATGGGTACACTTTCTCATTTGTCACAAAATATTTCTATTTTTATGTATAGGAAAAATTTCCTCAACAAAAGTTTAAAACTTCTAAAACTCTTTTTTAAAATGCCACATGGAGAACCTTCATTAATTGGTCTCAAAATAAAAATTTTCAAAACTTCAAGACTTCAAAATAAGTATTTTCATAACTCACACTCATATACACAATCATTCAAAAGTTGTTAAAAATATAAAATGACTTCACCTTTCATGCGAATTTGAAAATATATGAATTGTTATATAAACATTCACATCTCACCAATTAAAAATATTTCTATCTTAAAGGTTGAAAATGAAAATAATTAAAATAGGATTAATAAGGACTCATAATTTTAAAAGGATACATAAATACTCTCTTATATAAAATATTATTTATTATAAAAAAAATTGAAATACGTATACCTTTTATTTTCCTTTTATGGAAATCCATTAGTGAATATATGACCCCCACACTTTTAGGAAATAATGGAATATAAGCATTGGGAACATAATTTTATTAATATCCCATTTTCTCCTAATGTATTAATTAATGAAAACAATAATTACATGATCGTTTGATATTGCGTATAAATCGAACAAAATACTTTAGAAAAACCTTATAAGAAGAAAGGGATTTCACCTTTGTGGATCATGTAGAGGATCCATATAAGGAGATTATGGTTTGATAACATCAAATTATGATTTGGTTAGATTTTTTCTAATCCCGCTGGGCTGTAGAAATCGGTTGTTTTCGCCATCAAAACGACTTTGGATCGTCCTAACTTTTTTGTAAATATAATTATAACTTTGCGTTTCGAACAACATATTCAAAAATCAACCCGATCCAACGGTTAGATCAAAAGTTACGATTGATTTATGACCGGAGTACCAAAAATCTAAAAATCTTCTATCGTATTTCTTCCACCATCAAATTTTGCACTGAGTGTGACCTACGATATCACTAAGATTTCATCCTCTCTTAATGGAATAAATTTAAACTTGTGAGAATTATTGTCACACTAAGAAGAGATAAGGCCGGCGTATATATAAGGTTACGATAGGGAACTTAAGGAGAAATAAGTGTTAGGCTTCCTATAAAAAGTTAGAATCATAATTCCATTATGAATTAATTCCTTCTATAAATTATAATTCACACCATTAAAGACTTATAATTGCACTCTTGTCCTTATCTTAAAATTATATTTTGAGCTCTTTGTTATTAACCCAACGTTAAAATTACAGATAACCGCCATTTAAATTAAATTACTGACAATTATATTTAAATAACGTTTAATCCTTGAGCCTATCACTTAATTTATTTGACATGTCGGATTAACATAATTCGCCTACAGAGTTTGACATGATCAAAATTTATAAGCTTTTCAAGGGTTTATCAGCAATCCCTACACCAGGACGTGGATTCCGTCAATAATCAATATTCGATCATTATACATATAGTGTCGTTATCCAATTCACGTAATATATTGATCTATAAATGAATCTCGCTCTTAATGAGTCAAAACAACAAATACTACATATATATATATATATATATCTATTAATTATTTCAAGATTAAGAGCATAAGTAATCATAATAACTATGAGATTTTAGATTATTTTATATAGTCAGTATAAAAATAATTAACCCAAACTGGTCATGTTCAATACACACAAAGTGTACTAACATAACGAGTTAAAATTATATTGTTTCCTATAATTAAGATAAACTACTAAAACTTGTGCTACAATCCTTCTAATGGGTGTCTAATTACATCTAAGACCGTGAACCAATAATCTTATATTTCATAAGAACCAATAATATGATCTTCTGTGTGTAAATTATACTTTACATACCAAATCATCTATTATATGAAAAAAAGACATGCATGCACAATATTTAAATAAATAATATAATGCAAGTATTACCTATAAAGATTATCATTAAAATAGTAAAAACGAATTTATAACATATCCAAACCAACAAAAAATTATGACTTTTAGTATATTACTTTAACAATATATTTAGATGCGCTATTTAAGTGTCATAATGTAATAAATTTAATATATATATATATATATCAAATATACTTTGTCATGCATAGAGTATTTATACACACACTTTTCAAAGTTTATAAGTAAACTTTATGTTTATACACCATAAGATTCAAAAGAATACAACATAAAAATATTTGCAAGAGATCAAAATCAAGCAATCATTATTTATTTTTTCTGTTGAAAATAACACGTGTACTAATACTTTTTGAACTATCTTAAAATATTTTATATTTTTTCTTCCCTTTAAAAATACAATTCGATCATTGGTTTCAAAGAATATAACCACACACACATTTTTTAATCTTTAGCTTCACAAACTTAACATACAATTTATTTATTTTTAAATAAAAAGTAACTCATAACATTATAAAGCTACACAAAGCTAATAAAACAAATTATATTAAATCCTTTATATCTCTCCATAATTAGGTAATATTGCTACCCTAAATGCACATAAAAGTTATAATCTCACATTTAAAACATAATAATTTCATCATAAAAACATGTCGAAAATAAAATAGGATTCATGAAAATTAGGATGTACATATGCTATTTGTCTTTTCTTAACTATATATATATATACATATATTAATAATATCCCAATTTCTAGTTTTCTTTTCAAAATTTAAATAAATTTAGGTTTATATATATAATTTCTTAAAGAACCCAAATTTTACAATATAGATAAAAAGATAATATTAAGCTAAACAAATTACATTCCATATAATAATCATGATTATGACGGTAGGTTATAATATATGGATTTATTTCAATACTTCATAATCTTAACAAAAGCTAATAAGTATTATAACTGAAAATATTAATAGTCACATATTTGTAGTAGTTATATATCATTACATCTCTACATGAACAAGTCATCTAAAAAAGGCATGTTATACCTATAACTATGAACTTGGGCGTAGCCACACTGTGGCGAGGCGCACCCCTGACAATTTCGACAATTTTTTACAAAAAAAATAAAATATAGGGACTTGTATGCATAAATTTATAGTTGAGTGTATATAATTGTAAGAAATAAAAGTGGAAGGGCATTTGAAGAATTAAAATACACTTAAGTGAGGAAAGAGAACCCGAGACTCTCCCTCATTTCTTTTTCTGTTCTCTTTCTTCCCTGTTGGTATATGTAAAAAAAAAATATGAATAAGTTATGTTTGAATTTTTCTCTTAGATCAAATTTTATATTTGTTCGTATATGTATAAAAAAAATAACGATCATAAGACAATTGGATGTTATGATATGCAATTGGTTATTAACATAACGACCATTACACGAATAACAATAATATGAATGTTATGATATGCAATTGGTTATTAATTTAATAAATATCGAATTTATAGGCTGATTTTAGAATAAAAAAGTATTATAGTAAAATATGAACAAGTTCCTCCGGCCAAAAATTGCGCACCCCTTGCTGAAAATTCCTAGCTACGCCACTAACTATGAAGGTTTGTAATTATATATTCATGCATGTAGAGTTTTTCAATTCTCATATAGTTAATGTCAACATTTTTCTCTCAAAATTTGTAACATTGTTTTACTATTTTTACAAAAGCATAATATATTTCTATGCCATAATCTTAATAATATAGCTATTAGAGTCCATTGTTGAAATAATGATGATAATAGACAAATAGCTAGTTTTATAATTAACCAACAAATGCATGTCAATTTAACCTTATAATTTTTACATGTTAGGATATTATTTGATTAAACAAACTAGTTTTATATGGTTTCTACCTTTTTATAAACTTAATTTCAAAGTTTTACCAAACAATAGTACTGCGCACATATGGTTTTCCTTTTATAAAGAAAATGGTTAGAAACTAAATTATATTAAATTATTTTGTTTCTCCATAAAATATAATCTTTAAGTTTCTACCTCTTTTTCATTAGTAAAATTGTAATAATAATTGGCCATCATGTACTTAAAAATAGAAAGGCTCGAAAACATACCTTGACGGTTTACAATTAATAATGCACAACATTCTTACTCAACTATTGCACGTAAAAACGTGCTGCAATTTGAATTCCTTTATATTCCAAATTCTACAAGTGTTGTGCTCATTGTTCAAATTTCACCAAAATTCACATGCATATAAATCACACATTCACTTAATTAGATTATAAATCATCATAAAATATAATTGATATGCATTAAGAATAATATATTGGTTTAAAACACATATTTTAGATAAACTCAAGAAAGGTAATTGTAACTTTTTAAAAATTACACTCAAAGTTGCAATATTTGGAATTAATTCAACCTAATATAAATCTATTAAACGAAAAAGAATTTTCATTCATGTCATACAATTTGCTTACAAAAGTAAAACTAGATCTTTCAGCTACATGGAAATAATTTTCTTCTCCAAATCAAAGCACATATTGTCTTAGATTGTTGGATAAAAATAGCTTTAATTTGTACATTTTAAAAACAAATTTAACATTTATTTTAAAAAATAATACAACTATTATATCACACAAAATTAACATAAAAAATATAGCAGATAAATTAGATAAAGATAAAGAAGCGCTAGCCTGTGAGAGTCGCAACAAGTAACTGTTGTAATGACAATATATATCACTTCTCTACGTGCAGGTATCGACGATCAACATAATCCCCAAAATAAAACCGATAAGCTCGTAACGTTGTCTATTCCATGCGCAGATCCACATGAATATGACGAATCAATTCTAATATAATCCTCAAAATAAAACTCATAATCTCATAGCGTTGTTTACTCCATATGCAAGTCCACAGGAATACGACAAATCAATTCACGATCATGTTGACCAAAACATATGAAATTATATATAGATATATATATACAAGGAGGAGAATGATCTATCGTTTAATATATATATATATATATATATATTTGCACCAAGACAAACACATAATATTTAAATAGCACGACGCTAAGTTATAAACATTAATACACTTTCGTAAAAATAATTTAATTATATAATTAAATTATATGAATAAATAAAAGTGGTTACAAAACATTTATTTATTTGTAACTTACAAATAAAAACTATTTATGTCTATTTATGAATAAAATATTAATATATTTTTATTTGTATTAAAATATTTCCAACACAAATAAGGGCCAGCCACAACCTCGTTTCAAAGAGTAAGCCAGAAATAAAATTCTTCCTAACTTTGTAATCCTAAACATTGAAGCGCACACTTTTATTTATACGTATCATTAAAAAAATTAACAAAGAGTTAAAATTGATAATTAGAAACAATAAAGTTAGAAGAATCCTAATTCCTAATTCAGGTGGGGTGAGTTAAAGCAACACGCTAGGGGCAATGAATGGTGCATATCTAACGGTCTGGAGTTGGAAGGGTCGGGAGTTTAGGCCAGTTGATTTTGTCGCGTCGATCTCACACTTTCATAAATCAAACTTTCTTTGTCTGTGACTTGTCTCTTCTAGTTATCAATAAAGTGGTTCTGTTTCTGATCAAAAAAAAATAATAATTTGTTTACAATCCAACTTCGCCATTTCCAAATGGATGTTTGGGCCAAGGCAATTGTAGGGATTCAAACTGGATATAAAACTAATTGATAGCTCGACCCTTTTCTTCATTTGAATTCAAGATTTTGATGTTTGCTGTCATATTACATATATTTTTACAGTTACCAAAAACATGTAGCTTTAGGGTTTCTGCATCTCCTCAGAGGATGTATCATTGCCAACGGAATTACGGGCCCGATCTGATTGGGGAGGCCTAGTTCCAACTTGACCATTCGAGGGTCTCTGCTCTTCTTGATTATCTGACTTGAGATTTGACTTGAACGGTCTCTCAAAATCCTTGGCAGCACCAGGATCGATTACTAAATTCTTCAATTTTTGATCCTGCAAACATAAAAAAGATCAAAACGGCAAGGACGTGATAACTATTTTCCATGAACAAGGATTGCCGAAAACCTGCGTTAACATATGTGCATGCTAGCAAAATTGCATGGCTTCTCTAATAAACACTCCAAACACACAGATGAAAACATACATGCTAGTCATCAAATAGTAAAAGTAATTTGGCTGGGTTGACGGGTTAATAATTTGGGACATCTCAAAGTAGAAATTAATACTCTTAATTTGGGTCAAAATGACTACTTGATATTGTGCGACACTGGAAAAATATCATATTTTTTTTTCTAAATACAGCACAAGGTGCATCTTTTCATAGCAGCACTAAATGCTGTGTTTCAGTAATGACGAACAAATTTTCTTTTGAAACAGCTCATAACACAGAATCTACCATATCTATACTAAAAATGGTCTTGACAGAAAATTTATCTGATCATATTGCATGATCCCATAATTTCTCATTTTCTTTCAAATATTTTGAATTCCTAACGTTACCCAATGATATCAGATTCTTTGACAAATGGCGGGGGTAAAATCACATACTGGGAAAGCCAACCATCTGCATAATACCGTCTCGGCCCTCCATTAAAATCACAAGGTGCTAAAAACGCTTACATTTTGTAGTGCTTCAAGCTTTCTCTGCAGTGCCTCGTGCTCAGCCTGAATACGAAATGGAACGCCATGCTTCTGATACACGTTGTTCTGGGCCAAATCTTCATCAATGTCACTAACAGTAGTTGCAAAAGGATGATTTGCAGGGATCCACCGAACAGTATCAGGGTCCACATCAGGGGGTACTGAGTCTCCTTCTTTAAGAAAGATTGTTGGTCTCTTCCACTGATATGCGCGTGACCTCCTCTTCTGATGGATAGCCTTTTGTTCTCTAGTAAGAGTCACTGGTGCCAAACGATAAATCTTTCCACACATCTCGACGGTGGTATTGCTTTTACCAACCTTCACCATTGGGTTATTGAACGGGTCCTCATACTTGAGAGGCCTTGAGCTAGAAGTAAAATTCATATGAAAAAAAAAATTACAAAAATAGAATCTGACATCCAACGAATTAATTGTACTTAGTGCATTAGAATGCAATACCCCAAGAAGATTGGGAATTGAGAATGATTCTTCTCAAGTTTAAAAGACGAGGGCAATGAAGAGCTAGTATCTACATTCAACAGATGCTATATAAAAAGAATACACCAAAGTCTACCAAACTGTCAGTAGCACACATAACTACAGCTCAAAGAGTAAGGGTTGGAATCGTACATGCCTCTTCTATCAGAGTTCAGCTGGCCTCGCCTGACAAGATCAGCTACAGACCCAGGACGACTGTAACTAGACTTCCTTGCCACATAAACTCTCACCGCAATAATCAATAATGTCACCGTGATACTTAACCCAATTGCAAAATTAGTACCAGAAACTCTTCTCATCTGAAACAAAACAGAAATGATTAGACACACAAGTATGCACTAAATTTGATAGAGATGTGAACATGGAGTTGCAACATTGGTGAAACAGGATGGATGTTCCTAGGATGATTATTTTGGAATTGGACTTGGGTTGAGAGTCCGAGTCTAAATTATTATTGATACTTTGCCTTTTTCTATTTTAACTTTTTGAGGAATTTTGTTAACTTGTTTATACTAAAATTGACTATCTCCTAAAGTAATGTCGTTGACTCTAGAAAGACTCAAATGCAGTGTGACATGCAATCAGACATTCAACACATCATTCGAAAGAGTCATGCAAATGAGAGTGCCTACTGGGAGGTAATTACTCATTCACCGCCAACAACTTTGAGCTGTCTTCAAGCGGCTGCAGAGTTTGAACAGTGAAAAGTAGTAGAAATACTTGAAGAATGCTGGTTGACCACTCATACATCCTAACAATTTAGAGGTAAAACCAATGTGAGGGAGGAGGGAAGGGGGGGGAGGGGGAATTCCTAGCCAACAGTAAAGCAATTCCAGTCAACAACAGCAATAAGCATCAAAACATGAAGCATACCCAAAAGAAAAGTTTGATCGCTGATGATTGAATATAAACTAATGTAAAATGTGTCCCAGTGCCAGCGTGTAATTAAATGAAGAAGCATTTAATTTACATAAAAGATATATATATATATATATACAAGTGTAGGCAAAAGAAGAAAATTACCAAGAAAATAACAGGAGGAAGGGAACAAATTGTTTGCTGCAATCTAGGACCTGGGATTAGGGAATCCTCCGCCACTTTACTACTGCTGCTGCTGGTTTTTGTATCGGAGGAAATGAGGGTTATGTATTCATCATTATCATCATCATCCTGAATGCGATTGTCGTTCTCTGTAGGCACCGGCACCGGCACCGGCACTGGGACCGAAGAATAGCTGAATGCACTAAACACAAACTTTGGGTACGTCTTCTTCGTTCTATTCCAATCTTGGTAACTATTATAATTATAATTATTGTTGTTTAGCCCCAATCCGCCCTTAATTTCCAGTACATTTGGCAAAAGTCGAGGCTTTACAAAAACAAACATCAAAAGAAGAAGACGAAGATAAGCTAATATAATCAGAAGTTTATGAAAAAAAAGGCGGCAAATGGGTAGATTGAGAATTAAAAGAGAAAGTGAATTTAGTTTTATTTTACCGGGAAAAAAAACGCATGGAAGAGCTGTACACTCCAAACTGAAGCAGCCATCATTACTCTCTCTCTCTCTCTCTTTACTCTTACTAACTAAAATCAATCAAAATGTCATCCTGAGACCAATATATTATAATAAGATAAGAAAGAAGGTAAGTAAATTAATCTGAAGATCTAACATAAATAAATAAAAATAAAAATTAGGGTTGGTCTTCTGGGATTGAAACCTACCGTTTAGGGCTATATCTATAACTCTCATTCTCATCACTCCAACAACTAACCTCCTCCTTCTTCCTCAAAGCTTCGATTCTGGGTCATCGAGCAGCAATTTGACTACTGATTTCTCTCTCTCTCTCTCTCTCTCTATATATATATATATCTCGACACCACCTTCGATCTGAGCCCCCCAAAAAGAATAGAATAAAATAAATAAATATCTAATTTCACTTTGGGCCGATAAGGGACCTCTAAACCCCATTGGCCATCTCAAGCCCATCTGCCCCACCCGCAACGCAATTCCTATTTTCAAACAAAATTACATTCTTTCATCCGGTGCAATGTATTTACACATTTATTTACAGTGGTAATAAATTTAACCCTCACTACCGACAAGCTTTCATTTGTCTTACAATTAGGGGTGAATTTGGTACATTATTGTACCATTCCGAATAGACCCGGCAATTTATAACACGACACGAAATCGACACAAATTTACCGGGTTTGGATTAACTCTTAATGGGTGTGGGTCATAATCGGGTTGACCCGCCAAACCCGTTTATTAAACGAGTTGATTTCGTGTATATTCGCGATACCCGAATAAAACCCGTTTAACCCGGTAAGAATATATACGAGTCGATTTCGGGTCGTGTAAACCCGTTTGTAACCCGTGTAACCCAAATATAATTTATATATATATAAATTACTTAGTTAAATTATTAACGGATCACTATATGTTATTCGTATACGACCCGAATTGAACCGTTTATCTTAAACGGGTTAAACGAATCGGGTCGTGTCATTCGTTAATTAAACGGGTCGTGTATGAATTTGAATTTTTCACCCGTTTATTAAACGGGTCGTGTACTGGTGGAGGCACTTTTCACCCGACACGATTTTAACCCGACACGAAATCGACCCGTACACGACCCGTTGCCAGGCCTAATTCCGAACATATCAAGTACCATACCAAAAATTTGGTATGCCAAAATCTATTATCATTACTATATCAAAACTTCGATATACTGAAATATTTGTATGATACGGTATAGCAAGGTATATTACCAAAAAAATCAATCCTGCAAAAAAACACATACACACAATAGTAGCTTTCTGGGAAAATATTCAAATACACATCAACAATAGCAGCAAAAAAAATATAAAGTTGCTAGGCAAACCTCATTAAGAGATAATAATTCATGGTTTAGTCCTCTAGCCAAAAAAGATACAGTATAGAAGAATATAACTTATATTAAAGGTATACAATTTATAAAATTAATCCACAATTTCTAATATATTTTCAGGTTAAGCTTTTTCCTAAAAAAAAGAAACATTCAGCTCCTCATTTTATTAACTAAAACAACATGAAATCAACTCTCCATAGTTCATAGCATAGTCTGCAATCACCTAATTCAACGACACAAGAACACATATGTTACCACAACTGTTAAATGAGATCTTAGAACCTACTGGAATTTGTATGATTTTTTTGTAACAAGATATCGCATGATAGTACTTTAGATGTAATTTACATATTCTCTCTCAGAAGGAAAGTTAATTAGTTATGAATTCTAATATATCTAATCGTCAAGTATAAAATTTATACACATCGTGAAATAAGACACTTGATTATATTTAAAAAATGAATAAAAATCTGAATATAAGACTATGCAAATAGAAAAGTGATATCAATATACTTATGTTAAAAATTGTCTTCTCGAGAAATTGTGAAACTTAGAAATTAATTGATAGAGAAACCAACAAGGTAATTAATCTGTGGGTTGTGGGGTATTGGACCATTCATCTATAATTTAATTAATCTGTGGGCTGTGAGTTGTGTGGGTATTGGAATATTGGACTATTAGTAATTAATTTGGTAATTTATTAGTATTTGGTATAATTGGCACAATTGGTACGATTCGGTACGGTATACCATGATAATACCAAAATTTTGGTACAGTACGGTATACCGTCGGTAATGAGTTTGAGTACCGGTACCGTACCAAATAAATTCGGTATGATACAATACCGATTGGTATTGTACCATTACCAAATTTCGGTATATTTTGGTAATGATTTGGTTTGGTACGGATTAGTACGATATTATTGGTATACTTTCCCACCCCTACTCACAATCCCCACTTGTAAAAAAGTAAGTCAAGTTCAAGTATTAGAAAATCCACTCGAGAAACAACTAAGGGATTATTACTACAAAAATGACATAATAACACCCAATATTTACAAAAGTGATAGATGTTTTTGTAAATTACATAATATAGCAGCCTACTCAAAATAATTACATATAAGTAACATAAATTATTATTTATTATTGACTTTGGTACAAGTGTTCTTCCCTCTTTTACAAAATATCAACTTTGCCCTTCACCCAACTCTTTATTTACTAAAACTTAATTTAACAAAAAAAATTATATATCTCTCTCCTCTTTGACATTTAACCTCCAACCATCTCTATTTCCCTTCAATGAAAAGTGTAGTTATGATTTTATTTTTTTTAACGAACAAAAGGCTTTTTTTTCTTTTTTCCCCTTTCGTACAAGTTATATTCTCATTAAAAGTGCTATATATGTATATATGCATATATAGATTATAGATATCTTATTTTTCACCTCGTTTTTCTTTTATTACATGCTTTTAATTAATGATATCTCCTCCTTTACTCTTTATATATTCTTATACTTATGTTCCCTCACCTCTTTTTTCGATCATTGATGGTAGAATTCATAGGCAAGGAAATAGATTTCTGCCGATTAATTTAAGAAAATCCTTCTCTATAAATTTTATTCTCAAGAAGTATGATATTGTACGTATTTATGCAATATAGATTATAAATGTCTTTTTTCACCTTACTTTCCTTTTCATACTTGTTCAGTTGTTTGTAATGATATGTTCTTATTTTAATTTCTCTATTTTATAATTTTTATACTATATTCCCTCGCATTCTGTTTGAAGTCTTTTGTAAGTTTTATTTGTATATTTCTACTTCTTCAAGATCAATAATTCTGGCCTCCGTTTCAATTAAAAACACAATAACTTGAGGATTTTATATCTTAAACTAGATAATTTTGTTCCTTATGTACATGATTCATGTTAAATAGTTGACTATGAAAGAGACTAATTATATGTGATTAGTTTTTTATGATATTATTAAAGGAAATTTTGACTTTGCACCCCATGTTTTACCCCCTAATTTGAGTTTCCACCCCACATTTTATTTTCTTTGACTTTCCACCCCGCCGT
Source organism: Lonicera japonica (assembly GCA_021464415.1). Taxonomy (NCBI): domain Eukaryota; kingdom Viridiplantae; phylum Streptophyta; class Magnoliopsida; order Dipsacales; family Caprifoliaceae; genus Lonicera; species Lonicera japonica. The sequence goes on from CM038466.1 coordinate 818,817, forward strand.
TAGTTACTTCCGTTAATTGATTTTAAGTCATTTTTTTCTTGGCCAAAATGCCCTTGTGGCTTCTAACCCTATATTTAATTTCTAATTGTGTTTTTACCCTATATTTTAAAAGATGATATAAAGAGAGTCTTCATTGTAATTTAAAAATATATTACTGCAACCATATTTCACTATAATACGTTATATTTATGCATGTGTATGCACAAGGGCGGATCCAAGAATTTTCCTTTTGAGGTTGACAATATGTATTACCCATATTGTTAAAAAAAATTGTGGTTATATTTTGTGCTATCACATATTTGTTTACTTTTAAAAGTTTCGCTCTTAAATGTAATTTATAGTAGTAAATATTGCTATTTTTTTTATAATTAACATTAATATTTTATATTGAGCCACGGCTTATATCTTTCTAAAAAAGAATTTAGGGGGGGCGCATTTGAATTCCTTTAAAATATTAATACATAAATACAATTTTTTGAAATTAAAAATGAGCAAACATTACAACGAGAGTGAATGATAACTTTATACATGTTACAAAATTTGTAAATACGTATTAGATTCCTTTGGAGCATGGGAATCACGTTACAAGATATTGTCGAACAAATATTGTCCATCCACTAAAAACTAAGAATTTATACTGAGTTAATTATAAAATAGTTAAAACTGGGTTAGAGATTGCCTCTCTTAAACTCCGTAAATTTTTTTGAATTAATCCATGAGTACTGGTCTTTATAGCTTTTATGAAAATGAAATTTAAAATACTATTTTCCTTAGAAAAAGAAGACTATTGCCATCATAAACCCATTTTCTCTATGTATCAGTTTAATCCATAAGTGAACAATCAATATCAAATATGAGGGAGAAGGTAAGAGGTTAGGTTTATTGTTATGGTTCAAGAACAATTGTAAATCCTCCATGGAAGGAGAAGGGGATAAAAGAAAAAGAAATATAGAAGTTCAGAGGTAGAGAGGGAAGGGAAGAGAGGCTTGGTCTTACCATTTTTTTAGTTAAATAATAATATAATATTAGGAATTATCACATCTTTCAAGGGCGATTTTCCGCTCAGTTTGCTAGATCAATTCTTGTACACATGTCTTGTAATACATTTTCTTGTGTAGACATGCATAAATATAACACATTTTATTGATGTCCCTCTCTATATTATCTTTTTAAATGTGGGGTAGAAATACAAATAAAAATTAAATATAGGTTGAGAAGTTATAAGGGTATTTTAGTCAAGAAAAATGTGTGTTAACATTAACTAACTGAAGCTACTAACGGAGGGGTGGAAAGTCAAAGAAAATAAAATGTGGGGTGCAAACTCAAATTAGGGGGTAAAACATGGGGTGCAAACTCAAAATTTCCCTATTATTAATTGCAAATTTAATTAATTTTTTTATTTTCTATTTCTTTAAGTCAATGGAAGAATATATGAAGCAACTTTTTTTTTTGTTTTACTATTTTAAAAATCATTTGAATTTTATAGAATCAATATATGAAACAACTTTAAATTCTTTTATCAAATTGATGTTATGGAATAATATAGGAATGTTTTATTTCTTCCCACAACCGTGTATTCTAACTATTTCTTTATTTTTTGGTTCACGGCAAAATTATATAGCTAAAGTATCATATAAAATATGGAATATAGTCCCTATCACTACAAAAAAAAGTGGGTTTTCTCGACATTAACATAATGCCGTTAAAAGTTTTAATGGCATTTTTATCGGCATTTGTTTAAGTACCTTAAAAGCCAATGTCGTAAAAGATTTTCGGCATTTTTACAAATGCCGCGAACATTAGCGGCATTTATAGCTGGTTAAAACTATTATATACTTCCAAAAACAAAAATCCTTATAGGAGAATTAGCAAGAATGCATTAATGTAAGAGCATTTAAAATGAAGTTAGGAGAGTCTGTTAGAAGGTACCAGAATTACTAATCTTTTATTTTCATTCTCACATCCGTGAAAATAGGCCGAAAATCCCTCATAGTGGAAGGGACATCAAATTTAAGAATTAAAACTTCCAACCTTTCAACAATTGTTGTTGTTGAAGAAAGTAAAAAATATGGAGCACATGCGAAAACAATTAACAAATTAATTAATAACCCGATGTTCGTTATTTGGCGGTTAGAATCTCAAAAACAAATTTGAATCGTATCAACTAGTAAACCCCAAGGGTGTATTTGACATGTTAGATTAGATAGTCGAATATGATTATTTAATCCCATCCGGACAAGATAAAACATTATCACCTTTTAGGTGGAATTCATTAATCCCTTTCTTGGTGGGATAAGAATTTTTAGTGGGATATATAATCCATCCTAATATCCAATCTCAATGAACACCAAACATGGGATAAGATAAAGTTATCATATCTCACCCTTTTATACTGCGTGTCAAACATAACCTAGAAGTCTATAAATTTTAATTATGGAAAACATGTTTAATCTTTTCTAGCATGTAGTGATCAGTAAAGTAATTAAACAAATAAGCAAACACCATAATTAATGAGGAATCCTTACAGTACATGACTAATTCTTAACAATTCACTATATACACAAAAATTTATATACTCAATTAATCACAAATTTTACAGATTTACAGAACTTGAATTGCACAAACTCCTTATAAAAGTCTCCACTTTCTACGGGTATAGTCCTTCTTCAAATCACACGCCTCGATCTCGCATTGATCTCTTCAACACCGTTTATGAATCACATGCATTTTTTGATTTGTTTTGTTCTTCTAAAAAAGAGGACTTGTTTTGGCAGAGTTGAAACTCTAAGGTAGATTTTATGTTTTAAGATTTTAATATCTCTAAGGTTTGAAAAACTTTCTTAAAATTTGCTTAAAAGACGTATAATTATAGGCTATATTTGTAGTATAAGCCTTGATAAAAACCTCTTTTGAAAACGATTTTAAAACATATAAAAAATAGGATTTACGATAAAAACTTACGCAGCACAGGAATTGGTGCTGAATCGATCCACATTAATAAAATGTGTACTGATCCACCCTTATATGCCGGACCAGTTTAGGTCAATAATGGTTTACCTGTCCACTACAGTGGAAAAATAATTATATGGAAAATCTTGCTCCAAAATTTCGTTTTTCATTGTTTGAAGTTCATTCAAGCTTTGATTTGACCAAAATTTATGTGACTACAATTAGATCATGTTAGGAACATAATTAAAGATTTTTCTCATTAATTCATGCCAACGGAACTTCTCAAATATCGACAAAACTCAGTAAAAACACTTCTTTTTTTTTGAAAAAAAAGAAAAAACTTTAAACTTGATTTAAAATCTTTTGATTTAACTTTTAAGAAAAACACCACCGTATAAGGAATCAAATTCAAATGTCAATGCTCAACGTATCTCTTTTAATGCAATACTTTAATGCATTGCTTCGTTGGCTTCGTTTGCTTATAGTTTTTCAGATGTAATCTTGAACGACTCAAACAACTTACAAACAAATGTGTTTTCCTTGAAGGAATGACGCCAACATATTTTAGTCCTTACAAACTCCCCCTTTGGCTATTTTAAGACAAAACACCGTACAACCTAATAAATTTATTGACCCAATTATTACAACTATGGTATCGCATATGTAATTACAATAACATAATCAATTCTCGCATATTACAAAACAACTAAGGACACAAGACATGCCAACATCTTGAATCTCTTAGCCTGCTGCTTCAAACTAATATTTCTACTTATCTCATACTTCGACCTGAAACGCAAAAGATCAAATAAGCATACCTAAGAAGCATCTGGGTTATATAAGAGAGATAAATAAACAATGAAATCAAAATCTCCCCTTTACCCAACACTTACCTGCAATCCTTTTCTACCCCTTTTATAAATTCTTCTGCTCATTTTTATGAGGAATAGATAAAGGAAAACGTAAATAAGCAAAAAACCAAATTTTATCCCCCTTAATTACTCCCACTTACAATGTACTCTCTCCGCGAATTATATTCTCTCCCCCAATGTCAAGAGAAAATAAGAAAATCATGGAATGGATACATGAAAAGTAGCAAAATAGGGAAACAAACTATCTCTAAATCATAAAGAAAACTAGTTTGAAAATTAGAAACAAAAATTTGCCAAACAAAAATAATTTTAGCACAATTTAACATGCATTTCTATGTACATATATCAAATCTAGAACTTAACTTTTAAGTACAAAAACATGTGATTTTCTTTAAGTTAATACATATACTATGGCCTATAAAAGATCATCAACTAGTAAGCATATATACCCCAAGCAATACAGAGTAGTCAAATATATCACTTTATGTATAATATAAAGTGCAATCTGAATAAACAGAAGTCTTGAAAATTTCATGCACCCATATATGCATGAAAATTTAGAAAGCCTATAAGTAATCAGCTTTTTAAATTTTCTTCATCAGAAGCAATCTTTTCTCTCAAATGTGCAATTTTTACATTTATTTTAAGATATTTTTATGCAAGCAATCATTTAATTTTGATGGAGGCTTTCTCCCCTAAAGGAGGCCAACTCTAAATAAGTTACAAGTTAAGACCAAGTTCTCGGGCAATTCGCTCTTTTGGAAGAGACATGAATAGTTTAGAGCTCAAGGTCCTTCAGGAAACGATACTCTTATGCCTAGTTGACCACGGGGTGTAAGCTCAAGGCTTTATAAAAAAGATATGACATATTGATGTTTATATGCTTGTTACTATTATAGTTGTTATATCATATCTCTTATTATTATCCTTAATCTTCATGTGATTAAGTCGGGATTATTAAATGGTTAGTGTTACATGTGCAAGTTGACTAGGGAAGTCAAATTCATAATATACACAATGAATTATAATCAAAGTGGAAAAATAAGTATGTGGCTAAAGTTCCTCATTAAGTTATAAATGAGAGGTCGAATCTCATAATGTATTAATATCCATATCGAAACACTAACAGAAGGTCATGTTCTCACATATTAGTGGTGGGGATTTAATTGCCGTTTTCCATAATATACTAATACATAACATAAAACACTAAGTGGGAGACTCAGAAGATTCGCGCCTTGATGATAGAACAAGTTCTCAGATTTCATAATATACCTTAATCATAGTAGGAAGTAAAGATTATCATAGCATAACGAACCTTAAGAAGCTAATGATCATAATTATGTGAAACATATTAATTTGATTACTTTGTTAAACCACAAGTTTCGTGGGTACAAGTCATAGTGGGCCGAAGAGGTATGACTAATGTAGTATGATCAGGTAGCTTCCAATTACCAAGAAGGGCATCTTAGTGGCTAGGTTCGTTATGCCATGTGTGACATGCATTGCATTATTTTCGTGTATAAAGCTTTATTAGTAAATAAAACCTTATATTTGAATAAAGTGCATAGACATGTTGTTTACAATATGTATTTTTTATATAAATCTTATTTAGTTCCCATTGAGCTCGGATTTGGTCTATTCCCTCTTTGTTTCATGGGTGGCACGCAGACCACGCGGTATTTCTCTCTTGAAGCCTCTGATTACCTGGACCACTTTGTAGTCATTTTCATTAAGGACTAAGGATGTATATTTGTTTGAAACTATTAGAATCTATGTAATGTAAATATTTGATGTATCGGTGTTTGATTCATAAATGATTCGTCAAATGTGTGGAGTAGAACTTTTCATTTATAAAGTAAAAGTTTTATATTATATCAGAATTTATGCTCCACACATATCATGTTTTCAAAGTTATTTTTACAATAATTTTTTTTGGAAAGTTGTCATTTTTATACACTTAAACTCACAATCGAGTACGGCATCTATGATTAACCGAGTTTCTGAGATCTAAACTTTATAACGGGATTCAGAGCGTCACGGCCATCAATTATGAAAGTTTTAACATGAAAAAATAAAAAGGGTTGCTCGTATGGCTTCAAATTGCTTTTGAAATTTAGAATTTAAAAGAGCTACTATAATAAATTTCGTGTGTAAATATAAGTGGTAAACTATCTGTTACATAAAAACCTTTGTAATTTATGGGATTGTGATTATAGTGTTAAATTGGACGTGTGATTTCGCAAAGAGATTTTCCTTATCTTTTTAATAAAAAAAAATATTTTGTAGAGATAAAGGATGGCAATAAGATAGTAAAAGTTCGAGCCAAGAATGAGATATTAGATAAAAAAAAAGGGGAGCCATTTTGAGTTACCCCCGAAAAATTATCATAATTAGAGTTACCCCCAAAATGATAATTCTTTAAGTTATCCCCTCCCTCCACCCATGTCGTTTGATGGGGTTAACCATCTGTTAACTTTTTTGCTACATTTAACCAAAATACCCCCATTTTCAACCTTCAACCCCATTTCCTCCATAAACCCTAACCTTAATTAACTTCATGTCTTTCTCTCTCTAAACACAAATTTCAACAAGATTCTTTCTCTAAATACAAAATACACAATCAAAACTTCTCTCTATTCTCTCAAAAATTCTAAAAAATAAAAAACCACAACCATACTAGATTAAAGCTTCATACCCATTAAATCTACACTCGCCGGCATTAATGAAGTCCACACTTTTCATGTTTGGAACAATTTTCGTCTTCTCTCTTTATACATATATATAGTCATATTAAAAGATCTATATATACAAATACCCATTCCTTATTATCTTTCTTTATACATACAAATACCTGTACTTAAATTTCATATATATATACACATACAAACTTCATTTTCTCTCTTTGATATGCATACTAAAATTTCAATTGAACAATACACACAAAAATTAGCACAATCGATCTATATATACATATACCCATTTTTCATTCTCTCTCTATATATATACACACTTAGATTTCAATTGAAAAATACACAAAAAAATTGAGTAATTGATCTATATACACACCTACCCAAATTTCATTTTCTCTCTCTATACGTACATATCAAATTTTTGTATATGCCCATACAAAAACTTTACTCTCTCTATATAAACATACCCACATTTTAATTGAATAATACACCGAATAATTTAAAGAGAGCGATCTATATATATATGCATACACATATGTCATTTTCTCTCTCTACATAAACACTTACGCAATTTTTGGTTATGTTTTGAGAGAGGAAAAGACATAGCACTAAGAATTTGTGAGAGAATCTTGTTAGAGAGAGAAGCTTTGATTGGGTATTTTGTATTTAGAGAGAAAATATTGTTGAAATTTGTGTTTAGAGAGAGAAAGACATGAAATTAGAGTTAGGGTTCATGAAGAAAATGGGTTAAAGGTTGAAAAATGGGATATTTTGGTCAAATGGAGCAAAAAAGTTACCAGATAGTTAATCTCATCAAACGACGGGGGATAACTCAAAGGATTATCGTTTGGGGAGTAACTCTAATTATGGCAATTTTTCATGGGTAACTCAAAATGGCTCAAAAAAGAAAAGGGAAAGGCATTATTTTCCTTTGGCAAGAAAGTAAAGCGCCTGAGGTTATTAGTGGAGTGCAAATAGCGCTACCTTTCAAATATTCTTTTCCACCCATGTCATTGGTATTCTTGAACGAGGAACTCATGATGCAGCCGGCTTCAGCAACAGAAGTGGCTGAAATCCTCAATGAAATTCAGCAAACAGTTTTTTACTAAAAATCATAATTTCGTGATATACATTATTAAAGAACCTTGTTTCGTTTCGTGACGAGTGATTATTCTGTGTCACTTGATGTTAATGACAAATAATTATCAATCAAAGGAAGAAACAAGGTCATCATTATTAATCAACTGTCCTCTATTATTCTATTTATCCGCCATAACTAAAATTCCTGTGGTTAACAAACGAACTTGATACATTGTCGTTTTGCTAGCAAGATATCGTAATACCTTTAGCAATTAATCATCTCAAAGAAATATATATATATATATATATATATCTAATAGTATAATAGTATTACGGAGGAGGAAGTCCTCCGTAATAAATTTTCTCTCTCTTATTTAATTTTTATTTAATTATAGTGTCATTTCTTATTTTTTAATAATTCACTTCTTCCTTAATAATACTAATCAACTTTCTTTGTAATAATTATATATTATCTTCTCTCTTATTAATTGCTATTATAATTGCCATAATAATAACTCTAATAGTATAATAGTATTACGGAGGAAGTCCTCCGTAATAAATTCTCTCTCTTATTTAATTTTTATTTAATTATAGTGTCATTTCTTACTTTTTAATAATTCACTTCTTCCTTAATAATACTAATCAACTTTCTTTGTAATAATTATATATTATCTTCTCTCTTATTAATTGGTATTATAATTGCCATAATAATAACACATTTAATACCAATACACTCTCTCTTATTAATTGCTATAATAATTTTCATAATAATCTATATTATTTATTATTGTTATAATAATAATTATTTTTATTATTATCATAGTAAAATCTAGGAATTGTAATAATTATATTTAGTGATAAATAATTTTTATTATGAAACATTTATTTACTTATTTTTTAAATTTTTTCATTTTTCATATTTACACCTATACTTAGTATATTTTAGTATTATGGAAGGAATAAGAAGAGGTTGCCATATTTATTGTACTCTTTAATGTTTCTTTTTTATTTTTCTTTTTTGAAATTATTTTTTTTAAGCATGAATTGAATTATTATTATTATTATTATTATTATTATTATTATTATTATTATTATTATTATAGCAAAAATACATCATTTTACCCGCGTTATTTTGAGCTTTCACTACTTTTATTATTTGAATTAATTGTGTGTTTTATTGTATAGTTTTTTTTTTTTAAATTAAGGGAGGTCTAAGTCCCTCCCTTAATCTTACAAATAAAGAAAAACCCTCCCCTCCCATGAGTCAAACCCTTGACCTCAAGGTAAGGGTGGAAGTTGCCTACCACTGGGCCAACCCCTCTAATTAAAGCTATATTTTACATGGATTTGTAGTGATTTTATTCAATTTTTGTTCATTATTACATAATTTTTTTTTAATAATAATTTGAATACCATCCCGTGCATCGCACGGGTTTGCAACTAGTATATATAATACCTTACTCTTGTTGACGTTTTTTAGTTGCTTTCGACAACCTATCGCCAAGCAATTAAGACATTTTTCTACAAATAAATAGACCGATACCCTCACAATAAAAATCTACTGTTCCCTCCCTAGTTTTCTTTCTTTCCTTATTTTTAAGAGATTTTTTGAGTTACCACATATTATTAATACGGAATTCGAAATATTCCCTATTTTATTAATCTTTTGAGTTATCCATGTTTTGTAACATTTTTAGCAAAATGAGGCAACTGCAAAGATAAAAACATAGGATAACTCAAAAAATTAGTAAAATAAAAATATTTTAAATTTCATATTAATAATAAAAAAGTAACTCAAAAAATCTTATTTTTAAATGATGGTTGTTGCCGAGTCAAAGTAGTCCTCGTGATGCAGGATTTTTTCTTTTTCCCCATCCGCATATGCATATGAAATTATCATTATTTTTAACAAAATAAAAGACAAAAGAGATTATCCGTCAGTCGATCACCTGCGTATCAAGAATCCATCCGCCTGAAATTGAAAATTTTAATATTTTACTCAAACATAGCCCCAAAATCAATGGTTAAAAGCCAAACATATTTACTGTAAGGCAAAACACATCGATTATGAATAGGAAAAATAATTAAATTAAACTGCACTTTTAAATTGAAAACGTTCAAAACAGTAGCAGTTGGTTTATTCTTTTGTTGTTACCCCAAATTTGGACACCAACCAATTTCTTTCTTTCTTAGAGCATAACGAACAATAATGGCCTCGATAAACTCACCGCAAAAAAATTGTCTTCCATGTAGGAGGCGGAGGCGGAGGCGGAGGCAATTATTAACCCTCACCTATAACACCTACTATAGTATTCGATGCATCATCATCACCGAGAGATCAGATCACCTATTGTGGAACTACCGAAGAAAACCAACTTACAAGTTCAAAATCAATTTCCTATGAGTTTGGCGCTATTACTTGAAACAAAATATAAATTGGGCAAGCACAGATGGTTTAGACCAAATACAAACAATAAGAACAAGAACCACAAATAAGACAACTTTTTCTTGGCATTTTTACACCATAAAACGACAATTGATTTGGCAATAAGTTACAGTGGCCTACTATATCAAGCTTAAAAACAAAAAGGTTCAGAGACAATGGCATCAGCAATGTGAAATTTTCAACACTGAACTTACCTGAAGTTCAGATATCAAGTGTAATCCATCATATGCACAAAGCATTGCACCAAAAGACTGACCACCAACCGAGTTATTTAAATAACCTAGGTTAGGTTTCCATCGAGGAAAATTTTTCCTCAAGTTCATACAAGTCCCCCAACAAAAGGTGATCACAGTCCCCACACCCGTGGGTCCAGTATGTCCCCCCCTGACCATTTTGTGGGAGAACCTGCTTGAATCTTCCCCCGAGTTTTTTTTTTCCCTAGAATAAATAATACCCAAATGCGTGTCCAATCTTCTCATCGGGCAATGTTCTAAAAATCGTGAATCGGAAATCAATCAGCAAGGTGGGAAGCGGGGATTTTTCATTTTATCGGAGATAAATCGGAAAAAATCGGATATGCACTGTTTACCATATAAAAAATATTTTAAATAATATATTATATAACAATATGCTAAATAAAATATAATAGTAACAAAATGGACATTAATAGAATAAAATGCTAAATAAAAATAACTTCAGGAGTTAATTGTAAACATTTAAAAGAAATTTCTCACCTATTTACTAGCCTATTTGTAATTTTGTAAATTGCAATATACCTAAGGGTAATTAGGTAATTAAGTCATTCACCACTTGTTAAAATTAAAACCTTCTCTTTTTTACCCTAAAATTAAAACCTACACCTCTCTTTCTCATACCACACAGCCGTCTCCTTCTTCCATCTCCCTTCATCTTCTTCTTTCACTTCACCCCTTTCTCTCTCTTTCTCGTTCTCATCTTGTGTTCTTCGGCTTCTTTCAAGTTCCGCTGTTTCGAGGTCGAGTGAGAGATAGAGAGAGGAACGGCGAGGTCAAGTGAGAGATAGAGAGAGAAACGGCGAGGTCGAGGTGTGGGAGTCATCGAGTGAAGGAGAGAAAACGAATTGGGTTAGAAAACTATGTCGTTTACTTTGGTAACGTTTTAAAAAAATATATTCAATTTATCGCCGATTATGATTTATCACGGTAAATTGACTATTTCTCCACTGCCGATATTTTCAGCCGATTGTGGATAATCCGATCAGTGCCTTGCCGATTTCCGATAAATCAATCGGCGATAAATGCCGATTTTTAGAACACTGTCATCTGGTAACTTATAAGCAACAAAAAGCGTGTGTTTATATTGATATGCATATAGAGAACTAAAATGAAAGTAGGATACAACAACAAATTAGAGAAATCCTGCCACGCAACATAAAAGAAGGTTTCTTTGCTCCTAGTAGGGGCCTATTATAAATTGTGCTGCTGCTTCTACACAACTTCATACTTGCGCTAATAATGCAGCCAGCACATTATGAGAAGAAACACCTAATTTTTTGCTCTCCGCAACAAAACTCAATTCCCACCTACATCTGACTCCCCGGACATGATGCAAAGAAATATTTAATGGTTCCATGTGCACAAATAGTCACTTTCCAACACAACTAAAATGCATAATGATCACACCGTTGACCAACCTTTGCAAAGCACAATCCATCATTTTCCACCCATCACCCACAAAAATAAAGTGGAGACAGTTTTGAGAACAAAAGAAAAGAATCCAAGGATACCTTCTGACAGTATACAGGATAGCAACAGCAGATGGAAAACCATGGGTGAGCGAGAAAAGCAAAAAATTCTATCTAACAGAAATATACAATTTAATGGGGGAATGGTGAGAAGAAGATAAATGGGTTGCACATCAGTTAACAAACCATGTTTTAAGCATGGCGAAAAATAATAAAGAACGTAAAATTACATCCATGTTGACAAAACAAGATTTCTCCTGAAAGGACACAAAGCTTAGCATCATAACACAATTATTGCGTCCAACATATAGTGGTAGCAAACCCAACAGAAACAGAGCACACACTCCCCTATTGATCCCACCAAATAAGGTCTTTTAAGGACTGAACCCACCAAATAAGGTGGTTTGAGGACTTAAATTACTACAAGTGAAGGAATGTTTCTAAGTTTCTAGGGAACTTCCACATAATTTGCATGAAGACGGTTTTCACACTGTTGCATACTGTAAATAAAATCATTACTCTATTGCTAAAAAACAAGGAAAAATTATATAGATCAACCTCTGGCGTGGAGAATTCAGGAAAGCCTCATGAAATTTTTGTTGAGAACATCGCCATAAACAGAGAGAAAAGATAATGACAACCAATTTATCTAAAAAATATTATTGACAACACCCCTGAGTAGCCAAATAAATTTCCCAGAAGGAAGGTGCACAGACATAAGCATCAGCAAGGTAAACTTGTCAACATGGAACTTACCTGAAGTTCAGAGATCAAGTGTAAGCCATCATATGCACAAGAATTGCACCAAAATAACCTAAAAAGCTAAAACTGCTTGAGCCCTAATTAGGCCAAGAGTCTCTTACACAAATGGAAAAATAAAATAATACGGTGGACCTAAAAGAAAGTACTATATTGTAACCAATTGAAGGCAAATTAAACTAGTCAAGTCTACAAACATCTTACTCCCAATAAGCATAAATTTGTTAATTACTTAATTTCACAGAAAATGTAAGAGACGATGAATGTCTTTACAACCTACCTCCAAAAGTAGCATGTCATCTTTCTTGTTTAGGCTTTTTTTATTTTTTTTAATGTATTTTGGTTATTTTTTGGAAATTTTTATTCTCCTGATACATTTCCTCAACTTACAGTAGAATCAAGAAAAAAATCTGCTGAGGACACATAGCAAGGCAGAAAAGAGTTCCAAATAAATAGTGGTCCATGTATGAAGATGAAAATATATATAGCAAACAACACAATTTCACAGTCATCTCATCAGCTGTTCAGAAGCATGAAATATCTCATTTTCTGCAATTAGCATCTCACCTTTAATTAAGAACATTGTTCAACTCTTCCCCTCTTATAAGTCATATCTTACATTCCATTTCCCGTTAATGTCAGCATTGAATGTCCAATTGTTCTCTCTAACTTGAAAATATGGGACCTGAAGCAAAAGAGGATTATGAAGGATGAAAAGTTAATCAAACTACCGAAGAACGTCCAACATTTCAGGGGAAAAAAGATTATAAAATGGAGAAGAAATATAAAAGCAGAGCAGAAATTCAAAACCGAGAAATAATTTCGAATGCAAGATGGAGTTTGGTAAGTTCACCTTATAGGCGTAAATATAGTCCATGATGAAAGTTTTTTCCATAAAAATTTGTATCCCCCCACCCCACCAAAAGAGAGAAAGAAAAAAAAAAGGTTTCCCTTGAGATCTTAGGGAAAAGAAGGGGGGAAAAGATGGTACGAAAACTTTCTCCAGGGCTCTATACATTACAAATGATAGTATATACAACTATACAATTATATTTAGGGAGGGTTAGGCCATTTCACAAGTACACTCACCTATGCATGACCTTTTTTTTTTAATAAACATTTAAAGATATTAAACCTATATATCTTTGTTTCTAATAAGGACAGCCAGGTCGACGGGTTATATGTGTTTAAAAAGGTTACAGATGGACTTAAAGGGTATTTAACCTGTCTGCAGGCTACAAAAAAGTTAAACAGCACCTCACGAAATTGAAGTCTATTAGAAGATTGACAGTCCATCCAATTAAGAGCAAAACCTATAAGACTAAACACCTTTATGTGATATTTTAATTTAGATTTAGCATTGCGATCAAAATTGCCAGCCTCACTGACAATTGGTATTTAGAGAGTGGCAGGGAGAGGGAGAGAGAGAGTTGATAATTTTATTTTGCCATACAGTAGGCCAATAGCCAACTTAAAACACAAAAATATATCTTAGGATCAGCGATCTCTATTTTAGTCAATTAAGAAATTAACCACTGTCGAAGAAAGTAAAATCCATTGATTCAAATTTTAAGATCTTCAAAAATACTAGTAATTTCAAGCTCGAAATAGCCCAACCTATAAAATTGAACTAGTCAAAGTTTAATAAGTCAAATGCACTTGTGACTAATGAGATGTCAGTACACCATACGGTAACATGCAAAACAGAGACAGCAAATCAGAATATGTTTATATGACAACAATTGAGCATAAAACATAATTATTACATTCACAAGAGCTACAAACGTGCAAAATCTTTTGCAAGCAAAGCAAGAAATACGCAATTCATACGCATTTCATAGTCAAGGTAAGTTACCTTGTCGAAGATTTCGTAGCCTGCTTTGAGCCTTACATCTTGGCCTTTCCGAAAATCAAATATGCTCCAAGTAAGCTCAGCAGCCCCTCTTGACTTCGTCTATATATTATTACAATATACACTTTAATCAATATGAATAGTAAAACAACGGATTAGGTTCTATATTCTTTGCATTCTAAGATACTAATACGTAACTTAATTTAAAATGTGCAGTAGTGAAAGATTATAAAAGGAGTAAGTAACAAAAGCAGTTGTAAACTAATCTATCATCACCAGAACATTGGGATGATCAATTCATCCGTACAATATCATCTAATAGTATATATATATAAAAAACGGGAGAAGTATGCATCTTCTCTCCCATACTGCCACGTGGCACATCATTAACAACCTTTTATTAGGTTATTTGCTCCTCTCCTTCTTGCCTTTTCATGATTCTCTTCTCTAACTAATAGATAATTGCAGCGTTATTGACTCTTCCTCTCCCTAAACGTTTACCCTTCTCTTTTTCTGTTTCATACATTCATGAGTCTTTTCAGTTTATAATTTTATATTATGAATTTTTTTTGTTCCATTTATATTTTTCTTTCTCCAGTTAGCAAACATCTCTCTCTCCATCGTGATCATCATCTGTTCTTCTTTTTGATATGCTATTATAGGTAGGTACATAGTTTATATATTTTTATCCTGCAATTGTAGTAAGATTTCTTTGATTATTTTTATTGAATATTAATTGTATAATGCGCATTGTTTTGTGATCTTATATCCGATGTTGTATGAGTGTTCGACTTAATGTTTGAAAAAATTAATTTAGTGCGTAATAGTTGTGCTTCCCTTCCTCCTATCTTAATATATGATTGTATTTAAAATGTATTTGTGCAGTGCTTTGATTTCTAAGTGCTTGATGACATGTGTGAAAGAATTTATTTATATGAATAAATGTTGTGGTGTGTTATAGACCTATTTCCTCATCCCCTATTTTTTCAACTTCTTACTTACATTCTTTATTTCTTCCTGCATTTGTTTACATTCATAGGTGCATAAAAGCAATAACAACCAATGGAAGTCTTTTGCTTCAAATGGAGAAATGTTCAGTTATCATGCTTGGATTTTGCTTTTTTTTTTTTTTGGGGGGGGGGGGGGGGGGGTGTTTTTAAGCGGCACCAAGAAATTGCAGTCCGTCCTAATTGAAGTCCACCGTTCCTTCTAATACATATGCTATGTTTTCCTCCAACGATTTCTGTTAGAGCACAATGCAAACTCTTTAAACATCAAGAAGCAAAAGCACCCGCACATCGTGGGGGTTGCAAACTAGTTATAATGTATAAATATATGTCAATGAAGCCAGAAACACCAACCTGTCTAAATTCTTTGTCAGCATTGCATTGACCCTTGATATGAAAGTTTACCAGCCCATTTTCTGACACAGCAAATGCTTTTTTGCCGCGCATAACATATTGGATCTTCTCCTGTCTATCGTATTGCAATCCGACACCAAGGCTAGCTGATAACTGGAAAAAATATATAATATCAGATCTGTTACGTTTATACAAAGAATAAAATTTGGGAAAAAGGGGAACGGGATTTTGCAAGCGTGCTCGAGGGAATCAGCATAACCAGAAAGGATAAGATCAGTGAAAGAAAGAAAGAAAAAAAAGAAAAAAGTGACGGGCATAATACATCAGGATAGAAACGTCTCATCATTGCACTTAAGTAACTTGGGGCTCCAATCCTTGTGTTTAGCTCACCGTGAACCTGCAAGCATGTATATACATAATAATAATTACACGCAAAAAAGAAAAAAAAGATGTATCAGAGAAGCTACAACGCTAGCTAGATTTACTAAAATAAAGGTAGATGAATGTATTGGTTCAGAAAAACTGAAACAAGCAAATTAGGTTGTGGCAATTTTGGATAAAGATATCATCATTACCCAAGGGTTTCTTTCTCTAGTTTATCGTAGTAGAGTATATGAATCTTAATCTCAAAACGAATACGAATTTAATTTAAACAGAAATTAGTAGAAAACTTGGATGTTGTTGTTGTTGTTCCCGAATTGTATAGGTTGAGTTCAGCATTTGATTATTATCGGCATGCACAATGTATGTATGTATGTATGCAGAACAATCAACCAGCGGGTAAGCATATATATATATATATATATATAGCTATGTAATAATGGGACTGAGCATTATGATATGATAATATTCAACGGATGTAAATAAAATAAATTTTGGGGGTGCACCTGGAAGAGGGTGTTGGAGTCAAGGGGGAACTTCTCCTTGGCATGGATTTTAAGAGCTGTAGATTCCCCTCCATATCTCAACGAAGTCTCCATCTCTCCCTCTCTCTCTCTCTCTCTTATCTTACGGACGGTGACGATAATAGATATTCAGAAAGGATAGCAACCCTATTGCCTGACTACTACATTGGTAATACCTAAACCCTATATATTTATATTTATATTTACGAACCTATCGAAAATACTCCGAACTTTTTATTCCACTATTGACAACCGAATAATTGGATCAAGTATAAACTGATAATGCCTTATTTAATTGTCAAGAATTAAATATATAAATTTATATTTTGCTTTCAAGAATCGAATAACAATATATACCTTATTCAATTGCGAATGATTGAGTAAAAGTTAGAGTATTACTAAGTATTTTTGGATGCCAATATTTTAACCCTATATTTATCACACGCACTATGCATTGTGTAGTGCATTATTTTGTCCATTCTTCGACTTTTATACCACTAATTCTAAGATATCTCCGTTGCAACACTTCAATGTGCTAAATGTAGTTCATTAGTGGTGCTATTTCCATCGTCATAAGTGCTTGGTATTACTCATACTCTTACTACTACTCTCACCAACTCCTTTTTAGTCTTTCACACTCCCACTACCTCCTTTAGTACTCCCACCTTAATACACATTAAATTAATGATTAATTATATTAATCATCCTCATCCTTCTCCTTCTCCTCATTCTTCTTCTTATTTTTCTCAACAATGCAATCCAAATTCTTACATTCATCTATCCTTGATGCAATTATAATTAATCATTAAACATCTTCCTCTTCTTATTCTCAACAATGGAATCTAAATTTTTACATTCATCTACTTTGATGCAACACAAACTAATTATAATTAATCAATAATAATAATAATAATAATAATAATAATAATAATAATAATAATAATTCTCAATAATAGTTTCTAAATTCTTATATTCTTCTACTCTTAATGCAACAAAGAAACCCTACATTGTAGAGAATGGTAAAGAAGAGTGAATTGAAGGTTCATATTCATTTTGTTTTCTTAACATACACAATAACAAGCAAAAATAAATTTGAGCACATGAAAGAGGTTCACTCAGTTACGAGAAATCAAATTGTAGCTTATATTCAGTTTCTGGAGATCGAATGTGAACATTTGTGCAAACCTTTAGAAGTAGGATCATTCGGTATTTGATAACCGAGGAAGGTACCTTTTACTCGGTACTTAAGGGCCGAGTATAAGCTTATTACTCGGTACTTAAGGGCTGAGTAAGCCATTGTCGTTAAACGTTATTTTTTATATCACCTAAATGTTACACTTGATTTCTAAAAACCGAATATATGTTACAAATTCGGTCCCCTGTAGTTGAGGGGATCTTCTTGATGTACCCAGTTTCATTTTCTTCATATTGCGTAAATCTGAAAGAAAGAAAAAGAAAGAAGAATACATATTTGGAAGAACTTTTGCCACGCCCATCCTCAATAATGGTCTTAAATATTAGAGTAAATTTTATTTATAAAGTAAAGTAGTTAATTTTTATTCATATAAACCCAAAATTTGTTTATGATAACTTTTGTGTTATCACTTTTAAATTTGAATTCCAAATCTAAATATTAATGTGTGTTTTGCCATGGTAGAAAATAAGATATATAAATGTGGAAGAAGAAGAACAAGTGTAGACACCCCAATCTGTGACCCCCGCAAGAACCCTAACGACTTTCGAGAACTACTGTTTTTGGGTCCGGGACCTACCCGAGTACCCGAAACTACCCTAGGAGGGTTTGTTGGCCAACAAATATGTTTTTTAGAGAGATTGTCGCACGACATATCACATTGTCGCGCGACAATCCCGGATATGTCGAGCGACAATCATTCCTATGTTGCGCGACAAACCCCTCTGCACCCGATCATCAACTTTCTGACACATCACAGTGTCAGAACACATCACTTCAGCCGTTTGTCGCGCGACAAAGAGAAATGTCGCGCGACACTTGCCCTTTTTGGGGGAATGTCGCGCGACAATCTCACCCGAGCACTATAAATAGGCCAACACCCCCAAGAGTTAAAAGGACGGCAGTTTGGATCTGAGAATTTGGGAGCCTCAGTCTGATTTTATTATCAAGCATTTTCTATTATCATCTTATTTCTGAAGAATTATCGAATCTATTCTCGACACTCATCGTGTCCCGTCTCTGGAATCGATTTCCCGGAAATATCTGAAGAAAGAGAAGATTATTATCGCCGGAGACCCCTCTGCCGTATTATATTTTCTTTCTTATTCTCGTCGGGAAGGTAAAGAAAGTCCCTTCTAGTATTTAAAATTAGATATCTGTGTACTTGTTTTACTTCTGTTGTTCTGTCCACGTTTTATTTGAATAAACTTATTGTCAAGTTACAAATAGTCTACCGTTTTCAAAATAAAAGACCCTGATAAAACCATTTTCAAAACCAGAAGAGTAAGTACATTATTGTCCGGATAAATCCTGTTTTCAAACCCCGGACTGATAAGACTTATCTAGGAATTAAAATCAACATATCCTGTCTTTCTCATAGACTGCGACGTGTCTGATAAAAACTCCCCTCAAAGAGTTCAAATTCCATATTGAATTAGTTCCGACATAAAGATCCGAACTTTTCCAAAATAATCACAACTCGAGAGAACCGTCATTATCTGAGGAAATAATACGGAATACTCTTTCAAAATAAAAAAGTTTTTGTCATTTGTTATTTACATCTTTCAAATATAAAAACATCGGATCTTGGAACACAAAAGTTTTTATCCCTTTTCCCGTTTTCCCAAATTAGGGTTTTTCATTTGGAAAGTAGTAGACTATCGGTAAAAGCATCTAAGTTTTTCAACATATAATAAACATATAAAAGACCACTAGAGACCGAAAGGGCGAAATGGGTGCTTAACACCTTCCCAAACCGTAATATAATTTTCGAACCCTATAGAATCCCGGTTTCATAGACAAACCTGTAAAGAAAGGCTTGTCTATAGCCGAACTTACACAATCCTTTTGTCCGTTTTCTCGTAAAACGTACTGGCGACTCTGAATGAACCCTCTTGTATCTAGAAATAGAAACATAGGGACACTTGATATGAATCAACAAACAAAAACAAACTCTTAGCAAATGGGACGACAAAACCAGTTTCCGACATCTCAGACACCCATGCCAAACGGGGACGAGACCCAGGGGTCGTATGTGCGGATTCTCACAATAAGAGAAGAAAATTTAAGGAACAAGAAAAAGAAGAATATCTAAAGAAGAAGGTGATTAATTGGGTGGATGTGATTAATTGAGTTGGGGTGGAAATAAGAGTTTACACTTCTTTTTTTAGTGGGAGAATAATCAAGTAGTTTTTGGGGTGGAAATAACATTACCCTTAATTGTATATTATAATAATATATGTTAATATGGTAATCTAATTTATTTTTTTAAAATGTTAAATTTAGCAGCCCATAAAACATTGCCTCACATGATACACTATATGATGGTGCAAATTAGTAATCCAATCCGTCCCGCCAACCACGAGCTGACACGTGGCCGCCCACGTCAGCAATCGAGTCTACCCCAGTGGGATGAGCTCGGAGGAGCGATGCAAGGTCTCTAAAGGGAAAGTAGAGCCGCCCCCCATAAGTTGGACTCTCACTCAAGAGTTAATTACGCACAGTAAATTGTAAAGCTCAGGCTCTGGAGCTCTCCCAACGAGCTTCGGGCCCTCTGACTAACCACTGTGTCAGGAAAGACACAGACAGCATGGACGGCTGCTGTCAACTCCGCCAAACGCCGTAGAGCCTCTCTCACCTTCATTAAATGCATACCCACAGCATTTAATACGCCGAAATCCCTGGGCAGGCAAGGTCAGAATTAATGGGAGTAGGGGATGGCCTCGAACCTACTCCATATAACTTCTCTCACACGTCTACTCTATCTCATATATATAAAGAGGAAACATTTACTTCTCAACGACAACAAGAACACTGAACAACTAACTGGACAATACAATAACTGGTGCACAACCAAGAATAAGAGAGAGATAGATGTACCGAGCACACGATTAAAGCTCTAGATACAGAGAAGTTAAAACTTGTGTAGCCAAGAGCATACTTTCATTGTAATATTGTGAGGATATACTAGTTAGAGAGATCACTGTGAGTTCGTAATAGCCATATAGTTATATCAATAATAAGGCAAAACCAAACTCCTACTTCTATTCCATAGAGGAGGACTAAACCGTATTTTCATACGAGGCCAACATCTTCTATATATCTTTGACTCCGTTAGTTTGTTGCATTTATTATTTCAATCATTTAATCCGATCATTTGGTTGTATAGTCTAAAATACCCTTTCTAGTTTTTAATACCAACATTATGCATCATACCACCTCACATAATATACTATGTATCGTTCTTGCAATATCTAGTCTTGCACGCTATACGCTTTATCATGCCAACTATTTATTAAATACTCCACCATTAATTGCTCGTCAAACAAGTGGTCCTCCATTAATTGGGTGAATATTAAGAGAGAATCAAAAAGCTAGTCAAACAAATAAGAGAAGTTAGATTTAGTACAATATATATTGTGCCAGTCTAGTTCTTGGAGAACCCTAGTACGATACACATTTACGTTGTGTATCATGTGACTTTCACCATACGATACACTGTGTATTATGTGAGGGTTTTTACCTTTAACCTATTATATTAGTATTTTTGCAATGTAGATTTTTTAGAATTATTAAATATAATATTTTATCTTACTATTTTAACATTTGCAATAAAGATGGTCAAATACGCGATGAAAAAGGTTGCTCTTTTATTATTATTCTTTTATTAATATATATCGACATGCATCTAAACTCCGAGTCACACAGAGAGAGAACGGATGCAGACAATTCGATAAAATATTACCATTCTACAAACTCACTAGAACTGAAAAACGGTGTTATAATCTCAATGATGCAATTATTAAATTTTTAACCTTCTCAAAATTTTACCTTTTATTTCATAGAAGACAAGATATAATTCGTGTGTATCCATGCCTACGGGTTTTTTCCCCTCTTAAAGAAAATACCACTGCTCACATGTTTACAAAAATTATTAATGTGTTTATTACTTTATTATGTTAACCCTGAGAAGAGAGAGAGAGAGAGAGAGAGAGAATACAAGTTATACGTTAATCACAAGGGGGGAAAAAAAACTTACATGCGTGATTAAGTTGCTATACGTTTTTATCTTTATATACATTACTTACAAGCAATTTGCACACTATCTTGTACTAGGTAAAAATTAAGGGTGCTAATAGTGCCATGTTATGAAGGTTCGTTTTGTGTTATACGGGTTGATATTATTAGATGAGGTACTACTAACCCGACACGATTAACTAATTGTGTCAAAATTTTCAACCATAACTCAACTTATTTATTAATCGTGTTACATGAGTTGACACGCACGTAACCCATTTATTAAAATATTAAAAATATTTCAAATAAATTTTATCACACCAAATTACACGAGTTGCACTTACTTTGTCCTAGTGAAAGCACTAGAAAGTATAGTGCATCATAATGTGAGGTTAACATATACATAAAAAGAATAAGTGTATTTTGGTTAAGGTTTAGCAATTTTTATTTTTTACTATAATAATCTTTCTTATTCGAGTTGTATGGGTTTGTATTACATGCATTGACAAGTTTAAGTTAAACGTTTTATATTGGTTATTTTCATATTATGCATATTGACCACAACCCAACCCATTATTAATTGTATTAAGTGGGTTGATCCAATTTTGACACTAGCTCATTTAAATTCAATCCTTCCTCTTTAATATGTATTAAGTTTGAGTCGTATAATTGCGTCAATCACGGCGTGTCACAAATTGTCACCCCATATACACCTCTAGGTTTTTTTTATAGGGGCAACTAAAATATTCATTATTTGGTGTTTTGGCTTGGCTACCCCAATATATAACATACAAGTTGGTAGTAAGTTACCGACTTAAAAGTTAACATTCAGTAACAATTTACTGAGTTAGAAGTTAAAATTCGATAACCTTTTACTGAAATTAAATGACAGTGAAATATTTCACTCTGCCACAGTTTGCCGAATGTCAACTTAATGTAAAGTTATTGAATCGAATGTCAAAGTTCCCCTAATACATAACATACAAGTAGATAACAAGTTACTAACTTCAAGGTCAACATTCACGGGTAATTTATCAAGTTAGAGGTTAAAATTCAATAACATTTTACCGAGATCAAATTTTAGCAAAATATTTTTAAAAATTAACTCGACCAAAGTTTTAGAAATGTGAAGTCAGTGAAAGATTACCAAATCGAATTTCAATTTTTAAATTGTGGTGTTATAGCTACATTGGTGTTTTGGCTACAAAATCAAGATGCCTATAACATCACCCTATTTTTAGGCATTGCCAACAAGAGTTTACTTGTACTACTATAATCATTATTAAATTATCATCATTATGCATGTTTTGCTAAGGATCAGCCCATACAAGTCATCTAGATAATATGCAAGAGTAACATTAACACAAAAAACATAAATTGCGAAATTAGCAAATCAAAAATGTTTCTCAAGAGAAAACAAAATTCAGATAATGCATCAGGCTACTGGTGTCCTCAACGTGGGTGAAACCCTAACAAACCCACTCATTTCTCGAGGTGATTATATCTCATCAATGACTTCAAGTAGATCATCAACCTCCTGTCTCAAGGCCGTAATCTTCTGCTGGATTGAAGCAACCCGGTTCTCTATATCACGCCCCCCAGATTTCTTTTCATAAGAATCTACTACAGTAGAGTGTTTCGTCACTAGTCTCTCCTGCAACTCTCTCTCCTTGGCAACCAGATCTTCCACCTACATATTCAATCAACAGTTAAAAACAGCTCCATGAAGGAGGAAAAGTAACCATTCAAGTGACTTCTGAACAAAATTTCAATGACAAAATAGAAAGATACATATGGATGACGAATGCCCAACTTGAGCTCGGCAAAAAGTGGCTCAATTCAAAACTCATTTATAGTTGTGGTTCTCTGCTTCATTGCTGGAACATATCACCCATTTAGGCATGCATAGCAAGCCAACCCATTCTTAGTTTAAAGCCACTAAAGTGAAACAATCTACAGTAATTTCGTGTCATGCTCATGCAAGGGGCGGGGCGGGGCAGGTTATGTTAAGAATTACCAAGCCGTATTGATAATATTAAGTATAATGCATGCCCATCCGGCATGGTGAAACGTCCACAAAGGTTCATGCTTATGGCTCTATACACGTTTAATTACTGATATCTAAAGCACCACCTCCTATACAAATAACAAGTGCCTATGGCTCCATCCCATATTACGAATAACCCACACCTTCGGCAGTAATCTGTGCCTAACAAATTATTCATAAATTCTAAACCAAATTCATATTTCTAATTTTGTAAATATATATAAATATACATCCACATATGAATAGTATGTATGGATATCAATAGTAATGAGCTGTGAAAAAAATATTTTTTACTGAATACTTTCTCTTTGATACGATGTTTCATGGGAGTGTCAATAGGTGTGTAAACTGAGAACTTGTTGTTTGTAAATTTTGAGTGCGAGTATGATGTGACATCTCAACACGTGTAGTTTGTAAATTTTGAGTGTACTGGAAACCTAATGGCACAAATACAAGATGCACCAATGACTTGAGAGTTTGGGTGTTGAAACCTGTTTATAATATAGATTGGTTTATTGGTAATTCATCAGCTAAACATTTAGAACCCTTGCAATATCATTAAGGGTGTGTAGGGAAAAAGGGATAGTATTCCAGCTGTCTCCAAAACTCCTGAGTGATGACTAATCAATCCACTTTTGAATAACAGTCAAACCACTTGTAGCATAAGATCGCACTAGATTTCATGACCATTTAGCCGAGTTGCATCACTGGTGAGAAAGTGTAACACTAGCAACATCAAATAGACAACACTAACCTTGGATAATATCGGTACAGCCTGCGGAGAAGATTGTAAGAACGTCAACAACGGCTTCAACTCTTTGGAGAGCTCTTTCAACAAACTGTCAGCTGCTTTGCGAGCAGCTTTACATGCTTGAACATCGCCAGTTCGGGAGAGGTCCCGTAAAGATGCTTCAAGCTTATCATGGATTGTTAAACATCGGTTGACGATATTCAGGACCTGCTGAATAGTTGCCTGGACCTGAAAATTATGGCAGCCAATTCTGATTGATCAATTGTGACACTCCATCTACTTGATAATATTATATTGCAATTAGCATCTGCCCACCTCATCCCACTGCAATTTTGCCAGGTACGAAGCTGAAGACTTAGAGATTGTCAAGTCAACATGTGTATATGTGATGTAGGCAACAAAAAGGAAGAAAATTCCAGAAATCAACATCAAAGGCTCCCTAAGAAGTGAAAAGTTGCTGAACTTGTAATGGACCTGAAAAAAGGGGAAATAGAAATCCCACATCGTATTATAATACCATAAATGGAAAACGCTGACACATCAAATGTGCAACTATAAAGTGGCAGTTGTTTTAGAGTTGTTCCGCTTTTGGACGTTTGTCGTGATTAGGGGTGTCGTTCGGTTAACCGAACCAAGCGGTTAAACTGGCAACTGAACCGACCCTTCAGTTTTACACCTAAGTTCAACAAAACCGAACAGTCAAAACGGCTAAAACCGACTGCGGTTCCATTTTGGTTTTGGTCGGTTCGGGCAGTCGGTTTTTGTTGGTTTGGGCCTTGGGCCTAAACTATTGCTTTGTTCAATGGGTTTATATTAGTTTGAATTTTTTTGGAAGTTTTTCGATCTCTTGGGCCGTCTTTTCTTGTTGAATGTTTGGACATTTTCTCTTCTCAAATATTTATTATTCTTGGGCTTTCCTTCTAATGTTTAACCTATATCAAAAAAATAGCTCACACCGAACCAATAAAAATACAATAAGCGTACTAGTCGGTTCGGTTTTTGTCGGTTTTATACACCAAAAAACAGAAAACCGAACCGACATGCTTCAGTTGTCTGATTTCTTAACCGAACCACAAAGCTTGAAAAACCGCTCGGTTCGGGCCAGTTCATTGAAGGATAGTTTGACTGACTTCATTCGTAATACTCTCAGTATGCATGTTTTCACTGTTTTGGTGGATATTTTGCTAGCCATTTTTGTACGCTATTGCCTTCTTTATTAATATAATTTTTCTCTTATCTAAAAAGGGGACTAAAATTATTGGCGACAAGTATCACAAACTAATAGCTAAGAGCTGCAAGCCCTCTTTTACCAAATATTTCATGAAAAATAATCCAAATTCACATCCTAGGTCCCCCAGAAAATAAATCGGAAACGTTATTGTTTTCTCCAT
Source organism: Lonicera japonica (assembly GCA_021464415.1). Taxonomy (NCBI): domain Eukaryota; kingdom Viridiplantae; phylum Streptophyta; class Magnoliopsida; order Dipsacales; family Caprifoliaceae; genus Lonicera; species Lonicera japonica. The sequence goes on from CM038466.1 coordinate 844,852, forward strand.
GATTCCCATGACAGTAAGTCCTGTGTTGTTAAGAAGCAGGTATTCTCTTCTCTCCAACTTTTAAAATTATTTGTTTCATCACTGGTATTTCGCATCCGAAACAAGGTTGTTCACACTACGCCAAATGTAGCATTTACTCTTTACATGTAACATGAGCATTCAGCATTATTTCTGAATGGGAATAGGTCACCTACGTGCGTAGATCTGAATTAACTTTTAATCTTTTATGGTTCTTCGGAACAAATGAATGTTTTATTTAGGTTCCATGACTGAAACAAAATCTATAAAAGGTAAATGACATTGAGACATTCTGGTAGGCCTTGATGTCTACGTGCTAGCACTTCCAATATTTGACGCTGCACTTAAAAAAACCAAAAAAATACCTGGAAATGCTGATTGTGCTCTGGCACAGCATTTGATTTTTCTATTACAACCACTGGCCTACCAACCATGTCCAAGTGAGAAAATTTTGTCTGCAAAAAAAAAACATAGAGAACATTTAGAGAAAGAAAAAAACACTGCATGATCAATTGAACTCGTAAAGAAAACTAGGGTTTTAAAAACAAGTGTAAACCCCTAGTTTTACATACCTCTTGCCGCTGTTTTACAGAAAATGGAATAGAAACAGAAATATCTCTTGACCCCTCAGGCAAAACAACCTGTAGTCCAGAATGTTGTCATAGTAAATAAACACATTTTAATGAACAGCCAACTGCAACTCCTGCTAAAGCTTCAATCGTAAAGAAATGAGACCATAAATCAGAGTAACTCAAAGCACAGAAAAACCAAGATTGAAACTGAAAAAGTATCAACTGATGCTGAAAGGGCTAAGTTTCCCAGTACACACTTGTCTCACTTGATGCGTCTGAGGCTCACGTTAGGCATGAGTTTGACTTAAGAGTAAGTTTTAGTCTAAACTGGAACTGAACCAAGCTTGGCCTTTTCTTAGCCGAGACTGATGTTCAGGCCAATACATAACGTATAGATAAATGTATTAAATTTTGGGCCTATCATTGATACAACTTATTTGTTGTACAACAGTTACATTTTTGTTAAAGCTTGCAAGTTAGAGACACAAATTATCATCAATATCCTCATTTTCTGAAAATAGGGGACCTGAGTACAAAAGTCAAATGCAAATTTCCGAATGCATGAACCACTAATGACATGTACAAAGATCAATATAGCACATTCTCAAACAACTTACCCGAGATAATATCTACATGCTTATCCACATGAGAATGGTTAATAAAAAAAACATAAACATAACGATGCATCCAAGTTGTGATGTCATAAAACTACCATGACATAAATAGATCAAGCTAAAGCAGGCCTTTAGCTGAGCCAATGGCACCACAGCAGTGTTCTAAAAATCCCCGCCTAGGCACTAGACGGTGGTCTGCCACATAGCCTAGCTAGGCGGTTGCGTAACCTTGCAGGTGGCGATTCAGCAGCAATAATGGAGTCTTTCACTCCTTTTTGCTTTAAAAACTATTCTTTTCATGTTTGAATTATGACAATATTTGCTTAACAAACTCTCAATGTCATTTTAAGAAGTAAAGTTAGATTTTATTTGTATTATGTTATTTAAATAGTTAATAAAATATAAAAATCATTTGTCCAACTAATCCCTGATTACTCCCCTAGGCTAAGTCTCCCCTCGCGGCCCTAGGAATGCCTAGCGATTTTTAGAAAATTGCACCTCGGGAGCTCTTAATTGTGCCAGACTAACTAGAATCTGGTATAGCTCAAACTAAGACGTGATTTCACGTAGAAAATTCTGAAACAATGGAAGTCCAACCAAATGTCAACCAGCAGCCTTACCAGAAAATCTTCCAGCAACATATTATACACAGGAAAGTTGCTTCAATTAGCCTTTTCTCCAACCCTTTATTAGTAACTCAACAAGATACAACAGCAAAATCACTAAATAAAATATTTGTATGATAAAGGAAACACCCAATTCTTATCACCAAATTAAGTAAAAACAACTCAAATCAAATGCTAGTGGTATTGGATTAGATGTCTAACATTCGAATATATAGTTAAAAGAATTACCTTCACAATGAGATTGTCAATGACCACCTCATTCATTGGGCAACCGAAATGGATATTAAGGAAACGTTTTCCATCAGATTGAAACAAGTACTCCTGAAGCGGCAGGCCATATCCAATGGTGAACGTCGTTCTCCAACCACCAAACATTGGATATCTAGGTTCGATTTCCAGGAGCGTCTACAATTAGAAAGGATAGTTAGAATGAGAAAGTATGTAAATAAGTAAATAAAATGGGTATTCTTTGTATAAGGCGAGCTTGCACCTTTGTGGGATCACCCCATAAATTAGATGTTGAAATGTTGCCAATTTCATCCCTGTAGTAAATAGAATGAGCTCTTGGTGGCAACTTTGCAACAAGATGCCTGAATGCTGATGCACCTGCAACATGGGGCCTCGCCTGATAGTCCAGCCTGGAGTATGCAGAAAGTATATTAAGATTCAAGATCCCAAACAACATAAAAGACCACCAAAATATTCAAATATGCCAAAAAACAACATACCTGGAAAATTCCCCAGTGCTTCGGGCACCTCCATGGATAAGGTTGTAATGCTCTGTGACTTGCACATTGCCCCAGTGGGAGATCTCTATCTCTCGCACCAACTCTTGAGCAACCGCAAAGGGTTGATTATGCACATAATGAACTACAATAGGCGAGTATGAGAAAGAAGGAAGATTCTCATAGGGACCATATTTAATCTCTGAACCAGATTGCTTGGTCTTCTCAAGTTCTGTAAAGGATTCTACTCTTGTATCTGGAAGTCTGATAGTAAGTGACTGGACCTTAACAGCGTAAGGAGAGAGATAATATGCACTGTCCTGGAACACAACAAGCTGGCTATTAGCTTGAGTAATTTTCTCAGGAAATGGTCGCAGTGCATGGGTGAATACGGCCATGACGTCCAGGGTAATGCTTTCTCCCTTTCCCAATTCCTTGGGTAGAGATACTGAATACAATGTCAATGACGGGGGCATTCCTTCAGGGCGTACAATTTCAATAGAGAGACTGACAGTAGAACCTTTTGTTTTCCCTTTCCCTTCACTAGTTGATGCTATTAACAATGCCAAGTTCTTTGCCTGGTGATCAGGATAGGCCAACAATACCTGTAACACTGGATCAGTTCCAGCATTTTCCACCTGTTAAGGTGTAAAAATCTTGACAATGTCAGACTTCAAAACATTTTTACACATACCCAAAAAGAAAAAGAAAAGGGAAAAAAAAGAATTAAGTAAATGAAATCAGAAGTTCTGCAATGTTTCCCACAGTTGATGAAAGGAGCTACAACACATGAGAGCAAAAGAGTCATTACCCACCTTTAGTGTTGAAGTAATACGTACTATCTGGGATGTCAAATCAATCTGCAAGAAAGAATCTTATAAAATTAGCAGGCAGGCTCTGGTAGCATCAAGATAAATTCGCTAACTTGTTCAAATTCATTAAAGGCTTCTTGGGTCACCGTAGCATATGTCTGGTACCATAGCAGAATTCAATCTGCATCTAAGTTTAGAAGGATTATTTAGGCATAATTTTAGTGGTGAAAGCTAACACACTAACTTTTACAATAGTCTAACGATTTGATAGTACAAAAAATTACAAAATGTGGGCTCCGCAGCTTTTTATTGGCGAAGAGCGACTCTAGTACAACCACAAATTGGAAATATATAAAGCGTCATATAGGATACGGGGGCAATGAGAGAAGAAAAAACTCGTCAATGTAATCCTGTTTAGTGACGATGAAGGTGATCATAGTGACTATCTCCGGTTTTTATTGGCTATTGTTAAGAATGGTGGATTAACTGATGGGGGTCATTTTCCCACTGATTGTGGCTGTGAGGGTTGGCAATAACAAAGACAACTGGAAGGTGCAAGCAAAATAACACAACTCAGAGAACGGTTGGTGAAGGTCAAAGTCCTTTGAACGTGGTTGGGCACATGATAGGTGAGAAGATGACAATGGTTAGTGATCCACTATGAGGAGAGTAATTCTCTTACTGGGGGTGGTTCAGTGCTCTACTTGTGAAGAGATGTAGATTTATGTTATGAGAGAGAATGGATTCAGAGAATCTGCTAAAGAATAGAAGATTGTTTGTCAGAAAAGAGATTATCGGATAGTTGTTTGAATCCAGAATGACTGAATGAGTAAGTTGTTTAGTGAAAGAAGGCCACTGACAAAGGAGAGCCGTACAAGCTGAGAGAGTTGTAGAGATAGTAACTGCATGGAAGCTAGTGAGTTGCAGAAACAGACGCATCGGCTGAATTCTACATAACCCTATACAGTGAAAATACCCTTTACCCACGCAACAATTAACTCAACTTAGGCAATCAAAACTAGCTCTCTCCAATTCATAGAAGTAAAAAAGATAAATGGATTTCTTCTGACACATATGAGGGTTTGAAGAAATCCAACAGAAAGCAACATATTTCGATATCTCCCAATTCGAGCCCTACAAACTTTTATCCATTACACATTTTTCCCTTCTACTTTATTATATAGATGTATGTATTCCCCCCGCGGACTGGACTAGGCTAATAATAGATGTGTAAATTTGTAGATCAAATCAAATCAAATCAAAAATGTTGAAAATCCAGATCCCTAGATAGAAAATAAATAAAAGAAAGAAAGAAAGAAAACAATGGAGGAGGAAGACAACCAAATTAGGTTGGATGGATCTAATTATTTGTGGCGACGAAACAGTGGGTTTGAAATCGAAAGAGAAGTAGAATAATAATAGGTAGATAGATAAGATTTGTAAATATGAAGGTAAAATGTAATTGAAGATGCGGGCGGGGAGGGGTTTGTGTAGGGGAAGGGAATGGGAGGACATACCCGTCGATCAACCTTGGATATTATGAGTAGATCGGAGAGTGCAGTCGTAGTAGCTGTAGGAAGAACGATTGATAATATCATCATCGTAATCCAAATCAACACATCCAAACGAAACTCCCTCTTCCTCGTCATCTTTCCTTTTCGTATTCCCCCTCCCTTCCTGTCTGCGTGTGTTTCTGTTTCTTCCACCCTACTCTGATGAATGCAGAGCTCAACAACAAGAGCGAGTGAATTGGAGTCCTCCTTTTCTTCGTTTAGTTTTTCTTTTTCTTTTTCTTTTTTTCATTTTTTCTTTTTTTTTTTTTTTTTTGGGAGGGGACTGCTCCTAAATGTTTGGGTAATTAATATTTTTGACCAAGTTTTCTCATTTTCTCACACTCGTTTTTTATTTTTATTTTTCGGCTCAACAAACCCCGAAGTTTTTTTCGCGTCCCGCACCCGTTTAAAAGTGGATGTCCCGCTAAAAACACCGACAGAAACTGCATGTGCAGGGCACGATCCTTTCTGTGCAAGGGCATTTTCGAGCTTTTAAAGCAAATAGAACAAAATCCATACATGAAAGATCAAAGGGAATTAGGGATAGAAGTTTCCTCTTCATGTTCAAAGCAAAAGAGAGAGAAGAAGCAAGAATGGAGCCCGTAACTTGCCATTGTTTCAAGAGAGCAAGAATGGTGACTTCATGGACAGACCTAAATCTAGGTAGAAGATTTTTTACTTGCGGAAATAATGGGGTAAGTATGATTTGATTTCGAAAAAAATCACTTTTATTCTCGTAAATTTTGAACCCTTCTTCTTGCTGAAAATGTGGCATTTTCCTTTTCAAAATGCAGCACAACAGTTGTGGATTTTTTTTCTTGGCTTGACCCTCCAATGTGTACACGATCTAGGGTTGTTATACCTGGTTTGTTAAAAAGAATCAATAAAGCAGAAGTTCAATTGAAAAAGTCTAAAAACAGAGATAAGATATGGTTTTTTTTGTTGATGTTATCATGGCTGTTGATCTTTGCAGTTGTGATGAAACAATGGGTTTGATGGAGAAGGATATTAATTATGTAGTCCACTAAAGCATATATATGGTCTTTTATCTTTCTTTTTTTTTTTATTTTGTAATGCACGAAAGAAACTATGTATTATTAAAGATGTAATGTGATTAAGTAGTAGTTTTTGTAATGCAATGTACAACATATATTTTTGTAATGAAGTTGTTATTAAATTTGATGAAATTGTTTTCAAATTTCATAAAGTTTTATTAATGTGTGCATTACCCTATTCTATGTTTGTGGTTACTCTGTTTTGGTAGACCTATAATGCAAAATGGAAATGAAGGATGTGCACATAACAATATACAATTGGAAAGCAATAAACCATATAAAACAAACCAAATAGATAGTTGTTTTCATTGCACTTTCTAATCATTGTTCACAAAAAAGAAATTGATAGCAACATAACCCCACTAACTTACCATTGTCCCCACAAATGGAACAAACCATTTTCAGTCAACCAAAACAGGTCATTTTCAGTCTCTGCGTCTGCTAATGTTCACACAATCCTTCCACGAGTCCCAGTCAGAGAAAGACTCGGAGACCGTGGCAGAGGACTTGGGGCGAGCCGCAGCAGAACTACCGAGCTCGAATCCCACCACTCCAGCTCTACTAGGGAGACCTCTTATGAAGAAGTTTCTGCCTCGCCCCCTCCTCTACCAGTAAGGGACCCACGGATTAACGTGGTTCGTGAGAGGCGCTCAGACGAAGCTTCGCAACATCGGAGCCCAAGCGTAGGCCTACCTCCCCTCCCGTCAGCTCGGATACTAGGACAAGAGGTGGAAATTAGACCTAGAAGATCCGTTTTTAATAGGATCTCTTGCAAAGAGTTGGTCGAATAGGTCGAGAAAAGACTGATGTCAATGATAGAGGCCCAAATGGCAAAAATGATGAAGACCGTGGGTCGTCTGACAGGGAACTCGGCAGCAGCTCTAGTTAGGGACTCTAAATCCCTTTTTGCGGATCACATTCAAAATTGCCTGGTTCCCAAAAAATTTAGACTCCCAGCGCTGGAATCCTACGACAGAACCACTGACCTTGTGGATCACTGGCAATAATACGGAAACATGATAGGGCTCCAGAATGTCCCAGACGGTATAATATGCAGAGCCTTCATTACCACTCTTAAGGGGGCAGCCCGAACATGGTGCAACAACCTGCCACCGGGGTCTATCCTAAGCTCACAGGAGCTCGGTACCAAGTTCATTTCATATTTCATGGGGACCAAGCGGTAGTCCAAAACCTCTACTCACCTCTTCACCATAAAGCAGGGGTCTACCGAGAGCTTGAAAGAATATGCTCGCCGTTTTAACCAAGAAAGCCTCATGGTCACCGACCTAAATAAAGGAGTGACTGTAGCAGCTTTCATGGAGGGAGTAACCTCCCCATACTGCCTCATGACTCTGGCAAGAATGGCCCCAAAAACCATGTCTGAGCTCTTGGATGAGGTCAACAAGCAGATCGGCGTGGAAGAAACTCTGCAAGGAAGGAACCTGTTAACCTTTTTATCCTCCTCCAACCGCCAAAGAAGGGACACCCCACCCCGTGGTCAAGAGAGATGGTAAAAAAGGTAAGAAAGAATCAGACAAGCCTGAGCTAAGAGAAGGCAAGGCACGCCAACAACTTACCCCCTAACAGCCCCTTTAGGTGAGGTATATGCCCAATTAAATCCAGGGCAAATCCCAGAGGCTCAAAAGATGAATATATCTAAAAAGAAACGGGACACGACCAAGTATTGCCGGTACCATAAAGACCACGGCCATGAAATGGACGATTGCTGGAACTTGAAGGAAGAAATTGAAAAGCTCATTCAAAAAAGGAAACTCAGGCAATATGTAGATAGAAAGAAAGGGGCTCCCCTAGAAGCCAAAGGGAATGCACCAAAAAACGATATCTTCATGATTGAGGGGGCTCCTCCTACTCTGGGAACATCAATAGGTCCAGGAATGACTACATCAGACAAGCCAAGTCCTCGAACTTGAAGGCAGAATGCTTCAGCTTCAGACCTACCAAAATGGTGAAGTACGATGTGAAGAAGCTCATATTCACTGACAAAGATATGAGCGGGGTAGAGTTTTCCCACGACGACCCTCTGGTAGTAACAGCGATGGTAGGTAATCACAATGTCCATAGAATCCTCATTGACACAGGATCCACTTACAACCTCATGTACTACAACGCCTTTAAGGCCATGGGTCTCACTACAGAGCACCTAACCCATTCCTCGGTCACCCTGGTTTGTTTTTTAGGAGAAAATATTAAGTCCATGGGAACAATTAAGCTCACTGTAACCCTGGGAACAGCTCCAAAGCAGATCACCACAGTCGCCGAATTCTTGATACTAGATAGAGCCCCCCATTATAACGTCATTCTCGGCAGGGGAACGCTTAATGAGATTAGGGCTGCCATTTCGACTTGTAGCCTAACCATGACATTCCCTACCCCCCACGGAGTTGGAGAGGTCAGATGAAATCAAGTTGAAGCTCGTAGCTGTCAGTTTGGAACACTAAAAAAAGTCAAAACTATAGACATCACGATAGTTGAGGTCAAAGTCACTGCTGAGAAAGAATTGATGGGGACAAAAGAGCCTAGCGACACAGAGAGGTGGGAGATCGACACCTTAGATCCCAGAGATGAAGAGAAATAGCTCTGTGGTGAACCAGTAGAAGACTTGGAAGATTTAGTTCTGGACCCCTCACGGCCCGACCGGATCCTAAAAATCAGTGATTAATTTTGCGCAGAGGTCAGAGAAGAACTTTGCCAATGCTTACGGGCTAACGCTGATATCTTTGCATGGTCTCATGACAATATAAAGGGGTTGAATCCGGAGGTCATGGTACATAGGCTCAATGTTGACTCCACTTTCAAACTCGTAAGGCAGAAAAAAAGAAATTTTATTGCAGAAAGGAATTTGATCGCTAAAGAAGAGGTTCAGAAGCTCCTCCGAGCTGGTTTCATTCGAGAGGTCCACTATCCAAAGTGGCTCTCCAACATAGTGCTTATGAAGAAGTACAGTGAGAAGTGAAGAATGTGCGTGGATTTCAAAAATCTTAATAAAGCCTGTCCGAAAGACAGTTTTTCACTCCCAAAGATCGACCAACTTGTGGACGCAACTACGGGCCACGAAATGTTGAGTTTCATGGATGCATACTTCGGCTACAATCAGGTCAAAATGGCTCCAGAAGATGAAGAGAAGACATCCTTTATCACTAATGAATGAACGTACTATTTCAAAGCTATGCCATTTGGTCTAAAAAACGCGGGAGCTACCTACCAAAGGGTGATGAGCGCACTATTTAAAGATCAAATAGGCAGAAACATGGAGGTTTATGTTGATGACATGTTGGTTAAGAGCCTTAAAGCCCCAAACCATGTGGCCAACCTCAATGAAGCCTTTGCAATACTCAGACATAATGGTATGTCCCTCAACCCAGCCAAATGCGCTTTTGGAGTTAAAAGGGAAAAATTCTTGGGTTTTATGGTCACTCAAAGGGGAATTGAATCTAATCCAGAGAAGATACAAGCCCTTATTGACATGAGATTTCCATCCAAACCGAAAGAAGTCCAGAGTTTAGCAGGAATAGTGGCAGCTCTCAACAGGTTCATCTCCAGAGTAACCGATAAATGCCACCCTTTTTTTAAAACTCTAAAGAAAGCCTTCGAGTAGACTGAAGAATGCGAGCTAGCTTTTTAGCAGCTCAAACAATACCTCGGAACTCCTCCCCTCCTTAGCTCACCTAAAAAATGAGGAGGTTCTGAGTCTATACTTGGCAGTATCACGAACAACAGTTAGTTCAGTACTGATGAGGAATGATGAAAGAGTTCAACTACCAGTGTACTACACGAGTAGAGCTCTGCACGCTGCTGAACTAAACTACCTAAGGCCAGAGAAATTAGCCTACGCCCTGCTCATCACATCTCAAAAGCTGAGACCCTACTTTCAGGCCCACACCATAAATGTGCTCACAGATCAGCCACTGCGAAGAATTCTCGACAAGTCAGAGCAATCATGTCGTTTGGCCATATGGGCCGTGGAACTCGGACAGTTCGTGATTAACTACCGGCCTCGAACCTCAATCAAAAGCCAGGCAATGACGGACTTCATAGCCGAGTTCACATACATAGAAGAACAAGTTGACGAGCCACCAGAACTACTGCCGCTCTTAGCCCCAAACAGTTCGACCCCTACCACCTCGATGAACCTGTTACCAGGAGTACCTATATGGGTCTTACACGCCAATGGAGCTTCCAATCTGCAAGGTTCTGGAGCTGGTTTGGTGCTGATCACTCTAGAGGACAACACCCTGAAAATAGCATTAAAATTCCTATTTAAAGCATCCAACAATGAGGCTGAATACGAAGCTATCATTTCGGGCCTGAGAATAGTTGGTAATCTGGGGGCAAAGCAGATGGTGGTCTATAATGACTCCATGGTAGTAATCGGCCAAATACTTAGGCACAATATGACGAAAGAAGAACGTCTGGCCACTTACTTGACAAAGGTTAAAATGGCAGCTCAAAAGTACTATAATTTAATTTTTATTAAGGTCCCATGAGCTCAAAATAATAAGGCAGATCACCTGGCCAAGCTTGCCATGACTTTGGACTTACCAAAAGGGGTTCACGTTGAATATCTGGAAAGAAAAGCCATAGCTGAACCCTTGGAGTTGGACATGGCTCCAGTACAGGTTTGCAAATGCTGGATTGATCCAATTTTAAACTATCTCACTGATAGAACCCTCCCCAAAGATGGGAAGATGGCCAAAAGAATAAAATACATGTCAAACAAATATGTGGTCATCGAAGCATCACTGTACAAGAGGGGGTACGTCTTCCCTTTTTTGCTCTGCCTACACCCATACCAAGCCCAAGCAACCCTGTTAGAGATTCATGAGGGTCTATGTGGAGGGCATCCAGCAGCTCGCTCACTAGCACTTAAGGTTGGCAGACAAGGCTATTTCTGGCCCACTATCCTACAAGCGCAAATAAAATGATAAAGAAATGTGACAAGTGCCAGCGATTTGCCAACATTCAGTAGCTCCCAGCAAAGCTTATGACCCTCGTCAGCAGCCCCTGGCCTTTCTCTCAATGGGGGTATGGACATAGTATGGCCTTTTTCTTTGGGCAAAGGACATACAAAGTTTGCAGTTGTGGCCATCGATTATTTCACCAAATGGGCTGAGGCACTGACAACGATCACCACCATAAAGATTTAGAATTTTGTGTGGAGAAACATCATTTGCCGTTTTGGTCTCCCAAAAGTCCTGATCACTGATAACAGAAAGCAGTTTGACTGCGACCTCTTTAGAGATTTCTGCGAAGGGCATGGAATCGAGAATCACTATAGCTCACCCATCCACCCTCAAGCCAATGGCCAAGTAGAAGTCACCAACAGAACCTTACTGAACTCATTAAAGAAGAGACTTGATGATGCCAAAGAAAACTGGTCTGAAGAGCTCCCATCGATACTGTGGGCTTATAGAACCACCATCAGAGGCCCAACCGGTGAAACTCCCTTCTCCCTGACATATGGAACAGAAGCAGTTATTCCGGTGGAGATAGGAGTGCCAACTTATAGAGTCAACCATCATGACCCAACTCGTAATGATGAAAATCTATTGGCTAACTTAGATCTCCTCGAAGAAAAGAGAGAGCAAGCTCGAATTAAATAAGAGGCATATAAAAGAAGCATGATCAAGAGTTACAACAAACGGATCAAGCACAGAAGTCTGAATGTTGGTGACTTAGTACTTCAAAAAGTTACCATAGCAACAAAGATTTCTGAGCATGGAAAACTCGCTGCCAAGTGGGAAGGTCCCTATGTAGTCACCAAGGTTAGTTGACCTGGCACCTACTTTGAGGACCATGGATGGCATGGAGCTCACGCGATCATGGAACATAGAGCACCTCAAGAGATACTATCCTTGAGCTAGAACAGGTAATATCTTTGTAATAGTTGCTCTTTTGTGTAAATGTATATGAAATATTTTATGTGCTACTTCATTCCCTATAAAGTACACTATGCTAAAAACTCCCTCACAAAGAGATCGGTTTGCTAACTAAAGAGGCCTGGTAACAAATGAGAAAATTGTCAAAATTTGCCTAAGTCAGAAGGGGGTATGGCTCTACTCAAGACTTAACCAAAAAGAACAAATTTTTCTTTTAAGAAACCAAGGATTTCGAAAAAATTTCTATCACCATATAGGTCAGTCACCAAGCGTAAAAAGACATCAATACAAGCCTGTTGAGAACTGATTGTCATATTGTTTAATTATGTTTTACTTTTTTCTATGTTGTGGAGGTATTGGAGTATCGACAGAGCTTATTACATCCCACATGACAACTTAGATAAAAAAAACAAGAATTAAAACAAAAATAGACAGCAGGTAGTTTTTGGCCATACTTTAAACAATCTTAAGTGCAATATCTCCAGAATGTTTGTACAAAGCTCTCACTAGAGGTGCACATTATCTAGTCACTCAAAAAAAGCTGAAGAATCCGAAGATTATCAGCACCAAAATTCAAAATAGTACTAAAATTGGAAGAAGAATAATAAAAAAAATCACGTCCTATATCCCCTAAAGCTATCATGTTAGGGCTCGTTGGTTCGGCAAACTCCGCAGCAAAATCAGCTTGCGAAAATTGAGATAAAAAGCCATCCGAGGCAGCCTGGTGATAGGCGTCCAAGGCAGCCTGGTGATAGGTGTCCGAGGCAGCCCGATAATATGACAAATTCAGAAATGACGGCAAATCCACTTCAATCGGAAGAGCCCCATTTTTTATAAGATTCACGGTAATCGAAAGGATATCCTGTACACCCTCTTCTGACATAAGGAGCCTTAAAAAACTTCCGAAAATAGGTTCTGGAAGATTCACGGCAGTCGGAATAATATCAGGCACGTTATTTTCTGCGGACGAAAGGAACCTCAAGGAACCTCCAAGAGGAGCAAAGGAGCATAACGGGTTAATGAAGGAAGACCCTCCTTCTAATAGAGTCTTTAATGCCGTCACCCGTGCTTGTAACTCTTCCACCTTCTGTTCAAGAGAAGCAAGGAGAGTAGTACAACCTTTAGTGGGATTCTCGATTCTCGCCGTGGCTTCAAGAAGATATGAATTGAGAGTCTCAAGATGTTGGTCTTCGGGGACATCTTGCAAAAAAGATGCAATGTTCCTTACCTCGAAAACAGTGAAGATTGTATGATAATCCTGACGATCAATCACATTTCAAAAAAATTTAGCATATTCGCAAGATAGAGGACATCTTTTGTGGCTATAAGCGCAAGCTACACATGAAGGACCTGCAAAATGGTGAGTGTTCGACATTATTTCGATTTACTTCTGTAAGAGAAACTGTATTACAAAAGAGAAAAATGGCGTTGGAAGAAATGGATGGTGTTAGAAGAAATGGATTGGGTCTCGAGGAAGACGAAGAAGGAGAAGGGATAAGAGCACGGATTTCGAGTTCGAAAAAGAAGGAAAAGCTGTCTCAAAAATTAAAAAAATAAAAAATAAAAAAATATATATTTATATATATATGTACTAGGGTATACCCGTGCCGTCCGGCACGATAAAAAGAATAAAAAAGAATAATTAGATAAAATATAATTACGTGAAAAATGTGAGGATTGAAGATGTGTATGATTGTATATTTCTTGAGAATGAAAACAGATAATTAAGGTATCGCAAAAACGAAACATGTCTAACTAAAAATATAACCATCCTCACTTGAGACATGTCTTACTTGTCCAATTAGACCTGAAATCGCATCGACCGTTTTATAACGTAACGATGTTATGAGTGAATTTAAAAGAAAAAAAAATATTATATTCGAGGCAGATCGAATTGTAATATAAAAAATTATCGCCCTAAAATTGCTTCGATCCTTTTATATTGTAATAGTGTTATTAGTATATTTAAAAGAAAAAATATTATATTTGAGGTAAGCTGGACAATAATATAAAAAAAATTCACCCCATATTCGAGGTAGGTTGGACACTTATTTTAAAGTTATAGCATTTGAATTTTTTTTAAAATTTGATGAGAGAGAAATGTATATTTTCAATAACTAATGAGTTAGAAATACTTTAAGTATACTATTATATTTGTAATGTTTTATAAGTTTTATATGCCATTATATTTGTAATGTTTTATAACTTTTTCTTGAATTTTTTTATACATAATTTAATAATCACAATGGATCTTGTTTTGTAGATGTTGACGAACATATTTCAAATATATAAATTTTATTAAAGTTGAATTTGTAAATTTAAAGTTATGGCATTTAAAAGTTTTTTAAAAATTTGATGAGAGAGAAATGTTGTAGAAAAGTAGAGAGATGTAAGAGTTATATTTGTGTATATGTTTAGTGTATGAGTAAATGTTAAGTTGATTTGACATCTTGTTGTGAGGTATAAAAGTGATCTAATGGTCTAAAAGTGTTAACACCATTATAAATTAATATGAGACGTTGGATCGATTTATTATTTTATTGCAAAAAATCCTTGTTTTATAATATAGATATATAAAATAAAGAGTTGAAAAATGCCCGAATATAATCAAACTATTTATGACCAAAAGTATAGCGAGCTTTACATATTAATGTTCCAAGCTCTACGACTTGCATCCAATGTCTAACGAGTTCTACACATTGATGTTTCAAGTTCAATGACTAGCATCCGAGATCTAACTTCCTTAAACTAAGACTCGAGATCAACGTCTAGCCGATCTTACACAATGATATTCTGAAACTCTAAGACTAATGATCAAAGTCTAGCTAGCTTTACACATTAATGTTCCGAGCTCCACAAACTTATGGTCAAGGGCTAACAAAGGCCTACACATCGATTATTCGAGCTCTCTCCATTATTATCTTCCTCGACAAGTGCCCGCTCTCACGCCTCAACTTTGAGAAAGACTTCTAATAAAGGCAAAAGACCTAACACAGGCAAAAGACCTCTCGCAGGCATTGAATTATCGACCTTGTTCACCTACGAAGGATTCGGGCCCAAGATATCTCAAACATCAGAGCTCAGAGCTACTACTAGCTCCCGGGTTGAAGGATATCCTCACCAATCAGTTCATCCGAGCTAAATGATAAGGATAGGGGACAATTGATGTGGTAAATAATAATTTACCATTGGCCTACAAAAATAATATTCCTCACTTTTCTTTAAATAAATATTCCACTCCATAATATTCCTCACTTTTCTTTAAATAAATATTCCACTCCATAATATTCCTCACTTTTCTTTAAATAAGTATTCCACTCCATAATATTCTTCACTTTTCTTTAAATAAGTATTACACTCTATAATATTCCTCATTTTTCTTTAAATAAATATTTCACTCCATAATATTCCTCACTTTTACCAAATTACCTTTTTACCCCTCATTTTTATCAAATTTACTTTTTTACCATTCCACATTTAATTATAAATACCTCCCATCATTCATTCATTCAAAAAACAACAAAAACACACCATCATTCTCTTCCAAAATCCATCCATCTCATCTAAGAGATATAAAGCCATTGGCAATACAAATACAAGCCAATTTAAGAAGAAATAGGAGGGTCTTATACTCTCTCTTTTCATACCCGTAAAAAATACCAACAACCCTTATACACTCTCTCTCCTACATAGTTTATTATTTATTATGTTGAAATATTTGTAATCCTAATTCTATACTTATAAATAGAATTAGTGATATTGTAAAGGAAAAAGTTGGTAGCTTGTATCATCATCTAAAGTTGATTGCCTTTGAGTTAATACAAAGCAAGCACACACAAAATGAGGATGTACTGCCGAACTAGCATAAGCGCTACTGGGGGAACCTACCTTAATAAAAAATGTCTTGTATTCATCATTGCGCCGCATTTATTTTTTATTCACTGATATTCATCTATTGATTGGTTAATTATCTATTTCTAGATTTTGACACTATTAATTTTTTTTTATCGGAATCAGTGCTAAGTGTTTTTTGGATACGTGAGATGCTATATTAAAGTTATTTCATTATTAGTTAAATAAGGAAGGAGTATTAGTGTCTTTTTTATATAGTGTCTTTAATTTACTATACTAATTTATAATTGTCCTTTATAATTATATTATTATAAGGGGCTCTTATGCCCAATTGCCTCTAATTTTTACCACTCTATACATGTTTATTTCATTTAAAACATTAATAATGTATCTCTTTATAACTATATATTATGTGAAACAATTTTTATTCATTCGTTCATTCATTATTATTTTTTTTCTTTATAAAAAGCTCGATGTCAATTAATATAACCAAACTTTGCATATTCAAAAATATTCTCATATTTAATCCGTCTTTTTTGTGGAATTTATGGTTTAATATAAACTAAGTGGTTCATGGTTTGGCTTGCTTCTTGCTAAAGAAGGCGATGAATATGTCGCATTCTTTATTTTTGAATTTTTTGGATGCAACTCAGCCTATGCTAATTAGTGTAGGCACTGCTATTTTTCGACATTGGCAAGGCCCGAATAATCCTTTTGTCAAGGTAAATTTCGATGCTTCTTTATTTGAGGATATTAATGCCATTGGAGTTGGGGTTGTTATTCATGATAATGCGGGTGGTTTTCCTGCGAGTTTTACTGTCAATCTTCCTATGGTTTTGAAGGTGGTGCAAGTTGAGGCTTGATGGAAACTTAATACTAGGATCGTTTAATACTGCGTATAGACTGAACAAAAAATTTACATAAAATCCTAGTGCAGAATCAGATTTTACCTTCGAGATCTCTTTAGTTTGATCTCATCTCAGCACGAACAGGAGTTGGTGTAGACCAATTGAGAACACGGGCTCAATGGAACATCACGATCTTCTATTGTATTCCTTTTGCTGTGCTATCTTGTACTGAGTATGGGCTGCGGTATCACCAATAATTACTTCGCCTCTCTCTATAACACAAACCCTAAATTCGTGAAAATTATTGTACTACGAGAAGAGGCAAGCCCAGCGTATACCTATGGCTATGATAGGGACCCTAAGGAGAAATAAGTGTTTAGGCTTACAATGAAAAATTGGAATTTTAATTCGATTATGAATTAATTCCTTCTGTAAATTATAATTCACAACACTAAAGAATTATAATTGCACTCCCGTCCTTATCTCAAAATTATACTTCGAGCTCCTTGTTATTAAATGCTTATTATTCTCCTCACGCTAAGATTACAGATAACCGTCATTTAAATTAAATTACTGACAATTATATTTAAATGACTTATCAATCCTTAAACTTACTACTTAACTTATTTGACATGTCGGATTAATATAATCACCTGCAGGGTTTGACATGATCAAAACTTATAAGCTCCTCAAGGGGTTATCATCAATCCCTATATTGAGACATGAATTCCATTAATAATTAATATTCATCATGCATATAGTGTTGTTGTCTAATTCACAGAGCTTATTGATCCATAAATGAATCTTACTCTTAATGAATCAAAATAACAAACACTACATATATATGTTTATTAGTTATTTCAAGATTAAAAGTATAAGTAATCATAATAACCATGAGATTTTAAATGTTTTATATAGTCAATATAAAAACAACTAACCAAAACTGGTCCTGTTCAATACACACAAAGTGTACTAGCACAATAAGTTAAAACTATACCGTTTTTTGTAGTCAAGATAAAATACTAAAACTTGTGCTACAATCCTATCGATGGGTGTCCAATTCCATCTAAGATCGTGAACCAATAAACTTATATTCCACAAGAACCGATGATATGATCTTATGTGTGTAAGTTATACTCTACACACCAAATCATGTACTATATGGAATAAAAGACGCACATGCACTTTATATAGTCAGTATAAAAACAATTAACCAAAATTGGTCCTGTTCAATACACACAAAGTGTACTAGCACAATAAGTTAAAGCTATACCGTTTTCTGTATTCAAGATAAATTACTAAAACTTGTGCTATAATCTTATCGATGGGTGTCCAATTCCATCTAAGATCGTGAACCAATAAACTTATATTTCACAATAACCGATGATATGATCTTATGCGTGTAAGTTATACTCTACACACTAAATCATGTACTATATGGAATAAAAGACGCACATGCACAATATTTAAATAAATAATATAATGTAACCATTGCCCATAAAGATTCTCATTAAAATAGAAAAATCGAGTCTATATAACAAATCAAAATCTATAATAATAAAATCATGACTTTTAGTATATCACTCTAATAAGGCTATTGCGTCTTCTTGGGCGGCTAAATTAACTACTGAGTCTGGTTTTTAGGATGTGCATTTAGAGAGTGATCCTTTCAGGTAATCAAAGATATTGAGCCGACAAAGGAGAACCTCTCTTATACATCAACCATCATAGACGACACTAGAAAGTATATATATGCTTGTAGATGATGGAAGATTTCTTTTGTTCAGCATGAGAGCAATTTGGTAGCTCACTAGCTTGCGAAATATGAGAGGAATGTTCACGATTTTCTTTCTTGGATGGAAGAGGTGCCATCTTTCCTGTTGCCTTTCCTTCATGCTGATGTATCCCTTCATTAATCTTGTTATCACTCGTTTCAAAAAAATAAAATATTCTCATAGTGTCTTAATTTGATGAGGTGCTACTACCTTCGTGAGCTATATATAATTTGAGGGAGCTCAAAAAGACTTAGATTTAAGCAAAGGCTTAAAGCTTAGAGCCAAAGAATATTGGCTTCGTGGCCAAATAGAATGAAGAATGAAGATCCCCGAGTAAAGCCCAATTGCCAGGATTGTTATAAATGCACGTGGTTGTTTTCACCAATAAGAACAAAACATCTGCACTAGTTGAATTGACTACAACACGGTAGCTAATAATACGAGTATAGCTATAAAGTGCAAAGTTAGTTTTTGCCATACCTATAAATAGAAAGAGAAAGCTTGTTGAGAAGATGAGAACAATCTGATCCAGACTCTTAAGTATTAAGTGATATTGTAGCTTGTAATTCTCATTTACCATTACCAAAGTAATACAAAGCGCATTCACACACAAAGAAAGATGTACTGCCATTATAAAGTAAAACTCCCTGAGTGAACCTACCTGCAAACAAGAAATTTGTTGTCCACCATCTTCTTGTATTCTTCTTTATACCAATTTTACTAAAAATATCATTGTGGGTTGGTCCAAATTTTTTGGTTTCCCACATAACTTACTCATTCACTCACTTCCCTATGAATACTATGAGTTTATTAATTATATATGTAAACATACTTGAAAGACTTAGAATTATATCATCAGTGGACAAATATCTAAGTTTGATTCACAATTTTGTAGTGCAATTCATAATAATATGATTTAAACAATATTAATTGAGGTGCTTAAATAAAAGAGTTAATGACATTCCTTTTTTTTTTTTTTCATTTTTTTGATGAAACATAAACTGAAACAGAACAACTATATAAACAAAAACAAAACACCAACCAAACAAAAACTTTAAAACACATCAACGAATGAAAAATAACATTAGGAGCAAAATCAATCAATCTTGATCCGAAAAGAGAGACCTCTAGGCAAACAAGAATGACACCTTTTTATTTAACGACAAACCAATGAACAAGTATCAAGAATGGACAAATACATAGGGAGTTGAGTTTCGTTGCCAACAAACCAATCATCCGTGCATACACTGCCTTCTGGTGGTAAATTAAGATATTAACCAACCAAGCTACCAAAATTAAATCTTACAAGAACCCTTTAACTTATGATCAAAACAGATTAATTAATTGTGCCATTATACATACATACATACATACATACATACATACATACATGACTGGGTCATAAACTCAAAAAAAGATGTAAAATCCCTGTGCTTTCTGTATTATACACACAACAACATAGCCTGAACAGCCTAATGTGCCGGAAAAAAATAAAGAAATAAATGATACAGCCAAAATCAACTCATATACATACCAATACTGCATTCACTCCTCGCCCCTCCTTATCAATAAGTGTAAACATTTATCATCATAACTCTTGCCTTCGTGCGTCACAATTAAGAGCGTACGAGCCTGCTGCTCAGTCAGAGTTATTGTGGGATTGCCGATACTAGTCCCTTCTAGATCGAGGGAACAATGATTTAATGTCCACACACAAGGGCACTAGTCTGATTTTGGCTGTCAATTCGATCAGGCACTTTAGTGACCGGCTCCATTCTTCCCATGCCCATGTGGTGATGCATGTGATGACCCATCATGCTTCTTCTTGGCATTTTTGTGCCAGCTCATTAACGCTTTCGAAGTTTGTTCATCAAAAATTGATTTCTTCATGGTTGATCCCATCTGTTGTGATTAGAGTACCAATATATATTCCCAACAGACCAAATTGAAATACATAACATGCATAAAGCAGCCATGTCATTAATTCTAACTTAATTAATTGTATATTTCTAGATTCAAAGACTCACCGAGAAATCACAAATAAAAAACAGTGAATAGATTCATTGGCTCAATACCTTGTAATAGAACTAATGTGTGAGAGATATATTAGATCTCATAGCATTGAGTCGACGAACAAAGCAGGATGATCTCTAGTTTCATCCTACTAGTATTCTTTCATCAACTACTCTCTCAGCCCCAAATTAAGAAATTTAGTTTGACATTGATTATGTTCAATCTAATATTATGCATCCTTAATTAAAAACGTATGAAAGTCAAATTGGACTCATAATTTGGGACCAAAAGAATACTATTTATATTTTATAACCATCCCTTCCTTAAATGAAAAAGTGAAATGACCATGAAGAAGCAATTAGGAGTATGAAGTACGTACCTGTGTTACGAGGGAATAAAGTGGAAGTGTGATGTAGCTGCACAAAAATTGGACTCCCACACTGCAAAGTTCAATCATCGCGGCCACTAATTAATTATACATATCAGACTGTTCAACATCAACAATACGCATACGTGGTGTCTCTGCTGTTTTGTGTAGTTGTATACATATCTTATTTGGTAATTTAACTTAAAAAAAATATATAGAAGGGTATCTTATTCTTTTCAGTTTTTGAAAGCATTATGCCCCGTGCAAGACATGCATGTAATTCTGATAACGATGGAACTACTAAAATGGCCAGTGTTAAAGGAACAAAGATCGAGATGGTGAACTATCCATATCATTTTTTTTCTTTTTGAAAGAGTGCCAACTAGTCATATAAGAGGGGGTTTACTATAATTAACTCAAAAGATTCTATTGTAAATTGAATTAGCAGGTGAATTAATTGCTGACAAGAACACGACTCCAATGCTTTTTATCAGGTTTTATGTAAGAAATAGTAGACTGATGGTATAAATATATATAGAGTTCTTTATTGGAAATTCCTCCAGAGATAAGAAGCGGAATATGAAATAAGGATTTACGAATAATCTAACTTACCCGAGAGCAACTCTCACTAGTTGAAGTCTGAAATTCTCATTAAAGCAAGAATGTAGTCCAAACTCGTACTGCACCCAGAAAGATTACTTACATACAATACAACTAGAAATGATTTTGACAAAAAAATAGAAAAGAAAAAAAAAATACATGAGAGCAGTTCATTACCCATATCCAAAAGAAGTATGTTATCTCAAAAGCATTCTGAAAACCGAAAAGAAAGGGAACCAACTTGTTAGAAGATTTTGAAAACATAGTATCTATACATATATACCGGCCTTTCAAAAATATGTGTATTCATTCATGATGGAAAAAGAAAGAAACAAAATAGGGCTCCATAAAAATGGCCACAATTCAATCATCTATCTCTTGGCATGTCACAATTTCTCAAAACCGTGCGGATCACTCCAAAGTCATAAAACCATCACATATCGTATTGCATGCAACATTTACTATATATTCACTATCTAGCTTAGCTATTACCATGCATCCACAGAAAATAGAGCAAATTCAATACCTGAAATAGTGTGAGGTGAATGAGATAAAGAACCAATCTAGGCTTGCTAAACCAAAAATATCTGTCAGAGACTTGCACGAGGGGTATGCCTTGAACAACAGCATGTTTTTCTTGGATTTCAACAGCCATCCGTGTAATAATTGCTTGAAGCTTCGTTCCAACTGCCAATGTTACCTTTAACCAATCTCATAGTTACTTCTTTCACTTTATATTAATAAATTAAATAATCATGATGATATATAATTATATCAGAGAAACAAAAAAAAAAAGAGAAAAACATTTCTTACAACTAGAGGCATTATTGATATCCAAAACATAGCTTGCCATCCTGTAAGAAATTTAATAAATTTATTAACTAATGATAGCTTGTTTAAGAATTTGGAAGTAATTATCTTGACTAGAAATACACACAACAATTTAAGAGTCCCACTTATTTTTGGACGTGTTAGAATACCACTCCCTTATGAAAATAAAGATACTAAGGCTGATGAAATCAAGTAAAAATTTTATTTGTTGTTTGATATATATTGTTAAATTCAATAAATTACTATATAGTGAGAGCTCATTCGAAGATTTGTATGTAACTGCATTGACTTGAATCACGCACACAAGAAAAAACTATTGCCAAAATATTTTAATTTTCTTGTAAAAATACTAGATTTGTGCCAAAGTAAGAGTCTGGCTTTCTTTTGAGTTAGGGATGTTTCAGAATATTATCAGTCCATTATCAAAATAAAGATTCCAAAGTTGATGACATATAGTTTTGGTTGTTAATTTGATAACATATATTGAAGCCATTTTCTCCTAAAACTTTGACATGCGACTATAATTTTTGGTCTGAGGAGGTAATCATAAATGAATAGGCCGGAACTCACCATCAACGTTTAGAAGCAGATAGATGACTGCAGAAGACCATAACAGTGGACTGAAAGTATAAAGATCTTAATTAGTCTAATGTGTAAATCATTAATTAATAAAAGCATTGTCTGTCCTCAGCCGATCTTTTATCTTTATATATTCTGAATTAAAAAAAGAAAAAAACAAGAATCGTTGACCTAAACATAATATTATTGAGCAGTACCTGATTCCCACAACTACCTTGAAATCATCTTCTAATGACCTTTTGATATATTTTTGGAAGTCAAATTTACTTCCAGGTGCTAAATGAACCTGCAAGATCAATTAAAGATTCGTTGGACCAATTATGATAACACAAACACAATTATGATAAGGGTACAAGTTCTTTGTCTTAAAGTACTCACAGATACGAAGCCGTGGCGCATTGTCAAGTAGTCAGCTTTACGGACAGACCGTAAAAATTGGTGAAAAAAGCACACCTGAAATAGTTGTAACAAGTGTTTTCTCGAGTTATAACTTAGAGAGTAGAGTAATTCATAAGATGATATATTAGTCTGTAAACATGTATGTGCATATATAGTACTGGAGAAAGCCCAGCTAATTGTAACAAGTGTGTTTTTTTTCTCGTGTTACAATTTACAGATTAGAGTAATTTAGCATTGTAGCTTCTAAAATAATTTTTCCTTATACTGCATTTTTTCCATTAAAACACCATCATATTTACGTTTGTGTTAGTTGAAAAAAAGAAAAAGATAATATAATTGCAACATCTGTCAATTATCCTTACAAAGTAAAAGAGAATAGGTGTCTTGGTCCAAAAATTGGAGTGGCCCCTCACAAAAGAAGTTTCATGTGTAAGCCTGAATCTCGAAGGTTCTGCATGAACATAAACATAAATATGTTTTACTGATGCCATGTTAGGAGTAAACAATGGATTCCAGTTGTGGATGAACACAACTTGAAGAAAGAAAGAAATGATGGAGGATATGTTTATTATCCAAGAAAATACCATTGTGCGAATCATGAACAGTTTCCCGTTCCCAATACTTCCACCCACGAATCTGTCATAACAAAAGAAAGTCACAAAGAAAAGTAAGTTTATTTATTTTTGCTTAAAATTTAAAGCAAGTTGATTTCCACAGAAGACAAAAACTATCTCAACATAATTCTTAAAACTCTTGTGCCACCTGTCTACTGATTATTCATTTAATAAACAAAACAACAATAACTCTCAAGTATTTTATGGAGAATTGGACCCAAAAAAATATATTTTATGGAGAAAGCAATTACAGCAACCCACCTTTAATCTCCCCAGCATCATTGTTATGGCGCTGTAAATAACATGAAACACTGCCAGAAAGAATATGAAGATGTGTAGTTGATGCAATCCATTAACAGATATAAGCGGCTCGTACCCCTATATATATTAGAAAGTGCATTAGTTCAACCCTGGAAACATAAGTTTCATATAATCAATTAATGCATAAAGAATTTGACACAAAAACCTTTAGGGGCGTGTTTGATAACTTACATGGAAAAGATTTGAATTCCATATAATTGTTTTACATGGAAAGATTTTGCATAGAAAATAAAAGCTTAGGCTCCTTTTGATAGTAACATGGAAAATGGTAGGAAAAACAATTGATTTGTGTGAGAAGTAGGAAAATCAGTTGAGGCATGTGGTGAAATTAACTCGTATTTTTTGGCTTTCTTCATGGACAAAAATTCTTTGGGGGTGAGGAAGAAAAAATTTCCACAAAAAATAAAAAAGGATGGAGATAGGGTTCAACTGATTGAAAAACTAGAAATCAATCGGGAAAAACACTTAATTTCAATGAGAAGTTCGAAAAAGAGATAAACGATTTGGTGAGAAATTCCAAATATTTTGTTTATTTTTCAATGAAATTTTTCCTTAACCACTGTGCAAAGAATTGGATTCCAAGAAAAAGTGACAAATAGAATCTCAACAATCACTCGTGTCATTTTTCAACTTCTCAGATATAGTTTTTTTTTTTTCTCTTTTTTTAATCATCTTCCAACTTTAATCAAGTACACCTGTAAAGTGGGGTGGTCATGGAAAACATGAAATATTTCCATGGGAAAAAAGGTGTAACCAAACCTACACGTAGAACCTATAACAAATCTGTAATATTTAATCCACAAGGTTCAGAAATAGAACTTTCAAATGACAACTGCTAGAGTAATTGAAGTTGATTTAATAATTATTTAGGTATTGAGTTGGTTCTAAGCTTCTGTTTTAATCACTCATGGTTAGAGGAGAATTTAAATTTGTGCTATGAACATGCCTGTAAATGCAATTGAATGTGGCACTTTGAGACGTAGCGATGTGTTTCACATACAAGGTAGTATCAATATAAGACATGCATACACACATCCACACTCACATGCTTGCACCCTTTAGCTTGACTGTCTGCTGCTAAAAATCTGCGGTCATCCCATAGAAGAAGCCTCCGATGATGTTCTGCATCCTCACCTTTAGGAGCAGGCAAATGTCCAGGTGGTTCTTTATGCAGTTTCTTCTTTAACGGGCATGGTAACATTGTATCTGCATACTTTGCCGGAATACACATGGCAGATATGTAGTTCTGCCCAAACGTCAATAATAGGGATATGAAACCTAGAACCATAAGCTCTGCAAATTATTGAGGAAAAAAATGAAGACGGATCACTAAAAATATCGATAAGAAAACATCATCTTGCAACTTGAAGAAACAAATAATGCATGCATGCATCAACTTGAAACAAAGTTCTTCGATCAACCGGATTGAAAGATGGTGCTGCTCTTACCGCCTTTAATCTTTTCAAGGGCTTCAAACAAGGCTTTCTTGTTCCTTTTTTCAAACCACTGAAATCAAAGCATCGTTAGTAGGGATCGAACAAAGAAAGACAAATAGGAGAACTAAAACAATAAAGCAGAAAAAGTTTCTTTCCAAGTTCAATCATTCAGCTCATATTAGATATCTTTGGAAAGCTATCCAATGGTAGATTCTGAACCTAATTAAATCAACCCATGTGGTAAACAAGAGCAAGATAAAGTTCCCACTGCTTACCAATTTGATACATTGTTAAACCTTTTCATAGTATCCAAGGACATATTAACAGCATTTCAAGAAGGAAAGTAAAATTGGATAGACAATAGAGAAGCAAAAGCAATCACACAAGAAAAAACATAAAACAAAATTGTTGGAATTTGGTGCATACCAGTATTATAATGGTACACCTACCTTGTTTTGGAATGGACTTATACATTTAATCAATTATATTACAGGCTATTTAGTACATTTAATGGGTATGGGCTTTGCAATGTGTAGAGACCTAATACTAGTCATATTAAGATTAATGGGATTCTATTTGAGCTAGTATAAAGACCCATTGAGCACCCCTAAGCTTTTGCGCTCTACAGCATCATGGATTAAGGTACGCTTCCTAAAGATCAATCTTTTAAGAACTATAAATGATTATGATCCTCAAGGCGCGCTTATATAATTTAAGATTAAAGTTCCTACAAAAATTTCTTTCGAGCCTTGGGTATCCAACTTGGCATCTCCTCCAAACAAAGCTAAACCACACGCAATGACCACTGAAATTTGTATTCCATTTCTCTGATTACATTAATCATTACTTATTGCTGTTTTTGCAGGATAAGTGATCGTAGAAGCAAGCCAGAATATTTTTAAAGGACACCCAAGAAAGAGGAAGGGAAGGGGAGAAAAGGGAAAGGAAAAATGTGCACTCGACTTCTTGCACAACAAATCAAGGATCATATGTAAAAAAAACTCGACCTTTTTTTTTGTTTCCTTTGCCCTTTTCCCCATTTCACTCCGCAAGCAATCCCAAATAATAGAATGGGAAATAAAGAAAAATGCATAACAATATATATATATATATATATATATATAAATCCCATTTCTTTGATTACGAAGATAAACATTCCAATAAAATCAGCAAAACCCACAATCAAGACATATAGCTATTACCCAATTTCAAGAAAAATAAATTTAAAGGAAAAAACACCTGATTTGATGAAATATATATATATATATATATATTGGCAAATTAACTTGGGTTGTTAAGAAGAATGCAACAATAAAATATATGAATTGAATAGAATCCAAGATTACCTCTCCGATTGTGTGAAGAACTTCCTCCAATAGTATAGAGATTAGAACGATGACTGCACAAACAAGAGCGACGGCCCATGTGGGCGTCTGATCGAGTTGCCTTGCAGAAGGATCTGCTCCTCCCGCCATTTCTTTTAACAACTCACACCTCCTTAACTGCCGAGAAATTTACGTGGAAACAGAAAGCATTAAGAAAATGAAATGAGAAAAAAGATTACAAATGTATCATCAAGGTTGGAACCAGAGGGTGGTGGTAATAGATGTGCAATGAATGGAAAGAAGACAAATAAATGGTGCTTAAAGGAGCACCATTATTTTTTTTTCGTGTGTTTTGGGAATTGTCCAAAATTAAGTTGTGGGTTTTGGAGGGGAAGACGGTTGGATTTGGGTTTGTTGTTGTTGTTGTGGTAACAGAACTGAATCGGGACTGAACGGACGGGGGAAATGTTTATAACCTTTGACATATTTTCATAAGATAAAATGTAATTATACTAGGTTATACCCGTGCCGGATACCATCCGGCACGGTAAATTAAATAAGAACTAATAATAAGATAAAAAATGAGTAACATGTGATGAATCTAAATCGACAAACTTATTTTCAATATATCTTCATGCTAGAACAACTAAAAGTAAACTGAATTAGATTGACTTGTTTTTAAATTTTAAAGAATCGTTTAATCATATTTTTTTATCTTATTTTGATCTCGGCAAAATAAGTTTTTAACAAATTAAACTCAAGGTCATATGTGAAAATAATTTAATCACGTCTGTTGGTATGATTTGAAAATAGTTCAAAAATTTAACTGATATATTGTGAACATTCCTAAAAACGACATTCTAAGATGATAAATAATGTACGAACACAAAAAATATTTTGATCTCTGCAAAATAAGTTTTTAACAAATTAAACTCAAGGCCGTATGCGAAAATAATTCAATCACGACTGGTATGATTTAAAAATAGTTCAAAAATTTAACTGATATATTGTGAATATTCCTAGAAACGGCATACTAAGATGATCAATAATGTAAGAATACATAAAGTACGTCCTTAAATGTTATTCAATAATTTTTATTATTATTTTTTTTACATTATTCTATAGTCATGATGGATCTCGTTTAATTGATCTTGATTAGTAAATTTTAAATTTTAAATATTAAATTTTGAATTTTTATTTTAAGTTATGACATTTTTAATGCAAAAAAAATGATTGATATGTGAGAGTTTATTGTGTGTATATTATTGGTGTTAAATGTTACTCAATAATTTTTCTTATTTTTTTAACATAATTCTATAGGCATGATGGATCTTGTTTAATTAATTATGATTAGTAAATTTAAATATTAAATTCATAATTCTATAGTCGTGATGGATGTTGATTAATTGATTTTGATTAGTAGATTTAAATATTAAATATTTTTTTATTTTAAGATGAATCTTGTTTAATTGATCTTCATTATTATATTTAAATATTAATTTTTTATTAAATTTCTCGATTAGTAGAGTTTAAATATTAAATATTAAATTTTTTATTATAAGTTATGGCATTTTTAATGTAAAAATATGTATCGGTGTGTGAGAGTTTACTTTGTGTATATTATTAGTGTTAAATGTTACTTAATAATTTTTATTTTTTTTACTTAATTCTATAGTCATGATGGATCTTGTTTAATTGATCTTGATTTGTAAATTTTAAATATTAAATTTTTATTAAATTTTGAATTTTTTTATTTTAAGTTATGGCATTTTTAATATAGAAAAAATTATTGGTGTGTGAGAATTTATTGTGTGTATATTATTGGTGTGAGTGTTTTAACTTTGATGTGACATCTTAATGTGTGTATAAAACTCATCCGATGGTGTAGAGTTAATGCACACCATAATATGTATATTTTTAACCATTAGATTTTTATACTTTTTGAAAATAAATTTGGTCAAACTTGATATTTTATAATATAGACTAAGATATACCCGTGCCATCCGTCACGATAAACTAACTAAGAATTAATAATAAGATAAAAAAAAAGTAACGTGTGATGAATCTAAATCGACAAACTTAGGTTCTATATATCTTCATGCTAGAACAACTAAAAGTAGACTGGATTGGAGCAAGTTATTTTTAATTTTTAAAGAATCTTTTAATCATATTTTTTTATCTTATTTTGATCTCGACAAAATAAGTCTTTAACAAATTAAACTCAATGTCATATGTGAAAATAATTCAATCACCTCTGTTACTATGATTTGAAAATAGTTCAAAAATTTGACTGATATATTATAAACACTCCTAAAAATGATTTACTAAGATGATCAATAATTTATAAATATATAAAATACGTCCTTAAATGTTATTCAATAATTTTTATTATTTTTTTACATAATTCTATAGTCATGATGGATCTCGTTTAATTGATCTTGATTAGTAGATTTTAAATATTAAATTTTGAATTTTTTATTTTAAGTTATGACATTTTAATGTAAAAAAATGATTGATATGTGAGAGTTTATTGCGTGTATATTATTCGTGTTAAATGTTACTCAATAATTTTTCTTATGTTTTTTTTAGATAATTCTATAGTCATGATGAATCTTGTTTAATTAATCATGATTAGTAAATTTAAATATTAAATTCATAATTTTGTAGTCATGATGGATTTTGTTTAATTTATCTTGATTAGTAGATTTAAATATTATTTTTTATGAAATTTCTTGATTAGTATATTTTAAATATTAAATATTAATTTTTTTTTATTTAAGATGAGTATTATTTAATTGATCTTGATTATTATATTTAAATATTAAATTTTTATTAAATTTCTTGATTAGTAGAGTTTAAATATTAAATTTTGAATTATTTTTCTTTTAAGTTATGGCATTTTTAATGTAAAAATATTTATTGGTGTGTGAGAGTTTACTTTTGTGTATATTATTAGTGTTAAATGTTACTTAATTTTTTTTTTTTTACATAATTCTATAGTCATGATGGATCTTGTTTAATTTATCTTGATTAGTAGATTTTAAATATTAAATTTTTATTAAATTTTTTATTTTTTATTTTATAGAAAAAATTATTGGTATGTGAGAATTTATTGTGTGTATATTATTGGTGTGAGTGTTTTAACTTTGATGTGACATCTTGATGTGTGTATAAAACTCATCCAAGAGTGTAGAGTTAATGCATACCATAACATGTATATTTTTAACCATTAGATTTTTATCCTTTTTGAAAATAGATTTGGTCAAACTTGGTGTTTTATAATATAGATATGTTTAATTTTAAAAAACAAATAAATATTTTATTGCACGTAAAATGTGACTGAATACTAATATATATTATTATGCCTGTGCTAGTTGGTAGTTGGTGGCCCTCAATAACCTGCAAAAATTAATAGGAATTTAGTTCAAACCCCAAAAAATAAAATAAATAATAATAATAAAATAAATAAAGATAGGGGTTTAGTTACATGAGATGAAAGCAAGACCGCATGAAAGAGGAAACCTAATATAAAACCCCCTATACTCGCGTGTCAAATGGTGCTAAAATTGAATCCTAATGAGAAGGAAAGATAAAAAATAGTTTTTCCCGCTGCATAAATTGTTGCATGTTAACATGTTTAATAAAATTATTAAAGTATAAATAAAAATAAACCACCTACACAGATAGAAAAGTCTATAAAAAACTCTAGTAATATAAAAACGTTATTGCCAGGAATCAAATCCGGGTCACCTACATGACAGACAGAAATATTTAGCACTATATTACAACATTGATGTTGGTAGTCATATATATGATTACCTATAAACATATAAAAAATTGAAATATCGCTTATCATGTTATCTTATATAGAACTATTTCAATGTAAAATTCTCATTGTTTGTACAACAAATATGTAACTGCTTTGAACGCATGCACTTGCTTATTTTACACTACCTTTAAATGAACATATAATTGATTTGAAGGAACTATATTTCATCCAATTAACTCTACTACAAGCCGAACTAGGTGTAAGTGACAAACATTTAAGTTTATGTGATTCGATTAAAAGAATCTCTAAACTAATTAAAACGGTACAATAAATATAACATTAGCAGGCGTGTTACTTTAAACACGTCGGGAAAGATTATTTATATTAGCACGTTATAACCACACACGTCAGTTGTAATACAGCCGTACGGAGTACTTTTACTATAGCGCAGTAAAACGCTTTGTTAAAAGTCATATAGACATTTGCCAACGCGTTTGTCTCAAAGCACCATTATGAGTGTCCAAAAAATGACGCACACTCTCCTCGCCCTTCGTTTTTTGAGGAAATAATTATTTTGGTTAAAAAAATTAGGAAAATTAGTTTGTTGGTGGGCTTCACACGTCGGCATTAGTATTCCCTAAATTTATATTTAAAAAAATTATTGCATGACTAGTGTTCTAAAAGGCGGGCTAGGTGGCACCTATGAATTAGGTGGTGCTCAGGTGCCTCAATTAGTGCTTATGCAGGTGATTGGGCGTCGAGATAAATTAGGCGAATGTAGGTAGGTGCCTGGCAGGTCTAGGCGGGCTGGATGAGAGTTAGGCAGATAATTTTTTTTTTCCTGTTTTTATGGAGCTTCCTATTTTTCTTTTTATTAAAAAATTACCATTTAAAAAAATAGATATAATTTATCAATCATTATAAATAAATCAGTCTTTTAATTTTTCAATTAAAACGAAATCTTAGCCAACAACTACAATTGCTAGAAGACGTTCACAAAAAACTCACTTTAATTAATTACAAACACGTTATGTTACCTTTCTTCCTCAGCCTTATCTTGCACATGTATCGCGAAAATACTATATTAATAAACTCTAACCTACTTCTCTTATTTTTTTTTTAAAAATCCTATAATTCCATCTCTCTCTCATCTCACATAACACTGTCCACAACTACCCCTTGTCGTTGTCGCCGCCATCGAACCACCCCCTTTCATCGCCGGCTTCATTTCACCTCCACAAGCACTCCCCATCAAAAAATTTATCTCGCTTCTTTTAATTTCCATTTGCCACAATTAAAACAACCACAATTTGTTGCTGTCGAAATCTCTTTCATCACCTCATATCTACACTCAGTATCATCACATCTCTATCTCAAGTATAAACACATCCTCGTCAATCTTTTCTTATTGATTTTGTGCAACAAGAAAGTAACATTTCAATATTTCTTCGTTAGCCTTCGTCGATTTTATTTCTACGAATTTCTTATGAAAAGCCCCAAATTCTTTTCTTCTGTTTTCTTCTGTTAGTGCTAAAAAGCCCTAATTTAAAGATTTGGTGCCTCTCAAATTCTCTCCTCACGTATTTTATATTTTTAGGTTATGTTTGGAATCAACCACAATTCGAGGTTAGTCATTATTGTTACCCTTATTTTATTTAGGATTTATTGTGTATGGTTAGACTCTGTATAATAAATGATAATTTAACAAAAGTGGTAGAGCTTGAATAAATATAATATAGAAAATTAGTTTTAAGAAACTGAGATTTTTATTTTAAAGATTGCAACTAAAATATATTCTAGGGACATTACTCTTAATCATGATGTGGATGCTGGAGAAGATGGGGAAAAAGATAATGTGATCATTCCTTCTTCAGTTATCGTTCAATCTTTGTTATGATGTTTAACTGAAATGATGTTAGATGACTAAGTTGAAATATTTTGCAATTTCGGAACAAGAAGATTGTGATTTAAGCTTTTGAATCAGAAGTAACCTATATTAATTAGTTTATATATTCTTTTTGAAGCATTAAGTAGGTTAAGTCTTATATATTCTCTCAGTTATCTCAGGTAATAATATGCTTTGAGAGAAATCATTGCTCATTTGATTTAGTAGATATTTTAATCGAAGACATTCACTTTCGCATTTGGTGCTTTTGTTGCCTTTGCCCTTGCTCAATCCATCAAGATCTTCTTCAATAAATTCCACTGGTGTCTGATGCACTTCTCCTTTTATTTTCCTTATCCTTTTTATGCACCCCACACCCACACCCACACCCACACATAAATATATATATATATATATATATGTTCGTGTTTCAATATTCTATGCTACTGCATTTACTTAATTGCTTCTTATAATTTTCATTACTATTGCATTTCAATATGTTCTTAGTATGTACGTATACCGTGAAGTAGCATTTTTAGCTTCAGTATCATGCAATTCCTTAATTTCTATTCTGGGGATCTTGCATTTCTATAAAGTGTGCATGCAGTATATTATAAGTATTTACGGCTTGTATGGTTAGTGTTTACTTTTTCAAATTTTAAAAAACTTAACTTAAAATCAATTTTATTTTTACGCTTCTCAAAATCTATTTCACTTTACCTCTCTAATTTTTTTTTTAAAACACCGTAACTTTAAATCCAAAAATCAAAATTAGATAAAAAATATATATTTGAAACATATTCGTCGAGATCTATAAAATAAGATCCATTGTGACTATTTTTTGAAATTTTTTATGAAGATTTTTAGTTGGTTGAAAAAATTTCAAATAAAAACCAAATTCACTTTTCAACGTACTTCCAAATCCTACCAAACACGGATTTTAAAAACTCAACTCAAAACTTCAACCAAACATCACCTTAGGTTTTAGATTATTTTAATACACATTTATTATTACTATTATTATCAGTTATTCAAATTTTCTATTGAACTGATGTTTTATCCCTCCTCCCTAGGCCCCTAATATGTTTAATTTCCACATAAATACCGACATTTAGATTTTCTTGCTTCCGTTTTTGCCAATTAAAACGACTATTGATTTTTTTTCCTTTGCCCTTTTTTTTATATAGATCTTTAATGAGAACATGAATTAGGACTTGAGTTCGTGGATCATTGATTGTAGAAGAAGATGTTTAGCACCTTCTTCTAAAGGTATATTAAATTATATCTTTGATTTATTCTTCTATAGGTATATTAAATTATAGAAGAAGTCCCGCTTTTTTTATATAAAATTATCTCTCATTTTCACCTTTTGTCTTCCACTTCTCTATGAATATAAGGTAGATATAAAACATGAATATGGATTCTAAGTATAGTACGTCTACATGTTTAAATTGAGTTTGAAAAAATCATTCCACGTAGTATTTGTGTTTAAATTGACTTAGAAGAAGAGAAAACACAGGTTTTAGATTTCAGGTTACAGCAGTTGAACGAGCATGTGCTGTTGTTGTCACCGAAGCTTTTAGAGGAGTTGGAAAGGCAATCGCATTAACTTCGGGGAAATCTGGTTGTAATGTCTGGTTTCTTTTACGTAAAATTGTGTTATATACAACAAATTTTACAAATATATTATGAAGTAAGAAAAAAAAGACACATGACATCTTAAAATGAAAGAAACTTCCTACGACAAATTCTAGCAGAAAGGTCACATATGTGTACTACAGTTTATTACCTGGATTCCAGTATTAGTCCTCAACGACTCCCTCAAGTACCACTTCCAACATTCCCTCAAGTGATTAGGATATTAAGTATGTTACTTTTGGCACTTTTTTTTTAAAAAATTTTGTATTAACCTTTAAGACATAACAATATATGTATTACTATGATATTGATAATTTATGCAACATATTCTTTTGTTACTAAATAATTATTACGATATTGGCTTAGCATAGCGTTTCTATTAATATTTAATTCTATATTGATTTAATGCATTTGTATTAATATTTAATTTTTTTTAAAAAAAATATTTTTGAAAATAACTTTAACCTATGCTAGCGTGTAAACGGGCTATTAACATGATCTTTTTACAGCGCGCTTTTTTTCATAGTTTCGGCAAAAGTCTTTTTTCTAATTGTGATGTTGAATTTTGTGTCGCGTCCAATGTGCCACTAAAGACAACGAACGCCAAAGCATCTGAAACGTGTTAGCAAAAGTCATATTTTTCGGCGCGTCCAATGCGCCACTATTGACATTGTATGCCGACTGATAAGTATATTATAATGCATATATATATGCTTATACATAGACATTATATCATGCTTATATGGCTAAACACATCAATTAAATTTCAAGAATATTTCTTGTTGATTCCTAAAACAATGTCAGTTACTAATATGATTTTACAGGATTAATTTTGTATGAAAAGGTTGTGCATGGTAAATGCATGGAAATGATTAAGAAATTCATAAAATGGATTGACAAGAAAGAAATTGGAACTTTGAGAAAAGATTGGACAAGTTCAAAGGAAGAAAAAGAAGAAATAAGGCTTGAATCCGGACCTGGGGTTGATCCTAGGAATTCTATGATCAATCCTAGAAAAAGAATGTAAAAGCAGAAATTCCAGTAAGTTCTAGGATCGATCCTAGAGAAGATATGATCGATCCTAGCCTATTGCAAATATTTTTCTAGACCACTTGCCAACTTAACCAACTCTTGTACAATTCATCTTGCAACTAGTCAACTTGCTTCCCACCTTTCTATGTACATCTATATATAAAAAACAAGGGATAAACGTCATAGGGAATTTTAGTTTGAGATTTTCTCTTGTAATTGAAAGAGAATTAAAAGAGAAAATTAAAGTGAAACTTTCTCCTTATTCTTGTATTCTCTTGTACTTTGAATAAAATCATTTCATATATATTAATACAAGTGTTTCATTAATTCTCCTTCGTCATTAACATGCTTTGATCTATTATAGTGGGGTAAATCACATAGCCAGGGGTGAGTTTGTTGTCAAGGAAAACATGGTCAAGTTTTCAATTCTTTAAAACTTTATGCCTAGTGTTTTCAAATAATATATACTTATTTGAAGTATTGTTTGTATATAAATGATTCAACTGGAGCTCATCATACATGGCATGAAGAGTCTAAGTATCATTCATGTATTAAACATGTCAATTAATCTCCAAAGAACTCTATATACATTGCATAAAGAGGCAAAGGATATTCAAATGGAAGTTCTATACTCTTTATGGTGTTTTAATCCATAAAAGATTATGGAATATGATCAATAGATGAGAAGCATAATTATTTGACAACACTAGGTGCAAAGCTTTAAAGAATTGAAACTTGACCGTGTTTTCGATGACAACAAACTCACCCCTAGCCTTGGCAATGTGATTTACTCCTCCATAATAGATAAAAGCATGTTAATGATGAAGGAGAATTTATATATATGTAATGAGTTTATTATAAATGCAAGAGAAGAAGAAAGTTTCACTTTAATTTTCTCTCTTAATTCTCTCTCAATTACAAGAAAAAATCTCAAACTAGAATTCCCTATGATGTTTGTCCTTTACTTTCTATATATATATGTACAAAGAGAGGTGGGAGGCAAGAGGACAAGTTGCAAGATGAGTTGTACAAGAGTTGCTTAAGTTGGCAAGTGGGCTAGAAAAATATCTGCAAAAGGCTAGGATTGATCTTAACTTTTTTGGGATTAATCTTGGCTTGTAAATTCTCTTTGGTTTTGGAAGCATAGAGGCTGGGACCTAGGATCAATCCCAGAAGCCTACTGAAATTTTTGATTTTACATTATTTTTCTAAGACCGATCTTAGAATTCCTGGGATTGACCCAAGTCCTAATTCAAGTATTGTTTCTTCTTTTTCTTCCTTTAAACTTATCAAAGATTTTCTCAAAGTTCAAGCTTATTTCTTGCCAATGTATTTAATGAATTTCTTGATCATTTCTATACATCGACCATGCACAACCTTTTCATACAAAATCAATCCTGCAAAATCATATTTGTGACCTACATTGCTTTAGGAATCAACAAGTAATATTCTTAAGGTTTAATTGATGTGTTTAGCCATATAAAAATGCTATAGTGTCTATCAGCATATACATATGCATTATAGTATACTTAGCAAACCTCCTAACTTATTACTTGCTAGTCCTTTACCAAGTCTACGCAAAATACCTATAAAAAGGATGCATTTGGCTATATGCATGTGCATTTTAAATTTCAAAGTTTCCAAAGTGGACGAGTAGCCTTCTCGTGAACGTTTTCAGAGATGATACCTACAAACATTCAAATCAATATATCGTCTAACATTCATGTTTAGTTTCAATTTTATTGTGCAAAGCATGATTTAACATTTTTAACGCCTCTTTAAAACGTGTGGCAATCAAAATCAACATCTCAATGCATCTATATAAACTTAGACATGAGTTCTAAATGTTGCCTTTCTTGAGTGTACGTGATTTTTGATTTAAAAGAACTTTTAACATATTAAGAAAGAATTTTCATTATTTTTTGGAAAAAAGTAACATTTTCAAGTAAAGAATCATTTCCACTTATAAAATACATTAACTTATTCTTCTTTTTCACGTTATCTTGGATTTTCAACAAGAGTATAGAGGCGCTTTCACACATAATGAATAGGTAGCATTTTCCTTTGGATTTTTCTATTTTAAGTTCTTGAAGCAGCTTTGTTTTTCACAAAGTGGCTTCACTTTAATTAATAAGGCAGCCTTTTCCACCTATCTCAAGTGTGGAAAATAGGCTATACAATTACTAAATGAAGTTTTAGGTTCCGTTTAGATACAAAACCTTTTTTCAAGTGTTTTTATCTTTCAAGTTTAATAAAAAAAGATTCTTATTATAAGAAAAATGGATTCTTTATTTTCTTGAAAACAAAACTTTTTTCTAAGATAAAAACAACTCAATTTGTTATAACCAAAGTTCAATTCTAAAGCAAATGTGCATTTTTTGTGTAAAAGACAACTTTAAGAAACTTAAGCCTAATTAAAGATATATATCGAGAGATAGAACTTGAATACCTATTCTAACCACAAGTTATTATGCCAAGATTATGACATGAACATGAATTGGAATTCTAAACATGGAGATTAAAATATATCATGATTTTAAAAAATAAAATAAAATGGGGCCTATACATGGAAAATGAAAGGAAATTACTTGAAATATTCAAAATACTTGAAACAAAATTGACCGACACATTAGACGCGCAATTAAAGGATCCAAACGCATTGGCAAAAATATGTTTTCAGTAAATGATGTCACACACATTCAATGGCGTGACTAACTTGTCTCAACGCATTTTCACACCTCTAAAGAGTATTTTTGTCGGCACGTTAACTTTCGCGTTAGTAGGTTACTTTTATCGGCAAACAATTTATAGCACTTTTTGTCGGCATGAAAACAAGTTGGCAAAGGTCAAACGACCTTTTCTAACGCATTTTGTATTGACGTTTAGAGGGAAAGATGAATATAAATTGTATTATATCGATCTGAATTGATATAAGAGGACTATATAAATATGTTATACATGAGGGGAAAATAAGTAAAATAAGGAAGCATAATATAATAAGGAAACCTAATTAATTATAATATATTAAAATACTCCCTCTCAAGTTGGTGCATAGATATCAATCATGCCCAACTTGCTGATCAAGCTGAAATTTTTATGTTGGAAACAACTTTAGTGCGTACATCGGCTAACTAATTTTTCGAGCGTATATGAGGCATTGCAATTATGTTTTCCTCAAATTTTTCTTTAATGAAGAATCTATCAACTTCCACATGCTCTGTTCTATCACGTTGAACCGGATTTTGAGTAATATCACATGTTGCCTTGTTATCACAGTATAACATCATAAGTTCTCTTGGCGAATAATCTATATCAGTCAATAGTAACTTCAATTTTCAAGAAATCATTTTTCTTTGTAAACAAAATCCCTTTTCCAGGAGCTCCCTTAAAATAACTAAAAATTTTCATCACAACCCGCATATGCTTTTATAACACCACCACTTTAATTAATAGGATAGCACATGTAATTAAGATTAGGAGCGTTACTAACCCACCTTAGATTAGCTAAAATGGGTTTAATATAAATAATAAATTAAGGTAAATCATATAACACGTGCCAACTAACCATTTAATACTCATGTAAATGATGATAATATAAAACGGAAGAACAACACAAATGTACATATCCAAAAAAAAATACAAAATCATGTCAACATGTGACTAAATATCTAAAGTAACTTAGGCTAATTGTGACTTACCATATATATATATATGTATAACAAAAAATAAGTACGTAGATCCCCGAACCCATCGTCTCTTTAACATCATTCGTCTTTTAGGTACCTGAATTTGTTTAATAAAAATGGGATGAGTTCACAACTCAATAGGGGGAATAATATTTATGTTTAAAATATAATTAGCAGTTTAATAACATATCATACTTTAACCAATAATTCAATTTAAAACCACCATCTCATAAAACAATGCATGCTTATGCATATACATGTTACCTCCATTGTGTCAATCATTATACCATGTCACTAAGAAATACCAAAGGCAAACCAAATAATAATAATAATAATAATAATAATAATAATAATAATAATAATAATAATAATGGGCCTAATCGCCCTAAGAGATACAGAAGCCAAACTGAATAATAATAATAATGGGCCTGACCATCCTTAAGAGAATGAATGTTAAGATCATCATAACATGGACTGGCAACCTCAGGTAAAATCACTATATATAGTAACAGAATTGGACCACACGTCCACCAATATCATATAAATACAACTACTAATGTTTTATCGTTATCTAGATTTTCGGACTCTACATTGC
This sequence comes from Lonicera japonica, assembly GCA_021464415.1. Classification (NCBI taxonomy): domain Eukaryota; kingdom Viridiplantae; phylum Streptophyta; class Magnoliopsida; order Dipsacales; family Caprifoliaceae; genus Lonicera; species Lonicera japonica. The sequence continues at coordinate 884,289 of CM038466.1, forward strand.
TGGCTCTAGGCAGCCGACAATTTACTACCCTCTAGAGGTTTTGGGATTTTCAACCTAAGGGTACCAACTTCTGCCTATTTCTATTCCAGCAAACACTAGTCATACTCAATTCTCTTTACCATCGAGAAGCCATAAATATATCAATAATACTCGCCATCACCGTTGGCAAATCAAAGGAGGTCATACAACACTCCAGAATATATCACCATAAGCATAAAAGCTCCCAATAAACATAAATTAGAGATATAAGCTCCCATGAGGGATAGATATCCAAGCCATGTACCATAGAGAATTATGATATAGACAAACCGTCAGGTTGACACTATAATAATGCAATTCATGCTTATGATGCCAAGTACCTCAGTATTAAGAATAATTATGCATGTTTAATCCCATATGATGCAAGGTTAATTAACTATAAATTTTAAACAATTCAATAAACACTTGGGGTGTAGAACTCTTTGTTCTAATTTCAAATTTTCTAATTATTATTCATATGCATGTATTTGGTTATCACAAATCACAAATTAAATAATTATAATATAATAACTTATAGATGAAAAATCATATATTTGAGGAATATTTAGAATTTTAACAATTTAAAACACAAATAATCATAATTAACATATATCTCAAAGTATTTAGCCATAAAGAATGAAATCTGAGATGATAACCCGAACCCCGATCAGCACAACTACAAAATTCTTATATCCTCACGTAGCCCTAGACATGTAGAACGACCTTCTCTTAAGATCCGACACTATTCGGCGGGGGTTTGGATGACCAATTTTAATGATAAATTTATAAAGCATGAAATGGACCTTTTGAATCTTTCTTTCTCTCTCTCGGCAACAGTAAATAGAAGAATAATAATGAAGAAAGCCACCTTTAGACAATGCAAGTCGGGGATGTTAAAAAAATATATCTAACTTTTGGCTTAATTACGATAATTCAGCCTGAAGTTTTATAACTTGATTATTTTAACCATGAACCTTTATAACTTTACATTTTAGTCCATTTAAAAATTTATTCCTTATCAAAACACAAATTTAGCACTAACTCACACACTTAACCAATGTTAATACGTGACTAATTTACACTAAAAACATTACGGGTATTACAGCCTTTCTCCAGGATTATGTATGAACTGACTAACTGTACTCAATACGTAGGAAATACTGGGCATAGTATGTGCTAAGTACATCAACCGTCATACCAATCTCTGATAATGCCTATTATCAACATGCACTTGATTGACTTCAATTTCCAATTTCAATCATTCTTTTATATGAGTATCTGACAGCTGGCAGGCAGACATTCTTGTTTTACTTAGTAAATCCAATGCATACTTTATCTGAGAGAGGAAAATTTCCTTTGAAAATTTAAACACCTCAATTCCCAAAAAATATTTTAGCTCACTAAGATCTTTCATCTCGAACTCCTGAGACATGTACTTTTTAGTACTTCTCGTTCATGTGGGTTATCCTTGGTGATGACCATATTATTAACATAAATAATAAGTCCTGTGATCTTTTCATAGCACTTTTTCAAGAACAATATATGATCAAAATTGCTCTATTTGTACTCGAACTTCCTTATTGATCTGAAGAATCTCCCAAACTAAGCTCTTGGAGATTTTTTAAGCCATACAAGGATTTTTTTAATTTGCATACTTTGTTTTTGTGCTCCATAGGAATATCGTACCCTGGTGAGAGCTCCATGTATATCTCCTCATATAAATCTCCATATAAGAATGCATTCTTCACATCGAATTGTTACAGTGGTCAATCCATATTTATTGCTAAAGAAAGCAAGACACGCATAGTGTTAATTTTTGCAACTGGTGCAAATGTTTTTAAATAATCGATCCCATTTGTTTTGGGGTAACCTTTCGTTATAAGTCTTGCTTTGAATCTTTTGATAGTTCCGTCTACATTATATTTCACTGTGTGCACTCATTTGCATCCAACATGTTTCTTCCCTACTAGTAATTCAACTATATCCCATGTATCATTCTTTTTTAGAGATTTCATTTATTCATTCATTGCTACTTTTCATTTTGGATCGCCTAAGGCTTTCTACTGTTAGGAATCGATATAAAGAATAACTAATTTACAAATGACTTATTCGATTCAGATAACCTATCGTAAGACACATAATTTCTCATGGGTTATTTGGCTTTACTAGTTAGATCAGGTCCATATATTGGTTTAAGCACGGCTCTATTAATTCGGTTAGGAAGTTTTTTTTAAAGGATCAGGAGGAACTAGTTGATATTCAGATTCAGATGTGTCCAAGGGAGACAATTGATTATTCATACCAGGTGATGGCAAGCTTGATGACTGTAACGAATTCAGTGGTGAACTCGGTGAACTTGATTTTAGTGAATTTTATGGTGAACTTGGTGGATTCGGTAATTGTGAGGTTAACTGTGAAGATACCTTGAGTTGAATTATCTCATCATCGTCCCCATTAATAAAATCAAAAACTTGAACTTCACTATAATGCTTCCCCTGAAGTTCAACCTGATGAAAATATATATCTTTTTCATGAAAAAACAATATCCATTGCCATGTATAATTTTTGAGTGTGATGATGATAACACCTATAGCCTTTCTAAAAGGATGAGTAACCCACAAATACGCATTTTAGAGCACGAGATTCTAATTTGTTTAATTGTTCTTTCGGCAAATGAACAAATACAATGCATCCAAATACATGTGAAGGCAAATTTGGCATTGTAGAGTCAAGACAGCTCTGTGGAAGACATTAAATGGTGTTTGAAGATTAAGTTATGAGACACCTGTTTGGTTTCTGTGATTATACCAATTTGAGAATTTTCGGGATCGATCTTGATCGTTTGAGTTAGATTTATTTTGTGAGATGCGGTTGCAAGCCATTTGAAGGTTGTAAAAGTAAAAGACCGAGATCTGAAAAACTAATGCTATAGTTATGTACAGAAGGTGCAAAAACCTCAAAAATCGGTCTGGTCTTTCTGAAAATTGGTTTAAAAAGGTGTGAACCGGTTGGTCAAAGGTATTCTAAACCGGTTTATGGCTAGGTTAGGGTGATGTGGCAGTAAATGCTAATGTGGTAATCAATTATAGTGACGTGGCAGGCTACTCTGGTGACGTGGCAGTAAATGCTAATGTGGTAGTCAATTATGCTGACGTGGCATATATGTCAGCTTACTCTGGTTTTGTGGCAGATGACATGGCAGGCTACTCTGGTGACGTGGGCATTAGGCTGTGGTTATTTAATGTTGTTGCTAAAAAAGTTAGGTGCTGCTTTGGTTATTATTCTCACACAGTTTTATTTATACAAGTTTCTGTGCATACGATCTGGTGCTCTTGGCAGCGCGTGCCAAAAAAGTTTTTGGGGTATTCAAACAGGGTCGTGATCATCTTAATTAAATGATCGAGGTGGCTTGTGTATTAGTGGGGTTCGAGCTTAGGTTTGGATGAGTGATTGCGGGTTTTGTTTAATAATGGTGGCGGGTCGTGGAGAGTGGTTGGCGGGGTCGCGGTGGCTGTATGGTAATGGCTTAGTGGTAAGGAACATATATTCCTCTAACACCATATTGACGTTTAAAGAGAGATATGAATATTAATTGTATTATATTAATCTGAATTGATATAGGAGGACCCTATTTATATGGTTATACATAAGGGGAAAATAAAAAAAATAAGGAAGCATAATACAATAAAAAAACCTAATTAATTATAATATATTCTAACATTTTGTATACTTTCCCTAGCGCGTGGATGCGTCAATAAAAGTCTTCATTTTTGTAGTGAAAGATTAGTTTTTATGTTAGAGAATTCAAAACAAAATTCTCATCCAAACATAAAGCTCCGAGTTTTATTAGCTTCGAGTGTAACATTTTTCGTTTTTTCCACTGTAATAACAAGACTTGTTGATGTTGTTCTTAACTAACGACGCCTCACTAGATTATTCTTATTTATGACAAGCATGATTAATTTATGAAAGTATAGGATAACATAATATCAAAATCTAATTTTTTTTAAGTAAAACGTATGAAGCAGGTTTTATACCTAAAGTTAATTTTGAAGTTTTCAAAATTGTGAAATAAAAAGATATTTTTTCAATATAACGCGTTTTATCTTTAGAATAAGAGGTAACTAATGGTTTTTGAATTTACAAAATACGCAAGGGCTAAAGAATTTGTGCTGTTGAGATTGAAGAGGCATTGTTTAGAGGTGAATAATACCTTTGGCACCTGTTACGACCTAATATACATATATTTTACTGCCTAAAGTAGCTTGATAAAGTACAAGTCATAAGTTCAAACTGAACGATATGTAATTTTTGAAAGTCATGCCAGTTGTAAATCCTCTATTTCTGGTGTGAATAACTTGCAGTTGACTGCGCTGGGGAGATACTTAATCAACACGTACAAGTTGGCCCAGTTTACTAAAAAGATTAATTTGAAAAAAGAAATTACTTCATATATTTTTTTTGGTGATCAAAGAAATTTTGGATAGGTGTACTTTTTTTATGGATACATCGAAATGCATGTTTAAAGTACAAAAAGGAGGGGGTTTATAAGAAGCCATTTTTCAATAATACTTATTTTCTGATAACAAGCAAGTAAGTGCATGTTATTTGTTTCATGAGAGCCAAGTATAAGCTTGAGAAAGCTTTACTTGGCCTATAAGCACCGAATATGTAGGTTTATACTTGCTTGTTATCGAGTGAGTAATATACAGTAGTCGCTTGTTATTGGACAATTAAAAACTAGAATGTAATCAACTGTTTTGTGAATTATAAATAGCGGTTGCCAAATTTTACAAAAGCCAAAATTAGAGCAAGATTGGGTAATTTTAATTGAAAAAGACTCATTTTCCGAACTTGCATTCACCTGCATAATTAGGGTTTATGCAGGCAACGCCGGCAAATGAGCTTATGTTTTGTTTGGTACTTAGATTGGCCAGACCAACGGAACGGAACCGTTGAAATTCTTTCTTGAAAAAATTGGAAGGGGCTCTCTTAGGCCATCTCCAATGGTGTTTCTACCCAAGCAAATTTCTATGATAGAAATGAATAATAGAAAAAAAATTCTCCAATGGGCATTTCTATCTCTATTTCTATCCTAGGTGGATGTCTATTGGGATTGGGAATTTCTATCACCATTTCTACATGTAGAAATGGTGATAGAAATTCTCTATGTGACATGGACAAATTTTCATTGGTTGTTATGCACCCACTAATTCTCTCTCTTCATTAAATAGGGAACAAAGTGAGGAAGAAATTGAACAATAGAAATCACCATTGGAGACCATATTTTCTATTCTTCTACACCAATATAAATATATTGCCAATAGATATAGAAATATAATAAAATAATATTGACACATAGAATAGAAATACAAAAATAAAAAATATCATTGGAGATGGCCTTAGGCTCATAAGGTTCGCCTCTGAATATTCTAGTTACTACTAATAATTTGGTCACTCCTTACGTCATTATGGCTCCACGTGCAACATAACAAATCCAATTTGGACATGTTCTGCTCTGCCTTGCCCATCCTCATCATTCATTTATTTTTTGACTTTTATACGAGTAAAATTTTTTTTTTCTTCTTTTTTTTAATAACTGTACCTAAAGAAATTAAAATACAAAATTTCTTGTTAAATAGAGCAATCCCTCACAAAAATCTAGTAAATTGTTAGACCATCCCATAAGATTTAAGTTAATTGTTCTACCATAGACAAAAAAACAAAAAAAAGTCAATTCTTCTACACCCTATATTTGATTCATCCAATTTCAAAGTTCTTCACATAAATTTTGAAGGACTAAAATATATTTGATTCGTACAATTTTATTTTAGAGGACTTCAGATAAATTTTAAATGAATAATGCATATTTGATTCCCAGACAACTCTATAACTTACTTATTTTTACAGAAATTTTAAAAAATCAAATATGCATTAGTCTTTCAAATTTATTTAAAGTCTCATTTTAAAGCATCTTTAAAAGGCTCTTTAAAATTATAATTTTTTGATTCATGTGACATTTTAAAGAGTGATTGTTGAAGAGTACTTTTAAGTGACTCTAAATTAGACACCCGATTAATTCCTTTTAATCGAAAAGACAGTGCCGTGAACAAGGCATTGTTCTGAGGGGAAAAAATGGAGAAAAAACAAATATATATATATATATATATAATCCTTAAGTCCTTCATAACCTCCAATAACACACGAATACCCTTGAAAGAAGAAGGGGAAGGATTGGAAGAAGAAGAAGGGGAAGTTATTGAATTGTGAGTATTGTAATTTTTTGAAGAGGACTAAAGGGGGTGGAGGGAATAAACTGTGTTAAGGGTTATAATTTATTTATTTTCCACTTCGTGCCCCTTGGAACAATATAATGCTTCTTGCATTAAACAGGCCTTTTCCATCAAAAGGAATTAATGGGGAGTTTTAATATATTTGTGGTCACGTTGCAACTCAAAAAAAACTTTAGGGGCCAAACTGATAAAATCGAAGCAGAATAGACTAAATTAAAACTTGGGAGTGATAAATTCGAAGGAAGCAAAGTTTATTTCACTGAATTTCAAATACAGTTTAAATTTAGATATTTATTTTAATAAATAAGGTTGGTCATCGAATCATAGTGTTACAAATATGGTAGGAGGTGATAAAGTGTTTTGGTCTGGTCTCTTTTTTGTGCCAAAGATAAAAGGTGGCATGCATTTTTATTAACATTAAAAATATCTTTAAACAACCTTTCTGGTTAATTTTGTGATGATGATAAAATTTTATTTTAAGAATCAAAAGTAGAGTTCAACTTTGTCATTGATTGAAGAGGTAGTACAGAGTAGTCGAATTAAGAAAAGTACGCAAGCAAACATACGAATTTTCTTATGCGCGCCTCCCACTTTGTTGTATAATATATATATACATAATTAAAGAGTCTGAATTTAGTATGAACTGATCCGTACATACTAAAATTTTAACGAAGATTAGTTGTACGGACCAGTCTAACACCAAATCCTATCTGCATATAATAATAACGTGTGGTGGATCGACCATAGGCGGCTTATTTCAGCTGTAATTAATCATGGAAGCAACCTGGTGGTTTTACATATGCATATACGCTACTCCCCTCCTCCTCCTCATCTTCTTACTTCTTCTACCGCTCTTCTTCTCACGACTAAATAGTAAACATAATAAGAACCTGCCGCCGAGCCCAGCACCAGCGCTTCCGTTTATAGGTCATCTTTACCTTTTTAAACCACCTCTACATCGAACCTTGCACTGCCTCTCTCAAAAACCTGGTGCTGGTCCAATCATCTCTCTTCGTTTCGGCTCCCGTCTTGTCGTCGTAGTGTCCTCGCCATCTGCAGCAGAGGAATGCTTCACCAAGAACGATGTCGTACTTGCCAATCGCCCCCGTTTCATAATTGGAAAGTACATAGGCTACAACTACACCACCGTTGTAGGTTCCTCTTACGGTGACCACTGGCGGAACCTCCGCCGCATCAGTTCCCTCGAGATATTCTCCTCCACTCGCCTCAACATGTTCCTATCCATTCGCAAGGACGAAATTCGGCTCTTACTCCGCAGGTTGTATCGCCAAAGTTCCTCCGGTGGCCATAAGATTGAATTGAAATCCAGTCTCTCTCAACTAACCTTTAACATCATAATCAGGATGATTGCCGGGAAAAGATATTTCGGGGAAGAAGTTGAAGACCAAGAGGAAGCAATTCAGTTCCGAGATTTGATAAAGGAGGTAGTCCGATACGGGGGAGCATCGAATCCCGGAGATTTCTTGCCCCTTCTCCGCTGGATTGATTATGGGGGATTTCGGAAGAACCTATCCAGGATTGGTCACAAAATGGACGCTCTCTTGCAAGGACTAATTGATGAGCACCGGTATAACAACAGCAAAAACACCATGATCGATCATCTTCTTTCTCTTCAACAATCCCAGCCAGAATACTACACGGATCAAATCATCAAAGGCCTCATGATTGTACCTACTTTTAACTTTCTCTCTCAATTTCAAACTGACTTTAGTTAAATCCAATCAACTAAAAACTTTTGAATATTAACAGTAAATATCTATCTAGTCATTTGCTTCCAAAAGGTTTTTTTTTTTTTTTTTAATCTCAATTTTGTATGAACGTGCTAGGTTATGGTAACCGCTGGAACAGACACATCGTCAGTGACAATAGAATGGGCAATGTCGCTCCTGCTCAATCATCCAGAAGTATTGCAGAAAGTCAAAGCTGAATTGGATGCTCATGTAGGCCATGACCGTTTGATCGACGAACCTGATTTACCAAAACTTCATTATCTCCAAAACATAATTTCCGAGACATTTAGGCTATTCCCGGCAGCACCTTTACTAGTGCCTCACGAATCCTCAGCCGATTTCACCCTCGGGGGATACCATGTGCCACAAGGCACTATCTTATTGGTTAATGCATGGGCCATACACAGGGACCCCAAGGTGTGGGATGAGCCCACAAGGTTCAATCCAGAGAGGTTTGAAGGTGGGGGAGTAGCAGAGGCGTACAAGCTGATGCCCTTTGGGATGGGAAGGAGAGCGTGCCCTGGGGCGGGTCTGGCTCAACGAGTGGTGGGTTTGGCATTGGGCTCATTGATTCAATGCTTCGATTGGAAGAGGATAAGTGAAAAGGAAGTTGACTTGGTCGAAGGGTTTGGAGTCACCATGCCCAAAGCTGAGCCGCTGGAGGCCATGTGTAGACCACGCGAATTCACAGACAAGATTCTTTTCGAAGCCGAAAAAAATGTGTGACCCATTTTAGTTAGCACTCATACTAGGTGTACTTTAGCCCCCTCAGAGTTGCCCCCTACCCCCCTCTCTTCTCCTTTACTCATTATTGCGTTATAGTCTACTTCAACGCATTAATTAGTGCAAAGATTATCTTTGAGAATATTGTAAGACCAAATAGTATGGTTGTATTTGATTCCTATTTTGTTCCCAAAAAAATAAGATTATATAATGGCCTCTTTCCTTTTTCTTTTGTTGTTTTACAAAAATATGTGAACTCTTAAAAGGCGAATCTTATCTTCCCTCTCCGTACCGATATGCTGAGCCGACCTCTTCAGATCATATACTGCATAGTACTTCGGTAACTCAGAAAAAAAATCTAAACAGTATGGCACAAGTCAAACTGAAACTACCAACTGATTAATTGCATACATCTACAAGCTGCACAAGATGTTAAAGTTAAAACCAGAAAAAGAAAAGAAAACTGAAGACGCAAAAGTCTGACAATTAACTCTATATATTTAGGAGAAACAAAGTGGCACAAGTCTCAATGGAATCTAGAAGGAAAATGGTTTTGCTGGGAATCACTTGGAACAAACACAGGAAGCTGGCCTCCCCTCTGTGATCTACCCTGCTGATAATAACTTGACGCAGGACCTCTCTCTGCACCACCTGGCACAGACCCCAGACTTCTAGTTCCTCTGTTCAACTGTTCATTCACAAGGGGCCCACCAAAGAATATGGATTGACCTGTATACATAAGCTCCGTTTCAGAAACCTGATAGGGCAACCCCACATTACTCCTAGTGGCTGCAGATACGAAGCGCCCAGCTTCTTGATCCCAGTATACTGAAGAAGATCTTGCATTTTCTGCGGTACCTAAGCTGTTTCTCCTCATCGGCATTTGTGCCGCATTAGCACCAGTTTCATCCCCATTGCCGACTTTTGCTGGCGGAGGAGATTGACTTGCTGACGACAGATACACCGGGTTAAAATGATCCCTGTTTGGACTTGCCTGCTCTAGGGGAGGTGTCAGGTTTGTGGGCAGGGGACTGCTCACGTTATGATCACATGTTTCAATATCGTCCCTGCTAGCACGACTGGGTGGGTATGAACTTTTCGAAGGTGATAATTTCGATGTTGCTGCCCTAGCATGAAATCCATGATTGGTGCTGTTTGGACTGCTTCTGCCACTCACGTTGCTACTTGAAAAATGATCACCATCATCGTGTTGGTGTCTAGTACCTAATGGGCGTAGAATAGATGATGAAGCTCTAGCCTTGGCACCTGCTTTCACTGCCTCGTTAGAGTCCAGTTTCGCAAGCTTCCAAGCGCTGATTCGGATAGGGCGCTGAGATGGTTTTTTCCCCTTGTCAGGTAGCTGTACTGCATCTGGATCAACTGTGGACGGCAGGCGCCCTGGTTCGAGATGAGGGATTATTTCGTCCTGTTTTCAAGATGCTAGCAATGAATTAATAACATGTTTATTCTTGGATAAGTTGCCAGACATTTAAGATACCAAAAAATGGGACAATTCACACATGCTCCAAGTTGTCACGGTTTTGTTTGCCCTTTTTGTGTAACTATAATATGTATTATTCATTGGGTTAGCTTGACAAATTCTCACCGGATAGGCTTACCGCTTACCCGCTTTAGCCGCTTACTTAGATGTTACATAAGATATTAAGGGACAAAGATCAAGAGATACAATGGTGACAATACAAAAAGAAGAAAATAGATGATACAGTACCTGGTGGTCCATAAAGATTCTTGGAGGAGTACACCAAGCACCCTTATACTGCAAGCTCATTCCAAGAGAGCTTCTTCCGCTGAAGCCAGTCACAGCCGAACCTGTTGGTGATGACTGCAGACTTCGCTGATCTCCTCCTCCATCTAGAGAAGGTCCAGGAGGTTCGCTTTGGGTCCTCATGGCGACAACATACTCATATGTTGTGATACCCTGTTGCAAAGAATAATAGTGGTGGCAGTTTTATTTTCTACTTGAATTTATTTCCGTGCAGGGGTTTGGGGGAGGGGGGGGGGGAGGTTGGGCTGGAGAGGAACACACCTTTCGAATCAGAATTATGTGGAAGAAGAATAACTCTCCCAGTGGAACAGTGGCCAGAAAAGAAACAGCTGTACATAGAGCCTGAAGAAAAACAACCACCATATAAACAATTATTAGTACGTGGAAAAGGAAATCAATCTGGCAGCACCAAATGCAACCATAATAAAAATGGTCATTCAATAGGAAAACTAATTAGAACTTGTTTGGTTTCCTTTTTCAACATAAAAGTGTACCAACTTTTTTCTTTTAACTTTTAAACTCGTTTGTACATTTAATTTCTCAACGCATAAAAGGGAAAAACAAGATATATTAGTAGTGGAGGATGGTATACCACCACAGTAGCAAATGGGGCCCGGGTAAATCCATCTCCAAGCCTATCAGTAATCTGATTTTCCGTAGCCTTTCTATACACAAAGCATCGAACAAGGACAGCAATGCCCACCCCACATTCCAAAACAAGCTGACAGACACACAGATGCACATGCAGAAAATAATCAATAGAACACTTTAGTTGGGAGTAATGAAAATAAGGGAAATGAAGATAATGGAAGAGGGGGAAAGCATCAAGTTCATTTAGAGCTTACCCAGACAAGGCTCACTGCCATAAGGCACACAAATGTGAGATAATTTTTCCTCCCTACACAATTATTCAACCACTGCACACAAAACCAAACGCAGACTAACATTAGCCATCTAGGAAACATGGTAGTGCTGCAAAGAGACCAACTATTTTGAACACAAGGATATGCTAAAAAAAGAGAAGTTGTGATTATGTATCGATATATTACCAGCATATATTTAAACTAATCAATCAAACATCAAATTACAACTTTACTCATTACTTCAATGACCAACCTTGGATCCATCAAAGCAAGATTGACCACATCTTCATCTAATCATATACAATTTTCAAAACATAATAAAAAACTTGACAGTCCGTGACCTCTCAATACAAGACACTTCTCATAAATTGAGATTGAACTTACTCGGCAATGATGGTCGAATCCATCAACACACTTGTCACAGCTTCTGCAATGTTTACTAAACTTGCGCACCTGTAAAAGAATTCAATATCTAGATAATATTTCTCTCATTAGGAGAAGAAAGAATGCATAACAAACAAAGGGAGGGTTAAATCTGATTTAGGAGAAGAAAGAATGCATAACCATATGAGATGTCTGCAGCACAAAAACAACCTTATAATGCTAATGTCTAAGTGGACATAGAAGCCTTCTAAGCATCCACGCATGTTTTATGATTTGAATAGGATGCCCAAGTGGGGTAGCAATCATGAGTCAAATAAGAATAAGATTAACAGACTATGAAAACAACTTTTCCACTAGCCCTAGATTCATTTCAAAACTTCAGAAATAGGTCCTACAAGCCCCTCTCTCCCTCCTTCCTTCCGTCATGTAGTATAAGCATTCAATTGATGTCCCATGAAAATTCAATCATCAAGATCATTACAAGTAATTTGAAGCATGTTTAAAAAAATATATAATATAATATCACCGATAACAAGGTGTACCTCTGCATTGCACAATGTGCAGAACAAAGCATCCTCCTCCTCGCTTTGTTGTAAGATATCTTCATCTTTGCGGCAATCCTCCTTCACAAGACATCCACACAAAATTCCCCCAAGTTTTGAACAACAACTTGAATCGCTACTATCCGCTTTTCCTCCATTTCTCAATCCTAATTTGCTAGGTTCTTCAATAGAAGATGCATTCCCTATCACAAACCATAAAATCCTTGGAGAAAACTAGAACGCACGGTGTCATAAAGCAGAACCACTTTCAGTGATATAATAATCCAATCAAATTGCTAAATGGCCATAAATCCACTTCGCCAAATACAAATTTAAATATATTTGACCCCCATGAAAATATATTACTTGAAAAGGTAATTAGAACATTTAAATCACACTAACCAGGAACATATGTGTCATTGTTCTCAGCTTCAATCAAAATTCCAGGATCAGCAGGATCAATTGCTGTGCATCTAACATAAAGTATAAATACACCTAGCGCCTGAAAAATAGTAATACCAACAATAATATTAAGTTGAAGCGACCAAGGGATGAATCTGAATTTGACATAACAATAACCAAAGGAGTTAAAATATAAAATAACAGAATAAAAATCTCCTCACCAATAAAGAATAAACACCGATAGCCATGTATTCGTAGATGTTCTTCCCAAGGAAGGGAGCAAAAAATGCATAAAATGCAACAGAGAGCAAGAAAAATACTGTTATAGCCACAACCTGTCCATCACAAATAGAAGTGAGAACATCTAAGAGAAATAGCAAGATTATAATTCTAAGATTTGCCTTCCACGTGAATCTAGTTGCATTTATTCCACCATGTAACTGTAAATTAACCCACTAATACCAAATTAATGTCAGTTTGGTTTTGCCATTCTATGCCAAAACTTGTAAGGGATAGCGAGCTTCATCCAGTAAACAACCCAAGAAAAGGGATAGAGTTTGTCCATACAATGGAAACAACATCTGAGCACCAAACTAAACTTGCAGTCCCTAATTAATCACAAAAGGCCACTCATGATCTTATGCCATACTTACAATTTACAGAAGATAAATAGGTTTTTTTTTAAGACCTTTGCAACCCCTACTTTGTTTATTGCATTCCTCAGATTGCCATCAGAAAACTTTTCACTTTGCACACCAGTTGACAACATTCTTCATCTTCCTCTTCTCCTCCCCATCTCCCCACCCCACCCCCCAAATCTCCCTCTTCCTTTTTTTAACAGACAACTAGTTCACACTCCCAGCACCACACTTTTACAATTGACAGTAGTGCAATCCGCTTTCATAAATAAACTTCTCTGCAGCAAAAGAAAAGCCCATGATACACTTTTTCTATCCGAGTACCACGAAGAAAGGTTATTATTCACAAACTACTATGTTTATTTCTATACTAATATTCTCGAGAAATGACAACAGCTTCTTTTTTCCTTTGGGACAGGTCTCCTTCAGTAACATGTCTTAATTACATCCAAAATCACATCAAAGATGTATCCTAAAACACACACTATGGTGGAAGTTGAATTCTGCAGAACTAGGGTAGCCGTTAAAGTAGAATCAGTCAACTAAAAATATATCACAAAAGAACTAAAATTAAATATAGAAAAAGAAGAAATATTTTTGAATTAAGAGAAAAAGGCAAAATGTATGGAAGAAAGAACTAAGGTCGGATCTGATAATGTAGGAATTAAAAGAGGTAGAAGGCAAATCATTTGGAATTACAAGTTAGATGGTGAAACAGTGAAGGATATGTACCTGAAAGGTGTGAGCAGGCAGTTGCCATCCATGTCGCCTAGCCATACTTGATAAGAAGAGAATTTGATGTGATGAGTCAGTCAAAGGGGAGTCAATTACTTAAAGAAAGAAATAGCGTTTACAGTCAACAGAAAAAGCAAAAGGCTAACAACGACAGTGAGAGAGAGAGAAGTTGAAGTTGAAGTTGAAGTTGAAGTTACAGCAGCAGCAGCAGTTCAACTACAACTACAACTACTACTACTAGTGTGATTGATTCACAAGTACTTGCATTCTCCCTCCTCCTCCTCCACCTATCCCTAAAACCCCACAAGAAAAGGCAGCTTCCGAGAGGTTCAAGTGAGATATTGGGTTCACCAAAATTCAATCTTTTAATTTTGGTTGATTTTCAATTCTAGGGTTTCACAAGTTCCAAACATCGATCAATGAGCCCCGCGGAAGAACAAGGGAGATTAACAAGTGTCTGCACATGATATATATATATTTTTTCTTCCGATAAGTTGTGTTTTTTCACCGCAGCGCTTTACACAATCATATAAATAAAATGCCATAAATTTTGATTTCACAATCAATATTCTAATCAGGGGTAAAAAAAAATACTAAATCACTTTAAATTAGGGTGGTGACATTGACACTCCCAAAAACACTTGGTAACATTCCCACTTTAATTCGGTCATTCGCAACCGAGTAAAGTGTCTATTATTCGGTTGTTGAGGACCGAATATAGGTCTATATACTCGGTTCTTGACAACCGAGTAAAGCATTTTCAAGTTTTTTAAAATTTTTGCAAGTTTATATTCGATCTTTCATAACCGAATAACATATACGTTATTCGGTTGTTAAGGATCGAATAAAAAGTGGGAGTGTTTTTAAGAGATTTTGGAGGTGCCAACATCACCACCCTTAAATTATTATTTTTTTGCACTAAATTCTTAGTTTTTAAAAATGACATTAAACCCCCTTAAATTACTATATGTTATCACTTAACCCTCAAAATTACATAAATACCATTGTAAATAAATATCCTTTTATAAATTAGGGGGTAAAGTGTCAAGTTGTGATAGTTTAGGGGGGTTTAGTGATAAAAAGTGATAGTTTGAGTGGGTTTAGTGTTTTTTACCCAACTTTGTACAAGGACATTTATGTAATTTTGGGGGTTAAGTGATAACATCTAATAGTTTAAGGAGATCTAGTGTCACTTTTAGAAGATGGTGGGGGTTTAATGTTTTTTATCCTATAATAAATTGATACATAGATTTTTTTCGTAGGCCTCTTAAATTATGAACTTACTTAAAAACATTATAACCATAAAATATTTAGTAAAGTTACCAAAGAATGCGAAAATACTTGTTATTATCATTACATTAAGGCCTCATTTGGTTCACGGAAGGGAAATCAATTCTCTTGTTTTTCTCATGGAGGTGGGAAACTAGTTCCTGTCAAGTTTTCTTTCTTGTATTTGGTAAAGCATGGAAAGTATTTAGGTAGGAGTATTGTTGTCAAATTTTTTTTGTAATAAATGCTAGGAAATCACAAGGGAAAATCAATCCAATGAGTTTTAAGAGGAATGACTTTACCCCCTACTTTCCCCTCTATCAAGAAAGTGTTTCCGGAATTTGTGCTTACTAAACAAAGGAAATGAAAGACTTTCATTTCCTAAATGCTTAAATCCATGAACCAAACGAGTCCTAAATGTTATCTTGGTCATGTAGCTTGATACTTGATGAAATAATAAATTTCAAATTATTGAGGCTAATTTGCAAGCAATGTCTTAAGAATACTTTAATCCTATCATAAATGATTTTTCTTTAACCAGATTGAAAAAAATATAAGGAATGGAGTCAAAAAAATTTCCTAAAACGAATAATAGAAGTTTTTCTTTTTATTTGAAAGTACTAAAAACTTTGTAACACAAACAAAATTATCCCATTTTCACTACATCGTTAGGATGGAGTTTCAAATGCACAATCTCCCTTGTACATATAGTTCTACTATATAATCTACATTAAACTTAGTATTGGTTTGATTTATGCCATGTTTGTTTTAGGTTTTATCGTATAAACAAGTGACTTTTTTATTAGGTGAAAAAAACAAGCAGAGTCTAAACAACTCTAGTCGTTCTTAATTTGTTTTTCCCACTTTAATAGGTTTTCTTTTGTCAAAAAAAGGGGAAAAAATGCAAATCAAAGCTGACAAAAAATAATTAAAGTTGAACACTTAATTGAAAAGTCACATAATAAATAATTTGTTTTTGTTTTTGTTTTCTAGAGAACTAGACTTTATAAAACTAAATTATAATAATCACCATTGACTTGTGAAAAACTGAAAATGCTAGGACTTAAGTGAGCTGTGCCTTAGTAATAATAAAACTAATGTTGGCTCGTCCTGTTTTCTT
The DNA here is from genome assembly GCA_021464415.1 of Lonicera japonica. Lineage (NCBI taxonomy): Eukaryota > Viridiplantae > Streptophyta > Magnoliopsida > Dipsacales > Caprifoliaceae > Lonicera > Lonicera japonica. The sequence goes on from CM038466.1 coordinate 900,813, forward strand.
CAACATGAACATGAATGTTAATCCAAAAAGGGTTGTATTGTTTTATTGCAAGTACTATCATGATAACCATTTAATATACTTTATAGTAATCTAATCTAATAGTGAGAGTATTTCTAATGGTATAATCAAAAAAATAATTATAATCAATTTTAATAATGTTGGCTAAAAACATTATCCCAATGGCATAATCAAATTTTAATAACATTTTAACCAATAACTAAATATACTCTATTTATAATCAATGGCCCTTTTGAGTTTACCCCCTGAATAATGCTCATAATTAGAATTACTCCCGAAATGAAAATCATTTGACTTAACCCCCCCCCCTGGGCGTCGTTCGATGGGGTTAGATTATCGTCAGATTTTTTTTAATTTTTTTGACCATTATGTCCCTTTGTCCATTGATTTATAATTCTCCACTTTATTTAAAGCAGGAAAAACTTTATCTTCCTTCTCTCTCTCTCCATTTTGATCAAACAGTTTGTAAATCAACGAAAAACGTAGATATTGTTGACAAAATCTTCAAATAGACAGAAATACTTGATTATCTTCAATGTTTGGAGGATCGATGGACATCTACGGGCATGGGAGACTGTACAAGTTTGTAAAAACAAATAACCGTGATGAGCTTTTGTAAGTTATCATACTATTTATTGTTATTATATAGTTATTAAAGATTTATTATTGTTATTTTAGAGTTTGATAATGTTTTCAGGTTTTAACTAAGTTTGGGTTTGTCCATTTCTTCATATGCATTAATGGGGATTATTTATGCATAAATGGTCCTTATATGTATGTATTTAAATAATTTTTTTTTTATTTTGGTAATGGATAATGTTTGCTCTGGATAAGTTAGGGTTTTTTTACAAGTTAATATGTATAATATACTTGGGCTGCAGTTTTATTTTTTAAATACTCAGTTTTATTTCAACATTGCTTTGTTTTATGACAATTTTTCTGTTTATGTGTTTGCTTGTTTGTTTGTATTGTTCTATACTTACATGCTACAACAGAGAATGGGTTCTTCTTATATACCCTAGTAGGGATGTGGTTGTACACTATAATGGGAGTTAGAGTAGAGATAGTAGTAAGAAAGTATGATGGGAAATTTCTGATTATGTGGATGAGAAGGAGATCATTTTGGAGTATGTGATTAGGGATGAGTTGAGTATGCTTATGATGAAAAACATGATTGTCGAAAAACTACCATCTATTGATGGTAATCTTTTAACCATTAAGGATGACCTTCCACTAGAGTACTTAGAAGAAGAAGTTAGGCTTGATCTTATAACATATAATGATTTAATTTGTGCTTTTAAGGATGGTATGCTACATGATTGGATGGAGTTACACATATTTTTAGAAGTTGAACCATTGGTCCCTGTTAATGTTGAAGGACTACCTTCTACCCCTCCTTTGAATGATGATATAAGTACATTTCATAGCCAACCAACTCAACAAAGCCAACCTACACCTAGTAGGAAGTTCACAATGAAGGCAAAAAAATCAATTCCACCCCCAAACCAAAATTAACACCCACACACTCAATACTACACCCCACACCCACACCACCATTACCACACTCCACCCCCACACCCCCATCGCTAGTGCCATACCCCTCACCAACACCTGTTTTAACACTTAGGAGGATGACAAAAACATTGGCCAAAAGAGACATTTCACCACCTTATAAGAGAGTGGGGAACTTATTTGGTAGAGTTAGGGATGAACCTGAACTTGATGAAATTCCACCATAAGCCGAAACCCAACCTCCACCAGTAGAAACCACAAGAACAAGAACCTACCCAACCAAACCAAACTGAAAATCTACAAGTTGATGCCGAGGATGAATACCACAGTTACCTTTCTGACGAGGAGGTAGAAGCTGAACTTAACCAAGAAGATGCTCATGACTACACTGAGTTTGTAAATCAATCTTTAAATGTGTTTAATGAAGATAAGAGTGCGGAACAACAAGCGCCATCTAATGAAGTTAAAGAGTTAGAGAAAAAGATGAATTTTCCAACTATGGATGATTTTAGGTTCTACATAAGGACTTGTGCAATCCTTAAAAAGTTTATTTTTGAATATGTTGTCAATGATGGTGATAAAGTTAGACTAAAATGTGTGGATCTCAATTGTAAATGGTTGTGTTATACAAGGTAGACTACTAGTGAGCAAATTGTTGTGGTGAAAACATTAGCCCAGGAACATAAATGCAAGGGTGATCCAAATGGAAAAAAATCCTCTTGCTAATTCCAAATGAGTTGCAAAGACGGTGGAGTAGTATTTGAGGGTTCATCATAAAACGTACACATGTAAGGACATAGTGTTAGAATGTTGGAGGAGGTTCACAGTTAGTGTATCATATTGGATTGGTTGGAGTGCTAGGTGGAAGATATTGGAATTGATCAATGCGAACTATGAACAGAGCTATAGGGACGCACCTGCATGTGCAAGACAGTTTTACACTCTAACTCTTGGTAGCTTGGCTTTGGTATCTACAAAGGCAGATGAGACATTCAATGGTATGCTTATTGCTTTTGAAGCTTCATTAAAGGGGTTTGTACAAGGTTGTAGGCCACTGATAAGACTTGATGGTTGCTTTTAAAAAACAAAAATATAGAGGAGTTTGCCTAATTGCTTGTGCATTAGATGGTAGCAATGGGTTATTCCCATTACAAGTGTACAATTGCCAGGTGAGTCAACTGAGACTTGGACCTATTTTTTAGAGCAAATAAAAGCCAAGTTGGATCAGCATCCTTCAAAATTGGTATTTTTTAGTGACCAGCAGAAAAGGTTAATAATGTACGTAGTGAAGCATGTGTTTCTTAACTCTTCTCATAGGTTTTATTTTAGACACTTGTACAAAAACTTCAAAAAACACGGGTCTAGTGGGAAACACTTAGAAGTTCTCAGTTGGGGTGCAGTAAGGGCTTAAATGTTAGAAGACCATCAATACTTCATGAATATGATGAAAAAGGACTACAAGGCAGCCTTTGAAGATTTTACTCCAAAAGAAAATGATCCAACCCAGTGGGCATGGGCATGTTATAATGGAGAAACATGATGTGAACATATAACTAACAACTTCTCAGAGTCATTCAATAGTTGCATCATGGACAAGCCTGTGTGTCAGTTTATGGAGATACTTTAGAACATGTTGATGACTTTGATGTATGAGAGGAGGACCAAAGTAATTGACTGGAATTAAGATGGCATTGTCCCAAGAGTTGAAAAAACCATTGAGAAACTGAAGAAGAACATCAACAACTTCATTGTCAGACCATCAAGCTTGCATGTATTCAAAGTACAAATGATACAAAATGAAAACTTCACTGTCAACTTGTAGAATAAGTCTTATAAGTGCAGAGTTTGGTTACTGACTGGTATACCATAACAATATGCAGTTTGTGTGATCCATTAAAGGAGTCTCAATTGGGCAAAGTATGCCTTTAATTTCACTTACTTTTTTTCTTATATACATAAATGCATAATATTCCAATTAACTTACTATCTTCTCATCATAAGTATTGCAATCCATATCATTTGGTAAGTGCATATGCAAAGGCATATGAGACGACTATTATACCACTGCCTAACTATAAGACATGGGGTGAAGTAAATCTTGTACTTAATTGGTTACTTATTTAATTGTATACTTACTTAATTGCCTAACTACAATCAACATTACTCGTTACTACAGTCAAAATACAATGTGAAACTACCACATCTATATAGGCCACCTGGCAGGCTTTGGAAAAACAAGAAGAGGAATTATGATGAAACTGGATGATCAAACCAAAGAAAGTGTATCAAATGTGGCTTATTTGGTCACAACACCAGGACATGCAAAGGAGCTCCCAAACAACAAGCAAAATAAAGGTCCTAAATAAGAGCAAGAGGAGGAGGATCAGCAGCAGCCAGGGGAAGAGGAACAGGAGCAGTAAGAGGATGGGCATCAATAAGAAGCCAATCAAGACGGGGACTAGACTCTGTTTTTTGATATTGTAGAAGATTATGTTTTTTGGTTTTTAGCAGTACTTTTTGTGTATGTGCAATTGATATGATATCTTTTTGTGTGCAGATGATATGATAAATTTTTGGGCACATATTATGGCTACTTGTTATAGTTTTTTGGTCACATATTATGGTTACTTAATGGATATATGAACGTACTACTCCAAACTATTGTAATCAAACAATTTTATTGAATGAATGAAAATTTGTGATGCTTCATAACTTCTTATTTATATCAACATTAGCACAAAATTGCTTATAAAATTCATATAGTGATACATTTAGATTGTTGCATACTTAGCTCTTCTTTTTTGCCTTCATCATATTACTTAGCCATTTGAATTGGCAACAACCCTTATATTTTACGTATTTGTATCTTAAACTATGTGCTTGTTTTGAGGTCTTTATAGCCATGACATCACCACAGTTAATATTCATGCACTTGTAATTCATCCATAGGCAATCATACTTAAAATGACCTTGATCACCACAGTTGTAACATCCACTTCTACTAGAAGATCCTTCACCTTTGGCTGATTCTAAGGCATCATCAAACCATTGTTAACCATTGCAATTACTAACAGAGCACTTGGAGAAGTTTGGATTTTTTTTCTATTTTTAACGTTATCAACATTAGAATACCATCATATGCTGGCTTAAATCTTTTATAAACCCATTTGCATAAATAATATGTATGTCAAACAAAATCACAAATTTGACAGATAATATCCTGAAATATATATATATATATATAAATAATTTGAGATAGCCTTACTGTTATTTGAATAATTAAAAATACCCCCTCATACAATCATCGCCATTGATGGACAGTAATCATGTTAAATCCATGGTTTTACTTTAATCAAGGTCATTATTGAAAAAATCAAACTTATTTCCCTGAAGATCCTTCTTCACCGCCCATTAGAGCTTCGATTTTACACATCCACAAATTAGGGTTCATTAAGCGGCTTCAACAATAAAAGATGTTGAAGGAGAAATTACAAATTATTATTGAACTTAAGTAAAGGAACATGAAATTATGGCTTCAAATATACCTATTTCGTGTGTTCTTATAAGGGCTAGTTGAAGAAGAATAATGATTAAAGCAACGGCTAGTTGGGGAAAAAAAAGGAACACAACAACTATTTTCTTATTTCCTTTTCTTGTTCCCTTAACTGCCTAGTCCACTAACATCAAAGGGGCAAAATGGTCAAAAAAGTTAAAAAATCTAATGGCAATCTAACCTCCTCAAACAAGGTTGGGGGGGGGGGGGGGGAGGTAAGTTAAAGGATTTTCATTTCGGGGGGTACTCTAATTATTGGCATTATCCAGGGGGTAACTCAAAATGTCCCTAGTATCAAAGTTAACAAACTTCTTTAATAACTAAAATGAGGGACTCACTAATTCTATTGGCTAAAAGAGAATTTTTTTTCAAATTTAGATAACATTTCTCTACTTTTTTTTGAAACAAAATTCAAATTGATTAATTTATGATCAATCAATATAATGAATCCTACAAATTTGGTTATTGAAAAAAAATAGCAATTGGGGAGACCTAAATTGTTAACTTTAACAATTTACTAAATGGATAATCAAAAGTTATTTTGATTATTCAATTTTTATCATTCCATTGGAGATGCTCTTATACATGGACCATTAGGTTTCACTTGGCCATCTCCAATAATAATTTTTTATTTTTTTATTTACATCTCATATAGTAATTTTTTTTAAATACTTCTAGCTATTTAATTCGCAAATTTTTTGTATAGGTAAAAAAAATATAAAAATTGATGTCTAATGGTACTTCATTTCTTTCACACTTGTTATTTATTTAGAAAGATGGACAATTAGTGGCTTTTATAATATCAAAGGAGAATATGCCAAGTCATATTGAGAAATGATGATAGCAATTCCCTATGGTTCACTTTTTAACTCACATAAAAATGATTATAAAAATACCCCATTAAAGCATATTTTTTCTATTTTTAATTTATATCATAAAACCTTATATGGATAAAAATGGTCATTAGAGTGACCTTAATAGTTAAGGGAGTATAAAATTTAGTTAAGGTAAAATTGGGTTGGCCCAATTTTGTTGGGAGCTTATATGACGGACAAGGCCCGCCTAATGGAACAAGGGAAAAAGATAAAGGATATATTGAGTTACTAATATCAACTTGTGCCAAGGTAGCTAGACCTCGGCCGTCTTCAACGTAAGATAGCGCATGCGACCAACACGTGAAAAGAGTACAAGGAGTATGTGAGAAGAATATTACTGAATTATACGGTTCTGTACATAATCGTGCCGGTCCCCGCTACACCACTACTATCGTACTATTCCAGAATTCATTAGTTGTGGATAAAGGGAGAAATGCTGGAGTGTTATCCAAGTCTTACCATCTTTAGTCATTTTACTATTAACTCTAATGAGCACATGTAACCTTAATTCTATACGTATTAATGTAACTTTAGCACGTTTTAACCTTAATTCATAAAATATTATTTACCTATAATTTAGGAACTCAATGAAATAACCATAAAATAGTGTGTTTATGTCTTAGCTCATAAGGCGTTAGATATTTTCGAGTCATGTTGTTGGGGATTTCCTCTTCCTAATTGGCTTTTGTATGAAGTTTATATTGAACTAATATAATTACTTGCTTTTGATTCTAAAAATAAAAATAAAAGGCATACGACTTGCAATATAAATCAAGTGGCCACAGTGGTCAATTTGCAATTTTACAATAATAAAAATGGAATAAAAATTATGATTGGACCCTTGTACTATAATTGTTGGTCGAATAATGACTCTAGAGGGGGGTGAATAGGGTTTTAAAAACTTAATGTGGAATTAAAATGCTTTTAAAATGTTTAAGCAAAGCAACTTAGCAAAGCAACAATATCAAGAAAATAATCAATTTCAAAAAATCAATCCCAAGACAAGCAAATAAGCAATCTCAAAATACAAGCAATAATATAGCAATAAAAAGAGAGCTTGAGTTTAGAAAGATTAAACCAATTTGAAGCTTGAGACTTTTTGTCCTCACGGTTCGGTTCCTTAAACCATACGTCTGCGCTCGGTTAGTTTTTCGAGAATTTTTACTATTCAATCTTCTTCAGGTGAAGATCAAACATCAATACAAATGTTGCTATGCACACAACACTCACAATGTAGCTATACCCATTACACTTCTCACAAGATATGCTCTATTACTCTACAAAGATACAAACTCTCTTTTGAAATGAAGAATGAATTATTTGTGATGATATAAACCAATACAATAACTCTCAAGTGTATTTGAAGATTACAAATGAAACTCACACTAGAGTTATCAAGATTGATAAAAAATATATAGCTCAAAAGATGAAAGATATATAGAGTATTAGAATAATTCAAGGTATGTTAAAACAGGTCTAGGACCTCATATATATATATAGCTTGCAAAACCATATGGCCGTTGGGCATGATTAAGAAAGGTTTTGGGTCAAAGGTATATATTTTCAAACTTTTCAATAGCTAATTTTGACAAAAAATTCAACTTTGTTTTGATAATTCCTCCCAATTTGACCGTTGGATCATGCTCAAATTTTATTCAAAAGTGCTAAGAGATGTCGTCTAACTACTAGAAAAATTTCAAAATGATCGGAACCCGGGAAGACCTCTATCTTACCGTTAGATCAAAACTGTGCGAAAATTGAGCGAATTTTAAATGTAAAATAAAAACATTTTTGCAATTTAACAATTTAGTTCCAAACACAATTCTAATGATTTGTGAACCTCAAAGATATGTTTCTAAGATACTTATTTTTATTAGAACTTAAAATATGATCATTTAAAATTAATATGAATTTATTTTGAAACTCGGTCTTTGTAAAATGATGTTTTTCAAATAAATACAATTTCAAGCTTGTTGGAATCAATCTTTAAAAGATGCATGAATATGTTTGAGCTATATGGATTTGATCAATAAAGTAACTTTACATAAATCTTAAGCACTCACTCCATTATTGAATTAACGAGTCTTCGAATGCTTTAATTTGTTTCTTCGAATTAATCTTCATTTGAAGCTTTTTCCTTGAAACTTTTTATATAATCTTTTGATCATTTGTGGTTCATGATTTGCATTGAGATATTTGATCTTCCTTGTCATGTCCAATAATTGAATAGTGAAAGATTGATCCTTGTCATGTTTTTCTTGAATTTTTTCAAGTAAATGAACTATATACTTATATCAAGAAACATGTTAAATTACACATAATTGATTTATTGTTATTATCAAAATAAGATTAAGACCTTAGGTCAACAATAATCATAGGTGTTTAATTCGTTAAAGTTGTTATTGAACATTGAAGTTGCTATTAAAAGCTTGAACTTTGATCGCGAGATGTTTAAAGCTTTTAATAATAACAGGAATATTAATGGCTCTAAGGCCGTCTCCAATGGTCATTTCTATCCATATATATTTTTATAATATAAATGCTTTTTAGGAAAAACTCTCTTGAATGGAAATTTATATATCTATTTCCATGTGACATGACAAGTGTGTCATATGGAAAGTTTCTATCACCATTTCTACAGAAATGTAGAAATGGTTATATAAATTTTCTATCCTATATGACAATAATTAAATGGACCTTATAACATCTTATCCAATCAGTTTAATTCTATTTTCGAAAATAGGAGCCAACTAAGATATTATATTCTTTACCTATATTTAGGAACTCAATGAACTAGCCACAAAATAATGTGGCCCATATCTTAGTTCATAAAGCGTTAAATATTTCTTGGGTCTTGTTGTTGGGGATTTCCTCTTCCTAATTGATTTTTGTACGAAGTTTCTATTGATCTAATATAATTGCTTGCTTTTGATTCTAAAAAAATAAAAATAATTTACACGATTTGCAGTAAAATTTAGGTGGGCACAGCGGTCAATTTGCAATTTTACAATAATAAAAATTGAATAAAAAATTAATTTATGAACAAAACATTGGGTTGTTTGCTAATTTCCAAAACATGATGAGTTTGAGTAAAGAAACATTCTCAAAATTGGGCAAAATGCTAATTTGCTAAATCTTTTTGTCTTTAATGGGTTTTAAAGTTTTAACACCGTTAGATTATAGAATCAAAAGTGAAACTTCGAGGCCTTATGATTAGACCCTTGTACTAGAATCATAAGTGTTCAATTCGTTAAAGTTGCTATTAAAAGTTTAAACCTTGCCCGCGAGACTTGTAAAACTTTTAATAATAACAAAAACATGAACGGCTTTAATGCCATCTCTAATGATCATTTCTAAGCATAATTTTTTTGTAATACAAATGTTTTTTTAGGAAAACTCTCTTCAGTAGGAATTTCTATATCTATTTCTATAGGACATGGCAAGTGTTTTGTATGAAATTTTTTTATCACTATTTTTATATATAAAAATTGTTTAAAGCGGATATTGTAGGGGGCTTCGTTCCCTCGTGGTTTTTAGTCGTTTTCTTCGTTTCCTTGTAACCAAAAAAGAAACATTATTCATGTACAGTGCGAGATGAAGGGTGCAAATTAATTACCTAGACATCCAAGGAGAATATTGATTGAGAGGTGACCACTGCGTTGAAGAGAAGACGAGAAGAAAGGATTCTTGGTGACGTACTGCAAGATTTATTCTAGATATATATATATATATATAGAGGAGGCCACTTTGGTGCCAATTTATTTGAAAAATTATGCATTTTCCCCTTCGTTGTAAACACTTATTACCAAATAAGGTTTAAAATTATGAATTACATTTAACACACTATTTAATTGCCCGCCCTCTGCTCAGAACTTTTAATCTTCTCATTGTCTTTCTTTTTTCACATTCTTTTTTACAACATACTCACATTCTGACATATGTTCTATCTATAACGATAATTGTATTATCCAACTAATTATGGCTTAACAAAGGTAAAACCAATACCGGGGGATTCTTCTTTTATTTCAGGATAATCGGTTTGTTCTGGAGTAGGAGCATGAATATCAGATTGATAAACGAAGGAAGGATTGCCAACACTTTGACTATCTACTGCACTGGTACTGGAACGGTACCTGTGCAGCAAATAAACGGGTGATGTAGTTCTGCTTGCCGTATTCTCACCCTCATCTGCATTACCCAGCTTCTTGCTTTCTCTGGCAGCCTTTCGCCATTTCTTAAGAGCCTTGGCCGTTTGCTCCTCAAAAATTGATTGTTTCATGTTTGATCCCATCTGCAAATAATATTCATTGCAAAGTTTTGCACGCACACAGATATCTATCATTAAAGATAGCAATATAGAAAAAATGATACGTGTATATATTTGGGACAATATTGGGAAGTAGTTACTTACTTGGGTTACTAAGGCATAGAGGGGGAAAGTGATGTAGCTGCACATGATATGAATGGCTAACCCAAAGCAAACTCTTAAAACAACTTCTACTAAGTTCTCGTGGAGGCATGATTTTATTCCAAACTCGTACTGCATCCATTTTGCATCTCAATTAGAAATGTTACGTTAAAAGCGTACATAATTGTATATTGTATTGTATCTCCAAATAAACAATAAAACAACCACATATACTACCTACATTTACCAATTACCATCGACTGTAACTGAGTAGTAACTTATTTCCTATTTAGGTAGCATGTTGGGAATTGCTAGTGATAATCACTTGCTCCCAATTCCTAAACTATATATACATGTATCTTCATGCTTTCTCGATCTCTCTCCCCATACAATGCTATTATCTCATCAAGTGATAGTCACTCTTCACCCATTATCTACGGGGCAAATTAAATGCCCCTTTGGAACTTTAATCCCAAATCACCATCTTTTGGCCGGACTCATACATATATATTACTACCAATTTCATATATAAAAATTCTTCTGCAATTTAGAGGTTATAAACAAGAAATGAAACTCTGTAGGTTTTCCTCGCTAGCAGAATTGTGAACAGAAGTTACTGCCGAAAAGAACAAAAAAAAAATGATAAGACATAGGATAATTCTACAGCTGTAAGTTATCACTCACCACTGCCCATAAGAAATATGCCATCTGGAAAGCATTCTGCACAAGAAAATAAAAACACTACTTTCAATTCCTGACGTTCACATTTGGGACAACAATCTTTAGCATGCAAGTTTAGTTTTTGTTCTAAGTCTCTCTCTCTCTCTCTCTCTCTCTCTCTCTCTCTCTCTCTTTCATTTCAGTTCAGTTCACATTTGGATGACTGCGTCCTCCTTCCATTCGAAGTCAATGAAAGTTTGAGCATCTAGGGATACTTAATTAGCCATTTTGGGTTTTTTATCACTTACGAGAAAAATGTGTAAAAGGTGGCTTTGAATGGCAAACAATAAAGCAGAATCAACAAAAAAGAAAATAACTGTTGCCACATTTATCTAAGTATATATGCGAGCTCGAACTTATTATTTATTTTTTTTTAAATAAAAATAAAAATTAAGGGATGTCTAAGTCTCCCTTAATCCTACAAATAAAGAAAAACCCTCCCCTTCCACCCCATGAGTCGAACCCTTGACCTCAAGGCAAGGGTTACCTGGAAAATTGTTTAAAATATATGAACAAAACTATGAATTCCATGCATTTCTAAAGCCATCTCCACCCGTATGCTATTAAGGTAAGTTTAGCTTAATGAAAGCTGCACCGGTATGTCTAAGTTGCTAAAAAGGGACATGAAATGGTAAGGGTGAGGTAAATACAGAATCCGACAAACATATCCCTCAGACGACAGAGTACTGAATATCATCTGAGGCGCACCCTCAGCCAATATCCACTATATCATGCATCCCCCACCCCACAATTTTTTTTATTTTTATTTTTGGCCTGTTGCATACACACAAATGATGTACAGAACATCGTCCAAGGCATGGGTTCTTAACCGATACACAGGTCATCGGTTGTGAGTGTTTTGCCATTTCTCTTGCCTTTAATTTCCGGTTCAAATTTATCACAAATGTTAAGTTAAATGTAATAAGCTACACTACTTTTTGGCCATAACCGGTGGGGATGGTCTAAAGTAAATTACTTTTTTTTCCGGGGAAAATATACTTTTGGCCTTTTGCGCTGCCAGTTTTGTTGACTCTTTACACATGCTTTTCTGGAACAGTCAATTCATTTGAAAGTCCTGCTTTTGCCCCAACTAGGATATACTCCAACGGTCCCAAATTGAGAATCTATATATTCACACTTTTTCAGCATACACATACTAGTTTCGGCAAAATCATTGGTTTAAGAACCAAACTTGTTACTCTTAAAAAAGAAAATAAATCTTAACTTGTGGTGAACAAAAAAAGAATAATGGACTATTAATTTGAAATGGACGGATTGTATCAATATCCATCCGTATGAAATGTAATAGGATGAGAAACTTAACCTGAAACAAGGTGAAATGTATGAGGAAGAGAATCCACTGGGGCCGACTAAACCAAAAGTAATTGTCACTTGGCTCCACTACTAAAGCTCCTCTTACAACGGTAGCCCGATCTTGGATTCGTTGAGCCATCTCCATGATCACAAGTTCGAGTTTTGTTCCCACCAAGAGAAGTATCTAAAATGTAAGCAAATAGTACGTAGAGAGCATCATTTATTCACACGGGACATTAATTAATTTGTGTCAGTTGCTTTTATGCATAAAATTAAATAAATAAAAAATATTTTGGCAAGTCCCACAATTACCAGCAGTGGAACTACCGCTATCCAAGAAAGAGTGTACCATTCTGCACAATCACAAAAAATACAAATAGATAGTGGAATTTTTTAAACATTAACCTACAATGACCTCCATCATTCGTGAAAATTCTGTGTCCTGAACCAAAGAAAAATGTATTTGCCTAACATAAATAGATAAACATATATATATATATATATAGAGAGAGAGAGAGATAGAGAAAGACTAACTGTAGACGTTTAGGAGCAAAAAGACAACAGCAAAAATCCATAGTGGGATACTGTACATCAAAAGAATAGATAAATTGCTTAGTGCTTAATTAATTATTAATCAATATTTCTCAAGCAGCTAGATAATGTGCCAATGACTCATGAGCGATCATGACCCATTACTTAATAATCAGTAGCTAGTTAGTACATTCGACTGCGTAAAAATGAAATTTGAGGATCTCCTCAACTACATCCATCTATATGTATTATTATGATGCACATTTAATAACGTATATAGGTACTTTTCAAATAAAAGAAGTACTTAAAATAATTTTATTTATAAAATGAGGTACAACATGTATATGCAAGAGAGAGAGCGAGCAAACCTTATACCCAAAACCAGCTTAAAGTCATCCTCCATGGATTTCTTAATGTATTTATGGAAGTCAAATTTGCTATTTGGTGCAAAATGAGCCTGCATTAAATTGTTAGAGCAGGGTCAGTCAGAAACAGTTTTCTGGAATAACTTTTTGTGTACTGTCCTTATATCAGACTTTACTTGGATCCCTACATAAATACTCAATTGATCGAGTAGCCTTACTAGTTTCAAAGTTCATTCTTTTCTTGGTCCATAGCTCACAAAGGCCATTAAGAATTGATTTTATAAGTAAGGACAGTGAAAATGGATGAGCAAATTCTTACATTGATGAATCCATTGCGAATGGTTAAGTAATCCACCTTTGATATTGAGCCAAAAAATTGCCTAAAGAATGCCAACTGTGAAGGATAAATCAAAATCAATATTTTAATCACGAGGGGAGAGAGAGAGAGAGGTGGGTGAGGGGGAGGCTAGCCCATTACTTGATAAAAGTGAATTGACCATTATCAAATACTTGAACTAAATCTATAGACGATGGAATTAGCTAATGTATATATATATATATATGATACGGATCTTACAATCCATCTGATCCCAGGAGTTGTGGAGAATCCGGTGTGACGCCTCACAAAAGAGGTTTGATGTGCGAACCTAAATCTTGCTGGATCTTTAAAAATTTCAAAAGATTAATTCAAGCACCATTAGAAATACGGGACAGTTCAATAGACACAAATAAATTGACGTACACCAGTTTGAGCTGTTGTAGTCATAACTAATATACCATAAAATAATAGTACCACACATGAATTACTGCTTGTTCTTTAATAAAGATAAGATTTGTGTATAAAAGTTACTCTAAGACTATCTCAAGATCAACAAATTTACCGTTTCTGAACTGATATTCCAAAGAGGACGTTTCCAATTCCCAAGCCTTCCATTTCTTCATCTGCTTAATAAAATCCATAAAGTTTATCAAGCCAAACCGACAATTTCCTTCTTTTGCTTTTCTTTTTGTTTGTAGTGTAAGATATTGGAACTTACTTTAGCCTGGCCCAGAACCATTATGAGAACGCTGTAAAAAATGTGAAAGAAGGCGAGGACGAATATGAATATATGCAACTGGTGCACCCCATAATACGAAATTAATGATACTTTCCCCTAATTTGAACAATACATAGAACAAAGTCAGTGACAGATCAAATGCGTGTAGTACAAATCATTTCTGTATATAAAATTTGAGTACACAAATATATCTTACAAGCAGAAACAAAACAAAACAAATTAGTAGAAGCAAATTTGAAATTGTGAAAATAAAGGAGAGTTTAAGGGTTCTTACTTTTGCACCGCAATAGTCCTTGTAATTAGCCTCAGCCAGAAGTCGACCCCGTATCATATCTTGAGAATAGGAAAGCAATTTTCTTGCATCATCATCACTATAGTCGTCTTCCTTCTTCTTTGACATGTAGTCCTTCCGACATGGAAGCATTGTGTGTCCAACTTTGACAGGGATGCATATCTTTGCAATGTAACTCGTAGCCACAACAAGTAGCAGCGATATAAATCCCATTATCATCAGTTCTGTTTGATTCAAACAGCAAATCCCGCTGAGGTATAAATAAATAATATATATTGAAATTTGTAGGGCGATACTATTTGCGCTCCAGAGTATATATTTAGATACTTCATAAGAAATATTTTACTTCGTGAAAACTTTTGCCATGCTTTTAAAGAGTTTATGAAAAATAAAATCACAATGCTTTTAAAGGGCTTATTTCAAAGTCTTTCTCCATGTTTCAATTGTTGCAATATCAGTTCTTTAGGATTCTTGGTGATGCAAGCTAAATAATTTTTCTCTCACTCAATCTGCTTCAAATCGCAGATGAAAAAGTTGAAGTGACTCAATGTCTAGCGTTTAAAAAGGTAAGAAGTTTAATTAGTGGGCCATGTCAGTTTTTGCATAAAAAAATTTGGAGTGAAAGTGTTCCGCTAGAAGTCATGTTAATGAGCAAACAACTATGGCATAAATAGTAGCATAATTTGATCAAAAGAATACTTTACGTTGATCTTGTGGATGAAGAAACATTGAACCTTAATTATGTCGCATAGCATGGGGAGTGACCTGGTGGTACGTTTCTCTGCCGATGCATGATAACGTTGGTGGGGGCAGTATCTAGCAGACAGTTGTGTCTAATTTTTTTGCTAATTAGCTAGTGAAGTAAGAGTATGTTGTGACAGTGATCATTACCAGTTTTCATTTTCTCCAAGGCTTCAATCATGGCCTTGTTGCGACGTTTCTGGAACCACTGCAGTTAAAGAAAAAGAAAGCAACCAAATCAAAATTAAGACTGGGGGATTAAATATATATACACCACGATTCAGAAGAAAACTATGGTTGGGTGGTCCAAAATAATACGCGCCTTGCCAAGAGAATGAATGCCAAGTTCTATGAGGAAAGATATGACCACAATAACGGCACAAACAGTCGCAACAGCCCATGTCGGGGTTTCCTCCAGCGACCTGTCTCCATAGTTTCCGGCCATGGCTGCGACTTGAGAAGAATGGCAGCAAATTAATGTTGCTGACTAAATTATAAATATATATACATATTTTACATCACATGAAGAAAAACCAAGTGGGGAAGCGTGTTATTTGGAGGGGTCCATATATTACAAGCTCTATAAACGACTTTTTTCACACGCTTTGCTTAATTATTTTGTATTGATTACTTAGAGGACTAGAATGGTTCTTGCTCTCTAATTGAATAAATGTATATATATTTGATTAGAATATCATATATATATATATAGATAATCCATGCAGTACTCACCATTTTCACAAATAGATTGACGTGGTGGGCATTAAACAAAATTTATATTCCAAATCATTATGACTCGAATTCCTTACTAATAAACCAAAGTAAATTAGTAAACTATTATCGCCGTTAAGGACTGGGTGTGTTATAAATCTAGTCAACTTCCATAAAAGTATTTTCATTTACTTGCAAAAAAGAAAGAAAAATAAGAGTAAGGTTGCATTTGCTTTTTTTAACCTTCGAATACTAAATTCAAGCTTTGAAAATATTATTTGTTTTTATTTTAAATGAACTTTTGAATATTAAGTATCCGTTTAAATCAAATTGGTTTTGAATGCTAAATGAAAAAACTTTCTACTTTTTTACCCATGTGAGTGTATATAATGTTTTAAATAATAAGGGTGGAAGAAGAAAATGAAATATTTTAAATTAAGCATCCAACGGGGTTGAGAGTACCGAGTGATGAATGTTAGATCTTATTGGTTTCAAATAATCATAAACCTTAGGATCCTTCATGTCGTATCACCAAGAATTAAAAGATTAATATGCGAAAGCGTACCTGAATCCATAGCGTATGTTTGTAGCTGACGTATTTATTTAGAGAATCCTTTAAGCTTTCTCTATGCTATTTGTGATGATGGGGGCTCACAAGGGACATAATATGTACATGTGATTTGGGGATCATAACCACAATATATATAAATAGTAAATCCTACTATCTATTTAGTATCTCTATTTTAGCCCATCATAAAAATAGAAATTACCCTTAAGTATCTACGCATTAAAGGCACACACCCTATTAGATACATTTAAACCCAAATAACTTAAACATTAGTTGACTACTTTAAAGTGGACTTAACCATATAATAATCCACAACACATAATTATTGGACATATAAGCCCAATGTTGGATTAAGGATCCAATAATCTCCCAGTAGGCTATAGCCTATATGTGTAACCTTATAATTATATATTGTAAATTGAGTTCATCTTTGCTGTCATTACTTAAATGTATCTATAGCTAATCTGGTCCATCAATCATATCAACATAGGACCAAAGCGACATTTATTACACTTGACGTAACTCGACCTATCAATGGCCACACATGTCAATCTAACTAAATAACATGGATCATGATATGGATGCGTAGCATAGAAATTTCATGAAATGTGATTTTAACATGCCTATTTCTAACTGGTCCTTCTGAAACCTTAGTGAGATCAAACTATAACCAAAATTAGAGTGGAATAAACCAAAACTTTATTTCTACAAAAAATAATTTTAAGATATCCTTAAACCGAAACATGTCTATATCATAGAAACACATAACATTACAAACTCCCACAAAAACTGAATTTCCTAAAAATACATGACACTCATACAAGTAATGTGCTCATGAAACATTTTGGGTGGCAATCCCTTAATAAGCGGATCTGCATCCATGGAGTTCGACTGATGTGTTCTATAGGCACCTGGCACTTTATACTATTTCCTTAACAATTAGAAACTTTAAGTCTATGTGTTTAGACTTCATCAAGCCTCTGCTGTTAATGGAATACAAGATAGATTTAATACTATCTTCGCACCCAGCAAAATCGGAGTCAGTATACCCAACGATCTCAAGCTGATCTAACCTTTGATATGTGAGCCTGTAGTCCTTTTTTTCTGTAAGTACCACAAGACCTGCTTTATTGCTTTCAAATGGTCTATTCTTAGATTGCTTAAATATTTTCTTAGCATCCCAAAAATGTATGCAAAATCCAGATGCGCACATACCTGAATATACATCAGACTTCATACAGCTGGTGCATAAGGAATATTTGCCTCTTATTTTCTCAAAATCATTCTTAGGGTATTGATTGAGACAAAATTTATCTCATTTAGCCACAGGGGTATCACATGGTTTACAATTCTGCATGCCATATCTTTTAATAACTTTTTTGATATAACCCTTTTGTGATAATCCTAAAGTACCTCGAGAGCGATCTCGCTGTATCTGTATGCTTAACACAAAAATAGGCGTCATCAAGATTTTTCATTTCAAAATTCTTGGTTTCGTACAATATGCATATATCGTTATTGGCAAACAAAATGTTATCGACATATAAAACCAGAAAATATACTTGCTCTTACAGAACTTATGGTATATGCAATCATCGACTAAATTCATCTCAAAACCAAATAAAATGATCACTTGATGAAACTTGAAAAAACTATTGCCGAGATGCTTGCTTGAGTCCATAGATGAATTTCGCAAGTTTGCAAACCATATTCTTTGGGTCCCCTACCACAAAGTTTTCTGGTTACACCATATAGATCGTTTCAACAATGTTACAATTGAGAAATCTCGTCTTTACATCCATCTAATATAACTCAAGATCGAAATACACCTCCAATGCCATTATAGTCTTAAAAGAATCTTTTGAAGAAACTGGATATAAGTTTCTTTATAGTTGATGCCTTCCTTTTGTGTAAAACCCTTTACGACAAGACAACCTTTGTACTTCTCTACATTACCTTTTGAATCTCTATTGGTCTTAAATATCTATTTGCAACCAATGGATTTTTCACCTTCTGGAAATGAGACAAGATCACATACGTCATTTTTCTTCATGGACTTAATATCCTCATTTATGACATCAATCCACTTCTGAGAATTAGAACATTCCATGGCTTGACAAAAATTGATCGGATCATCTTTCATCACTCTAATGCCTACCTTATGTTCTTGGAGAAATATAATGTAGTCATCTGGCACTACATATCTCATTTCTCTAATGGATCTCCTTAATGGCATGGGTTTTTGAGGTGGAAGAGTTTGCTATTTTAGAACAATTTCTTGAATAAGAGGTTCTTCGACATTGTCTTGATTTGTGTCTTAAACAAAGTCAATAATGGAAACCTTATCAATGCCAATAGCACATGTGGTAATATCAATATATTCCTCTTCAAAGACAAAGTTTTTGGCTGTAACTCCCCCTGCAAACTCGACATCCTCAAAGAACCAAGCATTTTTCGACTCGAAAATCAACTTAGTTGCGAGATCATAAAACTTGTACCCCTGGATCTTTCAGAGTGTCCAACAATATAACACTATCATGTGCTATAGCGCAGCTGAATTCTCACTGTTTAATTTTCTCTTTACACTTTATGCACTTAATTGCAGGGATTCATTAAATGAAGTAATTGTATCAATTGAATAAAGATTATTGTAACCTAACAAAAAACTAGAACCAATTACCTTTTGAATTATAAAACGAATTAAATTTTTTTTTATTCCCGAATGAGCAAGAATATCCAGATTTGTCTAAAATAGAAATTGGAATTAAATTTCGTATAAAAGATAGTACAATAAATGTCTCATTAAGATTCAAATAAAATACAGCCTTTAACAATAATCTAAATTGTTTTCAATTGCTTCAATATGAACTGTCTTAACATCACCTACATAAATGTGTCTTTCACCATCATTTGGCTTTCAGCAATTAAGGCAGCCCCTTCTTGACACGCCATGCATGAAAGTTGGTATAGTGTTTCTTTATGTACTCTTCAGCTCCACAAAAGTAACACTAGTACCTTCCGGTTTGCTCGGTTTCCTTTCTTGTTTCTTTTGTGGTGCTGTATATGTAACTTCTTTATCATTTTTTCTTTTCTTCCCCTTGTCCTTAATTTTAGAGGTTGAGGCAGTATGAGCACTATCTACCTTATCTTGCTTTAGTCTTTCCTCTTCTTGAACACAGTAGGATATGACCTAAGCTCATTTAGAGACCAAGTCTCTTTCTGACAATTATAGCTCACCTTAAACTGGCTAAACTGTGTGGGAAGAAATATCAAAACTGTATGCACCAGTAAGTCCTCAGAGAGTTCTAACTTAAGTGCTCTTAATTTGGAAGCAAGATGAGATATCTCTATGATATACTCTCTTCTATTGCCTTTGCTCATGTACCTCATTAAAAGTAAACTTGTTGAGAGCGTACCTATTTCAGCCTTTTCATTCTTGACAAACCTGTTTTCAATGTCTGTAAGGAACTCCTTAGCTGCAGTTATCTTTTCAGATATTAAGCCTTTGAATGCTTCCGGAAAGGCTTTCTTCATAATTATGACACACATACGATTTGATATATCCCAATTCTATTTATTTTCTCTCTCTTCAGGAGTACTTTTATCTATAAGAGGTGGGGGAGAATCAATCCTTAATGCAAGGTCAAGATCCACGACTCCGAGAACTATCAGAAGGTTTTCTTGCCATGATTTAAAATTTGTGTTATTTAACATATGAATAAAGTTGATGCTAGCAGTAATATTAGCAGAAGTATTCATAACTGAATCCACAGAAAACAACAATAAACAAACAAAACAAGCTCACGTAAATCCTAAAACAAATATAATAAATTCAAATAAAGGTAATTCTCATCTTAAGATACCGGGTGCTCCATTAATATTTTATCTTTGGATAAAAATACTAACTTGCAAATGATATCTTCTTATAGTAATCAAACACTGATAATAAGGGTATGTCGAATAATAAATCTTCCTATAGGTCGATTTATTGTTCACATAAAAAAACTGAATAATTCTCATGTATTTATTACTATAGGTGTACATGTAGTTCTGTTAAAAGTCAACTTTTCTTTGGGCCGGTCAAAATTTACATAAGTTACAAGTATACAACCATTTATAAATTAAAATAAATTAATTTTCACGAGAGATGCCACTTTAGTGACATATCGCTTCAATTAATTCATCTCAAAATATATATACTTAATTATACCATTATTTGAATTTAAACTAGATAGGTCAAAGTTTATTGGGTTATAAACCCATATCCATATCTTAACCCATATAACCCAAAATTTAAGCCTTAAAAATTTATGTATACATGCACACTAGTATAAAACAAAAAACCTTAGTTTAAACCAATAAATATGTATATATATACATCAACATCCTTAGCAACAGTAACTTTACTTTAATATATATAAATAAAAATAAAGTACACACTCACATGCAGTAACAACAATACTCTTTTCTTTAATATACATATAAATAAAGTATTTGGCAAGGTCAACATAATACCTTGGCAAAGTGCACATATATATAAATGAAATCATGTGGCTTTACTTTAATTATCAATAAAACTGCAAATCTTTATTAACCTTATATATATATATATATATATATTATGAAAGCACGATGATTAAGTCCAATTCTTAAAAAGTAAATTTGACCAAACATATATATAAACCCTTTAGAATAATGGCTTGTTGTTGTTGTTTTGTTAAGCCAGCCCCACATTCTTACAATGTGGCTCAGCCCTCTAAGAGCCCCTTTTTAATGGCTCAAGGGGTAATACACGAGCCCTTTTCTGACACCGGGCTCCACCATGTCACGCTCATGATCTAACCCATCCCTAATTAGGAGTCGATTACTCTGTCCGCTTCTTTATGAGCTTGCAGGTGCCCGGCTAAAGCTGCCCCCTCAGATCAAAGGTGCACCACTTAACCAACCTTACCGATTTGACTGAATCCATATATATATAAATAATCATACATGCACAGCAAATTGCCGAAAATTTAATAAACTGTCGAATACACTTGCTCGAAAATTATATATATATATATATATATAAACTATAGAGACAATCAATAATGGTTCTCAATTAATCTAATAATTTTAAAACTAAAATTTATCATATTCGAAAACGTCCAAAAATAATCATAAATCGAAATAATATTCGATTCTTAATGATTTAACATGAAGACCTCTCTTATACCACTTGTTAGATCTTGTTGGTTCTAAATAATCATGACCCTAGGATCTTTCATGTCGTATTACCAATAATCAAAAGATTAATATGCGAAAGTATACTTGAATCCATAGCGTGTGTTTATAGCCAAATGGTTGGCCGTCCAGATTAACACGTATTTCTTTAGAGAATTCTTTAAGCTTTCTCTGTACTGTCTGTGATGATGGGGGCTCACAAAGAACATAATACATACGTATAATTTGGGGACCATAACCACAATATATATAGATAGTAGACCTTATTATCTATTTAGTATTTCTATTTTAGCCCATCATAAAAATAGAAATTACCCTTGAGTATTTAAACATTAAAGGCCCATACCCTATTAGATACATTTAAACTCAAATAACTTAAACCTCAATTGATCACTTTAAAGTCGGCTTAACTGTACGACAGTCCATAACACATAATTATTGCAGATATAGGCTCAATGTTGGATTAAGGATCCAACAATGAATGCTTAATTTTTTTGAAATATGGATTTTAATCTCTTAATCATTTAAAAAAATAAACACTATCATGACATCATATACCTTTGAATGCATAAAACACTTCAATTAAACATTCATAGGGAAAAAACAAACACCTTTTGAGATTTATTCAACATATATTTTCCATAAACATATAAAATACAATAACTTTAGCAACTTTAGTCGGATCTTTGATAGAGAATCTTCAAAATTCATTTTTAGGAAGGGCAGTGTTATTTACACCCCTCATATTTGTCACAAACACTCCCATATGGTCAATTTATTATCACTTACACTCCCTAAGGCCCGAATGAGAGATGAATGCAATTAAAAATGAAAAATTGTACCAAATATACCATACCAAATTGTACTATACCATACCATTGCCAAAATGTACCGAAGTTTAATAATGGTATCGTACCAGATTTTTTTGGCACAATAATAGAACTTAAAGTCATTACTAATGGTATACCGTACCAAAATATTGGTATTGCCACGGTATTACCCTACCGTACCATTATTAATTGTACCATTATGCCAAATACTAAAATAATACAAACATACCACAGCATTTACCAATAACATTTAGATTAACGGTCTAAATTTAAGCTAACTAAGATTTCACTTTCGCATTAACTTAAAGTTTCACTGCCTCATTCATAAACACGCCGCCCCTCTCTCTCTCCTCTACTCCTCTTCCTTTCTTTTCTCTGTAAATCCACCATTACCATACACAATATCTAATATCAATCACTTCATCCACCCTGCCCTTTCTAATTCTACCAGACCCATTTCAAGGCTTTTCTCCATTTTAGATTAATTATCTTTCTCTTTCTCAATCTCATTCATATTCTCTCTTTCATTCATCATACATTCGTATGTATCAACTGTTTGCCTTATTTCTTATTATTCACTTTCATTTCTTTCTTTCTTTTTATACTTTTTTTTGCGATATCATGCACACCCATGCTGATGAACTAGTAATTTACAATGGCCAAATAAATAATATATCCATTAATCCTTTAGCTCCCCTTAATCAATTAAAGGCTAATCGTATGAAACTTCAAATATCAAATATTTATCTTTATCTTTATTTTATTTTTGCTTTAAACTTGAATCTATCAAATATTTATCTTCATTTTTTTTCTAATCATATTAAACTTCAATCCTTCAACTTCTAAATATTTAATAAATATGTATGTATTTATTATAATGCAATAATGCAATAATATTTATACATGGTTTAGTGTTCTTGGAACAATCAATTGCAAAAACTTAATTGAAGGCAAATAAAAGTAGCTTAATTGTTTTGTCTTAGCTAAAAAGGCTTATTTTTTTACTATCCATGTGACACCCCAAACCTTAAACATATTTCATTTACATAATTAAGCATGATTAGTATGCATCATACATCATTGCATTTAGCGGGTGTTTAATGCAAAGTGTAAACATATTTGAATTGGAGAGTTGTATTCATGCTTTATGTGTGCATTTCATATGTTAAATGATATGTACAAGTGGTAGTACAAGCGTGAATTTCACATGAGAAAGTATGAGGTGTTTACATGTGTAAAGAAGTAGAAGAAATTGAGTTAAACTTGAAAACAAAATGCCAATGGTGCTTATGTGTAAAATTGCAAGCATTTGTTAGGTGTCTTATTCTCCTTCATTTTCATTTAAGCATAACAAGGCATATTGAGGTACTTGGCTCAGCAATAATAGATATTATACACTATTTTCTTCCTAAAATTATAATTATTTCCCAAAAATAGAGAAAATAGATAGGAAAAATATGAGAGAAAAATGAAGAAAAATCATAGAAAATCAAGAATTGGTTAGTAAATTATGTTCTTTATGTTTTCTTTATTTATTTTACATGCATTTATGATTTACATGTTGAAAAATTAGATTATAAGAGAAGAGCATACATGTATGGGTGTGTCTTGATGTATGTGTGTGTGTTCTTGGTGTATTTGAGGGTTTTCATAGTAAAGTTAATTCAACCCAATTTATGTCGATTTTAATCGGTGGAAAAGATGTTATATATGATGAAAATAGTTAAATGATGTTACTTTAAAATTATAAGGGTTGTATGTTTTATTTGTATAAAAAAAGAGTTGAAATCTTTGAAGTTGCTTTTAGTAGACAGCTTTATGCACTTGTCTTAGAATTGGTATAACTCTTTGTATAGAACTCGGAATTGCGAACCTTAAATTGGGTTTGAAAGTATACACACTAAGATTTTTGAAAATGTATGGCTAATAACTTATTTCATAGCCAATTAATACAGTTTAATCACCAAAGTTGACCCTTTTTCACTGTTGTATAATTTGGACAACATGTTTTTGTTGTACAATTGTTTGCATATCTATTAATCTAACCATTGGATTAGGCTGAAATTTTGTGATTTTGTTCATATACATGTTGTACAACTATTATAAAAATTTAGGGATGATTAGACTAGGGAAAGTCCCTTGTTTGAGCTCTCTGTTGAGACTGTGCATAGTTAGAGTGGTTAAAATGCATTGTGAATGAAATTGTGCATAAGTATTATCCATTGTGCACTTCTGGGAATGAATTTTACATATATATATATATTGAGGTGAGATTGGATTACTAATCGGTTTGGATTGATAGGTGAAGGAGCTACTACTTCTACGGCACAATGGAAGTAAATTTTCACGTTTGGTTAATGTGAACTTTTGAGGTGAGTGTACTACCTCACATGGATTATATTTATATGTTTATATGGAGTTATATGTATATAAATTGTGAACGCCTTGGGTCCCGGGCTTTGTGGGAGACTATTGTATATAATGCCTTATGTATTTGGCTTTGTGGGAGGCTGGTGTATTAATGCCTTTGGGTCACGGGCTTTGTAGGAGACCGAAGTATATATATAATGCCTTGAGCCTTGGGTTTTGTGAGAGGCTGTTGTTTATAATGCCTTAAGTCTCGAGCTTTGTGGGAGACGAATATATATATATATATATATATATTATTGCTTAGGTGTGTAAGTATGTATTTACTAAGCTTTGTGCTTACGATGTTTAATTTCCTTCCAAGTGGGAAAGAAGGTTATCCACTGCCAAGGTCTAGACGGTGTTTAGAAGATGCATAAATATTTTTAGAGTTGTATAAACTTTGTATATCTTGTATAAATATGGTAAAGGGTTATGTAACCCTAGTGTGTATTGTAAATCGTTGGGAATTATATGTACATGTTGTGTCTTTTGATGATGGTGGTTGTATAAGCGACTTAGAAGATGGGTATTTGTTATAAATCAAAGTGATGTTTATTTCTAAATTTTTTTCGGTTTTCGCAAGTTATTAAAGTTTTATATTTGAAAATTATGATTATAAGCTACTATTGTCCACTTCAACTGTGAGATTTGTAAAAGATCTCCGGGATGGGTGTGACAATCCACTTTCACTTTTTTTCCAAAATTAGTTTTCTGGTAATATGTTGTATCATACTGACATTTTAATATACTAAAAATTTGAGATGGCCATGGTAATGGATTTTAGCATACCAAATTTTTGGTACGGTACACTCGGTATGGTACATTATTGTACCAAAGCCACCTCTAAGTGCAATCATATACACTCGGCCTCATGAGGAGAGTTTGTTAGTTCGAATTCACCTAGCATCAAGCAGTGGAGTGCCAAAGTGTTTTATACATAAAGTCCGCCTAATGAGAGCATAGTGCTCTTACATAAACTCGGCTCAAATAGGAAAAGTGTGTTGCTAAGTACTCACATAACATTAAGCAATAGAAAGAGGTGTTTGTGATAAACAAAAGTGATGTTAAAATGTGTTTTTAGTTAAATTTTAAAGAGTGTTTATGACATATTGGGGGGATGTAAATAACACTGCCATTTAAGAATTGCATTGAACTACACCATTAACAAAAATAAAAAATAATTAGAAAATGGTTAACGGTGAATAGAGATTTTGAAACCTCCGGTCTAAATTGTGGACACATAATTGTTTTTGTAAAAAGCGCTCCACCACTCATGACATACATAATTCTAACTGAGTTGTATGAATTTTACTCAAATCTGACTCCCTTCAAATGTACAAAAAGACGAGTTTACTACATTAGTATATATAGACACTATTTAGTTCATAAAAGGAACTTTATTTTATCAAACACAACTCAAACTTTTTACATAATTGACAAAAATCATTATTCATAATCACAATAGTAACCTTGTTTTATCCAACCCAATTAAAAATATTTACGAAGGTGACAAAAATAACTATTCATAATTGAACTCTCCCATCATGCCTTTTGTTAGCCTTGCAGCTTTGTAAAACTACCTTTCATTTCATTTTATTTTAGTACAAGTCTATTGTTGCTACTACTGGAGCTAAAAAATGTGTTCGATTTGACTAATACGACATCAATAAGACATTTCCAAAATGTTAAAGAAGACTCAACGGCCTAAGGATGGAGGAGCTCAAGTACAAAAGTCAAGAACAAGAGAGAATATATTTTATTTTAGGTCAAATAACTCATCTAGGGTTAGTGAAAATTACGAGTTAAATGAAGGGCAATTTCCTAAATTTTGTCATTATTATTACTCACTCATGAATTTGCCGCGCCCTTATGTCATATTTTCAAATAAATTCATTGGTGTTCATCAAGTGTTGTTTTTGATCTTTTGCTAGGCTCTCACTTGAAGTCAGTTGACAAATGTATTCGAAGTAGAGGACTGAACAACTTCTGTTTCAGCCCTAGCCGTGTAGCGAGGATGCAATTTCACACTATTAGACCATTACTCACGGTTCATGTTGGACATAGGTATTACCTTTCTCTTTATTCGGTGGGTGTGATTTACACTATGCAAGCTTCAAGTGAAAGTAAGTGCGCGATTATAGTAGTTATTCAATATTGGCCTTTATTTTTCATGTCGAAAGAAGTTGTTGCGGAATATCATGCTTGTGGTACTTATTTACGGTGATGGTGGCGGACCAAGCAGTGGGAGCATCTCCGTTGGTGGCTTTGTTCTGGGAGGACTAATTGTTGGCAAGCTTGGTTATGTTTATGCACCACAGGTCTTCTTGGCTAATTTAATATAATTATCTTCTTAGAATGTATGATTTAGTGTTGCAAGGCATTCTTGTTTATCTTGTTATTTCCAAAATCCCAATATATATATATATATATAATTGATGATTTAGTTGTTATAAGCTTATTTTTTCAAAAAATAAAATAAATTTTAGGTGCGGGGGTTGGAGTTGGGACTTGGGGTGCCAACTTGTGCTGCTTGTGGGGTGTCATTTGAAAGTGGCAAGAAATTTGAATGGGTGTGATTTTTTTCCTTTTACAAGTTAGCAAAGTAACAACTGGAACTAACAAAAAGAAGCTAATGAGGAAGTTGCCCGATTTCATTTATAACGAAGAGAAGGCATTAGAGATAAACACTTTTATTTGGATTTTGCATTATAAGTTATCTACTAAAAGCCCCCAAGTCCCTTTTCTCCTGAGTAGTTTTAACTCATTGGACTTGATGATGTTGTTTATGATTTCTCAGATATTGTTCTTTGCTTACTTACATTGTCTTTTGCATATAGAATTGATTATTATATATGATATATATTGTGAATTCCATAATTTATAAGTTTGATGCTTATCAATAGAAATAAAGTAAACAAAAAAAAAGAAAACAAAAAACAAAAAGAAGCTGATTTTATTACCATATGCCAGAGAACTGTTATGCTTAAAATAATAATATCACATCATTTTCCATGTTATAGGCCCAATGGCCCACATGTCATATGACGTGGACTATATACCCCAGGCAACGGTAAGAATAGCCCATTTATTTTATATATTGCTATGCGAGGCTTCAGTTCCTCGATGTGGGACCTATAATCTTAAACAGGTGAAAACATTTTCACGTGAAAACTGAAAAGCATTTACATAGGTTTTATTTTTTAAAAATAGAGGTCTTAAGTTTCTCCCATTAACAAAGAAAATTCCACCCCAAACCCCCACCTTGGTGAAACTCAAACCTGGGATCTCTCTCACATCCGATTCCCAACTAGGCTAACCCACTTGCTTTGTAAGCTACATGTGATGCCCCAAATCTCATTTAAAGGTTTTCACTACCAAGATTGATTTGTCACAAGTGACGTACGCTGACGGCGAGTGATCTTAAAATTTTATGAATTAATCATTAACTAAAAACATAAGAAGGTGCATTTTAGATTTTACAAAAATTCGGCATGGTTTCCTCTGCTTTGTCAATATCCAAAACTTGTATAAGTGATACTCTATTAAATCATTTTTTTAATAAAACTTGATCACAATCTTCATAACAAAGAATGGAGTCTACTACACTAACGTAATTCTCAAAAGAGTAAATAATCAACTATAATTTACCATAATTAATATTACATTGCCTCTTCAATTGCGTAAACCAATTATTAAATAATGTTTACTTAATACAAATGGAATCAACATAAAATTACACATATAAATCAAATTATCCCTCCAAGGGAGACTAACACGGTTCCATGGTCATCAGAGGTAACTACATTCTATTGCACGTATGCCAACCCAAAAAGTGTACCTGTAAAACTGTTTTGAAAAATGGGAGTCAGCCAAACACGGGCTCAGTAAAAACTATAAAAGTTCTCAATAAAAATACAACTAGTCAAGCACACAATACGTGCAATATCAAAAATAATAAAAAGCCAAAAGATACATACAACTTATTCCTTATATGTACATATACATATCTATTGTACTATACCAAAATACCATGAAACCATATATCGAAACTAGTGATGCACACTATGCATAACACATGATATCTTCTCCCAAAGGAAATTAGTATACATAAAACATATACGTAAAATATAGTCCAAATCCAACCAAGTTAGGGATAATAAACAAGTATAGGCACCCATATTTCTACCATACGATATGTCCTTCCATAACACTCATATATCACTTTCCATGGTTAGAACCATGAGGTAGGATGGCCCGAAAATAAAATTGTCCTCCAAGAACGTATGATCAACCATTTATGATTTAAATCTATAATGCACAGTTGATAGCCCTCATGGCTCAGGTATTTCCGCTCCTATAACGGGGAGCCCCTACTTCGGTCCACCTAGAGATTTGGCATACACAAGCTATGTATTAAAAGAAGAGAATGATTAAATATATTTATGTATTCAAACTAAATGGAAAATCCATCAAAAACAATAATATAACAGCTTAAAGAAATATATACATATATCTCATAGGATACCCACACCATCTATTATCAATAATTCCATCAAAATTAGCACAAATAACTCATGAATTAAATCTCACAAACTATCTTCTTACCATTAGTTATATTACTTAAAAAGACTTATACAAGGCAATTATCTTATGCATATGATGTATCTGATGTACATATGCCAAGTGTATAGCAAACAAATACAAAACTTTCAAGATTTCAACACCCATATCACAATGATGTCCATAAAGCACATACATTTATCCCACTAAGTATTTTTGTATAAAACTCCATGAACGGTCTCATTAGTTGTAATCATTTTGGTGGAATTTTTACTCAATACTTATTACAAACTTCCAAATGACTAGTATAACTCTTGAACATGATTCCTATATGGGTAATAGTGAAATCGTACAAGAAACCCATGAATTTTGGTTGTATAATTTACTTAGTAAAATCTGACAAGCATTTCGCCGAAAAGTGAGTTTTAACCAAATCTTTAGCATTTGTCAACAAGTGGCATATGTAATCTATAATTTCATATTAATTCACACAATATAGGCAGAGGTATTCATGTGTTAAACCCATAATATAAGCTTTTTTTAGTTATACACAATTTTTAGTTAAATAAACTTGTGTATATATGTGTTTTTTTAGTAAAATTGTCGGAAAACTCTTGTCTATTCATTAATTTAACTCATTAATCAACCAAAATCAACCTTTTGGTCCTTTTATATCTTGAAATTCTAGAATTTATACCACTTACACTTATGATAAGCATTATCTTAAAAACTAGTAGCAATAGTTACCGAATTGAGGGTTTTTAATCCAAATCGTAAATTTGGTGTGTACAAACTGAATTAATTGTTATAATAGGTTATAATCAACATAAATAACAATATTATATCATCAATTGAAGGTTAAAAACACCGAATCCTAATGCATGCAATACAAACCTTAGGTTCTTAATAAAAACTCCTAAATTTCGAGTGAGAATCTAAAATACACATAATGGTAAGAAAAAAATAACGTTTATACTATTATTCCCACCTGATTTAAAGCTTTAACACAATTTTTAACAAGGTTGATAATGATCTAGGTGGTTGAAATAATTCTCATCCAAGCTCTCTAAGCATCCATGGTGATAGTATGAAGAGGAAGAAGATGAAAAGTGTAAAATCTAACTCAATTTCTTGATTCTCATGTGAAAATATGATAAGATCACCATAAATGTCACTCACAACCTCCTTCTCTAGCTATGAATGTGTCCTCTCTGTATTTTTTCGAATTGGGTGGAGTTTGGGGTGAAAATGGGTGAAAATGAATTAGGTCGGGTTCAACCCGATTGACCAAAAGTTTTTAGTGCATTGTTCGTATTTTAGGCATAACTTTTCACTCCAAACTCCGATTTGGAGGATCTTTATATTAATAGAAAGAAAACTCGAAGAGCTATAACTTTGATCCTTAAAGTTTCTCCAAATTCTGAATAGAATAATACCATAAATTCATTGAAGACAACAGTCTACTATGATAATGCAATACAAACATATTTGGTTAAGCGACTGGCTTTGCGTTCAGTTATGACCCATAAAGAGCTAGAATTGGGTTTTGGTCAAAACACGAAAGCTATAAAAGGAAAATAAAACTATTCAAAACGTTTAAATGGGGACTCATTTGGATATCGGACAAAAATGTTATGGCTTTTCAAAGTTGACCAAAAACTCATTTCGACAAAAACTCAATTATCACCATTAGCCAACCAAATCCAACAATGGCCATCTGAAATGTGTTTCAACCATGCATGTATATGTAATATGATTAATATGACTTGCGGGAAGAGTTTGGCCTATCAAAATGTGCTCAGAACCAAATTTCACTATTCAAAACTACGTTTAAAGGTAAAATACAACTAACAAGCAATTAAAACCTATAATTTAATAAGGACCATCCGAATAGCAAAATGATCGTTCACAAAGGTGTAGTTAAGAAACATGCTCAAGCTGTCGAAATCATATAATTCTACTCGAAACCAAAAATTACTAGTCAAAGCGAGGTTATTTGATAAATCAAGCTTAAGAAGGAAAATTAATTAGCAAACTAAACACGAGGCGTTACACCACATATTTATAGTATGTGTGCATTTAGTCATAATTTTATACAAGCAAAGTACTTGCATCGAATAAATGAAATCCTTTTTTCACTAGTGGTTTTCTGAGTCAAACTGTGGAAAATACTAACAAATTAGCAACTCATAGCCTCATATTTCTTAACTTATTCTTTAGTTCTCTTACAGGGATTGGAAGCTGTTGAGAATGAATTCCCGAAGTGGCAAAACACTCGCTAGATATAAT
This sequence comes from Lonicera japonica, assembly GCA_021464415.1. NCBI lineage: Eukaryota > Viridiplantae > Streptophyta > Magnoliopsida > Dipsacales > Caprifoliaceae > Lonicera > Lonicera japonica. Next base: position 932,787 of record CM038466.1, read on the forward strand.
ATTATACACAAAGAATACGAAAAATTCTGTTAGGGAAATTACAAAATTAGTAATGCAAAAGATTATTTCATTACTCCAAAATAATAATAATTCGAACTACAAAACAATATTTCAAAAAATACAAATTCATGTATTGTTTTGGTTACCACCTAAAACAATTTTACCAAAAATAAACCGCAAATGAGGAACGAAATGAATAGATGTCAAACTTAAGTTGGTGGATTTAAAGTTAATTTTTCTAAGAATGAAGTAAAAGTATATTGGATATATAAAAACTATTTGAGAGAAAAATAGTTTCTTTTTATTGAGAGGAAGATATAATAATTTTGTAAAAGAGAAATAGCTCATTCTTTTTTTTTTCTTTTTCATTTCCCAACATATATATATATATATATATGAAAACATATATTACCGTTAAACCATTCATTAAAATATATCAAAATGCATCAAAATAAATTCACTTCATTAATCTCCATAAAAAATCAAAATAAATGAGCATTAGAACAATGGTTATAGAACATTAATATGTTTTTAATTGGAGATAATAAAAAATAATTTAATATTTTGAAACTGTCACATAATGAAAGTAAAAATAAAATAATAAATATTTTATTTTCTCAATTTTTTTAATAAAATATAGTTGTGATTTTTTTGAATATGCACAAAAATTCTAACGATTTCTGGAAGAGAAGATAGCACAACTGAACGTTGCGATAGATGACGCATTAGCTCACCTGCGATCAGAAGATGCCCCTGGAGGAGTGGCTAGCAACTCGGATAAAAATGAAGCAGCTGGCGTATGAGAATGCCACTTGGGTATCATATCATTGGCCCTTCACTAATAGTAAATGCTGGATTGGGAAATAATTTTGGTCAAATCTTTATTTTTGCTCGGATACAATACAAAAGAAATGATGTTTTGTGTTGATTTTTCACATTGTTACACTAGCTGTATTGAGCGGCGGAATCAGGGGGACAGAGCGGGTTACAGTACAGGACAAAATTTTAAAAAACTTACTAGTACTACTAAAAAAAATAAAAAAATTAATATAAGCCCACCTCTTTGTTAAATTTTAGTTCATCTCTTAGCCCAACTCAAATATTATAAGCCCACTAATTTATATAACTCTCTTAAATTTATATAACTCACTATATGGTTATAATTTTAAGTTTTTTTATAATATTTTTATCTATTACTATTAGCCCACCCCTCAGAAAAATCTTGGATCCGCCTCTAGCTGTATTCTATTAGGTGTATCTGCAGATATATATATATATATAGGGTGAATTTCTTCCCCCTTTTTTTTCTCCGTTCCACCCTCTCCCGAGAATTACTATAAGCAGTAGTTAACATAAGTGTTTGGTTCTTGCGAAAGATTGGTGGAAAGTGAGAAATCTTTGTGTTGCTACTGGAGAAGGATATTGTCAAAACCCTGCATGTGGTTTCCTGAATAACTTCAACAGGTAATCTAAGGGCTCGTTTGGTTCGAGTTTTAGGAATGGAATTGGCATTCTAGATGCCAGGAAACCTTTATTCCTGGCATCCTTTATTAGATTCCATTAATGCTCGTTTGGTTGGAGTTTTAGGATATGAACTCGGCAAATTATTTTTTGTAATTTTCTGGAGTTTTTTTTCATTTACTGGGAAAAATATTTTTTTTTCATTTTCTGGGGAAAAATAATTTTTTGGGAAATTTTTTTTTTTTTCATTTTCTAGGAAAAAATAATTTTTTTCACTTTCTGGGGAAAAAATAATATTTTTAATTTTCTGGGAATTTTTTTTTTTCATTTTCTGGGAAAAAAATAATTTTTTTCATTTTTTGGAAAAAAAAATTGAAAATTTTCTGGAATTTTTTTTCATTTTCTGGAAAAAAAAACAGTTTTTGGACAAAAAAAAAGGATTCCTCAAATTTGGAATCCAAGATTCCTTCCAATTTATAAGGGAATAGATTTTGGCAAAATGGGGGAATTTAGGATTCCTAAGAATCCTAAATTCTTAGCTAAAACTCCAACCAAACAAAATAATCCTCATGGAATGGAATTTAGGATTCCAGGAATCCTGAAAAACTCCAACCAAACGAGCCCTAAATGCAACTACCAAAATGCAAAAGGAGGAAATCAAGGTTTTGAGGGGTAAATAGCAAAAATGACTTTTAAAGTTTGACCCAAATCTTTTTCTAGTGCCTAAAGTTTAATTTTCGGTTGGAGCATTTTTAAAATTTCTAATTTCGGTTGAAACATCCTTAAAATTTCTTATTTCAATTTAAGAATCCTTAAAGTTTCTAATTTCGGATGAAACATCCAAAAATACCCCCTAAAAAAGTGACTCGTGACAATCACGCACATTTTTCATCCATCTTTTTAATGGGGTATCTAGTTTTGAAAGAATGATGGAAAATTAAAAACTTTAAAAATGTTTTAACTGAAAATTAAATTTTAGGGACAAGCGAGATATTCGGGTTAAACTTTAGGTGACATTTTTGATAATTACCCAGGTTTTGAAGAAAAAGATGGTTAATAATTAGGTTGAATTCAAAATCTTTACTAGAAACAGTACGTCTAGGCCGTATGTATTCAAAAGAAATCTAGGGTTGGTTTTTTAAAAGGGAGCAATTGTCTTGTTGGGCCATAATATATCTCCTCAAATAATATTATATATATCCAAATAGTAAATGCATTGTATGTATCATTAATCTATTATCATATATACACAAAAAAATATTAAAATTCCGGTCGACCCCTTGGCCCTATGTAGGTCCACCCATGTGTGGCATACACATTTGATTGGATACTTTCTAAATATTGTTCTTGAAGAAACAAAATGTAGAAACGAACAAATACTAGATAGCCAAAACAATTCGTGTAAAGCATCTCAGTAATGATGATTATATCTCAAGTTTTGGTGCAAAATTGTGTGATTCAATTTCACTTTAGGTTACAAACTTTTAATGTCATATGGCATCTAATACAAGACTCGCTCCAAGGCAATGGCTTCTTTGTTGTACGTAGTAGAATACTACATATGTACACAAATACGTCACGATGTAGAAAAATGAATGAACCGAACCGACTCTAGCTTCTGCCATTGGCACAGACAGTTCAGTTACTTGGCTGACTCTTAGCAGCACTCTCGTAACTGCACGCAACAGATCCATCCATCGATCATATTCCAGTATTTAATTAATTACAACTAAAAACAACGTATGTGCAATATATCATTTTCAATATTAAATCTCCGCTCGCGGTTCGTGGCTGCCGCTGGCCAAGCATTATTTTGACAACGCTAGGGTTCGACCTTGGGAATAACAAGTCGACCCAAGGTTGTCCCAGTGACAGCCTTATACCACTGGGCCAAGAGACTTAGTTTTAAACATGTAGTACGTGCCACAAGATGATTGCATGTTATTTTCCCTGTAAAAGGAAGGAAAATTGAAATAGCAAAATTAAGTTCTCGACTCTCGGTCAGCTATACGGAGGTGTTAATTATGTAATTACTACCCAAATCTACGGGCTTTTTTGGGAAGCTACGATTACATATAGACAGTCTCTCGTTTTGGACTTTTTGCTCACTCATTTCAAGTGCCACAACAATGGCTCATACACATAGTGCCTATCCCCTTAATATCCTCGCAGTACTAGTACTACTCCTCTTCAATCCATTTCAAAAAGTTACGGCCGTCGGAATAAACTACGGCACGCTCGGAAACAACCTCCCTTCCCCAAAGAGAGTAGCCCAGCTCCTCCAATCCACCCTTATCGACAAAGTCAAGATCTACGACACCAACCCACAAATCCTCCAAGCATTTTCCAACACCGGCATTGACCTCATCGTTGCCGTTGAAAACTACCACGTCTCCAACATCAGCACCTCCACTTCCGCCGCTGATGAGTGGTTCTCCACCCGCATCTCCCCCTTCATTCCGGCCACCTCTGTCGTCGCAATTGCCGTGGGCAATGAGTACTTGACTGCTGACGATGGAGACGATGACTTGGACCCCAAGGCACTACTCCAAGCCATGCAAAACTTGCACGGGGTTTTGTTGTCACGCGGTTTGGACCGTAAAATCAAAATCAGCACCCCACATAGCATGGCTATTCTTGCTTCTTCTTTCCCCCCTTCTTCATCCACATTTGCCACCACTCTCATGCCTATTATGACATCCATAGTAGGGTTTTTATCCGATACGGGCTCACCATTCATGGTTAACGCGTATCCATATTTTGCTTACAGAGACAACCCGGGCATGATCAACCTAGAGTATGCTTTATTAGGCAATTCTTCCGGGGTTCGTGACCCTAAGGGTTATGTTTACAGCAACATGCTGGATGCACAAATTGATGCGATCCATTCGGCTATAAACGCATTAGGATTTGGGAACAGGTCGGTCAAGATTATTGTGTCCGAATCCGGCTGGCCATCAAAGGGTGATGCCGGGGAGACCGCAGCTACACCGGAAAATGCCAAGACCTACAACACAAGGTTGATTGAACGTGGTCAGTCCAATAAAGGTACCCCTATGAGGCCTAAGGACAGCATAGAGATATTTGTGTTTGCTTTGTTCAATGAGAACAAGAAGGAAGGTGGTGCTAGTGAGAGAAACTTTGGTATTTTTAATGGAGACGGGTCTAAAGTGTATGAAGTGGATTTAAGTTGTGAATTTTGTAGCGGTGATGCAGAGAAACTGGGGTTTGGGGAGAAAGTATCGGGTGTGGCAAGAGGACCGTCGGTTTGGTGCGTGGCTAAGCCGCACGCAGATGAGAAGGTGATTCAAGCGGTGTTGGATTTCAGTTGTGGGCCAGGTGGGGTGGATTGCAGGGAGATTTACGAGAGTGGGGATTGTTTTCAGCCGAACAAGATACATGCACATGCATCGTATGCCATGAATGCATACTATCAGATGCACGGGAGGAACTACTGGAACTGTGACTTCAAGGGAACCGGTCTTGTTACCTTCAGCGACCCAAGTAAGTAGCTAGCTAGTAGTACATTATTAATTAATATAATTGGCTCATCTCATTCGCATAATTAATAACACCGTTATATATATATTGAACACCTGCAAAAACGTATATATTGAAGTCCAAATGCCTTGAGCCTGATGGGGGGGCCGTACTTGCTACCAATTTTCAAAAGAAAATGAAATAAATGTACCATATCTACAAGTTTTAACCAAATTTTTAATCGATGTCGTAATTTTTTGCTTCGTCAAGATAAGATGCTCCCAAGGACATTGTCAAAACAATACTCAATCGTTGTCTTAATTCTATAGCCTAGCCTAACCTAGCCTAGCCTGTTTGGCAAAATAATGACACTTTTTGAAAGGGACACATGCAAATGTGGGCTACAGATCGATTTGATTGAACAAATAGTAATTAACTAAATAGATCCCTTTTTCTTTTTCTTTTTTGACTCTTTTTCTACTTTTGGATCAGGTTACGGGACTTGCCGGTATTCGCAACAGTAGAAACATTGTATGGAGGTTGACAGAGAGAAATTAGCGGTGCAATGTGATTGACAGCTCTTTTTTACTGTTGGTTTTTTTGTTTGTACTATCATTACTTAAATTAAAGGACATATATATATATGTATGTCAGGCTGTGGGGTTTGCAATTGCTAGATAGCTTTGAAGAGCTTAGATATATATATATGTTTCATAGTATTGGAAAAATTAATGGGGTTCTTCTGTTAATTTTTATTTTTTTTAATATTTGGTTGCTTTTATCTAAAAAGGAAAGGGCACTTTGCTTTTAAGGAGATCGAGGCTCCTTTTTCTTTTCTTCATGGGGCCGGAGAAGATAAAAGTTGAAAACAATCGCATGGTAAAAGTTCAACTGATTCCCCCGCACCCACATGCAACCACAATCAGAGGCTTTATATATTGGTTTGAAAAAGTTACATTAATTCACTCCTTGTTATCGCAGCATCTAATGTTGATGCATGCAATCTATAAAATCATCCACACTCAAACCAGATCGACGATCAGTACAGCAAAAGTGTAAAGATCGAGACTAGCTAGATAGATAGATTAACATACTCCCAACTTAAATGATCGAGACATATATTAATTAGACGATCTCACCATCTCTCTCTATATATATTCACATAAAACCGATAATAATTAAATTAAGATGTAGCTGAGTGCCTATTAATTTGTACATGTACCTGAGTGCGTGAGCGTGCACGGAGAGATGTAGTTTAAACCTCAATAATTAAGTTTGGCTCCAAAAAAACCATGTCCACTGATCAATATATTATACAAGAGCAAACAACGATATAACTATTAGCAATAATCTAATAAAGCCTAAACAACAATTTAAAATAGGCAGCAAAGCAAAGCAAATAAATTAATTTTCTATAAGCACTTACGCACAAGCTTCAACTTTTCCTACACAAAATTCTCATAATGCCACAGACTAACTACAATACACATTGCATCCTTGACAGAGATAATATAAACAAATATGCCAATCCTGGGTTGCAAGAAAATTTGATACTTTACGGTTCCAAGATGCAAATTTAGAAGGACAGCAAAGTTCGTATATACCTCAAATTGATTCTACAGTAAGTTAAAAAAGGAGGACCAATTCGGTGATATGTATACATTGATTTACATGCCATCACCCAGGTTCTTTTCTGTATGGAGATGAAAGACAATTTTTGTCAACTGTTTCTAACATTCCAGATAAAGTACGTTGGTTTGAGTACATATAATCAGTCATCTCCAGAAAATATGGATAATGTATTTTACAATCAAGTGTAATCTATATCTGAAGCGAGGCTCACCGCTTGCATCGATGCTTGCTCTCCAGAGGAAATAAAAAATTATCTTTGTCTCCTTTTGGGATCTCTTCCCAGCTCACAATCCTTACTATCATCAGATGACGACCTCTCCATTTTCCTTTTGTTCTCTCTCTTTGACTGATCTTTCTTTTCGTCAATTAAAGATAATAAAGTACGAAGGCTCTTAGAATGAGAGCTGCCCTCCCCTTCTGAAATAGAATCCGCGTGTGAGGCACGGTAAAATTGGCGCATAATCTGAAAGAAATAAATCAAGAGAGCTAGGAAGCAAGCTGCCCCGCATATAAGAAAGAGGCCCCAAAAGCTCTTTAAGTGAAGGCGATCCGATTCAATTTCGGCACTCTCCAAACTGCATGAGCTTCTTGTCATCCATTTGTCATGGATCCGCTGCAGATCCCCATTCTCAGAAAGTGTTAGAATTGCAGTTGACAGGTCAACAGCCAATGGAGAGTCCCGTGGAAATGCCTGATTAGAAACAGTCCGCGAAATAAAATAAAAAAAGGATTCAGATTTCCATGCTTCTCTGTTTCATCAATCTAACAAGATCAAGAAAATAAATTGTAATTTCCTAAGCTCTTCCTTAATAGTATTTACACACACAGTCATAGAATTTTGTAAGCAATTTTGCAGTAAGGAAATTTAAGCAGGTGTACATATACTTCAGTAGCAAATAAGTAACCCTTTGTTAAAAGGGGGAAGAGAAAGTAACTACCATTTGCTAAATTATTAGTTATCACAATAAAAGGTTATTCGTCTACTTGAGTTGGAGGGGGTTATCTATTTTATTTTGTGATTGTTAGATACATCTATTTTAAAGCTAACCAGAAAAAGAAAAGAAAAATCAATGCAAACTTCATTTAAACAGAGAGGGTCAAACTTAAATGCCAAACATTCAACTAGAAGTAGGAAGTTCGTAACCAAACACTTGCTACCTTGAACACCAAAGAAAACAAAATTTATTTTTTTTTTGATAACCAAAGAAGACAATTTAAACTTAGGAAACAACTAAAAGAGAAAAGTCCTTGTTTATATAAAAAATAAATGAAATTAGAAGGCAGTAAAGACGTTCATTCATATTCCAGTGAAGGTAATCCACTAACGTGGGGCACCTAAGCAAAACCTATCAGTCCATTATTGGTCCATATTCTTCTTTCCATTAAGATCAATTTATCGAGCCAATATTTACCAAAAGTACTTGTCAAAATGAATACCGCTCAACTCTTTATGAGGATTTCATCAATATTTGAGTCTACTATACCTTCAACTAATCTCAAAATGAGCCACTATGTGCAGTTCAATGACGATAAATGAAACCACGTGTATCTTTCTTATTTTGTATTCAGGGAAACTATGTTTAATTTCCTAATCATACACATGCTCATTATACGACAATTGCATCAAGAAAGTATTTGAAAAAGGTAACTTAGTAAAGCCTAAACTTTCCTAATAATGCACATGCTCATTAGACGACAAATACATCAAGAGAGTAAGTAAAAAGGGAACTTACAAAACCCCAACCACTTTTGGTGAACTCGCGGCCTACAATCCTGAATTTGCACTGGCTTGACAAGAAAAGTTCTACATATGCACTTTCATCAACCACAGCAGCAACACCCCCTTTTTCAGGACCTTTTTGAAGTGCAGACGCATATGCTTCAGGTGATCCCAGAGGAACAAGCCTTGATTTTGATATACCTATTTCCTCGATCAAATAATTTTCTGCAAAGGAGCCAACTTGGAAACCAATTGGTTCATTGCTTTGTTTCAAGGTTTCTATTCCTTTAATATTAGAAGATAGTTGTTGCACTGTGAGGATAGAGGTCAAACTTGCAGTGTAACTTGAGTTGACTATCAGAACCACAAATAGCCATATGATTAGCACCATACGACCAAGGGTACTCACAGTATTCTCTCCTGCACAAGGAAGACAGAATCCAAATGTTATGACTGCAGCTTCATGGTGCTCCCATAGTAAACACCAAAACAAAAAAAGGAGGCAGAGCACTTACTGTGGGCAAAAAAAAGAGTTGAGAGGCTAAACCTGAAAAGGGAAAGAAAGCAAGAAGTTGTCAGGCAGCAAACAAGTTCATAGACCATTACATGATGATGCATCATTGTTATTCATTCCACTGGCATGGCATGGCATATTGGCAAATGGTATATGCTATCTTGAGGTACAGTATCCAGCTTGAGTATAAATTCAGAATCCATTGAGACAAAATATGAGATTAATCAGAATGTAATATCAGCACACAAATCAAACAAATAAACTCACCATAAAATTGTTATTAGCTGTTTCTTAGGTGGCCCCCTGAACTCGTCATTGATCCTGTGCTCCAAAATCCAAACAACTATTCCAACAAAAAGAAAGAAACCAGCAGTAACACTCCACATTAATGGCGAAAATGGTCTTAGAAATGCCCAAGCACCTGTGTTCGACTTCCTAAACGGAGCCACTACAACAAGCCCAGATGAAGCATATGGCTGTGTGAAATCAACAACTCTTGTTCGATTTGTGACGATGGCAATATCACCAACGGCACCATCAAAGAACTGTGACATCAAATAAAAGAGTTAGCTAAGCATTAAAACCAACTTTCTATGAATTCTGCTGTAAACATATTTCCTTCTTTTTTTATTTTCCCTTTTTATTGTTGTACTCACCCCTGTAGAAACTAAATTCACAAGCTCCGTATAGCTGGGGTTTTCACGCCCATTTCCATAGGGGATGAATTGATGCGGAACAGCATATGGTAACAGGTTTACAGCAGCAGTAAATACATCTATGCAAAATCCCTTAAAAATATTGGTGCCTTGCACTTGCGAAACGAATTCCCTATAGCTCACCCGCTTGGGTACCCCAATTCTCAATTGCCTCCCATTGTTGGGGAAAACCCATCCACGAGGCTTTGTTATTGTCTCTCCTGGCCAAACAACACTGTATAACTTTTCGTTTGTACTTGAACGATTAGGTGGCCTCGAGTAAAATGTCTCAGGTGGCAACGTCGATAAACCAGAATAGTTAGACCAGTAACCAATGCGACGAAAACCAGTTCCAATTACATTAATAACATCATATGCAGGTAGAATAAGAGAATGGTCAGGATTAAACTTGATACGTCCCGTTAAACCAACCAGGTCACTCTGCAATATGTTCTTCAGAAGGAGTTGTCCTCCGTCAAATATGGTCATCCCTTCAAGGTGAAGATTACTCCCTCCTCCTAAATTGCTTTGCAATCTAGAATCATTAGAAAAAGAAATAACCCCACCCTGATTAAAAAATGAATCGATCGCATGAGCAAGAAGCCAAACAGTATCATAGGCATAAAGTCCATAGGAATTTAGCCCAAAAGAACCGCCACTCAACTCATTCCACCTAGACAAAAATTCTTTCTTTTTATCCGAATCTGGGGTGTGATGACGCAAAACGAGAACTCCTTGCAATGAATCCATAGTCTCAGAAGGAAGGTGCAAAGAGGAGTCTAATGCAGAAGAAAGCCAATCTGTAGCTATCCATACATAGCCATCACCCATCATTCCAAGGTAGTGGGCCACAGAAAATACCATGAAACCCAAAGTAGGATATGCGTGCAAAACAATAACCCGAGACTCCATCAGTGCAACCTTAACAAGAATATCCATGATGTCACCGCGCATCACACCAGGTCCGGGGGAAATCCCTACCTTGTAGGAGACTTTGCAGCGCCTTGATGCGAGTGTGTCATCTAATGCTGACACCCCATTCCTTCCATAATCATCGTCAAGGAAAATTACAATTACCTCCTTCCAACCATAATAATCAACGATCTCAGATATTGCAGTCATTTGATACAAATCACTCTGTATTGTCCTCACAAAAAAGGGGAACTGAAGAGAAGTTAGTGTTGGGTCTGTAGCTGCAAATGATAATAAAGGAACTTGGAGTTCATTCGCAACATTGGATATAATATGGGCAACAACAGAAGACTGTGGGCCTATAATTGCAATTGTATCGGTCTCCATAAATTGCAAAGCTGTAACAGAAGAACAATTGTTAGGATATGAGTGTGATTGATAGACTACTGCAAAAGAAGAATAGGAATAGCAAACCAAGAAAATTGCTAGGATACATCTGGTTGCTAAAAAATTAACCAAATTACTAATAGGAACTAATAAATGTTTTTAAATCTATTTGATCTTCTCACTATTCAGTCTGTTTTGAACCCGAGGACAGAAATACCACCACTAACAGCCTAATAAGCCTTGTACAAAAATCTGACTTAGCTTAGTTGAGTTTTACTTTACAAATGAAGACGCAAAAGTACAATTTGGCATATATATAGCTAGTATTCTTTTTCTATTTCTCTAAAATCGTTCACACCAACTCATCTCATATATCTATCTATGCGGACTCCTTAATGTCCAACTCGGATTTTTTGTTAACTCTTATTAACGGTGTTAAATGGTTGGGTTAAATTGAAGCGTTATTAGACAAAAAAAAAGGTTTAGTGATCAAATTAAAAAAAAACTGATCAAGTTTGTTCGGTCAAATATATCATTAACCCATGAAAAAAAAAATATCTGGGAAATTGGTATATATATATAAAATATAACGTAGTACCTCCAACCATGCCAAGAAACCCACTGCAATTGGAGTCTTGCATCTGTACAACAAGTTGGGTTCCGGGAAGAAGAGTGGAATTGGAATTGACATCTTTCACAGCCTCCTCAATCGCAATCTTGGCTACTCTACCAATGGTAGAGTCAAATGTGAAAATGGATCCAACTTTCACAACTGCCGGTCTAGAAGAAACATTTCTTCCAGTAAACCCGTTTGAAAGGACTCCAAAATAGAGTAACAACAAAGAAATAATCGAAAACACACTCATTCTCACAGGAATTAACAAATTATATCTTCCCCTCCCTTGGCTTCTCTATCATATGCATATCCTATCCACCACGTGTGTCTGCACAATTTTAATCATGGTTACGGGAATTGAAATCCACATTAAATTAAAAAGAAAAAAAAATGGGTTATGAATGCTAATTAGTTCCCAAGATGAAAAAAATTGAGACCAGCCAGGATGAAACTAGAAGAAGCAAAACATGAAAAATCATTATTAAAGTGCTTTTGAAATAATAAGTGAAAAGAAAAAAAAAATTGAGTTAAGGTAAGAAAGAAATGAAGTAGTACCGAGATTTCTACCAAAAAAAAAAGTAGTACCGAGATACCTGAAGTAAAAGAAAGAAAGAATATCTCAGGAAAAGATATATATATATATATATATTAACATTAAATTGTGTGTCAGGTGGGTTTTATTGTTTATATTAATTGGATTAGAATATATATTAATAATTGGTTTAGAATATATAGATTGATAGATAGATAAAACCCAGAACGCAAGGGAGCGAGGGAGAGAGAGTCTGTCACCTGAAATGAAAGAAAAACTAACATGGAATTGAGCAGTAGACCCAGATACTCACTCAGCCACCCACCGACCTAAAACCTTATTATTATGTATTCTCTTCTCTTCTATTGCCATTTGCCAAATAAAATCAAGGGAAATGGCGAGCTTAGATATATATATATATATATAATAATAATCAGTCAGAAAAAAAGGAAAGGAAAAGAAACGAAACGAAATGAAATTGACATTTTACCCGGAAGGAAACCAAATTAAAAAAGATTACTCTAGTAGTACACGTTATTCTCATTTCCACGGTTAATGAAAATAATTGAGAATATTGTTCTCTTGTCAAAAAAGAATAATATTATTTATAATATAATAATAAATTCGTTCGCGTGGCACAGTGAGCTTAAGGTTATAAAAAAGAAAAAATCACATGATAGGTTGGTTCTCCTCTGGAAATAAAATATTCTCAATACTTATTTATTTACAGCATCCATTTTATTTTATTCGACGGAGAGTTTCCACTACTAGGAAGCTTTCCTCTTTATTCTCTTTAATAACTAAATATATTTCTTAGGTGCGTTTTGATAATATAATAAATTTATTTATGTGATAAGTTGAATACTGCGTTGAAATAATTTTTATCTCGTATTTATTTTTAAGAATAAAATGTCTTCTATTATTTTTTATAATTTTTTTATAAGAAAAATTTATCCATGAAAAAAATAAAATAATAAGTCAAATCTCACACCACCCTTTAATTTATATTCTAACTTTTTATAAAAATGCGTTATTTTTCTTATGAAACAAAACCTTAAAAAGCTTCGTTTGAACTTATTTTCTATTATCAAAAGAACCCAATTAATGCTACTTTATTTCTCTTTCTTGAAAAATTAGTATGCAACTAGTTACAAATTTGTGCAATACACGGGACGATATTCAAATTGTTATTAAAAAAATTAATAACAAAAAACACATATTAAACAATTAATATTAATACAAAGCTATGTAAAATAGCTCTAATTATACAATGAAACACACAATTAATTAATCTAAATAATAAAAACATTGAATACCCAAAATGACCCTTATAAACTGATACATTTTTGTTAAAAATAAAAAATGATGTAGTTTGTGCTTAAAAAAATTATTTGAAAAAATAAAATACAAATAAAAAATAAGAGTCCAATAAATAGGGCAACTTCTTGTTCCTTCTTTCATGATACTAATACATATATATATATATATATATATATATATATTAAGTATAGATGTAAATATGAAAATGAAAGAGTTAAAAAGAAATAAATAAAGGCTTGATAATAAAAAAACATTTATTACTATAATTATTACAGTTTCTTTATTTTAATATTACAATAATAAATGATGTTATTAATGGAGTAGTAAGTATGTACTCCCTCCGTCCCAAATTGCTGGTCCTTCTTGAGAAATCTAACTTATTAAGGACCCAACATCATCATTGCACTTTTTGCTTAATTTATATTGACTTTTCTTTTTTACCCTTTTCTTTATTCAAAACTTTTACTTAAAAACTGAAAGTACAAAATGGTAAAATATGTATGTATTTATCTTTTATAAAAAGTGGACATTTATTTTGGGACATTCAAAAAAGAAAAGAGGGACCAACAATTTAGGACAGAACGAGTAGTAGATAATAAATATTGTCAGAGTTACTTCCTCCATTTTACTATTATAGATAGATAATAAATATTATCATTAATAGAGTTAATTCTTTTATTTTATTATTATAGTATAGATTGGCGCGGGTTTGGGCTTATCATTTTTCCAAGAAGAAGAAAGAGAAAGTCCCCAAAAGTGTCCGTTTACTATTATTATTATTATATAACCCCAGGCTGTTATGGGCTTCCACCCTCTTAACGATAAAAAATGAGAATGGTACTGTGGGCTTCCTTTCGATTTAAGCAGTCAGGCACTTGCTGCTGCTTCTTTTCTTTCCTTCTTTTTTTTTTTTTTTTTTTGGTGCCAAACGGGGCCATTGGCCGTAACAAAAGTTTATATCATAAATACTGCAAACCAAACAAAATACATCAACCCATTACATCCCCTAATTTAAGAAGCATTGCCTTGTTCTCCAAGATTATTTATAGATGTGGGTGATCAACATCGGGCTGACTCTAATAATTCATCTAATAAAAAATATTTAATAATAATTAAAAAAAAGAGTAATTTAATGGCAAAGTTTACTTCTCTCTAACTTAAACGTCATCCATCGATGATTAAGTACTATCATAACAAAATTATTAATTTAAAAATAAAATAAATAAGTGTAGGGATAAAATAAGTAATACATTATTTGGTATCATAATCACTTTTGATCACTTTGCTTTTTATATAGAAAAATAACCATGAATTGCATACAATGAAATCAGAAATTAGATACTTTCTCTCTAACTGGGAGGTTGGAATTTAGTAAGTTAAGTAGATAGATACACACACGTGTATATGAAGTCTCTATTGGGAGAGGTTCACATGAAAGCGCATGACCATACCTTGAGGAATCAGTTTCCGCTATAGATCGGGAAGATATCCTGGTGAAAAAATAAATAAATAAATAAATAAATAAAGAAGAAGAATTTGTCTCTAAACCCATATATGAAAATAATTCATTAAATAATTTGATTTTGTGGTTACTAGTTGCCTTTGGGGAGTTGATTGGTTGAAAATTTATTAGGGCTTATTTGTTTAGAAACTGAAAATATAATATTGGGGTGAAATGAATTGAATAATTGAATGGGCGTAAAACAGATGACATATTATTTAACGGTATGTTATGTTTCTTCATAAGAGTATGATCATATTTGTTTATTAGTGAACTTATGTAAAATTTATACCTTGGGTAAAAAGAGTGGGGCTCAAATTTTTGTAAAGAGAAATGACCTTTGTGTAAAAACAATAAAAACTAAACATTTTTTGTGAAAAATGATTTCACCCATATTTTACAATTGATGTTACACTAGCCTACGGCATTGTAAGAATTAATTATTTAGTTATTGTATGGCCAATATAATTAGTTAATTTAATTTTGTGATTTATTAAATAGATAATAAATAATTGGAATTGGCTAAGTTTTAAATTCTACGTTTTATTGAAGATAATTACCTACTTAAATTATCTCTAGTTAGATAGAGATAAGTGACCACTAACCCACTTTATTAGAAAGTGGGAGTTACAAATAGATAGGAAATTGGTCATTTCTCTACCTATAATAATACGTAACATTCCATCAATTACGTATTTTTAAATTACAAAATAACACAAAAGGGTGTAGGCCAAGGAACCTAATGTCGTAAAATCATATTAGTCCAAGATTCATGTGTTAATTTATATAGATGTATGAATGTTATCTACAATTATATTTATGTTAAGATTTATGCAAAAATTTAAATTTACAGGCCCTACGTAATTGTACAATTGATGTTCTACTAATTAATTAGCATTTATCACTAATATTAGGCACAATCATCATTATTTATTACTCCATTTTTTTTGCGCAAATAATTTATAAATATGATAAGTTTGACATTCTTCTTCTCTCGACTTAAAAGAAAGGAAAAAGTAATAGATGCATTCCCACCTCACGCACGAAAGAGACTTTTCTCCTCATTGAAATGAATGTCCCACCCCCACGCACCTTCGTATTATTATTTATTAATTAATTTGAATGTTAAATTTACCGAGAGATTAATGAAGTAAATATGGCTCTATTATAATTAAATAGTAAAAACACAGATGTACGTGAATGTCCCACGCCTCTTTCTCTCACCTTATCTAGAAATTTAGTTCTTTTTATTTATGTCAAGTCTCTCTCAACTAGATGCCCCACACCTCTTTTGCTCACCTTATTTAAAAATGTAGTTTTTTTTATTTATGTCAATTATCTTTCAACTAGACATCGAAATACAAGTGATACATGTATATCTTTATTTTCTTTACACGTGCATCATCTATTCTAAAATAAAAAAAAATAAAATAAAAGAATAATGCAATTGTTTTATAGTTCAATCCTTGAGACTTACATTTTTAGTAAAAATAATCATATTAGGGATAAAATTGGCCTCACGCCTCTTTCTCTCACCTTATTTAAAAATGTATTTCTTTTTATCTATTCCAATTCTCTATCAACTAAACACCGAAGTACACGCAATGCATGTATATTTTTATTTTCTTTACGCTCGCATCATTTATTCTAAAATGAAAAAAAATAAAATAAAAAAATAATGCAATTGTTTTATAGTTCAAACCTTAGAACTTACATTTTTTTAGTAAAAATAATCATATTATGAATAAAATTGGCCCCATACCTCTTTCTCTCACCTTATTTAAAAATTTATTCCTTTTTATCTATGCCAATTATCTCTCAACTAAACACCGAAGTACACGCAATGCATGTATGTTTATTTTCTTTACACGCGCATCATCTATTCTAAAATGAAAAATAAAAATAAAGATTGTGATTCTTTTAGAGTTCAAACATCAAACCTTGAGACGTACATTTTTAATAAAAATAATCATAAGGGGGATAAAATTGAAAAATTATTGATTTGGTGTTATAATTACCCTTAATTTTTATAGGAGGGCCTCTTGGCTTTCTAGATGAGTATAGATTTCTTCTTATTTTTGAACATAGTTTTCGATTTCTTTTCAAACTATCTTTTTCACATATTTATCTCAAAAAAAATAATAAAAAATTTCAATTGTATTTTAGGTGCCTTCTTTTCGAAATAATGAGGTATAATCGATGTGACTTTATTTTCACTAGAAATTATTATAAAAATTTTGATGCCTTGGAAGATTTTAAATTTGGGTCATTAGTTTAAGTATTAAATATGAGTAATGATAATAGCCCTCTACAAAAGTATTCTAACATTCCAAAATCATCTTTAGTGACATAAAAAGTGTTCCAAAAGATCCATATGAAGTGTCACAAAAGATGATTTAAGATTGCAAAAGTATTTTTTATGGAGTGCTAATATCATTGCTTGAATAATATTAGTTAATATAGGGTTTTTTAACGTACTTTTTATATTATTCTATATCATTCTCATTTATTTCACCACACTCATTTTCTCTCTCAACATCACCCTACCTCACCCTCTCTATTTACCATCTCTCTAAAAAAAATCTTTACATATTGGAAATAATTTCTTCTTTGGTAGATCATTTAAATGAAAAAATAAAATTAGAGCTCTCCTCCCAACCCCTAACACAAAAGATCACTAACATTAGAGCTATCAAATTTAAAATATAATTTAAAAACATGAAAGTAAATGCTTCTAAAAAAAATTACATAAACACTCAACATTTTTATCACGCAAGTGTGGAATAACCTAATATCTTAACATTTCAAAATATATTTTTAGACTTGGTAACATTTTTTATTATTTGAAGCAAATAAAATAATAAAAATAAAATCCCAAATACAATGAAAATTAAAGGCGTGGTAAGGTGTTTGGCATGTAAATCTTGAAAGGTAAGAGTAAAGGCTGAACTAGACAAAAGGGGTACAGTTTGAGGTTTAAAATTAGAACTACAAATTTTTTATTTTTAAAAATTAAGAGAAAATGGGGAGGGGGAGGGGCAAGGGATAGGGGTGGGTTTGGTTTGATGGATAGAAATAACTACTATATGTATATTTTTTATACATTATTTTAAAAAAATTGATATACGAAACATCACATTTATTTCTCTTTCTTTTTTCCTAGATTATATTTAAATTTTGTTAAAAAAAAAAATTATGTTATGTGGGGCGATTTGGACTTCCCGTCTAAGAGATATTACTGTGTTGTGAGTGACCAAATAAAAAGGAAGATTCAAAATTATATTTATAGATATTTATATCATCATACTCTATATAAGTTTGACCATTTTTTTCCCTTTTAATTACTATTAAATTTCCCTATGTAGGTGATATGCGTGGTGTTCAAATTAATATAAGTAGTTAAAGATGTAATGCAGTGGTTAAAAACCATATTTATTCTCGCTGGTAGTAAAGATTCAAATTTTGTTATTTACGTTATGATACAAATATTATATGTGCTGGATGGCACGGGAATACCCTAGTGTCCTTAAAAGTAGGAATGTGTCTTCCTTCATATATTATATTAGTATATATAAAGTTTTATGTTCATAACATAATCCCTAATAATTTATTTAATGCAGTAATATTAGTAACTAGACCCTTTTTTACTGTCAATAAATTAAAATTTTCTCTTTAAATTTTATATAAGCAAGTAGTAAGTGAAATAAATTTTATTGCACATGAGCTCCTAGCTAGCTCAATGGAAAGTAATGATATGTATAGTTAATAGGGAATAATTATCCTTATTTTTGTAGCTCACTATTATTATCCTTTGATAAAAAATTCTTAAGGTCTTTAACTATTGGAGGTTTTTCTTTTCTTTTTTTTTTTTTGGTAAATTTTAAATACTGTAACAACCAAACAAAAGAATACAAACTCAAGGGGCATACCCCAGGATTACATCAACACACACTCTCGAATTCCCCACTCCTTGCACACTAACTAATTATCAAAAGTTCTCTACACTTTCAATTCCAAGATTTACCAACAACACATCGAGTAATCTCCCCAACAACATACTCAACATAATTATATATAGTCATTACGAAATAACATATGGTTTCTCCCCTGCCAAATACAATATATGGAGGCTGCCATACTCAACCTACCCACTCTAGCAGTAAAAGAAGAACCTTTATACCTTTTACTAGCCTCCTCGATCTGCTATTCCCAATTAGTACATATATAAAATTGATTATTCCGATGCATAACCATCCCCAAACACACTTTGCAAAAGCACAACTGAAGAAAATATGATCTCTATTCTCATCCCCATTACCACATAGAACACAATTACTGTCCGAAATTACACCCATTCCTTCAATCTATCATTTGTGCTTAATCTATTCCAACAGACACGCCAGAAAATAAAACTACATCTTGGTATACATTATTTACTCCACACTATTTTATATCATGGCACATTAGGCTTCAACGCCCTTAACGCATTCCAAGCTAAATGGTAACACTCTGTGTTTATATTAATGTAATTAAGTTCTATTTTTCTTGCTTTGAGTGCGTAAAGCCTTGTAAATGACAGAAATGTACGCAAAAGTTTTAGTATTCCCGCGTAGGAATCGATTTCGTCCGCCAAACTTGCAAAATTCACCAAAAATTCATTTTAACTATTTTTTAAGTGAATCCAAAGCCATATGTTAGATATTGAGCTAAATTTTGATATAAATTTTTGATGCACAACAAGTGCCTGTTGTGCTGGAACGGGCGCCTGTTGGAAGGCGAGCCCGATGCAGTTTTCTCTAGTAATTGGACAACAACCTGTTAGGCTGACAGGCGCCTGTTGTTATGTTGGTTTGTGTATTTTAAAAGGGTTCTAGAGTATTCCTTGCTCATTTTTCACCGAACTATCACCAAAGTCTTGAGCTCTCTCTCTTCTATTATTTTCTCTCTAAATTTAAGCCAATTTCAAGTTTTCGAATTCCGATTCGACCTTAAGGAAAGTTGTTCTATGCGTCGAGAGAAGCGAGGTGACATAGGGATTTCAAAGTTTTATCAGATGGGGCTCCGATAATCCTTTTTTCTTATTGTCTTTCGGCTTGAATCTTCGAGGTAGGGGTTTATATGGTTTCAAAACTTGAAATATGATTTTGTTTCATGGATATCATAATGATTTTATTCTTATTTGTTTTATTTATCTAAAGTATGATCTATAAAATGATGTTTTATGATTTAAAAATATCTAAATGTGAAATTTGAAGTAATAGATGCCATCTATACTTGATATTCTTGTATTATCCAACCCTATAAAGTATTCCAAGGATGTTTAACTATTATAAGTTAATATAAATGGGTTGTTGTTGAATTATATACATCAAGGAATACGGGGTTGGACTTGTAGATGTGTATGTGGCATAAATTACTTCAAATGCTTGATGAATAGTATAAGTACATGATTTGAGGCAAAATGTGCTATTTACACTCGGTATAATTTGTTATTTGAATTATATAAGATATCCCTTGAGTGTATGAATGTTATTTGTGATTCAATTATTTTGTTGATGAATTATACACATCAATGGATACGAAGTGAGATATGCTATAATATATATGGCATATGTTGTCTTTAGAATACATAAAAGCATGTTATGCATGAAATACATTATCGTGGTGTCAACCCGGACTCTCTGCCATATTGAAGCTTCATTATATATCTTTGTTCGGATGCTACAAGGATTCTTATTTCTTATGGCAATTCATGAAGGCTTCAGTTCTATATTGACATCTTCTTGTCCAGTATGATCAGTTAACGGATTTCTTAATAATGATTATACTTGGCCGTGGATGACCATGATGATGTGAATTCCATATGGGAATCTATATAATGGTGCTTGCCGAGATGAAAAATAAGTAGGGCCTAGTGCCCTTGGGTTGAAAATCCCTAAACCCCTGGGTGAGAATTGTTTGGCCGCCTATAAGCCACCGGTGAAAGACCCGAAAACCTAGGCATTGGCACTATGTAACACCCCGTGTTCATATTAATATTAAGTATGTTGTATTAGGTTTCTTTACACTCATGTAAGTGATCTTTTAATGATTCGGGTGGTCCGAATTAATTTCGGTTGGTAAATAGGAAGTTTTGGGTTCTTTGTGATTCGTTAATTTGAGCTAACTTTGGGCTATCGTAATTCCTTCGTTATTTATCCGATTGAATTTTCGCTTGCGTATGTGTCTAGTATTTTCATCATTCTATAACTTTCGTATTTTTCCCAAAAGCTAATTCGCACTTCTCATGGGTCAAAACAGGGCGCGAAGTAGGCGCGTCGCTAAATTCTGATGGTTTGATAGCGTGCGGCAGAGCGCTGTCTTCGGTGAATTTCTGGGAAAAATGAGTCCATAATTTGGGAAAACTTCCTCTTAGGAAGTTGTAGACCTTTGAATTACCTTTCCGTGCATATAAAGAACACCTCAATCGGAGTTCCGAGTCAAAAGTTATGACCAAAACAAAAATAGTGCTCCAGAACCAAAAACCCACGCGCGGTTACTGTAGCAACCGACTTAAAGTCGGTTTTAGCTCGTTTTAAGCCATTTTTCCACCATTTTCGAACCATTCTCTTCCACTAAACTCTAGAGACTTCTAGAGAGAGAAAGATAGGTGTTCTTGAGCGACTCTTACCTATTTTCACTCCCGATCGAAGGATTAAGCATCGAAATCATCCGAAACACCTCCTAGCTTGTTATTCATCATCTTGTACCTTGAGGACTCTTTGGGGAAGCTTGAAGCATCAAATTTCCTTCTTCTTTCTCACTCATAAACTGAGGTAGGGGTATTTTCTTGGTTTTTGAAACTTAATAACCTTGTTTATATGTTTTTAAATAGGTTTATACACATATGTTGGGTTGTTGCTCGATTATTGAAATCGCTAGTTATTTTGGCCACTGTTTTGATTAAATCTGGGCAGAGTGGTAATGATAAAAGTGAAGTATCAAGTATGTATTTTAAAATATAGTTTAATACCTAACTTATGGCTTTGGAATTACCTCAAAAGGATAAGGAATGAATTTTTGGTGAATTTTACAAGATTGGTGTGCAGTATTGATTCCTACGCGGGAATCTTGAATACTTTCTTAAATATTCCAAAGTCCACTCCCTAATTTGAGTAAATTCATTTGGTTAATGAAAGGGGTTACTATGTTAATATTTGATGATTAAGAATACTTGATTCAAGGTGATATATGACATACATACTTGGTATGAAGAGTTAATTGAACCAAATGAGATATCTGTTGATTGTATGTATGATATTGATTATGAAAGTGGTTTATTGGTAAATTATCCATGTCAAATGATATATGGCTGAATTGGTTAGAGTATATATGGCATATATTGCTTCATATGCACTATTATCATGTTATGCACGATATACATATATACATGTCATCATTGTGTCAACCAAAGGCCGAAAACTCTTATGGCAAGTTCTTGGATGGACTCGTGGATTCGTGATTTCTGACTTGGCAAGTTATCTCATGAAAGGCCTATATCATATCATATTGATTCAGAGAGCTTGTGTCTCTCGGAAAATGACTCTTGGTGTGAATGTATAATGCTTGCCGGGATGGGAAAATAAGTAGGGCTCGGTGCCCTTGGGTTGAAAATCCCTAAACCCCTGGGGGAGCAATGTTTGGCCGCCTATAAGCCACCGGTGTGGAGTCCGGGAACCTAGGCAAATTGGCAAGGCACTATAGTTTGGTTGTTATCAATGCTTATATGGGATCGGAATGATTGGTCCCAGGACTGTTGCTATCTATATTCATATGGGATCGGGACAATTGATCCCAGGGTATCAGCTTGATGATTCGACATCCCAGGACTGTTGCTATCTATATTCATATGGGATCGGGACAATTGATCCCAGGGTATCAGCTTGATGATTCGACATCTCGGTGGCATGGGAATATACTTACAACCCAGGCTCTCTACGGTATGGTAATCGGTTAACACGGGAGGTAAATTGCATTAGCACGTGCATACGTAGTCAATTAATGAACATGGTTCTTGTTGATATTAATGAAACGTGGTTTGAAAGATACGTTTATAAACCTGTTTTTTTAATATTCACCCCCCCTACTAAGCTGTGAGCTTACCCCGTTTTCTAACTATTACAGGTACACAGGGGACGTGTGATGTTAATGAGACGACGGGTTCGGGATCAAAATAGAGAGCTCTGATACGGATTCATCAATTTGTTGTGTATATGTTATCTTGGGAAGCCCCGGCTAGCCCGAAGTGTTATATATTGCTTGAACTTATTTAATTGATTTTGTGTAACGGCTGTATGCATGTATACATGTTTATGTACGGTACTATCATCATCAGTACGATTATGAAAATATTGTTAACATGCATGATATTACTATTTGAATTTTTTATGTATTTACATATATACCCATTTTAGTCAATCTAAGATGGGTTAGTAACACTCCAGGTCTTAATTACGGGTGTTGTCCTGTATATTAAGGCGGGGGTGTTACACACTGCACCATGGATTCGATTCATTTCTAAGGAAGATGGATGGGTTATTCCACTTCTTGGGTATGATGATGGTATGCCATTTTAAGGTAATGGATTCTATGATGAGATTCCAGTTCAGGTTATCGTCGACAAGAACTATGATTATGTTGTATACTCTTGGAGTGAATGGATTCTATATGGCCATCTTGGCTTAGTTTCTTATCTGCACGCATTGTCAAGATTCGGAAATGGGTTGACACAAAGAGAGGTAACATGCATATGCATCAGCACGCATCATCATAAACTAGTTATATTTTGTGATATATTACAAAATAATGTTTAGATTCTATGATGAAAATGTTTACTTGGTTTACAGTAATGAATCAAGGAATATTTTCAAAACTTTCCCTTCTCCCCCCTACTGAGCGATAAACTCACCCCGTTTTTCTAAACCATATAGGTATTCAGGAGTTCAAAGAGGACAGGGATGCGACGGGGCCGAGGACAAGTTAGAGGTTATGATACGAACTCATTTTTGTCATATAAATATTTTCACAGGAAGCCACGGCTAGCCTGGAATGTAGTATATCATTTTGGGTTACTCAGTTGGTTATGTAAAACGATTATATACATGTTTGCATGTTTATGTACAGTATTATCATTATCAGTATGATTATGAAGTAGCTGTTTGATATGTGTGATATTGTTGTTGAATTTATTTGTGCATTTACATACATATACCCATTTTAGTCAATCTAAGATGAGTTAGTAGCACTCCACGTCTTAATTATATGTGTTATCTCAATAATTAAGGCGGGGGTGTTACATAAATTAATAGAAAAAACTTTACGTATATCCAACGCTCACTCTACATAATCATCGCTATCACTGTTGGGCTGATACAAAGGCAAATTAGAATTGATTAAAACCAAATCAGTAGACACGGAAAAAGGTATATTCCACTTAAACACATTAACAAAATCAGTAACTTTTGCATTATCATTACCTCGCATCGTCATATATCACCTGAGGCCCAAATCTCAATTTTAACGGCCAAGCGAATGCCAATTATCATGCCATGCATACACATCCATGCCATTACCAATTTTATGTTTAATAAATTGTGCTGCACTACGATATTTCTTAAGAATCTTCCTCCATGTCCAAATGGCATTAACAAGTTAAACACACTTCCACAAGCTCTTCCCATATAATATGTATATATGACACCACTTTACCCACAACATATCATTTTTCCTAGCAATGTCCCTTATATGTCGTATCATAAATCATGTATTGCACACACCAAACCTTTAATACCCAATCCCCTTTTTTTTTTAAAGCACACACATCCAACCAAGCAATTTTATGACCTGTTTTCTTTAACTCAACACCTAACCAAACAAACCTCCTGATAATATCTCCAACCTCCTTTAGCATTTGCATTGTAATAACAAAAACACTAGCCCATAAAGCTTGAACCCCATGCAAAATAGAGATAACTAACTAAACTCTCCCTGTATAGCTCAAAGCTCAAACAGTCCAACATTTTACTTCTGCAAGAATCTTCTATTTGATACTTTCATAATCCCAAGCCAATAATCAAATGGAAATCAAAGGCACACTTAAATAACGAACAGACAATTCTTCTGTCCTCATACCTATTACTTAACATAACTGATCTATCACCTCAATATTAACTCCCGCCACGAATAAACTAGATTTTTGAAAATGAGGTTGAAGTCCAGACGCATCCCCAAACTCTGTTATAGTTTGTTGAACCAACCTAACAAATTCCATATTAGCACCACATAACACAAAAAAAAATCATCAGCAAACAACACATGACTAATCTGCAGCTTAAAGCATCTTGGGTGATACACAAAACCAAGGCTTTGACATCTCACATCCAGCAGATTCGAGAATAATTCCATAACTAAAATAAAAAGACACAGGGAGATTGGACCGCCTTGTCGCAAACTTTTAGAACCAACAAAATATCCACCTAAACATCCATTAAGAAAAATAGAATAACAAGGTGTGGTAACACATCACATAATCCACTAAACTATAGTAGCGTGAAAATTCATAGCCTCAATCACCTTCCTCAAATAATTCCAATCAATAGAGTCCTACGCTTTTTGAATATCAATTTTCATTGCACATCCAGGCTACCCATCTCTTTGATGATACCCTCTAATCAATTCTTGCATTAATAAAATGTTATCCACTATATGTCTACCCTTAATAAAAGCAGACTGTTGAGGCCCCACTAAGCTGTCTAAAAAAAGTTTGATACAAGAAACTAGAACCTTGGATATGCATTTATAAAAAACATTGTAGCACGTAATCGGCCTAAAATCTTTCATCGTACTAGGAGTAGCAACCTTAAGAATCAACGTAATAGCTCTAGCATTCCAAGCTTTAGAAGCTTAATTACCTATTTTAAATAAGGAAATTAAGCATTGCTTTTGTAACATTAGACCCCATCACATCCCAATTAGTTTTGAAAAAATTGGCATTAAAACCATCTGCCTTTACGCTTTTTTCGAATTAATAAAGAACATATCACACTTGATCTCCTCTTCAGTTAGACACCCTACCATACTAATGCTTTACTCAACAGTTAATCGTCTACAGACAACCATTTCAGAGCTAGTATTAAAGATATTTAATTGCCCCATCATATTACCAAAAAAAACAAATGGCTTCCTTGTGGACATTATCCCCCCCTTCAATTCTCTGCTCCTCTATACACATAATACTCATCCCTTTATTTTTGCTCGACAAATGTTCACATTCCTATGAAAATAAGCTGTATTACTATCCCCATTCAATTGCTAATTCACTCTAGACTTTTGCCTAAAAAATTCCTCATCCGCATATCTCATTTCTACATAATGCATAATCAACTCCTTCTCTTTTATTCTTTCATTAGCAAAAACAACTAAGCTCTAAATGGCCCTTTGAAATTAATGAAGCTCATCCCTAGCAATCTCAACTCTACTCGAAATATTATTGAAGTGCTTCTTATTTAACTCATTCAATTCATTCTTTAATAACCTCAATTTAGTCACCACCTTAAAGACCTACACAATCTTGCTCTCAAACTTTCTTCATAATATCACAAAATTTATTATGTTGCATCCAAAAATCAAAGAATTTAAAAGGCATCCTACATCTCCTGCCATTATTAGCTATAGTCGCCATAACAAGCAAATGATCTGTCATTCCCCCAACCATATTTTTAAGTTCAACATTTGAAAATTCTTGCATCCAAGCCTCATTACACAACACACGTTATGTTCTACTTTTAATATGTGCTAAATCATCTTGTTTATTATCCCAGGTAA
This sequence comes from Lonicera japonica, assembly GCA_021464415.1. Taxonomy (NCBI): domain Eukaryota; kingdom Viridiplantae; phylum Streptophyta; class Magnoliopsida; order Dipsacales; family Caprifoliaceae; genus Lonicera; species Lonicera japonica. Next base: position 959,419 of record CM038466.1, read on the forward strand.
ATGGAGACCCATTCGTAATCATTTCCAAAAATTGGATATCATTTATACAATCATTGAAATTCTGCATCTTAGCCAAATCCGAAGGAGAACCCAAGAGCTCAAATTCAAAATGAACAACATTAAAATCCCTAAGCATCACCGACAGCTGACCATTAATCAAATGAGCAACATGCTATAGATCCCTCCATAAGGCATATCGAAGAACCCTCTTATTGGACCCATATACCCTCATAATAACAAAGCTCTTATGTGTCTTTCTAACCAACACACTACAAGTTATGGTTTTAGTAATAACCGAAATCAAAGTCAACTCAATTAGCAAATCATTCCAAGCAAGCCATACCTTAACAACTGCATTAACAGTGCTATTATGAATTAGCTTCCAATTAGATAAACACTTCTTTTTTACCTTATCGACATTATTATAATGAACCTTAGTCTCAACTAAGCATAACAAACTCAAATTATAAACTTCAATAACAAGCCAAACCTACTTGTACTTATTCATGCCCTTACTATTCCATGTAAAAAATTTCATTTATTTTGATTTAGAAGGATCACTACCTCTATTCCCAGGGCTGCCACCAACCGTCTTTTTTTTTCTTCTTATCCTCCTTCTTCTTCTTCCTATTTGTTACAACTCTCTCTTTTATATGCACATCAATATCATCATTATTTAGTGCAGCAAAGGCATTTGGCACCTCACAAATTCCCTCAAAATCATCAGCCACAATACCATTATCAATGACAATTCTTTGAACCACAGAATCTTCCACATCTTTATCTACACTGAACGCATCCATTATTACTATATGATCGCTAACAACTGTCCTTCTAGCACCATTATTAGCTTTATGCACACCATCTTGCACCATTGGTTCATTGTTATTGTTTTGCATTCTGACCCTCCACACCTGTTGCACATGCTTCTTCTTATGACATTTAACTTTCATATGCCAAAATATATTACAAACAGAACATTGAGTTGGCACCCATTCATACTCCACATGCTGCTTAATAATTGTCCCACTAGATTCCCTAATAAGCACAAAGTCATGCAGTTTTTTCCCAATATTAATCTCCACACAAGCTAGAGCAAAAATAAGGCTCCCAATCATACTTGTTATCATATTTGTGAGCAATGGTTTATCAATCACACGAACTATTTTAACCTTCACCCTTACTGGAATCACGTCAAGCCTTTTTCTTTTTAAACTTACTTTTTTCGACCACGGCTTAGCTATAAGTGGGTTAGCATTAAAGTACCAAGGCCCCTCCTCTATAACCCTAACCCTAGCTTCTTCATCATCAAACTCAATGATTTACACTCCTAACTTTAATAAACATACATTAACCACACCATACTTCGTATATTTCCTATCTAAGAATTGCCTTATAATATGAAATAGTGGCTTAGCACCTAACACATATACAACCACAATTTTAGCCCATATCTGGCACTCACCCGCAACCTCCTTCTCATTAAATTCACCATCTTTTGACCATCCACATTGGTAGGCTGAATATACTACAACTGTATTCCAAAATCCTTGTTATGATTATGATCAGCAATATTAGACAATGGCTTACTAGCATTCTTCTTCTTCATCAACATAAGCTCCATCTCGACCTTACAATTGAGAAAAATCCATATCATAGTATTCAAATACATCCACACTCGATTAAGCTCCCCGATTAATTTTACTAGCTTTTAATTTCAGGATCTCTTTTTCCCGCACCTTCATTTTTTCAAGTAAAATGTCCATATCTAGGAGCAAACTAGCATTATCATGCTTCGTCTTCACCATTTCATTAACTAGATTATCAACATTGTCATTTTTCAATAACGAACTATAATAAGTCTCACATATATCACTCTTCCTTTCAAGCTTTTGAATATTCTCAAATTGAATATCTAACACAAAGAGCAAATTATCATTCTCCTTCCTTAACTCCTTCAGGTTGACATTCTCCATCTCCTTAACCCTAACTGCATTATCCATCTTCACCTGCTCTGAAATCGCAAAATCTGGCACATATTTTCCTTGATTCGCCGACTTTTGCCATTGTTTACTGACAAAATCCTTCGTATACACATCCCGTGGTATTTTTTAAATTATAGTGGACTTTCTTATTTCAAACTTGTGATTAGCAAAAACAATGGCGTGGCGATGGCTAATGTGACTGCCGATGGTCGTGGCAATGGTGAGTTTGGTGGCCGATGTTTTAATTATTGGAGTTTTAAAATGTTAATTATTAGAGTTCGAAGCATTCAATTCAAAACTAGTTGGCGATAAGTGGAGTAATTTCTTATTCTTATATATCGTTTTGGGAGAATCCATTTTTCCGATGTGGGATTTATAGTTTTAACATTAATGATAAAACTTAAACTTGTGATCATTACTTTATTTATGAATCGGATATACATTAAAATGAACCAACAGCTTGTAAAATAAAATTCTTAGTGGAAAATTTCTGTCACCGAAACATAATCTCCATTGCATTTGCCAATAAAACTCTTGCTGAAACCTATTTTCTTTTTCTTTTTTTAGGTATGTCAATTAAAACGCAAGTTTTAAAATAAAAGACCCTAGTAAGAAGAGTTTTTATTACTTGCATACTGGCCCTTATATATATTTTCCTTAATTTGGCGAGAATTTTTATAAAATCTCATTCCAACTTTCTCAATCAACCGCAAACTTTTTCTAAATATCTCAAGTGGATCTCTCTTAATATAAAAAGAAGGCCTTTTGGAACCTAACCCTGTAGTCATGTGTCAACGAGCTGAGTACAGTTCTGAATGCGACTGCATTAGAACAGTTAAAAAAAGCATGGGCGACTAGCAGATGAGACAGAAGTTGGTGCTAGACCACCTCAATTGCATTAAATGCTTGTCAATGGCATTTAATGTTCCAGATTAAAAAGAGAAGTACGATCAGATATGGATATATTTCATCGACCATTGCAATGATATAGGGGGCTCTGAGCCAACCATTCTGTCTCCACATACTTGCTTTGTCCCTTACTATATATACATGGCATTTACTCCATTATGAAACTAGTGGAAAGTTAGAATAAAAGGATTAACTCATTTTCAATATTTCCTGTATGTATCCAACAGGTTTGATAAGTATAGCAAAACTCACAAACTCAAAGGGCAAATAATTTATTGAGGGAGAGATCTAGGTAGTGCTTATTTTGATAGTTAGAATAATTAGAGAGATCATTTTATTTGTAAACAGAGCTAGGCCCAACAGTTTTATCATTTATAAAGTACCACCGAATTTCGAGCTCTTCCACTGAGCATGACTAGTCCTTATCTTGAAAGGGCAAACCTCATCTCTCTTCACGTTTGGTCTGATTTTCTTTTGCTACGTGTCATTCTTTTTGCCAATTCATCATAAAAAGCTACGAAATATTTGATTGTGTGGTTAAAAAGGTATGTTCTATATTTTTACACCAACATAAATGAACTTATATTTTACCGCGTTTTAAGATAATATAATATTTTCGTACATAAATTTCGCATTATTGTACCTATATATGCACTATATAAAAGAACGTATACAAGGTTATAGTGTTAAACCAGACTTTTTAATTTATGCTTGCTTTTATGCTGTAGTTTTCAAGGGGGAAATTATTTACTTATATACTATATTTTTTTTCTATTATGATATAAACATATTCAAAAAAATTATGATGAATGAACTGGTCTTTAGTGACATTTTTCCTTGCTAAAAACATATCGCCAATGTTTTAACGATGAAAATGCTAAAGGCTGGTCCATATACGAATCGGTCCATACCATAAATGTATTGTAAATATATTAATATTAAATTAATACTTTAGTTAATACACTAATACTTTAAAAATATCTAACTAGGCTTGGGAAGCTCCGCCCATGGCTACACGTTCCAACTTACAAGTCAATTCTTAACTAGGCTCGATAATATTTGACATGCGAGCTCGGCACAAACTTGATGAGAAGTTAGTGGGTTTGGGTCAAATATAAATAGGTCTAGATCAATTTTGAGTCAAAAAAGAATAACTCGTTCAATAAATGGAAAATGTTTAAGTTATTAAATCTGAGACAATTAACTCGAATTTGACCTGCAATTGATACATTTAGACTTAAAAGTTAGATAAATTATACATAGTGCATTTATATAATACATGTGAATTTATTTAAATTATATATTTAACACGACACAACCTATTTATTAAAAGAATAATCATGTCGTGTTTTGTAATCTTCATATTAAATAAATTGTGTTCGAATTGTTTCATTAATTACATATATTGTGTTTGAGTTAATAATAAAATTGTTACACGTGTTAATAGTTTAGCATTCAGATTCAATATGTGAATTCAAATTGCAAGCTCTAACCTTAACAAAAATGAAGGGAAAGATTGGAATAAATGACTTCTCCAAAAATAACCACGGTTTTTGTTAGTTCAGCTAAAAGCAATAATAAAAGAATTTTTTTTGTTTTTAGTCAGTGCTACGCTACAACTAATTGCATGTTCTGGGTGGTTGGTTCATAATAGCATAAGTGCGTAAAAATAATATTCCTACAAGTGAGCAATCTACGTGATGTATTGATGTGTTAAAAATAAGAGAAGGTTTTTCCTTTAAATAATTAAAATATTCGACTTCAATTAGCTAATTTGTCCCAAAAAAAATAAAATTATTAAGAGCATTTCCAACGGTTTAACTAAAATCGTAAGAATATTACTTAAAAGAAAGCTTCCAAATTTAATATAAATAAGACTATTTTAAGACGGATGGAATATACAACTTACTTATCATTACATATCCTCATGAACATATAAATGATATGAAGAGGTATATAAAATTAGGCAATGAAAAAAATGTAAAGTGAAGTGAAAATTAAAAATAGCACAATAAAAACATGCATTAAATGTTTACTTGTATCATAAAATCATAAATATTCATACTCTCTCCATAATACTATATAGTATTAGATTTGACTAAATAATAATAATAATAATAATAATAATAATAATAATAATAATTGTAGGTGGTGCAAAATTTAGGTCCAACCCACAATAATGATTTAAGAAAAGGAGTTTTATTATGGTAATGAGAATGCGAGATTGGACAAGAGATTTTTTAGGTACGGTAGGTTTTCTCGGTAGCTCTTATGCTAATTCAGCAGTACGTCATCCGTTTGTGTATGTGATTGTTATATTGAGCTCTCAAGGTTATCAATCAATGGAGGATATGAATTATAACCGCGCTTTCTCTTAAATAGAAAAGGCTAGCCAGTAATCTACTAACAACCAAAGTATTCAACAACCAACCTTTATTCTGAGCCCTCCCTCTTCTATTTATACGTATAGAATTAGGATTACACTTGCTCGTTAAGGTTTACAGTAAAATGACTAAAAAGGGTAAGACTTGAATAATACTCCAGCCTTCTCTTACTTATTCACAGTGAACAAGTTCTGAAACTGTACGTTTGTAGTGTACATTTGTAGTGGCGTAGTTGAAGTCAGTACGATTCTGTATAGGTCCGTGCGATTTGATATGATTTTCCTCACGCACTTTCCACGTGTGAGGCCACGTGTGCCATTATGTTCATTCCCTTCGCTCATACCACGCCTGTTGGCCTGGTTCGCCACATGAGCTCCTAAATAGATTGGACCGGCCCAGCTTACCTTAATCAAATTTTATGCTTTGTCAATAATAATAATAATAATAATAATAATAATAATAAAGTATTTTAAATATACCCACAATTTTATTCTTCTCGCCTTAATAAATTTCAAAACCTAAATCAAACTTACCAATAAAATAGTTTATAATCCTTTTTTCTCACTCCAATTTCTATCCTTAACCAAACTCCACCATATATTATTTTATTTCTAGCCCTACTAAATGCACGTAAAACTTTTTTCTTTTAGGAACTCTTAAATCCACCCACCAAGACATTCTCCTTACCCCAACTATAAACTCACCCCACAAAATTTTTCTAAAAGTTCTTTTTTCTCACCCCAATTAATTTTCACAGCCAAATACTTAAAAAAAAAGGAAATTTTGAATCCACCCACCAAAATATTCTTCTTATCCCATCTATAAGCTCACCCCACCAATTTTTTTTTTAAATTCTTAACAAACTTGACATTAACATCAATTTCTTCTCCGATTAGTATGCTCTATTTTGCTTTAGTTAAACATGTTGAAATTTGATTCAATCAATTTGCCAACTAGTTTTGTTGAAACATTTTCACTCTAAACTTACTATATGAAGATCATGTATAATGAATCAATGTTAAGAATTACTTTATAACCGAAAAAAAACTATTGGATTTTACGTTAAACATATTATTAGATCTCCTTCGTAGCTTCTTTAGGAATTTTAGGAACCTTAGAAATCCAAAATATGCATGTGATGTTGTTTACTAAGCAGGCTGACGACTTCTATGGATATTCTAGACTAAAGATTTCACCCTTGCTTCCCATTTTTAGGAATACAAAATTTGCTAAAAAAGGTTATAAAGGACAATCGCCCAACCGTCCTACCTAGCTATATAAAATACCAAACGTCATCCCCATTATATTGCAAGAGTAGTTTTCACTAATTTAGCAGCATATAAAATAGTTGATTGATAGTTTAGTTGGAACGGTTGCATAAATTTGAATTTAATTTTTGTGACAAATGGAAGATATTTACGAATTTGTTAATTTATTTTTATTACAACTGATGTGAGTTGTACTTTTGAATTATTATTTTTAGCGGGGAGCCGGGGACTAAAGTTAATATCCCTATATTTATTTTTGTACTTTTACTAAATTTACTATATCACTAGAGTCACTGAGGTGAGTTTGTTATAAAACACTGATGAAAAAAAATTCTCAGGTTAACATAAAAAAATAAATAAATTGCGAGTTTATTAATAACACCCTAAAATAATACTAATAAGGTATTAATATGGTGCGGGTTCCGCTTCCAACTCTCCAACCAACAACAATTTACTGATACCACTATTACCGCCGCACTTTACGCATAATTGCAATCTATTATTTGTCATAATAAAAGTCTCCACCTTTATGATTTATCAGTACCACATCTTTAATCCTTATAATTATAATAATAATAAGGCCTATATCTACAGCTTCATGAAAGATATTTTAATGCAAGAAAAAATAAAATATATATTAGGTTAATAAAATATATTTGACTGATCAATATTTAAGATATCTATATTATTATTATTATTATTATAAAAGCTAAACCGGTGTTACCGATTACATTCTAACACTAAATTTATTGTTTTTGGTTTTGCGCCTATTATCATTTTAGTTAAAAGTGTACAAGTGCTGCGGTTTGAATCTAGATCATTTGATTAACAAGAATAAATTTTATTACAAATAAAACTCCTTTTGTTTATTTTTATCTTTTTAATAAAAAAAAAGCATGTATTCATATAACGTGTATTCTGAATTTAGTATTTATAAATTAATACTATATTAAATATTAGATGTGACATCACTTTTAAATTTCTAGTTATCTAATAAGAAGCATACCTAACTGTTGTGTTAGTTTTTCTTATATATATATATATATAAATTTTATGAGTCAAAATATTTTTATACAAATTTAAAATTTTTAAAAAATATGGTACAATAGAAAATTTTAAAATATTTATTTAAATTTTGAATGAACCAATAAGATAGCAATGCATATTGCATGTCATTTTATGCAATTTTTAATAATTTTTTCTTCAATTTTGATATTTATAATATTATAATAACAATGGATCTTGATTGATTTGTCTTGATGAGTTGATTATATATACATACATATAATTTTTATAAAAATATATGTTTTAAAAAATTATTATATTTTAAAATTTATAAAAAAAGGGAGGAAAGTAAAAATGACATGACAATATAAACTTGGAGTGTATTTTATACATTAATTTTTTACAAATACTAAATTTTAAAAATTACTGAAACCTAAATATTCACGAATTTTATATATTTTAGACAAAATTTAAATATTGTTATTTGGTGTGGTGCATCATTGTTCTAAAATAATGTAAGAAAATAGTCAGCGTGCAAAGCTTTTTAGTTCGATTGAATTACAAGAATTTAGTGATAGCTGTGAAATCAAATTCCAATATTTTAGCCAAGGCAAAAAAATAAAATAAAAAATACCAGTATGAACATTGTTGTTTGCTTGAAAGTGGAAAAATAGAAGTTTCTGCTTCGAATATGCTTTGTGAATGATAAATTTACTTTTATTAGATGTATTATATAAAAATACAATTTATATAATACATCTAATAAAAGTAATGAGCCATTTTTATCGGCGTAGTAAATAAAAAAAAATTGTGATTGTGGGAGACTGTTAATAAAAAAGGTTTGAAGTTAAAGTGCATCGAGATTCGGAAAAGAGAAGCGGAGGGTGATGAGTGTGGTCGCACGAAAAGCTATGCTGGGCTGGGAAAGAGAGCTTCTCTCTCTTGCTTTATCATGAGTGACTGTTTAACATAATAATAATAATAATAATAAGTTTTTATTTATTTATTTTTATAATGAAAAATGTTGGGGAAGGCATAATAAATAAATAAATAAATAAAAACAACAAAAGGGCAGACAAAATAAAATAGGAAAACCTGCAGCATTTTTTTATTTTTATTTTTATTTTTTGTTCTCCATCTCCATCTCCATCTCATTATTATTACCAGTGCTAACTACTACTTTTTTGGAGCCATTTGCTTTAGGATTTGCTGCCAATCACAAAAATACTTGTGAATCCAAATTTAATCACTTGCATTTTCATTTTCATCTTCATCTTACAACAAAACATACCCCCCCCCCTCTCTCTCTCTCTCTATATATATATATATATGTATATGAATGATTTCAAAGCTTTTGGGGGTCCTATGGAATGGAGATAGATTTGCAGAAGCTATATTGATTATGATGATGATGCATGCCGTTAGATCTCATCTCAATTTCACCTTTTCATTTCTATTCGACAATTTTGGGATTCCGATTCACCAAAAATTAGGTAAATTCCTCCCTTCCTTCCTTGTTATAGATTGCATTTTCTCATTCTTTCTTTCTTTGTATTATAATATAAGAAGATTACCTAATCTTACTGGAAAATGATTCCCAACTTGATTTTCACCTGCAAATTGTTGTTTACCCGACTCGAAATTATTTATTTTATTTTTATTTTTATAGATAGATTGATGATTGTTTGTTATTTTGTCTTGCCCTCGCTCCTGTACTTGTTGTTTTCTGATTTTGTTTGCTTATCATGCTCCAATGGATCTCCCAAATTCCAATTCTCTCCCTCTGTTTTTTTATGGAGAATCTCCTGCCTGCCTGCTAATTGTTTCTCGACTCGTCTCGACTGTATCTGTCTGTCGGAATAAAATTCACGTCCTTCTTGTTATTCTTCTCTCTTCTCTTTCTGGTTAAAATTTATACAACTTATATATAATAAATAAATGCCCAAGAAAAATCTTTCTGTTAACATCACCTGGGGGAAGAAAGTCCAATCCTCTTGACAATGATAAGATTTTACACGGCAAAAACACCAATCAATCATTTGGTCTGAAAACACACGCTATGGATACTGCGAGGATGCAACCTAGCTATTGTGGCTGCGTGTTTAGGACTATCTATGATTCCATTTTCTTTCTTTCTTTCTTTCATGAATTAATTAATTAATTAATTGAAAAAATATCAGTCTTATTTTATTCACAATAATTTGCCCCATCCAAGCAAATCTATGATGAATTAAGTCACAAAATAATAATGGATAAATAATGCAAGCTATGATGAAAAGTCTGAAATCCTAGTGGATAATCATCATTTCGGATTACGACTGATATTAGTTCTATGAACCATGTATCTGTTTACCGCTGTGAGCTCCTTTGGATTCTTAAAATTTATCCAAATATCCAAACTTAAAATTATTAGAGACCTTTCTACACATATATATGGCACATTGTTGACAGTCTGACATGTATCGCAAGTTATCTGATACCATTGCAGCAATCTATAGCAGAAGCATCCTTGCTTTATAGTGAGATAATCCTCATGAAGGAGTGGTGTGAACAAATAGTAAGAGTGCTTGGCAGTCACTTGGTCCTGGGGAAAGTTTAAAACGAACAAGTGCTACGTAAAGAGTTAAGCACACGTATCCTTCTAGGCACCATCCACACAAAGATTATATTTGTGTGGTTCCCAGGAAAGCTCTTAGATTGACTGCTTAAGCTGAGTAAAATGCCGGACTATATAATTGAGAGGCTTTGAGAAACCATAACCTGTTCTTGCAAAGAGTTTTTGTCTATGTTTGACACCTCAATAATTATTTATAGAAGCCAAATAACGTAAAAACATAAAACTAATAAACCTAAATTCGTAAGTTACTTCTAAACCCATATTTTTCTTCACAAACAGTTACCTAGTAATGTTTCAGGATGAATTCTGGTTCCCTAATTTGGAATTTGTATATTTCTTAATCATATGGTCGTTGCCTTGGGGAACTATAAATTTGCCAGTACTTCTAGTTTTTAAGCTTAAGAAAACACCCCCATCTTTATTTGCTAAGTGAGCTTTTGGCCTAACCTTTTTAGATTGTTTTGCATTTTTTTTCGCGGGATTAAGCAGATTTGAAAATGATGATGGCAGAAAATTGGAAGAAGCCCAAAGTTTAATTGTTCTCTTCTGCTGAAATTGGAAAACAAAATGATGTCTGAAAGATTGACGGGAGAAACATCTCTTCATGGGGACCTCGAGGCTTCGAGCGTGTCCAAACGTCTCGTTAGAAGTGTTAGCCAGAGATTGAAAAAGAAGAATCATCGAGGTGATGGTGAAGATGAGGATGATATCAGGGGTGTTTCCTTGGGATGTCTTACTTTGTATGGAAGGGGTGGAGGTTGCAAAGTAGGTGCTGACACAAGTGAAGAGTTTGGCGATGTGGGCGGTAGAAGACGGTCAAGTGCCAGTGAAGAAGGCAAAGGGTACACAACAATATGTGGAACCGAGGAAACCACTGTGGATTGCTTCTCTTATGGGGTGAGGGACATGTTTTGGAAGAGAAATAACAGAAAGGTTCTAGAATTTAAAGGATCGCAGCAAAACAGTGGAGTGCAGGTGTTTCTTCCCGATGACATTCTGGAAATGTGTTTGATGAGACTTCCACTGACCACTCTCATGACTGCCCGCCTCGTGTGCAGGAAATGGAGGAACTTGACAACAACAATGCGTTTCATGCAAATGAGACGGGAAGGTTTGTATCAAAACCCGTGGTTGTTTCTGTTTGGTGTTGTCAAAGATGGCTATTGCTCCGGGGAGATACATGCATTGGATGTCTCCCTTAATCAATGGCACAGAATAAACGCTGAGGTACTCAAAGGAAGGTTCTTGTTCTCTGTTGCAAGCATCGGGGACGATGTTTACATTGTTGGGGGTTGCTCTAGCTTGACCAACTATGGTAAAGTGGATCGGAGCTCCTCCAAGACACACAAAGGAGTCTTGGTATTTAGCCCCTTAACTAAATCCTGGCACAAAGTTGCATCAATGAAATATGCAAGATCAACGCCCATATTAGGAACCTATGAAGTTGGTTCAGATTGTTTGATTATCAGAAATCAGCAAACCCGGCAAGATAGGCGTTTATTCAGGTCCCGTCTTGGTGGCGTTTCTGATGTTTACGAGGATCCTCACAGGCTTTCAGTTAGGCGTCAGTTCAGAAACTCCCTCGATGAAAATGAGGTTTCATTGTTGTCAAACACAAAGCCATACAAGTTTGTGAGACAAAAGAGCGAGCATTCGTGCCAAAAAGATCGTAGAAGGTTTGTGCTTATTGCTGTAGGTGGACTTGGATCCTGGGATGAGCCCCTAGATTCTGGCGAAATTTATGATTCTTCATCAAACAAATGGCTGGAGATACAGAAGCTTCCTGGAGATTTTGGAATTGTTTCTTCTGGGGTAGTTTGTAATGGGATGTTTTATGTCTTTTCAGAAGCAGATAAGCTTGCAGGGTACGACATAGAAAGGGGCTTCTGGGTTGGAATCCAAACTACTCCTTCGCCTCCCCGTGTACACGAGTACTACCCAAAACTAATATCTTGTAACAGGCGGCTGTTCATGCTTTCAGTATCGTGGTGTGAAGGGGATGGGCAAATAGGAAGGAGAAACAAAGCAGTTAGAAAGCTGTGGGAGCTCGATCTCTTGTACCTTACTTGGACTGAGGTCTCAATACACCCTGATGCCCCAATGGACTGGAATGCTGCATTTGTTGCGGATAGAGACCTTATATTTGGGGTTGAAATGTTTAAAATATTTGGGCAGGTTTTGGACTTTGTGACTAAGTGTGATGTGTCTGATAGAGGAACCAAGTGGAGTCATATTTCGAGGAATCATGTCGCTCATGAACTGGATGCGTCTTCCTGCATGACTAAATCGATGGCAGTGCTGCACTTGTGATGTACTTGGCTGACCCTTCAAACTTGTGCAGAAATGTTGGGGGCTTTATTTGCTTTGGTGGAAAGACTTCTGAACGTGCATTTTCACAGTACCTGATCTGGTATTCTTTTCAATTAATTGAATTCTTTTGTTTTAATCAGTTTGTAAGATGGTGACTACATGTGGTATTTGTTTCACATTCCAATTCATATTTAAGGTATTTTTGTTTAATTCTTATTGGCCTCTTGTTGTTTGTTGGAAAAAAAAAAATTCCTTTTTTCTTTTCTTTTCCTTTTTTTTTTTTTAAAAAAAAAACTTAAGTAAAAACAAGAAACCACTAACGCAACAAGTCGCTACGTAAATAAATAAATAATAAAAAGCCTCCTTAAAAAGCTTCAAAACTATCCAATTCTTCTCTAACATTATCAATTATGCACAAATTAGTGTTGGTTGCTTTATACTAATAGGTCACCTAATAATGAACCCGAATTTGATAAATTTGGGATTGTAAGTGGTTTTTTTTTTTTTTTTTTTTTGTGGTTCACAACACGTACCTCATCCTTGGGATCGACTACTAGTACATTGCTTTGCCAGAGCCAAAGCCATCAATTTTTGAATCAACACTATAGTACACCAGCTTAGCTCGCAAATCACTGTTATCAATTTTCTCATGTGCTTCTTGCACAAGGCTCAAAATTAGGGCTATGATTATGTCTCAGCAGCAAGTTTGACTTAGGAGATGTAAATTCCACTTGGTTCACCCTATAGATAATTTCATGGTGCAATTCAGAACTAAATTTTTTGGAGCCCTTTAGCAAAATTATAATGAATATGAACGCGACTTTGGGAAAGTGGGAGTATAATCAATTACTTTCATGTTGTGATGCATCTATGCTTCCATTCACAATAAGACATGTGATTTGTGCATTTGGATCTCGAAAACTCTACCAACCAGAAATATTGACGAGACATACCAAAGGTTCCATTTATTACGAGTAGTTGAACAGTTTTTTGGTAATTATTTGATATGATAAAACATTATGGAATTGTTGAGAAAGTGGAGTGTACTGTAGTTAAAGCTTTCTTAAAGTTTGGATCGGGTTTTTATTCTTTTAATTTTATTCTCGCTAACTTTTATTTCACAAAAAATATTTCTATTAAATGTAAGCAAGAGGAATTCAACGACAACTAGACCCACCACTTACTATTTTAACATTAATTTTCATGATGCATGTGCAGGATCATATGGACAACCGAACAAAAACAAAAATACTCTAAAATATTTTAATAGTCGTATAAAACCATAACATTATCATTTACAAATTATATTAAGCTTAGTCGATTAGAAATGAAAATGCTTAGTAGATGGTCAGCATTGGAAGATTGCTGATAGTGGCGGCGACAGTTATGGAAAATGAGGACATAAAGCGAATGAGGAGAATCGCTGCATATTTAAATGAAATGTAAAAAGCCCGAATTGGGACCCAATCCATTTCCACTAAAAATGTCATGCTACCCAATCGCATTTAGGGTATCTAAATGGAAGCAAAAATGATATGTAGCACAATCTTCTACACATTTTGAATAAATTATTCCAAACATCAAGGAAATCATAATGAATATTGTATGGGATTGTGACTCAAAACCTGAAGCTCTTGAAACTTGCAATAAATAATACATTCCCACTCTCGCTGCTAAATACACCACCCAAATCCACAAAAAAAAAAAGAAAAAAAAAAAAAAACAACAACAAAAAAGGGAGAAGTTTCCCAAATCCCTCTACAATCAAGATGAATCAAAAAGCAATATTATCTACCTGCATCTCCTGATTGATGCTTTCTTTTCACAAATCACTAGCTAGTGTAGATGTGTCCCATAACCTCCTTATCAAGAAAATGTGGTAGTCAATAAATACAAGGTATTGCAGCACTAAAACTGTCAATGCAAGCAAATAGTCTAGAAAAGTAGATATTTATCCCGCCATTGGGAAAATACCAGAGAAGTTTGGTATCTTGTCAACATGCTTGAGGGCCCGCTCGGCAATCTGCCTTGTTCTGTAATCACCATGCTGGAAAGCACCCACAAGAGCCGTACTCACGTTTGGATCCCCAGATACTTCGTACGCTATATCGTCCGTCCTCAATATTCTCTCCACCGCCCAAACTGCTCTCCTTTTCAAATTCTCTGTTCTGTTCTCCATTAATACGTCAAGTATGGGCTTTATTCCATCTGCCTCGCACAAAACCATAACCCCCTTTTCAATATCAACCCCGTCATCCAACAAGGTCGACAGTGCTGCAAGTGATGCCTCTACCACCTTCTCATTTGTGTGGTCTAAGAGGGCCACCAACTTCTCCAAAGCCTGCCCTTCCAACAGACAAAATGTCTCTTTTTGGGAACATACCCCTCGGTGAACCCGACACAATCCCGTTATAACAGGTTGTTTGCTAAAACAGGGAAAGATCGACCCACAAAGACCAGGCAATGGCAACTCAGGCAATCTGGTCAAGTTTTTGGATTCTTGAGATAAATTCTCCAAAGCCATGGCAGAGACCATCTGCACATTGTCAAGCCCATTTGCCTGAAGCAGTTCGGTGAAGAGTGCAGCAAGATTGTGCTCGCGGCACAGTGCAATCGCATCAGGCTCATCGGCCAGGACAAAGGTAATCCTCGAGAGAACACGGACAAGGCCTTCGAGATACGGAGTCACAAAGCGGCTGCCTCTAGTCTCCCCTTGACGGATCCTCACCACTCTGGAGGTGACCAACTGGAAGGCACCTTCATCTAGCATCTGCCTTGTGAGACCCACGTCTCTTTCTGGAAGATCGGCCAGTAGCCCAACTGCTGCTGCCTGCTCCTCCGTTATACTAATATTTTCCGATATGATTTTTATTAGGCTACCAAGCTGGCCAGCCGTGCCACGCAGGCAACCTGCTAATTCTTGACCCATGTGGGGTGAGAGGTGCTGAAGAAGTTTTATGGAAGCCATGCGGAGATCCTTCTGTGGAGCCTCAATAAATTGAACCAAACTAATAGTAGCACCAGAGCTAATAATGGCAGAAACTACGCTCATCACAGTAGTAGGAGAAATGGTCAGTCCAACAAGAACTTGCAGAAGCTTGCATTCAATTGCGGGTCCAGTGTTGCTAATGAGATGGAGTAGGTTGTGAACTATGTCTTCAGAGACCAATGTCTGGTGGTCCGGTCCAATTGGGATGGAATCAAAGTCGCATCCAGAGTTCACAATATTGGCTAGAATTGTTGCAGAGACTTCTTTCAGTCGCATAGGAAGCTGGTTGGCACCGACAGTAAAAAGATCCTTGACAAGAGGGGAAAGTATACCTGCCTCAATCAAGATCATGGCACTTGCCTCATGAGATGATATTTGATTTAGAGCTTTTAGGGCAGCTTCTCTAGACTGCATGTTACCGATTCTCATTATATTTATCAGTGAGGAACCAACAGTTCTAGCCACAAGAACTTTCACCTCATTGTTCAGAACCAGCTCACCAAGATATGAAGCCATGGCCAATTTGGTTTCGGGAGGACCTGATACAACCCGTTCAACAATATAATATAGGAAAATTTAGAGAGAGACTATAAGGAAACACGTACATTTATTTATTGATAAATATGATTCAGACTCAAACCAATTCAAGAACTACAACACACAGTTTATCACCAATCCAAGAAAATAACTTCTAAACCTCCCTATCCTTTCTTTATTTTGCAACTAAGGTCTAATGAATTTTAAGCATAGAAACTGCCCCAGCTACAAATAATTATTTTATGTAATAAAAGCAGAAGAGTAATCCGGAAGATGGCAGAGAACTGTAAATGACACAAGTAATAACTAGCGAGCACGGAAGACCTTAGTCACAGGTACTTAAACATGTGGGTCAACAACCCTAATCCTGGAATTACAGTTCTGGGCCTCTTAGAAATGTAAGGTTGCCATTAAGAAGGCTTCGAAAATTTTAGCCGTGGAATCCTCTAATAGATTAGGGAAAGGGCGTTTTCAAGTGAGAAATATAATCTTCTAATTATCCTGCTCAAACGTTAAAGTGAAAAGAAGAGTTATATAAAGTCAACATGAATCCTGTTATCTTATAATTTAAATTAGTGCAGAAATGAAGTGCAAGGAATATTGAAAAGCTATGAAGGGGGCCAAAAGCCAGAAAACAAAGATATGTAAACTTGAAACTGAAGATCAACATTAAACCTAATAAAGGGAGATATTGATTTATCCTTCCCCTCATTAACTTCTACCCTAGATGTCACTGCTAGACAATTTTTCCCTTATATTATTATTGTACTATAGGAAACTTATTTTGTGTCCCCCAACACCGGAAAAAAAAATAACCAAGGGGTTGCCACACTGGTAAGGACAAATTTGGGACTATGTGGGTAGGCGCACGGTCTCAGGTTCGATTCTCCGCTGCGGGAAACCTCTCTTGGGCCACTGGGGGAGTCTCCCAGTCGAGCAACTAGGGCCTTGTGGGATTAGTGTGGGTCGGACCCCGATGCCCATGGTTATCAGAAAAAAAAAAAAAAAAGGCAGAAAGAACAAAGAGTCATGCCAGAGTTGATGCAAATTATTGAGCATGCAACATTACAGTTGAAAGCTACCTATCGAGTCCCATTCTTCTCTCCCTCTTTCTTTCCCAGATTACCATTTTTTTTTTCATATTGGACTTTGTAGTTTACCTATACTTCTTTAGAAGCATAAAGAAGGCCAATATCAGCTCTCTTCATAGGAAAAAGTCAACATCCATTTGAAAAATTAAATTAAGCAGGGAAACTTACAACGATACCGGTGGTGTATTCCGGGGATACTCACAGGTATGTGTCCTATACTTCCTAAATGTATCCATCATCTAAAATATATATATTTTTTTACTTTTCTAGCATGTATCGGATACTCCTTAGATACTTTGGCCACATATCCGATCCTACATAGATAATTTGAGAATCCATATATAGCAAATCTTAGACATTTTCATAATTTCTCTCAAACAGTGACTCTTTGACTTACAATGAAAATAATAAAAACCTATAATCTTAAGCATTGTATTCGTACGTGGGGTTTGCAAGTATTATTACAATTATGATATTATTATATCTTACTAAGGCTAGAATATATAAAATATTTTATAAAATGCGTATCCTGCCACTTTTGTATCCTACTTCTAGCTTTTGTCGTATTTCGGTAACTGTAACAAAGCAAAACAATACCCTAGTTCATTTCTGGGCTTCTTAGACTTTAATAATTTATTTGTCTTTTGTACTTCTGCAATCATGACATTGATGGCAATGAGGAAATATAAACAAGTAGCTGCTACTTGTTCACAAACATAGATGAACAGAGGAGAGTGAAAGCACCTTCAAGGAGTAGCGTCAAAAGAGGCTGCAATCTACCATTTTCAGCCATCTGCCTTACATTATTCTCACTCTTCTCCAAATTCTCCAGGGTTTTATCAGCCTTCTCAACGGTCAAAAGATTTTCTGATTTGCTGCTTGTCATCCCTACCAATATGAGAATTGCTCCATTAACTGAACCGATTTTTTCACATAATGCTTCAGATTTTGAGAGTTCGTAGAGCAAAGAGACAGCTTCTTCCCTCTCTTTGGATTGTTCATGCGACAAGAACTTAACTATGGTGCGCACAGTGTCCCCTTCAGCCATTATATCCTGCAAATTACCAAAAGAAAAGGTTATAAAACAGGCACTAATTGCATCAGCTCATGGGGCACGTCATAGGATCTAAATAATGAAACAGCAAACCTTTGACAACCTTATTATCGGAGTCTTCCTCTGCCACAATTCGAAGGGTTTCCAAAGCTCTAGATCTTACTCTACGACTGCTGCTCTTCAACATGTCAACTATCATAGGTATGAGCTCTGCATTGCGAACAATGTGCTTATTTGATCGACTCTTTTGGCAGAGGTACTGGACAAACTTTAAGGATTGCAGAATATCTTTCTCGGCACTGCCTAAAGATAACGACCTGCGAGCCATATCAAGCTGAACTGATTCATTCCTGGCATTCCATTCTTCAATGGTGTTCCTCAAAGCAATGCTTGGATTCAATTCAGTGGTTCTTAATTCTTTTAGTGTTAATGGGCAAACCAGCTTTCTTCCACTCTCCTTACATTCCCTAAACCATTTTTCAATTGCTTCTCTCTCAAAAGTTTGCCCGTTTTCCAAGGTAACAGGGTCCCGCATAATTTGTTTTGTGAGGGGGCATATGAATGCATCATAAATAGGCTCTATATGTAGTCTCTCGAATTGATAGCTTTCATCTGACTGGCTGCCATGGTCATAACTTTCATCCCAGCTTCCGGCCATTAAACTAAAGTACCTGTTAATGAAAGACATAACTCACATAGTGACTGGATGTTAATGAAGATGAATGTAATAGTGTCGGTAAATACGATTGGAAAGTGATGGTTCGACATTAGCTAAAACTCACTTGACTTTGAGAGCATAAGAAATTAAAAAAATAACTGCAACTACAGTCTACAATATGAAGTGAATCTGGGACAGGTTAAAAAATGGGTTTAGAAAGTAAAACTAAGCAACCTGAAATACCTCGCAACACCAGCAAGGTCTTGCTGAGGGAAAGTATGTTAGTAGGGTACGTGTACATATTGGGGAAACTAGTACCACATAAGATGTAGAACTGTGTGGAAAAGCCTAAAGTTTTTCAATTGCAAAACGAGGTTAGATGTCGTCGTGAACTAGGAGGACCAATCAACTCGTCAATTGCTTTTTCTTTCAAATATATTTGTCCAGGTCCAGCAGGAACAGCTAAAATTTGTTGAAGCAATTAGAGAATAGCAAATCCATAATTTGCATTGGGTCTCAGATATAAAGCAATCCAATTTCACTTGTACAATATGGTTCCCAAAAGAAGAAGACTCAATTCCCATCTACAACATTAATGAAGCAAATTATATAAAGAGTAGAAATTCTCTAATAATTCATCTTTATGGTTGCTGCCTCATCTAAAAGTATTACCTCCCCCCAAAGGAAAATATAAAAAAAACCAGCTCGCTTGAATCTAAGAGTACAATCAGAATTGAAACATGAAGAATCCATCATAATTGGTTTGACCTGAATGACATCAGACACAGATAATGCAAATTGTAATGTAAGTTTTGGGCAAGAGTAGCCCTATACAATCAAGGGCAGTGTGCGGAAAACTGAAGAGATTCATATGAGCCACAAAAGGGGGGAAAAAGATTAATATAATATAATAAAGGATTACCTTGGATAAGTCCGCAATTAAGGCTTAAGCCGGGAGCAGTTCCATGGGAAGGAAACCCTAAGAGCTTTAATCTGATTATTATTATTATGGAAAGGGGGTATCCATGATCGAGCTTGATAGTGAAAAACAACAAGAAGCAGGAATTGGTGAGAGAGAGAAATTGTTGAAGATGGGGATTGTAATTGGCGATCGATGTGAGCTGTGGCTGCAGCAGCAGGGGGTGGAAAAAGAATAATAATAAGAAGAAGACGACGGGAAACAAGTAGAAGAAAACAACAGAAAAAAAAAAAAAAAGGAAAGGAAAAAAATTAATCAATTTACAGTTTACAAACAACGAGGAGGAGAAGTTTGACAAAGTAGAAGAACAAGGTTGACTGAAACTACGACGAACAGCAAGAGAGAAAATGTAAATGTAAATATAAATTACACTTATTATGTATTATGAGTGAGGACGAAACCATGTGGCGGGGAGGGGAGTCTGTGGGCCCGTTTGGTGGTACTCTTTCTTCTTTTCTTCTTTTTTTTTTTTTTTTTTTTTTTTTTTTTTAAATTTTAAAAATTTAACTCAAAATCAATTTTACTTTTACACTTTTTTAAAATTTATTTCATTTTACTTTTTCTCTCTAAATAATTTTTAAAACACCATAACTTTAAATTCAAAAATTAAAATTAAATAAAAAATATATATTTAAAACATGCTCGTTGAGATTTATAAAATAAGATCCATTGTAACTATTTTTTGAAATTTTTTTATGAGATTTTTAGTTGGTTGAAAAAAACTAAAAAAAAAAACCAAATACACTTTTCAACATACTTCAAAATTTTACAAAACACCATATTTTAGAAACTCAATTCAAAATATCTTTGCTCTATTCTTTTTAACCTTGTAACGGACTGGACGGGACCAACTTTTAGCTTTAGCTTTTGATTGTATATATATATAATGAGTACGTTTTTGATACTTGATGGTCCTTAATGACTGAATTTTTTATGAAGAAAAAATATTATTCAAGTGAAAAGTCGATCCATGCTTAAATTTTTTTGTATGTATAATAATTATTTTGTCCAAGTGAAAAGCCGATAGGAGGAGGAAGGATCCTAAATACAAACACCTCCTCCACTTAGGGGTGTTCAAAAATCGAACTAGACCGTTAAATCAAGTGAACCGAATTGAAAAATAAACCGATATAGATGGGACCATTTGAATTCGGTCCGATTTGGTCTAAATTTTTGTGGACCGATTTGAATCGGTCCAGTCTTCGGCCCTCCATAATAAAAGTGCAAAAAAAAGGACCGGACCGGACCAGTTATATTTATATATATAAATTATTTAAAAAATATATATATATATCCTTTTTTATCAAACCGTCCTCCTTGCACCAGCAGCCCCCACTCCTCTGCCCCTTTTTCTCCAACGTTCCTTACTTGCTCTCTTTCTCCCGTCCGCCGTTCTCCTCATCACTCCCAGACGCTATCGACCTTCTCTATCTCTACCCATTCCTCCGCCGCTCTCTCTCTCCTCCGCCCCTCTCCTCTGCACCATTGGTACCTCTCTTTCTCTCTTTCATTTTTCACTAATAACACACACACACACACATATATATATACATAGATCTAAAAGAAAAAGACCCAAAACAGAAATTGCCGCAAACAACAGTTCCTTTTAGACATCGAAATCTAAAAGACCCTAAGAGTTACCATGGCCCATAAACTGTTCAAGCCTTTGCATATTTTATTTGTAGAAAAGAAAAATCAAATTGTCGTAGCTTTGAAAGTTTTTGTTGGATGATATATATATATATATGACGAACATTATCCTATTTCTCTTTATAGTGAACCCCGGTACAAATATGTATATAGTTAACACAAATGTGGGTAAATTTTGATTAATTTGGTAGTGTTTGCTTTCTAGTAGTTTGTGGGAATTTGTTATTATTTGAGATCATTTATATTGGAAGTTGGAACGCACTTTGAATGATTAAGATTTTTTATCCATTGTAGTCTTTCATTTTAATACATAAATCGATATAATAAAGAATAATAGTAGTAGTTTATTTCCTTTGTTTATAAGGTATTGGAGCATTTTTTTGATACCTTATCTAGCTTTATTAATAGTCATAGCAATTGTAATTTAGCCTGCTTGGGGTTCCTCAAGCTCTACCGGTTTTTGGGTGTTCTTTGTTTGGTTTTGGTTTTGGTTTGAAATTGTAAATGCCTGTTGAAGTACTACTGGGATTAATACAAGTTTTGGTTGCTGCTAGTGTTAATACAACTTTATGAATAAATATCACCGAGTAAATCTAAAGAGATTTAATATAGCTACTCAAGAAAGTGAGTAATTCTAAAAAACCTCGAAAAAGGCCCAGATTGAATGGATCGACCGAAACCAGACTGGTCCGGTCTGGTCCAGTCTTAACACTCATTTCGGTCCGGTCCGGTCTATGAATTTATAGGACCGAAATATCTGGTTCGGTCCAGTCTAATGGTGTCCGGTCCGGTCAACCGGACCGTGCACACCCCTACCCCCACCCCACAAAGTTGTTACCAATCAAATCTGCTAAAGCTATTCTATTTTCAAAATGTATTGTTCCTCAAATGTGTTGGACCAAAAATCTAGATTTCTCATTTTTTTAAGTGCTTCCCCCGATCCAAGCTTAATTGATAAACTACAATTATTTTTTATATAAATCAAACATTAAGAACATAATTAAGACTAATCTAAACATGAAATGTTACACTTGCTGGGGTTTCTATATGGTTGTAGACCACTGATAAGACTTGATGGTTGCTTTTTGAGAGGTAAATATGGATAAGTGGGCCTAGCTGCTTGTACATTATATCTTAATAATGTGTTCTCATTAAGACTGTACATTTGCTAGAGTGAGTCAACTGAGACCTGTATTTTAATATCCCATATTTTTAGAAATTAACTTATTTTAAAAGAAAAATTTAAATTTTAAGGACTTTGAATTTGATATTTGGATTATTCTTATTTGAATTTTGGCTTGTTGACAACTTGTGATAATTATTCATTGTTTCTATTTGTAGTTAATTATTCTCTTGTTTGAATTTTAAATTACAAATATGGATGTACTGCATATCATTATAGAAAATTCGTTTGTTATTTTGTTACCCAAAGTTTTAGTGTAACTATTATCATTTTATTATTTTCCTTATTTTTATTGCTTTAATTAAGTGGAGAAAATTCTAGAACATTGTTCATTATTATTTAAGAACAAATGGGGTTAGACAAAAGGGAGTGAGGAAGAAAGAAGAAAAAAAAAGTGTCAAGATTAAAGAAAGAATTAAGGAAGAAAGAAAGAAAAATGGAAGACATGAGTGAAGTGGAGTCTTCCACGGCTTAGAGGAGATAGAAAAGAAAAAGAAAAATCATGCAGGCACAATTTATTTTTGTTAGTAATTCAAGTTAGGGGAAAATACTTATTGAGCTCGTATCTAATTTCATTATGATCGCACATGTTGGTTTATTTGCGTGAATTATTTACTAGTATTTAATGGTTTGCAATGAAATTTGATATCATGCTTTGTTTGTTATTTGGTATAAGTTGATATCTATTTGCTTCTTATTTGTTACTAATGATTTGGGTAGAACTCAAGTATTCTTGATAAACGACTTTGTAACTCACCTCCCACCAGATTGTTTTGCATGACTAATATTGATCGAGTATGGTACTTGGATCTGTGAATTTTTGTCATTAATTTAATCTAGAGAACATTGATATTATTATGTTGTTGTACTAGGGAATGGGAAGATCTTCAGGTCTATATTTTTATGTATCCAGTGATTATTGTAAAATGATTTTTATTTTTGTAAATTAAATTTGGATAATTAAATTTAAAAATTATTTATTTTGTACTCAATTTTTTTTTTTTTATAAAATTTTATTATTTGCGACCCGAAATTTGGGTCGTGACAACTTATGTAACCACTCAGATTTTCCCCAAAAATAGCTAGCCCAAGTTATAAGTTAAGTTCGTTGCACCCACATATATACCAAAGAACTTTCCATTATACTACTGAAATGGGATATTTTGGTTCGTTACAATTTCCCCTGTTCAATCCCTAACGTTCTCATCAGGCCGAGATCACACACAAACAATCTCGGCTCTAACTAGCTACATCCTGCGATTCTAGCTCATCGTTAACCATATAAACTCGATCCACAATATCCACACCTCACGTGGTAGTGATCATAAGTTCGCTCTGATACCATATGTAACCACCCGAATTTTTCCCCAAAACTGCTAACTCAAGTTGTAAAATAAGTTCATTGCACACACATATATAACAAGGCACTTCCCATTACACGATCAATATGAGATATTTTGGGTCGTTACACGGACTTATTTCTTAGAACAGATGAAGGCCAAGTTAGAGCAACATCTTTCAAAATTGGTATTTTTTAGTGAGCAACATAAGGGAATTGATAATACAAAGTACAAAGAATGCAGGTGAAAACTGGGCTGTCAATTTACAAAATAAGTCTTATGAATGAAGAGTTTGGCTGTTAACTAGTATACCATGCCAATATGCAATTTGTGTGACCCATTAAAGGAGACTTAATTGGGTAGAGTAAGTCTTCAATTTCATTTAATATCTTTACTTATTATATACATATATGTATAATTGTCTAATTAACTTACTATATTCTTTTCACAGGTATTGTAATACATATCACTTGGTGAGTACATATGCAAAGGCATATGAGACGGCTAATGTCCTATTGTCTAACTACAAGACATGAGGTGATAATCTCTTATACTTGCTTGCTTATTTGCTTACTTATAGATGCCCCCCCCCACCCCCCTCCCCAAATTATTAATTACTTGTTATTGCAATTAATATGCAATGTGAAACTCCCACAGCTATATAGGCAACTTGGCAAGCCCTACAAAAATTAAAAGATGAATTGGGATAAAGCTGAAGTTCTAAGCAAATAAAGTGGCTTGTTTAGTCACAATACCATAACATGTAAGGGGGCTCCCAAGTAACAAGTAAGGGGATGATTATCAATAAGAGAAAGAGGATAATCAACAATAAAGGAAGCATCAACAACAAGATGAACAGTAGCAGCGGCCAGAAGGGCAGCATCAACAAAAGGAGCAGCAGCAGTAACAACAACCAAAGTAACAAGAGGAGCAGCAATAAGAAGCCAATAAATAATGGAACCATATTCCTTTTTCTGGATTTATTTATATTGTGGAATACTCTGTTTTTAGTTTTAGACACTACTTTTTTGGGTAGTTAGTACCTACTCTTTTGTGTATGTGCGATTGATAGGTTATGGCTAAACCTGAGCACATATTATGGTTAGTTTTTGATAGTCTTTTGTGCACAAATGATAGGAATTGGGATCTCTTACTTAGGCACATAGTATAGTTACTTATTGGATAGTTTTTTTGGCACATATTATGGTCGCGTATTGGATATTATGGCTAATTAATGGATATATAAAAGTACTGCTCCAAAGACCTGAGCACATATTATGGTTAGTTTTTGATAGTCTTTTGTGCACAAATGATAGGAATTGGGATCTCTTACTTAGGCACATAGTATAGTTACTTATTGGATAGTTTTTTTTGGCACATATTATGGTCGCGTATTGGATATTATGGCTAATTAATGGATATATTAATGTATTGCTCCAAAGCTGCTTACAAAACTCTTGCGATACATTTATATTGATATATACTTCACTATTCTTTTTGCTTTCATCATATCACTTAACCATTTAAATTGCCCAAAAGCCTTACATTTTAGATATTTGTATCTTAAACTACGTACTTGTTTTGAGGTCTTCATAGTCATGATATCACCACAACTAGTATTCATGCACTTGTAATTCATCCATGGGTAATCACACTTAAAATGACCTTGATCACCACATGACTCGGCGAAAACAACGCGAGTTATTATACCAAAGTGCAGGTGGTCGATCAAGTAATCAATACTCAGTAAGTCCGAAGTCAATCCACGGGGAGGAATGTAGTTCTTTGAGTTAGGAATGTTTCTTTCAAAGGGAGAGATGAGAAAAAAAAAAGATGAAATATACAGAGAATGGAATGAGAATCAATAACTAAACTGACTAAAGACAATATAATTAAATAAAATTAAATCTAAAGGTAGCGAAACATTACTATGCTTAATTAAACTAAACTAGTATACCAAGAAAATAGAATAAAGCTAAATACAATAATTAATAAAAATAGCATGCTAAATTAATTAAATGCATGAAAAACTTTAATTAAAATTGAGAATAAAAAGCGTTAGGGGTATCCATAAGTTTTGGGCAACACAAGGGGTAATTCGGTGGACTGGAAATTATTTTCTAATTAATTTTTCTTTAAAAATCATCCTACTTTCCACAAGCTAATTGATCTTATAAACCCATATTTTTTGCAATAATTCATGTGTGATATGAACTATACGTACCAATACTAATTATGGAATCAATTCGCATTACTTAATTTTACCGAAAACACTTGTTTATTAAAGTGAAGTAATGCTTGACACTACAAAACCTTTTATTAAAAGTGAGTCTAGAAATATTAAGTAATAACCACAATTTAATTCAAATAGGTTAAAATATGATTGAAATCAAATTTGAACTAAAACAGGCGGTGAAAACACAAAATTGGCAATTTCAGTATCAAAAGGTAAGGATTGAAACTAATACAAAAAATAACACACTATAGTTTGAAATTATAAAGATATAAAATTAATTAATTTAGAGAATATAGACCGCTCTCTAACTCGACCGGTTAGGGTTTAGTGCAAAAACAATGATTCAAATTAGTTTGGTTCTTTTGTCGGAAAGATTTTATTAAATTTATTATAAAAGTATGCGATTAGCATACTAGGATAATAATTTAATAAAAATCAGATTTATAATGACCTATTAACTTATGAAAAATAATTATAATTTAATTTGGGTCTGAAAAACTACCGCGTCAGCATACCCAGTCTTTACGGACCCCTAACTAACGAACTAGCTAAACATATCTAACAAATTCATACTCAATAAACTACATAAAAAAAAACAACGCATATAAGTTTATAAATTGAAGTCTAAATAAAATCATAAGCATGCAAAATTCATACTAAGAATTAATAAAGCAATAAATAAATTAAGAACCCGAAATTGAAGTGCTCGTGTAGACCAATAATTAAATCTGAAAATTAATCTTCAAAATTATACTTGAATATTTCGTCTCTAACTTCGAATTAAAACCAAAGAAAACTAGTAGAAGCGGTAAATTGAAGTCTAAATAAAATCATAAGCATGCAAAATTCATACTAAGAATTAATAAAACAATAAATAAATTAAGAACCCGAAATTGAAGTGCTCGCGTAGACCAATAATTAAATCTGAAAATTAATCTTCAAAATTGTACTTGAATATTTCATCTCTAACTTCAAATTAAAACCAAAGAAAACTAGTAGAAGAAGTACAAAACGAACCCTTAATGTATAAGAAAAAAATTAATAAAGAAAGAAAAGAGAAATAATGGAAAGAAAGAGAGAGGGGGACGGTTGCTCTTGTTGTGAAACTTGAATATGAGACCACAAGAAGAATACTTCTCATGCAAACCATCTAGGATAGGCCCACTTTCAATAATTTCTTGCACATTCAATCATCTTATTCATTCGCGTTAGAATCTGCTCTTCCAGCGCACTGTTCATATTTCGGCCATAACTTTAGGCTCTAAACTCCGATTGTCACAAGGTTTTCGCCCACGCAAAGCTAACACAGAGCTATACAAGTTCTATATCTAGAGTTTTCTTCAAATTCTGCACGAATAAATATTAGAATTGGAGTTTTCTTGAACTCAATTTAGGTCTGAATTTTAAAGACAATGACTAATTTTAGGGGAATTTGCTTCTATATTTATTCTTGTTCATTTTTAACCTGTAAAAAGGTTAAAATGCACTAAAAACAAACATATTATCATATTTCATGATTAAAACTCAATTCTTAACAATTTAGGATAATTATAATCAAATTCATGCATATTAAGCCATCTAAATATGTATAAAAATGCAATATTTGGGTTTAATCACCATAATTGTAACATCCACTTCTACTATAAGTTCCTTCACCTTTGGGCTATTTCTAAGGCATCATCAAACCATTGCCAACCATTGCAATTACCAATAGAGCACTTGAAAAACTATATGTTTGGATTTTCTTTACTTTTAACATTGTCAACATTAAAATACCATCATATTTTGGCTTAAAACATCCCATATACCCCTACTTGCATAAAAAAACATGTGTATCCAACAATACCACACATTTGGCAAACAATATCCTGCAATTTTTTAAAAAAATAATAATTTGAGATACCTTTATTGTTATTTGAATAATTTGAAATATCCCCTTGTACAAATCAACGCCATTGATGGATATAAAACATGTTAACTCCATGGATTTTACTTCAATCAAGGTCAATATTGACAAAATCAAACTTACTTTCGCTGGAGATCATTTTCCACCACATAATAGAACTTCACACACACACACACATTAGGGTTTCATGTACGGCCTTCACAATAGAAAATCTTAAAAGAGCAATTACAGTTTATTGTTAAAGGTAAGCAAATGAATATGAAATTATGGGTTCAAATATATCCACTTCGTGGTGTTCTTATAAGGGCTAGGTTAGGGAAGAAAAAGGAAGAAAGTAACGATTACTTTCTTATTTTCTTTTCCTTTTTCCTTGAATTGCCTAGCCTACTAACAGTAAGGGGAAAATGGTCTCAACAATAGTCTAACACAGTCAAACTACGAGAGTAAATTAAAAAGAGTAACTTTAATTATGACCATTATTCAGGGATAACTAAAAAAATATCTAAACTTATTTAAGATAAATGAGATCTTATAAAAATTAAACCCTAAAACTTACGTGAAAGCGATGATATTTTAGAAATGGAATGAATATAGAGAAGGAACTTACTTAAGAGGGATCCCAAAGTTCTGAATTTGGTGTTGCTTTGGAAGAGGCTTGTTGGGTGAGGGTGTGAGAGATTTGGTGCGGTAGAGATGATGGTGGTTATAATTTTGTGTTTAATTGAATTTGATAATAAATAATTAATACTATTAAATTTTAATGAAGTGTTAGACTCATGAAACGTCAGCAAAGGTAAAATATCCTTAGTAAAGTGCGAGCAATAATAAAGGGTGTTGATAAATGCACACCATTTTATTGTCAGTAACACCTTCTATACCTTACGCCCACACTTTTAAAAAAATTATCATAAACACCCCAGTCCACCACCCTCTAATTTAATAACCATAATTATGTTAATACTCTTTCGTTATTGGGAGAATATTTTTATTGGTACTTGCTCGATATTAAGTATCTCAAACTTTATCAATAACTTAGAGTATGGCCCATTTTTTTTATATATACTCGTCTAATTTATGATGAGTAAATCTATTAATACTCTCTTATTAGTGAGAGAGTATATTCATTGGTACTCGCTTAACATTGAGCATCTTAAACTTCAGCAATAACTTAAGTTATAATCTATTTTTTGAAATATATTCTTTAAATTCATGGTGAGTAAATGTGATAAAATTATCCCATCATTGGGATAATATTTTCATTGCTACCCGCTCAACATTGAAAATCTAAAACTTAAACAAATCTGTGTGTATGAATTTTTTTCATTTTTTTTAGAAGATATGCATTTTTTTCGTTTGTTTTTTTCTTTTGTTTTAATATATATATATATGTGTGTGTGTGTGTGTGTGTTTATATGTATGTTTTGAATATATATATATAAACCACCAGCAAGTAGCCCAGTGGTAACGCATTGAGATCAGTCAGCGGCTGGCCACTATTCCATATAGGGGTATTTTCGGTTTTGGTTAGAGTAGAAACTAAAGTACCCCAAACCCAAACTAAATGTAAAAATTCGGTTTCGGTTCGGTTTCGATTTCTAAATCTTCGAAACCCAAACCCGAATCAAACTTTTCGGTTCGGTTTTGATTCGATTTTATTTGGTTTTGGCATATATATATCTTTTCTTTTTTTCAAATCAATTTAACATAACAATGTAACACTAACAATAATGTAAGAATTGTTCATATTCAAATTAAAGTCATGATTTTTTAGAATCATGGAGCAAACATATAGATACCATATTTTTTATTTAGTGACTATTTTATTTGTACATTTACAAAAATGAAACAAATTAAATAAAATGATGAATTATCTTGTCATCATGTATGTGATAAAAAAACTTAGCATTGTGTAGTTAATTCAATAATAAGGATTTGTGTAAATATTTTTTTTTATATTATCACAATATGTAATCAATAAGGATCATTTTCGGTTTTGGTTCGGTTCGATTTTTAAAATTTTGGTTTCAATTTTTTTTTTGTTCGAGATTTTACGGATTGGTCCGGATTGGTTCGGTCGATTTTCGAATTGGCTTTAACACACCTAGTTCCATATATAAATATATGTATATGTATATATGCGTATGTATATAAGTATGCTTTGAAGAAGAAGAAAGAGGAGGAGGAGAAGAAGAAGAAAGTGGTAAAAAATTGTAGTATTGTTTTATTGTGATTAATAATTAATTAATTATTAATTATTCTTTGTATAAAAAATAAAATGCGAAAGTGATAGAAATAAACTTTATTTTAATATTAATAAAATTTGTAGACGGTGTCGGTAACAGCAAAAGACCCGTAATAAATGCAGTTCGTCAATTCTTACTGCTCTAACAAAACCAGCGACTCGTCTTTGGCAATGGCCACTGCCACCAGCGCTTAAGTTGCTCAATCTCACTGCTACGCCGATTCAATTTTCGCCGTCCCGCACCGGTGCCCCCTAGTGTAAGATCCCCCCCTTCGAGTTTTTAGCATGGACCAAGAAAAAGATGAAATTCGAAGCTTTGGGGACGGAAGGGAATCTTCTATTGAAGAAGAAGACAATAATGTTTTGAGGTTTCTTGATTCCATGGACGCCTATCTACGCCTTGTGCATTCGTTATCCTCAACACTTCGCCAGGTAATTCCCGTATCTCTTTCTCTTTGTTTTTTTGTTTGTTTCATTGATTTTTATACGTACTTTTATTTATAATATAATAATTTGAACCCTAAAATCCGACACACTTTATTATGGAAGTAGCATAGAAATTCAGTCCATACTCCTTTTACTGATTAAGTGGAATGTAATTGTTTTTCATTTTTTTGCTCGCGAATATGGAATGGAGTTACGTGCTTTATGTAAGCCAGCAAAATTATTATAATTATAATTATAATTATTATAAAGACTTAAAAGTCTAAATCTACTCATAACGGTTGCAGTATCTCAATGGAATAATCAGCAATGAGCAATCTAATTCGGGATTTGGTTGGAACAAGAATGTGATTTGATCCCTTCTTCATTTCACAAGCTCGTAATTTGACTACAACGTAGAGATGGATTTTTGAAAAACATAATAAAGTTGATATTTTTTTTTCTTCCTAGTTAGGTCAGAGTTGAAAATGGTAAGTTGGACTTTCCGAATGCTCCATCTCTAACTTAAATGTGGGAGCTAGTACCGCAAAATATGTCCCTAGCTCTAACAGACAGTGCTTCCTTCCCTATGTCCGCTCCACCTAGCTAGACATGTTTTGACTTGTATAATGACCACACAGCGTTGCAACATACCAATAAGGGAGGTGCTCTAACTTAAATGTGGAAGGTAGTACTGCAAAATATGTCCCTAGCTCTAATAGACAGTGCTTCCTTCCCTATGTCCGCTTCACCTAGCTAGACATGTTTTGACTTGTATAATGACCACACAGCGTTGCAACATACCAATAAGGGAGGTTACTCAGCCTGTGCACCCAGAATTTTCCTTGACTAAACTACGTGGACTTGACAACTTGAATTCAAGTCTTGACTAAACTTAATTTGCGGATCACATTTACATTTGCAGTCTGTTTGTAAGAGGGCATGTTATGCACCAACCTAGGTGCGCGGATTAGGTCACTTGGCGTATGCTCAAGCTTTGTTGAGTGGCAGTGCTTTAATGGACCTTTGTATATATCTCTTCAACACGTGGATACAATTGTTGGACTTGCTCACATAACTTCTGATAATTTTCACACTTCCTTATGATATTTAATTTGTTTTATATTTTGGTACCTTCTTTGTTTTATCTTCTCATATTACGAGATAATAGAGGATTAAGCAAAAAGATAGAAATAGAGAGAGTGAGATTATCCTGTTAATGGAAATCTTCAGTGACAGGTGGCACCAAGGAAGGAGTGAAAGAGTTGGAATTTTCTGCTCATGGAATATTTTTAGATATGAAATTTGAATTGATGATAATCACCTACGCTTTATGAAATGCTGTAATATTTTATAAATTTCCACATTTTATAGGAACGTGAACTTCTAGACCAGAACTGCAGATTTGTTTTCATAGGCTAATATCAGTGTTTGGGAGACATTGCATGGTGTGATGTTTTATTCCATGCCTTTACATGTTGTGTTTATCATGGTATAATCATTAATATTTATCAAATGGATTATCTTGGCTATACAACATTAGCAGTAAATAAGGTTTTGAATATCTTAGACAAGGATTTATATTCCATAAAAACTTTCTGATGATCACGTACAAGAAAATCATCATATTTCTTCTCATTTGTTTTTGTTATTATTTCCTTGCATTTTTGCTCTTCAATATTCTCTTCTTCAGAATTATTGCACTGATGTCCTGGAGTTCTGTTCTCAATAATTCCCATTGCAGGGATGGCTGGAACTAGCCAGTGCTCGACATTCCATGGGTGCTTCACGTATTAGTAGTGCCTTGTTTGACCTCAAACACCACACTGCTGCAACATCCTTACAAGTCAAAGATCAAGATGGTATTTTATTTCTTGTCCTGCCAAAACCAGCTTATTATGTGTTGAAAGTCAGTTATACGGCTTGTGCATACTGTAAATGGCACTTGAGGTGATATGTTGTAGAAGAGTACTTTGGCCATTGCATTTATAGTAACACTTTGGACCTAGTTTTGTTACATTAGAAAATGCTGTCCATAACCTTCAAATCATGGGAAGGACTACCTAATGCTTTTAACATATAGTACAAGTATTTCAATGCTTTGTTTTTCAAAGTTCTCTCTTTGACAAATTAGCAGAGAAAATGTTTCCAAAAAGGAAGATAAGTTTATGTGTAAGCACTGGCACAAATGCACTTTGGCACTATGGCTTCCAACTTGAACATGGATTTTGCATATGTAATAAAATAGTTCTTTTGTTTTTATCAACAAATCCTTGTTGGTGATGATATTAATTAGTTTCCACTTCAAATGTAGCTGGCTCTGCTAACAAGCAAGCAGATTTCACATTGCTCAAATGGGGATCCCCTGTCAATTGTAAAATTGGCTCTGGGGAAGCAAAATTTGAGGAGGATGCGTTGTTAAAGAGGAAATCTAATAGCTCGCAGCTTCGGCAGCGGGCTGTCTCCCAGCATTCTGGTATGTTTTTGTTCTCCACTTTTTATGGATCATACTGCTGCTTAGGGAATAGTATGATCTGTTCCTTATGAGAATAAAAGTAGAATACTAGGAATTGACAACTAGCCACATAGTGGTATGTGGTGTATTTAAGGGCCTTTCTTTGTTAAACTCTGGAACATATGATATTTTCTTTTGCATGTCCAAAATTGTAGAAATAACATTTGGTTAGTTTCTGGCCAGATTTTTCCTGGCAGACACTATGTTTGTAGAAGTAGAATATTTGAAATATCTTGTTATACTTTGTTGGTTATTTTTGGAATTCGAAACATCATGACTCTCCCGTTGCTTATTACTTCGTCTTATATTTGTAAAAAAGAAATTCAGGAGAAAAGACCCGAAGCAGAGGGGAATGGATCTCCAGTTACAATTGACAACCAAGTAAGTGCTGTGCAAATGATCCTGGAGCATTTTTCATGATGTGTTACTAATAAGTCCAATTCTCTGTAACTAAAAATTACTATCTACAAGAACATTTTCAAACTTGTGAAACGTGTTGTGATGTTCAAACTGAAAAATGGTATGTAGTGTCATATTATTTCTCCCTTTTTTTAGCCAAAGAGGGGGAACACCCACCTCAAATTTATTATATCAAGAAAAAACAATTCATCAGAATCCCTTAAATCTGCAAGGAATCCGAGACTTATCTATGCGAACAATACCCTCAAGACCATTAGGCAATCTATTGAAACCTATGAATAAAACTCATACGCTGATGATGACACCAATGATTTGTAGCTTGATTACATTCTCTATACGCATGTTGAATCTTACCTTGAATAAGCTCCATCAACCCAATCATATCAGAAATCAAATACCCAATCTTCCAAGATGTTGTTGTTTACCGCTGAGAATATTCACAAGGACTTGAGAATCAGCTTCAATCACCGCATTTTAAACACTTGTTGCTTCAAACATGCTTGAAGCCCTTGTTAGAGAGCCCTAGCTTCAGCCCATATTAGAGCCAACCCCATAAAAATCCGATTGAGCCCGGATAACATTTCCCTTACAAGCCCTAAGAATAGATCCACTACCACAGAGACCTGGGTTCCCTCGAGAACTCCCATCTGAATTCAACTTAAAGCCAGTAACTGGGGGAGGCGCCCATCTAAGGATCAAACATTGAGAACTTTTAGCCTGTTGAAACTGCACATGTAGCAGATCTTCATCAGCCTTTTTTCTTTTACAAACAACATTAGAAAAACATAGGATAGAGATGGATTGCGGCACGGACTTTATAAGAAGGCACTGCTCTTACAGTTATTATCAAATCTAAAACACTTAATTTTCCCACAATTCCCAAAAGATAAAAACTGGCACAATAGAGGTGATGGCTTTATGACATTGAGATCTACTTTTAAGCAAGAATCAATCATTTAAGTGCAATATAGAAGTTGAACACCTAATACCCAGAAGTGATTCAAAATGAGTCCAAACCTCTCTAGCTACTTCACTCAAAACAAAAACATGTTGAGTAGTTTCTCTTGTGGCAGATCTTCATTTTCTTGTTTCATTTTTGTAGGTACAAAAAGAACGATCAAAATCTCTATCAGTGTTTGGAGCTTTGGTCTCTCCTAAGCTTCGAGCTGCCCAAGTTTCATTTGAGACAGGTGTACTACAAATTCTGTTTTATCATTTTGACTTCTTTAATCTCATACACAGAGACAGGAGCCACACAAATAGAGTCATGTTCTTTGTTACTTTCTTGCATCTGTTTGATTTGTTTTTAGCTTCTCACTAAACCTCCAGCTCTCAGGACATCACATCATACTGGATGCATAAATTTTGCAGCGTTTGTGACCTGTTGTGGTGATTCCTTCTTCTTTTATGCAGCTCTGGAGACACTTGTAGAAATCGCTAACATGCAATCATCAGTGCTATGTGCCTATGATCAGGTGCAGAAAGAGATGGTGAACACCACAGGAGGAACAAAGGTTGGTTTCTCCTCGTTTGGCCCTACTTCCTGAAGTCGAAGTCTATCCTCATCCTTTTCCAGTAAAATTTGTGATTGTTTTATTGTTGCTTATGAACCCAAGACCGTTTGATCAGCTATATACCTGCCCAACCAACCTGAAAATAAATAAATAAACAAATACCCTCCATCTCCTCACTACGTCAAATACCAAATTTCCCCAGAAAAGAAGAAAACACAATTTAGGAGGGTTCAAGATGACGAATATGTGCTTATTTAGGAAGGGGTAACATGCCTACTGGCAGCATCAATGTGCATTTTGTTTACGGTTCTAAGAAGTTGAGCTATCGTTAACCAAAGCTAATCCATGTCTTTACACAAGACCACCTGCACTTCTGAGAGGGTTTTTCTCGAACAGGATTGACCGCAGAATTTGGGAGTAATCGAGGAACTATCAGTTCAGAGGATTGACTGACTAGTTTTTTCTAAAACAGTTCTGCTTGCTGATTGTACTCTCGTGACCTCTGTTGATATGTTTCTTTGCTTTCCGTTTGGGACTGTAACTGCTTCAGTTTGTTGGATCCCATTCCTCAGGCTGGTGCTTAGGACTTCACGTATATTTGTGTTTACACTTTTCAGAAAGTAGTTGTATGAATGTGTTGGGCGTTAAAAATAACATGAATGTTTGCTATGGATTGATTTCCAACGAGCTACATGATTTTGCAACGTACTTTTGCATTCTGATCAGTGTTTTAAAAAGCGTAAGTCTAGGCGTTTGCTTGTCCGAAGGCAAGGCGTAGACCTATGCGACAAAACGTAAGCCTTTCGTATAAAGCATGTTATATTAAAAAAATAAGAAATAATTAATATGAAGTTTATAAATATTAAAATAGGTTTCTTTTTTGTTATCTTGGAATGAGATTTTTTCAATTTAAGAAGTGAAATGTTAAAATAAAAATAATTTAGGGGGTTTGTTTTAAATATCAAAAAAAAGTTTCTCATCCATTTAGTAGAGCTGTTAGTAATTTTGTAAATATCTAATATACCTAAGGTCAATTAGGTCATTTATCACTTAAAAATTAAAACCCTACACCTCTTCTTTACTCTCTTTTCCTAATACAACATTACCACCAAACATAGTTGCCATCATATTCTTCTTCCATCTTTATTCTAAGGTTGTTTTCGGTTTCGGTCAGGGCAAAAAGTAAGCTACCCTAAACTCGAACTAAATTTAAAAATTTGGTTTTGGTTCAGTTTCAATCTCTAAATCTTTTAAACATAAACTCGAACCAAATTTTTGGTTAGGTTTTACTTGGTTTTGACATATTTTTTTTTTTCTAATAAATTTAACATAAAGATGGAATACTAATATTAATGTAGGATTGGTTTAGATTCAAATTAAAGTCAGTTTTTTAGAGATAAGAAGCAAACATATAGAAAATATTTTCTCTATTTTATTTGAACATTTACAAAAGTAAAACACATGAAATAAAATGATGAATTATCTTAAAATCATGTATCTCGATTTTCGAATTGGCCTTAACACCCCTACCATCTCTATCTTCATCTTCCACTTTTTTAACATGTCTTAACTTTGTCATCGTCCACCATTTTTTGTTGACACCGTCCGTTATTTATCGTTGTCTCAGCCCAATCATTCTCATTTTGCACTTTCGCCCATTTATCTCTCTTTCTCGTTCGCATGAAAGGCCTAAGCCTTTAACGCCTAGGCATAAAAGGCTAACGCCTCAACGAAAATGCGTGAGCTTCATCCAAAAGGATTGCGCCTAATATGCAAAACGCAGTTCGTAAGAAGCTTTGAGGTGAAATCATTTGAAGGCACAATAATCCGCGCATTGAGGCACCCCACTAACGCCTTTGAAAACATTGATTCTTATCAATTCCCAAGATGCAAGGTTATTGATTCCCAATGCCGAGTTACTTTTAAACGTATCTACTGATTCAAGTAGTTGTATATCATATCAAAGTGTAGCCAAACCAAGATATATATATATATACGGAAAATTTCAAGTGCGGAACAGTCCATAGGGATTGGACTTTTAGCGATAATTTTTCATCGATAAAAGCATTTCCTCGATGTTTTGGCGACAAAAAATCATAACTATATATATACATATATATATATGTATATATATATATATATATATATACATATATACATATATGTATATTCAAAAAAAAGAAATCTTGATCAAAATTTGATGGACTTCAACTACTTGTATGGTTTGAATTTGCAAAGTCTAGAGTTTACATTTACAGCTCTCCATTGATCATTGATTTTTCACTTTTCATCATTCCTCAATGGAATTTTGCCCACTTTTTTTTTTCATCATACTGTTCTTTTCAAGAATAAGCTCCTCTAGCTTAATCAATGGACACCCGATTATCCAGTTATCATAGGGTTTGGTCATTGGTTTTTAAAGATCTGTTTGATAACAACATGAAAAATGATATATATATATATATATAATACTAGGTATTGCCCGTGCCGTCCGGCACGGTGAAATAAAAATATTAAATACAAATAAAGAGACCCCATGTTCGAATTGTACATGTCAACTTTACTAAATTAACATAATAAACTATCATAGATAAGAATGGCATTAGGTGGAGCTTACGAGATTTTTTGTCAAATCTTGAATTGTAAATTAAAAAGCATATTAATTTTAGTATAAAATAGTTAGCTTGAGTGATAAAATGGTAGACAACGCTACGGGAGGTTAACAAAACTTATATACATGAACCAGGGGGGTGGCGGGCGATAAAACTGAACAAAATAATATTATATAGGGATATCAAAAAAGTATAAAACTCACATGCATGTATGGAAACTTTTTTACTCCTATTCATACTGACTATAAAATGGATATTCAACACACATAAAGGGAGAAATTCAAAAGCATATGCACTATTCTTAACCCAGATTGCCACTAAAATAAAACAAATAATTATTGGATCTTCAACTAAATATATATATATATTATAAAATAAAGTTGCGATCTCCAACTAAATGAGTTAATAATTGCTAATAAAAATGAGCACTCATATATACATTATTAAAATGAGTTACATAAACCCATATATATACCTTCTTAAAAAAAAGTAAACCACAAAATATTACATTTTTCAAGAGAGTAAACAACAAAAAGAGTAGAAAATCTCAAATATTTTGATGGGTGTTTAGTCATGAAAATTTTAAGAAAGAGAGATATATATATATATATATATTTGGTGAGAGAGAAAGAGTGTTGTATTTATAAAAAAATTGTGAGGGGAAAAAGTGAGAAAATTTTGAAATTTGAAAATCTCAAATTGTATATTTTTATTATTATATTAAGGTGAAAAAGGAAAATAAAAAAGTATTATGTAATTGGGTAATTTGATATCTTAAAAACACATTTAAAGGGTTTACATTTCTTTTTGGATTATAATAGTTTTCTATAATTTTGACCATTTGTCTTACACGTAACTTTATATCTACAATTTTAAATATACAAACTCTTACATGGTATTTTGTTTTAGATTTAATGTATTTTGAATTTCAAAAAAATAGATAAAGAAAAAAAATAAGAGATTAAAATTGGTGGAATAAGAGAGATAAAAAGTTGTTGACTTTCTTGATTTGATGGGTTGAAAACACATCTAATGGTCCAATTTTTTTTTTCTTTTTTGCAAATTAATGTGGACCATTGATTAGATAATTTGGTGATGTGATAGTTCTTTCCTTTATAATATAGATATATTTAGTTGAAGATCCAATAATTATTTGTTTTATTTTAGTGGTAGCCTGGGTTAAGAATAGTGCATATGCTTTTTAATTTCCCCTTTATGTGTGTTGAATATCCATTTTATAGTCAGTAGGAATAGGAGTTAAAAAGTTTCCATACATGTATGTGAGTTTTATACTTTTTTGATATCCCTATATAATATTATTTTGTTCGGTTTTTATCGCCCCCCCCGGTTCATGTATATAAGTTTTGTTAACCTCCCGTAGTGTTGTCTACCATTTTATCACTCAAGCTAACTATTTTATACCAAAATTAATATGCTTTTTAATTTATAATTCAAGATTTGGCAAAAACTCCCGTAAGTCCCACCTAATGCCATTCTTATTTATGTAAGTTTATTATGTGAATTTAGTAAAGTTGACATGTACAATTCGAACATGGGGTCTCTTTATTTGTATTTAATATTTTTTTATTTCACCGTGCAGGACGGCACGGGCAATACCTAGTTTATAAAAAAATTGTGAGGGAAAAAAGTAAGAAAATTTTGAAATTTGAAAATCTCAAATTGTATATTTTTATTATTATATTAAGGTGAAAAAAGAAAATAAAAAAGTATTATGTAATTGAGTAATTTGATATCTTAAAAACACATCTAAAGGGTTTACATTTCTTTTTGGATTATAATAGTTTTCTATAATTTTGACCATTTGTCTTACAAGTAACTTTATATCTACAATTTTAAATATACAAACTCTTACATAGTATTTTGTTTTAAATTTAATGTATTTTGAATTTCATAAAAATAGATAGAGAAAAAAAGATAAGAGAATAAAATTGGTGGAATAAGAGAGATAAAAACTTGTTGACTTTCTTAATTTGATGGGTTGAAAACACATTTAATAGTTCAAATTTTTTCTTCTTTTTTGCAAATTAATGTGGACCATTGATTAGATAATTTGGTGATGTGATAGTTCTTTCCCTTATAATATAGATTTGATTTGTGTGAAAAGTTTAAAAATAAGTTGAGGCATGTGGTGATATATCTTCTTACTTTTTGACTTTTTCTATGAAAAAAATTTCTTTGGGGGTTAAGGAAAAAATTTATTCCATAAAAACTAATGAATGATAAAGGACATTTATTCATAAAAATGAACATAATGGATTGCACTTTATGGAGTTGTTATTCAAACTAGGGTACTTTCTGAACTTAATTAGGGAAATAGGGTGGTTTTGATCTTATTTGTGAAAATGGGGTTCGTTTAAAAACGCCAGTCAAATTGGTGGTTTTTGTGTTAAAAACGCTAGTCACTCCAGCGTTTTTAAGTGTAAAAACGCTGGTCAAGATGGCGGTTTTAAGTTGGCCAAAATTCACTCCTCCTAAAATCGCCGGAGCAATAATTGATTTATGTTGAAGAATTGCCATTAGGTATAGTGTTTTTAATGGTAAAATTGCTACATTTGGTTGCGATTTTAAGTGGATTTTTTTTTGCCTTCAGCCCTACATAGGTGTTTCGAACAAGCAGAAAACCTAATTTCTTAACATAGCAGCCGCCAGTCAAATTAAAATTAAATTATATATAAAAATCCACAACTTAATCAGAAAAACAAATATAATCACTTAGGGTGCGTTTGATTGCAAGTATGGAATTTACATGGAAATAAAATAAGTTCCAGGTAATTGAATTGCCTAGAATTGAGTTGCATGGAAAATGTAATTAAATGTGTTTGATTGCCTTAATTTTCTACCCGGAAAATATTGGTTGTATTGTGGCATTTTTAATGTAGAAAAAATTATGTGTATTTTTTTTTACATAATTTTATAGTCATGATGGATCTTGTTTAATTGATCTTGATGAGTAGATTTTAAATATAATTTTTTTATTAAATTTTGAATTTAATATTAATTTTAACATACAATGATGAAGCATATAAATTTATGTTGTATTATAAGATTTGAGATATTAATTGCTAAGAAAAAGAAAATAAGTCTAAAAATTCAAATTATTCTAGAAAAATAAAATAAAAAATTGTCAATTTAAAAGGACAAGAGTACATGTAATTGTAAAGGCTTTTACTTTCTTGACCGAAATTTTCTTTTATGTGACAAAGCCTTCTATTTAAATTTCGGTCAAGAAAGTAAAAGTCTTTATAATTACATGTACTCTTGTCCTTTTAAATTGACAATTTTATATTTTTTTTCTAGAATAATTTGAATTTTTAGACTTATTTTCTTTTTCTTAGTAATTAATATCTCAAATCTCATAATACAACATAAATTTATATGCTTGATCATTGTATGTTAAAATTAATATTAACAAAAAAAAATACTAAAGTCTAAAACTTAATTTAACATAAACTCGATGGATTG
This sequence comes from Lonicera japonica, assembly GCA_021464415.1. NCBI lineage: Eukaryota > Viridiplantae > Streptophyta > Magnoliopsida > Dipsacales > Caprifoliaceae > Lonicera > Lonicera japonica. The sequence goes on from CM038466.1 coordinate 1,000,729, forward strand.
TTAAAATTTAAGTTTCAAAAGTTGAAATCAAATAAAATATTAACAAAAAAATATAGTGAAAAACGAGTTAAATTAAATATTTGTTGGTTAGAGAAATAGAGGTGATCAAGCATACACTTAAAGAAAGAGGGAGAAAATAAGTGACTATATTTGTTTTTCTAATTAAGTTGTGGATTTTTATATATAATTTAATTTTAATTTGAGTGGTGGCTGCTGTGTTAAGAAATTAGGTTTTCTGCTTGTTCGAAACACCTATGTAGAGCGGAAGGCAAAAAAAAATCCACTTAAAATCGCCACCAAATATAACAATTTTACCATTAAAAACACTATACCTAATGGCAATTCTTCAACATAAATCAATTATTGCTCTGGCGATTTTAGGAGGTGTGAATTTTGGCCAACTTAAAACCGCCATGTTAACCAGCGTTTTTACACTTAAAAACGCTGGAGTGACTAGCGTTTTTAACACAAAAACTACTAGTTTGACCAGCGTTTTTAAACGGACCCCATTTCTACAAATAAGATCAAAATCACCCTATTTCCCTAATTAAGTTTCGAAAGTACCCTAGTTTGAATAACAACTCCACCTTATGATATGAATCAACTTATTTTCCATTATCTTACATAAATCAAGTGTTTTTTATTTTTATTTTCTATGTTGTTATCAAACGGAACGTAAATGTAAAAATGGTCCTTGCATGTGAAAAAAAAATTGGAACAAAATTAAGTATATTTCATCAAAGCCATAAGAAGTGAGTATGCCTCTTTCCATCTGTTTATAACACAATCCCCTCATTATGACATGAATATTCAATTCCTATTTCTTGATCAATGTTGAATTTTGTAAAGAGAAGAGAAGAGAGTTTTTTTTATTTCATGTATCAAATATAAAATTACAACTAAATTTATAACCAAACCAAAGCCATAAGAAGTGAGTTTTTTTATTTCATTGTGAAAATGTGGGAAGATTCTTTGATTGATTGTATCAATAAAATGATTCATTCAATCAAATTGTTTACATCAATCAATGAGATCTTACACCTATAATTAATTATAATAGTAAATAACATAATCAATCCAATAATCTTAACATTCCCATTCAAGTTGGAGAGTAGATGACAATCACTCCTAATGTGTTGTAAACAGAATTAACCACAAGCTATAAATGCACTTAATTTGCTAAAGGTAGTATCAGTGGCAATAGCACGAGTGAGTAAATCACGAGAAGTAGAGGTGCAATAAAAATTGGTGGAGCATGGAGTCGAGTAGTACTTAATATTTGGAAATCATTTAAACCCATCACAAGGTGTACTTTGAAACACCTATCGAGAAGGTGAGGTGTACTCTTAACAAAACAATCAAGAAGCAGAGGTGTACTTTTAAACACCTATAACATGGGGTTTATTTAAGAACCAAATGGTATAGCTCTAAGATAAAAGTGTGCCATGAGAACAAAGTTTAAGAGATATACAGATAATAGGGATGGAAATCAAGGGAGAGACAATGAGAGCAGTGGAAGTAAGATGATATATACAGGAGGCTATAGTTTTGTTGGGATTAATGAAATTCGATGGGTACTGGCTTTAGTGGTCCAACGAACGATAATACGTTATCACCCGCCGACGAGAAAGAAGTATTCTTAAGACCCCAAGGAAAAAGATCTTACTCCTCTGATACCATATTGAATTTTGTAGGGAGAAGAGAAAAGAGTTTTTTTATTTCCTATATCAAACATAAAATTACAACTGAATTTATAACCAAACCAAAACAAACAAAATGTGTGAAGAATCCTTGATTGATTGCATCAATCAAATGATCCCTTCAATCAAGTTGATTACATCAATCAAAGAAGTCTCACACCTAAATTAACTATAATAATAAATAATATAATCAATCCAATAATCTCAACAATCAGGATTACTATTTCCTAGCTTCTCTTCTGTAGTAACAAGTACTTTCTCAAGTAGAAAAGAAAGGATCATCAACAAAGGGGTATAATGTTCTAAAAAAAAAGGGGGTATAAAAATCAGGAAGAAAGAAACTTTACTAACAACCAAATCTATATATAAAGCTATTGAATTCGATTTAACTTTTCCTATTCTAACACTTTTATTTATTTATTTTAATTAAAAAAAATACTTTTTGGAGTTGAATTCGCGATTTATTAATAAAAGTACTTTATCATTGGTCTACTTCATCATTTGTTTGATATTTTTCATCTTAACTTACATTTCTGTGAGAATTGAAAGATAGTATGTACAAGTAACACGCAAGTTTAAGTGTCTAGTATTACAAATACTGCATAAAATGTAGTGGACTACATTACATGGTAGGGAGGCCCTGTAAGATCACACATCAGGGAGGAATGTGTTAGAGAATGGTCATATGAAAATAGTCAAAATTAAAAAATTAAAAAAAATACAATAAGATCAAATGCATCTATCGAATTTTATTCAAAACTAATATTGAACACCATGATCTCAAGACAACACAAATTCACGTACGCTCTCCATTTCTCTTTGAAAAGAAATGTCGAAATGATATGAAAACCCTTAAAAAAATGCCAACTGAATGGGTGACAAAAAGATCCAAATATACTCACTATCTAGTCGATCAAAATTTTCAATTAAGCCCGTAAAAAGTGCAAACTCAAATTTACACCCAAACGAAAGATGTGGATGGTGTTTTCTTTCATTTATCAATATTTAAGCATTTTTCAATTGGTTAAAGCAACAACTGGAGTCATTTTTTTGAGATTATAAAGGAGTCGTCATTGGAGCTTATTATTTTGATTTTGGTGTTAGTACGGCCTTTTTTTGCAAAGATCTCAGCAATTATTCAAGATATATAGTATACTCATCAGCGTGGTTGGTATAAGCTCTAGACCTAGTTGGGCCTTGTGATTGTTATTCAGTGCTTGCAATTATTTTCTTATCCCCCCCCCCCCACACCCCCCCCCCCCCCCGCCTAACGAGTTGCCATAAGGTGGCATAGCTACAAGCAACTTATTTTTGTTATGCATTTCTACTGCTCCCATATCTATAGGAACAGAAACGATGTTGTGGATTGTATGGCATCATTGAGGCTTGATCATCTGGTTTTGACTCGGTGGAATAGGTCTTTTCATCATAAGCTAACTTAGTGGAGTGTGACATGTCATCTTTCTCTACTTATACATTTAGATTCCACTAGTTATGAGGATATTCTTTTGCATTTTTCTTTTCATAATAGTCTCTATTTGGTTTGGTTTGTTCAATTTTTATTGGTTAGAATATAAAGCCCATTGTCAAAAATTTATTTTGACTTTTGCAATTATTTCAAGGACAGGTCGATGCCCTCATCCATTTTCTTTGTATAACATCGAGTCTAAACTTTTTAAACTCACTTTTTATTTTTATTATTTACAAAATAACACTCTAAACCCGTGATTTAATTTTTGGGGACTTGAGCTTTCCCTTGAAAAGAAAAAAAAAGCAGCATTTTTCAAATTACTAAAAACAAAACCTTCTCCAATGACTCGTATAATTAATATACATGTCGTGTTTATATGTAGTATTTTCCCAGCTAATGTAATTAATTAAAATATTCCCCCCGAGTCTCGTTTTAAACTACTGCGAGGGAAAAGGAGTGCATTTTACTTTTCTTTGCACGGCTTTCCATACATGAACAAGAGGAACTACTACGTTATATTTCAGTGTTGTAAGTTTTACTATCACAGGTATAGGTAAAGGTATAAGTATAATCAAAAATATAATTTACGAACTAAATTAAGTTACTTTTCGGTCTCGTTTGATTCGCAAATTTGAAAACTCTATAACAGTAAATTATTAATTTTTTTTGTTTTATAAGCACAAATTCCGGAAATACTTTCGTGACAGAGAAAAAAATAGGAGAGAAAATCATTCTACTCAAATCTCATAGGATTGATATTTTCTTATGATTTTCTAGTATTTATTACAAAAGTTTCGAATAACAATACTTATGTCTAACTATGTTATTACCAAATTTACTCATTGAATCACTTTCCTTTGTTTTTATTTTAAAATACAATGGTACTATTGAAATATTAATATATTTTTACTTTCCTTTCCTGTACCAACCAAACACCAAAAGAGAAAACAAATATTATTTCCTAAATACTTTCCATACTTTATCAAACAAAAGAAAAAAAAACTTGACAAGAACTTTAGTTTTCCACCCTCGTAGAAAAGATAAGGAAATTAATTTATTTTTTTTGTAAACCAAACGAGACTCAGTGATTTTTTGGTTCCAAGGCCGGGATGCAGCAACAAACATGTTTCTTAATTTTTATCCTGGTTTCCAAGTGGACTAGTACGCGTGCGAATCAAAATTTGCACTTAATTATTTTCTGTCTTAATCTTTGTATGTGACATGAACATAATTTTGAAACTGGAAGAACAGAAATAATTAAATAGTTAAGAAAAGGTTAATTTAATCAAGACAATAAAAAAATACTAATTAATAACAAATGATCGATTTCACCTTTATCATTTAATTAAAATTTGTTCAAGTAGGATTATCTGAACGTACTACATAAAGAGAAAATATAGACACGCATGGCTACAAAGAAATAGATGGATTAATTGCTTAATCATTTTAATTATTACAGTAAAATTGATTCGATTAAGCATGCATGCATATATATATATATATATATATATAGTTACTAGCTAGTACTAATAATATTAATATTAATATGTAGCCAATATATGTTGTCCTCGAGAATTACTACATTATTAAGTGGTAATTGATGGTTTGCTCCTTCCATGTCTTGTCCTTTTCCAGATATATCTCATAAAAGCTTGCTTCCCCATTTCCTTTTATGGTAACTCCACTTGTGCTTCGAGTACCATACCATCCCTTCATATCAATATCATATATAAATTAATTAGTACGTTAAATTATTAATTAATGTATATCATAATTAAGATTAGATATTAAATTATTAAAAAATTAGCAGAAATTAATATAATTAATTACCAGAGGAGTATCAACGCCAACAAAAAAATGGAGCTGAGGCTAAACTCCCAGTCAAGAGAACAGATATGAGGTAACTTGCTTTCATCATCAACTTTAACAGTATCCCTCATTAGTTTAGTAACCATCTCCTTCATGGGAATATCATCATCATCAACTTCCTCTTCACCGTATTTGTTTAGTAAATCCTTGAAATTCAGTTTCAATCGCTCAGCCTGAAAATGAATGCATGGCCCATCCCATCTCATGATTAAGCGCGCAATCGATTAAACTATTTGTTTAATTTTATATTATATATAATGTTGCATGTACCAACTAATATAATTGAGATTAATTAAATGCAAATGAAATACAGTAGCTAGATATATATATATATATATATATATATATCAAGTACTAATTAATGATGATGATAGAGGTTATCGGAGGGAAAACCTCTCTAAATTTTATTAGAATGAGCAAATTTAACAGCTAGAAAATAAGACGGTAATGGACTACGGACTCAGAGCATTTATTAGAGTTGTTGATCGAAGCAAACTTGATCGATCAAGAAATAAATCTCTCTCCGGCCCCAAAACTTAAGTCGTTAGGTAATGAACTAATAATGTAATTCCTTCAACAAAAGGTTAAGTTTAACAATTAGTTAGGTAGGGTACCTTAGGCCAGGGAGAGTCGAGTTTTGAATTAGAGAGGACGTGAATACCAGGAGGAATTTCCTGAATGGAAACAGCTCCCCCTTTAGGCCTGTTGGTTAGATAGACCATCTTGCTGCTGCTGCTGCTGCTCTTATTCTTTGTACCTGCTAGTTCTACCATTATCAAGTTGAATCTATTGTACTCGTGCCCTTCTTTTGCCAATTCCTCAGCAAATTCCATTGCCCCCTTTTTGCTCTGTGTAAATGTGTATATTCGTGTCAATTAAAGACGACACATGCATTAGACTTTTAATATATATTTAAGTAATTAGCTTATGAGTTTAGTCGATCGATCTGCATGGGCACGTACGTAATATATGTAAAATATTAATTGTATTAATGGTAATGTTACCGATATGTGTGTGTATATATATATATATATAATGGACCTGTAAGTAGCGGAGAGGAAGGTCTCCTCTGGTCTTGGCATCTGGTAGAGTGTGAAACTCCAAGAAGTTGGTTAAGAAAGCAACTTTGCCATGTTTGGAACAAGCAAGCCATGTACCCCCTCCTACTTCTTCCCTCCCTCCCACTATATCTCCCCCTTCCCACCACCACCCAGCCGGCTTCGTTGCCCTGTTGTGGTACTCATCTCTGTTGAGCAATACCATAAATTCGTACACAGGGTGTGCTTGCCATACAAACACTGCTATGCACATTTTCTTTCAATTCTTCAGATTGATCAAATAATTTTTCTCTTCTCTTATTAGCTACAAGTATAAATAAAAAAGTTTTCATATTATATTATTAACCCAAACTATTTATGAATATATAAAATAAAAATAAAAAATGTAGTAGTAGTAGTAAAAGAGCTCATCTGACAAGGGTATCACGAGTGAAGGGGATTCATCGATCGGTGGAGCTCATCAAAATCAAATTCGGTGGTCCCTAGCTAGCATGTTTTCCACATTTTTCATCCAAGACTATATATTTTTTATATATATATACCTATTCATTCATGATTAGATTTTCATATACCGACAAACTGACAATGGTATCTGAATGAGCGAGCCATCTCCACACGGAATGAAAATTTACGTTGTAGCTCAGCTCGCTAGCATTTTAATATAAGGGTGCATTTGATTACAAGCATAGAATTTGTATGGAAAGAAAATAAATTACAGGCAATTGAATTGCCTAGAATTGAGTTGCATGAAAAATGTAGTGTAGTGTGTTTGATTGCCTTAATTTTCTATCCGAAAAATATTTGTTGTATTATGGCATTTTTAATATAGAAAAAATTATTGGTATTTTTTTTTTACATAATTATATCGTCATGATAGATCTTGTTTAATTGATCTTGATTAGTAGATTTTAAATATTAAAATTTTATATTATTTTGAATTTTATATTTTAAGTTATGGCATTTTTTAATGTATAAAATGGTAAAAACTTTGTCTCGTGAACCGTGCTCAAGCATGAAAAACAAAAAATCACCTCCCCCAAAGAAAACATTTTCCTCAATTGCCTTGAAAATGCACATGTGTAAGTCAAAAGTGGGAATTGAATTGCCTAAAAAAAAGCCAATCAAACACCTTAAGTTGTCAAATCAAATAAAAAATGCTCATTTTTCATGAAAAATGTTGCCAATCAAACACATCATAATTATATTGTTTAAGTAATACTATTTTTTTTTCATTAGACTATAATATTGCTTTAAAATAATTGTGTTACGTGTTTTTATCATCATCTGAAAATATAGATAATTGCATTATTCTATTCAATTAATAGCTTAGATTTATTTGTAAAACTTTAGTGAAACATTGACATTTGGATGCAGATTTTTCACATAAAAATATCACATCAAATTATTTAAAAAAAGATCAAAAAAGAAAAATAAAAACTTGAAATTTGAAATCATTTCTTTTAACACGTCTTTCTCTCTACACTAGTGTTCGCGATTCTCACACCTTCTCTCTCCCTTAATTTCCATCCCTAATTAAAGCTTGCTTTATTTACTTTCAAATAGCAAATGAACCATTTGGCCAGTGCCCTTCATTCTCTCAGAAAAATTCCACTTTATCAAAAGCCTCAAAAAGTTACAAAGAGTGAATCTCTCGACTACATCTCTGTCGTGCTAAATGGGGCTCACTAGTCCGTACACATAATAACATAATTACTTATAATTTAAACATCTTCCTAACTCTACCGGTGCGTAGATTCACCATCAAGCACATAGTAACCGAACTCAAACACCTTCCTGACTCCACCAACGTGCAGTGGATTCACCATCAAGTACAAAGTAGCCGAGTTCTTCTTGACTCCCCAATATAAATACTTTTGTGTCATAGGTGTGAAGTTTTATTTTAAAATATTTTTATGCGGTGATACTCTCCTACTTATAGATTAATGTTAATTTCTAAAAAATTTTCATCTAGAATCAATAGTTTGAGCCAACCATTCTAAAAAACTTTGTTGTCGTTTGGCAGAGATGGTCAAATGAGGTCGTAACAACTCCGGCACAATAACGATGATCCTCAATCCACACCTCTGGCACAATGCTCTACTCCCGGTATCACGCCTCCGGCACCGCACCATATTTTTGCTTCCTTGATATTAAGGTTTTGAACAATGATTTGTAGGTGAAATTAAGTGAGAGAGTTTGACATGGTAAGAGAGAGAGAGAGAGAAAGTGTATCTAGTTTTTGTAGAAAAAAAAGAACTATTTTGAACTTTCCATTTTTATTTTTATTTTGAGTTAATGAAAAGGGACAGGTGCCTTCCTTTCTTATTAATTTTTTTCCCCTAATTTATTTGTTTGGTTCGGTGGTAAGAAGGCAAAATTTTCCTCTTTTATGGATCTAAGGTTTCATTTGAGTTCTAAAATTTTGAATTTGATTTTCTAAATATATTTGTATTCGGATATATAAATGTAGTTAAATAAAGTAGATTTCAAATATTATTTTTATTTTTTTCTTAAAAACAATTTTATCTTTGAAACTTAAATATTTTGGGTTAACTTATTTTTTTTTTGGAATTACATAATTTGAACTTTTTCTAAAACTAATACGTTTTTTAAAATATTATAAGAATGTAGTGAGAGAAAGTTGAGATAGTTTGCATAAAATTGTGACATTTTAAGATTTCTTTTGATAGCATACATAGATTTCTGATGTAAGAAAAAAATTTTAGGTTTTGGATGCGTCAAGAATATTTGAGAAAGTATGAAGTTAGAATTGAATTTTATGGTTGTTCTTTAATGTTTTAATTTAAAAATGTTAGTATTATTAATTTAAAACACATAATGTTATTCAAACTTTTTAATTTAATAAGCTCAAAAAGGGATAAAAAAAAATGTTTTTCCACCTAACAATTACAAAACAAGCGTTTTTCAAAAACAAAATAAAATAAACATAAATGAGAAGAATACGCTGAAACATAAATGAAACAAAAAACATATACAAGTAAATAAGTAATGCAACATCAAAATTTATATGTTTACTCTATAGCTCTCCCCCAAAGTTAACAGCAATACAATTTTTTTTTTTTTGTTTTAATATATCTCATTTGATGCATTTTGGAAGTTGTGCGTATTTTTTTATGGTTATTCTTCTTTGTTCTATTTATTTTACTTTCGTACAGTCTAAGAAAAAAAAAATTTGGTAAATTGATTAGCGTTTATATCTCAAGATCTACATTGGTATTAGATACAGTTATGTAGATGCATGTTCTTTTAAACTTAATTTTTGTATTCCAATATACAGTTAAGTAGATGTATATTTAAGCACATTATTAAGGATATTTGGGCATCTTATTAAAGAATCCAGCTTCATCTTTTTTTTTTTTTTTTTTTTTGCATTCACTGTTGTAAATATTAACTAAAATTGTGTGGTTGATCAGACAAGTAATAATTTTCACTCAACTGTTCATTTTATTCATTATAACGTGCGGTTCAATATGGGAAATACATAGTATACATATATATATACTAGTACAAATGACTGAATGTGGATAATCTCAAGTGATTTACATTTTTTTATATACATATCAACTTCTACTTTAATATATAAAACAAAACTAGATCTTGGTCAGCATAAAACTTATTATTTGAGAGGGTTTAGAAATTCAATCCTAGCAATTGGAACTCGTACAAACTCTTAATTTGTATAAAAAGATAATGGGTCTTCCACGTTATTTAATTACATCATAAAGCTAACTAGCTAATTCTACAAATAGTGAAATAAACCTGCAAGGTGGTTTGCCCTATTTGTATCCGACAATACCTTGGAGTATTAATTACAACAAAATTAGAACTATGCTACCCAGTAAGTACAAGTAAATACTTTCGATCAATGCAACTTCAAAATCTTGATTCACTTTGTGTGATGTGGGGCTAGGGGTTATAGAGAAATAAAATATTCGTTCAATACTCTTTGAGTACATACCATGTGACAACACTCTAAAATGTATTAATATGTGAGCGTTAAACAAATACACATTAGTTCTTCATATATATTTATATATATATTTTTTCTACAAACATTCAATAAGGGTTTATTTGGGTTTTGGCCCCCATTTAATTTTCATAATTAAGTTTGGTACCACTTTTGTTTTTTCTTTGGCTTTGGCCCCCATTTTGGACGGAACCTCAGAGTCAACGGGTCAAGCCGTTAAAAAATATCTAGACTACCTAAAATGCTCCGGTTAAACACACCACTACCACACCACACTTAACCAAAACACGATGCAACCCTCCCACCCATTTCATCGATACAGAGGAGAAAAAAAAACGGAGGACAAAAATACAAAGGAAGAGAAGACTACAGTGATAATAAAAGGAAAAAATAAATTTTGTGGAGCATTGGTACAGATATGCCTTTATTTACTAGTGTTAGAGTTTATTTTTATACTAGGGTTTGTTTTATTCTCTCTGACGTAGGGTTTTAGGGTTTACTAGTGTTGTAATAAGTTAGGGTTTTTGGTACTTCGAGCTTATTTGTTATTTTGTGAAATAATGTTTGTTTTATAGGTTTGATTTGGATATTTTTATAATGAATCATCTATTTAGGGGCTAATATGTCTTCATGAATGCTAAATTAAGGGGTTTTTGGTCTTTCCATGTCTAAATTAAGGGTTTATTTATTGTTATTGTTGTCTGTTGTGATGCCTTTTACGTTTTTTTATATTATATTGATGTATTTGATATATTCCACTGAGTTTTCAAATTTTCTTTATTATGTTGCTGTTATTTGCTATAGAATAACATGGCTTTGCGTGGTTTAAGGGATTTGTGGTGTCAATTATAGGGGCAAAGGTACATATAGGGGAAAAAAGTATTTACTTAAATGACATTGATGGTGGTGAATTTTGCTTCATTGATCTGGTAAAAGACATTGAAAATGGATGCGGGTTTAAAGATGGTAAAATTGAATGGATTTCGAATAGGTCAATAGTAGTAATTGAGAATGACAGTCAACTACTGAACATATAGGACCATATTAAAAACATCAATGATGTTTTTAACTTATATTATACTCAATATTTATATTCCATTCCTATAACCAAAGAAAAAGTGTCTAGTAATTCTCCCACAAGCAAAACAGTCCCTACAACTATCACTAAGTTCCTTTCAACACTTAAAAAACGAAGAAGGACACCTAGGTTAATCAACAAAAGTCTAAAAAATCTTAGTACCAATAACAAGACCTAGAATCCAATTTTGTTAGAGGACAATGATAGTGATTAGGTATTTAAGAATCTTGTTGAGTATGGAACAAAGAAGATTGAAGGGTATAAGCTTCTAACAAGTGAGGCCTTGAAGAACCTTCCAATATATGAGGTAAAAAAGAATAAGAGCATTAGGGAAAGTGAGTCTGACAATTGAGAGGATATTGGTCACTATTTGTGTCACAATAGTGGGATTTTAGTGTTTGTGAAGAGCTAGATCCTGTGGAAGATTATCATTCTGCGGGAGAGGAGGAATTAGATAAAGAAGATAAAAAAGAAGATGAGGAATCAGATAAAGAAAATAGGGAAGATAAGCAAATTGATCTAGAACAGTTTAATCAGTTCGTTAGCAGTACTGAAAATGTGTTTGAACAAGAAGAGAATGAAGGGACTGATGGGGCAAGGTGTAACGACCTGGTTCTACTTCAGTACGATATTGTCCGCTTTGGGTAGCGTCTAGCCAGGCCTCAGCCCCGGAACATCGACCCTCGCGGCTTTGTTTCTGGGAGCTCACGACCAGATTCCCAGGGGGTTACCCATCCTGGGATTGCTCTGACCGCCTACTCGCTTAATTTCAAAGTTCTTATGGGATCCGAAGCTAGTGAGCCCCCAAAAGGCCTCATACTTAATTAGCAACCATTTCTTACTTATATGGGTCTCTGATGTGGGATGCCCCCATCTTCCGATGTGGGATGCCCCCTTTGAGATATAATTCCTCCTCCCAAGGAAGTACTCCTCGCTCGCAGGGCGTCACATAAGGCTAGATGATATGGTTGAGCTAAATGAAAATATGCGATGGCCAACAGAGTTTTGGAGGAAGTATGCAATTTGGAAAAAAATGAGTACAAACAAAAGAAAAATGATGCACTGAAGATTATATTTGTTTGTAAATATTCTTTGTGCTCATGGAGGGTGTGTGTTAGGAAACTTAAGAACACACGGTTATGTTAAGAAACTTTCAAAGGCATCACACTTGCAAATGTAATTATAAAGAAAAGAACTCAATGGCCTATGATAGATGGGTTACAAATCAAATTGAGACTACAATCAGAAACCATAAAGAGTTTAGGCCTAGTAATGTGCAAGCTAAGATTTAGGAGAATTTTGGGGTGAAAATTTCATACCATATAGCATACATAGCCAAGATCATTTGTCATGAACGAATTTAAGGTAGTTATGCATATGGGTATAAGATAGTTCTAAAAATCAGAAGGCAAATCTTGTTGAAGCATCTTGGCAGCTTAATTGAGTGGTTAAAGAATCTTGTTGACCACAACTTTGTTGCATGGTGTGTTGCATTCAAAGCTTCTCTTGGTGGTTTCATTAATGGCTGCAAGCTTATTATTGGGCTAGATGGATCTTTCCTAAATAGCAAATATGGTAGGGTGGTATTATCAGCTGTTTTATTATATAAGAATAATGGGTTGTTTCCCGTTACTATTTATGTATGCAGAAGGAAAATTTATAATACACAGAGTAATTTCCATAGTATTTTAAAGCCACACCTTATAAAACATCATCTACCACTAACCTTTATATCAGACAGAGCAAAAGGGTTGAAGAATATTGTCAGTGATCTGTTTTTCTCTAGTCATCAAAGGTTTTGTTTCAGGCATATGTATAAGAACTTTAAAACTTACAGCTATAAAGGATCATATTTGGAACATTTAACATGGGGAGCAACTAGGGTTTATAAGAAAGAGGAGCATGACAAGTAGATAAAATAAAAGGATAAAAGGACTGGAGATAAATGTGGATGCATTGGTTCCTAGAGTTAAGAATGCCATCTCTAAGTTAAAGAAAAACTATAACTACTTCACAACTTAAGGTTCTACTGATATACTGCATGTGGTTGTCAATAAGTTTGGTGTGACCTGGACTATGGACCTCAATGGTGGGACCTGTGGCAAATCAGTAGGATACTATGTATCCATACCACAACTTTAATAAATCCAAGAAGGGGGATTGGGCAAAGTAAGTTATTTACAATTGTTAATTTACTATATTTATTTACATTCATATCTTATTTTACCATTACTAATTTATATGTATAAACATTTTCTTCTTATAGGTATTGCAGTCCTATATTTACAATAGAGGCTTATAGAGCTACATATAAAAGATTTGTAGTTCTTATAGAGGATTCTAACCACTAGCCTGAGGTTAGTATTGCATTAACAAACACTTACAATTTGTTTAAATTGTTTCTAACTTGTCTAATTTGTTTTAATTCACAGCCACAACACAAAGTGATTCCTTCTTCACTCTATGGACCTTTAGGAAGGCCAAGGCATAATAGGATAAAAAAAACACTTAAAGAAGTTCAGTAAATGTGGAATGCTTGGACATAATAAGAAGACTTATAAAGGTGCACCTGCTAGTGACCAGAATGGCAAGAAATGTAACAATGTTTTTGCAGCGTGTTTCAACTTAATATTGCTTATATATAGTGAATACATGTTTGTTTATTGTCGTTATTTGCAGTCACACGTAGAATAGCTGATGAAGGTCCTATATTGCAACAAGAAAACTCATAGTCAAGGCCACCACTAATAATTCCTTTTGTACCTGTGCCAAAGACAACAAACTCAAAGAGATGAGGGAGTAACATGAAAGGCAGTGGTCGAAAGAAAAGCAAGACTTTCATACCACCAAAACCAAGCACACAATTCACACCTACGCAATAAGAGAAGTATGACATGTTATTTCTTTTGGCTATTTATTATGTTATAATTATTTTGAAACTTTTTTTTTTCCAGATTTTTGCTGAGCTTAGTAGTTATAGTGTTTTGGAATGGCAGTTGTGTTTACGAATGGTCAACTATGACTGTATATACTTGTGACTTGTATTTTTTTAGACAAAGATGATCAAAAATATTTGCATTAATATATATATATATACATTAATATATTTCCATTACATTATCTGCTATATATTTATCTATCTATTTTGACTTCCTCTCAAATACATTACATAGCTCATCCAAACTCACATCTAGATTAGCCCTAAGATTGACATTCTTAAACTTATCTATTGATGTAGATAACCATTCAAAATGTCCACAATTGGTCCACTTAAGGAATTTTATTTCCATATCTATGACTTTGCCTTGATGTCGACAGTTTCCTATGTAATTCACACCCAGTTGGGCAAAGTGTATTTTTCCATTGGCAGCTCTTTTCCCAATGGTTTGTTTTTCCAATCTGAAAGTACCATTCTATGTGCTTGTTATTGCTTTCAGAAGATAAGCTAGCCTTCAAACCAATTTCCTCTTTTAACCATTGCATTCCCACAATTTGTATATTGACACTTTAGAAATTTCTTACCATTTATGTTTTCTTTTTTAGATGTACAAATCTTCATTATACCATTGCAATTTGAGACATGGCATTCATTATAAACCCATTCGCAGTCAATATCTTGATGTCCTTCACAGTTACATATTTGACATACATCAACTCCCTTGTAAGCTTCACACTCTTTGGCATCATTTTCACCTCCCATTAATGTGTATATTCTTTTGGATGTATATAGTTCTATTGGTGGATGAAACTAATTTGTGATTGAGTTGGATTATATATGAATGTGTTGTACGTGGTGTTTATATTGCTTGTAAATGAGTTATGCTAAAGCAGGTTTGTGCGTGTGTATTTATATGCTACATTTCAATGGCTAGTTGGTGCAATTTGCACTCTAACAGTAACTAGTGTATCATAAAGGTATTTTAGGTACATTGTGTTCTCTTTTCACTTACTTAACATGTTTGACCTGTTGACTGTGAGGTTCTGTCCAAAATGGGGGCCAAAGCCAAAGAAAAAAACAAAATTATGTACCAAACTTAACTATGAAAATCAAATGGGAGCCAAAACCAAAATAACCCTTCAAATAAATCTAACCTGAAGCGTTAATATAATACTAAAGTTCACTTACATGAAATCTTACCATTGAATTAAATAACAATCATATAGTATAGTAAAGTCCAAGAATATCTTTTCGGCAACAAGTCCATTTATATTTTGCCTAACTAAAATCATCAATTCATCATGCAAATGAATCTCTTGGGTCTATGATATTTAGGCCTTGTTTGGTTCACGAATTTTAGTACTCGGGAAATAAAAGTTGTTCATTTCCTTTGTTTGGTAAGCACAAATTTCGGAAACACTTTCTTAAGAGAAGGAAAAGTAGGGGGTAAAACCATTCCTCTCAAAACACATGGGATTGATTTTCCATGTGATTTCCAAGCATTTATTACAAAAAATTTAAATAATAATACCCTTACCTAAATACTTTCCATGCTTTACCAAACACAAGAAAGAAAATTTGACAGAAAATTTAGTTTCCCACATCTATGAGAAAGATAAGGGAATTGATTTCCTTTCCGTGAACCAAACGAGGCCTTAGTGTAGGGACACTTATTAGTTATTTAAAAAAGAAATAATATTAATAATTTACAAAAGTATTCTATCACTTTAAAATTATTTTTAATTAGTGACTAAAAAGTGTTTGAAAATATTTATATAAAGTATCATTAAATGTAATTTTAAGATGCTACATTACTTTCAGGCCTCATTTGGTTCACAGATTTGAGCACTCAAGAAAGGAAAGTATATATTTTCTTTTGTTTGGTAAAAACAAATTTTGGAAACACTTTTCCGACAGAGGAAAAAGTAGGGGGTTAAACCATTTATTTCAAAATCTATGGGATTGATTTTCCTACGTGATTTTCAAACATTTATTACAAAAATTTTGAACAATAATTCTCTTACCTAAATACTTTCCATGATTTACCAAAAGTTTCAAATCCGCACAATTACAAAATTATTAAAGTTTAAATAGTACAATTAATAATTTAACAAGCACAGTAACTCAATTATATAACTTGCACATGGCTTCTTTATCTTTATTTGTCAGTGAGACAGCAAATTTATTTGGCACCCGCCACATTCGTCCCTTTCTTTAGCCTTGTCTCCTTCTTTTTCCTTCTTGATTTTATCCATAACCATGGATGCCTCCACTTGGTCCGCCTATGACATGCCCATATAATTTTCCATATCCTCATTTTCATTGAAGTCCTCATTTTCTTCATTTTCTTCGAGATTTACAGAAGGTGGTTTAGAAGTAGCTTTGGATGATACAGACATATTATCTTCATCAAAAAATCTCAAATGTGCTATAAATGCTTTTAACATTTTTTTCCTTTATTTCCGCAGGAGAAACATCTACATACTTCTTTTTAATAGCCGCTGCTGATGGGATTTTAAACTCCTGATTCATAAACGCTTCTATTTTCTTGGATTTCTCCTCTTCTTAGACATAAAGATTGTATTTTTTATAAGCATTTAAGTCCAAAACCATTTTTGGTATAAGCTCATCGAACTCATATTTTGACCACCATTTATAGAAAAGGTCATGAGCAAGAATATAAAGGTTATTGTGGTTTCCAACAGTATATGACCATTAGAAAATCCAAGGAATGGAATAATGGCCTAGAAAACGCATTAAAATGGCATTTTTAACGGGATTAGGGTCATCCAAATGTTTAAGGTGGATAGTTTTGTACTCGTTAAAAATTGGTTGAATTTTCTCATATATAAAATCTTCTTCAGGTCCAAATTTAATGAACCAATTATAAAACCAAGGAGGGAGATTTTTTAAATTTACTGAGGGCTTTTGGAGGTCATCAAACCAAAACCACCAAGTATGTGTGTTATAAGAATTTTGGTATAAAAATGCTTTAGTCTAAGCATCAATATAATCCCAGTAGGTATAATCCTCTTTATAGTTGGGAAGGCAATTTATACTATTGGGATTAACTTCCCAATCTTTAAAATCAAGTGGACGTGCTATAAAACACTTTGAGAATTGAATCTCCGGTTTACCACGTGTACCAGGGTTTTTATTCACATAGGTAATTCTGACAGAATGGGTTTCTGTAAGAATTGCTTCATAATATTCCTTTTTCTTTTTGTTTAAAATTGGGAATTCCTGGTCATGCTCAAAGTATTGTTTTGCCAAGTGTATAGGGTTAGAGAAAAATTGTTTATCAGATTCTCTTAGATATATAACAAAATCCTGAATAGGCTTTTTGAAAGGAGGGGGTGCTGGAGTATTTAGCACATTTGCAAAAGAACCAGCTTGAGAAGCTGGTGATTTAGATCCAGAAGGATTCCGAGAGGAAGAGCCTTGATTAAAATTGGTTTGTTGAAAAGAGGGTTTAAAATCAATGGTCGTCTGTTTATAAGTGCCACGACCGCGGCCTCTTCCCCCTTGTTGCGAGGAGGTCATTGTTTAGAACCTGTCAAAAATTCACGAGTTAGAAAGTCCGGTAATGAATTAGACTCTTCTTTTATAAACTCAATTTTAAAATCAAATACAGATAATATAGCTTGCCATCTGGCAAAGATTTGTTTAGAAGCGATGTTTTTAACATCTTTTTCTAACACATCTTTGGCAGCTTTACAATCAATTCTCAAGAGAAACTCTTGGTTTAAGAGGTCATCTTGAAATTTAGAAATACAACAAACTATAGAAAAGATTTCTTTCTTTATAGTAGAGTAGTTTAATTGGGTTGAGTTCCATTTCCCAGATGTAAATCGGGAAATGATTTCTTTAGAATCAGCTTTAAATTTTTACTTTAGAATTCCTCCATACCCTATATCGGAGGTATCAGTTTCGACGATTTTAAAACTATACGGGGATACAAGTGTCACGCAAGGCAACTGTTTAACTTTAGACTTTATAATACGGACAGCTTTAGTATGCCTATCTCCCCAAGGAGGAGGGTTTTTACGTAGGCGTTCATATAATAGAGCACAATCTATAGCAAGATTTTTATAATAATCTGCAATATAATTTACGCAACCCAAAAATCTTTGTAACTGAGTTTTATCAGTAATTATATCCGAAAATTTATCCGTAAAATCTATAGAACGATTTATGGGTATAATTTCACCATTACATATATCATGACCAAGAAATTTAATTTTTGTTTAGAATAAAACAATTTTCTTAGCATAAAGAACTAGTCTTGCCTTCTTAACAACATTTATTAGAATATTTAAATGTTTAAAATGTTGATCTATGTCTTGAGAGAATACCAAGATATCATCCTTATATATTATAGTAAAATAAGTATAAGGAGTGAAAATATCATTCATTATATTTTGAAATTCAGAAGGGGCATTCTTTAATCGAAAAGGCATAACATTCCATTCATAGTGTCCAAATGGAACAATAAAAGCAGTTTTATATTTATCTTTTTCAGCAATTTGTATTTGCCAATAACCATATTTTAAACCAAATTTAGAAAATATTTTAGCAGCCTGAACTCTGGCTAAAAGATCTTTTTTATTAGGCAAAGGATATTTTATCCATTGAAGAGCTTTATTTAGAGGTTTGTAATTTATAACAAGGCAAGGGGCTCCTCTCTCTATTTCAGATGCTTTATTAACATAAAAAGAAATACAACTCCAAGGAGAATAGCTTTTACGAATAAGTTTTTTATCAAGTAAGGATTGTATTTCATTTTTACAACATTCAAGTAGTTTAGCATTCATTTGGGCTGGACGGGCTTTAGTAGGGATTTTACTTTCCGAAAATTCTTTTTCATACGGTAAAGCAACTATATGCTGTTTTATATCCCAAAAAGCATTAGGATGTTCATTACATAATTCATTAGTTATTATTTTAGAGATTTCTTCAATTCTGGATTTTACTATAGAAGAATTTAATTGAGCAGAAATATTTAAAATCTTTACATCTTTTTTAGGAAATTTATTTGTTTTTCTTTAAAAAATAGATGTTCTTTTATTTCATTTAATTCTTTAGTTTGAGGAGGTGTTATAAACTCAAATAGAATATCAGTATCCTCAAATTTAGTGACTATTCCTTTTTCAATTTTAGTGAATGGTTCAATTAAACTAAGGAAAGGAGTTCCTAATATAATTCTCTGGGAAAGATTTTTAACCAGCATAAAAGTAGCAGGAATACATAATCCTTGGTTACACACATAAGCATTTGATAATTTAAACTTGATTTTTAATTTGGATTTATTAGCTGCAGTTAAAGACTTAGTAGTTTGATCAAAATAATAAGTAGGAACTAAGCCTTCACGAATACAATTTATATCTACACCAGTATCAAGGAATGCAATATCTTTTAAAACAAAAGTTTTGTCTACTACAATTGTTATAGCTACATACCACTTTTGAAATGTTACTCTATCTATAAGTTGTAAAAAATTTTGTTTTTGTTTTTCTTCAGGAGCCGAATAAGTTGATGTTAAAGCAGTAAATGATTTATTATAATTCTCAAGATTTACAAGACGAGCTTTTATATCTTGAATTTCCTTTTTTAAAGTATTTATTTCAAATTTTAAATCAGGTATAGAAGATTCCCTTTCAGGAATATCACTCTCTTTCATTTCATCTAAGACCTTCTTTAGAGAATATGGTTCTTCAGAAGGGAGGGGATTATTTTCTTGTTTAAAAGTAGAAAGATAATATTCAATCATTTTTCTTTTTATAGAAGACCATCAATACCATCTATACTATCAAGAATATTTTGTTCTTCTTTAGAAAGCACATTTATACTTAAGCCATTAGCTTCAAGGATTGATTTATAATAATCTGTTTGAGCATTACCATTGCATTCAGATTTAGAAGTAACAGATCCATCAGAAAACGACTCAATATCATTTAATTCAGGAGCATCACGAGCTTCATCAGAATACTCTTCTTCTTCATCAGAAGGATTTAATAGAACATTTAAAAGTTGTTTTCTTATACCTTCATCTATGATTTCATTAATTTTGTTTTTAGTCCAACATTTGTTCGCATAATGACCAGTTTTACCACATTTTTTACAAACAATAGAACTGGGATTAGAAGACCTTTTTGGTGGACGTTTACTAGATTTTTTAGAAGAAGATTTAGGTTTAGATGTCGAAGTATCTTTCTTTTTAGATTTTCGCTTAGTATATTTCTTTTTCTGTTTAGAACGACGAGTTGTAGGAGGTCTCCCGTAGATTTTTATATCAAAACCGAATTGGTCACAAAATTCACCAATTTCTTTTCTACCAGTGAGGTTTTGTGCTTTTAATTGTGCTTTTAGTTTTATATCATTGCATAAAGTCAAGCCCTCTAATATGCATTCACTTATAAGCATACCATAAGTATATTGAGCATAAGGTATAGAAGTACCACCATGTTTACATATAATTCTATCTTTAACTTTCTGAGCAAATAATGTTGGTAAACCAGCTATAAATTTTTCTTTCCAAAAGTCTGCATTAGCATCAGACCTAAGCATAACTTTAGACAAAAATGTATCTTTATACCATCTAAAATGTGTTAAAGTAGGACATTTTAAATTTATAAGAAAATCTCTACTCTTATCCAAAACTTCTGGATGAGCACCAATAAAAGCTATAATAATAGAATTTAAAAAGGAATATACAGCATTTTGTTGCGTAGTAGGTTCTTGTTTAATTTCACTAGTACCATCAGGTTTTTTAGTTGTTATAACAGTTTGGATAATTTTAACAGAATTTAAAATTTCATTTCGTTGAGAATCATTTAGAATATTATCCCACCAGCCACGAAGTTGGCCAGCAAATACAGCAATTATAAACTCAGCAATTTGTTTATCAGTATTACCAGTAGCTTTACAAACAGTAGAATACATAGTCATTCGATGCAATTGAGTTAAGATTGTATATTCAGATAAACCATCTATAGTCCATTCATATATTGTTTTTGCACTGAAATTAGAGGTAGTAATATTTGCTTCTTCCTCAAACAATATATCTTGAGGAGTTGGCCTAGGGTAATAATATTTACCAAGGGGCATCAGAACCTCTTTAGTCGACCTAGAAGGATAGTTTACTTCCTGTATATTCATGAATTCATTTTGAATTTTAGAAACATCTGAAAACTCAGTTTCAGCATCAGAAATATCATCACCACGGGATATAGGTAAGACTTGTTTTCCAAGATTCATAGAATCAAGTTTTTCTTTTAAAGCATCTATAATTTCTTGACTCAAAGTTGATTTTCCTAGGAAAAATCCTTTAGACAGTTCAATAGTAGGTTTTAAAAGTGAAGGAGAAACTTCAATTTTTGTTGATATAACTTCTTTCTGTTTTTCATGTTTAGAAGCATGTATATCATCAATGTTTTGTTCTATTCTTATAAGTTGGCTTCCTAATGTTTGCAAAAACATACTTATATATTTACTTTGGTTTATCATACATTCAATAGTAACAGTTGTAGAAACACCTGGTTGAGCAAACGCAGTAGCTTCTATCAATTTATCAATTTATCATTAGAAACACCTGGTTTATCACTGGTTGAGCAAACGCAGTAGCTTCTATCAATTTATCAATTTAAATTTCTTGGTCATGATATATGTAATGGTGAAATTATACCCATAAATCGTTCTATAGATTTTGCTGATAAATTTTCGGATATAATTATTGATAAAACTCAGTTACAAAGATTTTTGGGTAGCGTAAATTATATTGCAGATTATTATAAAAATCTTACTATAGATTGTGCTCTATTATATGAACGCCTACGTAAAAACCCTCCTCCTTGGGGAGATAGGCATACTAAATCTATCCGTATTATACAGTCTAAAGTTAAATAGTTGCCTTGCTTGGCACTTGTATCCCCATATAGTTTTAAAATCGTCGAAACTGATGCCTTCGATATAGGGTATGGAGGAATTCTAAAGCAAAAATTTAAAGCTGATTCTAAAGAAATCATTTCCCGATTTACATCTGGGAAATGGAACTTAGCCCAATTAAACTAATCTACTATAAAGAAAGAAATCTTTTATATAGTTTGTTGTATTTCTAAATTTCAAGATGACCTCTTAAACCAAAAGTTTCTTTTGAGAATTGATTGTAAAGCTGCCAAAGATGTGTTAGAAAAATATGTTAAAAACATCGCTTCTAAACAAATTTTTGCCAGATGGCAAGCTATATTATTTGTATTTAATTTTAAAATTGAGTTTATAAAAGGAGAGTCTAATTCATTACCGAACTTTCTAACTCGTGAATTTTTGACAAGTTCTAAACAATGACCTCATCGCAACAAGGGGGAAGAGGCCGCGGTCGTGGCACTTATAAATAGACGACCATTGATTTTAAATCCTCTTTTAAACAAACCAATTTTAATCAAGGCTCTTCTTCTCGGAATCCTTCTGGATCTAAATCACCAGCTTCTCAAACTGGTTCTTTTGCAAATGTGCTAAATACTCCAGCACCCCCTCCTTTCAAAATGCATATTCAGGATTTTGTTATATATCTAAGAGAATCTGATAAACAATTTTTCTCTAACCCTATACACCTAGC
Source organism: Lonicera japonica (assembly GCA_021464415.1). Classification (NCBI taxonomy): domain Eukaryota; kingdom Viridiplantae; phylum Streptophyta; class Magnoliopsida; order Dipsacales; family Caprifoliaceae; genus Lonicera; species Lonicera japonica. Next base: position 1,023,445 of record CM038466.1, read on the forward strand.
AAAACAATACTTTGAGCATAACCAGGAATTCCCAATTTTAAACAAAAAGAAAAGGGAATATTATGAAGCAATTCTTACAGAAACCCATTCTGTCAGAATTACCCATGTGAATAAAAACCTTGGTACACGTGGTAAACCGGAGATTCAATTCTCAAAGTGTTTTATAGCACATACACTTGATTTTAAAAATTGGGGAGTTAATCCCAATAGTATAAATCGCCTTCCCAACTATAAAGAGAATTATACCTACTGGGATTATATTGATGCTTGGACTAAAGCATTTTTATACCAAAATTCTTATAACACGCATACTTGGTAGTTTTGGTTTGATGACCTCCAAGAGCCCTCAGTAAATTTAAAAAATCTTCCTCATTGGTTTTATAATTGGTTCATTAAATTTGGACCTGGAGAAGATTTTATACATGAGAAAATTCAACCAATTTTTAACGAGTACAAAACTGTCCACCCTAAACATTTGGATGACCCTAATCCTATTAAAAATGCCATTTTAATGTGCTTTCTAGTCCATTATTCCATTCCCTAGATTTTCCAATGGTCATATACTGTTGGAATCCATAATAACCTTTCTATTCTTGCTCATGACCTTTTTTATAAATGGTGGCCAAAATATGAGTTCGATGAGCTCATACTAAAAAGGGTTTTGGACTTAAATGCTTATAAAGAATACAATCTTTATGTCCAAGAAGAGGAGAAATCCAAGAAAACATAAGCTTTTATGAATCAGGAGTTTAAAATCCCTTCAGCAGCGACTATTAAAAAGAAGTATGTAGATGCTTCTCCTGCAGAAATAAAGGAAAAAATGTTAAAAGCATTTATAGCACATTTGGGATTTTTGGATGAAGATAATATGTGTGTATCATCCAAAGCTACTTCTAAACCACCTTCTGTAAATCTCGAAGAAAATGAAGACTTCAATGGAAATGAAGATATGGAAAAGTATATGGGCATGTCATGGGCGGACCAAGTGGGGACAGCCATGACTATGGATAAAATCAAGAAGGAGACAAGGCTAAAGGGAAAGGAACGAATGTGGCGGGTCCCAAATAAATTTGCTGTCTCGCCGACATATAAAGATAAAGAAGTCTTGTGCAAGTTATATAATTGAGTTATTATGCTTATTAAATTGTTGATTGTACTATTTAAACTTTAATAATTTTGTAACTGTGCGAATTTGAAACTTTTTGAAATCCGTTTGTATGTTTACATTTAGGAAATAAGGGAGCCTGTTCCCGAATATCTTTTTCTTTCCATCTTTTCTTTTCTTTCTTCGTCTCTTTCTCTCTCTCCTTTGTAAACTTTTCTTCATATTGTAAACCTTTCTTTGTATTAATAAAATTATACTTCTCCATCTCCCTGCTCTGTTTTCGTTTTATTTATTTTAAGGTCCCCCGTCTCATTTCCTAGTAATTACATCAGTCATTAGCGTGCTTCTTGGGACCATGGCACTTCAATCTTCTAGAAGATAAAATTATTTTTTAAACACCTACATGATTTATGTTTGACTCGAATATAGGAGGAAATTTGTAAAAGTAAAGTAGACTACAAAATAAAAAGGGTATTATTATTATTGTCAAATTAGTTTTCCCTAATATCAAAGCAAATATATACTTTTTAACCTATTGTCTAATAAAGAAGAGTTTCATTGTTGAAATACCCATGCCATTGTATAACCTATTGTTGTTCATGCTTTTAATTATATATTTATATAGTGAGTTGTTAAAATTTTTTATTTTTTTAAAGTAAAAAAAGAAATTTGATTCTCTCACTTCAATTATAAACAACAAAATCAACCCAAATTTTTTTTAGTGAAACATGAATCTAATTCTAAATATAAGTGAATTGTAATAAATTAGTAATTGTAAAGCTTAAATTCGAATTCACTACTAACAATCTTTCTTAGAATGTTATAATTTTAGGCTGCGAGAAATTTTTTCACCTAAACTTTTTATAAATAATAATAATAATCAGCTGGCAACGGTGACAGAATAACATGGGGCTCTTAAAACAATTAAATACAGGGCGGTGGGTGGATGAAATGAAGCACGCGTTGGCGATTTCATTGAGATGGGAGTAAGAGGAGGAGGAGGAGGAGGAGAAAAGTGAGTGGTGACCATTCACATTCACATTCACAATCACAGTCACAGTCACAGTCACGAGGGTTTTGTATTCTCCTCAGAAATCGATCAATCAATCAATCCACTGACAAAACCAACTCCCCATTCTCGATCGCCTCATCGATAATATCTCTGCAAGAATCTGATGATGCAAGAGACGTACCCCCTCCCTCCCCCTTAATTTGTCCTCCCCATATGGCTACTTTTACAGTAGGCCATCTTAAATTAATTATTAATATACAGAATACTGCATCACAAAAAAATAAAATTTATTTTAGACCATACACCATAAAACGGTACAAGTAAATAACATTTTTGTTGATGTCAACAACTTTATATGAATGAAATTTAAAATTTATACACTCTAGACATATCTACACTCTTCCTCCCTTGCCCTTGCCTGCCTTTCTTAAAGTATATAAATAAATTCCAAAATCAGGTCTTTTCCATAAATAGAATAGGCAGCTAGATTCCCTTCGCACTTATTTGGTCTATCGTCTTATAAGGTAACTAACTTTTTAAAATATATTACAATAATATACTCCATTCGTTTCAATTTAATTGTCACACTTTGAAAAACTAAAAATTAAAGAGATATAATAATTACTCCAAGAAAAAATATCCTTCACTTTTCTTTTCATAAAAAAATGGTGGGACCCAAAATAAAAAAAATGTGGGGAACTTAAAGGGTAATACTAGAAATTAAAAAATTGTTATAATTAATTACATGCTAAATGTAGAAAGTGGACAACTTTTTTGTGACATCTATAAATGGAATAGTGAACAATTAAATTGAAACGGAGGGACTATTTCGTTCCAATGAATATAAAAATAATGAAATAAAATAAAAATTGATTCCATTGGGATCATCTACAATTTCAATTCTCATTGTTTTATTGGTTGACTCAATTGTTTGGAATGATTTAGTGTATTGTCCGAGGGGTCAACTTCGTGCGATACACCATGTATATTGTTGAAAGTATTTTTTAACTAGAATGTTGTGAGACAATGCGGGCAGTGTATTGTTCTAGTGTTATCAGAATTGAATGATAGGTCGTGTGTCACTTAGGTTATATAGTTGTCGAAAAATAAATATAGCAATGATTCTGTATTTTGATAAAAAAAAATTAACATTTTAGTATATGCAGTGCATGAATTCTGAAGGCAAATTTGTATTTGTATTGTTTGGCACTTGCATTGGAGATGGCTTTAGCTAGCTATAATTGTTATTTATTATTCTTAATTTTTATTTAAAATTTTTGAAACAGAAGTTGAAACACAAGTCACTCGGTCTTAAGGAACCGAGTGGAATTGAAAAAATAAACCAAAGTCTAACTCGGTTCCTTAGGACCGAGTAAGCTATAATTTACTCGGTTCCTTTCGGCCGAGTATGATGAGCAACACTCGGTTTCTAGGGACCGAGTAAACATTCTTCGTGTTTTGTTTATGTTTTTTTAATTTTTTTGCATTTGTTTGTATCCAATGATTTATAAATGAAAGAAAACGTAAAGGAACAATACAAATATAAGTATCCTACTTCTTTTGGAGATAAATGATGATTTGGATCGTGGAGGTGCTGGCGGCAATGGTGGTGGTGGTGATGATGAAGAAGAAGAAGAGGCGGCAATGGTGGTGGTGGTGGTGATGATGATGATGATGAAGAAGAAGAAGAAGAAGAAGAAGAGGTGGCAATGGTGGTGGTGGTGATGATGATGATAATGATGAAGAAGAAGTTTAAGGGAGTATTTAATATTTTAATCATTAATTAAAAATAAAAAAAATGGTGTGTGTAAGTAGAATAATCAACCTTTTTTTAAAATGAGTGTTATAGAGTAAATTGGGGTGTGTCAATAACAACACCCTAAATAAATAGTAAGAGCATCTCCAATAGTCTTATATATTTATGTTTTGTATAAAATTTATAAAACTTGTAAAAAATTTAGTCTCCAACCGTCATTTAAAAATGAGTTTTGTGTAAATTGGTTGCGTAAAATACACTCGCATTTTACACTGCCCAGGTCAACTTTTTATTTCTTCATTTTTTTACTAAAACTTTAAAATGTGATAGCTTTTAATACAATATATATATATATATATATATTAATAAAAATTATATATTTGAAATATATTCATCAAGAACGTGCTATAAATCAAGATCTATTATGGATATAAGACTATGTATATAAAAGTTGAAGGAAAAAAATATAAAATAATATTGAACATGTGTTGAGATCTTATTGGTTATGTCAAAATTTACATAATAATTTACAAAAGTAGTATTTGAGCATATTTTTTTTTCAAATTTTAAGTTTTGTGTAAAAGTTGATTGACACGTAGGATTTATACTTAAATTTTTACACAACTGTTGGAGATATTCTAAAGGGATATATTCAATTTAAATTCTATAGGATTTTTTTGAATTTTGAAAGTCCATGGGTATTTAATTGAGATTTTAAAAAGTCTTTTAAAATCTCAGAGTATTCAATTAGGATTTAAAAAAATCTTTTAAGATCTTATGATATTCAATTACAATTTTAAAATATCTGTCAAAATCTGATGGTATTCAAAAGTCTAGTAACTTTGAAAGAATCTATTTATATTTATTGGTGGATTGTGGTGGATTCTAGGGTCCATAGTATAAATACTAACCATACTCAGAAATCTATCCCCATACCAAGAGATTTTACGCTCTCTCAAACAACAGCACAACGACCAATATAGCTTTCATTGAAGACCAACAAACCTTCTCCACCAATGTATTTTAATCTTTTTTCACATGTATTCTTCTGTATTCTTCTGCCATATATATAGTTATAGTTATAGTTATTATCATCATGTATTCTTCTGCCATTATTCGTCCTATGTTAGCGTAGGTCTTTGGTAATGCAACGAAAAAATATGTGTGCAAAAATACTTGAATGAGAAAGAAAAAAAAAAGAGAAAGCAACTAGTATGTATGGAGCATTCAATGAATCCAACTAAAAAACTATAGATTGAATTTAATAAAGTATGAAAAATATTAACTTAACTTCACCATCAAATTGTAATTCAAAGCTTGTGACCGAATCATTTTCACAATATAGGGGTTAAATGGAAGCATATTTTCTTCTTGAATATAAACTTATTAAAATATGCATAAATCTAAAAGAATCCATGCATTAAAATATGTCAGATTATATTAGGATTTAAGACAATCCATGGATTTAACAGAATCTACAGATTTTAAAAAGTCGGTTAGAATTTTTTAAAATCTGAATTGAATGCACCCCCTAAAGGATATATTTTTCCAGGGTTTCAAGAGTTATTGGTCTGTCCAAAAAAGGCTATCTCAAGTAGCAGTTTAATACAAGGCTCGGGGAGCATTAATGTAAAATCTGATTCTTCTTTTTTCTTTCATAAGAAAAACAATAATAATAGCAATATTAATATTGTTAATGTATGATTTAAAGGTACATGTTAACTAATATTTTATTTTTTACAGACTCTAAAATAGATGTATAATTCAAATTTATTTAAATTACAACTTTTGAGACGGGTTACATAACATTTATTTTTATAAAAGAAAGAAAGAAGATTTGTATGAATAATTATGTCATATTTAATGCTTGTGTGCCACCAGTTATTTCTAGGGTAATATTATATACACCCTTATTTTGTAACCCCAACACCATTAATTTGAAATAAGGTAATTTTTCCATACAGGCAACCAAATACGTGTTGTGGCTATAAAATAAGAAATTTGGTTGCCACTTCATATAAAATACATAATATATACATATGACCAAAATTCCAACTCTTTTAACTTGAAACAAAAATCCAATGGAAACTTCATCCTTTCAAAAAATTAATTTATTTCATATTTGGCATTGCATTTATCTTTGACCCTTATTGAGTTTAGCATCCCCCCCCCCCCCCCTTTGTTGTTTTTCATTCAAAGAAACCATGAAAGATGATGGTTTATTATTGACTTTAAATGCTTCATTTGAAAATGAAGTTTTTGGAGTAGAGATATGTTTGTATTTGACATATCATTGATACCATCGACCCGTATTTTTCGTAAGGTGAAAAAAATTACCATTATACAGTAGTTGGCCACACATTATAGAAAGATAGCTACAAACTAGGCAATGCACTCGTCATTAAATCGCGTGACAAAACTCGATCATAGAATGACTTTACAATACTTACTCTTTAATTATACTTAGTAAGATGTCACCAAATTATGTTTAAATGATTTGGTGGCTTTTTGCCGAATGTGCAATAAGTTCATTGATTGCATATACAATGATGTTGTTCGACTAGAGGGTGCCGAATCATAGTAAAGTAACTCGACACTTATGTTTCGAGTTTTTATTTTATTTTTTATATGTTTTTAGGTTAGGTGTCCTTTATATAGTGCCCTTATCAAAAAGGTTAAAAAGTATGGTGTAATAATTAATATAGTGTTAGGGTTACAAAATATGAGTGCATATAGCATCACCCTATTTGTATGTATATGTTCTAATTTGGTATCCCATGTAGCCACCTTTCTCTTCATGTATTACTATTATTGTTGATTTAATCTTATTCCTTATAATGACATCCATTTTATAGCATTACATAAATTATTAAAACACTTCAAAATCATTAAATAAGATGTGATTTCAATTTAGTTGTTAAGATGTCTCATACATGGTAAAGAAGGGTAATTTGGTAACTTCATGTATATATAAAACCCTGAGATGTGTTTAATATATATGGGCGCACACACAATGCGTCTCATTACGTGTAGAACGTCTTGTTCTCGCATGTGTAGAATTTACTATAAGTTTATTGCTAGTTCAATGATTAGAAATTGTGTTTTCAATCTTTAGGTTGCTAGTTCACGTCTAATCAATTATATATTACAAAATAAAAAAAATCATTAAAAAATTAGTGTCATAACCGCTTTCACTTGCTTTTATATATATAATAACATATATTAGAATATAATAATAATTCTCATTTTCTTTGCAAGCCGTTGTTCAACAATTTCAATCCCAATTTCTAAACGAAAATAATATATTAAATGACACAATGCACCTCAAAGTAATTGTTGATTTATTTTGCACCCCTAAACAAAACTTTAAGATAGTTCGCACCCTGTACTTATAATCTATTGCAATCAAATCCACTTAGTTATTTCCGGCCAATTTTTTAACAGATGACTCCGTTTCAGCTAGGGGTGTTGTCAGAAATCCGAAAACCGAACGAACGAACCGATCCGATCCGTTGCAATCCGAAATTTCCTGAACCGAAAAAAAAAACCGAAACCGAAATCAAAAACCGAAACCGAAACCGATTGATTTGGGTTGGATGGGTTGGGATTCGGGGTCCCCGTTGGACCGCACCTAACTTAATGTAATTGTACTACAATATGAAAAAAAAAGAAAACTTTCTTACAACTATTGATTATTTACATTTATAAATATTTACTTAAGCTAATTATTAAAATAAATACATTATATAATTTTTTTGTAGCACTTTTGAGTAAATTTATATTTTTAGCAATTTTGAACTATAACAATACAAAAAAACCGAATGAGACCGAACCGGCCGAATAATTTGGGGAGGGTTTTTTCATAGGTACGAAAACCGAAAACCGAACCGAACCGAAACCGAACTATAAAGTTTGGGGAGGGTTTGGGGTACCCTAACTCCTACCCCGACCGAAACCGAAAACACCCCTAGTTTCAGCTTGTATTTGTAGAAATTTTCCTTAGAAAACACGCACGACTCTCTCTTACTAGTTTCCATTAAAAAAATTGGTCCAGAATGACCAAGTTGGTTTAAATGCAAGAAATTATATGTATAAGGTGCTAAGTGTTTTAAAAGTTTGTTTAAGGTGCGAAATAATATATATATATATACAGTTTCCTCATTTGTGCTAAAATTATTTCCGTTCTATACTCCACTAGCCCCCACACTTAGTTTAAGAGATAGAAACCTCACTTGTTTCTTTTAGCTTTGGGTAAAATTTCTCTCCTCTCTTTATGACATACCTCCCTCTCTCTAAAACCCATATTTCACAAAAAAAAGAACAACAATTTGATACAATAGATGATATTGTCACATTATACAATACGAATGCTAAAGCAGCTGGATTTAGTGTATTTGCTTGGACTACTCAGAAAGAGCGAGAAAGTGGCGAAATAAGACGAAAGGAGTATGTTTGCTTTAAACAAGGAAAATCTTCAAGAATTGCTGAAGATGGAAACAAAAGGCGCCGAGAAAGCTTAGGTGAAAATTTTATTGCTAAAATTGCAATTTTAAAGTCAAACTGCGAAAAATACATAGTTATTGTTTTTAATGAGGGGCACATCCATCCGCTTTCTACCCCATCAAAGGTTCACCATTTAAAGTCTCATCGTAATGTTTCAGCCACGACAAAGTCTCTAACTAAACAGTTGTACATGGTAAATATACCATAGCATCAACAATTTAGTTTTCTTGGAGTTCAATCTGGAGGTATAGAAAATATTGGGTGCACGTAAACAGATTTATATAACCATGAAAGGAATATATGTACTGACAAAAAGGGGCATGATGGTGAAATATTTTACGAGTACTTAAAATTAGAACAATGCAAGAATCCGTCATTTATTTTCGAAATTGACGCTAACGAAGAACAAAAGATAACTCGTTATTTTTTGTCCGTTGCAATTTCAAGGCGAGCTTACGCATTTTATGGTGATGTGATAATCTTTGATACTACGTATAACGCTAATCGGTATGAAATGATATTTGCACCAATAATGGGGGTTAACAATCATAGTCAAACAATTATTTTTTTGTTGTGGATTTTTGAATCGTGAGAGCGTTGATGATTTTATATGGATATTTACTAAATTTTTGGAAAGTACACCCGGCAGTGCCCCGATTTTGTTTTTCCGGTTGCTGCTGATGTTTTTTCAATGGCTGCTGTGATAGGTTGTGTAGAGAGAGTGAGCGTTTTGGTTTAGAATGGGTTTTAAAGAGAGAAAGAGGTATGTCGTAGAAAGAGAAGAGAAATTTAACCAAAAGCTAAAAGAAACAAGTGAGGTTTCTCTTTCTCAAACCAAGTGTAGGGCCCAGCAGAGTATAGAATGGAAATAATTCTAGCACAAATGCATATTTTGTGCGTACTTGAAGGAAACTATATATATATATATATAGGGTAATTTTCTGGTGCGCATTACTGTTGCGCACCAGTCCGTACGCATTGGGCGTTTTGGCCCGCTTCCCGATGGAATTTTTTGATGAAATTTTGTGGGGATGTTTTTCATCGTGTGTAGAACATCTCCACCAAATTTCATCAACAAATTCAACCGGGAAGTAGGTTAACTACGTGATTGAAAAAAACTGGTCCAGAAATAGATATATAAAATCAAGTTTTTTTCAAACACGTAGTTAACCTACTTCCCGGTTGAATTTTTTGATGAAATTTGGTGGAGATGTTCTACACACGATGAAAAACATCCCCACAAAATTTCATCAAAAAATTCCATCGGGAAGCGGGCCAAAACGCCCAATGCGTACGGACTGGTGCGCAACAGTAATGCGCACCAGAAGGGGACTGTATATATATATATATCGTTTAGAGTACACACCAAAATCATTTTTATTTGAATTTTTAAAATATTTTTTAATCATTAAAGATGATTTTGGAGTATTGGAATTTTTTTTAGAATGATAATATCGCTAACTCTGATTATTGGATTAAATGTTTGAAAGTCCTTTTTAATTATTTTAAGAAGATTGTTTTTCACACAATTGAAAGTCGTAAGTTGTCTCCCAATTTGAGACAATGCGAAACTTTATTGGTTTTTAAAACATTCACTGAAAGTTTGCTATTTATTAAAGTTCGCAATGTCAACAGGTTTGGTCATTGATATTTAAAACATTTCATCAAAGCCATAAGATTAAGTAAGCCTCTCTCCATCTGTTATAACATAATACGGCTTTTAGTTTAGCACGGCACAGCACAAACCCCAATTATGACCTCAATAATCAATTTCCATTGTTTGGCCAGGGTTCTTTCTTCTATTGCAAAACATAAAAAATACTACACCGTATACTACTTTCTTAGCAGAAAAGAACTGTAACCAAAAAAATAAATTCAACAAAGAAAGAAACTGAATTGGCAAACCAAATATTACAAATACAAGGCACTGCGTAAACTATAATGGAATACAAGGTAGGGGATGACCCCCACCCCTCTTTTTTTTTCTCCTCTTTTCTGGCCATTGAGAAGTGAAAATTTCATAGTGACGAGGAAGACTGATTAATTTCTCTTTCATCCTGGCAAGCTTTAAAAGGAAAAAAAAACAAAAAAGATCCTTGTTTTTAAGCTATACAACACCCAAAATTCCACATCATCACCAAGACCATCAAAGTAAACAAAGCGCTATAAAATGAAATACAAGTGTGAATTGGGGATTCCAGCTAGAAAGCACCCCATTTATCAGAAGAACCTTTTCTTGGGCTATGATTCTCAGATGAAACCTTAAACGGACCACTTGAGCCGAACGGGTCAGAGTCATCAAAAGAGAAGCCATGGCTATTGTCAAATCCCCTAGTGCTGTTTATTGAATCAAACCTTGTCAAGGTTTCTTGTCGGGGAGAAAACCCACCCTGGTCCCTCGAACTGAAAGAATCATACCTTCCAGCATTGTCAAAGAAGGAATCCCCGGACGCAACACTGTATCTTGGTGGGGAGTTGCCAGCTCTAGAAAGGGGAGTGCTAGGAACTGATTCCTCAAATGTAAATGGGCTCTTGTTATATGATGCTTGCGGGGATTCTGTTTTTGTAGGGCTCATCCCAAAGCCGCTTGATCCAAAGAAATACTTTCCTTCCTGCTTCTCGTGATCCAAGTCCTGCAAGATAAAGCATCAACAAGGACGCAAAGATCAATGAGGCCGCAGTGCAATCCCATTATTAACCAAGGGTGTTTAATTGCTTTAATTTTCCAAGCTATCAAGTTCCAAGGTATAACTTCTTTTAACCTAATTAATCACTTCTTCTCTGATTATTTTACTTAACTTTTAGAAAGGGAAGGTCTAAGTCTCTTCCCTTTGCTACAATAATAACAAAAATTTCCCGTACCCCGAATGAGACTTAAAGTCAGGACCTCTCCTGAATTCGGGTGGGTACCTTACCAACTAGGCTAGCCCACTCACATCTAATGGTTTATTCCTATAAATGCCATATCACGCCAAATTACGTGCAACTATCTAGGAGGCAACACTTGTTAACTCTATCATCAATCTTTTAATACAAGTACGGTGGGATGTCACTAACAAGTCCTTGCACATAACACGTGTTCCAACTTCTATGCTTCAGAAATTTCATTAATATAACATGAATTTGCATCACAAAATGTAAACTCACCTTAGAATTAGAGGTACTGAATCCCCATACCGAGTCTATATCCTCATTATTGTCAAAGGTACCCCAGGTCGGTTCATCAAAGCTTCTGTCCAATGTCCACAAATGATGAGATCTTGGAACAAATAATAAATAGACAGATATAGAGGTTCAAAACTTGAAATGACAAGGAAAAAGGTAGACGTATGACAACTCACATACCTCTGAGTTTCAGTGTCTGCTTCAAAGCTCTTTCCAAAATGATTATCTGAATATTCCTTTGATGGGCTTTCAAATGTTGTTTGCCTTGCTGGACTACCTGGGGGGCTTTTTGTTGATTCATCTTCGCTGTGCATGTAGGCTGATTCAGTCTCGAGATCACGCTCGGCTTTGCTGAAAGATTTCTCTGATTTGCCATCAGCATTGGAAAATGAATCTGGGGAATAACTATCAAGTGGAGAAGAATATTCTTTCTGAAAAGATGTGGATTTGCCATTTGTGGGCACAGCAACATCAAATGAAAATCCTGCAAGGTAAAGAATGCTAAATCAGTGTGTGTATACATATATATATATATATGTATGCAATGAACAGTACAATAGAAACAAAAACAAAAATTACCATTTCACTTTCAGAACAGGCTGATGGTGATTAAAGCAAAATAGAGATAAGACAACAAAAAAGTTAAAAAGTGTGGCATTGTGGCCTTCATAAACTTTAACGGTACTCCTCAGCCCCAAATTAAGAATCCTCCCTCTAATTAGTGATGGAGGAAGTATAATATATTTTTCTTTGAGAATGTATAGCATCTTTATGTGCAATTCAAAGTTGGTATTGGTGGTCTAGCTAGTATAACTTACTAGAAAACAAAATGAAGTGACACAAATCCGCAATAAATTTTGGAAACAAAAGATGACGCACCTTCGTCTTCAAACTTATCCCATTCTTCATCCCAAACAGCTGATATCTCTGGGATTCCAGGTTGCCAGCCTTGACAAATGATTATACAATCAGAAAAGAGTCAATTCTTTGGGCAAAATGGATCAGCATATCCTACCAGATATATAGCTGTAACATTGCCCAAAATAGAAAGTATAAAATAATAATTGAGATACTTAATTGCGCGGCAATAAAAAGATTTAGCTTCATAGCATATTAAATAAAATATTGCTAGGTGAGGTTAACTCCTCCCTCCCCAAACCCCAAAACACATTTGCATTTTATTGCTGTTACAATTCACTCCAGAAATTTCCTAAAGGTTCCAGAGAGGGTGTTAATGTATTATTATTCCCTAAATGGTTCTCTTGGAGATTTAGAATCAAATTCACATTCATCAGGGATGAGATGTGAAGAAGTATACAGTAGGACTTCTCCATATTAACTTTCCCACTAATAAATAGATATATAAATGGACCTCTCGGTCAAGAAACAGGGCATGGAGGAGCAAGTTTATACACACATGCGAGTGATTCTTTTTTCCTTCCAAGTTTGGCATGGTATAGATAATTTCTTTGGTTTTCAAACTCAGAAGTTTCTAAAAAAAACTGGAATGGCAATATGGAATTATAAGCTGTTGCGGAAATTTAGGAAATTCTGATTTTCCGACTTCCGTTCCTTCCTGGTATTTGAGTTTTCCCCAACAGTTTCAGAAATATGCACAACCCCAAACCCCCCCGGGGGGGGGGGGGGGGGGGGAACATTTGCAAAGGGATACCAAAACAAAACAACTTTTCCTTACTGGGGGGGCTCATTGGTCTAAAAAGTAAAAAATAGTTGACATATCCAAAGAAAATTAAATTGGAGTTACAAAAAGAAAATGAAGTTCCACAAAATAAGAACATCGTAGAAAAAGATATTAATGGCTTTGCATATTGTTTTTACACGTTCCACAAAATCTTTAATCTGAAAACCTTCAGCATGAATCAGCTCAGTCAGATTCCTTCCCAAAGTTAAACACCGAATAATGGAATTAATATAAAAGATAAGGAACATTTAGGATGAACAATAAGGGGACTAAAACAAAGAGTAAGTAAATAAATGTACCAAGAGGAAGTTCAATTAGTACAGTTGACTTAACGTGCAACCCATGTTTCTTGCAACGTTCAGTTAAAGCCTTCAATAGCTCCTCGAGATCTGACTGTATACGATCAGCACGAACCTGGACACACAAAACTCATATTAAATTTCCATCACCTTTTTGTTTTACACCTTTTTGCGCAGGCCAGACGTGTGCACAGCTAGGGGGAGCTAGGGCTGAAAGGTGTTGCTCATCAGAGCTACGTTACTGTATTCACCTGAAGAATACCATCTGCACTGCCACCTTGTTCCATTTTTACGATTGCCTGATTCAACTCTGTCTTTCGCTCCTACAAAGACATCCACAAGAAATGTAAATTAATAAATCAAACATCCAAAGGAAATTTTACATGAAATAAGTACAAGGCCAGAAGCACCGAGTAGATTGCAATACTAGTGCAGTAATTAGGGAACACTTTATAAAATAGAAGAGGAAACCATCAAGGATAGTATAGTCAGGGGCAAGAATGGTCCAAGTAAGAAACCATATCGTTGGAGCTGTGAAAACTTTTCTGAAGGAAGTAAGCCCAGTAGGTGAATGAAATATAGTGGCCCTAATGTCATCGATACCATAATACACTAGCCTGGATTTTCCAATTAGGTCAAAGAGTCAGCACAGTTTCAAGCATCATGATATCAAATGAAATGGCATCCCACCTGAACATCACGAAATGAGGCCTCTTCAATAGTTAATTTAGAGGCAATTTCAGCAACCTGCTTGTACTTCTCTTCATATTTCTTACCTAGTAACTCGGCCTGAAATAGAATGATAAAAACCCAAGCTAATTTTGGGAAAGAAAAGGAAAGCAGATCTCAACAACTGAGTAGGGTTCTTTAATTATAGAAAATACCTCACGCTTATCGGCCAATGCCCTTTCCGATATCTCGTTAAGTCGATTGTCACACCTGCTTTTGTACAAAACCTTTTTTTTTTTGGTGTGGGTGGGTAGGTTTTTTTTTTTTTTTGGGGGGGGGGGGAGGTTGAGAGGATCAAAAAAGTAATTAATAGGGAAAGAAATATATATCCAAAATAAATATATATCTATATATAGAGGGGAAATCAAGTCTAAATATATTGCTCAACAATCCTGAATAAGAACATGCTAGAAATTCAAGATTAAGATGGAGAATGCAAACTACTCACAAGGTCCTGCATTTTTGTTCGGTAAAACTCAATCTTCTCTCTCGAATCTAGAAGTGCCTTTTGCGTATTTTGGACCTTCCAGTAACAAAAGGAATGGAATCAGTGTCCATGGAAAACATTTAAAAAATAGATATATTGCTGCATCTCAAGCATGTGCCAGTTCCTCAATACAGAGGAAGAGGGGGAAATTATAAAGCAGAACGGAAAGTCATGCTTGTAAATACACTCTAATCCCAATTCTCAACGTTCTTTGAGAAACTGAAAGTTAAAGAAACTGAGTGATG
This sequence comes from Lonicera japonica, assembly GCA_021464415.1. Taxonomy (NCBI): domain Eukaryota; kingdom Viridiplantae; phylum Streptophyta; class Magnoliopsida; order Dipsacales; family Caprifoliaceae; genus Lonicera; species Lonicera japonica. Next base: position 1,038,448 of record CM038466.1, read on the forward strand.
AATCAGACAAAAACTACAAGTAACGAATTTTCTTTTTACCAAAGAAAAGTAACTCTTTGATTTTGGTTTACTTATTGATCAAAAGTAACTCTTTCACAAGAGTATCAGAACCACCTATGCAAAAACAATCTATGACAAGTAGGAGAGTATAGACCATTGACTCTAGTTTGGCAAAGTTTCCGAATATGGGACCTACAAGGCGACTGTGGGCTCCTTATTTGGATTTTTAGCTAACAAAGCGCATTAAATAGGGCCAGAAACATACTAATATGTAACTTTACTTAAATATTAAGTTACTCATAGTTGCATTTAGGATTTACAACTACGATTAAAGTATTTCAAGTTTCACCATTGAATTCTAACAATTTAAGAGAAGACTATTCAATCTTAGATGTCTGGAAGAAAAGATAGGAGTAGTCGACACCAATCTCCCTTACAATATAAGTTAATTGTACTTATAGCACTATCCATGTTACAAATGACTTGTGCCTATGGCACTATCAATGATTAAGGAAATTACTCATGCCTGCAGCAGTAAGTTGCACCTATCTTTAGAAATTAAATAGATTAATTTTTTCTAGATATGTATATAGTATATACACATCTCTACAGACTCAAAAACTAATAAAAATACTGTTATTATTGCATAGATGGTAAATGTATGAGAAACACCTCTTTTAATGCACAAAAAGTTTTGCTATAGCAAAACAAAATAAGAAAAATATATACCCTTTCCATGTCTTCTGTTTGCTGAGACTTTGAATCCACTAGATTTGGTTCACCATTACTGAACTGGTTCATATGAGAGTTTTCCATTGATGGCACTCTAGTCTTCTGCTGATTAAATAGCATTGTGCCATCATTCTGAAATGTTCCCTGCATTGAAGGCATTAAACCAGTGGGTGTCGCTCGAGGGGGATCGGGCATTCCTTGCTGTGATCTCACACCTAAATCATTTTGAAGGACCCAATGGTAATTGAATCTTAGGGGTGTAAATTAAATACTTAGAAATTGAAATGCAATTCAAACCAATACCAGGAGTGGGTCCCCAGGCAGCAGTTCCGTAAGAAGCATTGGGTGGACCTGCCAGGGACAACAAAGTCTCGTCGAGCAAAATACTACTAGGGAGCACTGGCGGAAGAGGATGGCCTTCCCTATGTCGTTCCATTAGATAAAGGGATATACAAAACTCCCTCAAGGAAAGCATGCTATCATTATCTTGATCAGATAAGTCCCAAACCTGCTTCAATACCTCTGATAAAGTATGACAAATGTTACTAATGAAAACATTATCAAGGAAAAAGATTCTCTATTAAGTCACAAAAGAGAACAAAATAAACAAGCAGAAAACCAAACTGAAGAAAAAGAAGCCACAGTAATGGTTTATATTTATACCTCTTGGAAGTCTCCAACTCAAGAACAAATTACGTGCCTGTTCGCCAGTGATCTTCCCATCTCTGTCACTGTCTACTTCCACAAATACTTTAGTATACTTTTGAACACCGGCTCGTGTCATTTTAGGCCATCTATGTTGGGACTGGTTGGAAGTAGAATTTCCACCCTCAATAGAAATTCCAGAGGACCCCAGCGAGGAGGTATTTTGAGTTGATGAAACCTGTTGATTTTGTTTCAACTGTGACTGGGTTTGCCACAGCTGCCCCCCAGTAGATTGCCTCGAGAAAGAACTCTGTAATGAGTCAAGTGGATTGGGCTTCACAGGAGATTGGGGCCCTGTAGTTACAGGAAGAGTGGCTGAAGAGATGGGTGCAATACCTACAGAATAAGTTGGAGCAGATGAATTCTGCTTCGCTACAGACTGAGTGGCAGAAAATATATCACCTCCAAACACTGGGTCAGAAGAAAATCCATTTCCTGAACCGACTGATGCTTTAGGACTCGTGGCTACCATTGAAGAAGCTGTTGAAAGTGGATCTTGTGGTTTTGGTGCAGCTGAGGGCACCGAAGGACTAATTCCTCTGTTTGGGACTTGCGAAGGAGCACCGCTAGTTCTACTACCAACCCAATTGCCAGGGTTGTTGGAGTTTGAAAGGTCAGGGCCCACCATACTACCTCCCCGGGGGAAATCTGAACCAGCACCACCCTGCGGCGGACGTGAAGCAGTGCCAGAAGACATGGGAAGGGGTGGCCTCATTGACTGATTCCCTTGAGATGTGTAATACTGCTGATTCATACCAGCATTTGGAGGTACTTGTCCTCTGAAACCAAAATTTTGAGAAGCCGTTGGTGCTAGTGCACCCATCTGTGGTGCAGGAGCAGGGGCCATTGAGTTCACCTGAGGTGCAGGGGTGGCTGCAAGATTAATCTGTGGAGCAGGGATTTTAGTCGAAGCAGGACCATATAATGCTGCCTTTACAATATCTGGTGTTAATTCTCGCTTACTCTGGGCAACAGTTACAAGTTTAAGAGCATTATAAAATTCAGCACGACCAAGGTATCCGGTACTTCTTGGATCAGCATGCATCCATATCTGCAATCAAATATATCAAAGAAAATTTTTAGTAATAATAAATAACAAAATAATAATATACTTTATTTATAGTGATAATTGGTTGTATGAAAATATTGCCTTACGCTCATTAGGAATTAAATGGGTTTTCCTGGAAATCTCTTTTACAAACAAAAAGAAGAAAAAAGAAAGACCTCTAAGATTAACTATAAGGAAACAAAGTTCCTCTCCACCTGGATGTTAGATGGGATTAGTTGAACTATAGCCTAAACCAGCCCCATCAAGGGCAAGTGGTTAAAGCCGTGGAATGAGGCTGTATCCTTAATAGGATTACATGTTTTTCTAGCGCCCCAAATGACGGACATGAGGCTTTTGCCTTTGTTTTTCGCAGGGCTCAATCATACAGCAGAAAACAAGTAACACCACAGCTTCAACTGGCTAAATCTCCGGTCTTAGTTTCCCTACTGGACCCTGCTTTCCAACACTGGAACTTGAAATGTTCCATACAAGTAAGCTTCACAAGCCAGGTAGAAAGAACAAAACTGGTACTGCCTGGATTTGTGGCATGACATTTGTTGCCAAGTAACGCATTAAAACATGCTATTTATCAGACCAAACTCCTAAACGTTAAAACCCAATAGCATTTTGCAAGTTTCTGGTAATGGCAAAACCCCTAAATTATGACAAACAATCAATTAGTGGCATATATATCAGCTTTTGTGTGGTCAAACAATGTGTACAACTGCTCAAGAGCTTTCGCCCTGGCACTGTCGCCCACACCCTACGGATCTACTAAATGGTGTATTTAGCCTAATTGTCATTCTAAATTTCCTCCTGCATAATTAGGATCTACTAAATGATGTATTTAGCCTAATCCGAACATGACGGCATACGGATTCATAGTTTGTTGTTAATTAATTGTGTTGAAAGGAAGCGACAATTCCTGATAAAAGGCCATGCATGCTTTCACGGTAGTCGAAGAAGAATCACAGTGACCATAAGATGGACTCAGAAACCTATCAAAATGGATATCGATTCATCTATTCATCAAATATTCTAAGGATCTTGTTAAGTCTACCACTATATTTACTGCCTAACACGTACATTAAGAAAATGTCTAGATTTTCACTAGGGACTAGCCCCATCCATGGATTACAACGTGGCAAAACCGTAAGCATCTTCCAGGCACAAGTCATCAAAGTGTAAAGTAAGTAACAAGAGTTCATAGTAGGCAATAAATTGCCGAATGTTGCAAGTTATCAGTAACAAATTTGCTGAATTTATTACGCTAATCTGGCAAGAAAGCACTAGTGTTAAAGCTTTGATTCAGCGAAGAGCGACCGTGCATTGTTGTCAGAACTCAGAACCAGAATGAGTGGCACGTCAACATTTGATATCAAGTAATAGGTGTACTCATAGTTAAACAACTACAAGTACAATTTTAAATGCCGTAATAACCAGATTTGCTAGGATTGCAGGTTTTGATCGTTTCAATTCCAAAGTAGCCCCGAAACAAGGATTTACATATTGCCACAAGTTCAAATTCACTTATTTTTACTTTTGGTAAAAAAAAAATTAGATTATTAGATCATCAACAAAACAAAAAGATACAATGGCTATGCCACAAACACAACAACTCAAAGGGAAGGGACTATCCTTATCAAATAAGAAAAAGAAGAAAAATATACTTTTCAACCCCATATGCAGCATATTTGTAAAAAAGATGGAGATGAAGAAGAAGGAAGCAAACCTGAGCGAGTACTTGTTTAGATAAGTTGGATCCTTGAAAGAAAGCAACGGCTTCGGCTCCACTGATCCTTCCATCCTGATCCAAATCCGCTCTCCGGAAGTAGGCATCGAATAGGTCAACATTAGCTCCTCCTTGTACCTCCGCCATATTCTTAAATCAATCGATCGATCTCCTTAGCCAAAGAAGCGATGTATCATCAATTGTGAGAAATTTAAGTGGGGATCAAATGAATTCACGGGAGGGAGGGGGTACTGAATATGAAGAAGAAAACAAGTTTGGGAATTAGCCGGGATTGTCAAATAAATTTCGGGCGCCTAGCGTAGCGGGTGTAGTAAGAATTTTTTTCTTACAAAATCAAATCTGAGACTCGTCGTCTTCTACCAATCGAAAGAACACAACAGACCTAACCGGCTGTGTGCAATGGGTAATATGTTTGTTTGGATCGGGCTCTATTCTTACGCGAATTCTTGGAAAGACCCTCGTTTTTTACTAATTGCATCCTTGGGTGATATTATATACACTTAGGCCTCGTTTGGTTCACGGAAAGGAAATCGATTCCCTTATCTTTCCCATAGAGGTGATAAAGTAAATTTTCTGTCAAATTTCTTTTCTTGTGTTTGGTAAACCATGGAAAGTATTTAGGAAAGAGTATTATTGTCTAAAATTTGTGTAATTAATGCTTGAAAAATCACATGGGAAAATCAATCCCATGTGTTTTGGGAGGAATGGTTTTACCCCTACTTTCCCCTCTTTCGGGAAAGTGTTTCCGGAATTTGTGCTTACCAAACAAAGGAAAGGAACGATTTTCCTTTCCCGAGTACTAAAATCCGTGAACCAAACGAGGCCTTATTATAATTTATAATTAGCACATTATAAAATTATTTGGTATTATGGTTATAAAATTAGATGTTAGATTATATATAATTATATAAAATATAAGTCAGTAGTAATTTGTTAACTTAAAAATTCACATTCAGTAAGAGTTTACTTAGTTAGAAATAAAAATTTAGTCAAAAGTTATTGTTTAGATTAAGTCGGTAAAATTTTACCGAATCAAATGTCCAAATTCAGTAATAAGCTATCAAAATCAATATTTAAAATGTTGGGTGTCCGTTGTAGTGGTTTTGATCATTAATGATATAAAATGTAGTGTTGTAACTATTATAGTATCTTTGCTACAAATTAAAAGTGTGTATAACATTACCCCCAAATAGAGCTCCTGACATGTGACCACTCCTCTATTTTCTTCATTTATATATATATATATATATATATGTGTGTGTGTGTGTGTGTACATTTGTTTTTAAGAAAGTGGATGGCAGGTTTTATCGGGTGTATTATATGAACTGTATCTTCGCAAGATACAACAAATGAACAATTCATTTAATACACCCGTTAAGCATAGGCGATAAGATTTATAGGTAAAAAAATTATTTTTCTAATATAAATTAAAATTGTCAGTACAACTAACTAAATACACCCGTTATCTATTCAACTGATATTTTCAATTATACCTAAATAAAATGCAAACTTAAAATTCACACTTTATGTAATTAGATTTAAGATGCATATTTCTTTCGTTATCAATCTTTAAATGTACCCACAAAATTTATTTTTTCACCTTATTAGTATTTTTAAAAAAAACTTGCAATTTACCCCTGTAGTGGGATGAGTTTACTGAAATAATGTAGGGATAATAAAGTTTCGTTGCTAAAAGAAGACAATAGAATTTTTGCATTAAAAAAAGACATTATAAACAAAATTTACACTTTTTTTAATAAATTTCATTAATTGTTTTGTCTAATTCATAGTACTTATGAAAATACAAAATATTAATTAAGATAAACAGTTTTAGCAATTATATGATTTTTCATAATTTTTTACAAAATATAAATTAGATGTAGTATTTTGAGCTCCTAGTTATTTGCAATTGAAAGCAATGAACTCTGATGGTGTAAAATAGTCATCCCACCCCATGGGCCAATCATGGGAGAACACGTGGACCCTATTGCCAGCATGTGGGAGCAGAGCTAAGAGGTCTGACTTCGGGTGTATGTATCTAAAGGAACTCGTGGGAATGATGGAACTATGTCCAACTTCTATTAGAGGCCGTAGATCTATAGAGCTCGACCTCTAGAGCTCTTCACCAAGCTGAAATCCACAGCATGTAACCATTCTGTCAGAGTGGTCGACAGAAGTATGAGCGATTGCTGCCTACCCACTAACGCCACAGAACCTCCATCATCTTCATTAAATGCACACCAACTGCATTTAATGTACCGGAATCCATGGAGAAGTAACGTCATAGTTAATGATGATCAGAGATGGCCTCAGACATGCTCTGAGAGCTTTCCTACTCATTTCCTATCTATCATATATATATATGGGAAGCATTTACTTCTCTCAACAATCAGGAGACAACTAGACAATAATTAAGAAATGATCAAGCAATCAAGTTTCTATTATAAAAAGGAGATATAGAGAAATAAAGCTAAAAAAGCACACGACGGAGCTCCTAATATAGAAAACCCATTGTAATATTATAAAAGTATAATAGCTAGAGAGATATTGTTAGCTTGTAATCCATACTTACTCACTATAATACAACGTAACTCAAGCTCTTTTCACAAGAAGAGGAATAATCCATATTTTTATATAGGGCAAACCTCCTATATACACCCTTAACTTATTCTATTCAGTTCATTATTATTATTCTTGTCTTATTCTATTCAGGTCATTATCACTTCAATCATTTGATTGTGTGATCGAGAGTAAACCAACTTTAAATTTTCGCACCAACAAACTCTAGAATAGTCAATGTAACAAAAAATCAAGAAATTAAGAAGACTAAAATTTAACAAATTCTAGCAAAAGACCGAATGAATATCTTCTCATATTAAAAATGTTATTTGGTAAGTGAAAAGAACATACACTAGAGTGAATAAAAAGTTAGCAAAAACTCTTTTCAATTTACACCGTATAAATTTATGCAACTTGAATTGCGTTATTTTATTTCTCACAAGTTTCGAGAAGCGTCAATTGATATGGGTAGACAAGAAATTATTCGAGATTTGTAAAAGGTGCTTGTATTGTGGTTTTAAGTTCATTGGCTTGTGTGTTCATTAATAACAACAAAAAGTTACTCTGTTTGGCTATATATTCCTTTGTTTCTCAACTCAAAGCTCCCAGGCATTGTTTTTGGCCTTAAATTCTCAATTGCAATACTCTATTTTTCAATTCAAATCGGTTTTAAAACAAAGTCTAATTTCTTCCCCAATAATGACAAAAACTTCAACCTATTTAAACTAAACTTTCCGATCCCTAAAATAGGACGGCCGCTTTATTCTTTTGAGCCCTAAAATCAAGTTTTGCTATTTTCTGATATCTTCGATCATATTCTTTAAGAAAAATTAAGGTGAATTTATGGAATTTCATTATTTAGTTTGGAAGAAAAGGAAAGTTTAAAAGAAATTGCATGACTCTAATAAAAAAAAGAGGAGAGAAAAACACCATGTTATTAAGATAAAATGACAGAGCTAAGGGTGTGGATTATTGGTTAATTTCTCCACTAAAAAGAAGTGAATAATGGTGATTTTTTCTTAGAATTTCTTGTTGTATATATATTATATGTGAATGATATAATTAATTTGAAGTATGTACCTCAAGTGAGAGAGGTTCGAAAATTTGGCTTGGAAGTCCTTGGTTCAAGTCTTGTGAGCTACATTTATTATTAAGAGTCTTTAATAGGGTTTTGGGCTCCTTGGAAAAATCCATTATTTTGTGTTATTTCAAAAAAATTATTATTTAATTAAATTCTTTTGTTAATTAAGGATAACTTTTAGCTGAGATTTTGGGGATGTTGGCTCTCGCGTGTAAGGCACGATACACCATTACACCCACTCTTTTCCCGTTACGTGGTTTTTCCATTTTATATACAAAGTTTCATCACCTCTAAAAATATTTAAAAAAAATTGATTTTTTCTTTTATTATTGATTTATTGAATTTCTCTGGAATACTTTGAGAGTTTCAATAGGGATTCTACAGTTGCCGGTAGAACCTTAGATCGTTGTATCCTGCAGGGAAGTGTATGCTCACGTATACAGCGGGCAATTTCACCTTAGGAGATTGCGTCCTCATAAGTCTCGATTGATAAGTTCTTTTAATTTCCGTTTTTCGTATCATTTTCACAATAGAATAATCCGTATTTTCTAACATTTCTATCAAGGTGAGAAGAAAGGATTTTGAAGAGAGAAAAACACCATGTTGTTAAGATAAGACTATGGAGCTAATGGTGTTGATTAATTTCTCCACAAAAAATAAATGAATAATTGAGGTTAGAAGACTAAGTTTGACTTAATTTTGACTCGTGGTGAGGTGAGAAAATTAGTTTTATGGGTGCATTTAAGAACACTCATCTTAAAATATTTACAAATTCTTGAAAATGTAACTAAATTTTGTAGCGATAATCCATATAATTAAGATTTATGTCTTTTTTCTTTCAAGAAAAAAAAAATGATACTTGTCTTCTTCTTTTTATATATATATATATATATATTTTTAAAATCAAAACTAATGAAATAAAATATATCATCCAATTCTTGATTTTTTAGTGTTGAAACTTTTAGTTACCTATTTCATGGTAAGAAATATAACTTTTAATCAATAGTTTTCTTTTCTAGCTACCAAGAAATGCAGTAGCAAACATGCAGCAATTACTTTTTAGTTTTTTATCCCGATTTCCAATTTGTCAATGCGAATTTGACTTTGAATTTGTTTTCAAGAGTTAATCGTTCCACGTAACAAAAAAAAAATCAAAAACTAGAAGGAGAGCAAGATAGTAAAGTTAAAAATAAGTAAAAGTTAATTTAGTCAACACAAAAACACACTTAATTTTATTATTTGGATTTGCCATAAGCTTGATTAAATACTCATTTTAAAACTAAATTGTCAATAAGGGATTCTATCCTAGCTGGGCATCATACAAAACATAGATTTATTTTACAAAAATATATATTATTTGTTTTCTTTTCTTAAAATAAAAATTTATCATGCACACTAAGAAAATAAATTAAGATTACAATAACTCAACACGATTGGAGAATTTAATATTGTACAATTCAATCGTTTTGAACACGTGAGCCTGCAATTTTTTTGTCGTGATAAAAATAAAAAGGGCGGAATTTAACTACTTTTGAAGTCGTTGCCTACAATCTTTTTCATAAAAGAAAATATACTTGTAATAAGATTCAAATGTTAGTCATTATGAAAGTTAAACACACATATACATATAATATAGAGTTAAAAGCATATAACACCATTAAAGTTTACACCGAATTGCACTTCTATATATCCATGAAATTCCATTTAGTTCACATAAAAACACAAAGTTAAGATTATGTTCTACTTTTGTCCATAGTTTAACATTCTGTTCAAAATGTTAACGGAACCCCCCATGTACGCGTCACGTAAGAGGTAAACGGGTACCCAGCCCTAATTTAGCGTGTTATTACACTTTCCTCTCTTCCATTAGCCCTAATTCCAAAATTGGAAAAGAAAAGCAACAAGCTAGAAAGAGGAGCGGCGTTAAATTGATTGTGACCGGAGGAAGCAATCGTTAGTCATTCTATGTTGGTCACTTTAGGGCTTCTTTTAGTACTTTATAGATATGTGGGGGTCATTAGTTGTGAGGGTAGTTTTGAGGGAGAGAAGTGCACGGACTTTCAGTTGGTGCAGTGGTTTTGCGGCAAGTAGACGATGAATGTGTGAGTGAAGTAAGAGGAGGATAAAAAGAACGAATCGCATTTTTTCAGTTTGTTTTTGTTTATCTCTTTCTTCTTCCTCTCAATTGCGATTTTTGAAAAAAGAGAGAAAATGTGAAGAGAAAGAGGGAAAATAGATTGAGAGACTTTAGTAACCCATAAAAAAGAATCATTCAAATTAAGCCTACTTTTATTCTATGTTAGTCATTTTTATGGTTTAATACTCTCTCTCTCTTTATATTTAGGGATGATATACTATGTTTTTTTTTTGAGGAAAAATGGGAAGGAAGGGAGAAAAGGGGAGGGAAAATGAGATTAGGATTGGGTTACCCATTTTACCTCTCACGTGACACACATGTGAGGGGTTTCGTTAACATTTTGGACAGAAATGTTAAACTGTAAAGAAAAGTAAAACATGGTCTTAACTTTGTATTTTTATATCAGCTAAATAAAATTTTATAAATAAAAGTGCAATTTAATGTAAATTTCAAAAGTGTTATATGCTTTTAACCATGTCTTTCGAGTAAGGACCGATCCTTACGCTTAAGAATTGATCAAAACTCGGTCAATCCGTCCAACATTTATCAATTAGAGGAAAAGCACTGTACCTAACCAAACAAGTTTAAAAGAAAAAATTGGTAGGCAGACCACTTTTCTCTCTCTCCAAACACACACAAATCGCTCTCTTGCCATCTATACAGCTCTCTCTCTCTCTCTTAGGGGTGTTGTTAGAAATTCGAAAATCGAACGAACGAACCGAACCGATCGTTGCGACCCAAAATTTCCCGAACCGAAAAAAAACCGAAATTGAAATAAAAAACCGAAACCGATTGATTTGGGTCGGTATGGGTTGGGGATTCGGGGTCCCCGAATTGGACCGAAAAAACCGAATATTTTAAAAAAAATATTTGCTAACTTAATGTAATTACTTAAGTTGTCTTACAATACGTTGAAAAAAAAATGAAACTTTCTTACAACATTTACATTATATAAATGACCCAACCCCATAGATTATTTACATTTATAAATAATTACTTAAACTAATTATTAAAATAAATACATTATATAATTTTTTTGTAGTGCCTTTTAAGTGAATTTATATTTTTAGTGCAATTTTTAACTAAAGTTTTAACAATACAAAAAAAAATCGAATGAGACTGAACCGAACTGAAACCGAATAATTTGGGGAGGGTTTGGATTTCATGGGTGCGAAAACTGAAACCGAAACCGAACTATAAAGTTTGGGGAGGGTTTGGGGTACCCTAGTTTCTACCCCGACCGAAACTGAAAACACCCCTACTCTCTCTCTCTCTCACGCCCACTTGCTTATGTACCCTTTTCGTCCTTGCTTAAATAAATGGGCTGAAAGGTGTTTGAATTAAAGCATAGATTCTTCGAACAGGCTAACAAATCTAAGGGTGCGTTTGATTGCAAGCAAAGAATTTGCATGGAAAGAAAATAAGTTACAGGCAATTGAATTGCCTAGAATTGAGTTGCATGAAAAATGTAGTGTAGTGTGTTTGATTGCCTTAATTTTCTACTCAGAAAATTTGGTTGTATTATGACATTTTTAATGTAGAAAAAATTATTAATATTTTTTTTTACATAATTATATAGTCATGATGGATCTTGTTTAATTGATCTTGATTAGTAGATTTTAAATATTAAATTTTTATACTATTTTGAATTTTATATTTTAAGTTATGGCATTTTTAATGTAGAAAATGGTAAAAACTTTGTCTCGAGACTCGTGCCCAAGCATGGAAAACAAAAAATCACCTCCCCAAAGAAAACATTTTCCTCAATTGTCTTGAAAATGCTCATGTGTGAAGCAAAAGTGGGAATTGAATTGCCTAAAAAAAAAAGACAATCAAACACCTTAAGTTGTCAAATAAAGTGGAAAATGCTTATTTTCCATAGAAAATATTGTCAATCAAACACACCTTAAATAGAAGTTTGATTCTTCTCCAATTAGCACTCATCTTGTTTCCAATTCTGAATTAAATTTAACTAAGGAGTACGGATTGATGTGAATTATAGATGGTAAATCGAAGTAGTGTCCTACATCTATATAACTATAGTTTCTATTACATTTTCCGGTTTGAAAGATTGATAAAGAAATAAAAATCAATGTTTCAGCCATAAAATAAAAATGAGACAACGGAGCTAAAGAAAACGAGCTACAGTACATATGGGTACCATATGCCCTTGTAGTTTGTATATTTGTGAGTTCTAATTTAATTGATTTGAACTTGACCCAAAAAAAATTCATTACAACTAAATCAAAGGAGGTTTCGCTTGCATTTTGAATGGATCCCTTCACAGAAGGTTCTAATTGGTCACTCTAAACTTCTTTAAACGCGATATCTGCTCCGAAAATGAGTTACCCAGATTGCAAAAATTGGCTCACTCTACAGCTCCATATCAAACTGACCCAGTACAAGACGTTGACAAATGGTTCAGAGAAATCCGAAAATGAGTTACCCAGATTGCAAAAATTGGCTCACTCTACAGCTCCATATCAAACTGACCCAGTACAAGACGTTGACAAATGGTTCAGAGAAATCCGAAAATGAGTTACCCAGATTGCAAAAACTCACTCTACAGCTCCATATCAAACTGAACCAGTACAAACGTTGACAAATGGTTCAGAGAAAGTGAGAAACTAAGTCATAATGAACTCAGAGTATTTCCAAGATGTTTCCTCTCTTTTTAGGCTAATAGTGAAACACGTAGGGGCTGCGTGAGAGAGAGAGAGAGAAAGAAAAAGAGGGTCTCTGTGTGCGTGTGCAAAGAGAGAGAAAAGTGGTATGCCTTTCAATTTTTTCTTTTTAACTTATTTGGTCGTGGTATAGTGATTTGACTCAAATTGGTTAATGTTGAACGGATTGACTGAATTTTGACCAAGGATCGGTCTTTACTTGAAACACTTTATACATGTATATATATATATATATAAAAGGTGATTTATTATTTTTATTTCATATATTTTTGAAATAAAACTCGTATAAATTACAAACACAATGCGTATACATGTAAGTGTGAGTAAAAAAATAATAACAAGTATTTATTTTATATATATATATATATATTAACAAGTGGTAATTGATGGTACATTACAAAGTAACAGATTGAGACTTTGAACCAGAGAGAATCATTTATTCAAGCAAAGACTAATAATAGTTATAACATCATCAGTCTAAACGTACATTCTTCTGAATGCGGTAGTTGATGGTTTGCTCCTTCCATGTTTCGTCCCTCTCCAGATAAATCTCATAAAGGCTTACTTCCCCATTTCCTCTTATGCTCAGTCCACTTGTGCTTCTAGTACCGTAGCATCCCTTTATACATATATATATATATATATATATTACAAAAATTAATCAGTTTTATTAAAATAATAATAATAATAATAATAATTTTTGGAGAAATACGAATTAATTAATTGAGGAATGGCCGGGTTTAATTACCAGAGGAGTGTCAACATGAACAAAAATGGAGCTCAGACCAAACTCCCAATCAGGGGAACAGATATGGGGTAAGTTGCTTGCATCTTCAACTTTAACAGTGTCCCTCATTAGTTTAGCAACCATCTCCTTCAAGGGAATATCATCTTCTTGATCAGTACCATATTTGTTTAGTACATCCTTGAAATTCAGTTTCAAGCGCTGAGCCTGAAATTAATATATTAACGGATCTCATGATCATATATGTGCGTGGTTAAAAAAACAAATACAAATTAATTAAGTAGATCGAGCTAGGCAGGTAAGCTGGTAATTAATATGTTAGACATGCACGTACCTTTGGCCAAGGAGAGTCGAGCTTTGAATTAGAGAGGACGTGAATACCAGGAGGAATCTCTTGAATGGAAACAGCTCCTCCTTTGGGCCTGTTGGTTACATAAACCATCTTGCTGCTGCTCTTATTCTTTGTACCTGTCTGATGATCTAGTTCCACCATCATTAAGTTGAATCCATTGTACTCGTGTCCTTCTTTTGCCAATTCCTCACCAAATTCCTTTGCCCCTTTTTTGCTCTGCACGCGTACGTATCAATTAATTTAACAACATATGCACATATATATATATATATATATAAATATGGTGCATAAATTAAAATCTAATTAATTATAAAAGAATGAATGAATTGATATATATAGCTCTAGCTATCTAGCTAGAAATATATACATATTTATAGAGAGACACTGCACCTTTAAGAAGCGAAGAGGAAGTTCTCCTCTGCTCTTGGCCTCGGGCAGTGTTTGAAGCTCTAAGATGTTGGTTAAGAAAGCAACTCTGCCATGTGTGGAACAGGCGAACCATGTACCCCCTGCTACCTCATCCCTCCCTCCCACTATATCTCCCCCCTCCCACCACCACCCCGCTGGCTTCGTTGGCCTAGGTACGTATATACAGTAGTCATCATCATCATCATCAAATATTAATTATATTCACAAAAGATAGATAGATAGATAGTTATAGAATGCGTGCCTGTTGTGGTACTCATCTCTGTTGAGCAATAGGATAAATGGGTAGAGAGGGTGAGCTTGCCATACAAACGCTGCTATGCACATTTTCTTTCTTCAGATTGAATAATTTTTCTCTTCTCTTCTCTAACTCTCTTCTCTTAGCTATGCAAAATTAATTAACTACGTACCGTTTAATATCCAGGTTTGGCTTCTATATATATATATGTGTGTGTACGTGTGAAAACTATAGAAGTCCACAGTTTTGGTTAATATATATGTAGTATCAATTACAAAACAAACCAAGAATAACATACATATATATTATATAACTAAAAAGTTGAAGAGAGAGATATATATGCACTGAGCAATATATATAAATATAGGCAGAGAGATATAGTTGAAATTTGGTAGGCGGGCTTTCTAGTAGTAGTTTTGGCCTTTACTTCTCCGTGTTTGGTCCGACTTGTATGTATACCGCATTTTGGCAGCATGCACTTACGCTTATTAATTAATTAATTATTAGTAAAAGTTACACATTCTTGTCTGCCTTAGCTATATATATATATAGATCGATATCATCCCATCTTCAGGGGAGATGTATATTTTCCCTTCTAATAGCTTCTACCTGTCGGCAAAATTTTAACAACTTTTTTTTCTTCAATTCTCTCTTGTGCTTTCTAAAACCATTCCGATCTGATTTATCATTTTAAGCAAAAAAAACTATACTAAAAATTATAGTAACCATCGAACACTACTATTTACAATTAATCTGCGCCTAAGTCACAGTCAAACATTTAACAAATATTTTAAATTTCAGTCACGTAATTCTTTATCTCTTGTATATATTTTAAATTAAAAAACAAATAACCCTAAATTATATATCTAAATTCTTAAATTTATTTGCATAAAAATATGTTAGTTAATTAATTGCCAAAGATATACTTCGTATGCATACTTTAAACAATTTCTAAAGTTTGTGTTTCCAGCGGTAACTATATATGCAGCCACAAGGATGATACATATTGGGTTTTTAAATGAAAAAGGTATTATTGTTAGTTAGTAGGTGCAATTTATTTATAATTTAATATTATACTTTTAAATTGTCAATTTTATTTATTCAATTTTTTATTTTCAGATAAAATATGCTTCCAACAAAATTAAAGCATTAATTCACTTTTGAAACAAGTTAAGACATGTTAGTACATTGTCAAGCGGATGGATCAATAGCAATATATATTTATAAATCAAGAAGGGTGTTTTGGTGTAATATAATATAGATATGCCAAATATTTATATATATATATATATAGAGAGAGAGAGAGAGAGCGGAGTTATTATATACTCCCTCCGTCCCACAAAGCTAGACCTATTTTTTTTTCACATAGATTAAGAAACTTTATTTAATGTAATTGGAACCATAGTTTTTTTTTCACATTTTTCCTATTATACCCTCGTTTATTCTACTATAATAAATATATTGGATTAGAAGATGAACATATATTTTTTATCTTTTTTATGGGAGATGGGTATTTACTATGTAAAATTCATTATTTTAGAATTAATAACAATGTAATTAAATAAGGGTATATTAGAAAAAAAAATTAATATATTTTTTAAAAGATAAGTGGACTATAATTTGAGACAGATGAAAAAGAATAGTGACCTATCTTTGTGGAACGGAATGATTAGTTAATACAATCCCAAAATTAATGAAAAGGGTTTTAAATTTAATTGTTTCCGGCTTGCGCCGACTTTGCTGATTTAAAAATTAATGGTACCAAGACAACTTTACATAAATGTTTTGCATAATAATATATGGAGGTCCCGTTTTACTGTTACATCGGTCGAGCATTACAAGGATGCCATGCCCCCTATAATTAGTAATAGCGCCATTCCCATGTGATCACGTTTCTCAATCTTCGTACATCTATTTAGTATTGCAATTATTAATACTCTACTTATTACAATTATTAATGCTAGCTCTACTTGTTTGATGCTACCAAATTTTGCTGCCACTAATGGCTTGCATCGTTCATACACTTTCGTTTACTACACAAATTGAGTCATATAATATGATGTTTCCTTTGTTGGTTTTCCAATTTTTCTTTTTTAAATCTTATATTATATTAATACATAATTAAGTGCTCGTTAATTTGATTCGAAATTTTGTTCGTTCTCAAAATTTTAAATTAATAAATTTATATTAAGAATTTCTTATAATTTATATTAAGAGGTTAAATCATAATTTGAATAGGCTTAAACTTTTCATGTGAAATTGTCATTTTGGGTTTCGAAAATGAACAAATCTTGAATAGAATGTGCACTAAGCAGAGACATAAATGTTATATCTACTTGTAACTAGTAATGTCCACCACCTCTAGATCTAATTGAAAGTCCTTTACTATTATAAGAAAATCCACTCAAGGAGCGCTTGTGTACACAGTTTTAGAATTTCATTAGAATTATAAAACCGTTATTTGAATTGTACGTAGTTTTTATTTAAAATTATATTTGAATTTCAAATATGTTTATTTGGCTTATTTGTAGAATTTATTTGAAATTCCCTATAGGTGATGGGTTTAAAGCTGGTTAGGTTTCACCAACCAACTCTGCTCAATGCCAGAGTTCCTTCAATTGTCGCTGGAGCACTGTCGATTGTCGCTGTCGCTAGATGTTCATCACTAATCATCGTAACTCCTGTAATGAGTATGGTGGCAGCATATATATCTTTTTAAATCTATATTATAAGACACACTTTTTTCTTTATTTAATCAATGGTCTAAATTTATTTACAAATCACAAAAAGAAATATGAACACTTAGATGTATTTTTAGGATATCAAATCACCCAATCAAATCATATTTTTTACTTTATTTTTCTCCGCCTTAATTTAATGATAAAAAAAATACAATTTGAATTTCAAATTTCAAAATTTCTAACTTTTTTCCTCTCACAATTTTTTTTATAAATACTCTCTCTCTCTCTCTCTCTCTCTCTCCCTCACAAAAAAAAAATACTATCTTGTCTTAGGACTTCCCATCTTCTACTTTTTTTTATTGTTTACTCTTTTGAAGAATATACTCTTTTGTTTCATTTTTTGAAGAATGTATGTATGTATGTTATTCCATAATTTTTTTTGCCATGTATGTATGTGAGTTTTATTCTTCTTTAATTACTATTGTCCACCAATTTTTATTCTAATATAGTTTTGGACTACTATTCATATATGTTTTAAATTTTTCTTCTTCAATACTCTCTCTCTCTTCATGTATGTATGTTTTAATTTTTTATTATAATAATAGTTTTGGGGAGTTTGGGTTCAAAAGTATGAAATTTGGGTTAAAAAAATTGAAAAAATCCAACCGTGAGTGCACATGTAATATTTTGATTGTTAATGGGCACATGTACTATTTTGATTGTTAATGTTAACATGAGGAAATTTTTTTTGAAAAACTTGGAAAAAAACCCAACCGTAAGTGCACTGTAGATGTTAACATTAATATTAATTTTGAATGTTAAATATATATGGGTTTAATGTTAAATAAAATATAGATGTAGAAAATTAAGATGCAGTGAATAGTGTAAATAAAAACTTGGAATCTAAAATTTGAAACTAAATAAAAACTTATCAAATTTGGGTTAAAAAAAAAACAAGAAAAAATCCACCCGTGAGTATGTGTGTTTTAATTTTTTTTATTCTAATATAGTTTTGGGTTCAAAAATCTGAAATTTGGGTTCAAAAAAACTAATTTAGGTTCAAAATGAATGTTAAATATATATGGGTTTTAATGTTAACATGATGAAAAATAATAAAAAACTAGAAAAAAACCTTTTCATATTTAGATTAATAATAATAAAGAAATAAAAAAGCGTTATAATGGGATGGAATTTGACTTTACACATAGATGTTATAAAAAAAATTTAAAAAATCCAATCGTAAGTGCATTTTATTTAATTTGTGTTCAAAATTAATGTTAAATATATATGAGTTTTAGTTTAAAAATATAAAAAATATGTATTACTTATTTAATGTTCCAACCTAATTCTTCTTTTAGTTTAAAAATATAAAAAGATATATGTTTTTATTTAATCTTTTACAAACTTAAATAGTTTATTTTATTTTATTTAAAATATATATATATTACTTTTGTAAACCAATGTTACTATCAATGGTACCATATATTTACAACTAAAATTTGAAAATATGTAATGTTGTAAACCCAAATGGCCCACCCCTTCCATCTCTGAAAATGTTTAATCTTTTATAATGACATTAAAAAATATATAATGCCATTGTAATAATAAGGGGATATATTAATTTTTGTATATATTAGTGAATAATTAGTGATGATAAATTAACTCAACACAACCTAAATGAAGTGGTAAAACGGCACAAATTTTAGTTTTTCAATTAAAAATCACCTCAATCTGGTCGAATCCAATATATCTTTTGATATCTCGAGTTAGACTTTAACAAACTCCCCCCTATGCTTAACCGTTAAATAGGTTGCATATAAATTTTTTCTAATTATATGTTTCGGGTTGCATGTTATTTAAATATTAGTACTTTTTACTCAATTTCACTATTTTTAACTGTTTATTTTTTTACGTCTCCGTGCCGTCCAGCACGGGCAATACCTGGTATAACTATAAAAGACGTATGCTCTCGCGAGAACTCACCACATGTTGCTTCCCTCACTTCCATTGTTTGCCGCGTGGCTTACTTAATTATTTATGTGCATCGCTAAAACCTGGAATTAATAACAGTTTCCAAAACCCATGCATCTTTCCAGCGTGCGGTTTCCAAACTGCTACGTTTTTCTTCCTTTTCGCGCTTAGTACTCTCCATCTATTCATTCTCTTATCCTTTCTTTCTCTCTTATAATTGAAAATAAAGTTAATCCTCTAGTTCAATTGGAAATGAAGATGAAGATCAATTTCCAAGATGAATTGAGAACAGAGATCAAGATTGGTGGTGCCATAATTTCTGTTATGCTTCATTAATTGGTTAGGGTTCATAATTTTTCCTATTTGAATTACTTAAATTTACTTTTGTACAATACTTAGTCTGTATTTTGTTGTATTGATTCTCCTGATTTAGTTTACATTCCATTATTTTGGGGTGGCTCCACGTCCCCCCACCCCAAACAATTCTCTTGGTTTTAGTCGCACCATTACAAACACTCCCATTTAACTTACATTTTACCCCCCCCCCCCTAATCTTTATACCACTCCCATTTATTATTATAACTAATTATATGCTAATATTATTTAATTAACCACAAATTTAGATCAAAAAATTAAAACCTCCTCGTTCATCATCATCATCATCATCATCATCGCTTCTTCTTCTTTTCATATATAGCTTCCTTCAATCTCTTTATATATATACACATACGTACATTAATAATAATAAAAAATCATTATCATCATTCCTTCTTCTTCTTCTTCTTCTTTTTCTTCTTCTCATATATATCTTCCCCCAATCTCGTACTATATATATATATATATATATATACAAACATTTATATATTCTTCTTGTGGTAGAACATACATACATACATAATTTAAACCCTAAAAACTCTAAGTATTCATTGGAACCATAATACTATTAATATTAAACCTATAAATCGGAACCTTATGTTAAAAATTTGTGCAAACATGTATGAAACTATACTTGGTCCCTCGTAAAGCGAATGTGGTAAAAGTACCTCGATGGGTATCAAACGAGTATGTGTGCACCCACTCGTTTACAAGGAGCTGTATATGTGTTGTTTACGGATGAAAGATAATTCGTTCAATGCCCGCCAAGCGTAATTGCTAGTAACTCGCTTTATTATCAAGTGATTGTGGAGTAAAAGTTCATATGATGTTAAGTGATTATGTTCAAATTTTTGATTTGACATGGACTTCGTATGTGCATACATTTTTTTTCTCTTTATTATAACTTATAAAAAACATATCACGGCATCAATAAATTTATCCAAACACATCAATATGGAAACCAAACACAAGTATCATTAATTAAACCAAATTAAACTGCAAACAAGTACCATTAATTAACATAAAAGATATGTCTTAGGAAACTACATTAAAAAAACAAGTACCATAGAATCCATAAAAAAAATTCAAACAAGTACCATTAAAAAACAACATTGAAATAAACAAAATACAATCAAAAGTTTAGGAAACATAAGGATCGCCGCTACCCATTTATGGAGCTTTATGAAGCATGTGCATGTTCTGGATCTTTAGGAGCTTCATGAGACTTGGCAGCCATTAGGGGTGTTAAGGCTAATCCGAAAACCAATTGAACCGATCCATAAAACCCTAAGCTGAAAAAAAATTGAAATAAAAAACGAGAAAACGAAATCGAAATCAAATAGTTTGGCTCAGGTTTGGGGCAAGTTAATCCAAAACCGAACTAAACAAAATTACGTATAAAAAAATAAAAAATGTTAATATATACTATAAGGTCACATGTTAATTATACTATAATACAAAAAGTATGGCATTTTAGAAGAATATGTTCCTTATTAATTACATATTGTGACCATCTTAAAAATTCATTAACACGTGCTCTTATTATCGAATTAACTGCACTATGCTAAGATTTTTTTTATCACATACATGATGGAAGAAAATTCATTATTTTATTTAATGTGTTTTATTCTTTTAAATGTACAAATAAAATAGTAACTAAATATAAAACATAGTATCTATATGTTTGCTCCTTATTTATAAAAAACCACGACTTCAATTTGAATACGAACCAATCTTACATTACATTGTTATGCTAAATTGATTTAGAAAAAAAACACATGTCAAAACCGAATAAAACTGAACTGAAAAGTTTGGTTCGAGTTTGGAATTCAAAAATTTATACCGAAATTGAATTTTTACATTTGGTTTGGATGTGGGGTACCTTAATTTTTACCCCAACAGAAACCAAAAACACCCCTAGTATCCATTATGACAATAATTTCCTTAATAGCATCATTAATGCCACCCGGAGGGCTATTTTTCTGCATAGCTTGGTTCCACGTTTGGTCCGAACTCTAACATTGGTTGTATCATTTTTCCTAGAGTAAACTACGCAAATGGCCCCTAAACTATTGACATTGTTCTACTTTGGCCTTCAAATAAAAAATTGTCGCATTCAAATACTTGAACTATTTACCGAGTTTTAAATTAGCCCTTCTGTTCAATTTGGGCGTTAACTTAGACGGGATTAAGGGCAAAATTGTCATTTTAATAGTTTGAGGGCTAAAGTGGGACAATATCAATAATTTAGAGGCCATTTGCATAGTTTACTCAAATAATTTTAATTAGATTTTAAAAATATTATAAAAGAAAAATTTTTAAAAAAAAGGAAAAGGAAGAGAGAAAGAAGAGAATACAGAGATTCCGATTTGGCGAATCTAATAATCTTAAAGTCTTCGATTTTGAACTATCGGCCTTGCCGGAACAACTCAATAACGGTCTTCTCTACACGGCTTGCGAAACTCTGGCCTCTTGTAAACAAGATTATGATTTGGCGAATTGTAAACAAGATTCGACGATGAATGCATTTGATATATTTTTCATGTCATCTGAGTTGGATTTATTGGGACTTTTCGAGGGGGTTTGGGGAAGAAAGAGCAGCTGTTCATGGTGGTAGCGACGATGGAGTTGATCGGAGAGAGGGTGAGTGAGATTGAGGCAAAATTGGGGTACAAAGCAGAAAAAGATAAAAGTGGGATTTTAGGGTTGATGAAAGAGAATACATATTTATTAGCTAAAATATTAGAGGTTACATCGTAGCTCCAGTGGGTGGAGTTAAAATTAGTTGCTAGCGGGGAGGAAACTAAAGGGGTTAAGTGGGGGCCGGAGAATTGAAATTAGGGCTTGAAGATATTGTTCTTACATGGTATGAAGAGGTTTGTTGATTTGAAGATATAAAATGTATGTGGGAAAGTTGTATAGTAGCTTTAGGGACACTGTTTTTCATTTTTAGGTTAAAAATTTCTTATTTTTTGTTTGTTCTAGTGGTGGTAAAGTTTGCTTTGTTTATGATAAAGTGGAAGGGAGGCAGGGAGGAGGTGGTCTCTCTCTTCTTTCTCTATTCTGATGAAGAATGGAAGATGAAATTGATGATGAAAATAATGATGATTGTAACAACCCGCCTAATTAAGCAGGTGTTAATGGATGCTGCATTTAATTAACAGTAGATAAATAAAAGTATACAATCGATGATTTAATCAAAGGTAGAGAAATCCAACAAAAATTTGGCATGAAGTATTTGTAACGCGAGAAAAACCATCATGTTGACAAACATAGCAATTACATAGAATACTTCTCAACTGGATTTCAATCCAAATACGAAATAGTCTACTACAACAATTCAAGCATAACCTTCCGATAGGCTAAAATCCAAACACAAATCCAAGTCCAACAGTAATACGAATTAATACATCCATAGGTAGCACGAAGTACCTAAACTAAATTCAATATTACAAGTACCACAAATTAATATAAAATGACAATTAAATCCGTAGAGGCATCAGAGAAGACTCTAAGAGGAAGTCGGACCTGAACCACAACCTCTACCCAAAACACGAGGTGTAACTGAAAGGAAAATGAGGGAATGAGCCACGACTGGCCCAGTGGGAATTATAAGGAAAGGGAAATGCAATGCATGGACATATCACAATATAAGAAATTCGATTTACCTTGAATTCATTAACAAGAATTTTCAAGATTTCATTAATTAATAAGGAAAATACGATTATTACATATATGTTAATCATTATCCACTTGTAACATACATGGTAACTGCATAAATGTACATCCGCCTCCTCGACCTAATACCGGTACTAGACGGAATAATACGCTCATAAACGCACCACACCTTACCGTGGGCCTGTGCACTGGTAACCAGATTTTTGGCATCCCATCTTTACCATGTGTCTGTGCAATAACATAACTCAAACATTTCTATACCAGTGCTTATCCGGTTTCAACAATATTAATATAATCAACAAACCACTAGGTAGTAGTTGTGCTCAGGGCAATATTTATAAAATCAACAAGTGTATCCCATGTGATCATAATAATGTTACCCACTAGATAATATGTTATCACATGCTTAAATAATTATAAAGTTTACCTATAGTACAATTCTTGGATTAATTACACAATTTGCCCCTTTAACACTAAAGTTTAGTAGAATAGTACTTTTCTTTTATAATCATGTCATTATACCAAAAATTATCAATACTAAAACCACCAATAATAATAAAACATGATCCAAATTTTTAGATTTTCCATGAATATTACTTGTCTTAGTCAAAATTTCTCAATTTCTAAAATTTGGCAAAAACTAGTGAGAGAAGTAATACTAGACCCGCTAATAACCTTATCAAATGCCTCATAGATGTTTAACCTTAAACTTAAATATAATTTTAAGATGATTAACATTCTCAAATTTGATAAATTTTAATGAAAATTCTATTATTAAACATGCAAGCGGTGTTTCTAGCGATTTCGGTACCAAAATCTCAAAATAACCCATGAATACCAAAATGCACTACGATCAGCCCTTAATTCCATCATCAACAACTCATATAATACTTATCAATATGCTCAGATTATACATATCAAGCATAAACTACATGCATGCAAAGAAAAGTAAGATTTTGGTACCGAAATTCTAGTATTACTACTCATACAACAATTTTCAAGCAAAAAAAAATGAAGAAATGAAGGGAAGTTCCCACCTTAGTAACCTCTGGACAGAAATATATAGCTCCTAATAGACCACCTACAGCAACCGAATGAGAAAACCGACCCCAAAATTGAATTCGCCACGCGAAAAGCTAGTGAAATTAGAGATTTCGGGTCAAAATTCTTGAATTTGAGCTAGAAATCACCCATGAATAACCCTTTCTCTCTCTAGAAGTATATTAGCTTGTGCTCTGGTCTAAATGGTCAGAAATGGTGTTTAAAGGAGTGAAGAAGATGGTCAAAGATGGTTAAATCGTCAAAAACGATGTGGACCAAATTGTAAAAAAAACTGTGCTGTCAACTTGGACCAAATTGTAAAAAAAAACTGGCAGTTTGGACCAAAATATAATTTTCTCGAAAATAATAATAAAAAAGGCCGAATTAACTCATTCCACTTCCCGATTACAACGATACTTTTCAAAATTAGTCTAATAAATATAAATGACTTCTCGAAAAAGACGGAACTTAATTCGGGGTTCTAGAAGCAATTGTGATAAAAGTTAGTGCTCAATAAAAATTTTAAGGTTTTAAATTAAAATCTTCAAAAGTTTAAAATACGGAGTGTTACAATGATGATGATAATGATGATGATGATGATGAAGAGAAAAAAATGCAAGAATGGATGATGAAAAAAAAGAATGAAAGAGTGGAGAGGAGGGCAGGGGAGGAGGGTGGTGGTGGTGGGTGTCTCTCTCTTCTTTCTCTTTTCCTTTTCCCCTTTTTTTTAATTTTTTTTTCTTTTATAATATTTTTTAGTAAATTACGCAAATGGTCCCTAAACTATTGATATTGTCCCACTTTGATCCTCAACTATTGAAATGACAATTTTGCCTTTAATTCCGTCCAAGTTAACGCCCAAATTGGTCGGAAGGGCTAATTTAAAACTCAGTAAATAGTTCAAGTATTTAAATGCGACAAATTTTTGTTTGAGGGCCAAAGTAAGACAATGTCAATAGTTTAGGGGTCATTTGCGTAGTTTACTCTTTTTCCTGAATACTAATACAAGAAGTGGTTAAAACACTTGTTAAAACACTCTTTAAAATCCAATATAAAGAACAACAAAAGGAAGAGTTTTTTAAATTACATGGTATTTGGATTGGAACTTCTCTGCACGTTGGACAGCGGCAATAATTTCCCCCATGCATTAATGTGTTTCTTCGATGTCGAGGGTTGGCTATTTTTCATGTTGCTCAACATCTATAATAGGGAAATAAGTCGAACATAATTACACACAAATATTTTCATAACCATGTAAAATTAGAGTGCATTAAAAATATATTTTAAGTTTTATATGTTATTTAGAATTTTGTAGATCAAGGTAAAAACAAAAATGATTTATGGGCTAATTTATTTGATCTATTTGCACTAATTATGACTAAGGCGACCAATTGCACAAATAAAGACAATAATTCTATAAGCCGAGCCTTTAATTAATATAGGATGCAGTAATTCTAGCGACCACATCAATGATTTTTATATTAAGAACATAAAATAAATACTTTCATAATCAATACTTTAACTATAAATTATGCATAAGTCGTTTATACTACAAGTTGTTAGTGTTTTACATGTGAATAGAAGGCACTACTAGCATCCAAAATAAAAAAAAATAATTATATTTTTTGTGCATATTCGACTATGAACGAGCGAGTATAGGAATACACAGTAGTTCCATGAGCACTGAATAAGGGTCATTTTATTAAAACTAAAATTGCACATACTCGGTTGTGATCAGGTGAGTATGTGCACATACACCTGGTTGCGAGGAACCGAGTTTAGTTACATACCCTCTGCTTTGAAATTCTTAATGTAGAGTTAAACATTAAGGTTGAAATTTAGGGGTTATCCTGCACTAATATGATTCAAAACAATAAATAATAAACTTTTAGGTTTTAAATCATAACATTCAAATACAAATTTAGGGTTCAAATCACAACATTCGCATACAAATTTAAGGCTTAAATCACAACATTTACACACAAATATATAACTTGATTGAAAATATGAAGAAATTAATGTAAGAGTGGAGGTGTTACCAAAGAATTTGGGGGGTGCACACAGTGGCGGATCCAGAATTACAGGGCCAAGGGGTCTAAGTGTAAAAGTTTCAAAAAAAATTTACAAAGAAAATAATGCGAAAAATATAGAAAGATAGTATTTCCATTCATAATTCATAACAAAACCATTAATACAAGTTACAATTGTCCACGATGAGTTTTCATATTCTGAAAAACGTCGCATTATAGTTTCGTTATCAATACAAGCAAAAACATCTCTCTCAATGTAAACAATTAAGCTATCATTCAACCACTGATCTCCCATTCTGTTGCGAAGTGGATTTTTAATAATATTCATGGCGAAAAATGCCCTCTCCACTGAAAGCAGTTGCAACCAGTAAAACCAAAGCCAGTGTAAGAAGTAAATAAATATAAGAAAATATTTTATTCATTCCTTTCTCCACCATTTTTTCTGCAAGACTACTAATCCTTTCTAATTGAGAAAAATCACTACTCGAACGCATAAGATGAACATAAACACCAAGTTGATCTCCAAGCATTAATAAGTCTCTATCCGAAAAATCACAAGAATAAAATTGAGCAAGACGAACTAGCTTTTGTTTGTTAAAAGCTACAAAGTTATTTTTCGGACTCAAGCATGCCAAACAAGTAAGTAACTCAGTACTTACCTCATTGAAGCGGTCATTTAATTCTGCACGTTGCCCATTAATTACATGAACAAAGATCTCTACACGATAACGATGATAATTTGTCTTCATTGGAGTATTACGTCGTGATCTCCCTGGAATTACATATTCCTCATCCATGGTAGGAACTGTAATATTGTGTTTGTAACAAAATGAAGATGCTTGCTCAACCAATTCTTCAAACTCACTATCCCTCATCAACTGCAGGTTTTCCTTAGTTTGCGGGAATTTATAACTTCTAGGTTGACAAGGCCCCTTTTGCAGATATGCTCTTCAAATCTCATCCCGAATATTATGACTATAATCCACCATTCGAGTTCTTAATATCCAGGGTCTGTCTGAAGATTAGCTAATATCTCATATACTTCAATTGGTCTTGCATTTGAACTACCCGGATTAGACGGAGAATGACTATTCGTAGATAACTATTTTTTAAAGAATCGTTCCATAAATCTACAAATCAATTAATCCAATAAATCATTAATTTTTATCCAAATTAAAAGATCAAGAAAGATAAAAAAAAATATTAAGAAGTAGACACATCACACATTTGAACCAATGCTACAAGCCTACAACATTAATACTTTAGTAAAAAAATTAAATTACTTTTTTTATTAACTTTGTGTTAACTATTTTATCCCTTTTAATTTTGTAACCTCCTATCTAATCAATACCACATAAATTAAGAGAAAATATATGTTTATGTTTATGTGAAAGTTAATAGAATTATTGTTTTCTTTTCTAATTAATAAATTATGCAAAATAATAAATAAAACATGATTAGATTATAAAAGATAAGAAATAATTAAAAATAACTTTAGCAAAATATACTTAAATCACGCGGTAGTGGCCGGTGCCCAGTGGGATGCCGGAGGCGCCGAGGCGGTATGAGATGTTGGAGCGGAGCGCCGAAACTAGTATAGAGCCGTGAGGAAAAAACGAAATTACAAAAAAAGAAAAAAAAATTGGGAGAAAGAGATCTGTGAGATGAGAGATTGTTAAATATTAAAAAAAAAGATTGTATCAGTCAAGGCGTGAAGCAGCCGGAGTAAAAATGAAGAAATGAAGAATGGGTGAGGAACTGTGGAAGAATAAATGAAGAATGACTAGCACTGTCTCAAGACAAAAAATAAAGCAAGGCTTAGTTTTTTTTTTTTTTTTTTTTATTCACCTTTTAACGGATGTAATTTAAATGAGATGAGTTGTCTCATTTATGACCTTGGGGTTGGCAATTGGTTGTCAGCTCCTCAACTACTTTTTTGACTTAAGTGGCTTTTTTTTTTTTTTTTTTTGTTTTAGAGGCATGGCCGCAGCCCACATGGGGTCAAGTAGCTGGCAGGCAGGTAGATATTTCAAACAAACATTAATTTTTTTTTTTTTTTAACTCCGTGGGGTCAATAGACCCCTGTTGACCCACTGTAGATCCGCCTCTGGGTGCACATAACACCACCCTTGTTTTATCGGTTCTACTTCCCCCAACATGTTTGATTAAATGCCTAAATGAATTTACTAACACACTGTTGTTTAATAAGTAAGTTAACTAGGATTCGTTGTTTTGTGTCTTCTAGAGTTCAATTGATTGAATTCACTTATTATTGAAAAATTATTATCTTATATTATGAATCGAGATCTCAGATCTGTTAATTTATTGTTTGTTTGGAGCTAGATTTCATTTTTTTCATTTTGTTTTTATAAATCATGATCATGTATTCACTTTATTATATTTTGTTCTTATGTTGTTTTGCCATTTATTCTTTAAAAGTTGAGTACTAACTGCGAAAGAGGGAAATTTATTGCACTAGTTTCACTTATTGACTAATTTTATGTTGCATTTGTATACGTTAGCTTGATGAGTTCACTTAATTTTACGGCCTATTTCAGTTATGTGGGTGTGACTTTGATGAGGGTGAATTTCGTTCTGATAAAGCCAATAGGTCAACGTTCCACGTGGAGGTCCTATCTTATAGTGATGTGGGCCCCGTTGGTGGTTTGATAACCATATGTAAGGGGAATAAAAGCTTGTGACCTAACGCCTTGGACTCTCGAGCACTTGCAAGTCCCAACGAGAGTGGTTGGGGGGGGATATTTCATGGTGCTCAGAGCCTTACTGCGGAACAACGTGTTAGAACAGTTGGATTCCAAGTACCTTTTTGATGATGGAGCTCCCAGGCCAACTGCCAGTTGAACACCATACTGGCATTAAATCCAATCCAACCACTCAATAAGGTGATTGGAGAAAAGGATCAAACAAGGCTTACCAACTAAACAGGGTTTTACGCACTACAATAGATGATGGCAACCATTGTTCCAGGAGACTAAACACATCGAAGCCTTATGTATATAAAGGAAGCATTTGTTTGTGAAGAGGGGGAACAAGAAGGCATGTGTGCTTGTAGGGAATATTGAATCAAATATTATTGTCCCATGGCCTCCTCGCTCGTTTAGAGTTTTATGCTCACACAAACTAGTAGAATGGTTGTATATATTTTCCCACCGGTAACACTATTATAATAAAAAGCTTCCTCTGGGCTCTAAGCTCGTTTAATAAAGGTGGAGTAAGACCTCCAATAGATCTGAACCACCTTCATACATTCTGTGTTATGATTGTCAATCTAAATGTTTTAATTCATTACTGTTAGAATGCTATCAAACCAAAACTAAATGAATGGTTAAATAACTCTACTAAAATTTACACACAATCATACTTTTTTATTTTATTTTATTTTGGTATGTTTTGATTACTCTATATTTTCTTTTAGAGAGAATGATGGGTCGTAAATATCCCTAAACTTTTTGGTTTCTTATCAGAATAAGTTAATTTACTACAATTTGTCAAAAAAGAAAAAAAAAGTAATACTCAGTCCCTTTCTCTTTTTGCTTAAGCAATATGTTTAAAGTCACGATCCCATCTATGTTTGACAAAGTCTAGTTGCGACCCAGAAGCTACTTGCAGCAGGCGCAAGGTGTCGTATTGGTTCAGGCTCAACAATTAAGATTTATTTTGATCCGTGGCTAGGATATACCTCAAATCCTTTTATATAAAGTGCAGCTTACCAGGCCTAGAATTGGCTACGTTAATACACTTATGCGTAATGAAGCCAAAGGGTGGGATCTTGACATTCTTCGAGACTTTTTTTTCCCTAAAGATGTAGAGGAAATTCTCTCGATTCCTTTAGCTTACTCTCGTGTGCAAGATTCATGGTATTGGGTCTGGATTAATAACGGACATTACTCAGTCAGAAAGTGGGTATAGGAAGCTGCTCGAAGCAGCTCGGTCAGACCATACCCCATCTCTTACGGATTGGCGCTGTATTTGGAACCTTTTAATTCCTCCAAAAGTGAAAACCTTCATGTGGAGAGTCGTTTCTCGCTGCCTTCCTACTCGGGCAGCCTTACAATTAAGAGGCGCTGATTTAATTTCTGAATACCCTTTTGCAGGCACTCTAATGAGGATGATCTTCACGTGTTAATTAATTGCAGCCATGCCTGAGCTGTATGGAGTGTCTCCACCATTGGTAGTCTTCAAAAAGATTTATTTTCAATGGCAAACTAGTGGAACCGTTTAAAGAGGCGTTATTCTCTAGCTCAATCAAAGTACGCGGCCATAATTGTGTGGGCTCTATGGCAGAGGCGCAATGACATTATTTGGAACAATAAAACAAAGCCTCCCATTGACGTGGTCAACCAGGCAACACAACTCCTTAAAGATTGGAAGCTTGCAAATTCGAAGGAGATAACCAGCACATCTGAGCAAATTAATCACTTAGGTAAATGGTGTAAACCAGTTACTGGTGCATTAAAATGCAATTCGGACACTAGTCTTTTTATTAACTCGCGGCGGTCAGGCTATGGTTGTGTAGTACGGGACCATAATTGGTCTTTTGTGGCAAGCATGCATGGGTCTATCAATGGTATGTTTACCCCTCTACTGGCCGAAGCTCTTAGTGTCCGGGAGGTGTTGAGTTGGTTGAAAGGAGTCCAATTACACCAAATCATTATTGAATCAGACTTTTTAAGTATTATCCAGAGACTCAAAAGTCAAGACAACAACTTGTCTAGGGTGGGTCGATTGTAAAAGCCTAGCAAAAGGTTCCAATCAATGTGTTTTATTTCGTTCATAGATTAGCGAATGGTGTTGCCAACAGTTTAGCAAATGTCGTTAGTTCTATGACTGGTCGAGTGTGTTGGATGTCTCATCCTCCTACTTTTATTTATGATGTTCTAGATTTGGATTTAAGTTAATTTATGGTTTTCTATTTGTAAAACGAAAAAGAGAGAAAAAAAAAGAATAGAATCTCATTTTGTTTAGTGTAATTAATTATGTGACCATTTTGCATGAATTTCGTAGTTATTCTTTTACTTTTCTTTCTTAATGACGGTTTATGCGTGCACTACGTTTGCATGATTGATTTTATATATCCTGCACTTGCTTTTCAAGGGCCAATAGATTCCCTTTAAAAAGGATGTATGTTTAGTTTTTCAACTTTAAAAAACAAATGGCAATTACTATGTCCACTAGTTAATTATATATATATATATATATATTGCCACCAAGTTTTAAATTCAGTTCATTGTTTTGTATGTTATACTGCCTTTAACTCTCTTGCCATAGAGTAAAGTTTCAATGAAAACTGAGAAGGTATCTTGCTCTCTCCCCATATGTTAAATTGAATGCCTAAAACAATTTGAGACATTTTTTCCCTTTAATTGTAATATATAGACAATTCCATTATATTATTTGATTGCATATGTGTGGTCGTATTATTCTTTTTAATTATTTTTTTCTTCTAATACATGGATTAGCCCCACGTTTTGGAGCTGCCTATTGTATTTGTGTTCTTAATTTGGAGACACGGCCTATTAGATGACAAACAATAATATAAGAATATATAATTAGCTATAAGGTTGCTATACTTCTTGCTTATACACTCGATATATAAAAGTATAAATGTTTGCTTTTTGTTAATGTAAATGTCTACAGCCAATTCCATTATAGCTGCAAGTTGCAAGATTAATATTTCTATTGCTAAACAATTTATAACAAAATATCTTGAGAAATTTGTATAATGCATATATTCTCTATCTAAATTTTTAACCTTTTAGTATGGGATTTATTTAACAAGTTTTAAAAAAATGTGAAATACCCATGCATCACATAGGTAGTACTCTAGTATATATATATGTGTGTGTGTGTGTGTACAGACAGACAGACACATATATGTGCATATATTATGTTTACATATTATATATGGAAAATAATAACATGTGCCTTTGACGCATATGTTAAAGTTAGTATAAATAGAAAGAATGAACTATTATACGAGAATATGTGCAATATTTAATACATATTGGCAATTTATTCTTTTATAGAGATGATTTACATAGTGAATAGACCATTTCCGTTAAATTTCATTAAAAATTCAACCTTGAAATAGGTTGGACGATCATAAAAAACAAATCATCCATTTACCCTTTTAATAGGTATTTTTTTTAAAAATAAAATAAGAGAATTATTTTTTATAGCCTAACTAACTATATATATGTTTTTATGTAACATAGTGGGGCACAGGATGGAGGTGATTTGTGTATTTGTAATTTATTTATAATAAAAAATGAAAAACCATGGTCGGGGGTGGGTTTGTTTTGTGGGGGGCAAGGAAGGGGGGGAGGGCGGGGGGGGGGGGGGGGTGGCGCAAAGATGGGGTTGCCGTGTGTAGGGTGGGGCCCGGGGATAGGGGTGTTACTGGGGGTGGTGCATAGACGGGAGGGAGGGTAGGGTTGATGGAGGGTGGCCGGGTGGTGGGGCGCGGGGGAATGTGGTTGATTGAGGGTATTTTTTCTTTTCCTTTTTTTAAAATTTAATGAGAATTAAAATTAGAAAATATTACTCTCCATATAGAATTCATGGTTTTTGAATTTTACCCGAATTTTAAAACTACAATCCTTTGGTCTATCCAAATATTAGAATTTTTAAACGATACCCTAATTTCAAATTCATAACATCGAAACTAGGGTTAACAAACATACCCTCACTCTTTTCTTTTGTTTTTTGGCTTTAGTAACTCAAGTTTGTGTGTATTTGGCAAACTTATCAAGTGGAACAATTGAAGGAGGGTAGTTAATTTCCTTTGGTATCATTAGGGATGGCAATCAGAGATGGCAACGGGACAGTTTAGGGACTGGTATAGGCTTCCCCGCCCCTGCCCCTGACTTCCAAACCCACCCCATCTCCGGTTTAAAGATTTTGGGTATTCCCCACCCCCACTCCCGCTGGGTAACGGGTACCCACGGGGAATCCCCCTTTTATATATATATATATATATATATAAAGAAAAAAACCTAGTTGAGCTAGCAAAAAAAATGTTGAAAAAAAAATTATTTTTCAATCAATTTTAAGCACACTTATAATCCAAAATTTAACATGAGTTTACAACATCTTAAATTAATGGAATTAATTTAAAGTCCAAAAGTATTATCAAAAACAAACCCAAAAAACATAATATAAAAATGTCTATTACTTTAAAACATAAATCACACCATCAAAATAAAGTCAAACAACAACATAACACAAAGCCAAATAACAACATAACATCCATCAAATGTTTTCATCGTATAAAATATTAAAAAAGTATTTCCGGCCTCCAACAAACTACTCATCATCTTCATAACTAGGTCACAACACTTGCACCTTATAAGAAAGACATAAATAAATAGATCCATTATAATTTACACAAAGCATAATAATCTAAAAAAAGAAGAAGTAAGTTTTGCATCGATAATGAAAATTACCTCATCATCATCATCTTTATCTTCATTCACATTAGCTCTTACAAATTCCACATCCTTAGAAGAATCAACGTCGCCATCTAAATAAAATTCCAAACAAATTTAATTAACCACTCACTAAATTAAAATAATCTGAATATAGCAAATGAATATTTTATTACCTTTAATTTTCGTCCATAACCAATCTTGATCACACATAAAAGCATCTAAAGTTTTTGGATGAAGTCTACTCTGATGTGGACTCACAAATTTACCACTAGAACTAAAGGCAGACTACAAAGCAACCGTAGATATGGGAATAGCCAATATATCTCTAGCAATAGCACTTAAGGTTGGATACTTAATGCCATGTACTTTCCACCAAGCCAAAATACTAAAGTCATCGTTCTAATGCAAAATGGGCTCATTCAAATAATAATCCAATTCCAACTTAACAATATCATTAGTAGAGGTACTTGAAACAAATTGGGTAAATTGGTTAATCCAACTAGTTTTCCCTAAACTCCCTTGTGTATGAGACATCACACTTAAGTTTTCACAACTAGACATTCCTAGTCCCATTTCCATATTTGCCTTTTCATTCATTTGATATTCACTCAACAAATCAAAACCAAAATTACGAATTTTCTCGATCTCTCTTATAGCCCAGTTCTTATAAATTTTAGAAAAATAAAACTCAACTCCCTTCATCTTAAATCGAGGATCCAAAATTATACCTAAAGCCAATACCCTATGAAGTGAATTCCAATACTTTTCAAACTTTGTGATCATGTTAATTGCCATACATCTAATTTTCTCAAAACTAGATAAAGCCCACTATCTCATTGATCCCCTAATCTCATAAATTTTAGGAAAGAAGAGGTTAACCGTAGGATATTTAGTTCTCAAAAACAACTCGATTACTTCATAAAATAGCCATAACCTCTCACAAATCTCCTTTGCCAACAACCATTCATTTTCTGAAGGTAAACTTTTATATTGGGATTCACGCTGTTTCAGTATTTCAAACACTACTTTATAATCTAAAGTAGTGTTAGGCATTAAATAAGTGGAGCAGTGTTAAGCAGTGTTAAGTATTAAAGTAGTGTTTGAAAGATTGAAACACTACTCCACTAATTTAATGCTTAACACTATTTTAGGTTATAAAGTAGTGTTTCAATAAGTGGAGTAGTGTTTCAATCTTTCAAACACTACTTTAATGCTTAACAATGCTTAACATTGCTCCACTTATTTAATGCTTAACACTGCTTTAGGTTATAAAGTAATGTTTGAAAGATTGAAATGGAGTGAGTCCCAACATAAAAGTTTGCCTTCAAAAAATGAATGGTTGTTGGCAAAGGAGATTTGTGAGAGATTAAGGCTATTTTATAAAGTGACCAAGTTGTTTTCGGAAACTAAATATTCTACTTCTTTATATTATTATGCTTTGTGTAAATTAGGGCTATTTTATGAGGTATTTTTCATTATCGATGCAAAACTTACTTCTTTTTTTATATTATTATGCTTTGTGTAAATTATAATAGATCTATTTATTTATGTCTTTCTTATACGGTACAAGTGTTGTGACTGAGTTATGAAGATGATGAGTAGTTTGTTGGAGGCCGGAAATACTTTTTTAATATTTTAATATGATGAAAACATTTGATAGATGTTATGTTGTTATTTGGCTTTGTGTTATGTTGTTATTTGACTTTATTTTGATGGTGTGGTTTATGTTTTAAAGTAATAGACTTTTTTATATTATGGTTTTTGGGTTTGTTTTGATAATACTTTTGGACTTTAAATTAATTCTATTAATTTAAGATGTTGTAGACTCGTGTTAAATTTTGGATTATAAGTGTGCTTAAAATTGATTGAGAATTTTTTTTTTTTGACATTTTTTTGCTACCTCAACTAGGTTTTTTTCTTTTTATATATAAAAAAAACAAAAATGGGGTTCCCCACGGGTACCCGTTACCCAGCGGGGGCAGGGGTGGGGAATACCCGAAATCTCTAAACCGAGTATGGGGGTGGGTTTGGAAGTCGGGGGTGAGGGACCCTATACCCATTTTCGAACTGACTCGTTGCCATCTTTACCCGCGGGTTTTTTTTGCCATCCCTAATGGCAACGGGCTAGGTTCACAATTTTCATCCCTGTTCTAGCTACTATAAACCATTCCCATTCCCATCCCCACCTCTATCTCCAATTTGAGGTATCGGGTAATCTACATCCCTGTCCCAGTCAGGTAATGGGTCTCCGCAGGTATACTCGACAAATTTTTTTTTTTTAAAAAATGAAGTTAGAAATACTATAATATATATATATATATATACATATATAAATGAAATTATATATTTTCACAATCAATAATAAACTAATTTTATAAACATATACACACACATATATAAGAGAAAAAATTACAAAATTAAATATATCGGGACGGGGACGGGGTGGAGACACCCAAACCTGAACCTAACTAAAACCCGACTAAGTTTAAAAATTCCCGTCCTGAACCTAAACCCACCCTTAGTTATTTGCACCTACCCGCTCCCATTGGATCGGCGACCCACAGGCACTCGAACCTGTGAATATTTTTGCCATCCCTAGATATCATGCATGTGGTTGATTGAATCTAAGGTTGAATCTAGGGGAGGTAGTAGTATTTAATTACGAATATTTTAAATTTATTTTGATTCACTCAATCCTTAAAAAAAAATTATTAAAAAAAGTATGTATCAGTTCCCAAGGGGAATATAATAACTACTCTACTTATTACCCATTATATGGTATTAATATTATTTGTAACAAAAAAGATAACATTATTTATTACTATATATATGATACAAACTGATGGTGTCAAAATTTAGAACAGATAATTAATGATCGACCAATCAATGAATAATGGTGAATTAGATTGTAACTGTGAACAGTAATTGTGAACAGTACCACCGTATATGTGAACAGTGATTGTGAACAGTATCGACATAAACTAATTAAAAATAAAAATGAACACGTGACATTTTTTATTAAGGTAAGTTCCCCCGGTAACGCTTATGCTAGTCTGGGAGTACATCCTCCTTTTTGTGTGTGCTTGCTTTGTATTAGCTCAAAAGCAATCGATTTGGATGATAATACAAGCTACCAATTTCTCTCTCTCTCTCTCTCTCTATAATTTCCTTAATTCTATTTATAATTATAGAATTAGAATTACAAATATTTCAACAGAATAAATAATAAACTGTGTAGGAGAGAGAGCGTATAAGGGTTGGTATCTTTTGGAGTATGAAAAGAGAGAGTATAAGACCCTCGAAAATTGGCTTGTATTTATATTGCCAATGGCTTTATATCTCTCGGAAGAGATGGATGGATCTTAGGAGAGAAAGAAGATATATTTTTTTGGTGTGTTTTGAATGAATGAATGAAGGAAGTATTTATAGGTAAATGTAGAATGGAAAAAAGGTAAATTTGGTAAAAATGAAGGGCAAAAAGGTAATTTTTTGGTGGAGGTAGGTGAGGTGTGGTAGGTGTGGTAGGGGAGGGGTAAAAATAAGATTTTATCGGAAGTAAAAAATGGGATTTTACTGAAGGTAAAAGTGTTAAATTACCTTCGTAGACCAATGGTAAAATTAGTATTTAACCCCATCACAAACAATTGTGAAATATTTAGAAATAACAACAAGACAATGGTGATAATAAAAATAAATAAATATCATTAGAAGTTGGAAAATGAGTTAAGTCACGTGGTGAGATATTTTCTTAATTTTTTAGCTTTTACAATTAAAATATTTCTTTGGTGACGAGAATTATTTTTTTTTCTATAAAAATTAAAGAAAGATATAATACATATACATATTAAAAAAATATATGAGATGAAACATCTCACAAAATTACTTAACTTATTTTTTAACTTTTTACTAAAATTATTTATTCTTGTTATTATTTTGATTTATTATTAAACGAAATATAAGTTTTAATAAATAAAAAATAATAATTAAGGACATTAGTATATTAGTGGTTTTAATGAAGGAAATTCTATTTTTTGACTTAGTTTAAAGGACAAGTTTTTAATAAAGGACAAATTGGAGTTATTTTAATTACTTATTAATTATTTTGTTAAATTGGTTTTTTTTTCTTTTTTGTCCCTATGTATTTTTAGATGTTATCTCAATTGTTTGTCCCTATGTAATTAATTTGAATTCAAATTAGTTTTGAATTTGATTTTTAACAACTTTAGGGAGATAGAGATAAACATTTTCAAAAATTGATTCCTATCATTTCTCTCTTGCCATTGCCACTCATAGTAAGTAGTGGCGGCAAAACTTCCTCATTCTAACAAAAAATCTATCTTCTCTAGCCCCTTAAAGAATTTTCACCTTCTCGTACCAACTCAAAGTCTTAACACTACATCCCATAGAACTTTAGAGAAAGAGCACCCAATGGACATATGAGTAACATCCTCAGACGCATTAGCACAAAACGCAATAGCCTTTAATTTTACTTCGAATAAGCAAGAATGCTTCAATTTTAATTGCAAGGATGGGAAGATTAATTCTAAGATGTGGTGGTCACGGGTCCTATACTAAGGTGTGTTTTCTCTCTCTTCATACATACATATATGGATCCCGTAACTCACTTCTCACTTTTAGAAGATTAATTCACGGGTCTTATACTAAAGAGAAGACGAATAATTCTGCCTACTACTAGTTCGAGTTCTTGAAAACCTATGGATCCCTTAGTTTCCTCAAGGTCCACAATGCAGGCCACATGATTTCGATGGACCAGCCTAAGGCAGTACTAGAGATGCTCAAGAGGTGGACGGAGGATTTCTGATAGACTTCACTACTTATTAATTTAATATGTCTACTTGAAAATTTACAAAATATGCCTTAATATGTCTATTAAAAAATTAATTATAAGTACACAATTTAATATGTATATCAAAAAAATACTTAGTTTTTATCGTAAACATTTTTTCTAACATATTATTTTGTAGCCATATTAATCTATAGGCATTTTTTTATCCTTGTTAATTTTGTAGGCATATTAATTAACAATTACAACATTTTATTTTGTTGGCATTTTTCTAACATATTATTTTTTAGGCATATTAATTTGTATGCATTTTTTATCCTTTAATTTTGCAGGCATATTAAACAACAACTACAACACTTTATTTTGTAGACATTTTTTAAGGACTCAGATAGATGAAGTATTGAATATTGTTTTATCATTGGTCTAAAGTGAAGAATCCAAGTTGATAAGTTTTTAATTATTTATTTATGTAGTTGACTTTATTGCTTTAAATTTTGAGAACTCTATTTTTTTTGGAAATTTAAAGTTTATGAGTTTGAATTTTTTTTAAATTTGTTTTTCATTTGACTGTTTTGAATTATTGTTATGTTTATGTTTATTTGAATTTTTTGTTATCTATTTTTGAATTTGTTTGAATTTATTATCATCGAATTAATTACGTAATTAATTTATATTTAGTTTTAGGTATTTATCTTTAAAAAGGGGAGTTTTGGAATTCAACGTAATTAATTAAAATAATTAAATATTTTGTATTTTGTCCTTAATTAAAAAGTTATCTTTCAAACTAATTTCCTAAAAAGAGTGTCTTTTATTAAAAAAAAAGTGTGACATTTGTATTTTTTAAAAAAAGCCCCTTTAATAAATGCATCAATTTTTTTTGGTTAAGAAATGGTAAAAGTCAAAATAAAAATTCTCAATCACGAGAGAGTTGTATAAAAAAAAGATGGGTTCATGTTGGGGCTCTATCTACACCAAACTTGATGTAAAATGAGGCTCAAAGTAATGAGTTGGGCTGAAACCCTAGTTCTGAAAAGGATACTCAAAGCCCTAAAAACTTTGGACCTGTCTTGAATGCCGGCCAACGTACTGTACTCCTTTTTTTTTTTTAAAGAAAAAAGAGAAATAAAATAAAATAAATGTGTTCAGCTGAATTACGGGCACCTCCATTAATTTCTCCCCAACTCAATCAATCCAGAATTAAAAGATTTACGAAATATTATTTGTAATATAACTTTCAATAATTATATCTTGTGAAATTTAAATTCATAATTTATATATTTCGTAAAGTACTTAATAATTTAAGAGTTATCGTAGATGGGTTCACCATTCTTTTCGCGTAAAAACCTTTGGGAATCAAGTCAACTACACATAGGGAACGAGAATATAGTACGAAAACACTTTATAAGGGATACTAGTGAAAAATTTGAAATCTCAGGGGGAAACTTTTGTAAATAATACATGACTGGAAGGGAGGTAAAGGGCAATTTCTTCTAAATAAATAAAATAATTAAAATTAAAAATAGGTAACGCGCTGTTGTGTTTGAGAGAGAGAGAGAAGCCCATCCCAAAATGGGTAAGGTAGGTGCAACAGCAACAGCAACAGCAGCAGCAGCAGCAGCAACGGAGATGAAGAGGAAGAAGAAGAAGAAGAAAGGGCGTCCCTCTCTGTTAGATCTCCAAAAACGCTCTCTTCTTCTTCAACAACAACAACAACTCATCACTTCTTCTAATTTCAACCGTCGATCCACTCGTCGCAACCCTAATTCATCTCCTTCCCCGGAATTGATCGTCGACGACGACGACGAGAGAAAAGAGAAGAAAGTCAAGCTCGTCGTTCGTTTGCCCCAGTCCAACCAACATTTGCACCAACAACCTCCTCCTCCTCCTCCATCCTCTTCTTTCAATTCCCTTTCTTCCGCCTCCGATTCGAATGCCGATGGTGAGAATCACGAGGAGGTTTCTCATAAGAAACGCAAAAGCAATGCTTTCGGTGACAGATCTGACGACAACCTCACTGATCAGGTGGATTCAATTTTATTTTATTTTATCTTCGTCAATCTCTCTTTTTTGGAAAATTCAGATATAACTCTCCGTATATGTATTTTAAAATTTTTGGGTCTTGATTTGATTTGAATCTTCTTTTAAGATTTCGCGCTTAAATTCCCACCTTCTTTTCTGGTCACCCTATGTGACTTCCAAGATTGGAAGCGGGTGCATTTTTTTTTTTTTTTAAATGGGGACTTGGTCAAGGTTTTGTTGTATGTAAACACAAATATAGAGTATTTATTGTTTCTCTTTTACTTTTATGCAATCTGGGTTCTTTTTATTTTTAGCCTAAAGATAAATACTTCCCTCTACAGTTCTACTATCATTTTATTATTGAATGCTTTTACTTAATCGGCCTTAATGAATGCTTATATAATATACACAAGGCTTGGAAAAAAGTTCAATTTGTCATTACTTTCACTATCCTCAGTTACCACTTGAATAATGTCCAGTTGATATTCTTTCTTCTAAAGAATGGTTCTTGATCAATTTTGCAGGGGGAAAAGATTTCGAAAGCGACAGACACTCCACAAGGTCCCAATGATATATCCTTTCCTGAACAGAAAGTGAATTCCCAGTATTTAATTTAATTTTATTCTAATCGTGTGATTTATTTGTGGATAGGGTGTCCATTGGAGTCCGGCCCCACAACACCTTTGCCAGACAAAAAGTTGTTGGTGTTCATTCTTGACAGGCTTCAAAAGTATATGTCCTCCTTTTAGATATTTCCCTATTCCGTTTGGTTTTTGTTCTAGGATTATTGATTCTCATATTTTACTGCAGGAAGGACACTTATGGAGTATTTTCGGAGCCCGTGGATCCTAATGAGGTGTTTTTCCAAGAAATTTTGCATTTAGAACTTGAGTCCTAAATCCCTGCCGAGCATATTATAAATCCCTCAAAAATTGGCTCAGGAGTAGTAGATGGGATTGATCGTTTTCAAATGGACATACTTACAATTCATCAATTTCGGTGTTGTAAAAATTCCCTTCAGTTAGGAGCCCACACCTTACACCGGACATTTTGGAGCCCTGTTTAGAACTGATGATACTTAGTTACTATTTCTGTAAATTGATATTAAAATAGTTTTATGCAGCTTCCAGATTACCACCAAATTATAGAGCATCCAATGGATTTTGGGACTGTAAGGAAGAAACTTGACAAGGGAATTTATCCCAACTTGGAAGAACTGGAGGTTGGTTACTGTCTGAGCTGAGATCCTGGATATGTATCTGTTTATTATGTTGCTCATTTCCATTTGGCTTTTAATGATTAACATAGTTGTGGAATTAACTATTAAGGGATTACGAATTTGTGAGATTTTTAGTAGTTGGATTTTATCATATCTACTCCAGTACTTCCCCTTGTTTGTGGTTGTTTTATCAAGTTATCAACATGTGTACTTTTGTTATATTATTTAATAATCATCTTTGTATGCCCCCTAGTGAACGCAAGATGCTATTCAGTTAGCTGTCTTAATATTTCGTTCTTCCTACTTTATATACAGGCCATATATTGCAGTTATATGTACACTTTCAAATTTGACCAGAAAATATTAGCTCTGGACGTCTGAGTGACATGAGATCATTGTTTGTATGAATAGCATCGAGCTATGAAGCATGGACACTCTCTTGGAGGCCACGTGTCGGCCCGACACTTGTTGGACACTCTGACACTCTTCGATGCTCTGTCCGACAGTGTTTTAAAAGGCTTTTGCCTTTACGCATCGATACTCGCCTCGGGGCTCTTTTTCTAGATAACGCACTAAAGCTCATTA
Organism: Lonicera japonica; assembly: GCA_021464415.1. NCBI lineage: Eukaryota > Viridiplantae > Streptophyta > Magnoliopsida > Dipsacales > Caprifoliaceae > Lonicera > Lonicera japonica. The sequence continues at coordinate 1,080,762 of CM038466.1, forward strand.
ATAAGTGCGTGATGCACAAAAGGCTTGCGCTTTACTACACCTTTTTGTATGCCTCATACGCTTTTTGTGCATTTTATGCCTTTTGGACGCTTTTTGCATTTTTTCTCTTTGCTGCAACTTATACATGTATATATAGTTTTTTGTCTGTAAATTGATAATGGTTGCTGCTATATAAGTATAAATTGATAATTATAGTCATTCCTACTATATGTATGAAACCTCAACTTAAAATTTCAACCTTTTGCTGTTATATGCACTCTTGTTGCCATTAGAAAATATAAGCAAGAAAGATAAGACAAAGTGCTGAGTGTATATTTATCTATTTACTTATTTAAATTTTATTCGTTACTTCAAAAGGTGATTATGTGTTTATTATTTCTTTCTTTTTAGTGTTAGATGTCTCTTTTAATTATTTCTTGTTTTTTTGATTTAAATATGTAATGCACGAAAGGCTAGCGCATTAGCGCCTTGAGGCTTACGCCTTGCCTTTCAACAAGAAAACGCCTTGACCTCCACCCTCGCCTTTTAAAACATTGCTCTCCGACACTTGAATTTAATTATAGTCTCTAATACTTGATAATTGGTTTAGATGGCTACTACTCCTAGTGTTTTGTCATTGCAATATCAATTAAGGATGAGGCAACTAAGCTACTTTTTATATTTCCCTTTTGTTTTCTATCATTTTATGGAACAATTTAGTCTATATATGCTTGATGCTTTAATTATGAAACAATTTAGTGATCATATTTTGAGTATTTGGGTTATTAATGCAATCTAGTTTCATTTTATTGAATTCTTAAATATTTACAATATTTATTGTGTATATAATTAATTAATTAATTAAATAAGAACGTGTCCCCCCACGTGTCCTGTCTTACATTTTGGAAAAAATTGCTGTCACGTGTCGTGTCGAAGCACGTGTCGAGTCTATGCTTCATAGGCATCGAGGGGGTCACTCAAGATTATATCTATCATGATATATTAGATTTAGATATGCTATGGTGTAATTAGCATACGTTTAAGATCTTTGGTATTTATCTTTTAGTTTTAGTTTTGTCTTAGATTGGGGTTTAGGAGTTTATAAACAAGGGTCTAATTCTCTTTTGTAATAAAATTTGAATGTATTATAAACAAGGAGCTGTTGGGCCTTTTGCCCTCATCTTTGAGCATTCTTCTCCCTCATCTCTTATCTGTTCTGCATCATCGTTCAATAGGAAGAGATGACGGTGATAGGCATGAGTTTCCTAACCAAATATTCTACGTGGCGAGAAGGGGTGTAACATGAAGATATTGTAGCTATACAAGGAAGTTCTTTTCACAGGATTCCTATTTAGTTGGATACTGTAATTTATCACATAATTAATTTAACAATGTAACACAAATAAACTAATTTTCTTTTCCTTATTGGTCATAAAATCATGATATGATAATCAGTAATTAAAGAACCGCAGCAATACAGGTGTAATCAATGCTCTAATTTCAGAATCCCTGTTGTGAAATTTGTTGAGTATTTCCGTGTTTTGCTTGAATTCTGGATAGAGTGTGGGACTTAATATTCTTGAAATCTTAGTAACCTTTTTGGTGAAAAATCCTAGTCACCTTTTAAAATAGGTTTAATTCTCTCTGATCTGTATGCAAGAGGTATTAAGCAGTCACTCTGATATTCCTTTTGACTGTGGATAAATCCCGATTTGTTTTTAGCAAATAATTGGTGGGGCCGTCCACCATTTGTTACTAGAAAAGGTTTCCATATGCAATTTGCATGGACTGACAGGACGACAAGCTGTGGCAGCACTTACATGGCTAGTGCCGCAGGCTCAAGTAGTTCATCATTCACATGGATGTGAACAATGCAGCTACCCATTTGCACATATAATTTACAGTAGGCGTCAATAATAGGGTAATATTGCCTGTTGCCTATGTTCTTTCTACTTTTGATATATATGTTTTGTATGTTGTATTATGATAGTTTAGTAATATTAATCCTTTAACCGCATCTGAATCCGATGGTTTTTGGCTATCCAAGTGAAGCCTCTGAATATGGGGATGATCCCTATATGACCCTATAAAAGCTGATCTTAAGGTAGACAGAATTGTCTAGTTAAATTACACAAATAATTGGGGGTCGCACACTCACACGTAGGGGGAAGTGTTGAAGAGCGTGATATATATTGTTGGCCCACTACCTAACAGCTTAAGCTTTTGGGAGAGATGGTTCTTAACAATTGGTTTTTGGTGATCTTGCTATCGAGGTGGTATTCTGAGAATAAAATCTGACCTTAGTCTTTATTTGTACAGGCAGATGTCTTATTAATAGGTTCAAATGCAATGCAGTATAACTCGCCAGATACTGTTTACTTTCGGCAGGTATGCCCAAGTCCCACCAACACTCTCCCTTCTCAATCTATCATCAATGGATAAGAAACTTGCTCAAGACCAAATAAGAATATCCTGGTATTTTGAAAAATCAAATTTGAAGATCTCGAGATTTTGAAAGGAAAATATAAGTTGAAAATCGTGACATTTTAAAAATCAACCCTATTTAACCTTTTCCATCTCTTACTTTGAATTTTGGGTTATTTTAGGCGCGATCCATACAAGAGCTGGCAAAAAGGGACTTTGAGAATTTGAGGCAAGAAGGCGATGATGGTGAATTGCAACCAAAAGTCATACGGAGAGGCAGGCCACCAGGCAAGAACCTGAAAAAGTCCCTTGGCAGTTCCTCTGTTGATCGTGTTGGGCCTGAGCTTTCTTCAGGTGCAACTCTTGCCACTGGGGAAGACAATACGGCTGGTTCTAATACTTACAATTTAAGAAGAGGACCTACGTTATATAGGTTTCAGTCTACTGATACATCAGCCACCTCCCATCGCTCTCGCAATGGTGAAAATCACTCTGAATGGTTGTGCGATTGGAACAATGAGTTTCCAGGTCTGGCATCTGCTTGTATAACTTCATTTCTTTCTTTCTTTTAACTATGTTTACTCCTGTTTAATACTATCTTGTCCTAACGTGATATATGGAACTCTTTCTCCCCATTCTGGTTTGCAGCTTCCATTTTGAAGGCTGACATGAAGTATGGGAATAAACACTTTTCTTTGGATGAGACTAGGCGTGACACCTACAAGCAATTTCATCCTTCGGTCTGCAGCCCTGAGCCATCTTTATTTTCTAAGATTGGTGGAGATATGAAGCAATTAATGCCGGTATGTCCTTTGAGAAACTTATTATATGTGGTATTTTTCAGTTACCCCCCACTCGAATGGGGAGGGAGAGAGAGAGTGAGGGAGGGAGGGGAAACTGGGAACAAATTTTGTGTGGAGGTGGCAAGCTCTTTCTTGGATTCACAAATTGTGTCAATGTAGGTTCCTCTGTTTTACATCTCCTAAATAATGTGGTCAATTTCTTTCGGTGTTGGGATTTGTAATTGTTTAATGAACTTGAGAAATGTTGAGCCAAAATTTCAGCCTGTATTTGTTGGCCAAAATAGCTATACCACAATTGACGGGCGTGAGAATTTTACCATCACCCTAGGACCTGAAGTATTCTATTTAATCAGATGTTATTTAAGTTTGATAGTTTACTTCATGACAACTCAGGTAGGTCTGCACGTTGAGCACGGATATGCAAGAAGTCTGGCTAGGTTTGCTGCAAATCTTGGACCTGTTGTTTGGAAAGTTGCTTCAAAGAAGTTTGGGGGTGTTCTGCCTTCTGGAGTGAAGCTTGATCATCCTGAATTGGCAGGAGAAAATGGAGGAGGAGCATCACAACAGCCAAAACTCCTTCCCTTTGACAATCAAAAATCTTTGCATCGGATGGCATGTGATGCCAATCCAAGTGGACCACTGGATCCATCTACTTCTGGCATAAATTCTTTTGTTGCACACAATTCTTTGCAAGACAAAGAAAACTTGGCTGAGGCTGATAGAAAAGTAAATCCCCAGAATGAGCTGGTTCTACCAAAGGGTGGCATCTCTGGATTTTATTTCCAGAACCAGCACAACAAAAATTTATTTCAGCTTAATAGGAATGGTGGTGTTAATGGTGCATTTGGCTACAATATGGCAAGACTAACGACAGTAGTAGGACAGTCTAGTTTTGATGAGGGTTCAGCGTCCGCTGAAGTAACTGATATGGTTCCCAGAAGTGCTGGTATAATTTTAACTCATTCAACCCCTGTGAACCATATTGACTCAGAGGAGCCCAAGTTTCCAGAAAATTCAAATGCCTTATTACATTCTGCTAAGTTAATATCAGCCTCAGATTCAGGCATGGTAGCGAAAGTGGAGCATTTTGGAAAACCATCTTTGCAGGTACTGTCACCCGACGAAAGACACTATTCTTCTATTCCAGTTCCACCTGACCTAAATGTGAGAATCCAGGCATCAAGCTCACCTAGTTCTTCTAGCTTGAGGATTGGTTCACCCCAGCAGCCAGATTTAGCATTGCAGCTCTGAGCTCATTGTGGATTTGCCATTATTCTTTGACTGTGGATGAGAAGAGGTACGTTGCAGGGTGCTTTGAAGTTTGAAGACTGGATTATCTCATTAGATCAAGCAACACTGAATTAGTGTTGTGTTGCTGTTCATTACAGCGACATTTAGGAAAAGGCTCTGTACAGATTAATGTATTAAAGAAAGCTTAGGTTGAAAACCATAGAATTTCTTCTGTAACATTTGAACCCATGATTTAGAGATGTATAAGAACTCTTCATTAATAAGAAAAACAAATGGGAATTCCTGAATGACTTTCGCTGCACTATTCTTAATGGTTGTGCAACACTGTTTACTGATTCACGTGGCTGAAAGTCTGATCGATTTCCATCTACGTGAGATTGCTGCTACTTGGTTAAGTGGTGAAGATCCTTTTTGGGGACTCTGAATAAAAAATCTTTCGTAATACATGAATTGTTTCTTATTTAGTGAATTATAGTTTGTATCTCATTTTTTTAACCCCTTTTGGGTTATCCATATTTGCAATTGATGGACATAAGCAACAACTAGTTAGGAAAACTGCATATTTAAAACACAGGCTTCCTTTTAACAAACTGTTGCCAGCAACTGAAGGATAGTGACAGGAAGTATACCTAAATAGTTCTTACACGTTAATTTTGCTGAATCACATGTTTCTTTGGAAAATATTACATAATTAATGCTCAACTGAAGGATAGTGACAACGAGGACATGAGAGCACTGGAACACCATTTCCATAAACTTTTAAATCTCCCATTTGCGTTGAAAACTGGTAGGCAAGCTGCATATTTTCTGAAGGCTATTCAATATCTTTGTGCAAACAAGAATCTGAATTTTTTCAGCAATTCACGTTTTCTTTATGGGAGATTATTCAGAGGCATATTTAGAAATCAAAAACACAAAAAACATCAAGTAAACATAGGGAGCAGCTGAAGCCAACATTGCATTGATCTTCCCTGCTTGCAGTTGCGATGAACTGAAAGCCAGTGAGGAAAGAAACCGAATTAATCATGTAGGAAGATGGTTAAAAATCAATCAATCAATCAATAGGTAACTGATACCACTGGGACAGTTAGCTTACAATGTATATACACACATTAAACCCAAATTTTGGAGTAATATGAATTTATTTAACATTAGGGACTTGCGACAATGGCCTCTCCTATGGGGGGCTTTTGTCTCGGTGAAGGAGAATTCTAATTCAACCATAGATAAAATCCTATTTGGGTGTACCAGCCTTAACAATAATAACTTGCAGAATCCAAATCTCAATTCATGGCGGATCCCCAGTGAAATTATATCATACCAAGTGTCACGGGGTCAATTTTTTATTCTTTCTGAATTAGCCTCGTGATGGCGTTATTTAACTCAAAATAACCAGCCAACAAACACACGACCAGAAAATTTAAAAGGGACAGCAGCAGTATACAGGGAAATTCCCCAACCTTTATATTATTAACACTCAAAATAATATACAAAGAATGAAGTAAATACAATACAACAAGACCTAAGTACTCCTCACCCTATCCTCTACTCTCTTGTATGTATTTTCTTCAACTCAGTTCCCTCCTGGAACAGTTTCTCTCTCTAAGTTAGAACTCCACTCTAACTTGCTCTGTTTTCTCTCTTATTTTCTATAGAGAGCTGTGTGTTAGAACTCCAGCTCTAACCCTCTATTTATACACAAGTTCAGCCACCACAGTAGCCAATAGAGACAGGACAGCTCACTTTTTGTGCTGGGACAAGCAACCCATTTCTTGCAGCCACACGCCTGTATTCCTGCCAGCTGCATGCATTCTCATTAGCCCACAACTGCAACACAGTCAACCAGCACCTACAAGAATAATTCAGCAAACAACACTCTCAATGGCTGCATGCTCCTGCAATCTGAACCAACAAGCAACCCTCAATGATTACACTATTTGAAATTCAAATTCAAACAAAGCCGTGCACCATCCATTGCTTGCAAAATTCTGCATTATCCCACAATCCATGCTCAACAAAACTACGTAGTTTAGCCATCCCGGGCTTACTTCGAACCAACGTAATTTAGCAATCTCGGATTCCTACAAAATTAAGCCTCGCCAAATAAATTAATTTCTCTAAATTAATTTTTCCATATTGCAACTTGTGTGTCAAACTTGCGTTACCATATGCCTACCGCGTTCCAGCACTTGGCCCCAATTTAATTTAACATGCACTCATATAGCTCCCCTATAATACCAGTTAATTAAATTTCTAAAGTGGTAGCAATACACATCAACCTTCAGAAGTTGGCATTGCCTAAGTTCCCATATACTTGACCAATTTTGCTACCGCAACCTGCCAGCTCCTACCGCACACTGCCAGCTCTTACCGCACACTGTCAGATTCTACCGCAATCTGCCAGCTTCTACCGCAAACTGACTTCGTGCACCGCAAACTGCCTGCACGTACCACAAAACTGATCGCTCATACCGCAAACTGCCTGCGGAGGCTTTTCACACCGCAACCTGTCCAACACAGGAAGCCTCTAAATTATTGCACCTTTCATTTTTACCGGGAACGCCTTGGCCTTTGGTGCAGCCAAAATGCGCCAAACTTGAACGTGACTTTGTTAAGGTCTAACACTAAGCCTGTCCTGCGGTTTCAAACATATACACAGCATCAACAGTGCAGCAACAAAAAGCTTGCCACATAGCGTATGTACTTGTATTTCCTCATTTATAGCCCAAATTTGGACCTACTGGGCTTAACAATATATATATATATATATATAACAAGGAAATAAGATAAAATCGTAAAATAAATTGCAGGAGGTTGTGTAATGACTAAAAAATATCCTACATCGATAGTGTAATGAGAATGTTCTTGGTATATATATAGAAACAATGACCCTAATATAATTTACAACTTGGGCTAGCCATTTTGGGAGAGAATCCGGGTGATTATTTATGGTTAATCACAACGGCCTTTACTTGAAAGGCTGTTTATACATTAAGTCCAAGTTCATTACATAAACATGTATACTAGATGCACACACACATGCTTGTTGAATCGGAAGCCAGCTCACCAATTATTACGTGCGCACTTGTCCATATACTACTTCTAAGGCCAATGTGCGCACTCGCAAGGTAGTCAATATCGTGTATCGGATGCGTATCGTTTTGCTAAAAAATAGTATCGTGTATCGTGTATCATAACGTATCGTAAGATACACTTTAATTTTAATATTTATATAAATATATATTTTTATGTATATAAACCCATATACACATACACCAAACATACATATAAATAAAAAATATTATTATAAAATACATATTTTATTAAATATTAAAAAGCCCAATATAAAAAGTTAATGGGCTCTTCAAAAAATAAAGTTCAATGTAAGCCTAATAAAAGCCCCGTTTACTTACATAGTAAAAAACATTAATTGATAGAGTTGTGGGCCCCCATTGTTCCGATCTTCCTCCTTTTTTATCTTTTTATTTTTGTACTCATTATGCCAAAAGAAAATAGTAGGCCATGCTCTCTCTAAATATATATATTCGTCCCTTTTTTCTTTTTTCTTTCCACCAGGCTCTCTCTCTAAATATATATATATATTCGTCCCTTTTTTCTTTCCACCGACATCCTTCTTCTTCTTTCTTCCCCAACTCGCCACAGAGCTTGTAGCCGCCGGCTGCAGCAAATCAGGTATTCTCTCTTACTCCTTCGACTTCGAGCCTTCGGGTTCTCCTTCCTTCCCGTTTGGGCGCTGTTTCTCTCTCTCCCCCTTTCTCTTTCGTAATTGTTTTAGACTTTTAGGGTTCAGTCGTTCAGATGAGATGTAGCTATTTCCGGAAAAAAAAACAACAACGTCGTTTTGCTAAAAAAAGCCTCCCAAAAAAAATCGTACGATACACAAAAATACACGATACGCCAAAATATCGCGATATTTGTAAGTGTATCGGACGATACACACAGAAATCCGATACAGTTCACGATACGTACCGTTTTCTTCCTGTAACGAGACGTATCGTACGATACGTATCGCGTATCGTACGATACTGACTACCATGCGCACTCGTCTATACACATGCATGTTGAACCGGAAGCCAGCTCACCAATTATTACATGTGCACTTGTCCATATACTACTTCCCTATGATTATCTTATCTTAAGCATTATGTGGAGATATACGAATATCTAGCCACTACTTCTAAGGCCAATGTGCGCACTCGCCTATGATTATCTTATCTTAAGCATTATGCTGAAATATACGAATATCTAGCCACTAGCCATTCTCTTGAATCTAATTACCACTTGAATTATCAATAATTATCAATCTCTTATGTTCATTATGATCCGACCGTTTTCCCATTGATAACCGAGGCAACATTTATAACAATGCAAGATATGATACAATAATAATAACATTAATCACAACTATAACAATAGCATCGCATCGGTCCTTGTATCATATCGCTAGCATAATGCCTCAGTTTTACCTCGGGGTCAATTAGGCTTAGAGCAAAGGATCCCGAACTCTAAACTATCCATTCTCCTCCATGTGAAGGAAGTTGCTCAGGGACTTAGTTCTATTAAGTAAGTCATTTGGAGTTATGCCCTCGTAAAACATTTTTCGGGGATTACACTCCAAATAGTTAACATGAAGAACACCTATACAAGCCGACTTCGACACTATGAAGATTACACCAGGAGACCACAACCCTAAGGTGAGTGTCTATTAGTAGTGCTACTACTTTTAAGTCATTTGGAGTTATGCCTACGCAAGACATTTTTTTGGGATTACTAGGAGACCACACCCCTAAGGTGAGTGTCCATTAGTAGTGTTACTACTTCTTAGGTCTCACCATCATGTTGGTAGTGCTACATGAAACTACTTCGCTGTTAGAAAAACTTCTTTTAATTGAAAACACATAGTCTAGTGGGAAGGCAAAATACATCGAGTGAGCTCTTTTTTATGGGCTTTCAACCACAGGTTGAGTCACTTCTTCATTTGCCAGTGCACGGTTTAGGGACTTTCACCTAGGAACCGCAGTCTTGTAACATGTTACACAATAGCGATCTGTGTGCTAGGCGATCAATCCAACCCATATGTGTGATCTTATCAACCGGAATGTATATTTATTCATTCATTAACAATATATATCACAAGGCACACAGTCCATCACACATTTGGAAAACAATAGATATATAAATCATCAACATGGTACCGATAATAGATTTCTTGTTCTTAGCCTTATTAACATGTCATTATTCTTGTTTTATGGCTAATTGGTGTATTATCGGTATCTTATGTCTTATAGCGTAACTAAGAGTAGTAATAAACTTTTACGAGTTTTATTTTTGTACGTACATCATTCTACCCTAAGCAAACATCATTACTACGGTTTTCCCTTAACCGGTATGATTACGGTTTAAAAACTTTTGCAATAACGGCTACAACAACCTAGATTCCAATAATCCATATGTATAACATATCTAGGATGTAATAAGGTAATATTCTCATCACTAATCCCAATGATAAAGTACATGAGACACTAAACCCAAAAGTTAGCGTATGTCATTCCGCACTGGTGGATTTTAGTGCAATTCTTATGGATAGTGATCTATATGTAAACTTAATGGTATAAATGTGTGTATATAAGATTTATAATTCATAATTAACCATTAATTAAGTACAAATCTAGAATTCCCCAAACCCTAGTTCATACATTTACTACAAAATGGGTTTGATATAAATATCCAAGTATTTTAGCTAAAAACATGAAATTAGTTGTACATACATGTAATTTAAATGATAATATACTAATACCAACTACCAATTAAAGACTAAACTAGCCCAACCCACATGCAATGCACACAACCTAGGGTTTTATGAAAAATATCCATTTTTTGTAAAAAATTCTAATACCACAAGTAAAAGTAAAAATAAAAAAAATCAAGTTTAATACTATTGTTCCCACCTGAATTAAAGATAATCCACTAGATTAAATGTGCTAAGAGGAGTGTTGATGGCTAAACCTCAAGTATTCAAGCTCCCCCTAGAGCTCCAATGGTAGAAATAAAGGTGGATGATAAAGAAGAAGGATGAAAATGAAGATTTGTGGCTCAAATCTTGAATAAAGATGGAGTACCCACTAAAATCCCTCAAGAATCTTACTCCTTTCTCTTTAGAACTCTCTTAGGGTGTTGTTGTTATATGTGGCTTGACATTGGGGAGAAATGAGGGATTTGGGTGTTAAAAATAGGGTCAAAATATAGTTAAACCTATCACCAGGGTCCTGGGATCGATCTTAGGGGTCTAGGATAGATCTTGGGACAATAAAAAACACGTGCCTTGATTTTTCAGTTATAGGATCGATCTTAGGAAGGTTAGGATTGATTTTGGAACACATGTCAAGTACACTGGTTAAATGGGTCTGATGCATTATTGGTATTTTGGTCATAACTCCTTATTCGGGACTCGAATTTGGATGAATTATATATCGACGGAAAGAAGACTCGAAGATCTACAACTTTTCTCAAGGAACTTTTCTCAAATTATGGATAAATTAATATTAGAAATCCATATAAGACATCAGTCTACTACTATGTTATTGAACGATCAGATTTTATTTGTTGGCTTTCTTCACACACAGTTTTGACCTGTAAGGAGCATGAATTGGCTTTCGATCAAACACAAAAGTTGTAGAATAGATCAAAAACATAACTAGGGGTATAAACAAGGACTCAATCGGATATGAAACGAAAAAGTTATGACTTCTTAAAAATCACTAAAATTCAAAAATTGTGTAAAGTTAAAACATACGATTAATACCTCGATTCCAATTCGGACCACCCGAATCATGAAACTATATTCCACGTAAACGTAATGTGCCTAATATGACATGATAAAAATGTTGGATCATCCAAACGGAACCCGAATCTAAAATTCATTTTCAATGTGGAAATTAAGCCAGAAATAAGCTTAAGAATGAGATTAACAAGCAAATGGAACACGATGTATTACAGCTGATATTGGGGGGGATATTGTAATGACCCAAGACCACTACCACATGACGTGCAGATATTGTAAGTGTAGCTAGCTTAGTTAGAGCCGAGATTGATTGTGCGTGACCGACCTGATAAGGATGTTAGGGATTTGATAGGGGGAGATTGTAACGAGATTGATTATACGTGACCAGCCTGATGAGGACGTCGGGTATTTAAAGGAGAGATTGTAACGACCAAAAAATATCTTGTATCACAAGTGTGAACAATATCCCTAATTTACAACTTGGGCTAGCCATTTTGGAGGAGAATCCAAGTGGTTACAAATTGAGAGAGGGAGACTCACCAATATGCATATTGAATGCACTTTGAATATCCTAACTACTGTTTCCCCAACTACCACATTTGTAGCCTTGGAAATTGTACGAGACATGATAACATAGATGAGCACCATGTTCCCTTTTACTGGTTTCAAGCTATTCCGTGCTCAGGAACCGTAGTCAAATTCAGGCATTTACTGATAAATAGGTACTGAAGCCCCTGCATTGTTCCTTCCTCCATTGTCTAAAAAAGCACCATGTTCCCTTTATATATTTCAAGTTATTTAGTTGCTCAAGAATTGTAGTCAAATTCATGCATTTACTGATAAATAGGTATTGAAGCCCCTGCATTGCTTTTCCCTTTTAGCCACACACAGCTCCACTATATGGAAGACCTGGAGTTTTGGAAACCACCCTTTTTTGAATTTGATACTCATTGCATTTACAAAATTTGTTAGTAGCTTGAGCACCTCTAGGTTTATAATCTTTGCTAGTGTTGCAAAGGTTAATGAAGATATCCCTACGTCTAATAAAGTTATTTTGGTTAATGAAATTGCATCCAAGTGTATAGGCTCTGAAACTCACCTTATAAGCTTGAGGGTCTAAATGAACTTGAAATTCAAAAATTTCAACCAGGTACGATCACTGTTAACTAACTTTTGTAATCTAAGTTTGGTTATGTAAGGAAAGACGCTATTCAAATCCAAAACAAGCAGAAAACTGAGACTTGAGGTAGATAGGGTTTGGAAGGTCCACAGTCTTGATTTCTTTTCCACCATTAAGTGGTAAATCACAATTCCCTGAAAAGATGCCTCCACTGTAGCATCTTCCAAAAATTTCCCATTAAATATTTTATTTTTGATCATCTTAAATCAAGCGTTTGAAGGCTGGGAAGATTGGATATGAATGATGGGATGTCTTTATGGCTGGGAGATTTCACCATTAAACATCTTAAAAGAATGAGCTTTTCAACATCAATGTTATCTACAGTAACAATTGAGACCTAAGATTTAAAACCTTAAGCAATGGGAAGACTTAGTAAATTGACTGTAAGTTTTAGATCTTACCAGGACCATCAAAATAGGAAAGAATGGACTATTGATGGACTGAATGGACTATTGATGGACTGTAGGAGATGTAAGATATATAATCCACTGCATTGTAGTGTATGGGAAATCTTTGGGTAGTGCTAATGTTGGTGCCCGATGAAGAACTAAAAACCTGATCAACATGAACCACCTTACTGGTATTAGTGGTGGTGGTGGTGAAAAGCTAGGAACCTCACCTTATAATCTTGAGGGTTTAGAACTGTAGTCAAATTCGGGCATTTACTGATAAATAAGTACTGAAGCCCCTGCATTGTTCTTTCCCCCATTGTCTAAAAGAGCACCATGTTCCCTTTACATGTTTCAAGCTATTTAGTTGCTTAAGAATTGTAGTTAAATTCGTGCATTTACTGATAAATAGGTATTGAAGTCCCTGCATTATTCCTCCCTCTTAGCCACACACAGCTCCAATAGATACTGCACTCATTGTGATCACACTAATCATTCCACTTAATATTGTTGGTTACCTCATGGCAAACCGGCATAGGCTAATTCAGCTACTACTAATGATGAGAGTCCAAACCAGCCTACTGAGGAACATTTTACCATATCTAAAGCCAAGTATGATTCAATTTTGGAACATGCCAATCTTCTATCCACCTCCAAAGCTAACTTGGGTGATTCAGGTAAAACTTGTCTTCATTCTTCCTTGAGTACTCTTTGGATAATTGATTCAGGAGCCTTTGATCATATGACAGGTGACTCATCTCTTCTTTATAATATTTCTCAGTCCTCCTTACCATTGTTTGTCACTATTGCTAATGGTTCCAAATCTCAAGTTACAGGGATTGGTATTGTTAGGACTCCTAATTTTACTTTATCACTAGTATTATATATACCTCAATTTCCTTTTAATTTATTATCTATTCATAAACTTACATCTTCATTTAATTGCTCAGTAACCTTTTATCCTACCCGTTGTGTGTTTCAGGATCTAAAGCCGAAGAGGGTGATTGGTGGGGGATTTGAAAAATATGGTCTCTACTACCTTCAATTGTCTCATATATCCACTTCATCTGCTTTTCATACCACCATTTCTCCGTACCAATGGCATTGTCGACTTGGGCACCCTTCAAATGTCAATTTGCAACATTTAGTTCCTTTATTGTCTTCATTTTTTAATTTTAATTGTGAAACTTGTGAATTAAGCAAACACTGCCGAGTTTCTTTTAAGCTTAGGCCTGATGAACCTTGTTTAAAACCCTTTAAGCTGGTTCATTCTGATCTTTGGGGACCAGCTAGGACCACCGGTTTATGTGGAGCTCGTTACTTTATCTGTTTCATTGATGGTTGTTCTCGTTTAACATGGTTATATGTTCTTAAAAACCGTTCTCAAGTTTTTGATGTGTTTAAATCCTTTTATACTAAAATCACAAATCATTTTGATGCTAATTTAAAAATATTGCGAACTGATAATGCACGTGAATATACTGAGTTTTTCTTTCACCATTTTCTTCAGTCAAAGGGTATCACTCACCAAACATCGTGTGTTGATACACCTCAATAAAATGGAACTGTTGAAAGGTAGAACGGACCTATTCTTGTCATCGCTCGTGCCCTTATGCTTCACATGAATGTATTTAAACATTTTTGAGGGGATGCAGTTCTTACAGCCACATACCTATTGAATTGAGCACCGTCTCAGGTTCTTGAAGGTAAATCACCTTTTCAAGTAATGTTTCTAGACAAAGAACTCTTTTCTTTTCCTCTTAAAGTGTTTGGGTGTGTTTGTTTTGTACATAATTTAAATCCTAATCGTGATAAACTCAATCCCCGAGCATTCAGGTGTATCTTTCTTCGCTATTCCTGTACTCAAAAAGGGTATTGATGTTATAATCCTACATTGCAAAAACATTTTGTGAGTGCTGATGTCACTTTTTTTGAAGATATTCCTTATTATTATTTAGAAAATCGTCATTTAAAGGAAATGTGCCCTCTAGAGCCGGTCCGCCCTATCCTGTCATTACCTTCCCTTCATATTCAAAGGTTTATACTCGTAAACGCTATAGAAATAGTCTACCTCATCCCACTTCAAATAATACTATGCATGCTCCAACGACTGATCTAATTGAGAACTCTTCACATTCTCTACTATCTCCCTCCATGTCTGATGAGCTAGTTACCTCTCACGATTCTAGTATTGATCTTTCAATTGCCATTCGCAAAGGTAAAAGGACTTGTATTGAGCATCCCCTCTCCAACTTTGTTTTATATGATCATTTGTCTCCTTCCCTTAAGGCTTTCTCTATATCTCTGTCTTCTATTACTATTCTTAAGTCTTACAGGGAAGCTCTTTGTCACCCGGGTTGGAAGAAAGCTATGGAAGAATAAATGCATGCTCTACAATTAAATCATACTTGGGACCTTGTCCCTAAACTTACAGGGGCTCACATTGTTGGATGTAAATGGGTTTTCACTGTTAAACAAAATCCAGATGGCAGTATCTCTAGGTTGAAGGCTCGCCTCATTGTTAAGGGGTTCATACAAACATATGGGCTTGATTACACCTAAACTTTCTCTCAAGTGGCAAAGTTAAATTATGTGTGTGTTATCATATCCCTTGCGGCTAATCTTGATTGGCCTCTTCATCAGCTGGATGTCAAAAAAGCTTTCTTGCATGGGGATCTTCATGAAACTGTTTACATGGCTCAACCACCAGGCTTTGATTCCAAGGGGGAGTCTGTATGTCATCTTAAGAAGTCTATTTATGGACACAAACAGTCTCCTCATGCTTGGTTCGACAAACTTAGTAAAGTGGTGGTTTCTCATGGCATGACCAGAAGTCAGGCAGATCACTTAGTTTTCTTTAAACAAACAGCACTGGGTATTGTGATCTTGGTTGTTTATGTGGATGATATTGTTATCACTGGAAGTGACAAGAAAGGTATCCAGATTTTAATTCATCATCTAAGCTCAAACTTTCTTACTAAAGACTTGGACAAGCTTTGGTATTTCCTAAGGATTGAGGTAGCAAGGTCTAAACAAGGTATATCTTTGTCTCAACGAAAGTATACTCTTGATATTTTGAGAGACATAGGTTATCTTGGATGTAAACATATTTCCACGCCAGTGGACCATAATCATAAGTTAATGTCTGATGAAGGTAACCTAATCAAGGATCTGAAAATGTATAGGAAACTTGTGTGTAAGCTTATTTATCTAACCATTACTCGTCCAGACATTTCATACGCGATCAGTATTGTGAGCCAATTTATGGCAAGTCTGAAAGCCTCTCACATGGATGCAGTTATTTGTATTCTGAAATACCCTGAAGGAGGTCCAAGTTGTGGTTTTCTTAATAAATCTTTTGGACATACTCGCATTGAAGGGTACACTGATACCGACTGGGTAGGTTCTCCTTCAGATACAAGATCAACTACTGGCTATTGCACTTTCATATGAGGCAATTTGGTTACTTGGAGAAGTAAGAAACAATCCGTTATGGCTCGTTTTAGTACTAAAGCTGAATATTGAGCTATGTCAAACACCACTTGCAAACTTACTTGGCTGAGATCTCTTCTGAAAGAACTTGGGATTCAAACACAAGATCCAACTCCTATCTATTGTGATAATCAAGCAACCATTCACATTGCCAGTAATCCTATATATCATGAAAGGACAAAGCATATTGAAGTTGATTGCCATTTCATCCGTTCCAAGATTGAATTAAAAGAGACTGTAACCCCATTCGTTCTGTCTAGAAAGCAGCTTGCAGATCTCTTTACCAAAGCTTTTCCTAAACATGTCATTGACTTAATTTGCAGCAAGCTGGGAGTTATTGATATATACTCTCCAGCTTGAGGGGGAGTGTTAAAATATTTACATGATATTATATGATATATTTGTAGATATTCGGTAATCTTGATTGATTCATCAAATCAATCAAGGATCAGTCAAATATTCTGTCTAGGTAATTAAGGAAAGGATTAAGGTAGTCATAATTCTCTCATTCTCTTTCTTTCTTTTGTAACATAAACCACCCTTCCTTGAATTTGATACTAATTGCACTTGCAAAATTTGTTAGTAGATTGAGCACCTTTAGGTTTATAATCTTTGCTAGTGTTGCAAAGGTCAATGAAGAGATCCTTACGTCTATTAAAGTTATTTTGGTTAATGAAATTGCATCTAAATGTATAGGCTCCGAAACTCACCTTATAATCTTGAAGGTCTGAATGAACTTGAAATTCGAAAATTTCAACCAGGTACGACCACTGTTAACTAACTTTTGTAATATATGTTTCGTTATGTAAGGAAAGCCGCTATTCAAATCCAAAACAAACAGAAAATTGAGACTTAAGGTAAATAGGGTTTGGAGGTACCACAGTCTTGATCTCTTTTCCACCATTACGTGGTAAATCATAATTCCCTGACAAGAAAATATGCCTCCGTTGTAGCATCTTCCAAAAATTCTCCGTTAAATATTTCATTTTTGATCCTCTCAAATCAAGCGTTTGAAGGTTGGGAAGATTGGATATGGATGATGGGATGTCTTTAAGGCTGGGAGCTTTCATCCTTAAATACCTTAAAAGAATGAGCTTTTCAACATCAATGTTATCTACAGTAATAACTGAGACCCAAGGTCTAACACCCTAAGCAATGGGAAGCCTTTGTAAATTGATCGTAAGTTTTAGATCTTACCAGGACCACCAAAATAAGAAAGAATGGACTATTGATGGACTGTAGGGGATAGAAGAAATATAATCCGCTGCGTTGCAATGTATAGGAAGTCTTTGGGTATTGCTGATGTTGGTGCCCGATGAAAAACTAAGAACCTGATCAGTATGAACCACCTTACTAGTATTGGTGGTGGTGGTGAAGAGCTAGGAACCTCATTGGTATGAGCCACTAAAAAGTTATATTGTAAACCTTCTTTAATGCACAAGTCGCGCAAGAGACCATGAATACAACATTATTTAACACATCTATCACTCCTCTTTGTCGTCACCATGATCGAGTTCTTATCAATGAGCTTTTCCAAGTACTCCTCTACTATGTCCTCAATCTTTTTTGTCTTGCATTACGAATCCCTCCGCAGTCCATAGTTGGATCAATTGCCTTGCTGGGACTTCGAAATCTTCGGGGAAAACTCCAAAGTAAAGAAAGCAAGACTTTAGAGAGGGAGACGGGTTTTCATAGCTCAAGGCTAATACGTCTAAGCATTTTTCCTCCTCCTGATTAAGAAACAAACTTACATTTGTTGCCATTTCAGTCCATGTTCCAATAGATTCGTCAACAATAACAAGTGGCAACCCGTTGAACTTCACTGTGATCTGTCTCGTATCTTTTCCAAGTTTCGGAGGATAAACTCTACCTCGGAATGCCTTTCTTAAGAAAAGTTCCCAGTTGTAATCTTCATTTAGCAAATGAAGATAGAAAGGACGGTTTGAACGAGATTTCGAAGCCACTTCTTTTACGGGGGTAGTGATAAGTATCCTTAGAACCCTTTCCATTGTCAGGGAAACCGACTTTTATTCCATTCCAAACTATAGTTTTCCAAACGTCAACCAAGATTATTAATTACTTTTTATTTCAGCTTAATTTTATTTTTACTTTTTTCATTTGTAGAGTCTTCCATTCATTGCAACTGAATTGAAGGCAATTACCTACTTTATATTAAATTGAAGTAGAAAACAATTACTTACAATGAAAATCAATATCAGTATTTATTCGATTAATTAAGAGCGGGAGTGGTACAAAGTTAAAAGGCCTGGGTGGGAGTGGCAATAAGTAGACTTGTCAACAAATCGGTTTCGTGTTGGATCTTAATGGATGCGGATCATTTTTGTCTCCACCCGAACACGAGTCGATAAACTATCGAGTAATATTTTTTGAATGCATATACAACTCGATTTGTTATCGGGTGATATGACATAAATTGATAGTACCTCTTAAGCAAATATAATTTATAATTTTTTTTTTAAATCTAGAAAATATTCACTAAAAACAAAATAAAAAATAATTAAAATTACTCCAAAAGTAGGGATAAATATTTATAGATCTTAAAATATGTGCAACCTTACCAAAATTCAATAACTTTTAGACGTATTACATGGCGTGGGTGGTAGAAATCTGACCAACCCCAATTAAGAGAGAATCGACCTAGAATAGTGGGTTAGGCAATCAGATGTGAGTAATAAAAGGTGATGAACTATGAATAGTAAAGTTGCAATACCAAAACAAAGATGAGATTTGTTATTAGGGTAGGTTCCTCCGGTGGCTTTTATACCAAATTCGATAGTACGTCTTCCCTTACGTGTGTTCTTCATTGGCTCTAATGATCTTACTGAAAGTAATTACAGTGATATGGGTTTTCTCTTTGAGAGAGAGTATGTGGGAATGAGTGTAGGGATAATGAGAATTGGATCCTTTAGCTGTGGGTTTTCCCTTCCTAATTATACGTATATGATAGGATTACATTAGGATTTCGAATGTTAAGAAATTATTATAAAGCGTAAACTTGATCACTACTCCAGCATTCCTGGTGTCCCTAACCTGTTAACATTAACTAAAGTAGTTATTTTCCATTGCCTATCCTACAGCTTGGCTATCTTGCTTTCATCATCCGATCATCCACATGATCGGCTTACAATCCTCTGGTTGGATGGAAACAACGACACAACTTGATCGGCTAGAAGGTGGCTTTCAAGGTCTCATGGGCTTTGCCCACGACCTGACTGATAGTCCAGGTACCAAACTTGGGCTTTGACCCAAAGTCTATATCTAAAATTTACCTCCTACACATGGTAAAAAATAATAAAAATAAAAATTGACAAATTGACCTGTTATTAACTGCCCGAATTCGTTAAAGATTCATCCATTAAGTTATAATTTTGTATCAACTAGTGACATGTTATCTTGTAATGGGTGATTTTACTAAATTGAGTAATAAGAATAGGAGTGATAATGAGTAAAAATGAGGTGAAAATAACACAACTATTGTTTAAAGCTTAAAGCTTATTTATTTAAAGAAACAAAACATCTTTGTTCCAACCTTTCCCTTCCTTTCTTCTCTTCAGCTCTTCTTCATATTTGAGGAGTTGCTGCTAAACTTTTCGAGAGAAGAATACGGTTCCCCAAATAACAAAATTAATTTCATGAGATGAAAGCACAAATTTCTAAAATATTTATTATACAAACACAACGGCTCTAATCACGGGAAAGATAAGGGGGATTCATCCTTAAATATAAAGCCATCTCCTATGGTCATTTCTATCCAAGCAAATTTATATGTTAGAAAGAGAAAAAGGAAAAAAAAGTTATAATGGTCATTTCTATAGCTATTTCTGTATGAGATGGAAGGTGAGTCATATAATAAATTTCTATAAGTAGAAATTCCCTAGCTATATGACATGGAACAATCTTATTAGATATCACTAAAACCGCTAATTATCATGCTTCTTAAATAAATGACATGTAAGGAAGAAATGATATATTATTGGAAACTATTGGAAACCATTTTTTCTATCATTTTCTACCCATGTAAATATATTGCCAATTAAATATAAAAAATTTCTATAAAATCCTTGACACATAAGATAGAAATGCAAAATTAAAAATCACCATTAGAGATGGCCTAACTGTCCAATTTATCCCCAAAAATAACTTTTGTAATTTCATTTCATACTGATACTACTCGTAGAAGACACAAGTTATATCGAGAATGCCAACATCGGATCAGAATGTTTCACTGTCGGTTTGGGTTTATGGGTTTTGTGACCCAAATAAATTCTGTTGGTACTCCATTCACCTGGGGCTGGGAGAACAAGAAGTACTACTGTAACAGTCCATTGCATTGAGGGAATGAGAAGTAAATGAAGTACTACTGTAAAAGTCATTTCCTTTCCATCCATCCTCTTCAATCCAAACGGACCGTAAACGCAGGTAGACCACCGATGCTGATTTGCTGAGCCATGGTCCTGGACTCGAGGAGACAGGGAAAATTATTGAACCAATATTAGTTGGGGATACTTCTAAAACGTATTTAAGCGTGGCTGTAGCGCTTGACCATTCCATTTATACATTCTGTCGGGGGTACTGAACCATACGTATATTCCGAAACCATATATCCAATGCCTGGATGCCCCACATGGCCAGAAGCATTACAAAATGAACATGCCCCAAATAGGCCGCTAAATATTTACATCTTTGGAGGTGATCAAAGTTTTGATGAATCAGTGCCACCATCCGCCGAGGTTCTTGATACTTTGACGGGAAGGGTTGAAATGGTGCCGGAGGGCTATGTTGATAATGATAAGTATAGTTTGGTGTGTTTTGAAAATGATTGTGTTCTTTCCATATATTAACGATCATGATACCGAAACTGAAGTCAGCCTTTTGTTCTTTTACAACCTGGTAATTAAGGTGTGGACAACAGAAAGTCATCCCACACTCGGTCACAACATACTTCAATTGTCCAGTTTTCTCTGCACGTGTGGTTGTCGGTTCAACCATATACTGGTTCTCAGGTGCTAGTGAAAGCTTATGATTTTGTGAACTACAGGTTGTATTATTCCACGGTAGTTGAAGATCTACCAGGTTACCCTGATGATTGGGAATATGCATTTCGATTCTTGTTCCATATGAATGGGGATTACTTGTGTATATATACTTGGGGTTTCAAGTTTCGTTATGACTTGCGCAAATACAGTGCACAAAATTACATATTTCCATTTGCAACCCCGATGACGAGCTGAGCGTATCTGTGCTGGACATAGAGGCATACTTGATTGATTTTCATGTGATGGGTGCTCTTCCTGTGTACGTATGTTTTGGATTAACTAGCACTTAAAATGGTTTATTGATTGTGATAATTGGAATATGAAAATGAATCGTGGTGTTTTTTTAGCATAATTAAAAATTCACATTTGATTTTTTCTTACAAATTCTCTTAAATACCTAATGACAACCACGTGTAATTGTTATCTGTAAATATTGTCTGTTATTACCATATATGCATTTGTTTTCTGCATGATTTGGGCAATGTGCCTCTTAGATTTGTCTAATAATGTATATGTTTTCCATCCTTTCTAGAGATTTGTGGTCCTAGAGGGGGCAAGGGCTTTGGTGGTGTTATGTATATTTCGTCGTTAATGAGGGATTTGCTTGCAGTATATTCTTCAAGTTATCGTCCGTCCTAGCTATATTTTATCATGTAAAGAAGGTCTTTGGTCTACGTGGTCCATAAGCACCGCATAAACCAAGTCCTGGAAAGGCACAATACAAAGAAATAATTCAAAAGGTATGTATGTATGTATCAACAATTCCCAAGTTTTTTACTACTGTTTTAAACTTGACACAGTGACACTGAAACAAGATATTATAAAATAATAAACCAACACATAGTTTAACAATAATAATATAAAATAATAAGCCTCACATTACCCCGCTGAGGCATAAGCCTCAGTGCACTGACTGACCGCGTTGCCTTGCCTCCAGCAAATTTTAAAAGATCGTGGTTGCCCAGAATGAGTTCATTCCTTTTTTTTTGGTTCCCCACGGAGTGTCCGGGCCAGCTTTCGCGCTCCTCGACTAATCCTCGCTCGTGGTTCGTGGCTGTTGCTGGCCAAGCATTATTTTGACAACGCCGGGATTCGACCTTGGGAGCTCCAAGTCGACCAAAGGTTGTCCCAGTGGCAGCCTTATACCACTGGGCCAAAAGGCTTGGTTGAATGAGTTCATTCCTAATGTATGAATTGTCTCTCTTTTCTATTCGGATTATCCATGTGTTGGTGAGATGTAGAAAACCGGGAAGGGAAATGTCGCAAGTACAGCAAAATGGCCCAACGAAAAGTAGGCCTTCCTTTTCTTTTTCTTTAAACATCCAGGGGTTGTGTCATGGAAATAGTATTTACTACTGACGGGCTGTTACAAACTGTTAACTATGAAAAGGAGAAAATTAGGGCCCGTTCGGTAACGTTTTCGGAGAATGTTTTCTGAGAATATTTTCAGAAAATGAAAATGAGAAAATGAATTTTTCGAGAACGAAAATAGTGAAAACATTTTTCGAGAACGAAAACAATGAAAATGAAAATTGCAAGAGTGAAAATTGTGAAAACATCATTTTGGCGTTTTTGCGTTTTATGCTTTAAACTTGAATTCATTTTCTGAAAACGTTTTTCGTGTTTTTGTCAATATCCCACCGAACGCATTTTTTATCCGTTTTTTAACTCAAAAAACAAAAACGGTCTCTAAAAACGCTACCGAACGGACCCTTATATTCTATATTATTAGAGAGAATATTACACTCTTATATACATGAGACTCCTACACATATAAAGAAACTGCCACTAATTAAGATTCCTAAATTATCTACCTTCTTAATACAATATTTACAACTTATAACACTCCCCTTCAAGCTGGAGCATATATATTGATCATGCCCAGCTCGTTACAAAGATAATCAACCCGACCCCGTTTAAGGCTTTCGTGAAGAGATCACCTAATTGCTCTCCAGTCTTCACATATCCTGTGAAAATTAAGCCTTACTGGATCTTTTTGCGGACAAATTGGCAATCGAGTTCTAAACGGTGTATGACGTTCCACCCTAGGCCAGAGGTGAGATTAAATGATCACTATGAAGTGCTAAACAAAAAATTGAAAGCGGAAACCCTAACCAAACCTAGTCTGCCGTCAACTAGCAGGCATAAACCTTGGATGAAAAATCCTAACGCTCTGATGCCATGTTAACTATGAGAAGGAGAAAATTATATTCTATATTATTAGAGAGAAGATTACACACTTATATACATGAGACTCCTACACAGATAAGGAAACTACCACTAATTAAGATTCCTAAATTATCTACCTTCCTAATACAATATTTACAACTTATAACACAAACAAATGACTAATGATAACAGGAACAAAGGAAAACAATATAAACACAAGAAAGAAAGAAATCATAATCTGAAAGTAGCATGTAAAACAATCATACGCCTTAGCTAAACCAGATAAATGGGAATGTATTGGCCTACTGGGTAGTTTATACTTAATGCCTTAATACTGGATGGGCCTGCTTTCACATGCAATCTCATATCTGAGTGTCAGTAAGGAGGGGGAAGAGGAGGGGGGGGAGTGCAATTATTCAACCATCACCCCAAAAACAGAAACAAACTCGTATAAACCTGGACTACCTGCTCTGCCATGTCCCCTCCCACAAAACTTCAGTAACCACTAAAGCCAACTTTGCAATCTGCTGCTTGCAGTCGCAATGAATTGGAAGGCCTGAGAGGAAAGAGGACAGTTAAACCACATAGAAGAGGTGGTCGCTCCAAAACAAAAGAAATATCATTTGAAGTGCATACCACGTACAACACAAAACACAGAATCTGAGAACTCATCGCAATTCATGTTTTTGCCGCATCCTGCATGATCAATTTAATTTATTGTTCTCTTTGCATAGTTTCCAATTATTCAGTCGCTTGTATTTGCACTACTTTTACTTCAACCTTCCATTTAATATGTTACCAACCAATGAGGGATGTCAACTAAAAGTGCTATTTTGAGCCCCATATTCCGCACATCAGGGCTCACATATTTAGTATAGTAAGAAAATACTTGAAACATATTTTGAGAAGATGAGCTCCAACCATTGCCGCCTATAGAGATAGATGGGAGGTAGGCGCAGCTAGCTTGCTTCTCTTCTCCTAGGCTACCTGCACATGTTATTCGAAAAGAAAAGGCAATGAGCGGGTTCTTCACTTAATGAGAGACTCGCACTGACATGAATACTGCTTACACGCTTTTCATCCCTAATAAATGTGAACTCTAGCTTTCCAAGTCTTGGATCTAGAGAAATAGTTTGGTGCATTTGATTCCTTTTTAAGTGCATTATTTTAACTCCATTTTTTCCTTGGATTCTTCCTCCCTAGTATTGGCAGCTGATAAGAACCGTAGCACATGCTCTCTCTCTCTCTCTCTCTCTCTCTCTCTTAATATATATATATATATGTATGAGCTCGCTTCCTTCCTACCCAAGTACCCATGTTACATTTTGTGAGAATTGGAACTAGAAAAGACTTACCCCTGTATGCGTTATTAAAACAAGGTAAACAAATTCTATTACATATGTAATGATGTTAAATTACTATATATATATTTACATTTCATCTTTTACCTAAGGTGAAAAATTGATCCCCCAACCAAATACAGACCTAATAAGAGTGTGTCAGGAGAACCGCAGGATGTAAGAAGACCTAAACGTTATATTTGCCACAACTTCTTTCTTGGCAACCGCTCATGGAAGGAAAAATAATTACAAATAATATCTAGTAGTAAAGTCTAGCAAGTAAACTCCAAGCGTTCTAAGTGGTTTAATTAGCTAGATTTTAAATAACAAAATCGGGTCTCCTAAATTAAATTATTGGTTCAAATAATCACATTTGAGTTCAGTGGGAGAAAAGACAAAACAAAAGTTGTTAGACAGGAATATTTCAATTATGCATTGCAAAAGGAAATGATAATTGTATAAAACTATGAGATCCACTAACCCATTTGCTTTGGATAAACGTCAGTGCTAACTAACATAATAAAATAATAATGTCAGTTAGCTAACGTCCAGGAGCATTTTCTTGGCTTGAACATTTATTTCCTAGAAAGGCATGGACTGGAAATTGGCATTCAATAGGAGTCATTCGAACTCAGAGGGACACTATATTCTGCATTCTTTCACCAATTGTAATATATATGAAGAAGAGAAATAATGGAAATTTGGACGAACAGACAAATAGCAGTTCTAGATACAACTATACAATGACTAAATGACCAACTGCTCATTACGATATTAGTTCAACTCGAGTGGAGAGACTATGTTCGAACAACATTGATACAACAGAATAAACTGTGTGTGTGTGAGAGAGAGAGAGAGACTCGTCAATATGCATGCCAAATGCATTTTGAATATCCTAACTACTGTCTCCCCAACCGCCACATTTGTAGCCTTGGAACTCATACTGGACATGTTTTCCTAGTGAACGTAGATATCGCTCTAACCTGGAGGAGCACCAGGTTCCCTTCGCTTCAAGCTACTCACTTGTTTCAGGTAGCTCTGGAAGTGCAGTTCAGTTCAGTTCAGACATTTACTGATACAGGTACTGAAGTCCCAGCATTGCTCCTCTCTCCTTGTCCACTTTGTCACACACAGCTCCACCATTGTCAAGTTTTCACACATACTTTATAGAAACAAAACATTTTTGTCAATGAAAGAAAGAACACAAATTAACTCGGAATTTTTAATTTTTATTCGCGAGCTAGAGTGAAATTTATTGAAAATGGTATATTGGGCTCACAGATGAGAATAACCTTCATCTGCAAAACAAATGCATGTCTAGACACTTTAAAATTTTCAAAAAATTAAGATAATATGTAAACCAATGCAGATTGCATTTTAGTTTGTATAAAAATCTCAGGGTGGAGTATTATCCCCTCTTTAAATATACAGCTTTCTGCAAAATTAGTGGATGAAAGAAAGCATAATGTTTTTCACCCTATTATTAGCTTTTAGTGATCTAGTAGCAGAAAAGCTAGCAGCAGTCTCAACTAGAGCAGTGGGCTGTGTGGCATGTTTGGAAAGAGAAATGGATCTAAAATCAAGCTCTTATTGGCAGCAACACACGATCATCTGTTACAAAATTATATTTAAGAAAGCAAAGCTCAATTAATTCGGCAACCTCATGTAGATCCATACCAACCTACTGGATCCTGAATCTATGCAAAATAGAAATTTCCTCCAGATATAGTAATCAAACAAATTTCTATCCCATCCAATCTTCTTAGAAGTCGATAATATTAAAATTACATGGTCATAGATTACCTCTTTCTTTTCTTTTTTTTCCCTAACCCCTCTAATCCCAAACTACAATATTAGTGTATTCTTATACCAAAAACAAAAATATAATAAGAGGGAGGTGACAGAAGCCCACCTCCAAGGATTAAACAAAAGAGGCATGAAGCCATTGACAAACATAGAATATAATGTAAAGTGGATTGCCTTGTGGACTAGGAGCCAAAGCTTGAAGTCCATAAAGCAATACCAATGCATCAAAGAACCATGAAGAAAAAAACCGATGTAGCAGACACACAGCTCATAGACTACCTTTGGTACCTCATTTGCTAAAAATGGCTACTGGTTCCTTCGCCATGAAACAAATCACCGAAACAGTATCTTCTTCCACATCCCTCGATCTTCCCCATAAGAAGAATCTTGGTTGCCCAAAATAAATTCGCTCCTTATGCATGAATTGTTTCTCTTTTGTAATTTATAAATTCAACTCATCTTCTTTTCACCTCGATTCTAAAAATTATCCATGTATTGGTGAGAAAAAACTGAAAATGGAAATTTAATTACCAGAAAAATGGCCCAACAAAAAATAGGCCTTCTTTTTATTTAAACAGTAGGCGCAGTGTCAAGGAGATAGTGTTACTTCTCACTGTTACAACCAAATGACTAATGATAACATGAACAATGGAAAACAGTATAAACATAAGAAATAAATCATAATCTGAAAGTAACATGTAAAACAATCATACACCTTAGATAAACCAGATAAATGGGAAGCCATTGGCCTATTCGGTAGTTTATAGTTAATAATACCCTAATACTGGCTGGACCTGCTATCACATGCAATCTCATACTGAGGTCAGTAAGGAGGAGAAAAAGGGAAATTACTCACAACCACCCCAAATAACCAAGACAGAAATAAACTCGTATAAACCGGGCTGCTCTACCATGCCACCTCCCACGAAAACTACAGCAACCACTGAAGCGAAATCTGCAATCTGCTGCTTGCAGATGTAATGAACTGGAAGGCCTGAGAGGAAAGAGGACAGTTAAACCGCATAGAAGAGGTGGTTGGACCAAAACGAAAGAAATATCATTTGAAATGCATACTAGTGTGAAACATAAAATCTGAGAACTCACTCCAATTATCAGTTGTTTGGTTACCATGTTTTTGCCACATCCTATATAATCAATTTGGTTTATTAATTTCTTTGCACTGTCTCAGACTATTCACTGGCTTGTAATTGCAGTTCTTTTACTTCAACCTTCCACTTAATATGTTACTATTTTACTTCAACCTTCCATATAATATGTTACTAACCAATGTCAGAGCAGACAATAAAATTATGGATATAATTTGTGGAATGTCAGCTAAAAGGGCCATTTTGAGCCCCATATTCGCACATCAGGGGCTCACATAATTAGTATACTAAGGAAATACGTAAAACATATATTTTGAAGATGTGAGAAAGACGTACACTGACATGAATGCTGCTGCACGCTTTTCATCCCTAATTAGTGAGGTTTGCCCAACCACCTGGTCTGTAGCCTCGGAACTCATACTGGACAGTCTCCCCCAGTGTAAGGATACTTTTCTCCAACCTAGAGGAGCACCACTCCGCTTTTACATGGCTCAGGCTACTCACATGCTTCAGTTGCTCTGGTATTGTAGTCAAACCTGGGCATTTACTGATAAACAAGTAACTAAGACCCTGCAGAGCACCTCTCTCCATCATCCACTTAACCACTCTAAGTTCTACCATATGTAGGACCTCGAGCTTTGGAAACCAACCTTGCTTGAATTCAATTGTTGTTTCATCTACAGAATTTTTTAGTAGCTTGAGTACCTGAAGATTTGGAACCTTTGCTAGTGTTTCAAAGGTTTCCAAATAGATCATTGTGTCTAGTAGAGTTATTTTGGTGAGGCTCAACAGTGCAGCAGGGTGATGTATGGGATCAAAGCGTGAGTTGATGATCTTCAGAGTTCTAATGCACTTAAAATTTGGCAATGTGCACCAGATACGATTGGTATCCGAGCGCCGAAATCCAACTTTTGTCACATTAGGAAAGACGGTATTGAAATCCAATAAACTTAGAATTCTAGGACTTAGAGTAGACAGGGTTTGGAGGTTCAACATAGTCTTAACCTCTTTTCTGCGATTATATGGTAAATCACAATCCCCGGATAATAAAAGATGCCTCAACTGTTCCATCTTCCAAAAGTTTTCTGTCAAATACACTATTTTAGATCCTCTCAGATCAAGAGTTTGTAGGTTGGGAAGACTGGATATGGAAGAAGGAATGTGTCCAAGATCAGGAGCATTCATTCTCAGGTATTTTAGAAGAATCAAGTTCTCAACATTAATGCCATCTCCTTTAACAACTGTGGACCCGAGATCCAACACCCTAATCAATGGGAAGCCTTCATATAAGATTGAATGGAAGTGGCGAAGATCACCTAGATCACTAAAACAAAGCACAGAGCGAACACGTGATGAATAGCAGGGGACTGAAGATATAGATCTCGAGGAACTGCAGTCGATGGAAAGTATTCGGGGCTTGGTGGTGATAGATCGAGAGCTAATAACATGATCTTTATGGATGGCAGAAAAGTTCTCTCGTATGCTTTCACTGATGCATAGTTTTCGTAGGACATCATGAATACAACATGATTTGATGCCTCCACAACTACTCCTTTTCGCCACCATGATCAAGCTCCTATCAATGAGCTCTTCCAAGTAATTCTCTGCAATAGCCTCAATACTTTTGCTTTTGTCTAGCCCCATGAAGCCTTCTGCAATCCAAAGTCTGATCAGTTGCCTTGCAGGGACCTCAAAATCTTCGGGAAAAACTCCAAAGTAGAGAAAACAAGGCTTCAGATGGGGAGGCAGATCTTCGTAGCTCAATGCTAGTATATCTGACAATTCTTCCTGTTCCTCGTTAAGAGCCGAGCTTACACTCAACGCCATTTGAGACCAGTTTTCAATTGATTTGTGTTCTTTTGCCAAGATACCTGCCGCCACCACTATAGCAAGTGGCAACCCGTTACATTTCTCAGCAATCTGTTTTGCCGACGCCACAAGTTCTGGAGGGCAAGCTTCACGGCGGAATGCCTTTCTAGAGAAAAGTTCCCAGCTGGCTTCTTCTGTTAACAAAGGAAGGAGGTAAGGTTCAGTGCTTGGGCTTGCATATTTAGCCACTTTTTTATCGCGGGTCGTGATCAGTACCCTAGAACCAGTCATGTTATCAGGGAAAGCCCCTTTTATTTCATCCCATACGTTGTTATCCCACACGTCGTCTAGGACAATTAAATACCTCTTACGGTCCAGGCATCTTTTCAACTCTTCGACCAACTTCTTATCGCCCATCTCCTCAACTTTCTTGGTGGACGGCACCACCAGCTGCAGTATGTGCAGCAACAACTCTCTAGTTCGAAATTCCTGGGATACATAAACCCAAGCGCGGCAATCAAATAACTTCTTAACATAATTATCATTGTAGATCTTCTTGGCTAAAGTAGTCTTGCCAAGTCCGCCCATCCCAACTATTGAAACTACATTACGCTTTGTAGTCCCTTTGCACAGTTGTTTCATCACAGTCTTAGCGTTTTTGACATAGCTCACGACTTCGTTCTCCTCGACCTTGCCCCTTCGTTCGTGCAAGGCCCTTCTCTTCACGGAATCTTCAGTAGCTTCCTTATTTTCAATCTGGTACATGTCTTGGCTATTATAAATTCTCATGATCTCCTTGTTGATGCTTCTAATATCAGCGGCCACACTACGAAGCATTTTGGCATGCTTGGAACCGTGCACAAACTTTTCGAAAGGGTTCCTCCTCTTGTGCTTTGCCATGTTGACAACAAAAGTGTCGATAACATCCTCCGCTTTGTGAGCTACGATCCATATCTGGCTCACCAAATCCTTCACCCTTTCCCTTTTGTCCTTGGAGTTTTGTAGAAAGCGGTGGATCTCAGTGAGCTCTCTATGAAGTGATCTGACTTGATCCCCAACTCCAAGAAGCAAATTTGCTTCTTGATTGAGCATCTGGGCCACATTTTTAAGGAGGAAAGAGACAACAGTGTCTGCCATTTTTCACTTAAGAGATTTGAATCGAAAACACCTGGAAACTATATTGAGAGAGAGAGTAGTTGTTGTTGGGTGGGAAAATTATAGCAAACACCTACCTGTGTCCCTTCGTATATCACAAGAACAAATTAATTCACAGGGCCGGCCAAGAACCAAGCTCTTTCTCATCTTACTCTAAAGACTCATCACACGGATTGATAAAGTTGACTTTCTTCGATCAAGAATTACTACAGATTACAGTAAAGTAAATAAACAAATTAATAAGAAGCTAGCTTTAAAAAAATAAAAAATAGTCAAGCCTTCACCATCAATGCCAATGACGGCTTGGACTATTAGCAGTACAATAATTACCTTCCTAATTATCAAAGAAAAAAGAAATAATCAGAAGAAATTATTAATATGCTTAATTGAAAGGAAAACAAAAAGGTTGATGTTATATATATCTTTTGTAGTTAGAATATCATAAATTTGAAATAATTTTTTTTTTATAAGGGTAATTAAAATATTAATCAATCGGTGTTGTGGCTACAAATTAGGAGTTTGGTGCTCCCAATACATAACATTCAAGTCGGTAACAAGTTGCCGACTTAAATGTCAACATTCAATAGCAGTTTACTGAGTTTGAGATTAAAATTCGGTAACCTTTTACCGAGATCAAATGTTAGTGAAATATTTTTAAAAATTGACTCGGCCAAAGATTGCCGAATGTCAAGTCGGTAGAAGGTTACCGAATCGAATGTCGAAATTCGGTATCAAAACACCGACTCGGTGCTTAAATTTGGGGTATCACTATACGGGGTTGGTTGCCCAAATACAAAATATTTAAGTCGGTAGCATGTTGCCGACTTCAAGGTCAACATTCAGTGGCAATTCACCGAGTTAGAAGTTAAAATTCGGTAACCTTTTGCTGAAATCAAATGTCAATGAAATATTTTTAAAAATTGACTCGGTCAAACTTTGTCGAATGTTAAGTCGGTGGAAAGTTACCGAATCGAATGTCAAAATTCAGCAACAAGATACCAACTCGGTGCTTAAATTTGAGGTGTCACCATATGGTTGCCATGATCATTATTGCGGTGTTAAAGATACATTGGTGTTTTGACTACAAAATCAGGGTGCCTATAATATCACCCAAAAACAACATACATGAACAACTGGATTCAAAAACAACTTTTGTGAAGCATTTATTTCCAACATGTTACTGTTTTTAGAAAATGTATAATAATAATAATTAATTTGATAATAATGCTACCCATTTAAATTTACAACAATATAATACACAATTTATTTCCTTTTCTTCTAAAAAAAATCCATAAATTATTATTATACAAATATTTTCTTTACTTCATTATAGATAATATTTTAGTAACAATATTATAATAAATTTAGAATAATATCTTGAAAAATAAAAATATACATATGGTACGGGGTTTGTGAAATTCTAGTGACATGACATCAATACGACAGTTGATTAATTCCACGGCCTTCATCCAACATTGTAACGAAATGAATTTTTCGCAAGTAAAGATAACTTTACAACTTACTTCAATTTATGTCACACTAGTATTTTGAATAATTAACCGGTATAATAATAAGACTATTGGTGTAATAGATATCCGAAAATTCAAATCCATTATATATTTGAATTTTGTGAATATTTATTTAAATGGATATTCCAAAATGATGATTTAAATAGTGTATATTAAAGTCAGAGACAATGAATAAGAGTATAACTGGAAGAATCTGTATCCAAGGAAAGTTATCCATATTTGCGGATATCTGTCTCTGCTATAGCTTACTATAATATATATATACAAATTAGCCCAATTTTTCAAATTCCTTTAAGCTTAAAAAAAAGCTTAGAAAATAAAAAAAAAAAAAAGGAAAAGGAAAAGAAAGAGAAAGACTAATTAATGGTTACATTCTCTCTCTACCCATCGATAGGTACTGAAAATAATTAATGTACATTTGTGAGGTAATAAATCATTTAACCAGTTATAGCAGGTTAAGGTGACATGTTTTATTTTTATTTTTTTAATTAAATTTTAGGTAGTGTTTAATTGAGATTTTAAAATCAATTTTTTTAAATTTCTAACAAAAAGTCAACTTTACTTTACACTTCCCAAAATTCACTTCACTGTATATTCTCTCTTATAAAATTTTTAAAACTCTATACTTTAAATTCAAAAATCGAAATTAGATAAAAAAAATATATACATATATTTGAAACCTAATCATAGAGATCTATAAAATAAGATCAATTGTGACTATTACCTTGTTAATAGTTTTCTTATTTACGTAGGATTGTATTTCTTTATTCTAGATTGGATGAATTCTATTATACCACTGTATATAGATATAATCATTCAAGAGAATAGGTAAGAGAAATATTCTTCTTTCTATAGAGATTTGTGGGATAATTCATCTTGTTGTGAAAGAGAGATTAAAAGGCTGTTGATTTTTTTTTCTGTAAGAGCTTTGAGTACAATAATTCTTGTGATAAATTTTGTAATTGTTTTAAAAGAATTAGTAAAATCTTTGTTTGTCGAATATTGTGTATTACATTATATATCTTCTTGCTTTTTTCTCATCCATATTTTCTCTAGTTATTAATAACCACTATTTGAATTAAGATCCGTGGCGTGATCAATTAATAATAATCATAACAAAGCCTGTGACGCCCGAGTTCTGTTAAGAGGTTTAGACCTTCGGAACCTAGTTAATCACGGTGCCATACGCGCTGGCGGGTTTAAAATACATAATTTAAAACTTGTATATCAGTAATTTACATGTAAGGCCTTAATTTTAGAAAATTTCGGCATGTAGAGTTCATAAATTTAACAAATCCAAACCTGTAAAATTTTAGAATAAACCTAACTTCTATAAACTCCATATTTATAAAGTCCATAATCAATAAAAAAAATCATAGAGTTTCGTGTATCAACAAATCCTCCAACGAGTTCCCAATCAGCCAAAAGGCTTAACATGACATAAGAGTATAATTTAATACAGGTTTAACTACTCAAAATACACAAATCAACTAAATATACAAAAGCTCATTCGTTTACGAATGATTACAAGTAATCTAGGGTCATCATATGTGTCTATACTTCGTATTCATGCCGCCCCCGAAGAGAATTACCTGCAAAACTGGTTTGAAAAATGGGAGTGAACCAAAGACGGGCTCAATGAGAACTATAAGAGTTTGGATAAGAAAATACTTTTAGAAATGCACAAGCATCGTGAGATTATGAAAGTAATTTGAACCACGTATATGTATATATACTTATACTATTTCTAAACATATACATAAATATAGATAGTACTCTTATCAAAATAATTTAGAAATCATGTTATATGCAATGGACATTAAGCACCGCCCAATCCTCGAAAATACATGAAAGAATATACCATCAGAAGCTAAGTAAATCATAGTAATAGAAATACATTATAGGAGAAGCGTAGGCACTAACCTCATAACCGTCAATCTTATCTCACGTCAAACATCTAGGATTTACTCTACTGTTAGGATATGCATCCTCCAAGGCTTGGTCCCCCCGTAGACCACTTAGATGGTGTAGGGCATACCGTCTCGCGGGGGTCCCCCTACGGACCATAGAGTATGCCGCTCTCAAAGCGGGGCCCCTCTAAGTGAACCAGGGTATGTAGCCACCAAGGCTAGGTCAATCCTATAGACCATTAGTACCTGTCTGAAAATTTAATTATATTAACCATGCAAATTGTTCCAAGTGTCAAATATCTAAGCCTCATAATAACTAGGCTACCCAATAGCCTTGAAAAATATTATAATTCTAATCCATATAGATCAAAAGATATCCACCAAACGATATACTCAAACATAATACACACACATATACATATACATATACATATATAACTCAATCCATATTTTATATGATATTATTATTTTACTTGGAAACATGCTCGCCACGTCCGTAACTAGTGGTCCGATTAAAAATCTTGCTTATTAATCTTTCTAGCGAGGAGTTTTAGGTTGATTCATTATCTAAGATCCAAGTCTTATATAAAAGATAATTTGTAACAATTGATGTTCATATAAACACCCCTAAAACGATCTCAATATATATATAATCAAAAGTAGATTAAAAGTCTGACCAGTGTAGTTATGGATTGCCTGGTTATCTAAATAGGCTCATGAAAATCAATTGGTAGTTCATGTACAACAATAATATCATATACAATGGAATCTTGCTCAATTGACACCTTAACTTCCATAATATATCAATACATGTGTATATCTATAACCTTTATCAACTATATTATCCATATAGGTGGGTTTTGCATCCATAACTGTCAATCTTAACATGAAATTGGGGGTTCTTGTTTAATCACCTATCTATAATGATATTAAGTGCAAAACAACTAAACAATCAAAATAAATCAAACCTAAACCTCATGATAATGCATAATTTCGAAATTATACTAAAAATTCCCAATTTGGTTTGAAATCAAAGATTCAATACATAATAATTTGAAAAAGGGTTTAAGTATTAGTGTTTCCACCTCTATTGGAGCTTTAAACCAAGATTAAAATGTAGATGGTTAGAATTCCGCAAGCCCTAGCTTCCTCAAGTTCACATGGAGGGATGGTGCTAAAGGAGATGATGAATAGTAAGATTTATATGCATAAATCTTGTAATGTCTTGAATAAATTGAAGAAAGCCATTACAATCTCTCAAAATCTCTCATTAGAACTCTCTTGAGGGGTAGAGGAAGTGGTGGCTCGAAATGGGAAAGAGATGAGCTTTTGGTTGTATAAAAATGGGGTTAAAATGTTAGAAAATTCGATTTTTGACCCTTCAACAGGTGATCAGTCGACTGAGGCACAGCCATCAGTCGACTGATGCCCCAATTTGCCCACTGATGCTGTTTTTCGGCAGTTTGTCCACTTCGCGCTCATTTTTGGTCACTATAGAGTTGGAATTGGGTCTCGGCCAAAACACGAAAGTTTTAGATAATTGAATTACCTTTCCATTGGCTCAAACAAGGACTCAT
This sequence comes from Lonicera japonica, assembly GCA_021464415.1. Classification (NCBI taxonomy): domain Eukaryota; kingdom Viridiplantae; phylum Streptophyta; class Magnoliopsida; order Dipsacales; family Caprifoliaceae; genus Lonicera; species Lonicera japonica. Next base: position 1,116,540 of record CM038466.1, read on the forward strand.
TTGGACTTCATATGAAGAAGTTATGGCTTTTACAAGCTAGAAAGGTCACTTTTCGATAAAAGCAATTTGGGCGGCAAATTTTTGAATTTCGCCCGGACCACCCGAAATGGATTACGACCTATTAGGCGAGTGTAATAACATATAAATAAAGTGCGGAAAAGGTTTAAACCACTCAACGATTACCTAAACCAATTCTTGCCTACCGAACCAAAATTTGCGTTATTAGAGGTTATAAAAAGGAACTAGTAGATAAATCACATAGCGGGTGTTACAAAGCCCAAGTTATCCCCTTCAAGAATAAAATGGCTGAAGCCCGCCTCAATTGCAAACTTAGTCACCTCAAGCACATCGATCAATTCTATAACCTCATTTGCTTAACGCTGCATAAACCTCACCCAAGTGATCACAAATTATTTACCGCATCAATCTCGACGTGGTTCTGATCTTTGGACCACACACACACACACACACACATATATATATATATATATATATATGCAACGTCAAAGTTAATTTTTTTATTTGTTTGGAAAAGGTTCATGAATTGAATAATTGGAGACTGCGCACGTATTTGCAGTTCTATACTCAGCTGAGCATTCTTCCACTTTTTCAAAAATTCCACCCGCATTCCACAGAATTCCACATAAATTATAATAACCACGATATTATTTTATTTTTTTAAACAAAGGAGATATAAGTCCCTCCTTTTAACCTTATAAATAAAGAAAACTCCCTTCTTATAATGTCTTTGTTTTAAATTAAAAATCTTATTTCTATATTTTAAAATTAAATTATTTTTTAAACTATTATTTGTTTTGCATTTACGTTGCACGTGGTTTTAATGTTTAACAGAACTTTAAACCTTTATTTGAAACAAAGTTTTTTTTCCATAAAAAATGGTACTGATAGTTTTGCTTAAACTTTTTATCTTGTATAATATTACCTCTATTAAGAGTTTGTTATTACTTTCTTGATAAATTCCAAATTAATAGTACAACACTCTTTTCAACACAATATCAATGCACCAAATGTCATTATATTAACAAATTTTCTTGTCTTTTTTTAATATAAATTTCCAAAATACTTACAACTTTCTAACTTTTACGGGAAAATTACAAAAAAAACCCTGAAGTATGACCTTACGTGCAATGTCTCCCCTGATGTTTCAATTTTCTCAATTTAACCCCTGAAGTACATTAAGTGCAGCAAATTGAACCCTGGCGCTAACGCCATCCGTTATTCCATCCAAAATATTTACATTTAACCCCCTAAACTTTAAAAATTGACAATAAACCCATTTAATTTATATTTTGTTAACACTTAACTTCATTTTTATTAATCTTTACCACCACATTCTTCAACCCACCTCCGTCCACCTTCTCTCTCTTCCCTAATCCCAAACAAAAATGCTTTAATAATTTTCATTCAAAATCATACCAACATAACATCCGTTTGTCATCATTAATAATGATATCTTTATATATAAATTCAAAAATATATACGTAGGACATATTATATTTACTACTTAAGAAGCTCATACACTGCTTTTGTCAAATTAAAATATAATTTTAATTTATTTGTTTTATAAAATTTTAAAATATAATAATTTTTATATAAAATACATATTTTATTTGTTTTATGAATTGAGCCATTTTTATACAGTTATTGGAGATGGTCTAAAAAATATTAAACATACCATGTTTAATATATTTGAGAAAATATTAAAAATTTTAATATTACTTTATTAAAACGATATTACTTTATTAAATTAATGGAATTTTGAAAAATGGGAGTTATGTACATTTAGCACCTTCTGGTTACTGTTAGTGTCATAATGAAACGATATTATAAGGAAGGGGTATTAGTGTCTTTTTTGTACTGTGTCCTTAATTTACACGGCTAATTTTTAAGTGTCCTTTATAATTATATTATTATTATTATAATGAGCCCTTATACATAATTGCCTCTTTAATATATTTGAGAAAATATTAAAATATTTTCATGGGATGTTTAAGTTATTTAAGTTCTTAACTACGACACTACTTTTCTCAAATATATAACTATTATTAAAATATTTTAATATTTTCTCAAATATATTAAACATGGTATGTTTAATATTTTTTAGACCATCTCCAATAACTGTATAAAAATGGCTCAATTCATAAAACAAATAAAATATGTATTTTATATAAAAATTATTATATTTTAAAATTTTATAAAACAAATAAATTAAAATTATATTTTAATTTGACAAAAGCAGTGTATGAGCTTCTTAAGTAGTAAATATAATATGTCCTACGTATATATTTTTGAATTTATATATAAAGATATCATTATTAATGATGACAAACGGATGTTATGTTAGTATGATTTTGAATGAAAATTATTAAAGCATTTTTGTTTGGGATTAGGGAAGAGAGAGAAGGTGGACGGAGGTGGGTTGAAGAATGTGGTGGTAAAGATTAGTAAAAATGAAGTTAAGTGTTAACAAAATATAAATTAAAGGGGTTTATTGTCAATTTTTAAAGTTTAGGGGGTTAAATGTAAATATTTTGGATGGAATAATGGATGGCGTTAGCGCCAGGGTTCAATTTGCTGCACTTAATGTACTTCAGGGGTTAAATTGAGAAAATTGAAACATCAGGAGAGACATTGCACGTAAGGTCATACTTCAGGTTTTTTTTTTGTAATTTTCCCAACTTTTACATTTGGGATTCCCTTCCTATCCATTATATACATCCCCTCTTAATTTCTTTGGAAAACTTTCAACTCCAATAAATGATATCTGTTTTTTGCCTATACAACCAAAATTTGCTAAAAATTCAGCACAACCATTATTTTCTTGAAATGTTTATAGCAGCGTATATTCCATCTTCTTAAGAATGCTCAATATCATTCTAGCTTCATAGGTAATAACCCAAGGGATATCAACTTCCCTTTGTAGAACCCGAATTAAAATTAGAGAGTCTGCCTCAATATCGAGATTCACTATTCCCTCTGCCATGCATCTCTGTAGACCTTACAATAATGCCCTGGCTTTAACAACCATATTCGATTACACCCCAAAATAATCAACTTGAGCCCACACAGCAGCACCTTCCCGTGATCTGAGTAAACTTCCACCACCACTATCCCCTGGGTTCCCCTTTGACCACCCATAAGAATTGAGCTTATATCTGCCGAGCAATGGAGCGACCCATTTAGTAATAATACACTGCCGAGCACCTGAATAATCTGTTTTCAGTCCAAAGAATCTAAGTAAATGTAAATCTTGCTTGCACTTAATCATCCCTAACCTCACTTTGCAAAGAAGACCTTTTAAGCTTACTTCGACACTATGTATAATCAAGTCAACATTTATAACCACACCTTCAAACCTCGCTTAGTTTATAGTCTTCCAAATTTCCCAGCAAATACATATCGAAATTACGATGAGCAGTAGTTTAAAGCATCATGGAGATCGAAACTTAATCAACCACCATTTAAATAATCTCAATTTTACTGAGCTCGCCTTACCAAGAATACCCAACAAATCTTCGAAGTGTTACCAAACTTTTTGAGCCTCCTTACTAAGCAAAAAAAACATGATCAATGGATTCAATTTGAGGATCACTACAACAGTTGCATTATGATGCAAGATTGATTTCTAGGCCTTACAAATTTTGATCTAATGGTAACTTACCTTGCACCGCCCTCTAAACCAGTATAGACCATTAAAGAGGTACATAGTGTGCCCACATAAAAGAGCTCAGCTGCATAGTCATTTGCCTTTGTCGATAGATTTGCCAGGTTGAAGAAACTGTAAATTTTCCATTTTAAGATGCCACCCATACACATTTATCATCCTCCGAGTTTAACAAGGGGTTCATATTGTGGATATTTGTTAAAATCTGAGGTTGAATTATACCTTTACATAGTTCTAAACATGCCCCAATATTTTTGATACCCTCCTTAACTATAAGCTCTCGAATCGAATCTGGAGGAACACCTAAATCAGCAAATCGATATCCGCTATACCATCTTTCTTTCCAGAAATGTATCTCCCATTTTCCAATCATCCAAAACATGTTGCTTTAAACTAAATACTTTACCTTAACAAATTTTCTTGTTAACCATTGATTCTGTTAAATTAGTGTATTCTTAAAAATATATAAAATTCAAATTAAACTCTAAATTTCGGACTAATGGGAAATTATATTGTTGATGTAAGTCTTCTTATTCTTTGGTTGTACTTTTAGTTAACCCTAACAATTTTTATTTTTTCTTATCTGGTTAATCTTAGAAGGTTCAAATTGTTGCAATATGATCGATATTAGATGATATAATTCATTTGTTCTTTTTATGGATTTGAATTACTTAGTTTAGGATAGTAAAGTGCATACTGTATTTAACACATACATTACAGTTCACTTTCTAACCACTTTAATTAAGAATTCCACAACTATTAGGAATAATCACTCTTAATTAAAATGACATTTAGAATAAGTTTACATTTCGAATTTATATATTTTTATGTTACGAAACCAATATCAAATCTTTCTACTTCAAATTAAAATTAATACAAATTTGGTATGTTGCTGTCCAATAATTTTATAATTCACTCAGTTAAATCACAAGATATGTAATACATAAGTATAAAATATTTAAATAGATTTGGAACATCAATTTTAATAGAATTTAATATAGTTAAAAGACAAATAAAGTTTCAAATATGTTAATAAAATGAATAATATAATTTAAATATATTATATGCATGAACATAAATGTACTTAACAAATTAATAATTGAGTTTAAATGTGTTTAAAGTAACAATTAAAATTGCACGGATATTATTCGTGGGTGGTTAAAAGTTACCAACCCTATTTTAAAGAGAACCAGTCTAGTTCACTTATTTGGCAATCAAAAATTGTGGATGAAGAAGATGAACTGTATTAATTAATTAACTCAAAAACAACCAATAAAAATGAAAATAAGACCAAATTTATTTTGAGGTAGATTATTCGGTAGTACATGTAATACACAAGTGAATTAGGGTTTTAGCTTGGGGAAGGAGAATACAATGCGTGGGAGTGAAGGTAGAAGATGTTGAAATTAGTGTCCCCTTAGCTGTTGGTTTCCCCTCCTATTCATATATTTAGGAGAGGGTTACATTAGGGTTTGTGGGGTATGAAAATTATTATAATGCGTAAACTTAAGTACTACTCCAAGATACCAGTTGTCTGATGTCTCTAACTATGTTCATATTTGTATAAGTGGTTATTTCCCTCACTTGTCCTCTAGCTCAGCCATCTTTTCTTTGTAGGCCAACGAGGACTAGTCAGTCTTCCTTGAGTTTGTATATGTTCGTCTTCCTTGAGTTTGTATATGTTCATCAATTCATTGGGATGTTGGTAAATGCACCATTAATATCTTGTTTTAATATACCCGTTCTTTAAGCACTCAAACTTAATTTTTAATTTTGAAAAAGCACCCTAATCATTTAAGCACCTTAATAAATAAAAAAATAAATAAAAGTCTCTGTATATAACCACCTTGGAAAAAAAATTTCTTTTTTCATATCTTTCATATCTTTCACATCATTTTTGTTTCTTCATCACTGCCTAAAAGATTTTCATTATACACTTCCTTTATTTTTCTTTTACTTTTGTACATGGAGAATTCACATAATTTTTACTGTTTTTCTGTTCAGCAAGAGCATGATTAAACAAGTTAAACGCTGTTTGATGATCCAAATGAATCGGAGAAATGCCATTATAAAACAATTGCATGCTGACATTGCTAAAGTACTCCTTTAAAATGGTATGTAACACATTGTGTTGTCTAGGGTAAATATTCTCATTTTCTTTTTATAGTTCCTTCTCACTTTCTAGTAACTCATTTTATTTCAATAATAAGCTACAATTTTTACCAAGATCAAGTTGAATAACTCTATAAAGACAAATGCACATTTTCAGCATATACCCAAATTGACCAATTTTGCGACCGCATCTATAAAGAAATTCTTAAAATTAGCAGAAGCATGTATGAAGGACTAACCAAATTCTGCTCATATCGAGCCAACTTCATGAACAAAAATTTTGAGTTTTTCGTCATATCAAATGTTTATGGGTAAGCTAACATAATGTTCTGATTTATAGCAGTGGTAAACTGTCGAGTGATGCACATGAAGCATTATCAAGTTTGATATTTGTAGCCTCTAGATGTGGAGAATTGCCCGAGCTACACTTAATGTGAAATATGTTTAAAAGATAATTTGGTCACCCTTTTGAAAGGGTCAATGTTGAATTGCTACTAGGGAACAACGTTAACTCTCAATTAAAGTACAACCTAATTGAAATTTCTAAAGTACCAGACAACACAAAACCGCAATTGATGAATGGAATAGCAAAGGAATTTACATTTCATTTGGGCTCGTCTCAAATTAATGACTACACTTTGATCCTAATGTCCTAAGGTAGTTTCAAATTTCAATACAAAATTACTTTCTTTCAGCTTTCTCAGATTAATGAACAAAATTTCTTTCACTTGCAGCTCCAAATGTCAAGCCTCTCTCACAAAAGACTATTTTAGTTTTCTTAGTGAGTTTTTAAGGTTTGTATTATGCTACCATACTTGAAACAAAAGAGTATTTTAGTTTTCTTATTAAGGTGGGTGCTTAAATTGGGGGTACACTTTCAAAGTTAAAAACTAATTAAAATGTTTATGGGTGTTGAAACTAAAAATTAAAGGTGCATTTACTAGCACCCATTAATTAGTGGTAGGCCAATGTGCAAACACATCTTGCTCGACTAGTTAATTTTACATCTATAATGAAAATGGGCCTAGGAATTTGATTATATAAAATTTTAAAAGCTCATATATAAACTAACTAAATAGAAGAGAGTCTCCAAATGGGGTGGCTAAAATAAAGAGCCTTTGAAGAGAGGCTGAGAGAATGAAAAATAGTGCCCGGAGAGCACCTAAAGACGCGAAACACAGACAAATGAGTAAAGGCTTATGATGTGCCAAGAAATTGGTACAATTTAGGGCACTAATATATATCTTGAAGAGCATATATTACTACATTTGTTGTGTTTTTGGAACTTTTTAGGTATTTGGAACTAAATCGAGAAGTTTGTAATTGAAGGAAAAAATGGCTGCGCGCAAGGCCTGAGTTCAATAAATTTTTGGCACTAATCCGTATAGAATTTGAAGAAAACTCCAGGGATAAAAGTTTTAGATTTTTGAGTGAGCTACGCGTGGGCTAAAACCTTACGTCAATTGGAGTTCAGAGCACAAAGTTATGGCCAATGTACAATCAGCGCGCTGCTATAATTAATTCTAGCGGGAATGTTTAAATGAAGATGTGATTTTTTTATATAATTGCCCAACCCACTTCCAGCAAGCACTAGCCTAGCCTTGTTCATTAATGCAGCCCAAATCCAAGCCCACCATGTTCAATTAAAGCCCTAATACTAGCCAAGTGCAATTATAAAAGAAGCAGCAATGGCAACATTCAAAGGGGATTGGAAAGCCACAATTTAATTTCTTTTTCTCTTCTTCCTATGCACAATTTTCGATAAAGAGGAGTGGCAGCAGTTGTGGGCAAAAAGTTGGTTTTTTTTCTTCTCTATTTTCTCTTCTTCTAGCTCGTCTATCGAGAGAAGGCTACAAATATATTTTTTTCTCTTTTCTTCTTCTCTCTTCTGCCGAGTACTGTTATTGGTTTCAATATATTCGTTTCAAATATTTGGATACTTTGCGGACAATTATAATTGCAGTTTCGAATTATTTTCTTCTTCATCAATTGATTAGCGCGTACCAAGTAAGTATTTAATTATGCATTATCTAATTATGTTTTGTGTTTTAATTGCGAGCATGCTAGGCTAGGTTATTTTTTAGGGTTGAGGATGAGTATATTTGATTGACTCCCTTGCACGTATTCATGCCAATTGACTCTACCAATTTAATGCTTTAATGTTAAAAATATTTTTTTTTCTATTGAATGCCTATTTTAATTGATAAAAATAAAATTGAATTATTACTATTTTTTGTTGGATTCACCTTATGATTTGTTAAGAGCGGATATAGGGTGTGTTTTGACGAATATAGCGAGTGTTTTGATTTTATACATTTGTTTGGCTGTGGAAGAATTAACACTTGGATTTTATAATTTAATTGTGCTTAATTGAATTTATTTTTCACATCTAATAGAGTCGAGAGACCAAATTAGTAAGAGACAAATAGTAGAGTTTGCTGAGCATGAATACTAGGAACATGATATCAAATATATAATTTTGCCACCCTAGTATTTTATTAATTGATTATTTCATTAGTATTTTTACTATTTTATTCATATTTTTAATTGATAAATTATCCCATTCAATTTTTAAGCTAGATTAGGAATTAATTAGAGTTAGTGAGAGAGCTATGTACGTTCCATCCGTCAAGTTTCTAGGGTTTGACCTCGCTCTTGCCTAAGCTATACCAGTATTCAATTCGTGCACTTGCGAGTAATTAAAACATCCACGACAAGTTCTTGGCGCCGTTGCCGGGAACTTGAAAATTCGTTTTTCCACCATCTTACTAATTTATATTACTAGAAATTAGGTAGAAGGTCTTATTACACATTGATTTTTACTAAAAATCCAATGAATAATATGTTTTTGAATGAAGGGCCTATTTTTAATTAGTAATTAGTGTAAGAGGCTATTTTGTTTTATATTTTAAATGAAGGTATTTGAATAAATTTAAATATCATTTAATTAATAAAAACATGTTATATATTACCTAAATTACCCCCTCTTTATGAAATTTGTACAAAAAATATGGACTGCAAAGTTCAAATTGCAGTAAAATATGAACTGCAAAGTTCATATTGCAGTGAAATATGGACTGCAATATGAACTTTGCACTAGAAATATGGACTGCAAAGTTCACATTGCAGAAAAATATGGACTGCAATATGAACTTTGCACCAAAAATATGGACTGCAAAGTTCATATTGCAGTAAAATATGGACTGCAAAGTTCATATTGTAGTGAAATATAGACTGCAAAATTCATATTGCAGTCCATATTTTAATGCATATTGGTATTTTTTTAGTTTATTTTAAGGGTTGGGATGTCATTTTACAATGAAAAAAAAAGACACGTGTCATATTATCAATAAATTAAAAAATAGGCCCTTTATTTATAAAAAAATTATTCCTTGGCTTTAGTGTGAAAATCTTTCTCTAATAAAACCTCTTTTTAATTGTCCCTTTATATTATTTCCTTCTACTAGTTCCCTTAAAAAAAATCTTAAGAGTAGAATAATGCATGAGTATTGTTTGAAAGCGCGGTATTAAGAGATTAAATAGGATAGAGAACTTAGAACTCAATCCTTTGTTTGAGGAAGGAACGATGGCTGATGAACAAGAAGAGGCGAAAACTTTGAAGGAGATTTTCTCTCCTATCACTACCAACCCACCATCAAGCATTGTTTTACCTGCCACTAACGCAAACCATTTCGAGCTTAAATCGCAAGTAATGCAACTTCTTCCTAATTTTCATGGAATTGATCAAGAAGATCCTTACCTCCATATTAAGAATTTTCTAGAAATCTGTGCCACTTTCAAATTTTAAATTTTTTTTGATGATTATATTCACTTACGTTTATTTCCTTTCTCCCTGAAAGGGAAAGCAAAAGCGTGGCTCAATTCACTACCCTCTTGGCCCATCACTGGTTGGGAGACTTTAGTTTCCAAATTTTTAACTAAATTTTTTCCCATGTCCAAGACAAATGAACTTCGAAGGCAGATATCTGATTTTTGTCAAGAGGATCATGAAAAATTTTACGAATCTTGGGAAAGATTTAAGGACCTACTTTTGAGATGTCCCCACCATGGTTTTGAAAAATGGAGACTAGTTCAGTTCTTTTACAATGGGTTGGCTCAAACCAATCGAAATATGATTGAGTTGATGAACAGTGGTACTTTCCTTGGTCTCACGGAAGATGAAATTTATAATTTTCTTGAGAATATTTTCGAGAGTTCTCAGCAATTGGATTTCTCTTCTTATAGAAATTCACAAGCTCAAGTTAAGAAGGAAGCTAAGAAAGAGGGCATCTATGAGCTATCTGAAAGTGTAGAGACTAGAAGGCAGTTAGATAGTCTCTCAAAGAAACTTGAAGCGTTAACTCTGTGGTTAGATAGCAATTCTGTTAATCAAATTCAAGCAGAAGGATGTTCTGTGTGTGCTAGCCCTATGCATGCATCACAAACTTGTTCATCTATGGTAGGATTATTTGAATTCATGCCACAACAAGTAAATGCGACGAATGAATATAAAAAGCAATTCAATAGCCCATTCACAGAGACATACAATCCAGGTTGGAGAAATCACCCAAATGTTTCGTGGACACAAGCTCAACCTATACCTAATATGGGTTCCCCATCAGCTAGTGTTCCACGACAGCAGCCACCTCCTGGTTTCCGTCCTCCTATCAATTCTTATCCACCATTCCAACCTGTTCCACCTGCTCTATCACCCCATATCACTTCACAACAATTTTCATCTTTAGAGGACACTCTCAAGCAATTCATCCAAGTGACCACCCAAAATAATCAGACTTCAAGCCAACTTTTGCAAGAAGTTAGGAATAACGGCCTCATGAATACTCAAGCCATCATTAGGTTAGAAAGTCAAATGGCGAGTCAATTGGGTGTGAGAGAGAAGGGTAAATTTTTGAGTCAACCAATCCCGAATCCTAAAGGTATTTCCTTAAATGGGACTACTCCTAACCCATCGAATGCACCAACACATGGGCAAGTTCAAGCCATCACCACACTTAGGTCGGGAAAGGTAATTGACAATAAAATGAGAATGCCAGCTAGCGAGGAGAAAGAGAACGAAGAAGAAGAGCAAATTTTAGCTGAGGTTGAGTCTACACCTCGGGTTGTGAATCAAGTTCCTCCTGCTAAGCAAGTAAGTGAAGATCTGTCGAATAGGACCTTTGTTCCTAAAGCCCCATTTTCTCATAGGCTAAAAGCCAATAAGAAAGGTACTCAATTCAAAGAAATCTTGGATGTTTTAAGCAAGTTCAGATAAACATCCCACTACTTGATGCTATCAAGCAAGTACCTTCTTATGCCAAGTTTCTTAAAGACTTGGTCACTCAAAAGAGAAAGACAAATATTCCGAAAAAGGCATTCTTAGCTGAACAAACAAGTTCCACTATTCAATGCAAGATCCCTGTCAAATATAAGGACCCTGGTTGTCCAACAATTTCTTGTAAGATAGGAGATCATCATATTAAGCGAGCTTTGGTAGATCTGGGGGCTAGTGTGAATTTACTGCCATATTCTGTTTATGTGCAGTTGCATTTAGGAGAGTTGAAGCATACACCAATACAATCCAACTTGCTGATCGATCTGTGAAAATTCCTAGGGGTGTCATTGAAGATGTTCTGGTTAAGGTAAACACTTTTTACTTTTCAGTGGACTTTGTTATCCTTGATATTGAGCCTGTTCAGAACATAAGAGGCCAGATTCCTGTGATTTTGGGGCGACCATTCCTTACTACATCCAACGCCCTAATCAATTGCAGAAATAGAGTGATGAATTTTTTTTGGGAACCTCACTACTGAGCTGAATGTTTTTTATCTCAACAAGACCTCAATAGACACAGATGATGATGATGATTTTGGGCAAGTCAATTTGATTGATAGTCTAGTAGAGGAATCTTTCTTGCAAACTTGTAAAGAGGACCTATTAAAGGCTTGTCTGTCTCACTTCGGTTGTGATTTCGATATAGATGAATCTATAGAGCAAGTCAATGCGCTCTTAGATTCAGTGCCTGTCATGGGTACTCATTCTTTCCAACCAAAGCCAGAGCCTCTCAATCTCTCATCAACTCCTCGACCTCCTTCGATCGAAGAACCACCAAAGCTGGACCTAAAGCCTTTGCTTGATAATTTAAAGTACGCTTTTTTAGGTTTAGAAGAATCTTTGCCTGTTATCATAGCTTCTAATCTTAATAATGCTCAAGAAAAGCAATTGCTTAAAGTCCTTCACGAGCATAAGGAAGCTATAGGGTGGTTTATCGCAGATTTAAAAGGGATCAGCCCGTCAGTTGTCATGCACAAGATTCACTTAGAGAAGAACTCCAAATCCTCTCGTGAACCCCAAAGGAGGCTGAATCTAGTGATGCACGAAGTTGTCAGGGCCGAGGTACTCAAGTTTCTAGATGCGGGTATTATCTACCCGATATCTGATAGTGAGTGGGTGAGCCTTGTGCAAGTAGTTCCTAAGAAGTCAGGAATTACAATGGTAGCCAATGAGCATAATGAGTTAGTTCCATCTCGTGTTCAGACGGGATGGCGTGTTTGTATTGACTATCGAAAATTGAATTTAATGACTAGGAATGATCACTTTCCTTTTCCTTACATTGACCAAATGTTGGAAAGGTTAGTCGGCTATGCTTACTACTAGGAGTGGATTTGGTACAATATCGTACCATACCGAATGTACCATGTACCGTACCAAAAATTTGGTACGCTAAAATCTATTGCCACTACCGTACTAAAATTTTCGGTATACCAAAAAATTTGGTATGGTATTGTATGGTACGGTAAATTACCAAAAAGTCAAGCTTAACTAATAAAGGGAAAAAAAACAGTAGGCTTTTTTGCTTTCAATATTTCATAACAAGCCTATCAAAACAAGCAAAAACATAATAAAGCATTTTGTAAACTAAAGCGAACAGTGGGCATTCAAAACACAAAACAGTGGGCATTCAAAACAAGCCTTCATGAATAAACCTAAGTACATAATAATAGCCTTTTGTAAACTAAAGCCATGTAGCCAACAGTGGGCACAAAACATAGAACAGTGGGCACAAAACAAGCCTTTGTGAATACCCATTGTCCAATTCCAAGGCACAAAATAAGTTTATAGAAAAAATACCATTTTTTTTTTTATAAAAGTTAAAGTTACATGCCAAACTCCAATTCAAAAAGTAAATAAAATATCCGATTCTTCAAGTAATCAACTTTTAGATAAAGAAGCACATGGAAGAGGCATTGAACTTGTGGAAGATTGAGAGGTCACACCTATATTAAAAATAGAAAACAAAAATAATGAAACATAATTACATATTAGTTGCATCTAGAGTAAGAATTGAATGTGAATACAAACTTAAATACTTGATAATAAAAATCACTACATAAATTAAAGCATATCTTACTTGATTCCACGTCTTCCATTTCCCTATAAAATTCAAGCATCTCGTCCGTTGGTTCCTTGTAGAAGTTGAATTATTCCGCTTTAAGCCAATCACTAGTGCAAACTAATGCCTCTACTATTCTAGGAGTTAAGGACGCCCTAAAAGGATCCATAACCCTCCTCCCCAAACTAAATGCATTCTCACTTGCAACGATGGAAGTAGGTATTGCAAAAATATCCTTGGCAATTTTTGAAAGGATTGGAAAATTTATTGTGTTCCCTTTCCACCAATTCAATAAATCAAAATCACCACTCAAAGGATTTTCAAAAGGATCAGCAAAATACTTATCAACTTCATTAGAGATTTCATCAAGTTGTTGTTCCCTCCTTTCTTAGATAAGGGCCTTCAACATTTTGAGTTTATTCAAATCACCCCTACAAGATTCAAGCATGGCATCTTCATTTTGTAAAACAATTTTCCTTCTACAATCAATAGGAGAACCCCCTTTTATACTCATTATACAAGTCAAACAAACATACTTTAATATCTCTAATCATCATTTTAATCTTACTTTGATACCCTCCAAGCTCTTTCAAGTTTATTTTAAACATTTGAAGTTTAAAGCAAGGATTTAGAACTTGGCCTAGAAAAATAAGTGGATTCACATTCTCCCAATCTCCCCAATACTTGTCAAATTTCATTTTCATTGAAGTAGCCACCCTTTGCAATGTAAGATTACTAAAATCACCAATTTTCGTCTCGATCTCTATTTGTAAAAACACCATTTCCTCCCATATCAAGCTTGATGTAACCGTTTTGGTTGCACTAAGCTTCAACGTAGAATCATAAAACTTTTTAAGAAAGTGCACAAAGGCAAGTGCCTTATCCCAATCACTCTCTACTGGAGGCCCCACTCTTTTGACCAAATTCTTATTTGCATCTTTCTCAAATTCTTCAAAATATTCCCGAAATTGCACGTTCTCCTCCGACATCATACGAAATACCTTCATATACTTATATGCAACATCAAGCATTTTATTTGTTGAATTATACCTTGTACCCACATCCATAGGAACATTTGACATTTTATCCATTTTGAACAAAATAGCAAAATCCCTAAACTTGTCCAATCTAGCCCCCGAAGAATGGATATACTTCACACAATTTCTAATACCCTCGACTGAGCTAGTAAGCTCCTTCAAACCACTTTTTACAATTAAATTTAATATATGACAAGTGCACCTTAAATGTAAATATTTCCCATTAACCAAGAAAGTGTTCATTTCTTTTAACCTCCTTTTCATGTAATCAATCGCACTATCATTGGCGGAAGCATAATCAACCGTAATACTTAAAATCTTATCTATCCCCCTATTGTTCAAACACAACTCTAGAATCCTCCCTATGTCCTCCCCTTTATGACTTGTAATCTTTGTGAAGTTTATGATCCGTTTATGTAATTTTCAATCACTATCCATAAAATGGGCGATAACAACCATATAGTTGATATTTTGGATCGAGGTCTAAGTATCGGTTGTGATACTTACCCTTTGATCACGAATGGCTTCGAATATCTTAGACTTCTCTAATACAAATAAATTCCACACACCCTCCGCAACCTTTTTCCTACTTGGAATATTAAATCGAGATTCGGCCTCTTTCATCATTTCTATATACCCACTCTCTTCAACCACCCTTTTACATAAATAGGCGAGTCTTTGCACATTTTTTTAAGGTGATATGATATGCTTGACGTTCCATTTTTAACGGGATCGGCCGGACACTCGGCTTTGCAATAGTTGCATATTGCATGATATGTATATTCCTTATCATTTATTATTCTTTTCACCCGCTTAACATGCGCCCACACCCATGATCTTCCCCCTTTTGTACCACTTTCTACACTATCATCTACATCTTCAATTTGAACTAGTGGTTGGGGTTGAATTTGTGATTCAAAAGTTTGGGGTAAGTTTTAAGTGGTGGAGGAAGGTGTACTAGTAGAGGCATTTAGTGAATGGCTATTAGAATTCATCTTTAGTTGTTTACCTAATATCCAAAAGGCCAAAACAAAACCAAGATTAATTGAGATTAAGAAAAAGAGAGAGATACATAAAGATTAAGATTTAAAGAAAATTAATAAACTACATTCATGAAAAAAAAAGAGAAAAATTAAAATTAAAATTGAATTGCTTAGATGATTAATTATAATTATGAAATTTAATTAAAGAAATTAAAAATGCATGATCACAATTAATTCATTTAAGTAATTTCATTACTTTGGTGAATTAATTCATTATTATTTCATTACTAATTTCATTAAAAAAAAGCAAAAGCAGCTAGTAGCCTAGTATATTTAATAAAAGAAAAAGTAAACAACTGGCTTTCAAATTTAACAAAAGTAGCTAGCACATTTAACAAAAGAAAATGCATGTATAATACGATATTGATAAATCACTCAATCTCTAGCACTATTATATTTATGAATAATACAATATTCATAAATCACCCAATCTTTAACAAAAGAAAATGCCTGAACATAAGCAGCTAGCACTATTCTATTCTTTAATAATATGCATCAAGAAAACAGTATACATCAAACAAATCACCCAATCTCTTTCATACATAATATGATATTCATAAATAATATAATATACTAGACTACTAGTTGTGGTGTATTTAATTTAAAAATAAATAGCTAATCATGTGATACGAATATATTTATATATATATACATATTTCAAATTAAAATTAAAGGGCCAACCGACTTGGTGTCACTTTAGTAAAAAACATAACATTTGTTTAAACTTTAAACTATATAGTTTTTTAGGTTTATATTTGTAGCTTGAAATCCCCCAATTTCCTGCAAACTAGGAGCTACAAAAAATCCTAAATAACACCAACAAAGCAATGCAAAATTTCGGCACAGGAGAATCATTAAACTTTTAAAATCCTAAATAACAATATAACACCAACGAAGCAGTGCTATATTTTTAAAATTACTTAAAAGATGAGGAAGATGATAAAACATTACTAATAATAAATATAATCATGAAAGAGACAAAGAGTCATGCTAATCAAAGAAGGGGAGAAAGAAGACTGACCAGAATACCAGATTTGTGGCAAGTGGCGATGATTATGGAGAGAGCAGACGATCCAGATCTGTGCCGCCGCTGGAAGAGAAGAAGAGAGAGAGAGCATATCGTTTTTTGAGTTTGAGTGTAAAGTGAAGAGTGAAAACCTAAAAGTAAAATAACTGAGGTAAGTCTTGACTCACACGTGTGAAACTATGGATCTTGTGGTACATATATTTGGTATTTTGGTACATGATATTTAGTATTAAAATTTAGAAAAAAAAATTATTTGGTATTATTGGTACAATTGGTACGGTATGGTACAGTATACCACAGCACATACCAAAAATTCGATATGGTACGGTATATTATTGGTATTAATTTTCAATACCAGTACCGTACCATATTATTTCGATACGGTACAAATAACAATTGGTAGTGTACCATTACCAAAGTTCGGTACACTTTGGTAATGGTACAGATTGGTACAGTAATAATGGTACAAATTTCCACCCCTACTTACTACTGTTTTTTGGATGGTTACTCCGGTTATAATCAAATTCCAATGGGTCCATTTGATCAAGAGAAAACAACATTCACGTGCCCTTTTGGTACATTCGCTTAGCGACGCATGCCTTTCAGGCTATGCAATGCACCTGCTACCTTTCAGCGGTGTATGATCTCTATTTTCTCTAACATGGTAGAGCGATTCTTAGAGGTTTTCATGGATGATTTTTCTATGTTTGGGTCTTTTTTTGAGGAATGCTTAGAACACCTAGCTCTAGTCTTAGAGAGGTGTAAAAAGAAGAATCTCGTGCTTAACTGAGAGAAATTCCATTTTATGGTACAAAGAGGAATTGTTCTTGGGCATATCATCTCTAAAAAAAGAATTGAAGTGGATAAGGCTAAAGTAGATTTAATCTCCAACCTGTCGCCCCCGTGGATGGTTAAGGAGATTCGCTCATTCTTAGGCCATGCTGGTTTCTATAGGTGTTTTATTAAGGATTTTAGCAAGATTGCTAGACCTCTGTGCAATCTTCTTGTTAAAGATTTGTGTTCGATGAAGCATGCCTGAAAGCCTTCGAGACATTGAAATACGCTCTGACCTCGGCACCTATCATTCGGTCCCCTGATTGGAACCTTCCATTCGAGATCATGTGTGATGCTTTTGATTATGCAGTTGGGGTTGTTCTAGGTCAGAGAATTTATAAAGTTTCTCATGTGATTTACTTTGCAAGCAGGACTTTAAACGATGCTCAGCTCCATTGCTCCACCACAGAAAAGGAGTTGCTAACAGTCGTATTTGCTCTAGACAAGTTTAGGTCATATCTCTTGGGATCTAAGGTACGGTCCTTGTCTATTCAGATCATGCCACTTTGAAATATCTGCTTTCCAAGAAAGATGCGAAGTCGCGGCTGATTCGGTGGGTCTTATTGCTAAAAGAATTTGATTTAGAGATTAGAGATAAGAAAGGAGCTGAGAATGTTGTAGCATACCACCTCTCTAGACTCATAGTTGAATTCTTTGGTGATTCATTGCCCATAGCTGAGACATTCCCTGATGAGTAGCTTATGCATATTTTCCAATCATCTTGGTATGCGGACATCGTTAATATCTTATCATACGTGAAATGCTAAATCATTGGTCGAAATAAGATAAGTACAAATTCTTATCCGAGGTGAAGTACTTTTACTGGGACGATCCCTATCTCTTTAATTACTGTCCCGATCAGGTAATTATGAGATGTGTTCATGAGGATGATCAAATGCAAATTCTCTCCTTTTGCCATGATCAACTGTGTGGAGGCCATTTTAGTGGAAAAAAAACCGCTGCTAAGGTTTTGCAGTGAGAATTTTATTGGCCTTCCTTGTTTCGTGATGCCCATGCCTATTGTATCGCTTGTGAGAGATGTCAGAAGTTAGATGGTCTTACACGTCAAAGTATGATGCCCTTTAATCCAATTCTAATAGTGGAGATCTTTTATGTGTGGGGGATAGATTTTATGGGACCTTTTTCTAACTCTTTTGGCAATTTCTATATCTTAATAGCCGTTGATTATGTGTCAAAATAGGTCGAGGCTATTGCATGCAGAGCAAATGACCACAAAGTGGTGGTCTGATTTTTAAAAGATAATATTCTTACACAATTTGGTACACCCCGCGCTATCATTAGTGATGGGGAGGTCACAGTTTTGTAATAGACCATGTAAGTGTCTAATGAAAAAGTATAGAGTGATTTATAAAGTGTCGACTGCGTACCATCCACAAACTAGTGGACAGGCTGAAATTTTGAATAGGTAGATCAAGTATAGCTTAGAAAAGATGGTAAATCCTAATAGGAAAGATTGGTCAGTCCGACTAACAGATGCTTTGTGGGCATATCGTACTGCGTACAAAATTCCTATTGGAATGTCTCCCTATTGTTTGGTGTATAGCAAGGCATGTCACCTGCCTGTTGAGTTATAGTATAGAGCTTTTTGGGCTATTAAACAGCTTAATTTTGATATTGACCAGGCAGGAACTCATAAAAAGCTCTAAATTGCTGAGCTGAAAGAAATAAGGATTGATGCTTATGATTGTGCAAAGTCGTACAAAGAAATGATGAAAAGGGTGCATGATCAGAAGATTCATAGAAAATCCTTTTACCCTGGCCAGAAAGTTCTTATTTATAATTCTCGTCTGCATCTGTTCCGAGGAAAGTTGAAATTCAAATGGTCCGATCCTTTCATAGTCCAAAATGTTTATCCTCATAGGGCCATTGAGATTCAGAAGCCCAAAGATGGTAGTGTGTTTAAAATGAATGGCCATCGTTTGAAACCATTTTTGGAGTTAGAAAACCCAGAAGTTGAAGTTATGCTTCTAAAGGATCCCGTTTATCGGGATTGATTTTTAAGGCCATGTTTTATGTATATTATTATGTATAATATTGTATATTTGAATTTTCTATTTTGCTTTTCTTTGTTCAATTTCTAACAAAAGTGCATGTTTATCTTTTTCGTTGTGCTCCATTGTTTTCAGGTGATATATTTTCTTTTCTTCTTTACTTGTCTTTATACATTGAGGACAATGTAAGATTCCAGTTGGGGGGTGGGGTTTAATTGCCTTATCATTTAATGCACTTCACATGTTGCACTTTGTTATAAATTGAACAAACTTTTTTTCAGTTAAAAAAAAAGAAAAAGAAATGCAATAGTTCTTGGACTGATATTAAGTTTTCCTTTGTTTAGTCGGTGTGATAACGATGACACATTCATCTTAATACTTTACATGTGCATGCTTAGTTCTCCTACTATCATTATTAAGAGAAATTTCATGATTTTCGATCATCATTATATTTGAGCACATATGGTAACTTATGCATGACTAGATAGAAGAATGACCATAACTGAAAATTCCTGAAAAACATAAATGTGGAGACTAAATAACCCGTGAGTATTTGAGCTAATCTTCCCATTTGAGGGTTTTTACATCAACTCTTAATTTTTGAAAAGCGTATCTCGTTAAATAGTCTCATTATTCTTTGTTTTGATTGAACACTAGAAAGGTACCTCCATGAAATGCGATTTTTTTAAGGATTCTTGATATTACTTGAATTGAAGAACTTTAAACCTTAGGAAGTGATTTAGGCCGTCTTTGGCAACCTCAATATAGCCTAATCCTACCCTTACATATATACTGCTAGTCACCCCTTTTGAGCCTTATTTATAGCATTTCTTTGGTAGCCTGATATCCTTACCCTACTCTAATTAGGAGTGTAAACCATATTTATAGCCTACCCTTTTATCTAAGAATATGTTAAGATTATCTATTCTATATACGGGCAATAGTGAAAAGTGAGCTTGAAAAGAAAAAAAAATGAATGAAAACAAAATGTGAGAAGTGAAAAAATGTGATAAAATCTCCTCAAAGTATTAAAATGAAGAAAAATTGGAAAAAAAATGTGAAAAAGAAAAGATTGAAAAAAAAGCAGCAAAAAAAAGCTCAAATGAAGTCAAATTTAGTCCGGAGTGTTAATTTTATATCTCAATATATTTCTTAGATCTTTGAATCCGCTATATATCCCTTCGTTTCATAGCCATTGCCCTAAACTTTGCAATACAAACTACTAAAGTCTTAAAGATCCTTTGGAATATGGTTTTGGGGTAAGAGTGGTGAAGGGGATTCATTTATGCATTTCTCTTTTCTAGTAGTATTTATCCTTTCATGAGACTCTTATTCTTTCATTTATAACGTTTTTCATTTATACATGTAAGAGGCATTTGAATTTGAATACATTTACCCTTTATAGTCCACATGTAATGAGAGCAATTACGTACACCATATTCTTGAGTGTTTCATTTGTTGAGTGTATGTCATGTGAGGAGTTGAGTCAAAGTATAGTTTGGATGGGATTTGAAAGTTTTGCCTACTTAGATATTAATGATGTTATATTGTTGTCAATTCAAACACATTGAGATTGGAGAGAAAGAAATATTCTTATTAATCTTGCTAGTTTGAGAACTTTGATATTGCGTGTGTCTCACATTACTTAGCTTGTGGGTGTTTTGATATATTTGTTGAGTTATTTGCATTGGTGAAAAAAGGGGAATAAATTTTAGAGAACCGTTGCATTTTGTTGGTATATTCACTGCAAACCATCACGAGACTTCACTCGTCCTCTTGGGGGAACCTTGAGGTTAATAAAAGAATTTATTTTAAGACTTTTGCTTTGCTCGAGGACTAGCAAAGTATAAGTTGGGGGAAATTTGATGTGTCAAGAAATTGATACAATTTAGGGCACTAATATATATCTTAAAGATCATATATTACTACATTTGTTGTGTTTTTGGAGCTTTTTAGGTATTTGAAATTAAATCGAGATATTGCAATTGAAGAAAAAAATGGCTGCACACAAGGCCTGAGTTCAATAAATTTATGGCATTAATCTGTACAGAATTTGAAGAAAACTCCGTAGACAAAAGTTTTGGATTTTTGAGTTAGCTACGCATTGGCGAAAACCTTGAGTCAGTCGAAGTTCGGAGCACAAAGTTATGGCCAATGTACGATCAGTGCGCTGTTATAATTAATTCAAGCAGGAATGTTTAAATAAAGATGTGATTTTTTTATATAATTGCTCAGCCCACTTCCAGCAAGCACTAGCCCGGCCTTGTTCATTAATGCAGCACAAATCCAAGCCCACCATGTTCAACCAAAGCCCTAATACTAGCCAAGTGTAATTATAAAAGAAGCAGCAGCGGCAGCATTCAAAGGGGATTGGAAAGCCGCAATTTAATTTCTTTTTCTCTTCTTCCTATGCACAATTTTCGATAAAGAGGAGTGGCAGCAACTAAGGGCAAAAAATTGATTTTTTTCTTCTTCTCTATTCTCTCTTCTTCTAGCACGTTTATCGAGATAAGGCTACAGATATTTTTTTTCTCTTTTCTTCTTTTCTCTTATGTTGAGTACTGTTATTGGTTTCAATATATTCGTTTCAAATATTTGGATGCTTTGCGGACAATTATAACTACAGTTTAGATTTTTTTTTTCATCAATTTATTAGCGCGTACCAAGTGAGTATTTAATTATGCATTATTTAATTATATTTTGTGTTTTAATTGCGAGCATGCTAGGTTAGGTTATTTTCTAAGGTTGAGAATGAGTATATTTGATTGATTTCCTTGCACGTATTCATACCAATTTATTCTACCAATTTAATGCTTTAATGTTAAAATATTTTTTTTTCTATTGAATGCCTATTTTAATTGATAAAAATAAAATTGGATTATCCCTATTTTTTGTTGGATTCACCTTATGATTTGTTAAGAGCGGATATAGGGTGTGTTTTGACGGATATAGCGAGTGTTTTAATTTTATACATTTGTTTGGCTGTGGAAGAATTAACGCTTGAATTTTATAATTTAATTGTGCTTAATTGAATTTATTTTCCACATCTAATAAAGTCGAGAGACCAAATTAGTAAGAGACAAAGAGTAGAGTTTGCTGAGCATGGATACTAGGAACATGATATCAAATATATGATTTCGCCACCCTAGTATTTTATTAATTAATTATTTCATTAGTATTTTTACTATTTTATTGGTATTTTTAATTGATAAATTATCCCATTCAATTTTTAAGCTAGATTAGGAATTAATTAGAGTTAATGAGAGAGCTACGTACGTTCTATCCGTCAAGTTCCTAGGGTTTGACCTCGCTCTTGCCTAAGGTATACCAGTATTCGATTCGTTCACTTGCGAGTAATTAAAATATCTACAACAGCTTAGAAATATATAGATGCAAACCTAGATCTAAAGATAGGAACACATTGTAACCAGATTTATAATGATGTATTCAAAAGTCTGAGACTAATCGGAAATGCTTTACAATATCAATCGAAACATAATCTTGTCTTCAAAAAATGTATTCTTTTAAATCGCTTAATTTTAAACTATTTACTACCTCGCATGTATATAAACTGTTTCATATATTGTACATAATAAACATACTGCGTAATGTTAATTAAACCGAAACTGGGTAAATTTAGCTTGTATGATATACAAATCTAATTTTTGGACTTAGTTAAGAACTTTAAATATGTTCAAAATTCACCTGTGCATGCTTCCTAAGCCATAAAACTAACCGAGGAACAATTATATATAGAAGCCCGATCGGTTTACATGGATGGTCGATTGGTCTTTGGTGATGACCAATTGGTCATTGTGGATTTTCACCATTTTTGCCTTCGTAATCACACCTTCAATCCATCATGTTAAAAAAACTAATATATATGCATATCTCTGCCAAAAACAGTAGAAAATAAGATAAAACATGAAATCAAGTACATTGAGAAGCTAAAAGGGTGACATGGGTGCCTAACACCTTCCCGGGTCGTATCTGGTTATGCAGACAGCATTGTACCCCAAAAGGGTATAAAAACACACTTTTGTCCATTTTTCTGTAAAACGTACTGGCAAGCTCTAAAATACCTTTAAAAACTGTGGGAAGCGCCCCGGGGGGGGGGGGGGGCAGCGTCAAGATTCTCACAAGAACACAACAACGTGCTATAAATAAATGACATAAATCAAAGGTGTATCGCGGTTAAAAATATTTTTAATCATTTTGTGATAATTAAAATGATTTAGGGCCCGTTTGGTTGCATAAATTACCTAATTTTAAAATTAGTTAATTTTTGATTGAAGAATTGTGAATTTGTTCATTTATGAATAATTCAATTCTAATTTAAGTAGTGTTTGGATAATTTAAACAAGAAATTTTGATTGTTAGAATAAAAACATGTTCTCTATTGTTCTATGTTATTTAATTTTTTTTCTAAATGTATCAACATCACGGGTAGAAATTAGATCTTCTCAAAAAATAGAGTTTGAATGAATTATCTAATTCTAGAATAAGGCAATTTCAAGTTTTACTTGAAATGACTTCATTTGAGTTTTTGTAAATCAACTTGAATTATCATATTTACAATTGTCCAATTTACACAACTAAATACTAATAAATGAAAATTTTGTAAATTATTTAATTGTAAAATATTTAATTCGCAATTTGAAGAACAACCAAACAGACCCTTATTTGATTAATATTTACTTTACTTAACTATTTATTTCATTCTTCTTTAACAATATTTTTAATTTTACCCTTGTGATGCCTAGTAATTATTGTTAGGGTGCTAGTACAAGCGCCTTTAATTTTTGGTTTCAACACCCATAAATATTTAAATTAGTTTTTAACTTTGAAACTGTACCCCTAATTTAAGCACCTTAATAAAAAAAAATTAAAATACTCTCTTGTCACTAATATAATTTAATTTGTTTTTATTTGTTTTTTTAATATAATTCAATCCCTTTGCAGAAGTTTATCCTAAAAACGAAATAAATTTGTATATTTGTTTCTGGTAAATAATTCAAATCTACACAAAACTACAAATATGCTTAGATATGTATAGATCTATACATTGTTGTATATATACTAGTTGTAAATGATATTATTAATTTGGAGTATTTAACTTAAGTGAGAGAGGTTTGAAAATTTGGCTTGGACATCCTTAGTTTCAAGTCTGGTGATACATTTATTATTAAATGTCATTGATAAGCCCTTTGGGCCCTTGGGCTCCTTAGAAAAAAATTCAATATTTTTACTATTTCAAATTATTTAATTAAATTTCGTTTGTTAATTTGATTTTTGTGTGTAATGTGCAATACATTATTCATGTTTCTAACATATATACTATATATATATATATAAGCCTATAATCTTATTGTGGCAGCAACTTATTTGAGGATGGCAGGAAGGCTTCATGTTGTTCCCTCTAGCAACCTCTCTTATTTAGAGAACTTTTTATACATGCTAGATTCATTATATGTCCTAACCATTCATTGCCTTATTTTGGGTTTTTGACAATAATGAGGAAATTTAGAGAGAATAATAATTTATTCCATAATCACCAATAATGAAAACAACACACCTTATATAGGAAATAAACACAACTCCTAATTAACCTAGAGTCCCTATCAACTAAAATAACATAAATAAATAAAATAAATAATATTGAGAATTATCAATACTCCCCCTCAAGTTGGTGCGAAGATATCCGTCAGGCCCAACTTGCTCACTTGAAATTCGAACGGTTGCCTTAACAGGCCCTTGGTCAAAATATCTGCAACTTATTGATTAGACGGAACAAAGGGAGTACATATAATTCCACCTTCTAGTTTCTCTTTGATGAAGTGCCTATCAATCTCAACATGTTTTGTCCTATCATGTAAGACCAGATTGTGGGCAATACTGATAGTAGCCTTGTTATCGCAGTATAACTTCATCGGGAGACTTATTGGCCTTTTGAGTTCCTCTAAGACCCTTTGTAGCCAAAGGACCTCACATACTCCTTGAGCCATTGATCTAAACTCAGCTTCTGCACTGCTTCGAGCGACAACGCTTTGCTTCTTGCTTCTCCATGTAACCAAGTTGCCCCAAAGAAATGTACAGTAGCCAGACGTAGACCGTCTATCAGTAACCGAGCCAGCCCAATCAGCATCGGTATACACCTCTATCCCTCTTTTATCGTTCTTCCTGAAGAACAGACTTTTCCCTGGGGAGCCTTTGAGGTAACGAAGAATACGGTACACCGCCTCAAGATGCTCTTCACATGGTGAGTGCATGAACTGACTAACCATGCTCACAGCGAAAGCAATGTCAGGGCGCGTATGAGACAAGTAGATTAGTTTCCCAACTAACCTCTGGTATCTCCCTGTTTCGACTGGAACACCATCTTTAACATCTCCTAGCTTGGTACCCAGTTCTATAGGAGTATCCGATGGCTTACACCCACTCATCCCAGTTTCTGACAGCAGATCCAAAATATATTTCCGTTGTGATGCTACAATACCACTTTTTGAACGGGCCACCTCCATTCCAAGGAAGTATCGTAGGTCACCAAGATCCTTAATCTCAAATTCTCTAGCAAGATTTCGCTTTAGTCGATTCATTTCTTCAACATCATCCCCTGTCAAAATCATATCATCCACGTAAACAATGAGAACAGAAAGTTCGTTTCTTGTGGACGTCTTAGTGAAGAGAGTGTGATCAGACTGCCCTTGATTATACCCTTGGCCCTTGAAGAACTTCTTTAATCTTTCGAACCACGCTTTAGGGGATTGTTTAAGGCCATACAAAGACCTCTTTAGCTTGCAGATTTTTGTCCTAAATTCTTCAGTAAAACCAGGTGGAGGTTCCATATAGACTTCCTCTTCTAGGTTCCCATTCAAGAAGGCATTCTTCACATCTAACTGATTCAGAGGCCAGTCCAAGTTAGCTGCAACTGGTAAGAGAACCCGAACTGTATTTAATTTTGCCACGGGAGAAAAAGTTTTGGAGTTATCGACTCCATACGTTTGAGTGAAGCCTTTAGCCACCAGACGAGCCTTGTACCGTTCCACTGACCCATCTGAGTTATACTTCACAGTGAATACCCATTTACAACCAACAACTGTCTTTCCTTCTGGAAGCTTTACTTTCTCTCAAGTAGCATTCTTCTCAAGTGCTCTCATCTCCTCATACACCGATTCTCTCCACTCCGGAACATTTAGAGCATCCTGAACATTGTTAGGAATAACCACATTCGACACACGAGATATAAATGCAGAATAAGAGGGTGAGATATTTTTATATGACACAAAGTTCGAAATGGGATATTTGGGAGATTTCGTACACGCTCTCACTCCTTTTCTAAGAGCAATAGGGAGATCAAGTTGATCAGACTGAGTTAACTCGATATTGGCTTGAGAACTACCTTCAGGTATCTCGGAAGAGTCATTGTGAGTATCATGATCCATCTTCAGGTTGGATTCTTGGGGTTGCAGAGGGATGGCTTCTTCCCTTCCTTGTTCTGGATTTTTTCTAGAATAAACAAGACCTTTATACCGTTTTGCACACATCTCTGGTCCATCAGTAGTCAGATTTTGGAATGACACTAACCCTGGTTGTTTATCATTACCAACACAAGTATCTTCAATATTTAATTCATTTGTTTTCCCAGATTGTGTGTTAAAATTAGGTACTTGTTCATACAAAACATCAACGACTGAATTATCAAAACTGTAACCACCATCTTCACTCGTGCTCTCCCCCTGAAGATGGGAGTTGTAATAGGATCGCCCCTCGAAGAAGGTAACATCCATAGAAATGTATAATTTCTTAGAAATCGGATCAAAACATTTATACCCTTTCTGTTTTGTAGGATAGCCTACAAAAATACATTTGTGTGCCTTTGGATCAAGTTTAGAAATTTTTGGGTCATGATTATGAACAAAGGCAACACTTTCAAAAATTTTTAAGGGAATATCCCCTAATAACCGAGTATTGGGAAATAGATCAGAAAGCAATTTTATAGGGGCTTTAAATTTCAAAGTTCGTGTTGGAAGCCGATTAATAAGGTAAGTAGCAGTCAAAATAACGTCTCCCCAAAGGTATTTTGGAACTTTAGTTTGAAAAATTAAAGCACGAGCAACTTCAAGTAGATGTCTATTTTTCCTTTCGGCAACTCCATTCTGTTGAGGAGTATAGTTACAAGAACTTTGATGAATTATCCCATTTTTTAAGGAAAAATCCCCTAACATCTTATTAAAAATTCCTTCCCATTATCACTCCGAAAAATTTGAATTTTGGTTTGAAACTGTGTGTGTATCATGGTGTAAAAGTTTTGAAACACACTCCCAACTTCTGATTTTTCTTTTAAAAGAAAGACCCAACATACTCTAGTGTGGTCATCAATGAAAGTTACAAACCAACGTTTACCAGACCAAGTGGGCACTCTAGAGGGACCCCAAACATCACTGTGAATCAAGGTGAAAGGTTGTGATTTCTTATATGGTTGAGACGGAAAGACCGTGCGTTGATGTTTTGCTAATTCACAAGATTCACACCGAAATTTAAGCAAATTTTTATTCATTAATAACTTGGGAAACAAATGCTTTAAATACTGAAAGTTTGGATGTCCTAACCTATAATGCCATAACAAAATCTGACTATCACTAGAAACAAAAATAGAATTAAAACAAGTCTGCCGGTCTTGCCTTCCAAAGGTAGACCCATTATTGAAGAAGTAGAGACCCCCATCCTGTTTAGCAACCCCAATCGTCTTCCCTGAATTTGAATCCTGAAATTCACAATGAGAAGACCAAAAGTTAACTTGACAATTGAGATCAAGAGCTAATTTGCTAACAGATATAAGATTATACGATAAATTAGGGACATGTAAGACATCTGTAAGAGTGAGAGACGGGGAGACGATTATGGTTCCTTTGCCGGCAACAGCAGCAAATGAACCATCAGCAATTTTAACCTTTTGATTCCCTGCACACGGAGTATATGACGAAAAAAATTCCGAGATACCAGTCATGTGGTCAGTGGCCCCTGAATCTAATATCCAGTTGCTATGGGATTTGATACAGGCAATTGTAGCGGTAAACTTATTACCTGACTGAGCTATGGAACAGGAGGAGTCAGAGTTTCCTAAAGAATGGGCTTGAACCATTTTACACAGATGCTCAAATTGTTCCTTTGTGAATGGAAGTGGTTCTGAGGAAGATGGTTGCACTTAATCTGCATTACTTGCTTGGAATGCTCGAGTTCCTCCCCTCGTTTTGTTATCACGCTTCTTCCAATTTGCTGGTTTACCATGAAGCTTCCAGCAACTATCCCTAGTATGACTTGACCACTTGCAATGATCACATCACAATTTCTGTTTTCCTCCCTTCTTATCACTGTCTACGGCTTTATCAAGGGCTACCAGTGTAGAGCCCTCACAATCTGTACAGGGCTCTCGTTCGTCTTTCAACATCACAGATCGTCGAGCCTCTTCTCTTCGTACCTCTGAAAATACCTCTCTGATAGTAGGCAAAGGTATTCTGCCTAAAATACGAACCCGAACTTCGTCTAGGTCCTTGTTTAATCCAGCCAAAAAGACAAACACCCGACCTCGCTCAACCTTCTTCTTGTAAAGAGCACTATCATTCGGGTTTTCCCACTCTTCAGTTTCAAATAAATCCAACTCTTGCATATAGCCATCATGTCATGGTAGTAGGCTGTAACCCCACGAACTCCTTGTTGCATCTTCCATAACTGGTTATTGTGTTCGAACATTTGAGAATAATTGTCTAGATCCGAGTACGTTTCCTTAACCGCGTGCCAAATATCTCGAGCAGTCGGCAGGAATATATAGGGTTTACCAAGACCAGCCTCCATGGAATTGATCAACCACGAGGTAACCATCGAATTCTCCTCGCGCCATGACTTAAAGCCCGGGTCGTTAGATGGGGGTGGTACCACTTCACCATTCACATAACCTAATTTTCTTTTGCCGTCAATAAACAGCCTCATTAATTGTGCCCATTCGAGGTAATTCCTTCCATTCAATTTGTGACTAATATTAGCCACAGGATTTTCACTTACCGAATAAATAGTAGCAAATTGCGACATAGTGTCTGTGAACGTAGAAGATGGGCTTGTGGTAGAACCACTAGAAGATTCTGTGAGACCCGGACTACTAGCACCCACCATTGCAAGCTTATAGTTCATACGGTGAGATAATCAAACTAACCAGAGAAAACACAGGGACTGAATAGTAGCAATCAACCAAAACAGTGGCAGAATAACAGAACAGTGGCAGATTAATAGGAACAGTATTAAACCGGATCAAAATCACCAAACCAAGGCCAGAAAATGGTGCGGAACAGTGAGACGACGAGTTCTGGAATTTTTGGGGATGGTCGGAGCTCAGACGCGTCGTCACGCTCGGCTATAGTGGGTGGCACGTGAGATCCACGCGCGTAGGTGTGCTGGCGCATGTAAGCGCGTGAAGTCTCGTTTCCCGGTGAATTTTCTGGCATGGCTTCTCCTGAGGATTCCAACCACCTCTGTAGTGGTGGTGTAATAAAAAAACAAAGCACATAGCTAGTGGTCGATATTGCACACAGTACGGCTAGGGTTTTGGCCTGAATACTATGACAGTGGCGGCGTCTAGGGTTTTG
The DNA here is from genome assembly GCA_021464415.1 of Lonicera japonica. Taxonomy (NCBI): domain Eukaryota; kingdom Viridiplantae; phylum Streptophyta; class Magnoliopsida; order Dipsacales; family Caprifoliaceae; genus Lonicera; species Lonicera japonica. Next base: position 1,146,317 of record CM038466.1, read on the forward strand.
CTAGGCTCCGTAGGGACTCCCTAACCTACCTCTTATACCATGTGGAAATTTAGAGAGAATAATAATTTATTCCATAATCACCAATAATGAAAACAACGCACCTTATATAGGAAATAAACACAACTCCTAATTAACCTAGAGTCCCTATCAACTAAAATAACATAAATAAATAAAATAAATAATACTGAGAATTATCAATAAATAAGATTGATAGCTCTAATCTCCAAGTAATATGGTATGTCAGCCTCTAATCAACTGTAATTTCCACTTACATACTTGCAGAGGCAATAGGTCTTGTACACCTAATCCTCGGCTAGCTCATGTTCTAGACATTCTGTTTATACCACACACTGAACATGAAATAAATTGCTTGACAGCTGCTGCTAGGCATCTTGCATCAAGGTATGCATCTTATTGGCTTTGTTGACTTTGCCCCATGTTCTTATTGCAAAATTGGACTTTATCCAATGGAACAACAAATGAACTAGAAATTGTTCATTCTAAGTGAGAGAAATAATTTTAAGTGAGAATAGATACCTTATCCAATGGAAGATCGTTCAGATCTAGAGGTACCGAAAATTCAGAAGAAAAATGATAGATCCGTATGATTAAAAATTATTTCTATGAAAGCTCATTATCAAATGATTTCCAAATACATATCTATGCATTTAAAAATACAATAAGGGTGTGTTTGGATACCCCAATTCCATAGTATAAAATTGGAATTGAGGCATAGTTTTCTAATTCTAGTGTTTGGATGTCACAAAATGTCTAAAAATAGAATTCAACTTGAATTCTAAAACCATAAATACTTCAAGGACCGAATTCTACGCCTCGACTTATGTTTTCCAAAACCAAATCCCGTTCAATTCCACAAAACGAAACAACAAAAAAAGACGACGACAGCTCTCGTTGATCTTACCTTCTCTTTCGTCGATCTCCCTCTCTTCCACAATAGGTTTCTTCGCACTGCACCGTCTCTACTCAAATGGCTAGGGTTTTTTTCCTCGTTTTCACCAATAGCTAGGGTTTTTTTACCTCGTTTTCACCTCTTCTTCGAGATACAATCACATCGGTGATTTGTCCTTTCCAGCAACAATTTCAAAGGCATCTCCTGGTGAGTCCACCTCGTGTTCTCTCTCTCTCTCAGCCATGTATAAAGGAAAATTTAATTTATGAATTTTTTTTTAAAATGGAACCAAATACAAGGCATTTAAATTTGTTATCACTTAATTTGTGATACACTTGTATTTGGTTTTATTATGTTTTAAAGCTCCTGTTTATATATTGTGCATTCCAAGTGTTTGATGTTTTGCTTGACTAAGCTTTGGTATGTTTTTCTATCTTTTGGGTGTTATATTTTAAGCTTTTGGAAGTATGTATGTATGTATGTATTAGTGTATGTATTAGATTTCCTCACTGGGGGACTTGCAAGTGATATTGAAAGAAGGCATATATAGGAACATGCGCAGGGGAGTTGACTTTTATTGATAGTTGCTGGATAAGTAGCCTAAAGTTCAGACTTAGTGTGAAAATTGCCTTGGGTTGTTGTGAGATCATTCATATTCGTGAGGCAAAAACTCTGCACCAATGAGGGCCCCTAGATTTTATTTTATATTTGGTTCAATTAACTTTGTAATTTAAAAAGAGAAAATGGATTGGAAGGAGCTTTTCACAATAAAATTTAATGGGAGATTTGTGTTTTGTCTCATTAGTAAAAATGCCCATGGTTCAACGACACACTTCTTGTCCTAGTGAGCCAGCAAGGACTTGCCAAGCCGAGATTTTGGTTGTTATGGCCAAAACTTAAAACATGTTAGGGCTAGTCTAGTTTTTCTTGGTATGCATATGTATATTATTTCATATTCTATACAGGCATGTTTTTAGTGAGCAGACTGACCCCTTCAAATGAGTTATATATATATTGATGTTGTGAAAGTATACATGATATATATATTGATGTTTGATTTCTGGTAAACAGAAATCACTGTAAGTTCTCTTTTGTACCTCCACCCTTGCTTGTCTTATTCTTCTTCAATTGGCTTTGAGTTTTGCAAGATATTTGGTGAAGATGCAGAACTACTCGGGTTTATATTTATGTAGCTCAAATACACATATAACATTCTTTATGATAGCTTAGCTTCTTCCTGGTAAAAGTGAATACTACATTTCTTATGTTTGATCCACAGTTTGGAGCTAACAAACTCACTTATGGTAGCTTAGCTTCTTCCTAGTGAAACTCAAATATTTGCTTCCTTGTATGTTTTGCCAAGCTAAGATAATTAGAAACTTAATGTGTGATGTATTTTTGTAGGCTTCGCTTGATGCCGATGGCTTGGGTCCCGTTTCATGGTGGGTATAGGAAGTAGCTTATTTGAATCTTGTTTTGGGCCACTAAAGTTGAAGCTCTGAATGGTAAATGTGGGTTAGGATTCGATTGTAATGGGTTTTTAGTTTTGTGCCTCGTATTTGTTATAATAAGGTTGCAAATAAGTTAGCCCATCATGCGCGGGTGTCTTCATCTTTGGAGAGCTAGGACTCCTTTGTTCCCAGATTGAATTTTGGACCTTGTGTTCCATGATTTATAGTATTGTTGTGTATTAGCGATTTTCAAAAAAAAATTAAAATTAAAATGGATTGAAATTAAAATATAGATTTGTTAATATGTGTGTATATATGTGTGTGTATATGAAGAGCATAATCTAATACAAAAAACAATGCATTTGTTTTGTCAAACATGGCCTTATTTATTAGATTAGAGAGTATTTAGAGAGAGCGTTCAAATGTAGCCTAAAATATTTTTTATGAAAATTAAATGAATTCTACAAATTAGCCAAACAATCAATTTTGGAATTCTAATAGAATTCTAAATGAAAACTACATAATATTCAAACAATGGTATTCTAATTCTATGGCATTCTAATTCTTGGAATTACAATACTATAGAATTCCAATTTTAATAGAATTCTAAAACAGTATTACCAAACACACCCTAAGCATTATATCAAAAATGATTACAATGCAAGCTTGAAAATTTTCAAAAAATAATATATAGATCCAAATAAAGTTGACATAGTGTAGGAAAATTAGACTTACATAACAAATTTTTTTAAAGATCTATTCATAGAACAAACTTTTACAATTAAAAATTCAGTAAAAACAAACAAAACACTAGTGATTGGGTATTATTTTAATGAATGCTCATAATTAACATTCAATAAGCACTAGAACATAAATGATTACAATGCATGCTAGACATATTGAGGAAGTTGATATATAGATTTATAGCTCGTTTGGTTCAAGATTTAAACCATTCCGGGAATGCTATATTCCATTCCGAAACGATTCCCGCGTTTGGTTCAAGTTTTAAGTCCGGAATAAATGATTCCAGGAACAAGCCTTTCCCCCCAAGTTCTCCCATTTAAATCATAAGGAATAAACCATTACCAATGGGCATCTTTTTTAATTTTTCATATTAGGATCAAAAGAACACTCTTCCTTATGAATAAATAATTCTTTTTCCATCCGTGTATGAAAATATTGTTTGAAACTATTTTTTTTTAGTTACGTTGCTGCACAAAAATGATAAAAAAAAAATTTGGAACTTTTTTCTATTCTTTTTTCCTGTTGTAATTTTTTTTTAATTACAAAAATTATAATTTTTGTAGGATAATTATTGGCTAGGCATGTGTAATTTTTGTAATTTATTATAGTAATTGTCTCTTTTGAAAAATTAGTATGTGATGTCTTCCCATCTTATAAAAAGAAAGGTATTTTTGTAATTGATACTTTATTCCATTTCTATTCCCGGTTGAACCAAACATCAGCATGGCATCCTAGATGCCAGGAAAGAAACTTTCCAGGAATCAAGTATGCCCATTTCATGCCCATTCCATTCCCAAAACTCGAACCAAACGAGCCCTTAAAAATCTACTAGCAAATAGTAAAGTAATAGATTTACGGATCTACTAGCAAATTGAAGACTAAGATTCATAATTAAATGATTTACAAATGCATATATGTACATTTTAGATATACATTAAGTATATAAGAAAAACCTTACATCAATCTCAATATTCAGAAATTGAGAGTGAAGAGAACCAAACAGAGATCTGATCATGGTACAAATCCCGAGCCCTAAATTCGATTTGAGTAAGGTTATTTATTGGATCTTCAATTTGTGTATGGATTGAGCTTGAATCTTCAAACAAGATCCTAACCCCAAAATTAATTACTGTTTATTCGAGCAAATTCTGAGCCCTAGCAAATCATAACTCCGATTTATTTATAGATTTTTTGAATGAGCTAAAGTGAGAATGGGAGTGAGAGTGAGAATGACGGCCCGCTAGAGTGAGAATGAGGGATGATTGTCATCTAAGGCTAGAGTGAAAATGAGAGATGAATATGTATATAATAATATACTATGTCGTTGCTTAAATATTTTGACAACTAAGAACGGTCATATGTTTTAGTTGTAATTTTTTTTAAGTTAGTAACTACCTATGACAGTTGTAAAAACATTGTGACTGCCAAAGATAATCACAAATATTTGTATTTATTTTTTTCAATCACAAATAATTAAATTTATAACTGTTTGAGCATTGTGATTGCCATTGGCAGATAGAAAACGTTATTACTGCCAATAGCTGTCTCAAATCATGTAAGATCAAAAGTTAAAATTTCCTGTTTTTGGTGTAGTGTGTTTCAAACATGTAACATAATATTGTTACGTTTATATTTTTAGTTGGTTTAATTCTGATGCCAAGAACACTTTTTTTTGTAATTATTTAAGTCGAATTGAAGATTTAAATACGCAACAATTAACGGAAGCACGCCGAGCATATCAAATTCACCGTACATAATTTTGGACCTAAGGTAAGTTGGTTATGTGGTTTGATTCAAAATATCTATGGTGATTGAGCTTAAAATTTAAAACTAAAAAGCTTTTGAGTCAAATATAATTTTAAGTATTTTTACTGTGTTTTGTCGTAATTTGAAAAGTCCGATCGACATAAATTATTGAAAAAATTTACTTTTTTCATGTATAATATATTTCATAAAATTGCTTCTAAAATTTGAGTCGAATTAATACCCAAACAAATTTAATACGACTAAATAAAAGCAAAAAGAAAATTAAAATAAAAGGATTTTTAAATAATAAATAGTTTGAAAAAAGAATCTTTGAAAAGTCAAAGTTATCTAGTTTTCTTAGGCCATCTCCAATGATAGTTTCTATTTTTGCATTTCTATCCTATGTGTCAATATTATTTTATACTATTTCTATATCTATTGGCAATATATTTACATTGGTGTAAAAAGATAGAAAAGATGGTCTCCAATGGTGATTTCTATTATTCCATTTCTTCCTTACTTTGTCCCCTATTTAATGAAGAGAGAGAATTAGTGGGTCTACAACAACTAATAAAAATTTGCCATGTCACATAGAAAATTTCTATCACCATTTCTACATGTAGAAATGGTGATAGAAATTTCCAATCCTACATCACTTCCACCTAGGATGGAAATGGAGATAGAAATGCCTATTGGAGAATTTTTTTTCTATTATTCCAATCTATCATAAAAATTTGCTTGTGTAAAAATACCATTGGAGATGGCCTTATTTACATGGACAAACCCACGCGAGTCTTCGATTTGTCACATCATTTGGGGCCTCTCCCTTTTTGTCTTCCATTAAATTAATGCCACGTGTATTTGAAGGAAGGAAGGCAGCTCTTTAAAAGGGGTGGATCGGTACACTTTAATATTATGTATCGGTCCGGCACAAAAATTGTTTTACTCGGAATTGCTTTTCAAAGATTTTGGATCGGTCTAACTTATCGAGACCTGTATGGGCCTAGCAGTTAATTTTCTAGAGCACGATTTTTATTGTAATTTTTTTTAATATTTTAACCTATTTTAAAAAAAGATTTGATTATATATTTTTTCTATAAATATAACTATTTGTTTGGGTAAAAAATATGTGATTTTATAGAGCTTTTTAATAGAGAAAATATCCAAACGCCAATCAATTTTTGAGTGTTTTAAAAGACCATCTAAGTTTTGTTTACATGTCATAAGAGATTCCACTGTTTTTCAATTTTAAGAATTAGGGTTCCAAACATTCATGGTCCTGCGGGAGTATTTTTTGAGCGAAGTGGCTAACGCGCAATAAAAGAGATCGCAGACAGGGGGTGAATAATTGCGATCAAGTGCGTAGAAAGAGGCAACATGTAAGCTGAAAAAGTGGGAAACGCTACGCTAAGCCAACTGCGGTTGAATTCTACGTTCAAGGAATTGACAAAACTGTTGCGTAAATTGTAAGGAAGCAATTTTTATAAGTTATCGAGTCTGTAATTTCGTTTTGATTATGATGAAGTACTGTCGGTTAGTCTCGAGGATTAGTCCTACACAAGTAAGGATATCTCGTAAATTTTTGGTGTTGTGTGATTGTTTGATATAATTATTAGACAGCACAACACATATTTCGACAGTACTAAAATTTGATTAGACCTAGGGTTTTAATTTCGCTTATTAAATCTAAAATTATTTTTGATAAAACCCTAAAATCAACCTAAGTAATATGATCCCCTATTTTTCATCAATCGATATCATAGCAGGTTTCCTTAATTTGCTAGGAATTGCATTTAGGTTGATTTGCGTCTATTTGACTGCCTTGTTTTATTTGATTTGTTTTGTTTTCTATGGCTACTATGAATAATTATAGGAATTCATTTTCTAATAAATATGAAGATTTTTTGGATCTTCAAATGATCTATGATGTTTTTTTTTCTAGAATGTCAAAAACTTTTTGTAGAAAATTCAAAACTTACATCCAAAAATAATTTTTTAAAAAATGAGATTATTGATTTGAAAAAGGATAAAGTAAGTTTTGAAAATTCGAAGGCTGAGAATACTGAATTTTTAAAGAAAAATAAATAATTTGAAAGCGATAACGAAAATTGTCTTGATCTAATTAGTTCTTTTAAAAAAGGCAAATTTAGAGTATGAGGATAAAATCAAACAACTAGAAGAACGCGTTTGTGATCTAACTCAACAACTTAAAAACGTTTTAACTGTCAAAGTTGTGTTAGAAACTAGTTTTAAGAAACTTGAATCAATGCTTTCAAATCAAAAAGAAGAATTTGGATTCTCAAATTTTGATGCTAAAAAACAAATCAAGACCGTCTTTGTGAAGGCTGCTGTCCAAAATTCAAGTTTTAAGGGTGTTAGTTCTTCAAAGTTAAAAACTTTTATTGATAGAATTCTTCAAACTTCAAAGAAAGCCAAGAACATTCAAAAGGGATAACAAGTTTTTACTTAAAAATTAATTTTTCAAAAAGTTTTCCATTCGAATGTTCTTTAAGACCAAGTTACCTTTTAATGTGTATAAGAACACACTATCACAACCTTCTTGGTGTGAGACTGTGAGTACTGTGAGATGAGAGGCCTTTTGAGAGAATTTTGTCGGCAAGTTTTGAATAAAATGCCTAAAAGTGTTCCTATTCTTAGACATTAACATAAACAAGAGGGAAAAAGAAGAAAAATAATAGGGTTAGGGTTTTGGGTAATAAGGGACACAAGAAAAATAGGATTCCATGGATTAAGAAAGTTTGGGTCTCGAAAAGGATCATTGCACCTACTTAAGTGATAGGGAGTCCACCTAGCATGGATTTGGTTCGATGGATGGCTATGCTAGGTGAGTTTGTTGCTTCGATCGGTTTTAGCTCTTCGCATAGGTACCAAAAGCAAAGTGGATTTTGGTTTTGAATTTTCGAATGCGATCTTGCCTGAATTCTTTGAAAAATTCATTACTTACATGCATGTGATTGTAGTTGCTTTTTATTCCAGATATCTCTAGATTTTCATAATTAAATGCTTAATTTGGAGATATTTGCACATAATGCTTTGACAATTCGATAACCGGTAGCATGTTATTTCAATCACATAAGTGTTTTTGTATATATCCCACACACTACACTGCGCGATCTACATTGATGCATGTTGAATAATTACTTGGGTTAAGTTTTTACTTTTAATTTAAAACTTCAAAAGCTCCCATATATTATTTATTTAGGGGGAGATAGTTTAAGAAAATCATTGTGATTGATGCAGTGAGATTTTGGCGATGTAGTTTTAAGAGAAAAAGTAAAAGACAAGCATGTGAGAAAAAAATGTAGGGGATGAAAAAGGTCTACCATAGTGGAAGGAGAACCGAAAGCTACTAAAAAGAAAATAGCCGGTCTCCACTAGGGGTGAAAGCCTCCATCGAAAGGAAAAAGAAAAGATGCTTGCACAAAAACATGACAAGTATGAATGCAAAATTGCATGTTTTTTAGAGAAAAGAAAAAAATTGCTTTTGAGGGATAAAAGAAATTAGTTAAAAAATAATTGCTTAGAGACTTTCTAAATTCTCTTATATGTGGATGCGCGAGTGTTTCAAAACTCATTATTATTTGATAGCGATTTATATGATCTATATTTATAGTACAATGTGATATATACTTGTACTCTGTGTTACTTGGCATATATATGCTGAATTGTTAATGAATTGTTATATGCATAGTGCATGTTCATATTAATGGAAATCACGTGTTTTGAAATTTACTTGATATTTTTCGAATTTAATACATGTTACATAGCAATGCATGTCTAGTGTTTATGCTAAAATATTTTTTTTGGGCAATTTAACTCTTGAAATTCCAAACCAAATCCATAGAAAAATTATGAATTGGTGATAAAGGGTTTCTTGATGTCTTAGCTAAAAAGTTTTGAGATTAGTGGATATCTTTGCTAGCTAGAATTTCTTTACTTGAACATGATTTGCAATTGGTGTTAATTAATATTGCTTGCTTGGCATGATCTTGTTTTCTATGCTTTGCTGCTTTTCATGTTCATTACCTTTTATATTTCTTTGACAAAAGAGGGAAGAGATGAAGAGGGTAATATTTATGTGAGGGGGAATAGTAAAGTAGGAATGTTTTGAGGGGGAGATATATATAATTTTTTACTTATTTGATTATTGTATCTCTTTACGCCCATACTTCACAAGGTATTTATTGAGTTTTGATGTTTCAGGATTAACACGTTGACTTTTCAGCTCACTCTTTTACCTTGTGAAGTGTTGTAACTAACATAGAGACTTAGAGTTAGACATTTCTTTGAGTCTTGTTGTGGACTAATTCGACTAAAAGTATGTAATTAGATGTTATGGACATCGCGTCGAAAGCGTATGTATTAGTTATATGTGTTTTGTCATCGAAATAGTCAAAAGGGGAGATTGTTAGGTTTATATTTTTAATTGGCTTGCTTTCGATGCTAAGAATACTTTATGTTGTAATTGTTTGAGTCGAATTGAAGATTTGAAGACGCAACAATTAACAGAAGCTCGCCGAACTTACCGGATTCACCGTACATAATTCTAGATCTAAGGTAAGTTGGTTATATAGTTTGATTCAAAATATAGGTGGTGGTTAAGCTTAAAATTTGAAATTAAAAAGCGTTTGAGTCAAATCTAATTTTACGTATTTTTACCGAATTTTACTGTAATTTGAAAAAGGACAGTTGACACAAATTATTTAAAAAAACTTATTTTTTTCATGTCTAATATGTTACATAAAGTTGCATCTGAAATTTGAGTCGAATTGATAGCCAAACGAATTTAGTATGATTAAATAAAAAAAAAAATTAAGATACAAGGATTTTTAAATAAATTATTTTTAAATAATAAATAGTTTGAAAAAGGAATCTTTGAAAAGTCAAAGTTGTCAAGTTTTCTTATTTACAAGAATAAACCCACGCGAGTCTCCAATTTGTTACATCTTGTGGGGCTTGCCCTTTTTTTCTTCCATTAAATTAAGGGTGGTGCTATTTTCATCCCACAAACTACTTGCTTTCACTCCCACTTTTATTACCACTCTCACCAACTCTCTTTTACTCATTAACACTCCCACTACTTCCTTTACCACTCCTATTTTAATATACATAGATTAATGATTAATTATATTTAACCATTAATCATTAATCCTCATCCTCCTCTTTCTTCTTCTTCTTCTTCTTCTTCTTCTTCTTCTTCTTCTTCTTCTTCTTCTTCTTCTTCTTCTTCTCAACAATGGTTTCTAAAATTTTACATTCATTTAACCCTTAATACAACACAAACTAATTATAATAAATCATTAATTTTTCTTCCTTCTCTTCTTCTTCTTCTTCTTCTTCTTCTTAATAATGGTTTTTAAATTTTTGCATCCATCTACTCATTGGTCCCTTACAACCGTGGCCTCCTTGTATCATATTTTAGCTCTCGGGACCTTACATCGCCCTCTAAAAATCGAGTATTGAGAACAATTTCAGTTCTCTATGACCGAGGTTCATCCACTTTCTAGATCCCTCACAATCGAAGTATTCTGGACTATATTTTTAGCTCTCGGGACCTTACATCGGTCTTTAACAACCGGGTATTTTGAATAATTTTGATTTCATAGGACCGAAATTCATTAAATTGCTCGGTCTCCTAGGACCGAAGTTGTCTGAAATATAATCAAATTACACATTCGGTCACCAAAAACCGAATAAGTGCTTAAATTTTGGTTTCTCGTAACCGAGGTAACCTGTTCTAATGCTCTACTTCGTTTTGTTGGTACAAATTTTTTTTTGATATTAACTAAAGAAAATAAACATTAAACATAATAAAAACAAACATATCTTTCTTTCATTAGGTTTTTCTACTTTGATAATCCTTGATTTGCTATTCTCTACCATTCTCTACAACTTAAGGTTTTTTTTGTGTGACATTAATGGAGATTTTGTGTGTTTTTGTGAGTTACTTTTGAATTTTTGTTGGCTTTTGAAATGAATTGAATGAGATAGTATGTGTTAATTAGATCTGAATTTTTGTTAATTATTAACCACTGAGTAAAAATCATAGAGAAGAAGAAGAAGAAGAAGATGAAGAAGAAGATGAAGATGATGATGAATAGTAAGTAATGTTAATGAGTAATTAGTTGGTTGAAAATGATTAATTGAGTGGGGGTGGAAATAGGAGTTTAGAACTTTTTTTTTAGTGGGAGTGGAAGCAAGTAGTTTGTGGGGTGGAAATAGCACCATCCTAAATTAATGCTACGTGTATTTAAAGAAAGGAAGATAGCTCTTTAAAAGGGGTGGACCGGTATACTTTGAGATTATGTACTAGTCCGGTAAAAAAATTGTTTTCCTCCTAATTGCTTTTCAAAGATTTCGGACCGGTCCAACAATTAATTTTTTGGAACACAATTTTTTATTGTAAAAATTTATTTTTTAATATTTTAACTTATTCCAAAAAAAATAAAATCCACTATATATTTTTTTATAAATATAACCATTAGTTTGAGTAAAAAATACATAATTCTATAGAATTTTTTTGAGAGAGAAAATATCCAAATGTTAGAATTAATTTTTGAGAGTTTTGAAACACCACCTAGGTTTTGTTTACATGCTATAGGAGACCCTATTATTTTTTTAATTTTAAGAATTATGGTTCCAAACGTTTACGGCCATGCGAGAGTGTCTTTGGTTGCGATTGAAGATAGAGTGAGCAAAGTGGGTAATGCTCGATAAGGGAGATCGCATACATTGGGTAAAGTATTGTGATCAAGTGCGTAGAAGGAGGCGACGGGTAAGCTGAAAAAGTAAAAAATGCTACGCTAAGCCAACTGCAGTTGGATTATACGGTCAAGGAATTGACAGGATTGTTGCATAAATTGTGAGGAAGCAATTTTTATAAGTTATCGAGTTTGTAATTTCATTTTGATCATAGTTAAGCACTGTTGGTTAGTTCCGAGAATTAGTCCTAAACAAGTAGGGATACCTCGTAAATTCTTGGTGTTATGTGATTGCTTAATATAATTATTAGATAACACAATGCAGATTTCGACAGTACTAAAATTTAATTAGACCTAGGGTTTTAATTCCGTTTATCAAATCTAAAATTATTTTTGATAAAATCATAAAATCAACTTAGGCAATACGATTCCCTTTTTTTCATCAAATACAAACTCTAAAAACTCACTTAGAACAAAAAATGTTCATTAGTTATCTCCATCTTACTCACACACGTACACTGCTTAATAAAGAAACCTCTGAACTAAAATAAATCTCTCTCTCGTTACAACTATTCGAAATAAACAATGGCCATAAACATGTATTCGATGATTGGGAACGCAAATAATCTTGTTGATTTTAATTTCTTTTTCATTAATCACAAATATGAATTAGAAAAAGAAAAAAAATTGTCAAAACGATAAGACGAAATTGGGAATGTATATAATGAAGGCATACATATTTTATTTTATTTTATATTTTTCTTTCTTATTTATTGAGAATCATGAACATGTTTTTTATTTCTTATTTCATTTATTTTGATTTTCTTTAATATTACCATCAAACCATGTATAGTGCCTTAACTATATCACTAATATTAAAAATAAATAAATAAATAAATAAAACTTTATAAATTCACTCGTTTGCTGAAAAAATGGGTAAAAGAGTATAATTGTAAAGAGAATATTAAGAGAGACATAAGATGCGGTAGAGATGAAGAAAGCCACCGTTTTTTTTCTCAGCCTGGTTGTAAATAAAGACTTGTTTTTTTTATTTTATTAAAGTGTTCAAATAATTACGATAATTTTTTAAAATAAAAAATTAAATTTAAATATTTAAAAAATAAACGTTAAAACAAGATATTAAGCATCCTTCGTCCATATCCTAAAGAGATGTACAATAAAAGATAGAATGTCTATTTTTGACCGTTAATTAATTGTGTTATTGACTTGGGTTGACTTTTCCAATATGGTAGGTGCGGACGGCCACTACAGTGTGACGCTGGACATGGTAATAAGCGTACGATCCCCCTTAATGCGTGAAATAGCTAGCTTAATATATATATATATATATATATTCTGGTGAGGTGTGTGTTAGTTAAAGACGAATCAGAGAGAGAAATTACAAATTATACTTACGTACGTACGTGTTATCATTCTTCTTCTTCATCATATCATATCATATCATCAATGGCGTTTGAGTCAATGGTAGCCGTGGTGAAACAGAAGCTTACAGACTTGTTAAAAGAGGAAGCAGTGTGCCGTCACATAGTGATCGTTCGTCAACTCAAGTCCATCGGAAAGTCACTGGACACCATTCTCATCGCATTAAGGGAGGCCGAAGACCAGACAGCAGATCAGATGGAGGAGGAGGAGGGGCAGCAACGGCAGCAGCTCATAGCCAAACAGCGGACAAAATATCTCCGCATTGTTTATCAGGTTGAAGATGAAATCGAACGATTTGCCTTCCGCCTCGCCCGCCGGAGCAAGACCAAGGGTTTTCTTACCACCATTAACACTCCTTTCTTCTTCAGCAACTTGAATTCCTTCCGCAAGCTTCGACTCAAGATGAAACGAACCGCTTCTGGAAAGAGCACTGATGATGGTGAGGAGGAGGAGAGGGAGCGGGAGAGGGAGCGGGAGGGGGACGAAGATGACAGTATCAACTCCACGCTCAGCCACCGAAGCCGAAGCATTAATTACAGTAATAATAATATTAACACAAGTACTAATTCAAGTTTCAATACATCTTCGGGGCGGCCGGGACGAACGTTAGGCACTATTGAAGAGGATAATCAAACATTTCCCTACTCTTATTCGGACGACGAGGAAGTTAACCACAGTTTAAAAGGTTTCAGAGAGAAGTCTTTCAATCGTCAGACCAGCTTTTCCGATGGGGAAGAAGAGATCCACCAGACTGATGGTTTTAAAGCAGAGCGTCTAAAGCATCCTAAGAAAATATCCAGTTTCTCTTACGGACTGGAGGAATTGGGGATTTTGGGTTTCAGAGAACACGTTGATAAATTGGTGAAACGCCTAACCAGAAAAGGGGACCGTGTTGTCCCCATTTTTGGGGAAGTTGGCTCCGGGAAGACAACTCTAGCTCGCGCAGTCTATAGAAGTACACACATCAAGCAGTGTTTCCAGTGCCGTGCTTGGGTCTCTGTCTTGAAAGACAATACAGAGATATCTTGCTGAGCTTGGTGAAACAGTTGAACGGTGGTTGTACCTTCAACTCCAACTCCAAAGATCAAGGTGGTGATCGGATTCCCGAGCAGCTGCCCCAGTTGAAGATCAGGCTGTTTGAGATGTTGAAGGAGAAAAAGTATTTGGTTGTCCTGGATGATCTGCACGCCTTCCGCTTATGGGAAGAACTAAAAGTTGACTTCCCAAACACAAATAATGGAAGCAAGATAATCTTCACTACATGTGACCATGGCACCAATTCAAAGATCCAGCACGACCTGCCTCACAGTCTCAAGGGGCTAAGCGATCTCGATAGCTGGGATTTGTTCCTAAAAAAGGTAGACAACCCTCTCCCAGATCTGTCTCCGGATGTGGAGCAGAATGTGAAGCCGAAGATACTGAAAATATGTAATGGTCGACCCCTTTATATAGAACTGCTTGGGGGTCTGTTATCCACTAAGAAAGTGGAAGACTGGTCTTCTTCTGCACCGCTCAGCGGTGACAGCTCGGACGTCTTGTGGCTATGCTTCAATGATCTTCCCATCTACTACAAGCTTTGCCTGCTTTACTTGGTGCTTTTCCCCAAGCAAGTGTACATCCCCGTGAGAAGGCTGCTTCGGTTGTGGCTTGCCGAGGGATTTGTGGACCGATTGGTGGACTCATCTTCTCCCAATAGGGTCCCAGTCCAAGTCCCATTCCCAGAAGATGTGATACTGAAATGCTTTGAAGATCTAGTTAATAGGAACATGATTCAGATATCTAAATTGAGGTCCGATAATAGCCCCAAAAAATGTCATTTGATAGGGGCTCTACATGACTACTTGTTTCCAAAAGCCCAGGAGATCAGCCTTTTTTATATCCACCGCAACTTGGATTACAACAAGGCAGCCGCCGGTCCTTTTGGTATACGCCGCATGGTGGAGTATGCAGACATTAAAGGGGTGTTTGGCCAGTGGCCAATGAAAAATAATGAACAACAAGGTGGAGAAAATGCGTTTGTTCCATCAATTTCTTGTTTTTGCTTCTCAAGTGGGATGCAGCAGAACCAGAAAAGGGGAGGAATTAAGAATTTGCCCTCGCGCAGTTCCATTTCCTCAGTCGACACAGGCAAGTATTTCCCTCTGGATCCCTCTTATTTGCGATCTTACTTGTCTTTTAACCTTCAAAAGAAAGATACCGTGGCTAGGGAGGTAGGCAGATTTCTTAGCAGGATTGTTGACAGTGGGTTTGGATTGCTGAGGGTGCTTGATCTTGAGGGAGTTTACAAACCGAGTTTACCCCACAAGCTTGGTGATTTACATAATTTGAGGTACTTGGGGCTAAGATGGACTTTTTTGGACACCCTCCCTCAATCAGTAGGTGACCTGCCTTATCTGGAAACACTTGATGTGAAGCGCACTTACATAAAGGAGATACCCAATTCAATTTGGAAAGCAAAGCATTTGCGACATCTCAATCTCAACGATATCCGCCTTGACATGCCCAAGACACAACCTGATTCCTTCATGACCCTGCTTACACTATGGGGATTATTAGTAGACAAGAAGAGCCTGGTGAGGAATGGCCTCGACAGGCTGGTTGATCTTCGAGAGTTGGGTATCACTTTCCATTTAATGTCCAGCCAGTCAGATTTTTTTGGCTGGATTGCTAGGCTGACGGCTCTTCAATCTCTGAGGTTGCGATCCAAAGATGACAGGGGACGTCCTTCAGAGCTCTGTTGGACCATCTCATTGTCACATTTGGAGAAACTATCAAACCTAAATTTACTCGGGAATTTACCAAAGCTACCTTGTTATGAGGAATTTCCACCAAACCTCAAGGTTTTGACATTGTCAGTCTCACGGCTGGAGGAGGATCCTATGCCAACTCTAGGCAAGCTGCCGAATCTCTCCGTCCTCAGGCTTTTGGCGAATTCATACCTGGGAAGCAAAATGGTTTGCTCTCGGGAAATGTTTCCTAGTCTTCAAGTTTTGAAACTGTGGATGTTGCAGGAGTTGGTGGAATGGAATGTGGAGGAGCCGGCAATGCAGAAACTCAAAGAACTAAATATCAGATGCTGTGATAGGTTGAAAAACATACCTCACACACTGCTGCAGCTGAGGGTTTTGGACGAATTGATTTTAACCAACATGCCAGAGGATTTCATTGACACTGTTCGGCAGAGGAAGCCTAAACAAACATCCCTTACCATCAAAAATTGGGAATTCACTCCTTTGCCGGTGAGTTCTTGTTGAATATTGCATGAATATATTCCTTTTTATTTCTTTCTTCCCTTGTTAATCTGCTTAGAAAGTATTTTTGAATTTGGAC
Organism: Lonicera japonica; assembly: GCA_021464415.1. Taxonomy (NCBI): domain Eukaryota; kingdom Viridiplantae; phylum Streptophyta; class Magnoliopsida; order Dipsacales; family Caprifoliaceae; genus Lonicera; species Lonicera japonica. The sequence goes on from CM038466.1 coordinate 1,162,663, forward strand.
ACAAGTCATAACACCTGCACACCCCCACCATACACACATACATACGCAAATGGGAACTGCATAGTTACATCAGTTAAAGTGCTGAGCTAAAAATTTTGCTGTATTGGTGCAGTGGGAAGAAGATGGTAGTGATGATAACCCACAGTCTGACGACAGTGAAGTGCAGGCCATGTCCAAGTGGTGCATATGCCCTTAAGTACAACCAGAGATTGAGACCTCCACTTCGTTTGGATTTATTGCACAATTGTCGAGTTCAATTCTGCCTCAGTTACAGTACTCGGTAGCCTTTCCTACGTGCTTCATGTTTTTGTTTTATGCTTTGTGGTGTTCTAGTTTGTACCATAGCTCGAAGGTATCATATTTGTATCTTAAAATTTCGCTTTAGTATTTTCAACCCACCACCAAATAGAATAAGGAGAAATAATTGAATTCATAGAACTTTTAGGGGGCAATACTTGTAATCTCAGGATCTCTTATGTGTAATAGTTCAACTATTCAACGAGCTTGGACTCCATCAATGAACAACCCCTGTAATATAACATTTTTCTTATATTTTTTTTTATTAAATGTAAATGAACAAGCCAAACAAAATTTGGAACAGTGCAGGGCATGCCCATGAATAAAGAAACCAAATCAATAGATAAACAAACCAACTACTTCCAAGTAGTAGAAAGAAAGTCTCTGTTTGACACTTTGACAACACAGTATCACATAAATAAGCTTGAACTAAAGGCTCCTGCTACTTGATTTTATCACTTTGCGGCCATGATTACTGCAAGTTGTTTCCAAAAATAAAGAATATCTCTGATTTGTTTGTAGGCAGACCCTTTGTGCCTATGCTATGTACTGGTGTTTTGACTTACTCGACCCAGCTTCACTTTGCTTGGCTATCAAGATTTAGAACCGCTTTTTTTGATTCTTATTGTACAAGGATGCTTGCTATTGTATTCGGACGGTTTTTTCTATGTGCAAATAGTAGATTATATATCTGATTCCTCCTTTGTGCTACAAAGTTTGAATTTGTTCTCAGCGAGAATACCCTACTATGCAGCTTATCAATGGCACATGCTTTCTCTCTGCAATTTAGCCACAAAATAAAAGCATATCTGGGTACATGACCTTAAACCAGACTAATCAGTCCAGGCGAGAGTTGGTAGGAAATTGTTAACCAAGGCAGAGGGGGGCTGAAAGGGAGGAGTGTGTGTGGGTGGGTTTTTGGAAAGGGGGGGGGGGGGGGGGGGGGGGAATACTAACATATGTTGCACTCTTAACTTTCTCATGACTTTGGTTGATAATGCTGCAATATGGTCTCTGGAATGAAATGAACTTTGATTTAAACAGAAGACCCACACAACACTTTGTAAGCTAGGTGTAAAGTAACACTATAACTTGATTATAAAAGCCAAGAAACTAACAGGCCTCATGTTGCTTTCTTCTAGGGAGAGAATAATTTGGATAAGAAAATTTTGTAAGTTGAAAATTAGTTGGCACTTCGTTTGTTACATTTGACAGCTGGTTTAGACTTCTATTATATACTGTGCGAAATTTATATTTATGGTGCAACCCGCTGAGGAGAATGAAAATTCAACTTCAATCGAGGAGCCTGTTTTCATAGTAACAGTTTCACTGGGATGATTGCCTCATCCATTGGCAATTGAGAAGGCTTAGGATTGAAATTCTAGCTGGAATAGGCTATAGGGTACTTTTCCTTTTAAGAGTCTAGAAGCATGAGATAAGCTTAGGATTATGAGGGTTGGCTTGTGTTGAAGAGCATTATATGTATTGTTGGCCCACTCCCTAATAGCTTAAGTTATTGGAACATATGGTTCTTAATATGATATCAAAGCTTAAGTTGTTTGCAAGATCTTAGGTTCGAGTCCTGATTTTTTACTAATGTCATAAATTTGATAGCTGAATTGATATTTTTTTTATTGATTTTAAAAAATGCTTGGTGACTTTGGTTTGTCTACGAGGTCCCTCTAATTTCATAAATTTGATAGTTGAATTAATATTATTATTTTTTTTATTGATTGTGAGCAAACTGAATTTAACATCTTCCATCTCCGCTGATTTAACAAAAAAGATTGTTTTGACAAAAAAGATGAAGGTAAGGATTTAACAAATTCAATCCCACTCCAGTTATTGTTATGTGCCATGCATTATTTTAGTTTACTAGAGTTGACTTCAGGAACACATGTATTCCTGTCCCTTTCCCAAGTTTAAGGTTCTAGACCTCTTCATTTTAAGACACTGTTTTCCCTTGTCAATTTGCATGAAAAGAAAGTTGCATGTTAGTTAATGGTGGTGTGGATCTTGCCATAAAGTACAGGCATTCCTTGTTGCATTTATAGATAGTTCATTATGTGTTCTGTGTTTTAATCTATGTATGTTTTAGGTGCATCTCTGAGCTGTTAGTGCTTTTAACTGATTTTATTTCGTGAATATAGTAGTTCACTATTTTGGTTTTCGACTAGAAAGTGTAATGCATTGATGTAATTCTTCAAAAGAACAGTAATAAAATTCAAGATTTAAAAGCAAGATTCACATGTATGAACTGGAGTATTAGTCTTTCTAAATATTCTGCTATGACATTTTGATGAAAGTATACCATGTTTATGTGGCAGGTTGCCTTGCCTTTTCCTATATTTCTTCTCATTCTCTCTTCCCCTCTCAAAAACCTTCACAAATGTGCATGGATTTTTCTCATATTTTCCGAATGCTTGATTTGTCAAGTGAGGAAATGGATCAAGGTTTCCATGTTCGTTTTGAGTGTAATACAGAGGTGTATATAGTTCTTTTAATGACATGTTCATGCATGATCTTTGTTCTAAAAATTCCCACCTAGGGCAGCGTAGGCGCTAGGATGCTGTCTGCTATCTCAACTAGTGCAAAAGAGTGATGAAAAAAGCACCCCTAAATTGTAGCCTCTTTACCAAATATGCTATAATTTAAACATGATATAAAAGCCCGCTCCAAAGCAGTTCTGGCAGTATTGGGCAAGGAACCTTTTTTCTTCTGGCAGGCAATATACATGATTGAATGATTTCAAATGGACATACTTACATTCATCAATTATAGCTTTTTTTGTTTTTTTTGGATATTTGCGCTCCCCTGCAGCCCTACTATATACCATTCAGTACCTTGTACATCTAGAACCTGCATGTGATTGTTATGTAGGACTGCTCATGATTTTTTCTAGTTTCTTGTGGGTTTTATATATATATATATAGACTATAGAGTGCATTTTGGTACAGACTAGACTTTTTAGTTACGGTTTTTCGTAGCTAAAACATTTAGAAAATGTTTTTAGCGAGAAAAACCGTCACAAAAAAGTCCAGTCAGTAAGGGCTGGTCCGCACAGAAATTTTCTGTATATATGTATTTATTTAACTTTGTTCAAGCTTAACTCAAATAGAACTGTACAGTAGCTTCTCCTATCTTTTTGTCCCCAATGTTAAAGAGTAGGTTGTGTTTGAGGGTCTCCGAAAAGCAGGTCAGCAGATCTTGAACTCATCAATGAAAGTGGGGTTGAGGTAAATATATACAAGGATTGTGTTCACCTTGTGTCATGAGAACATATTCTGTGTATTTCCATTTTTCTACCTTGTAGATGTTAAGAGAAGGTAAAAAATGGTTTTGCTTTTAATTTGCTTAGTGAAATTGGTTAGTGCTTTAAGCTCAAATTAGTTGGTATTGATATAGGCAGTGTTTGTTACTAATGATTTATTGATGCTCGCTTAAAATAACATTGCTCTTCCACTTTACTTCAGATATATACAAAGAATTTCCTTGGTTATGCCTTTGTAGTGAGTTCTTTTAGTGATGAGAATGCTGCTTTGGTTACTACTTTGCCTTAGTCAGGATTTCATTTTAGGGACTATATTATGCATAAATTCTCATCAGGCTATGGAGATACATTTTTGTACTCGTCACATCTTTTTGTGAGTAGGAAATCCATGACAAAAAGAGATAGCACATCAAGTTACTCGGTATACATGTCACATATATGCAAAAAAGTTTCACGAAGCAAAGGAGTATTAAGCACACAGAGAGAGAGGAGGGGGGGGGGGGGAAGAGATAATTTCAAGCAAGGAAACAACAGACCAAGCAATGTCCAACTAAGCAACTACGAAGATACGAGGAAGAATTTCAAGCAGTACGGCAGTACGGTAAACTAATGATTCTTAATTGACAACCAAGTATTCTTAATTGACAACCAACTTGGCTCTAGCATGGCCTTGAGAAATTTGGAATTGTTCACTGATGCCAAGATGTGCCATCAGAAGCCAGACGTGAGTGAGAAGCTCTCCCCCTTTTCGGAGCTGCTGAGCATGGTGATGCCCTCTACAGTGAGTAGCAGCATATGCAAGCATATCCACCCACACATGGCTCACCACTTCCCATTTTCCTTCCCTTTCTTTCCTCAATAATTTTGCCAACCTGCACGCATCAAACAACACAGATTTGCTTCTGTCCCCCTTCACATTAACTGGTGGAACCTCGGTGTTCACTTGAAGCAACTTCTTACATGCCTTGGCTTTTTTATGTTTTATATCCTCTCCCTCTTGGAAAAACTCCCTGGCTTCAGCACAAGTGTCACGGAACCTAATCATCCCAATTCCTACGGGCAACATAGAAGGACACATGACTAGAAGATACAGCATGTAATCTGATATATGTTTGCTTATTTCTTTGTCTTTGGAAGGAGTATCACCTAGATTTTTGCCATTGTCCAAATAGTAGCACAGATCTGTTGCAATGTGCCATATAAGAATGCTTTGGTCGAATTCAATCGTGTTAGCTTCCAGAAGAGAGTTCCATTCATTCTCGAGAGATCTAAGGATATCAGAGCCGCCTGCTGTGAAATTCTTGAATCGTGTGTAAATTTGTTCTTTCAGGTCCTGAGAGACTTTGGTATACGTCTTGTAACGGTGCTTTTCTCGAAATCCGTCAATTTTTAGGAGCATTTGGATTCCATAGCAAACTGGGGGCTTCTCACTGAAGCAAACTTGTAGTAAGTTGTATTGTGCCATGGAATTGGACCATCGTTTTTTTTTCATTGGATCTTGGTCTTGCAAATAGAAGATGGTTAGGAGTTTGCGGATTTTGCCGTGATTAATCAGCCAATGATGGGTCCAGTCAGAGCGCAGCAGAAGGAAAAAAGCATAGATATCTAGGACAAGAGCCACTCCCAGCAGCAGGTAAGTAATGATGAGATCAGTCATGTTGTATAGGTTTTTTTGGTAGAGTATCACGAAAGTGGGCAGCAATGAAAGAATGAGAGTAAAACTGACTAAGCGAAGCATGCATCCCAGAGAGTTATAGGCTACAAGTGCCTTAGTGTAGAACACGTCAAATGCAAATCCAAGTTCGACCTCAATCACTTGGAAAGCTTTCTCTGCAGAAAGATCCTTATGCTTAAAGAAGTTTCTTCCAATATCTGTTTCCTGGAAACTGAGGATGAGATCTACGAAGAGACGCTTAAATGTCTGGAATAGAATGTAAGCATCGGGTACTAAACTGTCTTTGGCGACAGGATTGGGTTGGTAGTCAGTTGGAACCGGGAGTTCAATTACCAAATCGGCCTTCACATGGAATCCTTCGGCCTTCTTCAGAGTGAATTCCTCCATGAATTTGGCGTAATTGGGGCCCGGATCAGGGCTAGTGAGTATGGAGTCCCTGAAGTGCTCTGTGTTTGCGGAGCAGAGGGCCCAAATCCTTTCCCCGCACTTGATGAGACCCGGAACAAAAACTAGTATACTAAGAAACGAGAGCCCAGTAATACCAGGCCAGGACAAGAGTAATATGTAAAGTGTTACTCCAACTTGGATTACCAGACCTACCAAATGCCTTAACCAAAGCTCGTTGTCTTCGAGAGCATAGGCGGTAATAGTGTCGGGACCGCCTAGGTGTAGGAGTAAAAAGGGTGCCCAGAAAGCCACGAGCTCGCTGCTTGCGGATTCCACAGCATTGTCATAAATGCCTCGTCTGCAGCCTATGGGATTGGATAAGTTGTCCTGGTGTTTGATGATGTTCTCTTGAACGTTTCTAGAGATGACACCAAGGGACACAGTGGCGACCCATTCGGCCATTAAGTAGGCAGACCAAATGGTAACTCTGATTCTGGTCTTAGGCATGTACTTTCGGCGGTTGCCTAAACAGACTAGTAGTATCTGGCAGGCGAGGCTGAGGAGAATGAGTACTCGCAGCTCCCATTCGTTCCACGCTTGCATGACACTCCGTGGAAAGACTTCCATTAGCCTTCTCTGCTTCCCCACGTACATGAACGCGATTCCAACTGTAAACGGAAGCATCTTCAACCAGCTCTTGTTAAGTTAAAGTAGATCAACTGGTGGAATTCATGCTAAAGAGTATAAAAGATTTGGAGTGGAGAGGAGAGGAGGGATGTTTTGAGCTTAAGGTTCCCCTGTCCACAAATAGATCCGAGAAAATGAATCAAGTTTAATGGGTTGACTTGACAAGTCAAAGTCTTCCCATATTTTCTTTAATTAATAAAAACGTGGAGGACAAACTTTTCTTTCTTTATTTGTCGTTTTGGGTAGAATTTGGATGTGAGGTGAGCTGTCACTTTTGCGGGTCACACAGCTTTCTTCTAAACTGTATGTTGTTTTCAAGCAGCCAAGAGACCCATAGTAATACGCCAAAAAAAAACCCCATATTATTAATTTTTTAAATCGATAATTTTATTTATTTTTTAAAATATAATTCACATATTAAATTTTATAATAAAAAATAGCACTAATAAATAAATTGAAATTACTGTGCTTTCTAAAGTCAAACTAATACTATTAATTTAAGAAAAAAAAAATATATAATTAATATCTATGTAATGGAACAAATAATCTATGTTTAATATATTGACATTATTTCAATAGAATTAGTAGTAGTTTTGCTTTTATAAAATTTTAATACTTTGAAAGTTCCACCAAATTTTCCAATTCCTTTTCTCTTGCCTATTTGTCCCTCATTTTCATTTTCTCCATTTCTCTAATCCTCGACCATGGTGTAGGTTTTCCCTTAAATCTGTGTCTCCTCTTCCTTTGTCAATCCATCAAATTGCTAATAAAATACTAGCACGAGATGAATTCATCCGAAAAATCAACAGATTGGTTGTTCAAACATCACATATCTGAATATTTACCATTTAAGTTACCAATGGGTAGATCTGAATCTTTACCCCTTCACTCCAATCTTCATCTACTTCGATCCTAATGCAACCACCAAAATGAAAACCTAATTTGATAAGATTGAAACCTTTTATATATACATATATAAAAGGTTTTCAGTAAGCATTGCATTGAAAAGGGTAGTGGGCATAGCTATTTGATTCCAATTTTGAGGCAAGGATAGATACACCATTAATGATTCAAAGCAAGTTTTCTTGTAATATATAAGGTTTCATCACAATATATGGTCACAAATTTAAGACATCTCCAATGGTAATTTCTATTTTTCTATTTTCATCTTATGTGTCAATATTATTTTATAATATTTCTATATCTAATTGGCAATATATTCACCTAGGTAGAAAATGATAGAAAAGATAGTCTCCAATGGTAATTTTTATTTTTGTATTTCTTCTTTATTTGTCACTTATTTAAGAAGAGAGAGAATTAGTGGATTTTAAAATACCCAATAAAAATGTGCCATGTTATATAGGGAATTTCTATCACCATTTCTACATGTAAAAATGGTGATAGAAATTACCAACGTGAGTCACCTTCTACATTACATAGAAATGGTGATAGAAAATACCATTAGAACATATATTTTTTATTTGGCTTTTCTATTATAGAAATTTGGTTGGATAGAAATCACCATTGGAGATGGCCTTATATATTTACAACTAGGATTATGGATTCAGCCGTGCTCACATCTTCACATTTACGGCGACGGCGGCGGCTATGTATTCAAGGATTGACTATCTGTATTCTAGGAATTTGGGTGAAGGATTTCTAACATGTTCTAGAGAGAGAATATAATATAATTAGGTCATTCCATCGCATTCGCAGAGCAAATGCTTAAAAGATAGTTGGCGCCATTGCCATACTTTAATACTCCCTCTAACACTCTCTTTCAAAAAATACATGTTTTATTAATGTCACACACCACCTTTATATTTAATCATTTATCATTAATAACTTATTTTATACTTAATCATTTATCATTAATAACTTATTTTTATTACCCTCTATTGAATAACACCCAATAAAAGCAAAATCCTCCAATAATAAAACAGAGCATGGCAACCTACTTACTCTTTTTACTTTAATTCTCATCCATTTCCTTCGCTCTCTACATTACCTTGTAATTTTGAATATTAAAGTTGTTCTTTTTCTTTCTACAAAGAAAAGGTAGAATATTGAAAACTCATTTCGAATAGTATAGCACTTTGTTCGTCTCTCTCGACATCTAAGTTGTTGTTTATAATTTTTCGGCAAAACTCCAGCAAAAACAAACACATCCACTTGTTGATTGAGGTGCTTTTCATTGTACTTGGTCCTACATAACCGAGTACAATGGAACTTCTTAGTTCTTTGCCGCTTAACACGCCTTCTTGGGATGAAGGTTTACTCGGTTGGGAAGGGCCGAAATAGGTCGATTCACTTGGTTTTATAAACCTGAATGATTACACCTTCTTTGGCTCGGTTGTGAAAGGCCAAGGAAGATGACAACATTCGCTCTTAAGGGAAAGATTTTGGCCAATTCATTCGATTGGTTCTTTGAAAGTCTCACTGGCATGACACTTGTTTTTGAGAAACCGAGGCAAGGATGTGCATTCGGCTTCACACCGCCGAGTCCTTCCTACTAACCCAATTATCTTAAGTCGAGCAAACATTCATCAGGGATGAAGAACGTAGGACTATCTACAGCAAACATTGATTTAGTAAAAACTCCCATAAGATGTTTACTCCAAAGGATGTGCATTCAATGGTGTAAAGCCGAAGAAGGTTCAATCCATAATGGCTTGAGCGAGGAAGAAGAGAGGAGGAAGAAGAAGCAATGGGAGGGAGAAGACACAATGGAAGAAAAGAGGAGAAGAAGAGAGAGTGGGAAGAATCTGTGCCTTTTTTTGGTTGTTAATTGCTTCTTTTAATTATTATTATTATTAATGCTACTAATTAATGCAACTTAAAGGTGGATGACTATTGAGAGTAGAAAAGAGTAAAATATTATACTTGGATAGTATTATAAAAAACGGGAGTGATAGAGAAATATTAGTTGAATGACAATAGCCCTACCCAAAAGATAAGAATAAAAATAAATATTTAACTAGAAGCGAAGACTTAAACACATCTCTTAGGAATTTTTTTTGAAAAAAAAAAATTAGCCCAACCTTTTCCTTCACTCAGCTCAGCCCACTGCTGCAATTTAAATACACCTTTGCCCTTTTTAATTCTAATCTAGTATAATAATAACTTTATTATTCCAAACGGCAACGAGAAAAACTCCCGTCAACCACTCACACGGTGAACTACTTCATTCTATTTGTCTGTATTTTAATTTTTAAATTTGTATACGATTAAAGTTAATTTTTTATTATTACTTAATTATTTGTTTATGTGTATAACTGTTTATATTTACATCTAAATTATTAAATTAACACACAAATATAAGTTAAAATATTATGTTAGTGACTATTGTTTAAAAGTGTCTTCAAATTCTATTAGTCAAAAAAATATATTTTTCTTGTTATCTAATTTTGTCTCTAACTTAGCTCCCCCTTCATAAAATTCTGGATTTGCCCTTATATTTTAGCCTATCAATTATAAAAAAAATTACACTGCAAAAGTGTAAAATATACACTAGTTTATACAATTTGTGTCATCCCAAGCATCAATGGTATGGAATAACACACATTTTGTCGCCGCAATGTTAGGAAAAAAAATTCAAAACTTTTGGATGATAAAATGATTGTCGCCCCATGACTTAAATGCTCAACTCTTATTGGTTGGCATTATATTTTTTAGGCGACACACTATGTGTAGCCCAAGAAAATTTTGGGAAAAAAATACATGGGCGATATATGTGTGTCGCCCAAAGGATGACAGATTACAACGACACACATTGTATCATGTAGGGTAAGTTTAACTTAATTTTAGCATTTTCACTACATTATTAACATTTTCTATGTTGGGTGGAGATGAAAATGCACCACTTTTGACCAATTTTTTTTTTAAAAGTATAAGAATATAATGGTTAAAAATATACATGTTATGGTGTGCATTAGTTCTACAATATTAGATAAGTTTTATACACATATTATGTAACAACCCGGTACCACCTCAATACGATATTGTCCGCTTTGGATTACCCTCTCACGGCTTTGTTTCTAACTTCAGAGTTTTAATGGGATCCGAAGCCAGTGAGGCCCCAAAAGGCCTCGTACTTAATTAGTGACCAACTCTTACTTATATGGGTCTCAAGGAATCCCCCACTTTTCGATGTGAGATGCCCCCCTTTGAGCTACACTTCCTTACTTCCAATAGAGTACTCATCACTCGTAGAGCATCACATATTAAGATGTCACATTAAAGTTAAAATACTTACACTAATAATATATACACAATAAACTCTCACACACAAATAATTTTGTCTATATTAAAAATATCATAACTTAAAGTAAAAAAATTGAAATTTAATATTAAAAATGTACTAATCAAGACGAATCCATCTTGACTATAGAATTATTATATTATAAAACACTATTTTTGATCAAAACCTTCTCCAAAAAGTATAAGAATTTAATGGTTAAAAATACATATGTTATAGTATGCATTATTTTTACACCTTTAGATGGATTGTTTTTGACCAAAACTTTCTCCAAAAAATATAAGAATCTAATAGTTAAAAATACACATGTTATGGTATGCATTAGTTTTACACCTTTAGATGAGTCTTATACATATATTAAGATATCACATCAAAGTTAAAACACTCACACCAATAATATATATACAATAAACTCTAACACAACAATGATTTTGTCAACATAAAAAATGCCATAACTTAAAATAAAAAATTCAAAACTTTCTATAAAGATTTAATATTAAAAATTTACTAATCAAAATCAATCAAATAAGATCCATCTTGACTATAGAATTATTTAATAACATTTAAGGACGTTCTTCTATATTCGTGCATTATTAGTCATTTCAGTCTGTCATTTTTTGGAGTGTTGACGATACATTAGTCCAATTTATGGACCATTTTCAAATGATACTGACATATGTGGTTGTATTATTTTCACATATGAACTTGAGATTAATTATTTAAAAAATTATTTTTTCGATATTAAAATAAGATCAAAAAATATGATTAAAAGAATCTTTAAAAAATTAAAAACAAATTAGCCTAATTTGGTCTATTTTTAATTTTTCCAGTATGAAGATATATTAACCCCTTGGCTATTCAAAACGTTAGATTAGGCTACACAATGTGCTCAAAATAGACTAAATGATGTTTATCGATTTAGATTCATTACATGTTACTCTTTTTTATCTTATTGTCGAATCTTATTTGTTTCACCGTGTCGGATGACACGAGTATATCCTAATGATAAACAAAATAGGGAGTAACTTTCATTTTGATGTTAACATAAGGGGCAAACTTAAAAAAACACATTTTTTAATAGCAAATAGGATTTGGCCAAGATTCTGAGGGTATGTTTAATCGGACCCAGCGCATTTAACACGTTAGCGAATAGACTAAGTTTTAGGATTAATCCAATTGTTTTTGGTTTTAGCCCAAATTCAATTTTTTTTCCTCTAATATTTTAGCTTTTTTTAGAATAATCTAACTAAATTATTCTTATTGAATGTTAAGGTCTTGCTATCTCCTTCATTATTGCCTAGAATATAATAAAATTAATAATATATATTTATCATTAGCTATAATACAATTAATAATAGATCTTTATAACAATTGCATATATATATCCACCAAGATTTCTTTTTAATTTTTTTTTAAAAAAATACCTAAACATATTTTCCTTCCTTGAAATCATAATACCAAAAGCAAAATTTTACCATTTTGCTTGCTAGGGCTTTTAACTATATATCTTGAAATTACCTTTGATAAAATGCAACTACCCATTTAATTAGTATTACACTAGATTTTTTCTATCTTTTATAAAATGAATTGTTCCTCTAGATTGAGTTATAGGATGAACTGCAAGGTATGCCCTACCAAGATGTAACAATATGCTTGGATGTTACAAAAAGGGATAAAAAAATAAAGTATTTAAATAGAATATCACAATTTACGTTGGTTATTATTTTCTGATCTTTTTACAAGTAATAAGCACACAAGATTCTCTTCGAGTAATTTGAAAATGTGTATAACATCTTTCGAAATAATTACTTAGTCATACTACATTACTACCATCTTACATAATGTATTTTGATTATTAATCGGTCATCGATATTGTTGTTTATTAATAACAAAGTTACTTTGTCCGTGCAGATGTTTAGATACCCACATTTTGGATATAACATATCTAGAGTGTCGCTTGAAAGATCAATTCAAACATAGTGTATTCGTTTGTAGAAATATTGTAAGGTGCACAACTTACACAATAGTCAAATTATAAGGTTATCTTAACTTCATACTTTTTAAAAGATATCAAATACTTAATATGTTTGTTAAATGCACTTCTTAGAAGGGAGATTTTGTTTCTGTTCACTATATCTTGCAGCTAATCCACTTTTAAATCACAAAAATTTTGAACAAAGTTTTATAATATTACCCTTTTTAAAATTGATAAGTATATCCACCAATTAAAAATAAATTATAATTGTATCAATTTAGATTCCATTTTAATTAAGTTTCCTAATCCAAATATAATTCCTTTTTAATTTATTTCATATTACCTTTCAAAAAATTTCAAACAGTTTTAAGGCTACGACATACAAATCGTTTTAGGGCTACGATATAAAGATAACTGTGCGCGTGGATTGATTTAAAAATATAAGTACATATTTTTTTGAAGAACAATATAAATGCTAATATCACTATTTAAGGATATAATAATGAAAATTTTTTTGCCAAAGAGATAATCGAATAATACTTTGCAACATGAAGAAGACTCTACAGTAAAATGGATAAATGCGGCATTGGAAGTTGAGAAAGAAGTAGGTATTAATGTTGAGGAAGGTTTATTTCCATCGCATTAGCAGAGATTGCCTGTTCAATGGTATGTTCTTTTTCGTTTTGCTTATGAATTTATACTTGAGATTATATTCTTATTTGAAATTTGATAGAAGAACATAAAGTCGAATACAACATTACAAACTTCAGTAGAACTTAAGTTAATATATGTTGACCTTTAAGTCATTAATCTTGTTTTGATAATAACAATATATTTAATCTTGTGTAATTTAACAAAGTTGATGTTTTAAGTGATAGCCACTATAAATGATTTCATGAGGACGAAATCAAAAAGCCGGAAAATAGATCATTCACCCACACAAGTGTATTCTTTCAATGCCTCATACCTCACACAACTACATGATCGTTGCTCTACCAAAAGGATCTTTCTACAAGAACAAGAGCCAAGGAAGGAAATAATTAAAGTCACAAACAAAGCTTTAGAAGATTCAAAAGATCATATTTGAGTGAGTAACGTTATTGTAAAGATTCATATTTGATTTCAATTTATAGCTCTTAATCTCCTTATCCATAAAGATTGATCAAATTCAAATTGAATTAAAAACTCTTGAAAAACTACATACTTACAAAAACCGTTTTTCAAATAAATTCATAATTAACACAAATGATCATATTTTATATTTTCCCAAAAATAGGTTTCTTAGGAACATATTTTTGTAGTCCCCATAGCATTAAAATTGTTTTTGGAGTTAAATTAAGAAAATGTAAAAATTGCATTTTTGGACTGATGAGCAGCAGCCATCAGTCGACTAAGCAGAGAGGCTCAGTCGACTGATGCTTGCTCAGTCAACTAAGGAACCCTGCTCAGTCTACTGATGCTTCAAAAACTAGCCGTTGGATCTTTGCTAATTGTGCATTTTTGCCTTATTAATCTATTAATCCACTACAAACGGCTATAAGCTTTCTCAAGCTATATATATGAGGTTTTTGACTCATTTTTAAACAACTTGAATCATCTACATACATCGTTATCTATCTACATTCATTCAAAGATTCAAGAACTTTGTTTTTAATCAATCATTCTTATTTTGAGCTAAAAATTGTTGATCAATATTGATATCTCTTAGTGTGAGGTTCATTTGTAATTTGATATACACGAGAGCTATTGTACATTGGTGTTTGTCACCAAAACTTGTTCAAATCATTTTTGTGAGAGGTGTATCTCATAGAATTAGCAAGAGGGATTTTTTGTGAGAGTATTGAGGGTGTTTCAATACTTGTAAAAGTGTGTGAGAAGAATACACTTATAGTGGTTTGGTTTTCACCCGGAAGGAGATCGGTTATAGTGAAAATTCTCGATGAACTAACCGAGCGCGGAGTAGGGGAAACAAGCCGAACCGTGTGGACAAACAATCTTCGACTTTGATCGGTTCTATCTTTCTATCTCTTGCTTTATTATATTGTGCCATTTGTTTATTGTGCTTGGAATTATCTTTGTCATTGATTGCTTGATAAATATAGACATAATATTTTTAAATTGATTTTAAAAAATACGATTAAATTTCAAAAACCCTATTCACCCCCCTCTAGGGTATTTTCCGACCTACAATATCTAATGTCGAATCTAAAACTAATTTGTTGTCCCAAAATAATAATAATAATTTTTTATTTCGTTTAAACTTAAGAAAATATGTTATATTTTTTTAGGATCCTAAGCTATCCACCCCGAAGAAATTGATTATTTCAAAAATTTTATTTGTGTTACAATCGGTTAAAAGGATGTCGATGATGTACCGATGCAAGAAGTGAAAAATAGTAGACCTATGGGATAAGATTGTACTCAATTTTTTTTTACAAAAGAAGTGAATATTTTTTAAATCAAATGTTAAATTATAACTTGTATTCTCAACACAAATGCACGAGATTTATTATATTCCAATTAATGCAGATTTTTGACTCAGGAGATGATTTAAAGTAATCGTGTAAAGCTGTTGGTAGAGCTTGTAGGGTGGTTGTTAGCGTAAAAAAATCGAAGTTTCCAAGGTTTGGTCACAGAGAGAGAATAATTTATTGGTGCGAAAGAAGTGAGTCTTATGAAGGAAAACACAGGAAAGATTCAATTAACCTTAAAAAGTAAAAAAAAATACAGAAATAAAGAAATATGGATGTCCATTCCTACTGAAAGGGGAAAATCTTGAAGATGCCGACAATTAAAAATTAAAAGTTGTATGTGGTAGGCATAACTACCCTATAGATGATAAAATAACCTTTTAAGGGCATTTATATGTCGATAGACTCTCAAAAGTAAGGAGCAAATTGTTGCAGACATGTGTGCGTGTGGAGTTAAACTTAAAGAGATACTTCGTGTACTAAAACAACAAAATCCCAAAAATGCTTATACTATTACAGCAGTATACAATTTTAAAGCGAAGCATTGAATGCTCGAAAAGCAAGGAAGAACACAAATGTAACAGTTGATGCATATTTTAGATCAAAATAAGTATGTAGAGTTTTATAAAAAGGATGAGAACACATATAAGATTACGAATAAGTTCTTCGGCCATCCATATTTCATGACTCTTGTTAAGTGTTTCCCCCATGTGCTGATAATGGATTGCACATATAAGACAAACCGGCATAGCTTACTTCTACTAGAGATTGTTGGATGTTACGTCGACCGCCAAAACGTTTATTGTTGCACATGCGTACCTTCACACGAGAATGGAAAATAATTATAGATGGGCTTTAGAATGTTTAAGAGATATTCTTCCACCAGGTAATCCTACAGTTATTGTAACTGATTGTGATATGGCATTGATGAATGCAATTAAAATCATATTCCCTAATGCTTCTTACATGTTATGTACCTTTCACATCTCAAGAAACGTTGAACAACATGTGAAGGAAAACTTTACAACTAAGAAATTGTGGAACTTATTCATTCAAGATTTTCATGATATGATAAAGTCTTATACTGAAGAAGAGTACATGCAATAAGAATGTTGACAAATTCTGGAAGAAATATAAAAGTACAAAGATCTTCTACGTATATTAATTGCACTTTGTTGAAGTACAAAGAGAGGTTCGTAGTTGCATGGACAAATAAGATTTTACATTTTGGCAATGTTACAACAAATAGGGTCGTATCACAGCACGCAAGTTTGAAAAATATTTAGGTTCATCACGAGGTGACCTTGTAAACAATTTGAATATGATTGTCAACCTCCTCATATCACAACATGTTGCTGCTAGAGCTTCTTTTTGTAAATCTCTAAGCTCTAACTTGCACGTTCATCAAATATCTGATTTTAACAGTTTGAGATACGATATTATATCTTTGTGCTTATAAGATTTTACAATTCAAATGTGAAGGTTTTAGAATTCTCTTATTTGCCATTCACCAAAAATGGATGAAACTAAATGAAATACCTGAAGAAATTCCACGTTATGTAATTGATCCAGAGCAAGAAATATCTCTCTTCTAAATGAAGTTTGATGAAGCAACCAATGAGCAAAAAATTAAGTTATTGAAGGTTATATAGGAGGTAATTATACTTGTGCTACTCTTTGAATATTTTAATTACTTGTATTACTTAGTTTCAATATTCAAAATATATTTCAATATTGGTATTATAACTATATATTATATTTTATCTCTTAGGCAACAAATCATGCACCAACAAATATGGTACCACTGGCAATGAAAAAGTTTCCTAAATGAAGGCCAACAAAGAAGCAGAGGAAAATTTCACATACAAAAGAAAATATGGGATCCATCTAGTTTTGTGTACGCAAAAATATTTAGAAGAAACAGATGTTGTGTTCACTGGGATTCAAAATTTCAGTGAAGGCAAAATAGGTAAACATATGAGAAAGAATAAGGCAAAGAATAATAAAGAGAAAACAATGTTCTTGGACTTAAACAAGCATCACTATTTCTCTTCACTTTTGGAGTTGTTCCATCAAATTATTAAGGATCATGTCCTCGAAAGGTTTCAAAGAATTTCCCACAGATGGGCATTGTGGCTACATGTGTTGTGCAGATTTGCTAAATCTTGATGTTGATAATGCATGGATGGTGGTCAAAAGAAACATGTTATTTGAGCTAAGTAAAAAATCAGGAGTTATACACGGGAATTATGGGAGGTGAAAAAGGCTATCTGAAGGTTTCAAAAGCTTTAGATTATTTTGAAGTGCATAATGTCCATGTTAAGTATTGGATGCAACTTCTGGACATGGGTTGCACATTTGCATCAGCATTTAATTGTAGTGCATTTCATATATAGTATAAATGTGTTGTGCGATATGATTAATTTAATAATTTTATGTACATAACTAACTTTTTTCATGTGTTTAAGGAGACACTATTGATCAAGTAGTTCTTTGTTCAAGATAAGTGAATTGTATTTAAGAATGCATTTCAATGTTTAAAATGTAATTTGGGCCTAGAGCATTGCCCCAAACTCCCAATTCGATGCGCTTACAATTTCCAAGAAAAAAAAATTCTTTTGAGAGGCAAAATATAAGAATATTCACAACTAATATAATAGTTAAGTGAACTTTAGCGTAAACATCATACATTACATACACTTATCTAGACATAAAAATGAATGATACCTCGTATATGCAATATTTAAAACTGGGAAATGTAAAAAGTAGTTTATATCAAAAGTAGCATTTTCCAATCAAAGTTTCCCCTAAAATGATTTGAAAATGCCCCAATGGGGTTGAGCTTGCATCACTGCCACCCTCGAACTCTTATTTGAAGATTTGCTTTTACTCTGTTTCTGTCATACTCCATCACTATCCTACCACCTTCGAGCTCTTTTTCGAAAACTTGCTTTCGCTCTATGTTCATCTTGTCATACTTATATTAACATTCCCTAAGGGATTAATCAGCTATCCTGTCAAACTGTTACTAACGGTGTTCGAACCTTGCCTACTCCTATAAAAGTAATGAAAATTGGAAGAAGATATAAAGGAAACATATAATTCTCCATCTCTTTGTCTCCTCTGTATACACACATATATTTTTACTCCAATGTTACTAATATTTAATCCTCTCACTTATTTTTAATTTTAAAAGGAAACATGTCAATGAGAATACAAAGTCCTCGATAATAATTAAGCAATGTTTGTTCTTTATATTTTGGGTTTCCACACAAAACAATTTTTTAATTTATTAAATTATGAAAAAGACATTTAATGTTTACATTATACAATAAACACACATTTCATCAAACGATGTAATAACACTTTGCTGACTCGTTGAAAAAATCCCTAATAAGTAAAAAAAGAATTGCAAAACAAATAAACTTCCAGCAATTCTATTATAAAGTGAGAATATGAAAAAGGATAAATTAAAATTTAATTTAACTAACATAAAATATGAATCTAAAGTGTCCTCGTACCCAAAATATTACGTAAAACAAGTTATGCGTACGTTTAACAATTTGCACGTAGGGGTTGGTGAAAATGAAAAGATAAGATTTTAATTCCAAGAAAACACACGCCCCTTTTATAGAATAAAATACAATTCAGTGCACCCTAATGGTTTGCGATGTTGTTAGCCTGTTAGGCTGAAAAAAAAGATTCATGACCACTCAAATCAGATGCGAACCATTGTTTAATTTTATTAAAGGTTCATTTATCTTTCGGCCCTCTTTTATTAATCTATATCTTTTTGGCACTTAAAGTTTATTTTAATTTCCTTTAACGTCTATTTAGATGATTTTCATCTCGTCAAACTCTTGATACCCTTTCTCAATACAAAAAATACTCACGTACCTAGATTTAAATGAAACTAAAACCATCTTCGCATGGCCATATCTTAGTCGATTTATATTTAAATGATATAATTCACATACAATTGAAAAGATCTTGCAATATGGATTACATATATGCTAATGATATTCAATAATACGCATTTTATATGTCTCTAAATCACTGTCAAAATTGTGAAAAATTTCACATTTTTAGAACAAATTTCACAAAACTTGGGCATGAGTTTTCTCTCAATTTATTCAACGAACTTTAACCAAATTATAGGAGGTGAATCCATACATGCAAATGATAAAATTCTTGTCAAAATTTTATTTAATAATTCCTCTTAAAATAAACAAAAAAAAATTGCACTATATAGTGCATGTATTGCACATAATTAGTTCCTCTTCTTGTATGGGTTCACCTTTTAAAATTTGGTTAAATTTTGTTCGATAAATTGAGAAAAAAACACTTGCTTAAGTTTTGCAAAATTTGTTCTAAAAACGTGATTTTTATCACAACTTTAACATCAATTTAGAAGTATATAAAATACTTATTATTGAATATTATTAATATAGATATAATTTATGTTATAAGATCTTTTCAACCATACGTAGTATTGTTAGGACGTGAACTGAGTGATATATATATGAATATAATTTTTTTTTTTTATTTAAATCAATGCACATGGGTTTTTTTAGAATTAAAAAATGGCGTTAACTAGGGAAGGATGTAGAGCATGCCTGGGGGTATGTGCCCCTTCCTAACACTATGTGTAGAGGAATTTTGCTTTCAAAAAAAATTAAAAAATACCCTCCATTCCTTCATATATCTCAAGAATGCCCGTGATTGCATGTAATTAATATAATTTAGGGGTTAGCACGCTTTCAAATTTTCCAATTCCTGTTGTTTCTACCATTTAAATAGTTTACTTGAACAACATTTTTATTCTACTATTTAAAAGTTTTTAAATATTTGAAGTGTCATCGTATATTTTTTTAAAATATTAATGTGAAATATTGGAATATTTTTTCTTATACACTATTTATTAATGTTCAATGTGTGGCCTAATTAATTTTTTTGGCTCCGTCCCAAATGTTAATGATATGACTGGATGGAAACTCTCCAAATGGATGTTAAAGGAGAATTAATGTAAATTTTAGATGCTAAACGAGAATTCAAATAAAAAAAGGAAAAATCTATTTACACTACAAAAATTCTTTAAAACCACCGCATGCTTTAAATTACCACAAAAGTACACACAAATTTTGAAAACACCACTAGATACACTACATACTGAAAATTACTACAAAAAAATACACAAAAACTCTTAAAACACTATTAGGGGTAGTTAAAATAAATTAAATTTTTTCTCTCTCTCTACGATATCTTTCCTTACTCTCACTACAATTTTTTTGTATTTTCTCAAACCCATCCAAACTCTTTCTCACCACAAATAAATCTTAATTGGATGTGAAAAATGCATGATAGAATTTTTAATATTGGCCAAAATTACGGTTTGAGCCATGAATTTCAAATTCAAATAATAAAGGATGTAAGAAGAAAATAGGGAAACATTTCGGTACAAAACTTCGGGACAACATTGCCAAGTATGTAACATTTGGTCTGCGATATTCTACCGATCTAATATATTTTAGTAATAATTGGCACAAAATTGCTGAATTTGTATTCCAATGTTTGGCCGACATTGATTTAGTATACATATGATCAATTTTGAGCGAAATATGATTAATTTCAATTGAAACTTGAGTGTCGATATTGATATTATGGCTAGCATTTAATGAATTTAACCCAAAAGACAAGTCCTACATTATATAATATAACATTTAAGAAAATATAAAGCCAAGGAAAAACTAGGGAACACATTGCCAAGAACTTGCACCTTTGACAATATTGCACTGAGTATAATTGAATGTCTTGATAACTGGTTGCCATATATGTCCTATTTGTCTACAACGAGTTAACAAAAACGTTTTATTTTATCGCCTTTTTGTGACAGACAATGATATTCTTAATACATCACAAGATTCTTCTTAATTTTATTATAAATTAAACATTATATTTTTGTACTTGACATATCACACACACTTTTTAATTTTACAACAAAAAAGTGTGGGATGCGTAATTATTAATTTTTTACTTTTTTAACATGGGGTAGTTTTAAAAAATAAAATAAAATAATTGTAGTATAAATAAAATCTCCCTAAATATATGGGGAGCTAAAAGTAAATAGACAAAAACAAATTATTACAAGGGGTTTCTTTTTAAAGGACAAATACCACTCTCTTTTTTCAACCAAGGACATCCTTTTTATTGCATTTGCTCGAAGGACAACTTTAGAAATAAGGACAAGATATTAATTATTTTTATTATTTGAATTAATTAAGCTAGATTCCAATATTACCCTTTTAAAGATAAATACAAGGAAATAAAAAA
Source organism: Lonicera japonica (assembly GCA_021464415.1). Classification (NCBI taxonomy): domain Eukaryota; kingdom Viridiplantae; phylum Streptophyta; class Magnoliopsida; order Dipsacales; family Caprifoliaceae; genus Lonicera; species Lonicera japonica. Next base: position 1,184,014 of record CM038466.1, read on the forward strand.
TACAATTTAATTGGGAATTTAAATAAGGAAAATAAATTAAAAAAAATTGGAATCCAATTCAAACACATATCGCAAGAAGATACACAAAATCAAAAAAATTCAAACCAATTCAAATACATATATTTCAAACAATAAGATAAACACAAAAATTATTCAAAAAAAAAGTCAAAGCATGTAAATATCTCAAACCAAGCAAACATAATATGAGATTGAATCCACAAATATATCTAATCCACAATTCTCCTATAGTAGTAAGCAGACATATTAAGTTACTTATTTCTAATTAATTTTTTGGTAGACATATTAAGTTGCATTCTTCTAATTAATTTATGGCGAACATATTAAGCTGCATATTTTTAATTTTTTGCTAGGCATATTAAGTTACATTTTTTCAATTTTCTGTCAAGTATATTAAGTTACATTTTTTTTAATTTTCTGCCAGACATATTAAGTTACACTAATATTTCAATTTTTTGGCAAAGATATTAAGTTACATTTTTTTTAAAATTTTTTTGGCTGATATAATATAAAATAGGAAGACATATTAAGTAACATTTCTTCACTAAATGGTACAGATCAGTTCATCGTTTGTTTTTTGTGGTACAAATTACACTTAAAATGTCGTTTCGAGTACCTCTGTAAAGATAAAACCATTATTTTCACAATTGCTCATATCACATCATATAGCATCTACAATTATATCGGCACTAACTGAAATTAAATGGAAATTTCAGTGGCTATTCTTCAAGAAAAAGAACACTCATATCAAGAAGCAACACAAATTCATTGGAAACTTACTTTTTAAAGAACATTAATAATAATAATCTTGAAAGAAGGAAGAAACCACGTAATACTCTAAGGGCCTTCAAATCCACTTGTTTGATCAAAATCTTCTTAAATCAATAACTACCCTCAATATTTAATTTGCTTGACTTGACTAGGATCATCCTTATTTCTTCCACCTATTCTCAAAAGTGGGAAACGAGGAGAAATTTCCAGTTTTTATAAAGAGATCAACAATTGCAAGTCTAGTCAAAGATTCGTATACAGCACGAATTTGGAAATTTTCTTTTGGAAAAATATAGATCCTTTTCTCTTGGAACGGGGAGTAATAATAAATTCAAGATAGAACCACCTGAAAAATCGAGTTTAAACCTACACAAATAATTAGCAACGATAACAAATCTGCCAAAAAATAAAAGGGTAAAATATGTAACATACCATAAATAAGAAAAAGAAGGTCTTTATAAAAAATAAACAAATTTTCTAAAAACAGAAAGATGGTCCTTTAAACATAAATGTCCTGTAAACTAACACAAAAAAAATATTCGTGTCCTTTACACTAAGGACAACACCATCTTTGCCCTTAATTGTTATTTTTTATTTTAGGATAAAAAACACTAAACCCCCTCAAACTATCACTTTTTTGTACTAAATCCCCAATATTCTAAAAGTGACACTAAATCCCCTTAAACTATTAGATGTTATCACTTAACCCCCAAAATTACATAAATGTTCTTGTAGAAAGTTGGGTAAAAAACACTAAACCCTCTCAAACTATCACTTTTTGACATTAAACCCTTCTAAATTATCACAACTTGACACTTTACCCCATAATTTATAAAAAACTTTTTGACATTAAACCCCTCTAAATTATCACAACTTGACACTTTACCCCATAATTTATAAAAAGGCATTTATTTATGATGGTATTTATGTAATTTTGAGAGTTAAATGATAATATCTACTAGTTTAAGGGAGTTTAGTGTCACTTTTAAAAAATGAAAGGTGTAATGTAAAAAAATGATAATTTGAGAGGAATTAGTATTTTTTATCCCTTTTATTATTACAAAATTGCAGCAAACGGGGGTAGAACATTGTGGGATTGCGTTGTTAAGTAGCTCCTAAACAACTGTGAAACCATAAGTAACATCATATCATATCATATATATATACACATAGTAGTATAGTAAAACAGCTAACACATTGAGGTCAATATCGTAATCTAACTTGCATTCATCCCTCACCAAAACGTTCAAATACAGAGTGACAGAAGTGCAAAGTTAAGGAGGAGAGCGACCTGCAACAACCTTTCCCCCGAAAGCATTAATGCGCGTCTCCACCCCTAATTAAACAACTCCAATAGGCCCACTCTCTCTTACCCCTACCATTTTGTTTTGGGGAAATCAAAGTGTACACACAGTGAGAGAGAGAGAGAGAGAGAGAGAGAGAGAAACAATTTATATATTTTTACCGCTAAAAGTGGCGCTAAATGTGGATGGTAAGAAATTCCTGTCAAATCATCATCATCATCATCATCATCATCATCATCATCAGCTAAATATAGCAAAATAGAATAGAATAAGATAACTCCCTTCCTCTCTCTCTCTCTCTCTCTCTCGTTTCTCCCCTTTCATTCAATTCAATTCAGTGGTTGCCACTTACCCTTGTATTCATTTTAAGGGGCCTTTTGTATTGTGAACATTTTTATTTTATTTTATTTTCATTAATTAATGTCTGTTTTTGTACGGCTGGGTTGAATATTATCCATTTTATTTTTTATTTTTAGGGGTGGGTTGGTTTGTTTTTTAGTCTGTCTTTTTTACATTTACGAGAATGTGTAGTTGATAGATAGATCTATATGATGTGAGCCAGACCACCCTCCTCGATCGCCCTCCTGGGATCTGGATTTCTTGGTTCTATCTCTCTCCTTTTGGAGAGGAGAGGAGACCACACCCCCATCCTCTCTCTCAATTCAATTCAATTGCGGGGAAGGAATTTAGAGGCATAATTCGTTTGATTGATTGTGATATAGTTTTGTTTTTAGAGTGATAATAATTATTATTATCATTTATATCTAAGAGTGGGATTGGGGTTGTTCTTCTCATTTTTCTCTTATAGATTCCCCTTCCTTCCCTCCCTCCCTCCGTCTATTCATATATATATATATATAATAAATACCAAAAGAAGCAGGTGGAGCAATTTATCTGTTTTTTTAACAGACAGATGACTTGCTTTTCTTGCATGAGTTCTCGCCGAAAGGATGTCACCAATTACGACGAGGATATTACCCTTCAAGCGCCCGATTCTTCTGCAAGTGGGAGGGGGAAAACTTATGGGGAGGCCACTGGTAAGAATATCTCCATCTTTCTTTTCTAATTAATTATTGAATTAATTTGAAATTGTGCTATCTATCTATCTAATTTAATTGCTTTGTTTGGGTTCTTGGCTTATCATGCAGTGTATGGAAGGAGAACAAGTTCTTTTAAAACAAAAGGGAGGGAAAGTAATAGCAATAAGGGCGGCAATGTACAAGCACGTAGCTACACATTCCGCGATCTCGCCACAGCAACCCAAAACTTTAGAGAAGCTAATTTGATTGGAGAGGGGGGTTTTGGAAGCGTTTACAAGGGCCGTTTAGAATCCGGACAGGCAAGTCCGTTCATTTTTATTTTTGTTTTCTTCACTCTTTTTACCTTTTTCCAGATTTTAATTATCAGACCAGAATTGTTGTACATTGTGCTGATTTCTGCTAAACCTTCTACCTTTTTAATCTGTTTGTTCAAATATGTTTCGAAATTATATGCTGACAATTGGATTTTCATTATCAGATTGTGGCTATAAAGCAACTCAATCTTCAAGGCCTTCAGGGAAACCAGGAATTCATTGTTGAGGTTCTTATGTTAAGTCTGCTTCATCACCCCAACCTCGTCACCTTACTTGGGTATTGTACCGATGGAGATCAGAGACTCTTGGTTTATGAGTACATGCCGATGGGCAGCTTGGAGACCCACCTTTTTGGTAGTTCTCAACATCTATATCTTGTCTTTTATGGAATTAAATACTTTATTTTGATTCTTTATCCTTGACATCAGTTTCTCTCCTTCGGTATTTTGTAGAAACACTTAAGCTCTTCTCCATGCTCTTGCCTTTTTGATTCATCTAAAATTTATTTGAAAGCTTATCGGTTTTGGTTGTCTAAGATGCCTGGATGTTGATTACTTGATTCCACTAGTAGGGTGATCAATGGATTCCAATTTACTTCCATCTTACAGGGTGTCTTTTCTAATCATGTTCCGACAAATGTGTGAGTAAAGCTTGTCAATTTCAAAACCTGTTAAGACAGCGGTTGCTTCATCTTATTTCTTTACAGTTTGTTTTGACTCGTTTCAAGTGTCATTCCAATATAGCCTCCAATGTTCTTCAATCTGGGCATCTGGCAAAGAGGAACAATAATGTTTGGATCATTTACATAGTAAGATACTGACGAGTTGTACAATCCATAAGCTTGTGAGAGTACACTTCACATGTAACCTTTTGTATATATGTAATAATATGCATGTGTGTGTGCGCACCTTTGGACATTTGACCATAACTTCTGTTACCGATTATTGCACCATCATGATTTGGTTTTGTTTTGCTAGTTTTTCGTGTACTAATTTTGCTGTTTCATCTGTTCCGGAGGATATGGCTGACTTGAAAATAAATTATACAATGGCGTGCCTAGCTTGAAGCAACTGAAAAACCATTTTACCTGCCCTCATTGCAGCTTCTAACACAAATAAAAAAGCATGGGATGTGGACATGTCTTTGACTTTTCAATGTACTTTTATTTCTTCAAAACGTTTCAGGTTCCCTCTTATGCTAAGCGGCTACAATTATTATGATCATGTTATATTTGGTTCGTTTATGGATGCATTGACTTTGATACATACAAGATGAGATCTTTCATGGTAATAATATTGAATCATTGTTACTTTTTATTTAGAACTCAGAAACAAAAATGAAAAAGAATATAATTTGTTGAATGTGTTAAGCTCTATTCTCAACTTATACGCCGCTTTTTAAGAGCAACATGAATGATGTTTTGCTACCAAAAAGAAAAAACATATGCTGCATACTTGTATGTAAAGGTACATATAATATTAACTTGGTGTCAGAGGGAGTTTCTTTTTCCTCTGTTGTTTGCTTGATGATCCTAGCCATTTATGTGAGCACATATGCTATTCAACTTTTGTTGGGCATCACTGGTAACTGGACATTGTGTTAACTCTGTCATCAGAGAGAGAACCTGATAAGGAGCCATTGGATTGGACCACAAGACTGAAGATTGCTGTAGGTGCTGCTCGTGGCCTTGAGTATCTTCACTGCACAGCAAATCCACCAGTCATTTACCGTGATCTGAAATCATCAAATATATTATTGGATAAAGACTTCAATCCAAAGCTCTCAGATTTTGGACTTGCCAAACTCGGCCCTGTTGGTGACAACACTCATGTTTCAACCAGAGTTATGGGAACCTATGGATACTGTGCCCCTGATTATGCCATGAGTGGCAGGCTCACTTTGAAATCTGATATCTATAGCTTCGGTGTGGTTCTCTTGGAACTCATCACTGGCCGCAGAGCCATTGACTGCACTAAAAAGCAAGGAGAGCAGAACTTGATTGTTTGGGTCTGTTGCTTAATATATTTTTTTTCTATATGGTGTTCTCCCCGTTTTCAGTTTATAGGATTCAATGGTTATAAAAATATGAACAGGTAGCTCCTGCTCCTTTATCGTTTTAACCGTTGGATCACTATTAGTGTGATGAGCTTGTAATATAGACTGACGGGCTGAGATTGTTTTTCCATTTTCTAGGTATGATCTAATCCTGCTTAATATATTCTATTTTTTCCCCTTGATGGCAGTCTCGTCCTTTTCTGAAGGATCGGAAGAAGTTTGTTCAGTTGGTTGACCCACAGCTGCAAGGACGCTTTCCTGTTCGTTCTTTACACCATGCTGTTGCCATTACCGCAATGTGCCTGCAGGAGCAAGCGCAGTTCCGCCCGCTTATTAGTGATATTGTTGTCGCACTTGAGTACTTAGTCTCTCAAGCTGATAGCTCTGATACTTCTAAGGCTGTTGGACCCTTCACTCCCCCACAACCATCACCTTCAACTTCGCATCGAAGCAGCAGCCTCGTTTCTCAAGGACAATACTTGACAACATATTCTTCTGCTCTTTCAATGCCCTGAAGCATACGGCTCTTTCGAAGGTCCCATTGCATCATCGTCATCTTACAAAGTTTGTGTGCAACTTGGCTTCAGGAGGATATTAACACAGCGAGAGGAGACAAAGCTAGCATTCGGCCACTTGCTTTTACAGGAAGCATCAAGTAAGAAAATAGGAAGAGTTTTACTTTAAAAAAAAAATGAAGCATTAGCTTCTCCAATGGGCATTTAAGATTGTTATTCTTTTTTTGTATATTATATCCTGGTAGTGCATGAAATGGACTTATTTTTGTTACCTTCTCAAAGTGCAGGTTGTCGTGCTCGGACGGGATTGGATATCGCGGCTATTCTGTTGTTTCCAGTAGTAGATATATATATAACTTGTAAGTTTACAAAGTGTTTGGCGGTGCAGATACGATTTTATTTCAGTTTGGGAAGAAAAGAAATAAGTTGGAGCTATAAACAAACTTTATGCTCCTTTCGCAGGTGTATTTGCAGGTGGGTTGTAATTATTTCATGTACCCGTGTAATTTATATGCAACTTGCCCGTATATGTCTCATCTCTTCTCTTCTCTCTCTGTCTCCCCATATTATATACTTGCATTTATATATAGCGTGATCCTCTGAAGCAACTTTAGAGGTTCCTGTCAATGGCCACGTGCAGTTATTCGGTTATTTGTATATACTGTGAATATTCTTCCCTAAGGTCTGGTGTTAAAATAATAAAAAGTCTCCATACTGTCAGCCATAAGATTTGGATACAGAAATATTTTTAGAGACATGACGGGGACTCGTTTACATGATGCAAACATATAGAGACGTGTCATTAATATGTTAGTTAGGTGCTTGAGCTTACTTATTGCAATTGCACTTATATTTGTATAAGATCCACTGTGAACCAATAAATGAGCGACTAAAAAGTTGACTCAAATAATGTGGTACTAGTTCAGAAGTGTATTAGTTAATGAGTGGAGTGATAAATATATGTGACGTCTACCAACAAATGAACTTGTAACATATGATTTGAGTTACTTTTTGCAGTACCAGAAATTGAGTCCCCCTTTAGATTTATCGTGCTCCAAAGTCCATGTAAAGCAAGTTTTCAGTGATTCTGCAGATTCGATTTTATGGATTTCGGAGAGTCATGAGTAATATTTTTGTCCACTGGTTTGTTTAGATGAAACTATAATTTAATTTTCTTAGGAAGACACAAGCATGGAATTAATATGCGTAAAGGAAATATAAGAAGATAATATATATAATCTCCAAGCATAAACAAATTTACCAAAAGGAGCGAGCGGAAGCTGCGAGTCCGTTATCGAATTGAGAGAGGGGTTGAAATAGAAGAAAAGGACATAATAATGCATAACTGAACTGAATATATTCTAGTAACTCGAGCCAAGTTAAGCTGCAATAGAATTAGCTTCTTCCGTCTGACGCTGGTGGGGTGGGGATATGTCTTTTGTGAGACCAGGGACCCCAGAATTCATTTGGAGACGTAAAATTATTATTATAATACGCTAACAGAGTTATCGAATCCCACGTACTGCAATCATCTCTCACAATATAGTTTTAAAAAGGTAAGTATTAACAATTTTCCTATCCGGAAACATTTGTTTCTCTACCGATTTAATCTTTTAGAATTTCTAAACAAAAAGGTAAAAAAAAAATAAAAAAACAATAACTTGTTTTCTGGGACCCCTTAATCCAAAATATCAAATCACAACATCTATGGTCTTGAAAAACACAAACACTACGGTGGCATTTTCGATCGTCATTAATTGGAATTGGAGAAAAAAAAATCTCAAAGTTTCATGCAATTGTATATATTGGTTTACACTTTTCGTGGAGTCCTTATCATCACTCCATAATAGTCATCTCTTAAGATGGAGAAACAATGACTTCTGTTTGAGAAGAATGTGTAACCTTCGTCCGTAATAAATTCAAGTCGCCCAATAGAGTAAAATTTGTATTAATTTTTTTTTTTTTCACAAAATCATAGCCCCAAAGCTGGTACAAAGGATCATACAACACGTAGATGGTTGTACCAGCAACTACACGTGTCCAGTGGCATAAATTACCAATGGATTGGTCCGCAGGGTGAGTACCTCTCATTATATGTATAAACCTTACCATCACCATCACCATCACCATCACCCGCAGCCATCAGTGGATTTGCCCTTACCGGTAGTCATCACATAAGTTTTACTGAAACAGAACCCTAGCTAGCTACAATTGTCATCAAACTCGAAACCGCCTGCGCGGTACATGAAAAGAGCCAAGGACCAGACAAGTGCTTCCAAACATTTTAGCATTACTACTCACGAAGTCTCGTTGGATTAGTAACCCTAACTTCTTAGAAGGATGACTTGGTAGAAAAATAATTCCGCTTGTCATAGTCATCATCATTATCAACACACCGCCATTTTTTCAAGAACCAAGCATCCCTCTGCACCAAAACATCTTATTTTGCAAAATCTATGCAATGTAATCTTATTGCATTTGGCTGGCCGGAAACCATAACCCAAACTGGGAGTATGACATTTGCTCCGTTAGATGCTATTATTTCCATCACCTCAGTCTTGTACCCTAAATAAGAATAATTTTTATTTGTTAGTGAAAGGGGTAATTGTTCAGGTTCTTATCTCTAAAGTTTTGCCATTATGCTAGAGTACCAGTTGATGTGGATCTTCAATTTTCTCTTCCCCCAAAAGTGCTTATTGAAAAAAAGATATGAACTCCAGGTATCTTATGAAAGCTTGCCAGCCTTCTGTACACACTGTTGCGCCATAGGTCCACATTGTTGGTCACTGTAGGAACTTGAAGAAAATGCGGGAAGAAGCAGCAAAAAATGGTAATAGGAAAGACAATAAGTCTAAACCATAACCCTCTTGAAATGAGAGAAGTTGATGCAGATCCCACTGAAACTCAATCTAAAACATTGAAAGTTTGTGTATGCTCAGCGTCAGCAGGACAAAGCTCAATCTTTGGTGACGGCCAACATTCTTCAACCAACTATAGCAGAAACAAATGCCACAGCTTCTTCTACTGCTGTCTTTGCAGAAGTCAGCAATGATGCCATAGTTCCCCAGTAGCTTTTCCTCATTTTTGGAGTGTGACCTTGCTGGTTGTTGCCTCTCAGGAAGTCAGTTTGACTCATGTTTGTACTGCTTCCGGCAGTTAATTATTGTGATGGCTCCCTACAACTGCTCCAGTCAGTTTGGTGTGTTTGTTGCAGGCAAAATTCTGCACAAGACTGTCCGGTTCACAGTTCTGCAAATTATGTATTTTTGGTCTTTTTTGGCTTCCATGTCTTTTACTTTTTATGGTTTGGTTGCTTGCATTTTTGTTTCTTTCTTTCCTCTATGGTCAATTGTTTAGGCATTGTCTATTTTTTTTTTAATTGCATGATGGACTTTATGGTTATTCCTTTAGTCCACATTGCAATTTGGGTCATTTTCATCAGCGTTTTTGGGTCTTGGGGATGGCTTTATTGTATCCCCCTCCTTTGTTTCTATTTTGGTTTTTTATGCTATTACTCTAATGCCCTAGATTAGGCATAGAGGATTTAAAAAAAAAAAAAAAGCCTAAATCTATAGCCAAACATGTTCAACAGAATGCCCCCAAGCAGAAAATCCAACTCCCTCACCCAAGTTCTGATCATAACAGGAAGCAAAACGTGCTTTCTGCAGATTATATCCCCCTTGCTATAGCAGCCCCTGTGGACATTAATGCTCAGGTAAAAGATCTTCCAATCATGAATCGTCTACAATTTTGGTTGACAATTCACCCACTAACACTCCCACAAGCCCCTCCACTGTGTTTTTACAGTGCAGTTCATCACTACAACTCCTGTTGTTGATCCTATTGACCAAAAGCTTAGTAACTCGAATCCACTAGCTCCTTCCAACACCCACAGTCTTAGTGTATACACTGCCATTTCACCAAATCAACAGTTTAATCCCTCTTCAATGGCACTGTTGTTCCCTGTTCTCTTGCTCCTTTGGACAAAGGCAGTTCTTTATCAACTAGTAGCTCCCCCTACACTCAAAACAGTCCAACTCCTAGCCTCGACGTTGTCTCTTTCCAATAGTAGCAATCAATATAAAACTCAAATCAAATAAACAGGTGGGATGGCAGACCTCTCCCTCAGTATAGATCATACTCCATGACCACCGCACAACCTTCATTTGGTAAACCTCAACATTATTCTAGAGCTAGACTCTCCAACAAGTATTCCCCTCTCAATGAGCTTTTGTTTAAGGATGATGTTGAAGGTGAATCATGGGATCAATTATTAGATGACAACTCCATGGATTATTCTGATCATATGGATGCTTCCCAAGGGTTTTATTCACCTACAGCATCAGACCAGTTCATTGCAGGTGCTAGACCTAATAGAAACTGGGAAGCTTTGGTTGACGAACCTCCTTTTCAATCTTGAGAGCTATTGCATATGCAGAATTTGCAGCTGCAATTGCCAACCATAATACTCAGGAAGAGGGCATTCAATTTCATGAAGATGACAGTTCTTCAGTCCTTAAAATGACTTCCCCTCTTCCCACACAATATAATGCATCACACTCTCCTTTCATATCCCTCACCTCAGTCCCATACAGTCCTGTTTACCTTACTCTATAAAAAAATAGATTCACACAGAGCTCTCATTCCTCCTCACAAAGTGGATCTAAGTTTGTACACTCTCCCATTCAAACTAGAGCTCAAAGGCAAAAAAAAACTACAACTCTCTCTTAACAAGCAGGAAAAATTGAAAAAAAACTGCTCTTAGAAAAGCCAAAGCCGTAGTTAGAAGACCCACTTCCAATTCCCATGTTCAACCTTTGGATCTAGATGCTTTACAATGGTAGCTGTATGAAAAGGACAAAAAGAAGAGGGAAGCTAAAGCAGCTGAATCAGAAAAACCTTCTGAAACAGATCAATCTAATTATTTTTCTTCTTCTTGGCCACTGTATCAATGGCAGGTCCACTTACAGGACAAGACGAAAAGAAAAGAGAATGCAATAGTAGATTAATATGTTAATGCATTAGAAGCATAATCGACTTCATTTAGTGAAATCGACTACATGGTCCTTTGCCTTGTCTATTACAGTATTTCTGTCTTGGCTGTAACTATATTCAGTTTATTCTACAAACATATGTTTAGACTTTATCTTTCTATTTTGAATTTCTTAGTGGACTTTCGATCTTGTTCGTTTCATTAGTGTTTTCTAGGGTCCAGGAGATGGCCCTATTGTATCCCCCTCTTTATATATCTTTTTGGTTATTTATGGCAAGACACCAGTCCTTTAAGGAAGCTATTGATTTCATAATAAATAAATAAGAAAAAGAAAACCCTCATAAACCTAACTAGAAACTTGAGTTCATATTTCCGAAGAAAATGCCCGAAGAAGAAAAATTACTTGTCTCCTATGAAATGCCTAGATGGTTTGTTGCAGCGCGTCTCATGTCTTCTCTTTTGTCAGATCGCAACATAGTACCTATACATAAATGTAAAATGATTTTTATACAAATTCCTTTCAAATATATTTTATCAATTCTGGTAAATTTCATGAATCCAGTAACTCAACAATGCTACAAATCCGAAATCTGAAAGCTCACAAAATCCTATACGAACCTTAGTGATTGTCTATGTTGGATAGCAAAAAGAAAAAGAACCTTGTTCAATGAAACCCAAACCAATTGGCAATGGGTGGAGTAGTCCCTAGATCTTATATATTTCTTTTTGATAATCTATTTTTCCGATGTGAGATTAATAGTCTCAACAAGCCTAAGGATATGTTGTCACAAATACAAAACATATGCGTCTTCCGTGAGCCTAAATCTTGTGGATAACTTAATATGATACAGAATTCTTTACAAAAATAATAAAAAAAAGATATCTTCTTTCTTTCACTCCTGTGTAAGTTTCTCCGTGTTGTACAATCATTTAAAATATTTATCATAAGTTTTTAGAATACCCATGCTTAATATTACATTTTATACAAATGAATTATTGAAACGATAGAGGAGACACTCGTGAAAACTAGTACTAGAAAAAAAGTAATAATTAAGATATGATGAACCTAACATCATTGAATAAAGATCCCAAAAAACATCACTGAAGATGGTTTTAGTCGTTCTTTATATTTGTTAGTGTTTTGGACGAAATAACTTTGAATCATAAATCCAAATGAACAATTACCTCCTTTGTTTTGAAATTTTTAGCGGGTAAACCATTTTTTAAAATCCAATTTTTGTACCTTAGTGGCAATTTTCTTTCACAAATAATGAAAACCTTAAAAGAACTCTCTAGATTTTAGATAAACAGTAATAGTAGTAAATACAACCTACTTTATTAACAGATGTGCTTACACTACAAGAAATTTTATCACATATCTCCCTTTTCACTTATAAGTTATGTCACTCGTTAATTTTGTGACTTAAATAATTTAAGGTAAGATAAGTTAAGTCACTTTTATGGTACATACACGTTGTTGGTGTAAAAATCTGAAGTAGATAACTACCCACAAATTTAATGTTGATTATCTTAATAAAATGGGTTTTGTGAGGAGTTGGCAATCTGGACAACACGTCAACAATATAAGGACTAGCTTAAAAGATTAAAGTAATAAGTAAGAGGGGGATATAGAAGAGGTTTGAACCTCTTTTGGTGGGGCTTACCCCTTCTCTGTGAAAGAGCTCTCGGCTCTGAGGATCTTTATTTATGAGGTAACAATATATAACAGAGTTCTGGTTACAAAGGAATGACCACATGCTGGCTAGTCTAACTATTATAACAATATAGTTGAGGTCTCTCTTCTCACTATCTCTCTTCTCACTCAGACATGTAAGCTCTAATGTGCTTATCAAACCTATTTAACATAAGTGAAAAGTATCTCAATTGAGGAAATCTCTTTTATTTTTGTTTTAGCATGATTATTTAATGCCCAATACTTCAGTGGTTATAATAGAGTAAATGCTTTATATATATAATATGGGAGAAATCAAATATGTGTTGCTGGAGTTGTTGACCCAGAGCTCCTTCCATCATTATAGTGGTTTGATGAAGTATGTCAGGATCTTTATTTTGAGGTAATAATATAGAATAGAGTTATGGTTACAAAGGAATGAACATTTATTGGCTAGTCTAACTATTATAACATGATAGTTAAGGTTTCTTATCTCACTAATAACCTCTTCTCACTTAGACATTTAAGCTCTAGTGTCCTTATCAGACCTATTTAACATAAGTGAAAATTATCTTAATTGAGGAAATCTCTTTTATTTTTGCTTTAGCATGAGTGTTTGATGCCCAGTACTTTGGTGGTTGTAATGGAGTAAATGATTTGTATACATAGTATGAGAGAAAGCAGGTCTATGTTGCTGAAGTTGTTGGCCTAAAGCTCCTTCCATCATTGCAGTGATTTGATAAAGCATGTCCATCTCTGATCATATTTCTCTTATTTTAGAGCATTAAATGCAGTTAACGAGCATTTAATGCAATTGAGGTAGTATGTGCTCCCACTTCTATCTCGTTTACTAGTCGTCCATACTTTCTTTACTATTTTAACTCAATTGCGTTCAGAACTGTACTCAGCTCGTTGGCACAGGCCTACAGGATCAAGCCTAGAAGGGCCTTCCTGTTATATTAAGCGGACTAGATTCTATGACATGTATACGCTTGCTACCATGTTTTATCTACTTTCTATTTATCGTACACGCATGCTTTATCCTATTTTTAAATGCTATGTACCAATTTTGGCCTTTACGTGACAACTTAGACATATGCTAAGATTCCCCGAGAACATAGTAGCATGCTAGGCTAATTCCATGTAGATATCCTTATTTAAGAACAAACAAAAAATATTTTTCCTTTCCCTTTTTTAAAATAAAATTGAGCAAAATTGCCAACACTTTACACATCTGCACAACATTCATATACATACATTTCAATACCCGAGGGCCAAATGTAGAAGCATGTTGACTTGACGGGTCGGCAAACGCTGAAGCATGAGCCCTCACTTCTTCTTGGTCTAGTACCCTCTAAGTATATCGTAACCATCCAACATAGTACTAACGATCACCTTGACGGGTAGGAGGTATATCGTGGGACCTGTTACAGTACTCTGTGTATATCGGATTAAGCGCCACGTGTACGGATCAATCTTTAAAATTGTGAAGTATTTAGTGAGCCGATGGCATAAAGGCCAATCCACGTACATTTAGGGTATATCAAATGGTCGTTCACACGTACATTCAATGTATATCGTGAAACCATGCCAATGAGAAGTGGTACCAATTTCGAACCAAGATTGCATCACTTCAACATATATAGGACAAAAGAAGCCTATAGATTTCTTATTTTCTAAACTCCTACCGGTCCATCCGATGATTCAGAATTTTGACATCAGGGTAAAGATAAGATTCTTTTATAAATAAAAAAAATTATTATCTGCAAACTATACATTTTCTTTCGCACTCTTCGTATGTGTTATACCGTTCATTTTTTTATTAAAAAAACAAAAGATTCCACAATTTTGGAATCAAGTCATTTTTCGAAAAACAAAATTCATTTTTCTTTGATATAATCAAATATTCTTTTTGGATAAATAAATTTCACCATTTTTTAATTCAATTAATTCGGATATACAGATTCCACAATTTTGGAATAAAAGTCATTCTTTAAAAAAAATCGTTATTCTTTGATAAATCAATCATTCTTTGAAATTGAGATTGTGATTCAACTCTCATTTCTGATAAACGAAAATATCGCTTAACTACAACACAGTTAAAATCGCATCATTTTCTCTGATAAAGCAAAATCGTGACGTTAAAGATTTTTCTCTAACTCCGTTTCATTGGAAGCTTACACGCATGTTAATCAATTTTAACAAAAAAATGAACCACGTATCCAAGCATTTGAACATAAATACAACACTATCACATTTATTTTTCTAAGCAATTCTTACGCATAATAAAGTTGATATAATGCGATCATTTGTACATGAATAGTCATTGAAAACAGGAAAGAGATTACGTTCCTATTTAGAAAGTGAGGAATAAATGGTCGAACCCATCAAATAAAAAAAATGAAACAGTCGAAAAGAAGTTGGTAATGAAGCCAAAAGTGAGAAAAAGACTCTTAGTCGCAATTCTGGCTAGTGTAGTCCGAGGGGATGGAACAAAAAAAAAATGATAAGGGTGAAAATAAAAATAAAAAAATAGAAAGAAACATCGTCATTTCTTGTTTCTGAAAATAGAGGGAGAAAAATAGAAACAGACGAATAGAATATGTGACAGTCTCTACTTGAGTTTCAATACTATATTGTGTCATTTGATCAAAATGCATAAGCAACAATAAATTTTACTGAATTTTTGAAAATAATGAGTGTAATACAACACTGGCGCACGACATGCTTTAATAAGAGGTAGTTCAATTACAGTCAAAATTGATTGATGCATAACATAACTTCCTCCCTTCCTCTTCGAGAAAAATTCGAAAAGAATCACGGCATTGCTGTTTATGAGAAAAAGTTTGCTCCTTATTTTCTTTAATCGACAATTTTCAAAAATCATAATCAGAATTGAATCACAATTCCGCTTTCTTAAATAATCAAATTATTTAAAAAAGAAAATTCTACGTTAATTCACGTGTTCCAACAAAATCAAATTCTTTCAAACTTTTCTCATGCGTGATTCACATCCTTTGATAAATAGTCAAATTCTTTCAAAAGGAAGTTTCGCGTGAATTCATGTGTTCAAATAATCAAATTTTTTTCAAACATTCATCACGCCAATTCGCGTACGGTAAATAATCAAATTCTCTCAAACATATATCATGCCAATTCATGTGCGGTAAATAATCGAATTCTTTCAAACATTCATCACGCCAATTCGCGTTCAATAAATAATTTCTCTCAAATAACAGACATTGAATCAATTATTTCAAATTTTCATTCTTTTGAGAATCGTGGGATTTTCATCGAACTTCAACAGAAGTTACTGGCATATGATTCCGACAATCATTTGTAAATGTGATTTTTCTTGTCTTGATATTAATGCTATTGCATGCGAATGTGTTCTTTTACTTTCGGCATGGTGTTTCGCCATTAACCGCGTAACTACTCCGCAAGCGCGTTGAGTTTCTTATACTTCACAGGCAAGTACAGGTAAATACACACATTTCATTTATCTCATTCGCCACCACATAGCATCATTTATTCACTAATACATGGGTCAGTTGCCACTTTTCTTATACACTTAATACAGTGGCTAATCGCCACACTATTCGTTCATAACATACGTCGGGTTAATCGCCAAATTATTCATTTAGTCAAATGCACTGGCTAATTGCCACGCCATCATTGATTCAATAAGCTGGGTTAATCGCCACATCACTTACTCAGCTAATCGCCAAATCTTCATTCATTCATTCACGAGGCTAATCGTCACATCATTCATCAATTTGGTTTACTGGCTAATTGCCAAATTTTTCATACATTCATCATATTAGGCTAATCGCCACACTATTCATTCATGCAAGTCATACACCGCATCGCCTTTTCGACATTTTAAATTCATTCAAGTAAGTCAAATAATGCATTGGGCCATGTCGCCCTTTTCTTAAATCATGTACACATTCATACACAGCACTGGGCTCCATCGCCCCTCATATCAATCATGTGCACGTTCATACACAGCACTCGGCCCCATCGCCCCTCATATCAATCATGTGCATGTTCATACACAGCACTGGGCTCTATCGCCCTTCATATCAATCATGTGCATGTTCATACACAGCACTGGCCTCCATCGCCCCTCATCTTAATCATGTGCAAGCCCATATAAAGCACCGGGCTCTATCGCCCCATCTATTCATTCATCAATTGCATGAAAAAGCATTGCACTGGACTTCGTCGCCCCATTCATTCATTATTTTGCGTATCATAACACCGCACGGCCTTTATTGCCCTATACATACACTGGTCGCTTTCAAAGCACCAAACTGGGCTTTATCGCCCCATATATACAATAGTTTATATGCCAAAGTACCAAAGCGGGCTCCATCGCCCCATCCATATTTCGTTTGTATGCCAAGGCACCGAATCGAGCTCAATCGCTCCATTCATTCTTTGTTTGAGTGCCAAAACACCAAACTGGGCCCATTGCCCCGTTGCCCTATTCATCATTTAATTGTAGATCAAATATTGCACCGGGCTCTATCACCCTCATTCTAATGTCTTTTTCAGGTATTGGAACCTCAGTCGAATTCAAAAGGTATACCGGGCTAATTCATCAATTGTCGAGCCAATCAGACACCGCATATGCAACAGTTGATTCAGACGGCAAATAAGAGAATTCTTTAACTGAAACTCTTAGAAAACATTACAAAAGGTTGCGTCATCGAAGCCCCGAATATCGTCTTTGACTTTAATATATCACCGTGCCAGTCAGATACTGCACCAGGCTCAATCGCCAACCAACGTGCCAATCAGACATTGCACTGGGCAACACTGCCAATCATCTCGCTAATAATTGCGCATGAAGGTATACCGAATGGTATCATCTTTAACTTGCCTCAAGTTATGCCGATATTGCTTATGGATCAGAAGGTGTGAATTACATCTATCTCATTTGCTTATTCTTTTCTTGTTAAATACCTGTTTTTATTTTGCACTCTGAATTAAGTCAATTTTGATTAAATGTTAGCATTTTGCCTTTCGAGGTCATTTAACTAACAAATTTTGCAGGTTCATCAATGAAGAAGAATTGTTTGTCATAACTAACAAATGTGTAGGTAATCCAAAGGAATAAAAAAATGAATGAATGCCGAATCCTAGACAACAAATGTTCTAAACCGAATACAAGTCTGAAAGAGAGAGTAAAACAATGTCATCAACAAAGTAAATGTCTGATCCTACTGTGGGCTACACCTAGACAAAGATATCTACATGGAATCAGCCTAGCATGCTATTATATTCTCGGGGAATCTTAGCATATGTCTAAGTTGTCAAGTAAAGGCCAAAATTGGTACATATCATGTAAAAAGAGGATAAAGCATGCGTGTACGATAAATAGAAAGTAGATAGAACATGGTAGCTAGCGTATACATGTCATAGAATCTAGTTTGCTTATATAGTCCCCAGCAAAGTCGCCATTGTGAGAATCCCAATTGGAACTCCCTGACGCTCCTCGTTTTGGTGAACAGTTTTAGAGTTGCCAGTACATGTTTCAGAAAAACGGATAAAAGTGTGTTTTTGTACCCTTTTGAGGTATAACGTGGTCTGCGCAACCAGATTAGGTTCGGGAACTATGTTACGATGCGGGAAAGTGTTAGGCACCCGCGTCGCCCTCTCGGCTTCTAAATGTACATGCTTGCTTTATCATTATTTTATTTTTCCCCATAGTTTTAAGGCCTAAATTATCTATACAACTATTTTATTAGCATGCATGAATGATGGCACGGGTTTCTAAGAAAAAATGGCAAAAATATGCAAAGACCGATCGGTCATACCCTAAGACTGATTGGTCATCCCATTAGACCGATTGGTCATCTCGCACAGTGTCTCAATTTCTATGTTTTGAAGTCCGAAAAGCATGTTAGGATGATTTAAAACCAAATTCGAGGTATATTAATGTATTTACAGTTCAATCCCCTGTCCAGCATTAATTTAAGTGTCAGGCGAGCATTCTAAATCCGGTGTTGGTTTATTTAATACATGAAAATAGTGTGTATATACGAGTATGTATTATATACTATATTCCTAGCAAACAGATTATATAAAATTGGGCAATCGGTATTCAAAGACGAATTTAAAGAATTAATAGGATATCGTGTTTCCTGAAGACAAAGCTGTTTTGATTGGATTGATATTTTACACTATTACAAACTAGATTAAGAATTTTAGATACAATTTTGTTCCTATCTTTAGATCTAATTATATTTATTTTTATGAGCTTTTTCTCTTGTTTTCCTTTGAATGTTTCTCAAGCATTTTCATCTATCAGGCTCTGTCCCGCCATCCTCCGTTCAGAGGTCCTCCCCCTTGCTATGTTGTTCTGTTATGAATGATATAAAGTCAAATTGTGGCTGCCGTGTCGAAGACCGATTAGGATGGTCGACAGACTGATCTGTGAGCCAAATTGACCGATTAAGTTAACAAGAAGACCAATCCATTTCTAGAAAAGACCGATCGATCTTTGGTGATTCACCTCCCCTAATATAAAAATCGATCCGTTGCTGGTTAAGGCCGCTTGGAAAACGGATAAGATCGATTGATACTGTAAAGATCGATTGACTCGCTGATATGACCGATTGGGCTCACGAGAAGACCGATCGGTCTTTTCTCTCTTAATCATTGTGACTTGGATTTGATCTCATGTCTCGAATGTAATCTTAAAACTCTCGTGATCCTTTTTCGACTTTCCATGCTATTTGAGTCTGATTGTACTTTGTTGAAAAACGCTCAGTCTCTTGTTGTAAGGGTCGTAAAATGGGATGGCCATAGGCATTCGAAGGAGGTCTGTGCTCAAATGAGGTCTGTTTATTAGACTTGGTTAAGGCCTTTTGCCATATTATAAAGCACGCTTACATGGTAGTTCATGTGTCTTCTTTGCTTATCCAAATGACATAAATTGGTATTTCACCCTATCAATTGCCCCTATCCTTGCATTCAATTCACAAGAGCTAGTTATGAATGATAAGTGTCTCTATCAAGGTCTATAAGGCATTGAGCTCATTGGGTAAGACATACAAGAGGTCTGATTTTTGCTAAATAGGTTGAAGTAGCACACTTTATCAATCTTTAGTAGGGGAACATGGTGTCTAAGTCCTAGACCTCGTTACGATTGATAAACAATGTTTTTAAACCCCTTTAAGAGCTTCGCTACTTTATTGGAGAACATGCCCATTTGATACCGTTTTTCTTGGGACTCGTACGAACATGCGATTGATTTATAGGAGGCGTTTTACAGTTGAGGAGACTATGGGCTTTCCTCAGAAGTCTTATAAAAGGCCCATTTACCTTGGAAAAATTAAAACTTTTTTCTTTTCAACTCTATGTTTCCCAAGAGCTTTAAAATTCCCAAGTTTTCCTCTTTTCTATCTTTTTGGCTTATAGAGGTCTGTTAGAAAATGCTTTTAGGAGATTCGCTAGTGTTCCTTTACCAGCACTTCTTCAAAGAGCCCAATACTTTGCACCCACAACCCCTATTCATTATATAGTCAAGTTAATGGCTCACTTTACCGACCAAGGCTAAAACTTAGAGATCCTCACTCATGATGAGGCTTGTTTCTTTGTGGGTACTGACCCTACACCCTCCACTGAGGTGAGGGCCATTAGTATATACAACAGCAAGGAGAAAATAGTAACCATATGACTTCCCCTACTATCAAGAGTACCACTGAAGACATTTAAGGCCTCCTTGACAACATCCCACATTAGAAGAAGAGGTTCTTCTACATTTATGGTAAGGACTAGAAGCATGATTCTAGGTAACCTAGTGTCCACGACCTCAAACATTGGTTTACAGAGCTAAATTCCATAAGTAAGTTTTTTTAACCACGTTTTAAATTTTGTCCTATTTCTTCAACTTGTCCTAATCTTTGTTTTTTGTTTTTGTTTTGTTTCGGTTGTTTAGTCAATGAGACAAGGCTTGAGTTGGTGGAGTTGGATTGAATAAAGAATACTATGAATTTCTTCCTTAAGAATTATACTGAGATAATCACTCTAGAGATGTTGTGGATATATGGCTTGGGTATTCGGCCTTCTGATATGGACCCCAATGTCCTAAAAGTGGAGGACCTCGAGCCGTTAGACATACTAAAGCCCTATGAATGTAACAACA
Source organism: Lonicera japonica (assembly GCA_021464415.1). Lineage (NCBI taxonomy): Eukaryota > Viridiplantae > Streptophyta > Magnoliopsida > Dipsacales > Caprifoliaceae > Lonicera > Lonicera japonica. The sequence continues at coordinate 1,204,854 of CM038466.1, forward strand.
CAGGGCTTAAGGCTACATATGCAACTAAAAAGAATTCTAAAGACCTAGATCTCAAGGACTCAGATGCCTCTGAGGACATAGAAGTTAGTAATGGTGGCATGCAAAGGAGTTGTGAGTCTTTAACATTTAGTTATATTATTTCATCATCTTTTATTATTTTATTAGCACATATATGTTCTTACTTTGCAGAGTTGGCTTTCAAGGTGAATACCGACAAGGCCACAAAGAAAATAAGTGCCCTTCTCAGAGGTCTACCTCCCTCTAAGAGAACCAAATGGCTTGAGGTGGTAAATAATGATGCCCAAACATTGCCAAATTATTTGACATTTGCCGAAGTCCCTGCCACATCGGCTGTTCTCCATCCAATGGACATACGTTCTTCGATGAATTTGATGATTGCCCCCATTAGGGACCTACATTTGCTGGGTCTAGAGAAAATAAGTCTAGAAAAAATGGTACTTTTTAAGCCACAAATCCCCAGAGCTCCCTCACTAAAGATTCGGATCACTAGCGGGAAGAAGTCAAATGGATATTGTCATTACTAAGTCTAAGGATGCTCTAATCCAGACCTCATCACCCAAAAGGCCTAGCACTAATATACCTAACTCTGCCCCCTCGCGATAGGTCTGGCTTCTTTGTGAATGGCCTAGCGCTACTACATCTGTCCCATTTAGTTTTAGATCAGACAAAAGAAAAAAGAAAACCACGTCTATGATCAATTCTTTTGGCTTCCGTATGAGCCAAATGATGCTTCTGCCCTTTCCATTTATATCATTGTTGTTTTATGTTTATTGGCCTTTCCTCGTCCTGATACAGGCCATACATCTCTTCTACTATTCACTTTACTTGGTTGAAGAAGGCACAATGTAATACCCCGTAATTTAATTAGCATAAATTAGACACGAATTAACCTCGATTAAGTGAATTTTTTGAAGAGTTTTGAAATATTGATTAATCATGGATCAAATTGCAAAACTTCATAAGTTTAGTATGGACAAAAATGTAAAATTATTAAAGTTTAGGGTTAAAACAATAAAGTTCTGAAACTTTAGGTGAAATGTTGTAATTTACCCAAAATCATGGAATTCTCTAGAGAAATCCACTAAGTTGTTTTCTTGCCTTCCTTTTTCCATTTTTTTTGGCCGACCAAGAGAGAGAGAGAAATGGTCTCCATTTTTGGTTAAATTTTAAGCTTTATCTCTCTAGATTTTGGTCTATCGAACTCCGCCGAATCGCGACGAGCCTTTAGGAAAAATTGTTCTATGCTTTGAAAGCTACGCTAAATTAAGAGAATTTTAGAGTTTCTTCACCAAGTCTCGGTTCATCATCACCTTTGGTTAATATTTTGATGCCATGAGGTAAGCCTTTAAATTATCTTTGATTTTGGATAAATTTTGGTAAATTTGGAATTTTCTTAGTATGATTTGGGTTTGATAATTATTGGTATTTTGGTTTAAGTTAATACTTGGAGAAGTATGTGTGTTTTACATGAATTATGGAAGTTATGGATTTAAAATATGGAATTATACACACCATGGTTTTACTAGAATGTTTAAGTAAGCAAAAATGGATTTTTGCTACTGTTTTGGTGTATTTCGAGCTGGTTATTGGTGAATGATGTTAGATATCAAGTATGTATTTCAAAATATGGTTCAATATCTAGCATATGGCTTTGGAATCACTTAAAAATGATGAAAAATGAATTTTTGGTGAATTTCGCAAGTTTGGTGGACGATAACGATTTTTACGCGAGAATATTTAAATTTTTGTATTATGTCTCATATTATTCTCCAATGTTTGGATTAATTATTTTGACTAGTGAACTAGATCACTTTTATGATGGGATTTGAGAATTTAAGATGTTCATTAAGTTATAATTCTTGGAGGAATATATTGTAGTTGTTTTATTTGTAAAAATAAGTAATAATTGAATTGTTATTGTGGATTGAAGTGTTTGGAAGTAAGGATATATGGAGACATCTTAAAGAGATTTGTGGATGGTTGACAAAATTTTAGCTTGGGTGAGAGGTAGCGGTTCTAAACTTTGTTTTCATAAAAGTTTTGTAAATTAGTTATATAATTTACAAATTGTTTATGAAATTCGTATGACGTGTTAAAGGCAAAAAAAGAGCATTTTAAATACTAAGCATGTCATGATCATGTGTGTGTGCATTTTAGTAAATTGCATGAATTGAATCAAATATGAAAATGTCACTTTGAAAGCAACATGGGCAAATGTAAAAATAGTGATTAGTTTTGCATATAACTATATGGAGTATACGAGAAGTTCCTAAAAATTACGCCGGTGTTTTTTGTAAATAATTTATAAAGAAAATAAATATTGACAGGTAATTAAGGAACTTGCTCTGGCAATCATTGCGACTTGGCTTGGCCACATGATATGATAATTGACTAATGAATTTATTGAATATTCTCGAAGTTGATTGTGTTAAGATTGTGTTAAGAATATTCAATAAGCATCATTGAGTCGGATTCTTGATAATGAAGTTAAAATTTGACATTTACATTTTTGTGGCTAAGTAGTGACGTGGAAATCGTATATGGAAAAAAAGTGCATTGAGAATTGATATTAAAAGATAATGGTGCATATCATTATAGTTCTAGTGTATGTATGCATGCATGGCATAAGTTTTGTGCAGGTTTTTCAAAAGTTAATCAGAGCCGTAAAGATGAGATATGATTTGAATGTTGGGTGCTTGCCGTGTTAGAAATAAATAGGGCTCGGTGCCCTTGGGTTAAAAATCCCTAAACCTCTGGGGGCAGCAATGAGGTCAGCTGTCTAGAGCCATCGGTGAATAGCCCGAAAATCTAGACCTCGGCAAAGCACCAACGATATATATGATGATAACTGTGGTTCTATATTTAAGATCAATTTGCTCGTACCGACATGATAGCGGTGATTCAGTACAGTGATAAAAAAGTGAGATTTTGGATTGATACATCCTCACAGGTTTGTGAATCATGCATTTGCATAGCATATTGAAGAATTGGTACGGTACATGATAAATAATTTATGCTCATGGCTGTTTAATTCACGCTTGCTAAAAATGGAAAAATTTAATTATTACTTGTGTTTTATAAAAGTAAAATATCATTTTCCCATCCCTACTGGGCACTATATGCTCACCCCGTTTTAAATAAAATTCCAGGTTCAGGTATTTCAGGTTGGGGATGCAGTTAGAACGTGGAAGGCATTATTTCAGGTTGGCAGTTGTAGATGTGGATATGGTTTAAAAGATTATGGGTGGATATTCATAATTTAGAAGGTGCAGGTTTGACATGATGCATAATTATGTGTAATAAGGATTTTATGATGGTAATTCTTGGTATAAATTATGAAATTCTAAGAATATAAATATTATTATTAAGTGGTTTAGCAGGCATATGGTTATGTTAAGAGAAAGTTTTGACAGGTCACTGTTTTATTAACTTTCTTTGACCATCGGTCTTTTGGATTTTAGCCTGATTATATGTTAATCTCATGAGATTAGTTAATAAATTATATATTTAAAGATCAGGACGTCACACACAAGCTCCATGAGCGTTTTTATTATCTAGGACGAGCTTCTCAAGACGCAGAACGAGCTTTTTATTATAAGGAGCGATCTGGAGAGGGCAGGATAAGACATAAGGGCTATGCTAGTTCAAGCCAATAATATGCTTTCTAAAACTAAAGGATTAAAGGCCAAGATCAACAGCTTCAATGACATGTTTGGTCGGATGGAGTTGGCCTATAAGTCGTTGGAGCGGGAGCACGAGGCTACAAAGCAAGAAGCCTTTGGCTTCAAATTCAAGCTTATTCAGGCCTGAAAAAAGCTCTAAGCAGTTGGGTCCTCAAGAAAGGCAGCTCAGAGGGCTACTGAGCTGGAGCATAAAGGTAGGGAAGATGCTAAGGCCAGATTGAAGGATCTTTACGCCCAGCTTTCCACTAAGGACATTGGGCTTTCCGTTTTTTGTTAGCATTGTGAAGCAACCCAGGTCCAGGTCTCTAATTTAGAGAAAGAACTGAAAGAGTTACATGACTCAATCCCTGCTATAGAAGCACATATTGTGGAAGACTTATGTGGTCATGAAAAGCCCTTTTTGAAGATCTCCGACTCATTTTCACTGATTTTTACAAGTGCAAGGAGCTCACTCTACAAAAGCCTAAAGATTAAATAACCTTGTGTGAGAATCTGCAAATGCGATCTCCTGGTCTCAACCTCTAGTTTAGGGGCCTAAAACATTGGAGGAAGTTTCGGCGATTCATTTGCTTTTATAAGGTGATAATTCATATCGTATGTCCCTTTATCTTATTCTAGATGCATGAGGGTTCATTTGGAGTTGTCTGTACATTTTACGAGAAAACAGACAAAAGAGTGGTGTAAGAGGAAAGGCTACCAATAAGCCTTTTCTTTACACATTTGTCTACGAAATCAGGATTCTATAGTTCATGAACTATATTACAAATTGGGAAGGTGTTAAGCACTCGTTCCGTTCTTTCGGTCTCTATTGATTTTATATGTTTATTATATATTAGAAAACTTGGATACTTTTAGTGATATTTTACTATTTTCTAGAAATATCTAATGAAAACCTGATTTTGGAGAAAACGGAAAAATGAATGAAAACCTTGTATTATGTATCCAATGTTTAATTTTGTCAAAGTCTGATTACTAGTGACAAATTTATCTTATCTATTTTGAAACCTTGAGATTAATTTGGTATTGTTTTCTCATATAACAATATTAATGATCTCATTTGGTTAATTTAGAAAAGATTTGGTATGAAATTGAACTCTCAAGGAGAGTTTATTAGATACATTACTATTTATATAGAAGACGTAATATATCTGAGTTAAATTCCTAAACTTATCAATCCGGGTTTTGAAAGCTTAGTTTTATCCGGGCGATAATGACCTTACTTCTTTGGTTTTACAAATAATTTTTATCAGGGTTTTGAAAAAATATTTGTTTGAAAACGATAGAATATTGGTAACTTGACAATAAGTTTATCAAACTAGAAAGTGAACAAAGTAACAGATATAACAAGTCTATATTATAAAGAACTTAAGTTAAACAATTAAGATAAAACATGTACGCATGTAAAAACAAGTGCACACATATATAACTTAATTTAAGTTAAGAAGAAGTTTAGGTGATTATATATCCATCAATATAATATAAACAAGAGAGAAACAAAATAGTGTGGAGAAACCTCCGGTGTGTACTTGCTTTTCCTCTTCAAAATATTTCTAGCGATTCAATCCTACTCTTGAAGGTGGCACTTCAGGTGCCAAGATTAAATATAAGACTCATGTGGAAATAATTATTATCAAAAGTGCTTCCGAAAAATGCTTAAAGATTATAAATGAGATAGAATAAGGATTTTTGGTGTAAAAACTGTGTCCTTGAGCCCATGGGTGTGTTGACCTATTTATAGTGCTGAGAAAGATTTGTCGTGTGACAAATCTCAACAATGTGCCGTTTGTCGTGCGACAAACAACTAAAGTGATAGGTTTTGACATACTGATTTGTCAAAAAGTGAAGAGTCTGTGTCTAAAGTCATTTTTCGTGCGACAAACTCATCTAGTTAGGTTGTTTGTTATGCTTCAAACCCCCTTAAAACATGTTCTAGTGTGTAGGTGAGTTCTGAACTCGATGTGAACTTTATGAAAGTTTATGATATAGAAAATAAACTTTAATTAAACAAGTATGCATAACAATAAACTAAATTAAACAAGTGTGCATATAATGGATTTAATTAAATTTAAATAAGTATGCATAAAATAGACTTAATAAAACTTAAACAAATATGCATAAACTTAAATAAAACAAGTATGCATATAATAAACTTAATTAAAATAAGATAAGTATATATATACACAATAGACTTAATAAAAATTAAACAAGTATGTATAAAATAGACTTAATTAAAAGAAGGGTACAAAAATTAAACAAGTATGTATAAAATAGACTCAATTAGATGACTACCTTCCTGACGATAATAAAAATACGAGAAAAGCGAATTAGATGATTACCTTCTTGACGATAATATAAATACGAGAAAAGCGAATAAATCTCTGGTACGGTGTTGACAAAAACTGACACTCTGGATGTTAACTTTATACTGAAAAAGTTTTTATTTTCTAAGAACATAATAAAAATTAACCAGAACATAATACTCAATATTTCTAATAAAATGGCTAACTTTTACATGAACCTTCACCTTTGGACGTCACTAGGGTCATCCACCCTCATTTACCTTAAAGCATAAACACAAGTCACCTTCATTTCCTTAGAGAATGAACACAAGTCTTCATTTCCTTTATCCGTGATGCCCCTGCCGGGTGCAAGAGAACTTTGGTTTGTTTGTTTGTTTGTTTATATATATATATAAGCTTACTGAGCTCATAAAGGGCAATAGTTTATAAACTCATTATTTTCCACAAAAAGTTCTAATGTGGGATATAAAAAATTACCACTTCTTAACATTCTATATTTCTATTTTAAATGGCTCTTTTTATTCACTCAATATCTATTTTGAACAAATAAATATTTGGTCTTAATATATTAATATATTCACAGAAGATAACAAAAATACATAATAATCTTTCAAAATCGACCATTTAGTCTTAAATGAAACTACTTTCAAAATGACTAATTTTCCAACACTTAGCTCGGCTAATCGCCGTAGCCTCCGCACTGCCGTATCTCCTTAAATGCGTATCAATTTCTCTCTCTATCAGTTACTTTTCTAGAGCATGATTTGAGCGGTGCACACATGTGATTTGTATTGCGCATATTCTTCTGGATTTGAGCACATGTTCATTCAAATTAATACTCACACATCAACTGTTTTGAACTTTACTCTGTTGGTTATGTCTCTATTGCCAATGGGGAAATTATGAATGCTATGTGAACTAGTCGGCGGGCGAGTTTATGCATTAATTAAGTGGAGGTCCCCATGATTTATTTGAATAACTATTATTTGGCCAATGACTGAATTAATTGATATTGGTCTTACGTAATTTATTCTTTTGTATCTTATTGTTAAATATTTAAGAGTCTCATTTTTTTTAAAACTTAATTAAGATGCTCATTTTTTCTATCATTATAAAATATTTATTGTTTCCGGTTAAGATTCATTATTCAAGTGTATAATTATAACCAGTGGCGTAGCCAGAAATTTTCAGCCGGGGTTGCGCAAATATTTTTTTTATACATATACGAACAACACAAACTCTAAATTTCTTGTCAACATAAGAATAAGAATAACCCTAAATTGAAACATTTTCCATTTCGTGTGCGTGGCCCACGGTGCTTTGGACAGCCGGACGAGGTCACCTGTCAAGGAAAGTCGGAGAGGAGATCGGTGGCTCAGTGCAGTGGAGACATGGTGTGAAACGGAAAAGGTTTGATACTTTGAGCACTTGCAAAAATAAGAGAACATGGGAGAAGAGAATGGAAAAAGAAAGGGGGGAGAGACTCAGATCTCCCTCTTCACTCTAAGTGTATTTCAATTATCCAAATAGCCCTCCATTTTTATTTCTTCAAATTATATACTCTCAACTATAAATTTATACATATAAATCCTTATATTATTTTTTAATTTTTTTTTAAAAAAATATTTATTTTTTTTTATTTTTTTTAAAAAAAATTATCGAAATTGTCGGGAGTGCACCCGCACCCCCTCGCCACAGTGTGGCTACGCCACTGATTATAACGAAACTTTTAATTTGAGACAGGTCTTTTTGATACATGCTTTGCCCAAACTCATGACACGCACATATTTGGAACCACATGTATGTATATATATGTATATGACTCATGCTCATTTCACATTGTTGTAGTTCTATCCTGATTCTAACATGTATGTTAAGCGTCTCAGTTATTCCTATCCTATCTTTCTCTCTCATTTTCTCTCCTGAACTTGACCGCTCGCTCACTCGGGGAGGCTACGGTTCGGTAACTGAACCGACCAAGTCAATTTATTAACCCAACCAACCAAGTCGATATGCTAAAATCTACAACTGATACCGTACTGATAGGTTGGTAAAACCGAGCCTCGATTTAACCGAATGTTTCGGTTGGTTGCAGCAACAATTAACAACAGTAACAAAGCAGCAACATGCCAACAACAGTGCAATGCTACTCCTAAAAGCTTTTGGCATCCCTTTTTTTCCTATAATCTTCTATCATAAATCTTGTTTAGTATATCTCAAAAATAAGCTTTAAAGTTTAAACGAGGATGAAGTTACCTTAGATTGATTGCTCACTGACCATTTAGGTGGCGTTTGATAAAAAAATTGAAACGAAAAAACTGTTTGTTTAATTTTGAAAGTTATATCAGAAAAAATGTTACCGTGCAATGCTACTCCTAAAGGCTTTTGGCATCCCTTTTTTTCCTATAATCTTCTATCATAAATCTTGTTTAGTATATCTCAAAAATAAGCTTTAAAGTTTAGACAAGGATGAAATTACCTTAGATTGATTGCTCACCGACCATTTAGGTGGCGTTTGATAAAAAAATTGAAACGAAAAAACTGTTTGTTTAATTCTGAAAGTTATATAAAAAAAATGTTGTTTGTTTGAATATTACATTTGAAAACTAATTTTTTTATAATATGTTAATTTTGGCCTTATTAGTTTATTTGGATTACATGATTCTAAATGTAAGAGAGTAAAATAAGTATTTACACTTTTTAAAAATTAAGTTTTTAGTTTTAAGTGAGAAATTTATCACTTAAAACTTTAGGTGAAAATTTGCAGTTTTAAGTGGAGAATTTTAAGTCGGCACTTAATTCTTTTTTGTTAACAAACAACTTTAAAACCATTTAGTATTATTAAACAACACCTTAGGCTCCGTTTGATTGCAAAGATGGAAAAGGAAAATAAATTTAGTTAGTTTGTGTGAAAAGATAGAAAATAAGGTGAGAGATGTTACTCATTTTATGAGTATATATCTTCCATCCTTCAATATTTTTGGTGGAAAGTTTTTACTCACCACCAAGCAAAAAAAATTTCTTCATGGAAAAACTTAAAAATCAAGAGGATATCACCTCTATCACTCAACTTATTTTCCATCTTTTCATCAAAACTAACTCAATTTATTTTCCTTTTCCACTTTGCAATCAAACGGAGCCTTAGTTTCATTGGAGTCAACTTTGATCCTGTACACCAAAGTAGGAATAGGAAAGTGCGCAAAGTTGGACCCGAGCTCAAAAAGCAGCTACGTATCTGTCTAGGACGAATTTAGTTCGGCATACGCAGTCCTAAATGTATTTGCAACCATTTTTGCCATAAAGATGGATTTGATGCTCATTTCTCTAGAGTAGGCAAATTTAGCCCTATTCTACTAGTCATCTCGTGGCGTGGATAATGTGTCTATGGTCACAATGTTCATGTAGTAACCAATGCAACTGGGATCATTGTAATAACTGTAATTTATTTTTTCATTTCTGATAACATCAGAAGTTACATGAAATCCATGTTCATTTAGTGTATGTGTATATAATCCTATTCAATTCTAAATTACTGTTCTTTTTACTCTCATCAATTTGAGTCATCCTTGATCCTTCCTCGCCCACATTCAAATGTTCGGTCTCACATTGAGACGAGAAGCTAGCTTCTGACCAAGAGACTTGTCAGCCTGCAGCCCACGCCAGCAAATATTGAATCAGTATAAACACTACCTACTCTCAGTTTTATCGTCACCTTAATGGGGACAATAATAATTAAAATAAAAGGAAGGATAGTCAAACCTGGGACCAGTATGAGATCCAAATACTGCGGATCTCATGGGTGACACGTGGGTCGGATAAAGCATCCACCCATCTGCAAATGAATCGCTCTTGCCTGGAAAACAGAAAAGACCAATTGAGGAATGACATGTGACTGAAAATCTGATCATTGAGAAAGCAAATGAGGGATAGCACGTACCTGTCTGGTGCAAAGGATCGGTACCTTTCTCCTGGCTGCTTAAAGTTGTTCTCTTTCTCGATCATACACTAATATTAACCAAGATATTACTGTAAGTGAAGCTAAATTCAAAAAAAGTAACCAAACTTGCATGACCCCATTCCTGTTTCATTCGTGTCGCGGAAGTACCATAAAAATTATCCAGCATTCTATTACATATAAGTTCATTCATCACATTTACACCAAACAAAGATTACTCTCCTCAATCCACCATGTTCACACTTTGAATGCGTGTGGTTTGCTAACAAGGGAGTTCTCTATATGGATTTGTTACCGCAAAAATCATCCAGCATTCTATTGCAGATAAGTTCATTCATCGCATTTAAACCAAACAAAGATTACACTCCTCAATCCACAACGTTCAGACATTGAATGTCTGCGGTTTGCTAACAAGGGAGTTCTGTATATCGATTTGTGGGTTGAGATATCAGGGGAAATATATGAGTTTTCGAGAAGCTGAGCTTTTTTCTTTTTCCTTGTGGCTTTAAAGGAGGAGAAGAACTAGACTATCAGCCTGCCGTTGAAGCACGAAAATCAGTGGTTTCATCGGAGAAGTGAGAAAGCCACGGAGAACAAAAGTTTGGACAGAGTTAAAAGTATGCTTTTGTGAAACTACATCGTAATGGTATGGGTGCAAGTGGCTTGAAAAGGTGTTTAATTGTCACCTTGATTTTATCTGTACCGTCCATATTTAGAAGAGACTAAATCTAGAGTGACTTTTCTCACTCTAGAGGACCCTGATCCACTGCAGCTTACTGCAGTGAGAAATTTTAGGTTTGTTATAAGGTTACAAAACAGAGAGGGGTAAAAAGAAGAATAATAATGAGTCCACTCAAGGTTGTCAATATCGTGTATCGGATGCGTATCGTTTTGCCAAAAAATAGTATCATGTATTGTATATCGTAACGTATCATAAGATACAATTTAATTTTAATATTCATATAAATATATATTTTTATATATAAAAACTCATGATACATACACCAAACATGCATATAAATAAAAAATAGTAATATTTTATACATATTTCATTAAAGGAAAATGATAGCATGTGCCCCTAGGGCACATGTTAACCATATTATGAATAAAAACAATACCACTTTGCATTAGCACCTGTATCTAATTTAATGCATGTTATAATTTATGTTTTTCTATTTGTAAGTGTGTAACATGTGCTCTTAAAGCACACATTAACATGACCCTTCATTAAATATTAGAAAGCCCAATATAAAAAGTAAATAGGCTTCTAGATAAATAAGTTCCATGTTAGCTTAGTCTTATTTACCACCACTATTTTAAATATATAATAAAATATTGTGGACCTTCTAATGTTCCGATCTTCCTTCACTTTCAACTTTTTTGTTTTTATTATACTCATCACCATGTCAGTGAAAAAATCGAGCAGGTCAGGTTCTTTCTCTCTATCTATCTATATATAAGAATTATATTATATATATATATATATCTTCCTCCCGTATCTCTTCTTCGTTTCCCCTGACATCCTCCTTCATCTTCTTCTTCCCCAACTCGCCGCCGACCTTTTCGCCACCGGTAGCAGCAAATCAGGTACTCTCTCTCCTTGCTGCCTGATCACCGTTTCTCTCTCTACTTCTATCGGAATATTTTTTTGGGGATTTGGGTTCAACTAAGTTATTCTTTTGGTAAAATCGGGTTCTCTCCGTCCAACATCATTTTACTGAAAAAAGCTCAAAAAAACATGTCGAACGATACACACAAAACTCGCGATACATTAAAATTTCACTATACGCTAGTGTGTATAGCACGATACACCATGAAATCTGATACATAATCCGATATGCATTGTTTTACTTCCGAAACGAGACGTATTGTGTATCATACAATACTAACTATGTTGGGTCCACTCACAAAAACAAATACGTAAAAACACCTGACAATAAGAAAAAAAATGCCCTCTAATAGTACTTCTGAAAACTTTCTAGATAGAAAACTTCCAAATCAGCCAAACACCTAGAAAATTATGAAGCACCATATTAATTTAACTAATAATCAATTGAATTGCATGCAGCATGTGAAGCAGTCCAAAAATGAAACATCAAAGCGAAACTACAAACACAAGGAACCTAACCTTAGAAACTGACCTTATCACGCTTTCCCGTCAAGATAGAGTGAGGAATGGGATACCTCTCAGCATGACGAACAGGATCAAACCTTGAAGGGAAATAGTTCACCTGAAATAGAGCCATATAACGATGCATGGTCATAAATATCTTACTTAACCATTTGGTATGCAAGCCATTTGATAAAATATTTAAATCGCCAATTTTTCGTATTAATATAACATAATAGGAAAAGGAAGCGAAGTACCTCTTCATCCCTGTGCATAAAATTCATGAAACCTTCATGGTGATTATTGTGATGGGCGCACTTGGGAGCGTTAGCTGGGAGCTGCAAATAATTTGGTCCAAGACGATGCCTCTGAGTATCAGCATATGAGAATATCCGAGTTTGGAGCAACTTATCATCTGAATAGTAGACACCGGGTACAATAATAGCAGGACAGAATGCAAGTTGTTCATTCTCTGCAAAAAAGTTATCAATGTTCTTATTCAATACTAAGCGGCCCACAGTCTGCAGGGGCAAGATGTCCTCCGGCCAAGTCTTGGTTACATCAAGTGGGTCGAAGTCAAATCTATCCTCGTGGTCGGGATCTATTATCTGGATGAAAAGTTTCCACTCAGGATAGTTGCCTGCTGCAATCGAGTCATTGAGATCTTTGGTGGCATGGCTATGATTAGCTCCTCCCACCTTAATCGCTTCATCCTCCAATAAACACTTTACTCCGCATGTAGGTTTCCAGTGAAATTTCACATAATGTGCCTTCCCTGCCTTGTTAATCAGTGTGTAGGTGTTAACACCAGATCCATCCATGTGTCTGTAATCTTGTGGAACGCCCAAGTCATCAAATAGAAAGGTGAACATGTGCAAACTCTCCGGGTGGTGGGAAAAGAAGTCAAGGATTCTCCAATTTTCTTGGATGTGGGACTTAGGATTGGGCTTTAGAGCATGGACCATGTCTGGAAACTTCATTCCATCACGAACAAAGAAGACAGGGAAATTATTTCCCACCATGTCAAAGTTACCCTGGTTCCATGAAAAAGATGCTCAGACTATGAACATATAGGAGTACTGTGAATCTCGATGATTAAACAAGGGAATGCAAACCCTACAAGTTATAACTATATACATGTAGTTGCATATGAAAAAAAAATTCCTGATGCGTCTTTATTGGTCGTGAATTCATGTTAATTGCTACTATTTACTATTTTGATAAAATGATACTGTGATTGTGATTTATTAATTTCCAGTTTTAGATATGTTCTTTCTTAATTTTAGTTTTCGCAAAGTCAATGCAATGCATGGAAGCCTTAAGCAGTGGCAGATCCAGGATTTGGAATACAGGGGGCCAAAACATATCATATAAAATATGACAAGAAGTTTCAAAAAAATATATTTTAATTAAGAAGTTTTTTACATATATTTTTGTACTACAAAAGGCATGAGTTTCGCATGAATCTACGGTAAGTACAAAAATAACTAGACAATCTTGATTTAACTACTAAACTTAGGCATCATCAGTTGCGCTCGACGATTCTTCATCCCACAAAATTCATCTATGATCGTATCAATGTCGAAGCACCGAGAAATTTCTTTTGCAATATATGTGATCAAGTAATTTGCCAGATAATCATCTTCCACAACCACTTAAATTTATTATATATTTATAATATAAATAATAATGAGTATAACTATTGACATTCCATAAAAAAAATTCAAGAATCTAAAATAATTTTTAGAGATAAAATTTTTTATAACAAAATAAAAAATGCACAATTTTATTTAAAAAAATACCAAAAACTATATTTATATATAAAAAAAATACTAATACTAATGGAGGTTTGAAATATCTTTCCTCCCCCTCTTCCCCCTTCTGTCCGCCACGTACTGGCCTTAAGGATGAAGGATGAAGGACATCATCTACTCATAAAATGAGTATGAAATGGAGAGCATCTTATCACTTGCTTCAACTTATTTTCCCAACTTCTTACCAAATTAAGTGTTTTTATTCTCCTTTTACATGTTATCAAAGGGAGCTTAAATAAATGAAAATGAAGCTAAGAAATAAGTGCATATGGCAGGCAGACGTATATGGAAGGTCTGCGTTTATGGAGTTCCAAAGCATGTATAAGCTCTTAGGATATCAATTTGCCTTCATCTTATACTTTTAATTGTTCCTAATTTCATAATATTATGAAACAAAAGACCATTGAAACAGTTCAACACCATCAATTACACGAACAAGTTGCAGGTTAAACGCAGTGTACTCAAGATTCATCTGTAAATCTAAGAAAACATACTTAATCAAGTCCAATAAAATGATGACCCTAACCTCTCTGGTGTAGAACTTGACAGCAAAACCTCGCGGGTCCCTGAGGGTTTCAGGACTTCCTCGCTCATGTATAACTGTGGAGAAACGTACAATGACAGGTGTTTGGACCCCTGGTGCTCGTAGGAAATCAGCACATGTAAGATGTGAAATATCATGCGTGACCTCAAAGAAACCCTTGGCACTAGCACCCCTTGCATGAACAACGCGTTCTGGGATCCGTTCACGATCAAAATTGGCTAGTTTCTCAACCAAATGATAATCCTCGAGGAGAATTGGGCCTGTCAGATGTAATAGGATACCATTATAAATCCACAGTTTCAGAACATAATCAATCCAAGCAACACAACTGACATGCAGGGAAACTTTTGTAGATAAAATCAACAAGCCTCGACATTATTTGCAGGTTGCGATTGCCAATTACTAATTGTGATCTTGCTAAGTACGTATCTACATTTCATGAGTAAAAGCCACACAAAGCTGAAGAAATATTATTTACATTCATAATGCACAAGATGTTATCATGAACATATAAAAACCTATGTTTGAGAGAATGTATCTAACTGAAAGGAAAGAAGAACAAATTAACAAACTACACCAAGATCTACTTTGAAGATGCTTAAACCTACGAGTGGTACAGGCAAATACAGAGATCTGAATATCAACCATGGTGGACATGTGCTAATCCAAATGATCTTTTCTTTTTCTTTTTCTTTTTCTTTGTTTTGGTTTATACTAAGCGGTGTCTGAGTCATAATGTTTTTGCTATCACTCGGGTTCAACCTGGTGAGCTCCTTGTTGTGAGCTCTCGGTCTACCAGGGAACTAAACTTATGGTGGTAACCACTGGGTCAAATATGATGGTTATAGACCATTTTTCAATATCAATCCACTACATCTCTCTGGTAAAAATCAGTATTAGAAGAACTTTTAAGAGTGGGATTAAAAACGACTAATGCCATCATTGTCAAACTAGTCACATCTCTAAACTCCTCAAACACAAACTATATTAAGATTACACTCTAGACGCATGTCTCAACAACAAATTTCCAAGGATAATACAGAGACATTAAAGATGTGTTTGATTGCCATAATTTTCCATGGAAAATAGGGCTTTTCCACCCAAGTTGCCACTTTTGGTGTGTTTGATTGCCATAATTTTTTAGGTAGTCAAATTCCATCTTTTTTCATCATTGACCCCATTTTCCACCAAAGCCTTGAAAACATTTTCTTAGGGGGGAGGTGGTTTTTATTTTCTAGGCTACAAATTTCGAGACAAAGCTTTACCTATTTTCTACATTAAAAATGCCATAACTTAGAATAAAAAAATTCAAAATTTAATAAAAATTTAATATTTAAAATCTTCTAATCAAGATGAATTAAACAAGATCCATCATGACTATAGAATTATGTAAAAAAAAAATAAGACCAATAATTTTTTCTATATTAAAAATGCCATAATACAACCAATTTTCATAGAAAATTAAGGCAATCAAACACATTTAATTGATATTTTCCATGCAACTCAATTCTAGGCAATTCAATTGCCTAAAACTTATTTTCTTTTCATGCAAATTATATGCTTGCAATCAAACGCACCTTAAGATTTCTTAGGCATTGAATAAATGACAAAAACTCTATACCTTATAATTGCAGCAATTAGAAGTGAACTCAGTCAACTCACTAGTAATATATCTTGTTGTCCACTAATGAAGAATAGAAATGCCGTAAGAAAAAATACCTCTGGTACCAACTGTCAATGATGAGTTATTGTTCCAAATAGGAGCACCGGAGTTTGTTGTCCAGAAAGGAGAATTGTAAGCGCTTGAAGGCCGGTACTGCATCAGATAAATAAATAAGAAAAATTAACAGAGACGCTTAATTAATACCATAGCTAGCCCTTGGAAAAACATAATTAATCACTAGAGTAAAGCAAATTATAGCATGCACATGAATACATGATAATAAATAAAGACGACGCAAAATAGCAAACAAAATATATTGATTTTTCACGAAACTATCTTATCATGGTAATATTTTTTGAATCTTCAAAATGTAATAAATAAAAAATTGTATGGGTTGAGATTTTAGGATGTCTTTTTAACAATTGATGGTAGCTTTGACATGAGTTAGGACCTAATATATCTATATATATATAATTCACAAACAGATATCATGAGAGACAAAACGAGACGAAATGAAACAAAATATGGATAATGAAGTGACATGTTACAAGAAATTAAATTGAGACGAAAAAGAAAAATAGTAGTTTCGTGTGTGAAGATGATCATAGTTATGGTTCAGGAACATGTACCTTTTGTGGATCCATGGATCGACGAACAAAAGAGATGGAGAATTATTTTATTCCTTTCCTTTTTATTAGAGCGAGAGAGGGAATAAGAAGAATAATAAAGAGGAGGAGGAGGAGGCCCCTCGTTGTTGGCGAATGGCGAGGAACGTGTGGCAACCAGTCTCGCTCTTTTGTCAGGGCAGGGAGATAACCAGATAGAAAATGCGAGGCAAAATATAAGACTAGCTGCTTCTTTCCAGGCCTCAGATTTATTTATTTTTAAGGTAAACGTAGTAACTTCATATTATAATTTTTGTGGCTAAACTTTTGGAAAAACTTGTTTGGCTATGGTTATGTAGTATGCCACTTTGCAAAATGGTGAACCACATAAAGGTCCTTTCTAGTTTTTTTTTTCCTTCTTTACTGAAGATATAAATGAAGAAAAAGAAATATTCCAGAAGATATAAATTAATGCACCAATTTAACCTCAATAAACTTTATTTTATTTTTTGTTAAATACTTAAAATTTATACCAATCTCGTTATTTAGCCACAACTGAATCTTTTATGATTACTCTGGACCTCCCCAGAGGTTTGGAGGGGGTTTCGTTTTAAAAAACAGTTGCTAAATAGGAACGTTATCGAATCAACGTTAAGAACATTAGAACTAGAATTTTTAGTTTCTACCAACAAGCTATTATTGTTTAAAAAGGGGGGGGGGGGGGGGGGGGGGGGAATTGATTAATTCCATAATTCTATTTTGCATGGAAAAGGCCAATTCGTGAATTTTTCTCAAAAAAAGGTAAGAGAAAATGATTTGAAAACCCTTGTCAATCAATCAGTTTCTTTCGTGGAAGTCACACACATTTGTTTAAGGAACCACCCTAAAACACAAATGCTTGTTATTACGGTACTTGCATATAAATTAACATCACGAATTTGGCATGCCACTCAAAAAGAATTAACTTCGTCAACAGTTTAGTGGCAAACATCGATCTGTTCAGTTTGCTCAAGACCAACTTAGCATACTCGGTCCCTAGCTTCTAGATGAAAGAGATATGTCCTAGGACTATTCATAGATTATGATTTGTACTTGGATATCTTATGGTTATTTTTAGTAATAAAGTTTATTTTATTTTACTTTATATTCTCTTGTAAATAATATATATTAATACTAGTTCATCAAATACGTGACTTGATTGTGGGATGCTAGTAATGCTATAATAATATTATTTAGATGTCCCTAATCATGTGTCAATAACCTAGGATCACATTGATATAATGATTAGAGTATGGATCAGCTGATGACTATGTTCCACAAGTCATGGATACGAAGATATCAAGCTGAACACACTGATACTTGTTAGGGAACAAAGTATTGGACCGACCCACTTTGGGGACACTGCGATGAGTGTTACATAATGTCATCAGTGATGTTCCCTATTTGTGATATCGTATTATCCTCAGACCTGATATCGTCATGGTTACCAACATAGGGATTAGTATGTCAGGCATCATCAAACGTTGCTCTTGACCGAGTAATTATAAAGATGATGATCAAGCATACTATAAACTATGTAGAGGTATGTGGTTGATCAAGATAGGATTTTTCACTCTCATATAATGAGAGAGATATCTTTGGGCCCCTTGATAAGTATAATTAATATTTGCATGGCCATGCGCAAATGATGTGTCATTTGTATTAGATTAATTATACTTAGAGATCAAGAAATAAAGATTGAACTATACAAGAATGACACTTGTCTAGTCTTGTGTTCAATCTAGATATCGGTTGACAAAAGGAATTAATATGTGGAATATCAATTTAAGGTTGTGTCGTTTTGACCTTTATACCCTTTGGGTAGTAGTAATGTTTTACTAGAGACCGCTTACTATTCATATAATAAAACGGGCTTTTAATTATACTGCCAAAGAGTATAAACCTACAGGGTTGCACACCAAAACGAGTTGGATCAAAACGAATTGAAAACGGGCCAAGTTGGACTTGGGCCTAATTCGTTTTGTTGCTTAGGGTTTCTCACTAGGGTTCTCCTTTAAAAGAGAATCGTTGTTCTTCTTGGTCGTTGAAGAGAGTCATAGAGGCAGAGAATGAAATAGGTGTGAGAAGAACCCTAAAGGCGCTAGTACACCAAGCAATGATCTGATCTCGTTCGTGTGTGCATACCGTAGAGGCGTTGTATTTTTGACTCTAGAACAACAATAACAGAAGGTTCTATCCACCGTGTTCATCACCTTTAATTCGAAATCTCATACAAGATATGTTTTCTATCGATTTTTATTGAATATTATAGATCCCAGGGTTTAACGATTAGTGCATAAATTAGTGTATGTGATGCATGATTACTGCCCTAATTACTAACACTAGACACTAGACTCCAAAGCATATATGATACAGTACAATATTATAACACTTTGTAGATTGTTAACATTTTCAAATTCATATAATATGATTGGATTCGGTGGTTAAGATATATGTTATTCATATTAAAAGTCTTGGGTTTGAGTTACGTTTCAATTGTTATATTTTTATTGCAAAGCAAAGCGGAGTAACTTAATAATTTTGTGTACAAACCAAATTTTCTAGAGGTGTTTAATACATAATATATATAGATAAAGCATAAAGGTGATACCATCTATCTTTTGAGGTAGATTGTAGCCCTAATTATTTGGTTATAACACTGTCTCTTTTTCTCCTTAAACCATTATGTACATCTTGAAAATATTATATTTCACAATTAGGAAAGCAGGAAAAAAGAAAAACGAACAGTAGAATGTACCAATCATCAGGGGAGCCATGACCATTTCACATAATCATCAAATACACTAACATTATCTAGGGTTTCTCTTTTCTTTAACAATAACACAGAGGCTTTATTAGAGAAGTTGAAAAAACATAAAGATTTATTTCAACTAGAGCAGCAAATGAACAGCACAAGAAAAATGTTGGGAATGGGGGTCGTTGTTTCAGTAAAAAATGGCAATTAGGGCTCAAATTGGAAGTAGGAGGGAAATATGTAATTGGATTAATTTGGGCAGAGCCGGCTTCATGGGGAGGCAATCTGTTAGAAAATGAAGAAAAAATAAAAATCAAACAAATATTCAATGGTCAATATTTTTCTAGAATGGCAGAAAAATTCAAATGACCAATTTTCTACACATTTTAGAAAATGTTGATTTTTTGAATAGTTTGGTGAAATTTTTTCAAAATATGCAAACTAAGGATGTAAAATTTCAAGATTGGTGGATGCTTATTGGTGTATAAATAGGGGGTATTTGTATGCATTTTATCATCAACAACGAGAGCTCTAAATTAAGAAGAGAGCAAAAGAGTGAGTAGAATGAAAAATTAGAAGTGAAGTGTCTAGGTGAGAGTTTTGCAGTTTCTAATTTTTTAGAGTGTTGAGTGAGAAAAATAGAAGCAATTTTCAAGGTGAGAGCTTTGCAGTTTCTAATTTTTCAGAGTGTTGAGTGAGAAAAATATAAGCAATTTTCTAGGCGAGAAAAATTGCAGTGTCTATTTTGAGTGTTGAGAGAAACACAGTTTGTGTATAGGTCTGCTGACCAATCTTGTAAACCACTCTTTCTTTTGATATAGTGAATTTGGTGTGCTCTGTGAACTAGTGGCAATTTGTCGATACCACGTAATTCCTTGCGTTGTGAGATTGATATATTGTTGTGCCAAATAATTTTTTATTGTTCAATTTCTTTTCCCATTTATATCCCAAGATCCCACTTGGAAACTAGTAGCATCTAGTTTTTTCCCAACAACTGGTATCAGAGGATTTTGTGGTAATTTTTATCAATTTTCTACAAGGTTACTGTTCACGTGAATAGTGAATTTTGTGAATAGTAAAAAAATTGTCGGCGATATCGGTTTGTCGACGGAGGTGTTCTAATACACGGTGGTTCGTAGGAATAGTCAGAAACGATCCGGAAGAAGTCATATTTGAGTGGGAGCGATGACTGCAGATGAGGGGAAGGTAAAACTCGAAAAAATTCGATGGCACAGATTTTGGGTTTTGGAAAATGCAGATAGAGGATTATCTGTATCAAAGAAGTCTGTATCAACCTCTCTCAGGGAAGAAACCAGAGGCTATGAAGGAAGAAGATTAGAATCTTCTAAACAGATAAGCCCTCGGAGTTATTCGATTGACGCTATCCCGCAATGTTGCTTTAAACATAGCAAAGGAAACGACCACGGCGGGTCTTATGGCAGCTCTCTCCAATATGTATGAGAAGCCACCGGCCTCAAACAAAGTGCACTTGATAAGGCATTTGTTCAATTTGCGGATGACGGAAAGCGCATTGGTAGCTCAACATCTCAATGAACTCAACACAGTTACAACCCAATTGAGTTCAGTTGGAATTGAATTCGATGAAGAAATACGAGCATTGATACTTTTGTCTTCTCTACCAGAAAGCTGGAATGCTACTGTCACGGCTGTGAGTAGCTCGTCAGGAAGTAATAAGTTAAAATTTGACGATGTTCGTGATCTGGTTCTCAGTGAAGAGATCCGACGGAGAGAGTCGGGTGAATCTTCAACCTCTTCAGTTTTGCATACAAAGTCAAGAGGAAAAAATTCGACCAGAGAAAATGGACGTGGCAAATTAAACTACCGAGATAGATCAAAGGACAGGAGGTCCAACTTTAGGAATCCCAATAATTCCCATAGCTTGAAAATCGTCGAGTGTTGGAATTGTGGGAGAATCGGGCACTACAAAAATCAGTGCAAGAGTGCACCAAAGGACCAGGAGGCAAAGGCAGAAGCAAATGTTACTTCCACCTCAGGAAGAGATGATGCATTGATATGCTCTTTGGAGAGCAAGGAAGAATCTTGGGTGTTAGATTCTGGAGCATCGTTTCATGCTACTTCACAGAAAGAATTCTTCGAGAAATATGTCCCCGAAAACCTTGGAAAGATATATCTTGGTGATGATCAACCGTGTGCTATACTGAAGATTAAGCTGAACGGGTCTGTTAGGGAGCTGAAGGATGTCAGGCATATTCCCGACCTGAGAAAGAACTTAATCTCAGTAGGGCAGTTGGCTAGTGAAGGCTACACTACGATCTTCCATGGTGATGATTGGAAGATTTCAAATGGTGCAATGATGGTTGCTCGAGGAAAGTAGAGTGGCACTCTTTACATGACAGCAGGGGCACATTGTTCGATCGCAGTTGCAACAGGCAATGAAACACCAAATCTGTAGCACCAAAGACTAGGCCACATGAGTGAAAGGGGGATGAAGATTATGCACTCAAAGGATAAACTTCCAGGTTTACAGTCAGTAGAGATAGACATGTGTGAAGATTGTATACTTGGAAAGCAGAAGAGAGTCAGCTTTCAGACAAGTGGCAGAACCCCAAAGAAGGAAAGGCTAGAGCTCGTTCACTCTGATGTTTGGGGACCAACAACCGTCTCATCCATTGGCGAAAAACACTAATTCGTGACTTTCATCGATGATCACTCTCGGAATGTATGGGTTTACTTTCTAAAGCATAAGTCCGAAGTGTTTGGGGCTTTCTGGAGATGGAAAGCTATGGTTGAAAATGAGACAGGTCTGAAGATCAAAAAGATCAGAACTGACAATGGTGGTGAATATAAAGACACCAGATTCAAGAAGTTCTGTTATAAGCACGGGATCAGAATAGAGAGAACCGTGCCCGGCACACCTCAACATAATGGTGTAGCTGAGCGTATGAACCGAACGTTGACAGAAAGAGCCAGAAGCATTCATATACAGTCAGGTCTACCAAAGCAGTTTTGGGCATAAGCTGTCAATACGACAGCTTACTTGATCAATCGAGGTCCATCTATTCCATTGGAGCACAGAATACCAGAGGAAATATGGAGTGGAAAAGAGGTAAAACTATCACATCTAAAAGTTTTTGGTTGTGTAGCATTTGTGCATATCAGTGATCAAAGTAGGAATAAGCTTGATCCCAAATCCAAGAAATGCACATTCATTGGCTATGGTGAGGATGAGTTTGGCTACCGCATTTGGGATAACGAAAACAAGAAGGTGATCCGTAGCAGAGATGTAATTTTCAATGAAACGGTGGTGTATAAGGACATGCATAAAATAGACGCCAACGACTCAGAGCAAAATGAGCAAGTATTTGCAGATGTAGATGATGTCCCAGATAGTCACGCGACGGAACCAATTGTAGCAAGTCCTCAGCCAGAGGAACTCGTTGGACAGAGTAGTGCGCAGCAGTCTGACACACCACAACCCATACACCAGCTCCTATATTGAGAAGGTCTTCTCGACCTCATGTGCCTAATAGGAGATACATGAACTATCTGTTGCTGACTGATGGAGATGAACCTGAAAGCTATGATGAAGCATGTCAGGTATAGGATACGAGCAAGTGGGAGCTTGCAATGAAAGATGAGATGAAGTCTCTTATCTCGAATAAGACTTAGGAGCTAGCCGAGCTACCAGAAGAGAAAAAGGCTCTACATAACAAATGGGTTTATCGAGTCAAAGAGGGGCATGATGGCTCCAAGAGGTACAAGGCAAGATTGGTGGTGAAAGGCTTTCAGGAAAAAGAAGGAATTGACTACACTAATATCTTCTCGCCAGTTGTAAAGCTAACTACTATTCGATCAGTTTTGAGTATTGTTGCAGCAGAAGATTTACACCTTGAGTAGTTAGATGTGAAAACTGCCTTTTTCCATGGTGATCTAGAGGAGGAAATATATATGCAGCAGCCTGAAGGTTTCTCAGTAAAGGGAAAGGAGAAACGTGTCTGCAAATTGCAAAAGAGCTTGTATGGCTTAAAACAAGCTCTAAGACAGTGGTACAAGAAGTTTGATGGGTTTATGCAAATGAATGGCTATTACAAGTGCAACGCTAACCATTGTTGTTACTTCAAAAGGTTTTAATCCTGTTACATCATTTTGTTACTTTATGTTGATGACATGTTAGTAGCAAGCTCAAATATGGATGAAATCAGAAGGTTAAAGAAACAGTTGTCAAATGGGTTCGACATGAAAGACTTGGGTGTAGCGAAGCAGATTCTTGGGATGAGGATCAATAGAGACAAGCAAAGGGGCGTCTTGCAGTTGTCTCAGGCTGAGTATATTAGCAGTGTTCTAAAGAGGTTCAGCATGAGTGATGCTAAGCCAGTTAGCACACCCTTGGCTAATCATTTTTGATTATCCAAAGATTAGTCTCCCAAGAATAATGAAGAAGAAAACTTCATGGCTAAGGTACCATATGCCTCAGCCATTGGAAGTTTGATGTATGCTATGGTTTGCACGAGACCATATATTGCTCATGCAGTGGGAGCTGTGAGTAGGTTCATGAAAAATCCTGGCAAGATGCACTGGGATGCTGTTAAGTGGATATTGCGATATCTACGAGGTACTACCAACAAATGCTTATGTTTCAGCAGAGGCGAGCTGAGACTTCAAGGATTTGTAGATTCAGATTTTGCTGCTGAGATAGATCACAGAAGAAGCACTACTGGTTATGTCTTTACAGTAGGTGCTACTACAGTCAGTTGGCTCTCACAACTACAGAAGATAGTTGCCTTATCCACTACAAAAGCAGAGTATGTAGCCATGACCGAGGCAAGCAAATAAATGATTTGGTTAAAGGGTTTATTAGCAGAATTGGGTTTCAGACAGACAAAGAATGCCTTGCATTGTAATAGTCAAAGTGCTATACATCTAGCAAAGAATTCGGCATTTCATTCGAGGACTAAGCACATAGGACTTCGGTATCACTTCGTCAGATCACTCCTAGAGGATGAGGTATTGACACTTCAAAAGATTCAAGGAAGTAAAAATCCAGCCGACATGTTAACTAAGGCAGTGACCAAAGATAAACTAGAGTTATGCACAGCTTCAGTAAGTCTTCAAAACTAAAGACAAAGATGGGCGCACCACTACACACTAATCATTGACAGAGTTGGTTATATTATTTTTTCTCCAAGTGGGAGATTGTTAGAAAATGAAGAAAAAATAAAAATCAAACAAATATTCAATGGTCAATATTTTTCTAGAATGGGAGAAAAATTCAAATGGCCAATTTTCTACACATTCTAGAAAATGTTGATTTTTTGAATGGTTTGGTGAAGTTTTTTCAAAATATGCAAACTAAGGATGTAAAATTTCAAGATTGGTGGATGCTTATTGGTGTATAAATAGGGGGTACTTGTATGCATTTTATCATCAACAACAAGAGCTCTAAATTAAGAAGAGAGCAAAAGAGTGAGTAGAATGAAAAATTAGAAGTGAAGTGTCTAGGTGAGAGTTTTGCAGTTTCTAATTTTTTAGAGTGTTGAGTGAGAAAAATAGAAGCAATTTTCAAGGTGAGAGCTTTGCAGTTTCTAATTTTTCAGAGTGTTGAGTGAGAAAAATATAAGCAATTTTCTAGGCGAGAAAAATTGCAGTGTCTATTTTGAGTGTTGAGAGAAACACAGTTTGTGTATAGGTCTGCTGACCAATCTTGTAAACCACTCTTTCTTTTGATATAGTGAATTTGGTGTGCTCTGTGAACTAGTGGCAATTTGTCGATACCACGTAATTCCTTGCGTTGTGAGATTGATATATTGTTGTGCCAAATAATTTTTTATTGTTCAATTTCTTTTCCCATTTATATCCCAAGATCCCACTTGGAAACTAGTAGCATCTAGTTTATTCCCAACACAATCAAGGCAAATGCCTAGGGCCCCACATGGAGAAAGGGCACCGAAAAAAAATAAAAAAAATTAGGTATCTAATTGTAAAGAAGCAAACTTGAGGGGCATTTTGAAAAGTAGGATAAATTAAATTGAGGAGAGAGATATTGAGGTGTTGTTCACTTGCCACTTAATTTACCACTTAAAATTGAAAACTTAAAATTTTCAGATTTAAGTGGTACAAAAAGTTGTTTGGTAACCTAAAAAATTAAGTGACCACTTAATTTTTATCACTTAAAACTTAAAATTTTCAGAGTTGTTTCTCTCTTTTTTCCTCCTCACTTATGGCTTCCCCTCCTTTTCCTTTCTCTTTTCCACTACTGCGCCTTTCTCCTCTTTCTCTCCTTTTTTTTTTCGTTTTTCCCTCTTTTTCTTTCTCTCTCCTCTCCAACTCCACCCCAACTCCTCTCCACCTCCTCAGCTCCGTTTTCCCCCTCCTCCTTAGCTCCATTGGAAGCCTGCAAGCTCCAAGCCTCTGAAAGGGTACCAACTCACCAACCAAGGTTAAGATTCTTAAGCCCTAATTTCTTGATTTTTTGTTTTCTCTTTTCCATTGCTTCCATATTTTTTGATTTTTGATTATTTAGCAATTAGCATGATATTGATTTGTTGAATTTTTATTGTTGATTATTTATTGATTTTATTCCATATTTCTTGATTTATGATTATTTAGGATAATATTGACTTAATAATTTATGATATTTCTTGAAGACTAGCACAAGTATTAAAGTATACAAAATTACACTTTAGAATATATGATTATTTAGCCCTAATTTTATATTGTTAGATTTAGTTATTTACACTTTACTTGTTAAATGTTAGTTTTATTCTTGATTAGTCGTACAATATTAGGTGTATTTATTGTACGAAGAATAGGCTATTAGATAGTACTTTGATGGTTTTGTATATTTTTGTTACAAACTCGAAGATTTATCTATCAATATTATGTTAATTGTTGTCTTTATTATTATTATTATTATTATTATTATTATTATTATTATTATTATTATTATTATTATTATTATTATTATTATTATTATTTATTTATTTATTTATTTTAATTTGGTAATTGATTGGTTCTAGTTTTTGGAGTTTTTTTGTTTCAAATATATAAATATTATGATTTTAAGATTGTTTTGTTAAAAAAGAAGACAATGATACGGGGCCCCAATTTTCGTGAATATTAAACTTCCCTTAAGGCCTCATTTTCCCACAAGTCGGCCCTGAATTGGGGAAGAAAGGTAGTAGAGTACGTCATCGTTTTAATTAGTGAGCAATTATCAATGCGGCGTCCTTTATTGGACGGAGACATCTATTTTAGTGATTTTATGTCTGTTAATTGTATTTTTCTTCTTTTCTTTTGTTATTTTCTTTTTGTCTTATTTCTATTGGTCCAATTGTCAGCTCAGTGCTATTTGTAGGGTGGATAGGGTATAATTCGGTTATGAATGGATTATATCAATTTCTTAAGCTCCTTTTGATAACAATATAGAAAAATAAAATAAAAATATTTAATTTGATAAAAAGTTGAAAAATAAGTTGAAGCATATAATAAGATATTCTCTATATCATGGTCATTTTATGAGCGGATGTTTTTCATCCTTCATAATTTTTTGTGAATTTTTTTTTTCAACTAGAAAATTTCTTTACGAAAAAATTCATAAAATAAGAAGATAATCTGACCACATGTCTCAACTTATATTCCAACTTCTCACAAAAATCAACTATTTTTATTTTCCTTTTCTATGTTGTTATCAAACGGGCCCTTACTTTCTCTATCTTTCTCTTTTCTTTAATTTTCTCTTTCAATTTTTCTTATTCTCCCTAATTCTCTACAACTTCTCCTTATTCTTTCTTTACACTGAACTTTTGTTTACGTTTAATAAGCAATTTGATTGGCTTAGACACCAATTAGAACTTGGAGGAGGAAGAACAACAAATGAATCACCAATAATTGACCCTATTCAGAACGGAATATTGGAAACTCCTATCAGAACGATTGGCTAATGGATACTCAAACTTCATAACTATGGTTGCTAAGCATAGATCAACCAATGGTGGCATAGATTTGCCTATTAATAGCACTCCCCAGCAACTGGCCAGTTACAGATTGCCTAAGTATGAGTTCCTTAATTTGATGGTAATAATGATGTTCTAGATTGGTTATAACAATCTAATTGGTTTTTCCTTTTGAATCATATGCTTGAGGGGAAAAAAAGGTACCATTGATGTCATTGTACTTGGAAGGGATAGGAAGTGGCTGTTAATTATATTTAAATCTCTTAGCACTATTAGTTGGGATGTGTTTAAAGAATTAGCTATCAAAAGGTTTACAGATCAGGGTTATTACAATGTGGTGGTTGAAGTACATGAGTTGAAGAAAATCGAAAGTGTAGAGGATTATCATACTAGATTTGAAGAATTGAGGGTGCTAGAAAAGGAGCCCAAATTAACTGAAACCTACTTATCTCTAGCTTCATTGGGGGATTGCAAGGTGAATTAAGAAATTTTGTCCACATGATGAAACCAGCCATGCTAGATGAAGCTATTACCTTAGCTAGACTGTAGGAATGAGCCTTTAACAATTTGCTAGCCAAAAGCTAAAGGCATTCTAACCAATAGAAATATCCAAACCACCACAAACCTCATTTTAAATTTAAAACACTTATAGCCATCACCCAATACTACTATTACTTTAACTACATACAAACCACCACAAATCACTCATGACACCACCTCACCCCAAACATTAGATCTTAAACCATCATTATCTACAACCAAAACCACCCAACCTAATTATATGCTGCTAGTCAAAAGTGATCCCTTGTAAAAATGCCAGCTAGGAGAGACAAGGATTAATGTTATAACTCTGATGATATTAATACTTATGGCCATATATGTAAGAAAATGTAACTCTATCTTATTAGTGCTGACATGGAAGCTGAATTGGAAGAGAAAAAGTACCTGCCGAAATATCAATTAAATAAATCCCTCCAAAACAAGGTAATGACAATGGAGCAGGTATATCACTCTATGCTATAACTCGTGGCACTCCTTACCAAACATTAGTGTTGCAAGCTTATAGTAATAAAGTACCACTGAATGTTTTAGTAGATTCAAGAAGCTCACATAATTTCATAGAACCAAAGGTAGCCAAACAAGTGGGATGTAAGCTTTATTCCCATTAGCAAATTGATGATCACTATAACAAATGGCAGTCAAACAAGTAGAGCGCGCAATGCTCTTTGTCCTGACTTTAAATGGTCCATACAAGGAGAGAACTTCAACATTAGCATAAGGATCTAACCGTTAGGTGGATACAATATGATATTGGGAATGGAATGGCTAAAGCAAATTAGTCATGTCCTAAATTAACTTACTTTGACTGTGAAGAAGGGATAAATGATTATAACTCTCCAAGGATGAAATAATAATAACGGGAAATTGCAAATAATTAGTGGAGGTTCACTGTTTAATTTATGTGCTAGTCAGGAATGTTACTTTGTGGGGGCAGTTAACCTATGTCAACCACAAAGAACAACCAAACACCTGATTGTATCAATGAGCTGCTGCAACAGAACCAAAGGGCTTACCACCCACCAAAGCATAAGATCATCACATTCCCCTTAAACCAAGAGCTACCCATTTCTCTATAAAACCATATATATACCCACATATGCAAAAGAATGAGATTGAAAGCTTAGTAAAAGAAATGTTGGAAAGTGGAATTATCAAGCTTTCGTCTTGCCTTTTTGCTTCACTAGTTTTGCTTGTAAGGAAGAAGGATGAGGGTTGGAGATTATGTATGGACTATATGGAGCTGAATGCATTAAGCATAAAGAACAAATTTCATATGCCTGTTATTCATGAACTACTGGATGAACTTAATGGACCTGTAATATTCTCTAAATGGACCTAAGGCCTGGTTACAATCAAATAAGAGTGATGGGAAGATGTGGCCAAAATAACCTTCCAAACTCATAAAGGACATTACGAATTCTTAATGATGCCCTTTGGCCATACTAATACTCCTGCCTCATTTCAAGAATTGATGAATAGTTTATTCAAACATCATTTAAAAAGATTCATTATAGTCTTCTTTGATGATATCATAATTTACAACATGTCAATGGCGGACAACGCATG
Source organism: Lonicera japonica (assembly GCA_021464415.1). Classification (NCBI taxonomy): domain Eukaryota; kingdom Viridiplantae; phylum Streptophyta; class Magnoliopsida; order Dipsacales; family Caprifoliaceae; genus Lonicera; species Lonicera japonica. The sequence goes on from CM038466.1 coordinate 1,234,404, forward strand.
GAAAACTTGAGGATTGCATGTGAAATCTTATAGCACAATCATTTATATGTGAAAAGATCTAAGTGCAGCTTTGGCCGAATTAAACTACAGTACTTGCGGTATATAATTTCCAAAGATGGAGTGTCAGTTGATAAGACTATATTAGAATCAATTATTAAATGGCCACCACCTAAAAACCTCAAAGCACTAAGATTTTTTTAGGACTCAATAAGTACTATATGAAGTTTGTAAGATGATATGGTATCATTTTTAAGCCGCTCACTCAACTACTTAAAAAGAAGAACCAGTTTACTTGAGGACTTGAAGCTGCATTTGAAGCCTTAAAAAGGGCAATCATTACATTCTAATAATGGCCTTACCAGATTTCTCTAAACCATTCATCCTGGAAACTTATGCATCTATGGAGGGTATTGGAGCTATGCTTATGTAATAGGGAGACATTTAGCCTTTTTAAGTAAGACATTACCTCAAAGAAATATATGGTTATCCACTTATAAAAGGGAATTATAGGCCATAATATATGTTGTCAACAAATGGAGAACTTATTTGTCTGGCCACCATTTCATTATCAAAACAGACCATCAAAGCTTGAAATACCTGCTTGAGCAAAGGATTACTTCTATGCTTTAACAGAAATGGTTAACTAATTGATGGGATTGGATTAGACAATTGTATACAAGAAGGGAGTGGAGAATAGGGTGGCTGACGCTCTCTCAAGGAGGGATATTGATTGTAACAACCCGCCTAATTAAGCAGATGTTAACGGATGCTGTATCTAATTAACAGCAGATAGATAAATAGACATAACTAATAAATTAAACAAGGTAGAGAAATCTAATAAAAATTCGGCATGAAGTATTCGTAAATACTAAGGAATCCATCATGTATAATAAACAACGCGAAAATATAGAATACTTCTCAAATCCATTACAATCCAAATTTAATAAAAACAACTAGTACATCCATAGACAGTACAAGTACTCAAACTTAATTAGAAGTTACAACTACTACAAATTAGGATAATACAATAACTAATTCCATAAAGGCGTCAGAGAAAACGCTAAGATGAACTTGGACCTGCTCGACAACCTCTACCTAAGACATGATGTGTACCTGAAAGCAAAATGAGGGAATGAGCCACAAATGGCCTAGTGGGAACTATAGGGAAAGGGAAAATGCAATGCATGATCGTACAACAATATAAGAGAGTTCACAATTCAATTATTAACAAAATTCCTGATTTATACCAATTTATAATGTTGGTCGGAAAACAACCCTAGAGGGGGGTTAATGGGGCTTTAAAAACTTAATGCGGAATTAAAACGTTTTTAAAATATTTAAACAAAGCAACTTAACTAAGCAATAATATCAAGAAAATAATCAATTTCAAGTAATCAATCTCAAGACAAGCAAATAAGCAATCTCAAAATACAAGCAATAATATAACAATAAAAAAGAGCTCGAGTTTAGAAAGATTAAACCAATTTAAAGCTCAAGACTTTTTGTCTTCACGGTTCGGTTTCCTAAACCATACGTTCGCGCTCGGTTAGTCCCCCGAGAATTTTCACTATTTAATCTTCTTCGGGTGAAGATCAAACCTCAATACAAATGTTGCTATTCACACAACACTCACAATGTAGCTATACCCACTACACTTCTCACAAGATATGCTCTCTTGCTCTACAAAGAGACAAACTCTCTTTTGAAATGAAGAATGAATTGTTTGTGGTGAGACACACCAATACAATAACTCTCAAGTGTATTTGAAGATTAGAAATGAAGCTCACACTAGAGTTATCAAGATTGATCAAAAATATATAGCTTAAAAGATGAAAGATTAATTAAAATGTATTCTTGAATCTTTGTATATTTGAATATATTTATAATAGAGTATTAGAATGATTTAATGTATGTTAAAACATGTCTACGACCTCATAAATATAGCTTGCAAAAGTATATGGTCGTTGGGGGTGATTAAGAAAGGTTTTGGGTCAAAGGTATACATTTTCAAATTTTCCAACATCTAGTTTTGATAAACAATTCAAATTTGTTTTGATAATTTCTCATAATCTGACTGTTGGATCAAAACTATGCAAAAACTAAGCGAATTTCAAATGTAAAATAAAAACATTTTTGCAATTTAGCAATTTAGTTCCAAATACAATTCTAATGATTTGTGAACCTCAAATATATCGAATAGTAAAAGAGTGATTCTTGTCATGTTTTTCTTGAATTTTTCAAGTAAATAAACTATATAATTATATCAAGAAACATGTTAAATTACACATGATTGATTTATTATTATTATCAAAATAAAATTAAGACCTTAGGTCAACAATCTCCCCCTTTTTGATGATGATAATAAATTAATGTGTGTTAACAATAACAAGCATAAATAGCATATAAATGTAAATAAATAAGATGCTCCCCCTCAATTTATGTAAAGATGACAATTAAAAAGTATTGCAAATATTTGAGATAGTTTGAAAAATAATATATATTTTTTTAAATCTTACCACAACATTTAAAGTTAGTATAAAAATCTTACCACAACATCAACATCATACACACATTTTCTCCCCTTATGACAACATTAAAAAGGGATCTAGGCTGTGCGAGGGTGATGGATTCTAGATGCACACGGGGGGCGCTATATATTTTGACTTTTTAAGAAGACAGTTTTTCGTCTTCGGGATTTTTTTAGTGCTAGATGCCTCTTCTCCCCTCTTTCTTGTTATCTCCCTCGAGATCCATTTTCTTCTTATAGCTTTTATAGGGGGTGCCCATGAGTAAGGGAAAGTAAATCACAAGTATGCCGAATACCTTCCGTTGTGCAGGTTCTTCTTGTGTTGCTTGCTCTTATAAATGCAAAGGATGTTTGCCATGGTGTGAATATGCACAAATTTTTCGAAATGTGATTAGTCGTTAGGATTATCGCACAATCTTAATTGTTTTCGGGGTAAAGAGTGTTGCAAATATTTTATTAAATATTCTCGAACATCAATATCTTGAGACTCTCAATTCATTTTTTTAAAATTAAGGCGAGAGTCGAAAATCCTAGTAAAGGCTATACTGCGCTCATTATTTCTTTTGAAAAAAAGGTAGAAGAGTTACAATCAGGGTGACAGCGTTCGAGGCTTTGCAATTCCGGGTGATGGCTTTAGAGACTCAATTAGGAGAGTCTTCCAGCGCTAACCCACGCTTTTCTTTTCCTCCTCCTAGAGTTTCTTCAGGGCTCCTATCATCGGTAGAAAATGTTGCACTGGATATTAATCCGACTGTCGAGAATCTTTCAGAACATGAGGTTCTTCCAATTGATGCTGATTTGGTGGCATATCCTTCATCTGGAGGATTTTTAGGGCTCCTCATGTTGGCAGAAGAAGCTGCACCTGATATCCTTCCGACTACAGAAAATTTTTTAGAGCATAGGCTTTTCTGACTGATGTGAGTTTGCCGGTATATCCGACTCTTTCAGATTACCAAACTACTTTGGACGGTTGTTCATCGCAATTTTCTCAAAGTGGTGCTATTGCGGAGGTTGTCGACCCAATGAGTCCTGATTGGACAGCTCTATTAGATATAGAGCATAATTTTGTTGATTATTCTTCTTCAAGTCTCGATACTGTTTTGAATTTTTATACTGATGATCTTCGGATTCTTTTTCCCCCTTCTTTGAATGACAGATAATGATTCTTATACTGCAAAATTATTGTTAGTTTACAATAACATGCAAAATGAAGACTTCCAATAAGTTAAGCATAATTAATGAACTTTTTTTGATCAAACTAGATGTCATAAGCTCTAGTCATACCAATTTCACGACGGATAGTACAAAAAATATCGTCCGGGAATGGTTTAGTAAAAATATTCGCAAATTGCGATTCGGTGCTAACGAATTCAATATCAACATTACCTTTTTGCACATGATCATGAATAAAATGATGCCTTATTTCAATGTGCTTAGTAAGTGAATGTTGTATAGGGTTCTTGGTAAAGATAATAGCACTTGTGTTATCACATTTAATAGGAATGTGGCTAAGACTAATTCCAAAGTCTTTTAGTTGTTGTTTAATATATAAAGTTTGTGCACAACAACTTTCAGCCGCCACGTATTCGGCTTCGGCCGTTGAAGGGGCCACCAAATTTTGTTTCTTACTTGACCAAGATACTAGTGCGTATCCTAGAAAATGACATGTGCCACTAGTACTTTTCCTATCAATTTTGCAACCGGCAAAATTTGCATCGGAATAACCTAATTAAGTCAAATGTGTTCTCTCTTGGATACCACAAACCCAAAGAACTAGTGTCGAAAAGATAACGGAATATAGGTTTTACGGCGTGTAAGTGGGATTCTTTTGGATCCGCTTAAAATTGTGCACATAGACAAACACTAAACATGATGTTCAGCCTAGAAGCCGTCAAATAAAGTAAGTTACCGATCATACCTCGATACTTCTTAATGTTGACATTCTTACCATTTTCGTCTCTGTCAAGTTTCAACGTTGAACTCATAGGCGTACTCATTGATTTAGCGCCTTCCATGTCGAACTTCTTCAAGAGTTTATTCTCACATTTCTCTTGATTGACAAAGATCCCATATTTGTATTGCTTTACTTGCAATCCGAGAAAATAATTCATCTATCCGATCATGCTTATCTCAAATTCTTTTTGCATACAAGTGAAAAATTCTTTGCAAAGATTGTCGTTAGTAGATCCAAAAATAATATCATCAATATAAATTTGTACAAGTAGCATATCATTGGCATGATTCTTAATGAATAAAGTAGTGTCCACTTTGCCTATAATAAATCCATTATTAAGCAAAAATGAACTTAATCTATCATACCATACTCTAGGTGCTTGTTTCAGTCCATACAAAGCTTTTGACAATTTAAATACATAATTCGGATAGGCATGATTTTCAAAACCGAGAGGTTGTTTTACATAAACTTCTTCTTCAATGAAGCCATTCAAGAATTCACTTTTAACATCCATTTGATATAACTTAAAATTTTTGAAACAAGAATAAGCAAGTCGCATGCAAATAGCTTCTAAACATGCTACGGGTGCATAAGTTTCTTCATAATCAATGCCCTCATCTTGATTGTATCCTTGGGCAACAAGTCTAGCTTTATTTGTAACAATAACACCATTTTCATCCTTTTTATTCCGAAATACTCATTTAGTGCCTATAATAGTATGATTATTTGGTTTGGAAACAAGTGTCCACATTTTATTTCTTTTAAATTGATTGAGCTCTTCTTGCATAGCCATCATCCAAGATTCATCTTGTTCGGCTTCATTTCTGTTTTTAGGCTCATATTGAAAAACAAATGCCACATTATTGCAAACATTTCTTAAGGATGATCTTGTCATGAACTTACTAGATGGCTCTCCAATAATTTGATCAATAGGGTGGTTGGGCACAAATTTCCAACTTTTAAGTAAATCATTCGAGTTTTGATCGGCCTTACTTTCTATCTCCTTAGAAGAAGTTTGAGCATTTGATGGTTCTTCCTTAGATGTATCATTAATTTGAATATCCAAATTTTTTTGGATAATTTTAACATCATCATCGAAATGCACTATGGGTGCAAAAGGATTAGACTCATTAAAAAAACATGTATAGATTCTTGAACAACTAAACCTTTCTTATTGTAAACACGATAAGCTTTACTATTAATAATATATCCAAGAAATATTCCTTCGTCGGATTTAGTATCAAATTTTCCTAAATGATCACGATTATTTAAAATGAAACATTTACAACCAAAAACCTTAAAATATGTAATATTAGGTTTCTTGTCATTCCATAATTCGTAAGGTGTCTTATCTAACTTTTTACGAATAATAACACAATTAGTTACATAGCATGCGGTATTAACGGCTTCCTCCCAGAAATATTCCGGTAAAGAATGTTCATTTAACATGGTTCTAGACATCTCTTGAAGAGATCTATTTTTCCTTTCAACCACACCATTTTGTTGAGGAGTTCTAGGTGCCGAAAAATTATGATTAATACTATGCTCATCACAAAAAATTTCAATATAAATATTATCAAATTCTCTACCTCTATCATTTCTAACATGTACAATAGAAGCACCTTTTTTATTTTAAACTTTTCTACAGAATTTAGCAAATACATGAGGTGTTTCACTTTTATGTGCAAGAAAGAATACCCAAGTAAATCTAAAAAAATCATCAACACTCACAAAGGCATACAATTTACCACCTAAACTAGCAACCGAATTAGGTCCAAATAAATCTAAATGTAACATATCAATTGGTCTAGTAGTAGTAATATCTTTCTTAGATTTAAAGGAAGACTTGTGTTGTTTACCAAGTTGACATGCATCACAAATTTTATCTTTAGCAAATTTAGTTTTAGGCAATCCTTTAATTAATTCCTTTTTAGATAATTTGTGAATTAAATCCATATTAGCATGACCGAATCTTATATGCCATAACCAAGAAGCATCATTCAACACGGATAAACATTTAACATCTTGTTGAGACAAATCATCAAGTTCAAGAGTATATACGCTATTAGATCTATAAGCAACAAATAAGATAGAATTATCACTAATATTTTTAACAATGCAACATTCGGATTTAAAAATAACTTCATAACCTTTATTACACAATTGACTAATACTAAGCAAGTTATGTTTTAAACCGTCAACAAGTAAAACATTATCAATATAAGAAGATTTATTACCAACTTTACCTATACCAATGACTTTGCTTTTGGCATTGTCTCCAAATGTGACGTTGCTTCCTTGTTTAGGAGTGAGACTCAAGAAATTTCTCTTTTTTTCCGTCATGTATTTCGAGCATCCATTATCCAAGAACCACTTTGTTTTGCTAGCTTTTGCTTTCATGCAAACCTACACCAAAATCTTAAGTAACTTCTCTTTTGGTACCCAAAATAAGTTGAGTCCTTTGGAGTTAGCAGACGTAATGATTCCTTTAGGAATCCAAGCAAGTTTGTTCTTAGCAAAATCCTTTTCTTTGTAATAACAAGAATGTGCATTATGAGTGTTTCTTCCACAAAATGAACAAAGATTAGTGGGATTATGCGATGTGTATGTTTTGAAAAAAAAAATTGTAATCCTTTTGATTATGAATTTAATTGTAATCCAAACCGGCTTTATCAAAGACACACCTTTGTACTCCCAATAGTTTATCCAAGTTATCTTTTCCATTTGTGAACTTGATTAGACTATTAGTTAAATCCTTTACTTTTACTTTCAAATTCTCATTTTCTAGTGCAACTAAATTTGAAGTCTCCTTTTCTTTTTCCTTTTTCAAATAGTTGATTTCCTTTTTAAAATCAATGTTTTCTTTTTTTAAAGTTTCACATTTGGCAAAAGTAATGGAATTTTTTTTCTTGAGACTTGTATATCTTTTTGAAATAATTTCAAATTTAATATATAATTCTTCAAACATGGTAAATAGTTCATCATATTCATTATGCACACTTTCATTATCATCAAAATTATAAAAAAAAAACTATAGTTAGAATTTACCTCATCTCCATTTGCCATAAGAAAAAGGTTGGCCGTTTCTTCATCGCTAGAATCGGCATCCGATTCTCCTTCTTCGAAATCGCTCCATGTTCCTTTTAGTGCATGCTTCGCTTATTTGAATACTTTATCTCGTTTATCCCTTTTCTCCTTCTTTCTAAGTGGATAATTTGGCTTGATATGACCAGGTTCATGGCAATGATAGCACTTTTTGATTTCATTATTTTCTCTTCTTTGTTGATTTGACCGATCATTATTTCTTCTAGACGATGATGGATATTTGTTATTCTTTCCTTGAGAATTTTTCTTCTTAGCGAGAAATTTCATAAATTTTCTAGATAGAAGCTCCATGTCTTCATCACCATCCATTGATACATCATTATCTTCATGTTTGATAATTTTAAGAGCTAAAGTTTTTTTTAATTTTGTATCCGCATCTTCTTCTCTTTGAAGTTCCTTCTCATGAGTTTTTAGAGATCCCAAAAGCTCGTCCATGCTGAATGTTTTGAGATTCTTTGCTTCTTGAATCGCCGTCACTTTTCAGTCGCCACTTCTTTGAAAGAATCTTAAGAATTTTTCTTATTTTATCTTCATTAGAATAAACCTTTCCAAGAAGATCCAAATCATTAGTAATAATAGAAAATCTACTATACATGGAAGTAAGAGATTCATTAGGCTCCATTTTAAATAATTCATAATCATGAACAAGCATATTTATGTTATCGTCTTTAACTTGAGTGGTTCCTTCATAGGTATCCTCAAGTTTATCCCAAATTTCTTTGGTCGTTTTACAACTAGAAATTTTGTTATATTCATCCATGCTTAATGCACAATTTAAAGTATTTAAGGCTCTAGCATTATATTGAATTTTCTCAATATCATTTTCATCATACTCAGACATTTTCTTAGGAACAATTTTTTCACTATCATCTCTTTTGGTAATTTCATAGGGTCCTTCAAGTATAACTCTTCATTGTTCAAAATCACTAGATTGTAAAAATATACTCATTCTACTTTTTCAATAGCCATAATTTTTACCATCAAATAAGGGTGGTCTAGAGGTGGAGAGACCTTCGAAAAAACCGGTTCCTTGATATATAGACATAATCGTAAACTTTAAGATTGTTAAATCAAAATAAGAGTACAACCTTTGATACCAATTGTTGGTCGGATAATGACCTTAAAGTGGGGTGATAGGGATTTAAAAACTTAATACGGAATTAAAACGTTTTTAAAATGTTTAAGCAAAGCAACTTAGCTAAGCAATAATATCAAGGAAATAATCAATTTCAAGTAATCAATCCCAAGACAAGTAAATAAACAATCTCAAAATACAAGAAATAATATAGCAATAAAAAGAGAGTTAGAGTTTAGAAAGATTAAACCAATTTGAAACTCAAGACTTTTTGTCCTCACGGTTCGGTTTCCTAAACCATAAGTTCGAACTCGGTTAGTTTCCCAAGAATTTTCACTATTCAATCTTCTTCGGGTGAAGATCAAACCTCAATACAAATTTTACTATGCACGCAACACTCACAAAATAGCTATACCCACTACACTTCTCACAAGATATGCTTTCTTACTCTACAAAGAGACAAACTCTCTTTTGAAATGAAGAATGAATTATTTGTGTGGATACACACCAATACAATAACTTTCAAGTGTATTTAAAGATTACAAATGAAGCTCACACTAGAGTTATCAAGATTGATCAATATATATAGCTCAAAAGATGAAAGATTGATCAAAATATGTTCTTGAATCTTTGTATATTTGAATATATGAATAATAGAGTATTAGAATGATTCAAGGTATGTTAAAACATGTCTAGGACCTCATATATATATCTTACAAAAGTATATGTCCGTTGGGGGTAATTAAGAAAGGTTTTGGGTCAAAGGTATACATTTTCAAATTTTCCAACAGCTAGTTTTGACAAGAAATTCAAATTCGTTTTGATAGTTTCTCCTAATCTGACCGTTGGATCATGCTAACATTTTATTCAAAAGTGATAAGAGATGTTGTCTAACTACTGTAAAAATTTTAAAATGATCGGAGTCCGAAAAGGCCTCCATCAGACCGTTAGATCAAAACTGTGCAAAAACTGAGCGAATTTAAAATGTAAAATAAAAACATTTTTGCAATTTAGTAATTTAGTTCCAAATACAATTCTAATGATTTGTGAACCTCAAAGATATGTTTTTAAGATACCTATTTTTATCAAAACTTAAAATATGATCATTTAAAATTAATATGAATTTATTTTGAAAATCGGTCTTTATAAAATGATGTTTTTCAAATAAATTCAATTTCAAGCTTGTTTGAATCAATCTTTAAAAGATGCATGAATATGTTTGAGCTATAAGGATTTGATCAAAAAAGTAACTTTACATAAATCTTAAGCACTCACTCAATTACTGAATTAACGAGTCTTCGAATGCTTTGACTTGTTTCTTCAGATTAATCTTCATTTGAAGCTTTTTCTTCGAAGCTTTTCATATAGTCTTTTGATCCTTTGTGTTTCATGATTTGCATTGAGAGATTTGATTTTCCTTATCTTGTTCAATTATCGAATAGTGAAAGAGTAATTATTGTCATGTTTTTCTTGAATTTTTAAAGTAAATAAACTATATAATTATATCAAAAAATATGTTAAATTACACATGATTGATTTATTGTTATTATCAAAATAAGATTAAAACTTTATGTCAACATATAAGAAAACTATACATAAAGCGTCAATATAATTTTATTAATTATCAATACGTATCTCACACGATAGCTGTATAAACATCCATCTATCTCCTCTTCCTCCTCGACCTAATACAAGTACTAGACGGAATATACTACTCACAAACGCAACCCATCTTACCATGGGTCTGTGCAATAACATAACTCAAGCATTTTTATACCGGTGCTTATCCGGTTACAACAATCTCAATATTTTTCATAACAATTTATATGCTTAACCTATAGTGTTTTAGAATTTCAGGAACAAAAAATATAGTTTGTATTGCTTTAACGCCCCATATTAGCAGAGTAGCACTTCTCTTTTATGTAATTGCATAATTATACCAAAAAGGGGCAACCAAAAAATCATTAATAATAGTAATATATAATCCAAAAATCTCAAATTATTTCATGAATTATATTTGTACTAACCAAATTTCTTAATTTAAACCATTTAGTGAAGAAGAATAAGAGGAGTAATACTAGACTTGCTAGTAATATCATCAAACACCTCATGCATGTTTAACCACGAGTTTAAAGTATGATTTGATATTGATTAATATTCTAAAATTTGGTAAATTTTGATGAAAATCCTGCTATTAAACATGCATGTGATGATTCTAACTATTTCAGTACCAAGTTCAAACCATTTGCATGCAAAGGAAAGTATGGTTTTTAGTACCAAAAATCTACGTTTCTAGCAATTTCGGTACCAAAATCTCAAAATAACCCATAAATACCGACACGCACTACGATCAGCCTTTAATTTCATCATCAACAACTCATATAATAATTATTAACATGCTCATATTATATATATCAAGCATAAACCACATGCATGCAAAGAAAAGTAAAATTTTGGTACCGAAAATCTAGTATTAGTACTCATACAACAATCTCCAAGCAAAGAATGAAGAAATGAAGGGAAGTTACCACCTTAATCACTTCTGGACAGAAATGGAGAGCCCCAAAGCAACCACCTACAGCCACCATTCGAGAAAACCAAGCTAGGAAATGGGCTCGTTACGCAAAAAACATGAGAAATCCACAATTTCGGAGTAAAAAACATTGATTTGAGATAGAAATCATCCATTAACTCCCATTTCTCTCTCTATAAGTGTATATATCTTACCCATGGTCTCAATGCTTTAAAATGGTGTTTTAAGGAGTGAAGAAGATGGTCAAAGTTAGTCAAAACCGAAAACAAACGAGTTGACTCGGTCAAACTCGGATTAACCAAATGTGTTATGGTGCACTGTTCGTAATTTAGCCATAACTCTTTGCTCAGAACTCCGATTGGGATGATCTTTATATCAACGGAAAGATAATTCAAATTTCTACAACTTCACAAGATGAAGTTTCCCCAAATTCGTGATATATTAATACCAAAATTTGGTCGAAAATAGTGCTCTACCGAAATTCAACAAAATCTGATTTTTGTTAACGGACTTACTTCGCACACTGTTTTGACCATCGAGGAGCGTGAACTAACTTTCGGTCAAAACACAAAAATTGTATACAAATATAAGATGAAACTCCAGGAGTTTACAAAGTGGAATTTGGATAATTAATGAATAAGTTATGAGTCTACAAAGTCAACTTAAATCAAACCGACAAATATAAATTATGGGTTCGAAAAATGCCTCGGAAGTGCTCATTTCAATTCCGATAGTGACAAAAGTTTTCAGAATATTCCTAATAGATATTTATGACATGTTAGAAAAAATGGAACTGAATTCGGAGGTCTAAAAGTTCGTGAACCACAAACGAGATTGGTAGGAATCGTTAAGAATATAATTCAATTATACTAAATACTCAAAAATGCTTAAATGAAGTCCGAATTTAATGAAACTTTATTGGAAGTGTTGACCTTATAGTCACTAATCTTGTTTTGATAATAACAATAACATTAATCTTGTGTATTTAACTAAGTTGTTGTTTTAAGTAATAGCCACAAACATTGTTTTAACACATGGACAAAAACCGACAAGCCGGAACTAAGATCACTCTTCCACAAAGCTTACAAATCTCGTTTATCTCACATCACACATCAACTTGATCAAAGCTCATTCACCATTACAAATCAATGAGGATGAAAAACCAAAACAAGTGGAGAATTGAAGAAACTCCATAAAGCTCTCAAGACTCGTTTATTTAAATTTTTTAGTAAGATCTTTAGAATTCATGTAAAGTTTCTTATTTGATCATCATAATAGCTCATGCATTGTTTTAACATTATTAGATTGATCAAATCAAAGTTTGAATCAAGAATTCTTCAAAAACATCTTCGTGGCGAAAAACCATTTTTGAAATAAATTCGTTTTAAATTCTAACGACATTATTTTTGAGCTCTTCACTTTATAAAAGTCTTAGAAACTTATATTTAACATTCCCCAAGCTTTAAAATTGATTTTTGAGCAAATTTGCAAAAGTGTGAAAAAATGGATTTTTGGAATTTCTGGCAGCAGACCAGTGGGGACCATCAGTCGATTGATGGGCTTTGCTCAGTCGACTGATGGCCCAGAAACTAGCCGTTGGATTTTTGATTTTTTACCATTTTTGGTACCAAACTTCTACCAACTCCCTCCAAACGGCCATATGTTGTCATAGACTATATATACACTATCTAAGACATATTTAAAGTCTCTTGAATCATTCTTACACTATTCTCTTTATCTATATTCAATTCTCAAAGATTCAAGAACATTGCCTTTGATCAAACTTCATTATTTTGAGCTATAACTTGTTGATCAAATTTGATATCTCTTAGTGTGAGCTTAAATTGTAATCTTCATACACTTGAGAGCTATTGTACATTGGTGTTAGTCACCAAATCATTTTCTTCAAATATTAAGAGAGGTTTATCTCTTACAATAGTAGGAGGTTGTTCTTGTGTTGAATGTCGTGAGATTGCAACATTTGTAGAGTGTTAACTCTTGTAGAGGTTTGATCTTCACCCGAAAGAAGATCGATATTAGTGGAAATTCTCAGAGAACTAACCGAGCGCGGAAATAGGGGCTAACAAGCCGAACCGTGTGGACAAAAAGTTTTCGACTTCTATCGGTTTAATCTTTTTATCTCTTGCTCTATCATACATTACTTTATATTCATTGTGATTGAAACTACCTTGTATCTTGCTTGCTTGATTGATATAGACATTAAATATTTTTAAAACGATTTTAAAAATTCGATTTAGTTTTAAAAATCCTATTCACCCTTCTCTAGGGTATTTTTCGACCTACAGGAAGGTTTAATAACTATAATGTGAAGTGTTCGAAAAGACTAAACTCAATTCGGACCTTCCTAGGTTGATGAACCGAATATAAGAAAAGTAGAAAAATTGAATATTCAAGATTACGCCAAATTTTTCAAGAACGCACCAAATTGCTTAAACTAATTCCAAATTTTCCATATTTTTATCCATAACACCGAAGTGACGTGTGCGAACATTTGGAGTTATCTAAGTCTACGAATGAATCGGAAAAATGGCTAACTAAATTAACGAAAATACACCTATTGAAACACAGAGTGTTACAACCTTCCCCCTTTAAGAAATTCCGTCCTCGAAATTTGAACCTGCACAAATTAACAGCAATAAAGCCAAAAAGACATAAATCGAACCCATAATCCTCCAAGCTTTAAAAGGAAACAACTTTGAGGTTGAATTTGAAAATTACAAGCTCTAAACAAGGAAGCCACACACACAGATATATCATATATTGACACTAATGAAGACCAACTATTATTTCTCGTTATAAGGATAAAGATACACGCACGAATAAAATGTTTACTATACAAGACAAGGGTTTGATGTAATCCCATCAAACTAAACTTGAAAGACTTAGTACGTAACCTCCAATAACTATAGTTAAGATTATTTCCAGATCATCAATGACTAAGATGTAATTTCTCCCAAGGATATATATTTATATATATCTTAGAACATAACAACCATGGTAGATATGCAGAATCACGCTGCAAATAAACACGACTTTTAGATAAGGCAAAACCGAAACAAGGATGAGATAATTCGGAGTAATTAAGAATCAAGAAACCTTTTGTAACCTGATAACACTGCCTCTAATGAAACCCAACTATCAGTTGTAACTTCTAATTCAAACACATGCTAATTCATAATAATTTTACTAGACTTTCCTCCACTAACCATGTATGTGTAGAGCCGGACAGTTTAGCACAAAATACCCATTTTTCGAACAATCTAATTTTCACTTGCCCTTCCATTATGATGTACTTTTCTAACGTAATAAACCTTGTACCAAGTCAAATATAAACATTTCTTCTTAGCCCGAAACATTCTGGAATTCTTTCAATCATTTAAAAGTCCTAATACTATGGTCTTCAGTTGCTGCCTGACTTGAACCACTCATCATATAATCCCCCGAAGGTTTTGCTCAGATTTTAGAGCTTTAGTTTCCACCAATAGGTTATTCTTCACTTGTTTATTTTGTGAATCTGCTTCTGCACCATCCATTTGCTAAGCATTCTGATTAAGTCACATTCTCATCCTTATTAACTATTCTTGTTCGGCCAACCCTGTTAACTCAATTTTTGGGTCATTTCAAAATCTTTCTCTGCGTATCTGTCATCAAATAATTCTTGCTCTCCTAGGCCTTTTGAAGCTAAAATTTACATATGACCTCACAAATACACATGACATACTGTGAGAATCCGGACCCTCGACCCGTCCTTCTTGGTTTCTTGTCTTTTGTTTTGAAGGAAAACGTGTTTTATAGAGTCGCCAGTTTCTTTTACGATAAAACAAATAAAATATCGTATGAAGGATAATTCGAAAACGAACTATCTTTCATACATTTGAAATCAGAGTTTAAAAATATACTTTGCTAGGGTTCGGGAACTACGTTACGAATTGGAAAGGTGTTAGGCACCCAATTCGCCCTTTCGGTCTCTTAATGGATCATGTATTTAATTCCTACTTTAAATATCTTACAAGTAGTTTGAATAGTTTTTAGAATAGTCCTTTCCAGGTAAATTCAATTTAAAATAGTATTTTGAAATCAGACTCGAGCTTTGCGAGCGCCTACGTATTCATTTGTAGAATGAAATCAGAGTCTCGTAGTTCCACTTGTTTGAAAACTATTTTTGTATTTTAGTTGGTTTTGAAAATGTGTCAAAACAGATTTTAGTTTTCTTGTAAAACTTAGAAAAGACTAGTTTTGAAAACAATGAACTTCTTTGCAAGTTATCTAATTTTCTCAATTAAAACTTATGCAGTAATTAAAATCAGAAAAGTGGTAGAAAGATGTACCTGATGCACTTGAAGAATAAAGATTGCTTGCTTACTCCTTTCTCTCTTTAGAACTTTCTCTCTCTAGACTTTCTTTCTCTAAAAACTCTCTCTAGAACTTGCTCTCTCTAAAAACTCTCTTCTTAATGATCTAGACAGAGCTTTCTCTCTCCAAAACTTGGTTGAATGTTGATGCCCCCAAATGAGAGGCCAAGGGTCCTATTTATAGGAGAAATTCCGCCAAAAACACTTCAAAAGGGGCCAGCCGCAGGGGGTGCGGCTAGGGCGTGCGGCTAGAAGCCAACCGTACGATTGGGAGCCAACTGTGCGGCTAGGAGGTGACTGTGTGACTAGGGCTTGCGGCTCGAAGCCAACCGTGCGGCTAGGGTATGGCCAACCGTACGGTTGGGGGCCAACCGTGCGGTTGGGGATCGTGCGGCTGGCAACTCAAGACTTGATGCGGAATGTTCGTTTTGTATGAAAATCAGGTTCACACGAAAGTCGTGGATTGGGGTGTTCACACATACTACCTATTTTTTGCATATTTCAGAATGGTCGGCATGTTAATATACTAAAATAAGACATCAATACATGGAACTTCTTCCCAGCATTGTCTCTAAACGTAGCCAACTTTTGAATTTGAATGAATTTCCAGCAATCTCGGATAATCCTTCAAGTGTTATTTCCATTTATTAACCCTCTTCTGTTATGGTCTAACTGCTCCGCTAAGTTTCAATTATGGCGCCCTAACACGTCTTCGAGGAGTTTAGTAAAATAAATACTAGTATTCTAGATAATCTAGATTTCATCGTTATTTGAACCTATCAAAGTTCTTGTGTGCTTACATTGACCATCAAGATCCCAACACATTTGCACAAAATGCCATATTTGCACGAAACTTTGTAAGCTGGCCTCAGATATTTGGTAATGTACATTATTAGCTCTAATAAACGTTTTATTCAACCCCATCGACTTTAAAGTCATCCACACAGAACGACCAACCAATCAAATCGAGAAATGACCTATACTATAAGCTCAAGGAAACTGACCGCCCAACTGATCGCTGGAGGCCCCAAGTAATGGACCACAAAAGGTAATGATACAAGAAGAAGTTATGGCACTAGTCACCCCTCACAATAGTACTATAATATCTAACAAAATATTTTCGATAACCAGACAGAGAATCCAAAGTGGACACGAGTTAAGCGAAGACCGTATCTAGAGTTTAAGTAAGTATACCAGTATGACCTTCTCGAATGAATGGTTTATAATGGCAGAGGCCATCCAGAACTCCTGCTGGAAAAAGGTAAAATTATTTGTTCCACTGCTAGAACTGGACATGGACTCATGTAACTAGCCACAGCAAACACGACCGAAGTGTTCAAACCGAAGAAAGGACCATTAAAAGGGTAGACAATACACAATGGACAACAACTACGCGATTACACCCAATTTTCTACACAATTTATGATGAATAAATACTCCTATAGCGGGCAAATGTCCATAAAAAAAATTACACCGCTGAATATAGTGGACACATAATGATATGGTGACATGTAATGTTACTAAAACTTAGAAAATATGGTCACAAAGTGTTTTCTAAAATTTTTAGGCCACCCAAATGCTTGACCAGTAAAAGAGATTTTCTAAAAGGCAAAAATTAGCCAATATCCAACACAAAAATCAACAAGAATTTAAGCCACCCAAAGGCTTGAGACATTATAAAAGAGGTAACCCCAAGGATCAAAATCAAAGTTTTAGGAAGAGTCTCTGCAACAAATATTACGAAATTTATGCACTTAAAGAATCGGGCGAACTCAACGAAGAAAACAAACAAATTTCGACTCAAAATAACGAAATTTAAACCAAATCTCAATCCACACTTAAAGCATTATACCTAAATCTCCAAACTTTCCTTTTAAAATACATTACTACTTCAAAAGATACCTTAGGAAACATTCTTGTTTGGACCATAAGTTTTTGAAATAAACTTCCCGATATACAATAGGATATATTTTTAAATACATAAGGTAGAGAAAAGCCATGAAAGAATAACATGTTGTAATCATGTGTCCAAACATCAGCTTCTGGTATTAATGTTGAAGGCAACCACTAAAGTATTACATGTTGTCATCCCGCTGCAGTTTCAAAAACACTTTGTGAATATCCTAAGGTTTCAAAACATTTGGTATAGTTTAAATATTCTATGTAATACATGTTTGTTGAAGACTATGGAACCATCGTAGTATTACATGCGTAACTTGACATATCCTTAAATAATTCAACTTGTATTTCCCATCAAGATTCTATAGTTTCCTGGGCAAATATTCCTTTAGTTTTGCATGTAATACTGGCCAACAAGTAACACCGGAAGAACTTTTAAAACATTAGAATAAAATTACTATTTATTTTTCAAGCGTTCACTCATGCATGTATGAAGTTAGACGAGAGTTAAAACTAAAGCCAAGCGTATATACAACAAACCAATATGGTGAAAAAGGAAGACTGGTCCAGCTCTAAAGTATGGTGGAAGAAAGTCTGGCAAACCGGTTCGGCACCAAGCCTGGACCAAATTTGATGTTTTTCAGATAACATACTAAAAATGCCCGTTTATAGTCCATATGCTAAGAAACAGTCCAAGATTAATCTAATGACTTATCAAGACTTTTTGGAAAAAAGGAACCGTAATTCGGAGGTCTCGAAGTAATAAAGCTAAAATCAGTCATTCTAAATACGTGCTTTTACCAAAATTCACGAGATTAACATACAACCCTAAGGTGACTCGCGAAAGAAAACGAAATTCAAATCAGTGGTATTTAAGTCATCGAGTACAAAGTAGAAAATCCGATGCTAGAATTCAAGGTAAGGGTGCCAGAAAGATCACTGTAGGTTTCAGCTAATTGTATTTCTCCAATAAATAGTAAGGTCCTAAGGATCCTAATACCACGACTATCCATGATCACAAAAACGAAAGCAATGAATTAAAGAATATGAGATTCTAAATTAAACTCAAATTATTTTCCGAGCGATCACACAAAAGCCTTAAAATAAGAAAAGTCAACAAATAATCTTCATACTTACTGAAATTTAAAATTTTGCTCTAAATGTAAGGAGTATCTCGAAAATATGGTTGAGGCAAAACTTAAATACCAGAGGATAGTGTGTGTCATTGAGTTCAACTCTAGTTAGCTGCAGTAGATAATTGGTTTATAAAATAGTCATCGGTTGGCCAGCGGTTCACTACAATATAACTCAATTGTCACATGTGCTTACAAAAAGTAAAAACTCAACTTCCCCCACCTGAACGCAAAACGGAAACGCAAGATCTTAATCTACCCAACATCCCACGACGAAAGGAATTTGAACCTATCCTCTGATACCAACTGTAACAACCCGCCTAATTAAGCAGGTGTTAACGGATGCTGTATCTAATTAACAGCAAATAGACAAATAGACAACTAATAAATTAAACAAGGTAGAGAAATCTAATAAAAATTCGGCATAAAGTATTCATAAATACTAAGGAATCCATCCTGTATAATAAACAACGCGAAAATATAGAATACTTGTCAAATCCATTACAATCCAAATTCGATAAAAAAAAACTAGTACATTCATAGACAGTACAAGTACTCAAACTTAATTAGAAGTTACAACTACTACAAATTAGGATAATACAACAACTAATTCCATAGGGGCATCAGAGAAGACGCTAAGATGAACTTGGACGTGCTCGACGACCTCTACCCAAGACACAATGTGTACCTAAAAGGAAAATGAGGGAATGAGCCACAAATGGCCCAGTGGAAACTATAGGGAAAGGAAAAATGCAATGCATGATCGTACTACAATATAAGAGAGTTCATAATTCAATTATTAACAAAATTCCCGATTTATACCAATTTATAGGAAAACTATACATAAAGCATCAATATAATTTTATTAATTATCAATACGTATCTCACACGATAGCTGTATAAACATCCATCCACCTCCTCCTCGACCTAATACCGGTACTAGACGGAATATACTACTCACAAACGCACCCCATCTGACCATGGGTTAGTGCACCGGTAACCAGATTTATGGCACCTCATCTTTACCATGGGTCTGTGCAATAACATAACTCAAGCATTTATATACCAGTACTTATCCAGTTCCAGCAATCTCAATATTTTTCATAACAATCTATATACTTAACTCATAGTGTTTTAGAATTTCAAGAACAACAAATATAGTATGTACTTCTTTAACGCCCTATATTAGCAGAGTAGCACTTTTCTTTTATGTAATTGCATAATTATACCAAAAATGGGGAACAATAAAATCATTAATAATAGTAATACATAATCCAAAAATCTCAAATTATTTCATGAATTATACTTGTACTAACCAAATTTCTTAATTTGAAGCATTTAGTGAAAAATAATAAAAGGAGTAATACTAGACTTGCTAGTAATATCGTCAAACACCTCATTCATGTTTAACCACAAGTTTAAAGTATGATTTGAAATTGATTAATATTCTAAAATTTGGTAAATTTTGATGAAAATTCTGCTATTAAACATGCATGTGACGATTCTAGCTATTTCGGTACCAAAATCTCAAAACAACCCATGTATACCAATATGCATTAAGATCAGCTCTTATATTCATCACATAGGACTCATATAACATCAAACTCAATGCTCAAATCATGTAAATCAAGTTCAAACCATTTGCATGCAAAGGAAAGTATGGTTTTTGGTATCGAAAATCTACGTTTCTAGCAATTTCGGTACCAAAATCTCAAAATAACCCATAAATACCAACACGCACTACGATCAGCCCTTAATTCCATCATCAACAACTCATATAATAATTATTAACATGCTCAGATTATATATATCAAGCATAAACCACATGCATGCAAAGAAAAGTAAAATTTTGGTACCGAAAATCTAGTATTAGTACTCATACAACAATCTCCAAGCAAAGAATGAAGAAATGAAAGGAAGTTACCACCTTAATCACTTCTGGACAGAAATGGAGAGCCCCAAAGCAACCACCTACAGCCACCATTCGAGAAAACCAAGCTAGGAAATGTGCTCGTTACGCAAAAAACTTGCGAAATCCACAATTTCGGAGTAAAAACCATTGATTTGAGATAGAAATCATCCATTAACACCCATTTCTCTCTCTATAAGTGTATATATCTTACCCCTAGTCTCAATGCTTTAAAATGGTGTTTTAAGGAGTGAAGAAGATGGTCAAAGTTGGTCAAAACCGAAAACAAACGAGTTGACTCGGTCAAACCCGGATTGACCAAATGTGTTATGGTGCACTGTTCGTAATTTAGCCATAACTCTTTGCTCAGAACTCCGATTGGGATGATCTTTATATCAACGGAAATATAATTCAAAGTTCTACAACTTCACAAGACTAAGTTTCCCCAAATTCATGATAGATTAATACCAAAATTTGGTCGAAGACAGTGCTCTGCTGAAATTCAGCAGAATCTGATTTTTGTTAATGGACTTACTTCGCACTCTGTTTTGACCATCGAGCAGCGTGAACTAACTTTCAGTCAAAACACAAAAGTTGTAGACAAATATAAGATAAAACTACAAGAGTTTACGGAGTGGAATTTGGATAATTAATGAAGAAGTTATGAGTCTCCAAAGTCGACTAAAATTCAACCGACGAGTAGAAATTTTGGGTTCAAAAAATGCCTCTGAAGTGCTCATTTCAATTCCGATAGTGACAAAACTTTCCAGAATATTCCTAATAGATATTTATGACATGTTAGAAAAAAACAGAACTGAATTCGGAGGTCTAAAAGTTCGTGAATCACAAACGAGATTTGTAGGAATCGTTAAGGATATAATTCAATTCTACTAAATACTCAAAAATGCTTAAATGAAGTCTGAATTTAATGAAACTTTAATGGAAGGTTTAATAACTATAATGTGAAGTGTTCGAAAAGACTAAACTCAATTCGTATCTTCCTAGGTCGATGAACCGAATATAAGAAACATAGAAAAATCGAATATTCAAGATGACGCCAAATTTTTCAAGAACGCACCAAATTGCTCGAACTAGTTCCAAATTAAATCAAATTTTCCATATTTTTATCCATAACACCGAAGTGACGTGTGGGAAAATTTGGACTTGTCTAAGTCTACGAACGAATCAGACAAATAGCTAACTAAATTAACGAAAATACACCTATCGAAACACGGAGTGTTACATTGATGATCGAAGTGACAGTCAATGTGTTGCATTGACTATCTTACAATCTTCTTAGCTAGTTAAATTTTAGCACGGCTGGGAGAATGATGGAACTGTGCAGAATCTCATAGTCAAGTTACTGGCATGATTTACTGAAGTAGAGGGTTACACTTATTTGAATGATACATTAAGGTATAAAGATAAGCTTTACATTGGCAACAATGGTGGGTTGCGAGAGAAAATCTTATCAAAACTACACGGTTCTAGTAGTGAGGGACACTCAGGCTAAATAACCGCCTTAAAAAGAATTGAGCAATTCTTTTACTAGCCAAACTTAGCAGGAGATGTTATCAAAGCTGTTAGAGATCGTGACATATTGCAAAGGAGGAAACATGAGCATGTTCCTTATCCAGGTTTACAACAACTTGTTTCCAGTTCCATCAAAACCATGGACTGATATATCCATAGATTTCATTGAAGGAATGTCCACTTCTAACCACGAGAACTTTATCTTGGTGGTGGTAAATAGATTCTCAAAGTATGCCCACTTCATTGCTCTATATCATCCTTTCACGGCTCAAGAAGTTGTTACTATCTACTTCTCTCAAATGCATAAGCTACATGGATTACCAGAAAGCATCATTAATGATAAAGATTCCTTGTTTTTCTCTCATTTCTAGTTACAGCTGTTCAATTTGTCGGGAACCAAATTGAATCTTTCCACTGCTTATCAACCACAATTAGATGGGTAAACTGCAAGGGTAAACCAATGTTTAAAGACCTTTCTTAAATGCACGCCTTCAGATAAACCTACACAATGGGCTAGGTGGCTTGCCACTACTGAATGGTGGTATAACACGACTTATAATATTGCTCTACAATTCACTCCATTCGAGGCATTATATGGCTACCCACCACCACATTTGAGCGTAACTCAAGTCAGTGACTCTTCTGAACCAGATGTTAAGCAGTTCATTCAAGAAAGAAAGGTAGTTATCCAATGTATCAGGAGCATATTGCAAGAAGCACAATAACAAATGAAATTCTATGTAAACAAAAACAAATCTGAGAGGTATTTTGAAATTGGGTGTCCTTAAGGTTACAACCTTACAAACAAACCTCTCTCTCTCTACGAGAAAAGATTATAAACTTGCTCCTCGTTTCTATGGCCCTAACGAGGTACTTGAAAAAGTGGGTCAAGTGGCTTACCATGTGCAACTCCCTCCAAACACTAGAATACATCCTGTTTTTCATGTCTCCACGCTAAAAAATAAGATAGGCCAACAAGTTCTGCCAGCAGCTGCTTTACCAGCCGTTAATTCGCAAGGCCAAATCCTAGTGTAATATTTGCTACCTTGGAACGGAGGATGGTAAGGAAACAAAACAGAGCTGTTCGGCAAGTTCTTATTCAATGGTTCAACATGTTAGCAGATAAAGCAACATGGGAAGATTATGAGGACGTTCTTCACCAATTTCCCAATTTTAATCCTTGAGGACAAAGATCATTCGATCCAAAGAGTATTGTCAGGAATGGGGGTCGTTGTTTCAGTTAAAATGGCAATTAAGACTCAAATTGGAAGTAGGGGAAAATGTAATTGGAATAATTGGGGAAGAAAGGTAATAGAGTAAGTCATCATTTTAATTAGTAAGCAATTATCAATGTGGCGTTGTTTGTTGGAAGGAGACATCTGATTTTGTCATTTAGTGTTTTTATGTCCGTTAATTGTATTTTTTTTCATTTCTTTTGTTATTTCCAGTCTTATTTAAATTGGTCCAATTGTCAACTGAGTGCTATTTAAAGGGTGGAGAAGGTGTAATTCGGTTATGAATGGATTTTATCAATTTCTTACTTTCTCTCTACTCTCTAATTTTCTCTCTCAATTCTTCTTCTTCTTTCGAATTCTCTGTAACTTCTCTCTATTCTTTCTCTACAAGCTACCACACCTCATATCACAACAATAATTAAATCAAGCTAAATCCACTTCCTTACAAAAAAGAAGAGGATGTAAGAGAAAAGGGAAGGGGGGGGGGGGGGGGGGGGGGGGGGGGGGGGGGGGGAGGTATTAGAATGACCAATAAAATCTTGGTTCTGATTCACAAGATCAACTGCAACTAAATCTTGTATACACAACTATAGCTTTAGTTATAACGTGGCGTATATTACAGGAATAATAACATCAGAAAGCCACACTTGTGAACCCTTTTTAGTTTACACCTCTTTTTCATTAGCAGAAAAGTTGTTCACTCTTACTCATGAGTTGTAAAAGCGCATTTGCTTTCCTCTGACCCCTATCTGTTCCAGTATTAGCAACTTCAACAAGATGCTCATAAACACCAAACTGAAGTGCCGCCAGCACAAGATTTGTGTTGTTTGAACCCAACTCAAGAAGAACGGCCGTTGCGCATTCCTTATTCTTGGGGGTCCCTTCTTTGATGAGATTTACAAGAGTTTCAATAAACGGAAGCTGCCCGAGTTCTTGCCTCCCTTCTGGATGCGATGCAAGGAGTAGCAAAATCGAGAGGGTCTCGTCAACCATGTCCAACTTTTTGTCCTGAAGAATCTGGATTAATGGTGTTACAATACCAGCTTCAATGGCCCTTGACTTGTTTGAATTATTTAAAGTTAGATTAAAGAGCGCAGTGACGGCGTCTTTTTTACCTCTAATTGTACCCTTCCTCAACAATTCTACCAACGGTGGGATGCCATTTTCGAAACCTATCTTTACTTTATTCTCATCGAGCATCGATAAGCTGAACAATGCTGCAGCAGAGTTCTCTTTGGCCCCTGTAGTTCCGTTTTGTAGGACTTCAATTATAGCTGGAATGGGATTTTCTTTAGATATGAGTTTCTTGTTCGATTCGTCAATTGACAAATTCAAGAGAGCTGTTACAGCATGCTCCTGAATTTTTGAATCCGGATAGGACAATAACTGCACTAGAGGTGGAATTCCTCCGCATTTGGCGACCATAACTCTGTTCTCTGGAGACTCCTTGGAAAGCATACGGATTTTTGTAACAGCTTTTCTCTGCGCTTCTAGTTGACTTGAAGATAGATTGTTGACCAAGGATAACATTTTCTCGTCAGCATCAACAGAGGGACCCTCACAGCTAGAAGCTGCCTCTTTTTTCGGAAGTTGAATATTGTTCTTCTCACACCACTGGTTAATCAAGTTGCGGAGAGCAAAGTTTGGTGCTAGTAGAGTGTGAGTCAAAAGTTGGCCCGTTTTTGGACAGGTACAATGACCAGAATCCATCCACTGCTGAATGCTTTCTCGTTCATATGTCTTGAGTGGATGATAATTCAAGAACCAGAAGTTAGTCAACGTGCCACACCAGAATATTTGGGTTGTGTGTGAATATATAGGGCCATTTAAACATTAAGAGCTTTTTTATGAAAAGAACGAGACCTTAACATGTATTAGAAGGTGCATGGATTCTCAAGCAGCAGCTCATTCTTTCTATTAATGACATGTTAACATTTTCCATATATCTATATGCAAACACTAAAGATTTAACATCTGATTACTCCAGATATTCTAATAGGGAACTACCAAAATTCTACCAAGAGAAGTAAACCATAATATGAAAACGGCTTTCCTTTTCTAGGAGTACAGTTCTTAAATCAAACAATTTAATTGCTTCAAGATCATAATTTGATTCCAAATGCTTATTAAATCATTTACGATGTATTTGGGAGCTCGAGCAATAACAAGCAAAATTACCTCATAATTTGAGCCTATATGACCTCAATTCCAATCTATATGAATATGACCTCAATTACAATTTTGAAGCATGAAACTGGAGCTCCCAAAACACAAATACTTTTAATGTCATCCCCATCAATGGGGCCAAAGAGTTGTCTATTTGCCTATTTGGGGAATGTGAAATCACCTGGCCGGTTGCAACAATAACAGGATCTTGCATTATTTCTAGTGTGATGGGACAGAGGAATTCATGAGGGATGGCTAGAGAGCCAAATTTTTCATTAGCTTTAGGCATAACAGCAGGATCATCAGAGAGATTGGTTTCTTCCATTCCAACAAATTGCTTGAATTTGTTTAGAAGATTCATAATTTGCTGAGTTGCTTCGGCATTATTTCCTCGCCTTTCCTTAACAAGCTTCCTCACGGCTATAGTTTCAGCCTTGAGGTCCTCAACAGTATGTAAACCCAGCTTGTTTGCCAGCCTTTCAATACTGGCACTATCTGCATTTCTATCATTCTCTGCTGATAGTACCACCATCATATCCATTGTCAGTTCCAAATCCTGAGAATCGTTTCGCACCTTTGCTCTTTTAATTTGATTCCGCATTAGCTCGACCTGGAAAAACTCTCTTCAGTGAAATTGGCTCGTAATAAAACTTGCAGAAAATAGTGATTCGTGATTGCTGTTAAAGGGAATATTGCGAGTAAATAAATCCAAAGAAGATTATTACTTCTCTAAAGGCCAATATTAAGTACCTTGTGAAATCCAATTAGTGGGGGTGGGGGGGAAATTCTTTACTATGGAACAATTATAACTATATCAATTAATTTCTCAGCATAGCAATGTATTTAAATATAGTCAAACATATTGAAAAACCAAGAAGGAGAGCCTATGAGAACCTGATCTATGGCAATTCCTTTTAAGCAAGGATTAAATTTGAAATACACGACCACGACATCTCACGGCTTTGTGTCCATATAACACACATATGTTACATGATCAACATCAATCAATGAGATGCATAATAATAATTTTGAGCCAAAAAAAAAAGAGTAGTATTTGATAGAGTAGCAAAAAGAGGGCAGGACCTACTTGTTCTTTGACTTCTTCTGAGATTCCGAGTTGGTCGTAAGGCATGCCCTCTAGAGCACTATTCATTTTCTCATAAACAGAATGAAATCTAACCATCACCGATTCGCTTTCTAGTGCCTGAATTCCAAATAAACATGCAAGAAAACAACAAAATTCCCAACATTATATACAATACTAACCCTAAAATGTAAAATATAACAATAACAATAATAATAATTAAGAAATGAAAAAAGGGGAGGCAACCAGATAAATCTTGCTTCCGCCATGACTGATCTTCAACAATTTCTTGGCAGTTTGAAATGCCTTTTTGAGTTTAAGCAAACAAGCGGTACAGTCTTCAGGGCATGAAGAATTAAGGTCCCGAATCTCTTCCAAAAGTGGCAACAAGAGCTTCAATCGCCTCAATAGCCTATGGCTCTCTGTTTTGTGTGTCTTTTGATATTCTCCTAGAGATTTGACAGTTTCGATAACACCAATTAGCTCTTCAGCCAAATCCATGGCGTTTACTATTTTTGCAATATTCGATTTGTTTTTGCCCTCCACAATCTCACCTTCTAGTGCTTTTCGTGCGCCAACTGTCACCATCTGAATCTCCTAAAAACCCTTCAATTTTAGGATTTTTTCGGAGAAGATAATAATAAGCTTCAGTTTTTGCCCTCTCTGTGCAAACAAACAAATTAGGGCTAATTTTTAATTTTTTTTTGGTTTTTGTTCAATGAAAGGAGAGAAGAGAAGGACTAAAGACAGGAGGAAAGCAAACCTTAACCTTAACCTTAATTCTTACGGATTAAGGTGTTGCCTCTTCCCCGTCTATCGCCTCTATAAGGTTTGGAACATTTCTCCGTCTTTTTAGGGTCTCAACAAACTATATAAGAACCATTTTGGCGCCTAAATATAGAAGAAGAAAAAAAAAATTGATGGGAAGTTTGTTATCTATTGGCTCCTAAAAATAGAGACATTGTGAAAGTTCATTATAAATACTATTTATTTATTTTTTTGTAAATGTTATAAATACTATATATATTTCAATTGAACATTTGGTTTACTATTCCACTAGGAAATTTTATTAGTGGGTCATTTAATAATGTATAAAAAATATTAAAAATTCAATAGATTATAATATTATATAATACACAATAACATTGACAAAAGTAATAAAAAGCATTACGCTTTTACAAGTGTCCATCGAAGCTTTTGTATATTGTGAAAGTGATTTATAATAGTCTCATTACTTATTTATAGCATCAAAGTATAAAATACATCTTTTTCAATGAAAAAAATGTCTCATAAAAACTAACGTTTGTTAATATTATTAATTTATAAACTTTGACCCTATTAACAGTTAATTTTATTTTTTTAAATCAAGTGTGTCAAATACACATAACCAAACTAAAGATAAAAAATAAAAAAAAACTGTTTTTCGATGAAGTAAAATTGTTCAAAAAAATAAAAAAAAAACTGTTTTTTGATGAAGTAAAATTGTTAAAAAAATAAAAAAAAAACTTTTTTTCGATGAAGTAAAATTGTTCAAAAAAATAAAAAAAAAAACTGTTTTTTGATGAAGTAAAATTGTTAAAAAAAAAAAAAAAAAAACTTTTTTTCGATGAAGTAAAATTGTTCAAAAAAAAACTGTTTTTTGATAAAATAAAATTGTTAAAAAAAAATGTTTTCAAATAAACAGTTTTTCGATGAAGTAAAACTGTTAAAAAATAAAAAAACTGTTTTAAAAAAAAACAGTTTTTCGATGAAGTAAAATTGTTCAAAAAAATAAAAAAACTGTTTTAAAAAAAAACTGGTTTTCGATGAAGTAAAATTGTTCAAAAAAAAAAACTGTTTTTTGATGAAGTGAAATTGTTCAAAAAAAAACTGTTTTTTGATGAAGTAAAATTATTAAAAAAAAAAAAAAAAAACTGTTTTAAAAAAAGCAGGTTTTTCAATGAAGTAAAATTGTTCAAAAATAAAAAAACTGTTTTTTGATGAAGTAAAATTGTAAAAAAAAAAAGAAACTGTTTTTAAAAAATTTGATTTTTTAGGTAAGTTACATGTAAAAAAGATACAAGTTCCATAGAAAAAGGTTCAAGTTCCTTGGAAAATAATAACTATCAAACAACAAAAGTTGAAAAAAGTTACAATTACCATAGAAAATAATGTCTATCAAACACCAAAAGATGGAAAAGTATACTATTTTCCAGGTAGAAAATTAAGGCAATCAAACACATTTAATTGACATTTTCCATGCAACTCAATTCTAAGCAATTCAATTGCTTGGAACTTATTTTCTTTCCATGCAAATTACATGCTTGCAATCAAACACACCCTAATGTTATAAGAACATATAAAAGATATTTTTTCCTTTTGGTTAGCATAAGATATACAAGTTTATACAATGTATCTTTAATAGATAATTATTAGTAGAATATATATATATATATATATATTAAAGTATACTCGTACTGGACAGTAAAACAAAATGAATAAAATCAATTGCGTTAGTCGGAAAACCACCCTAGAGAGGGTGAATAGGGTTTTTGAAACTAATTGTGAAATTAAAAAGTTCTAAAGATATAGTAAGAAAACCAAATACACATCTATATTTCAAGGAAGTCATCAATGTAATCAAACACAACAATAAGATCAAAAATGAACAATGATAAGTAAAGAGCTTGAATTTAGAAAGATAGATTCATAATAAACCAATACGTTTTGTTTACATGGTTCGCTTGTTTAGACCATATGTATGCGCCCTAATAGTTCTCCCTAGAAATTCGACTAAATGATTTTTCTTACTAGTGAAAATCAAATCTCAATATAAGTGTAATCTTTCTCACTACACTTAACGAGTGTTATTCTTCTTACAACACTCAAACAAGTGTGATTCTTCTCACCACTTTCAACACAAGAAAGAATTATTGTTAAACTATGAGAAATCCTCTCACAAATGAATAATATAAGTTGTTTGGTGATACAGACCAACGAACAGTTAATAACTCTCAAGTGTTTACAAGATATAAATGAAGCTCACTTCTAGAATTATAGAAATTTGATTAATGGATATAAAAAATGGATTGCTCAGATCAAATACACAAGTTTGCTTTTGAGATCAATGAAAATGATGCTTGAGATTAAAGATGAAATTCAAGATTGATTTCTAGATCATTGGTTGGTTTAGAAAGCATTTTTCAAGTGTATAAATACCCTAAAATAAAATTATAGCCATTTGGAATGAAATATATCCGTTTGAGTGAATTTTGGAGTGAAAAATACAAAAACTTTTTGTCAGGCACACAATAGTCGACTATGGGTAGTCAACAGTCGACTATTGAGGCCTATACGGGATAACTTCAAACTTTTAAGTACAATTAGCCCACCAACCTTTCTTATCTCATTAATGTTAATACCAACTCTTCAAGAAAGATCTTAAGTTCTAATTTTGGGTTAGTAGGAAAGCATGATCGATAAAACCAAATATCTTTTGAAAAATGTGCATAATTTCAAAAACATTTTTAATAATAATAAAAATAGTCATGTGATAAAAAATCTATTTTTAAATAATTAGATATGATTTCAAAAATAAATTTAAGTAATTTTTCTATGATCAAATATCAACAACTTTAACAATAATTTCCTAATCACTCACACACATTTTCTTTAATTGGATTTTCTTGAAGCTTTTGAATTTGTTGAAATGAATCCTTCGAATATTCTTCTTTTAGGCCAACTAAGATGCCATGTCATTTTGAGCAAATTTACATAACTTTGAATACCGTTTGTAAATCCATGTGACATTCTTGAATTTAATGCTTTATTAAAAACATTCCCAATACTATATAGTATATCCATGTTAGATTAATCAAATGAATTCAATAATCAAAATAAGCAATATTAGCTCAACAGACCGAAACAACTTGATTTAGTATACTTTGGTCAGTTCATTGTACCTCGTGGTCATCCGGCGTAAAATTAAAAAAACAAATCAAAACTTATATTATATATTAAGTTTATGAATTGTAAAAGTTCAGCCGAACCGAGATCGCTTTATTTTCTGAAGGAATTCTTTTAACCATATTGTTATTTTTCCTTCCTATTAGTATGGATATAGCATTGTTCTTAATAAAATATGACATGCTTTTTTTTAGCAAAAACTATCGCATATATATATATATATATTATAGTCTTACACACACGGCTTTTCTTTCTTTAATTTTTTTTTAAAAAAAAAGTACCAAAAATTATAGGTTGAATGCTAAATCAAACTTAAAAGTTGAAGGGTCAAATGGGAGAGTAGTCCAGCTAAGCAATAATAAGTCTACTCACATACTTCGAAATTGATCAAATCAGTCCTATTTGAAAATTGTCCAAAAATTAAATTGATCAAATTATACGCACCTTTAGATACGGCATCATGACTATGCACACCATTTGAAATTATCAGTGATATACAAACACATGAAATATACTTTTAAATGTAATATACAATAGTTTTTTTTTTTTAAATAGTACATAATTTTACAATTACAATTGATTTATTTTATTAATCTTGATCAACATGTTGTTCAATAAATTTTTTATTTTATTAGATCATATGAAAACACTCTAGTTAGTCAAGGATTAGAACATAAATTATTTTATTAAAAAATAATATTGGGCTACACAAATTACTAGGAGAAAACTTGTTGAAAAAAATGGATACAAAAACATTTTTTTGAACCATTTTGATGGTAATTTTGAGTAGGACCTCACACTCGATTGTGAAAGGTTATTATAAATTCATATTATCCTCTATGAGTACATCAAAATTGTATATTTGTTTGCTCAAGACAGTTATGTGGTAAATGAGAAATTGTCACTTAAAGTGAGTTACTTGAGATGGAAAAATGGAAGTCCCACATGGGAACTTTGTTAAAAGGTTAGTAGGTATATAAGGGATCACTTCTTATGAACTTATTAAGTAATTAAGAAAAAGAAGGCTCTTTTTCGTACCCGTAAGATTGGTCTTGACGATCTTCTCTAAAAACTCCATATTTCCAACTAAACTAAAAACTCCATATTTCCAATTTACGTCAATTAATTTATTAAATACATAAATAAAAATTTTATTAAGTTTTATCTTTCTTCTCAGTTGTTCATGGTACTATGTTTTTTTTATTTTCTCTCTCAATTATTGTTGTCCTTTCTTTCTTACCCCTTTCCCACTATAAGTTACATATTTTCAGCTTTTTTTATATTAATGTTGCATTAAACAACAATTTCTTTTCTTAAGTTTTCATCTAAATTAATTAATTGAGCACCCCAACTTTCATCAAAATTCTTATTTTGTCTTTCTTGTCAATTGTCTATGGGATTGTGTTTTTTCATTTTCTCACTATGTTCACAATTAGTTTCGGATGACAAATTTGACATTTGTCCGCACATGATTTACGGATTATAACTTCTTTATCTGACATTCATGGGCCCCATTTTCACAGATATGTATTTGCACAATTTCAATTTCTAAATCGACTTTATTATTGTTTCATGTTGAGATTGTTTGGTTTAGTAAATTGTTGATTCCATTACGTTTTTTTATTCCATACCAAAAGCACATATTTATAAATCTTTTGCCTTTTCAATATAATTGTTTCATGTTGAGATTGTTTGGTTTAATAAATTGTTGAATCCATTATATTTTTTTATTCCATACCAAAAGCAAATATTTATAAATCTTTTGCTTTCTTAATATTTGACACTTCCACACGTCTTAGCATTTTTCAATGAGTTGTCATAATTATTTCATTGGTGAAATTTACCATGTTTTCTTTTACCAATTCTTTTGGCATATTGAGTTGAAATTGCAAACCTTTTACAAAAGTTTGTTGGTTTGAAATTGCAAAACTTGAAAGATATCATTTCTATTTTTTGTTTATCATAACATTACTAAATGAAATTTCAATTTCAAAGAATATATTTATATATATAATGGATGCATTATAAATATATATTTTTATTTATGGTGTGTATAGTAATATATAAAGTGATATTGTAAACGTATTATTAGTATTTATAAGCTAATATTACTATAAACACTAATATTAAATTTATTTTATATATATATTTTTAGAATAGCTATAACAATAGAAATAAACTATTAAACAACCACATAATTTAAAAAATATGAGATTTTTTAAATTCTCAAATTTCTTGATTTATTAATTCACATGATTTAAAGCTAGTGTGAAAAGTAAGTGATCTATTATAAAATAAAATGTAAAATTACAAACAAGCTTAGGCTACCTACTTCAACTTCTTAATTTCCACAAAAAAAAACAGAGAAACATATATTGCAAAAACTTATTAAACGGAAAAGAAACAACTTAAAGGTTATAACGTTGCATAGTGCACTGAGCTCCAGATGATGGAGTGGCATGAGAAATAAACTATTAAACAACCACATAATATACGATTTTTTTTTTGTACAAAAGGAGGGGTTACGCCCTTAACTTACATTAATTAACTGCTCTTGAAATAACAAACCCTCCATAGAAGGAGGGCACACTTGAAAAACCTTAAAACAAGGAAAGTGAACCATAGTGTGGCCTAACTTAGAAATTCCATTTGCTAGCATATTACAATTACGAGGAACCCAATAAATGGGAGCATTCCAGAGTGTACGATGAAGCTGCCTGCATTCCGAGATTAGAGCATGCATTGGGTGAAAAGAATTAGTATAGCCATGCAGAAGACTAACAATTGTTGAAGCATTAGCTTCTACGAGCACACGAGAGCGATTCTGCTTATGAAGGAGTTGTAGACCCAATTTAAAAGCACGGTGTAGTTCTATTGCCAACGATAATGGAAGAGTAACAGTACCAACAAACAGGTTTTGAGAGTAGAAGAAGAGAATTTTGTAATTGAATTGATTGAATAATAATAATACAAGGGAAGCCCTATTTATAGGGATATATATACATACAAGTGGAAACCAACTAGAATAAGAAAACATAAGGAAAACTAATAGCATCTAAATAGTATATTATAACACTCCCCTCAAGTTGGAGCATAAATATCGAATATGCCCAACTTGCTGATTAATCTGTAAAATATTCTGTTGGAAACAGCCTCAGTAAGTACATCGGTCAAGTGATATTCCGAACGTATATGAGGCACAGCAACTATGTTTTCTTCTAATTTCTCTTTGATAAAGAATCTATCCACTTTCACAAGCTTTGTTCTATCATGTTTAACTGGATTTTGAGCAATATCACATGCTGCTTTGTTATCACAATATAATATCATAGGTTCTCTCGGTGGATAACCTAAATCAATCAATAGCAACTTCAACCATAACAACTCTTAGACTCCCATTGCCATTCCTCGATATTCAGCTTCAGCGCTCTAACAAAAAACGGCGATATGTTTCTTGCTTCTCCAAGTAACGAGATTTCTACCAACAAACGTAAAATATCATGAGACAAACCTTTTGTCACTTACATTTCTAGCCCAATCAGCATCGGTGTATCCTTTAACTTTTAAAAAATCACTGTTTTATGTAAATAAAATCCCTTTTCCTGGAGTAGCCTTCAAATAACTAACAATCTTCATAACGGCCTTCATATTTTTTTCTCCAAGATTATGCATGAACTGACTTACTATACTCAATGCAAAAAAAATGCCAGGCATGGTATGTGCTATGTACATCAGCCTCCCCACCAATCTTTGATAACCCCCTTTATTGACTAATGCTTGATCAACTTCAAACCTTCTTTCATGGGTGTTTCAGATGATTGACAAGCAGACATTTCGGTCTCTCATAGTAAATCTAATGCATATTTTCTCTGAGACCCATATCCACATACCGTGATGATCACGTAATACCCCTCCATACGCAGCTTGTCCATCATGCTGCCATCAACATTGAGTTTTAAATAACTCGGTGGAGATTTACACCATCTACCATTAACGGGATCAAGACCGATAACACCAAACTGATCAATTGGGATATGCATATCCATTGCCAAATTAGTAGCTTGCCTAATGATCCTATGAGTGGAGAACTAAATTTCATTAAAAATAACATCATTCCAATTCAGCCAAATAGCCCATATTAGTGCCAGAAACAGATGTCCCCAATCTATCCTATAGGAACCCACGTGATCAGACATAGCATTCTCTTTGACCCAACTAACAAAGAATGCACCCATAAAACTTTAAGCATAGAAGGTAGTGAGGAAATACTCCCAAATACGTCGAGAGTGCGGACAATCAAAAAGGATTTGTTGAATTGATTCGTTTGCATTAGAGCAGCGTGGACAAAAAGCATCCATGGCAATGCCAAGTTTAACACGGTATTCATTTGTCACCAAACGCTCATGCATAACCAACCAAACGAAAAATCTAATTTTCTGCGAACACTTAAGCCTCCATATCCAAGTCCAAATAGTAGTAGAATTCGGGCAAATATCAGAAGATAAATAATGATAGAAAGAACTAGCAGTGATAATCCCAGAGTTATTACCTTGCCATACTAAGGAATTCGATGAATCCCCTACATTGACAGTATGATGACGTAACTGAGCCTGAAGTTGAGGATGAAAAACAGTTCGAATTTTATCAACATCAAGCTTCCATTCTTGTTGGATAACATCATGAACAAATGGCTCAAAGTCGTGATTTCGGAGGCCGACTCAGCCAATCAATTTTTAACTCAGATATTAGTATCGGTATCGGTTTCGGCTATACGCACTAATTGCTATTTAAAATGCCCAAAAAATTACAAAAAATAGAATCCTAAATTATAAGATTAATAAGATGAATCAATTAGATAAGTACAATACTATTATCTAGTATGAATTACATAGTCTATATTGAAATACCAACATTTGTCGCACTTAGTAATACAGTTTAAAATCATAGTTCAATAAATAGATAATAATACAATCTTATGAGGTACAAATATCTTAAATATAAGTCAATTAGACCTAACATGTCGATATGGATTATGCTCAACATCATTATCACATGACTCCATAATGAGGAATGAGGATATAAAGGAGGTTGAAAATTATAACTTGTGAAGTAAGGACAAGATGAATGGCTAGATGACTCATAAAGATTAAGTCAACAAAGATTAAGCCAATTTAATTAAGCAAATATTAACAAATTACTTTGAAACAAGTCAACAAATCAACATTTTTTTTTCCAATAATTGCCAATTTAATTAAGTAAAGGTTAACAAATTACTTTGGAACAAATCAACATTTATTTTTCAATAGTTGCCAATTTAATTAAGCAAAGATTAACGAATTATTTTGGAACAATTTGATGAAATATCAATGAAATATTGTAAAATATAGGCAACTCGGTGCGGTTTCAGTAAACATCACCAATTCAATAAAATACCGATATTTACGCATATCGTATCATGGCTACCTCCATTTTGACTCAGTATCAGTCGATACTTTGAACCATGCAGAACAGTCCATAAAACTTCTGTTGGATCAATGATCTTAACTAAGAAGCACATAGGCTTTTAAATAGGCGAAATGAATCTCTAAGCACTTTCTTAAAACTTAAAATAAAGATGATTAGGCAAATTTGATAGAATCTCCCACGTTCTCTGTCCAATTCAAAAGACTAAAGCCTAACTTATGTTTGGATAGAGGAAAAAAAAACTTAGAATTTGTGCAAAAGTTAGAATTTGGAGCGCAAAAAAGTGGAAGTCTATTGTTTGGTAAAATTAGTGAATAATTTGAAATTTTATACGCGGTAAATTTACTATATTTTGCCTTTCAAAAATTCTGACTTAAAATTTCGTGGTATGAGGTGTCATGCTCCAAATTCTGACTTAAAACAAGTGATATCGTAATTCATTTCATTTTAAAATTTTACATACAAGACATCCAGAAATGCGAAGTTACAATTGAAAAAAATTTAAATAATGGAATTTTAAGTTCTTTCATTTATAATTTCTACGAAAATTAAAATTACTCCATCCAAATATAAGGTGAAAGGTTATTCATGTGGTAAATTTGAGTCATGATAAATATATTTTATGAAACATAATTTATTAATTTAAACTTCATAAAATGCAATTTTTGGGGGTTATATAAGTAATGCTTTGCAAATTTTTTTAATCCCAACGTGGGTGGCCTACTGATGTAGCACGGAAGCGGGTTTAAAGGAAAAAGATCATTGTCTTCTACCTAACTTCTTGAATCAACAAAAAAAGAGAGAAAGTTCTCGAAATATTTGATATATTGATAAAAGATTGAATTAACGATTACATACAGAGCATGATTTATTTATACTACTTAAAATCCTAAACCTAAAATAATTAGGATTGCTTGGAGGTTACTTCAAATAAAATATTTTAGTTATAAGGAAACATGAATTACCTAACACAAATATACCAAAACTATTTATCTAAACATTACTAAAATCCTTGAAGTATATATACTTAACTCATTCTTTTTACGAAACCTTGAAGTAATAGAAGTACTTTCCAATTTCTAACAACCAATTAACAAATCGCTTACTAAATCGGCTATTAAAAAGTTTTCGATGCGTTCTTAGTAGTATGAATGTTCACTCACGTTGATCATACCCAAAAAAATAACGAGGCAAATCATCGACAAGTGATCCGTGATGAATGCAAATATGGCTACCATGATCGATGTCAATATGAAGGTTGCTATCCATAGCAAATGCTCTGATGCCACC
This sequence comes from Lonicera japonica, assembly GCA_021464415.1. NCBI lineage: Eukaryota > Viridiplantae > Streptophyta > Magnoliopsida > Dipsacales > Caprifoliaceae > Lonicera > Lonicera japonica. The sequence continues at coordinate 1,271,628 of CM038466.1, forward strand.
TGATGCAGCACAGAAGCGGGTTAAAAAGAAAAAGACCATCATCTTTTACGTAACTTCTTGTATTCACCAGAAAAGAGAGAAAATTCTCGAAATATTTAATATATTGATAAAAAATTGAATTAACTATTACATATGGGGCATGGTTTATTTATACTACCTAAATCCTAAACCTGAAATAATTAGGGTTGCTTGGAAGCTACTCTAAATCAAATTCTTTAGCCGTAAAGAAATCCGAATTACCAAAAACAAATATACCAAAACTATTTATCTAAACATTACCTATCCTTATAATTAAAATAAGGAAAATATTACCCCTAAATAATAAAATAAAATTACATAAATAATAAATTAAAATTGTTTTCACGGGCGCCGCATCAATTACCCTTTGACCAAACTGAAAAAAGATTAGTCGAAATACACGCTCGGGCATCCTTATAGTTGAAAAAAAGAAAAACTCAAAAAGACTAACTCGCCACCTGTACAAACATGTCATATGTTATTGGGGTTTATTGACTTAACCCCCTGCGCTAATAGCCATATTTGAGAAAACCCCCCAAAATAATTTTTATTAGACTTAACCCCCTAAATCCTAACGCCGTCCATTTTTCGTCAAAAATAATTTTTTTTGGACGATTATGCCCTTCTGTTTGTTTAACCCCCCAGTTAACAAGCTTTAACCAACCTACCAACCCTTAGCTCCGTTCTGCACTCTCAATATATATACACAAATGTATGCTAACTACTATCTTCATCTTTTTCAACTGAAATCGATAGTTACCCACTCTACTTCGTCTTCTTCTTAATAGTTCGTCTTTCATCACTAGGTTAAAAGCTGTTAGCCCACGGTTGCCATTCATTTTTACAAGTAACCCTAAACCCACGGTGTTATATTTGACGACATTAGTAACCCTAGGTTCAAAATGGGTGGAGTTGAAGCTTCGAACTCTGAATCAAAGGTATGTGGATGCGATTTATTGACTTTTTGCTTAAGTTCAGAACATTATAATCATCATTGTACTTGTTTCAGGTTTTACCTTGCCAGATGTGTAACCATGATGCACATAATGGTGGTGACTGCCCTTGGGTTTAGACCAGGTGCAAAAACAGAGGTTGCAACTCTGTCCTTATGCTACTTACATCAAGGACAGAGAAGAATCCAAATAGAAAATTTCTCAAGTGTTCAAATTCTGGATGCAGTACTTGGAAGTGGCTTGATGAAGCAATTGCAGAAGGTAGTGGTCAGGGATCATCCAATCGAAGAGAGTGTTTCCAATGTGGTGAAGAAGGCCACTTCAAGTCAAATTGCCCATGGTTGGACTATCAATGCAAAATGAACCATTGCAATGGTACAATGGTTCTTAGGACATTAAATGTGGCACATAGCAAAGGAATGAAGTATCTGAAATGTAATGTGTGTGGTTGTTTTAAGTGGTTAAGAGAAGTAGTTATGCAGAAAAAGATGAAAGAAGTTAGCATTAATGTAAATGTCTCATTAGATACATTTTGTAACAACTTTACTACTAATGTAACTGTGACCAAGAAATAAAGAGAAACAAACTTCATTATATTTCATTCCATTCATGTTGAGTGCTTACATTTGTGATACTTTTACACATACCATATAACCAAAACTTCACAAAAATATTAAGTTCACAAACTTCACAAAAAATTACACAAACTACCATCATCACAACTGCACAAAAAACTACTGAACAATGTAATTTCTACAAAAGCATTATGTTGCTCTATCTTGGCCAATTGGTTGGCTACTATGTTCACCACTTTCTTGTGCAATTCCACTGTCTCGCCTAGCTGTTCTCTCTCTGCCACCCTCAAATCCTTGGGTTGTGACAGCTCTACTGGTTGCTCTGTTCCTGGGACCTTTAGGCCTTCCTCCTTTTGATCTAGGTGGAGGTGGTTGGGCACTTGCATTGCCACCTGCTTGCGCCTCCCTTGGAAGCCATTTATATGTCCTTATGTTGTGCCCTACCAGTCCACACTTCTTGCACTTTCTTTGTGTCCTTGATTGGTCTTCATCAAACCCCTTTTTCCTATTGTTTACAGGCCTACCAGGTGGCCTATATATAAAGAGAATTTTAACCTCAAATGGTGCCTACAAATTTGATTACATAAAACAGGAATAAGTATACTCACTTTAAAATGTCTTATTATCATAAAATACTAAGGATAAAATTTATACTTACTTTAGCCCACAACTTGTGGTTTGGTAAAGGTGTCACTGACGGAGCATAGGCCTTGGCATACCTTTTCACTGTTATATAGTGTGAACAATACCTACAAAAATGCAAGCTACAGTTAAGAATCTTATAAAATATTAGAAGTATGAGATAATTAATGGTAAAGTATATGTACTTACTCTACCCATTTCAGTCTTCTATGTTCAATACAACAAACAGCATGAATGCAAGGGATTCCTATTATCAACCATTTCCTACACTCACAAGTCTTTGAAGTCAGGTTCACAGTCCAACTTTGATTATACACCCCTTCAACACTGTATTCATGCAAGCTTGCAGGGTGAACAATGTAATTTCGGACATCTTGTCTCATTTTATTAATGACATCCATAACCCTAGGCACCAATCATGTTGTTCCATGTTCCATTGTGCTTGCTTTCATGCTTCTAGTGTACATTAAAGTCATAACCATCTTATGGTACTTCTCAACAAAAACAAAAAATGGTTTGTCCTTCAATGGTATGATCCAATTGTTGAATGATTCAGAGAAGTTGTTAGTTATATACTCATAACCATCTTATTCCTTTGGCACCATCGGATATGAAAGTTAACAAAACAGGATGCATTTCAAGATGAGGCTTTATTTTTCATACAAAATCATTACATGTTTCCTTGCATTCAAATTGGCACAGGTATATAGCTAGAGGAAACATGCCATTGTTTCCATTCAATGTACACATGGATAAATAAACACCCTTGTACTTCCCTTTCAAAAAACAACCATCCATGCCCACTAGAAGCCTGCAACCCTCCACAAAGCCCATTTAAAAAGCATGTAAAGCAACACACATTCCTTTGAATGTTCCATCTGCATACCTTGTCAATTCTACAACACTACCAGGATTTAACTTACATATCTCATTTGCAACCTTAGGCAGATCAGTATACCCCTGCTCATAGCTTCCATTAACAAGTTTCAATACTTGCATTTTTGCACTCCATGCTATCCAATAGGAGATGGAAACCCCAAACTTTTTTCACATCTCCAACTAGATATGTTTTGCTGCATAACTCTTGTTATGGAGTCTAACACCCTCTTCTAATTGTTTGGCAACCCAGGGTGCATTGGCAAGGGAATTATTTCATGTAGCATCACTTTGACATGTATGATCTTCCCCAACTTTTTTTAACTTGAAATCTTCATTAAGTGTTTTTTCCTTAACATAAGCAAACCACTTGCAATTAGGATCAATGCATTTCACCCTCACTCTATTACTATCATTGTGCACATAAGTGAAAACAAATTTATTATTGATAGCATGAGTTCTCAGGTAAAACCTAACATCATAGACTGTCCTAAATTGCATCCTAACACTCAGTGGAATGTCATGTAGATTAGGTATTTCCTGTTCATCTGCTTTAACATCCATATATACATTGCTACTCTAGTTCACAAACTCCTGAAATTCATTCTGATTTCAAGTGAATTTGCAACTTCATCTTCATTATCAGAATGGCCACTATGATAAGCCTCCTCAGGTTCAACATTATCAGGTGCATCAGGTTGTGCCTGCTCTGTTTCTTCATTCTTATGTTGTGCCTGCTCTGTTTCTTCATACTCAGTCTGTGGCTGCTCTATTTTTTCATGCTCAGGTATGGCCTGCTCTGTTTCATCATGCTCAGGCATGGCCTGCTCTATTTCATCTTGCTCTATTTGCCTATCCACATCCATAGGCTGTGGTATTAGAAGCAGTTCATCTAGATATTCTGATGGGCTATAGTCCTCTATAATTTGTACCCTCTTCCTGGCATGTTTTTTATACCTTTTACTTCTTGCCTTACTAGATTCTGCTTGTGGAAGAGTTGGCACAGGATATGTTTCCATTGGGGTATGTGGTTATGGTGGTGATGGTGGTTGTGGTGGTGATGGTGGTAATGGTGGCATTGAAACTTTGTCTACACTAAGTGGCTTATCATACTGTATAGCAATAAACAAATGAAGCATTATATCATCCTCTACATAACTGTCATTAAAACACATCAACACATCCTCATCGTTTTCAATAGTCATCCTCACCCCATCTAGAATGTACTCTGGGGCAGTATCCATGGAAAACTTATAATTTACATTTGCCATATAACCATTGATGGTCTCATTAATTACATGTACTAGCCCATACAAACATAAACAATCCCCATTTAATCTCCCTATCTGAAGAACCTCGCCACCAATGTAATCATTAACTTTCAAATGACTACTCACAACATTTTTACGATCCCAAGTACCACAAAAATGTAGAACAACATGCCGGATTGGGTAAATCTTCCATTTTATAGAAGCACTGTTAAATAGCAAAAGAAGAAAATAACAATATTAAGTAGACATACATATAAAACTAGGGTTAACTAATAACCAAATAAAACGTGAATGTCAACCATAACACAAACATCCATTGACAAATACGATCATATTAGCCCTAAATCATCAGTGGAAGACGAAATGTGCACATTTTAATACTCACAATATTTCGCGCATTGTAAGATTAGCAGTCCAAGAACTCATTGTTGAGTTTGCGTCAGTACACCAGCGCCTTCAATCACTCTTCTTACACTGATTTTTGACTTCGATCGAAGCTTCAAAGTGTTTGCAATGGAGGTTTTGTAGCGGAGGGAGGTTTTGCGCTCAAAGTTGGAGAGGGAGGAGTACGACGATGCATAACCACTGATTTGGGATTAACTAGGGTGTTAAACAAACAGAAGGGCATAATCGTCCAAAAAATATTATTTTTGACGAAAAATGGACAGCGTCAGGATTTAGGGGGTTAAGTCTAATAAAAATTATTTTGGGGGGTTTTCTCAAATAGCGCAGGGGGTTAAGTCAATAAACCCCTATGTTATTTGAGTAATATTGTTTTTATTCCATTTTTGCATATTTTTATATAAGTTTATATGATATTGCATTAAAAACAATAGACAACACATCATGTATTTCACTCGATTATAATTCATTAGACTGGCGTTACACTAAATAACAATAATATCTCAACATATCATTATATTTTTGTGTATAAAATTTGTGAATGTGAGAAGAGAAGGAAAATAAATTGCTTTATAACTTTTTTTTATAAAATTAGTACTTACTTAGTATCCTCTCTATCCTCGCAATAGGAAGGTGCTGGATTCGGCCCACACGAACGTGATTATCGAATCATGTGTTGATCTATCAAGATGGTGGTGGTTGTAAACCCACCCTTATTGTAACGGTAATATATACGAAAAATTGGTATTGTATAGAAAAAAGTCCTCAAAATCAAATCCAAATTTTTTACAAATTACGGGTACACCGAAAAAAAATCTTCCCTTTTCAACCTCTCCACTTGCATTTTTATTTCTTAAAAAAAAATAAAAAAAAAATTAGTAACAAATTAATTTGGTGTCATATTCTTTAGTGCCCCCTTCAATTTTATATATAGTTAACATACGACTTTATTATAATTGATCGCTTGAAGATTAATGTAAAAGTAAAGCAAAATTTGAAAACAGATGGTGTATTAATGTAAAAGTAAAATAACATTTTGAAAACACATGGATAAAGTAACCGTTGAGCACAGACACAACAGCAAATGCAACTTTTCATCTTTCCATCAAACGGCTATCATTTACTAGCCGTTGGTTTTGAAAAATAGGAAGAGGGCAAGTTCCGACATATATCCGCTGTTTACGACTCAAAAATTTCTTCTATTTTCGTTTTTCCGATTCTCGTTTTATTTTCTTGGAATGACCCAAAACCTAAAACACCCATTACATTGAAAAAAAATAGAGAGAGAGAGAGAGGGAGATAGATTTGAAGATCAATCCAATCAAATCAGATCAATTTAATGGAGTTCTCTGTATAGTCTCTCTCTCTTCTTTCCGATCTCAAGCAGTACATTTTCGCTGGATTTTCTTATTTTCGTTTGATTGAAATCGACACCGTGGTTTAAGGTATTTATGATTTCAAGATCCTTCTTTCGATTTCATTGTTTGGGTTTTCGTTGATGATCCGAAAAAGATCTGGGCTTTGTTTGTTCATCACTTTTTTGTTCTTGATGATTCTTTCTTCCCCTTACTTTCTCTTTGTTGATTATTCATTGATGGTTCTTTGAATTCTTGTGGTGTTTTGATTCTTCTGTAATTCGAATATCTTCGTTATCTGTAGCTGTTCTTTGCAAATAATCAACAATGGTAGGATCCGACGAGAACTATTCGGGTGTGATCAGACCCTTAAATACTCAAGGTACTTTAAAATTTTATACTATACTCTGTTCTTAGTTTGGTTTAAGTAGAAGACCAATTTGATTGTTTGTAAAAACCTGTAAATGTAAATAGAATCTGTCTGGCAATAAAACCCTAATTACATTACTGACTGGGTTTTTGAAATAGGGGGTTTACGTGGAGGAGGTGGGAAGTTTGCAGGGGGAATGGGGCAAACTCGGAGGCCATTGAGTACTATTAATCGAAACATAGTTGGTGTTTCACCATACCCATCTCACATTAACAAGAGAGGTGTCTTGCCAGAGTAATCTCTACAACCCTTTCCTTTTACGATCATTGATGATGTTCAATAATGGTCTTTCCTTTCTTTTGCTTCGCTATTGATTTGTATTTTGTAATTATGTTATAATTATAATTATATAGTAATTACATGTTATTACTGGTTCAGACAACATCCAATCTCTAATAAGAACCCGCCCCTTCCAGTGCATCGACCAATTACTAGGTCCGTAAGTAACCCTTCTTCTTGTTGGGTTCTAAAAGATATTTCCCGTGTCCTCATTGATCCTTCGTTTTTGTTTCTTGCTCTTAATTTAGGAAGTTTGCTGCTCAATTGGCTAACAAACAAAAGCCACCTTTGGTGGAGGTATATACTCTCTACAAACAGGAATTCTTGTTAGACATTATTTAGACTAGTTTTAGAACTGAAATTATGAGTGATTATTTTAACAGGAGACAAAGAAACCGGTCCAATCAGTCCCAATTACAAGCGAATTGGAGGACTGTACTATAATTGATGTGGAAGAGCACAACAAGGCCACTGATGACTACCCCGTGCCAATGTTCGTGCAACATACAGAAGCTATGATGGATGAAATTGATAGGATGGTATTTGGATTCACCCTTTCTTTTAATCTTCTAATGCCTTCTTATATTTAAACTTTGTACTGAACTAGTGAAATTTGATGGGTTTGTGTAGGACCAGGAGGTTGAAATGGAGGATTTAGACGAGGAGCCAGTTGCGGACATAGACAGTGGTGATAAGAAGAATCCACTTGCAGTAGTAGAGTATATTGATGATATACATGCCTACTACAAAAAAATTGAGGTTATATTAATTATCTTTAGATAGATTGAACAAACTGCTTTGCGTTGAATCTCGTATTCTAATGCATCTCTGCCATGTTAGTTACGTTTCTTTACTCCAATTGCTGAACTTGAATGATAATCCCACTTTAGATAATGTGAACCAGAATTATTGATATATATTTGATCGGATCATCTGTTTTGGCAATGAGCACAAGGAGGCTTAGGCTTCCTGCTGATACACAAACTTGCTGTCTCACTTAATTTGTGTGCGTTTTTGCCTGAATTTATCCACAAATTTTACTTCCAAAAATGCTCTCGTGAGTTGTTTTTCTCAGTAACTGTCCTAGGCTTTTCTTCAAAAGCTAGAAAGAGCTAATGTTAGTTAATCAACTGTTTTATAAAGAATATCTTTTCTTTTTCTGAATTTTTATGACGCAGCTCTTGTAAGTGACTAAACAAAGAACTTCTAATGCAGAGTTCTAGTTGTGTCTCGCCAAACTATATGGCTCACCAATTTGACCTTAATGAAAGAATGAGAGGGATTCTCATTGACTGGTTGATTGAGGTATGTGAAATGCTGTATTTTAGTGGCTTTAACCAATGTCGCAGTATATCTAATGCACCATTTTGTTAACTATTTCATCAATTTTACAGGTTCATTACAAGTTCGATCTAATGGAGGAGACTTTATATCTGACCGTCAATCTCATTGATAGATTCTTAGCCATCCAACCCGTGGTTAGAAAGAAACTCCAACTTGTTGGGGTCACAGCCATGCTTCTTGCTTGCAAATACGAAGAAGTTTCTGTTCCTGTTGTGGATGATCTGATATTAATCTCCGACAGAGCTTATACCAGAAAAGAAGTGCTTGATATGGTAACTCGTCTGTTGTCTTCATTGTTTCTTTGAGGAGATAACTAAAGATTTTAACACAAGTAATTCGACTTTCTTGCTCGCAGGAGAAATTAATGGTCAATACGTTAAGGTTTAATCTATCCGTTCCCACTCCATATGCGTTTATGAGGCGATTTCTGAAAGCCGCTCAATCTGATAGGAAGGTAGGTTCTTTTTATTAGATGTAATACAAATTTATGTAGATGCTGCTAACTTTAGAAATAATTAACCTTAACTTGAATGAATGAACCAGCTGGAGCTTCTGTCCTTCTACATAATCGAGCTTTGCCTAGTCGAGTATGAAATGCTTAAGTTCCCACCATCTATGCTAGCAGCAGCTTCAATCTTCACCGCTCAATGTGTTATAAACGGGGCAAGGCAGTGGAGTAAAACCAGTGAGAGGCATACGGACTACCTCGATTTTCAGCTAATGTAAGTTGTTGTTTGTTTCCGTATTATGTCAGTGTTAATAAATAATTATTTAGTGATATCTGATGGTTGATAGAGATAATCACAATGTGTTTTATTCATGTAGGGAATGCTCGAGGTTGATGGTTATGTTGCATCAGAAGGCAGCCACCGGGAAACTCACCGGGGTATACAGAAAGTACAGCACATCTAAATATGGCTATGCAGCAAAATCTGAACCTGCGCATTTCTTGCTAGAATGAAAATGATGAATTTAATGAAACGAATAACTAACTTTAAGGGATGGGGGAATGCATTTGATTGAGCATGCAACACACGCGTTGCCCCTGGAGTAGCAGTTACTTTTCTTTCAATTTGTTGAATGTATTTTGGTTGAATGTTGTTCTCTCTGAACATAATTCTCTCTGAACATAATTAGGATGAGCCAGCCAGCAAGTAAGAATGTTCTTCTGAACATATACACACTCTAGGATGTTGTGTGCTTTGATTGTGAATGATTGATTATTTTTATTTTTTCTTTATTCAATAGGATATATGATTCATGTGTGTAAGTCGTGGAATTTTTTATGCTCAAGAAAGCCCTTTTATTGCTCGAAAAAATAAAGAAAAAATGTAAAAAATTCGAAAAAAAAAAATTCCATTGCTGGGATGAAAATAGCTTTAAAATATTGGGTTATTTGGCTTTTGAGCCCCATTTTACCATTACTAGTTTTGATATCAAAAATTGGGCATAATGCACCTTTGCTACCCATTTTCCCATCCTTTGACCTAAATTTAATGTAAACTACCTAAACTGCCCTCCCATTAAAAGAGTTGCACAACACAAACACATATTTTTCTTCTCTACCCCTCCCTCAAACACATCCTACAAAAGTACAAATACAATACTCTCCCTCTATCTCTCCCGTTCGCATTCATCTTCGTCGTCAATAATTTGAAACCCTCAACTCAACCAAACAATGAGCTGGTGGTGTGCTGGAGCTATTGGAGCTGCTAGGGTATGTTCATTTCATTTTATTTCTATCGTCAATATTTTTAATTTTTTTATATTTTATTTACAATTCACGTCTTAATCTGTAATTTAATCCCAATTATACAGAAAAAGCTCGAAAAAGACGATGCACAACCAAAGTACCAGAGCGTAGCCCTAATCATCGGCGTAACCGGAATTGTGAGCAACAGCCTCGACGAGATCCTCCCGCTCTCTGAAATGTCATTGATGATGTGCTGGCTAATTGCGCTAATTTGCAATATGTTTGTCTACAAACTGTTAGATCTTGTTGGTTCAAAATAACCATAAACCCTAGAATCATTCATGTCGTATCACCAAGAATCAAAAGATTAATATGCGGAAGCGTACCTGAATTCATAGCGTGTGTTTGTGGCCGAGTGGTTAGCCTTCCAGATCAACACGTATTTCTTTAAAGAATCATTTGTGCCTTCTCTATGCTCTCTGTGATGGTGGGGGCTAAACAAGGACAAGATACATACGTATGATCTGGGGACCATAACCACAATATATATATAGTAAACCCTATTATCTATTTAGTATTTCTATTTTAGCCCATCATAAAAATAGAATTACTCTTAAGTATCTACACATTAAAGGCGTAGACACCCTATTAGATACATTTAAACCCAAATAACTTAAACCTTATTTGATCACTTTTAAAGTGTGCTTAATCATTCGACAGTCCACAACACGTAATTATTTCACATATAAGTCCAATGTTGGATTAAGGATCCAACAATCTCCCACTTGGCTTATATGTGTAACCTTATAATTATGTATTGTAAATTGAGCTCATTTTTGTTGTCATTACTGAAATGTATCTGTATCCAGTCCGGTCCATCAATCATATCAACATAGGATCAAAGCGGCCTTTGTTACACTTGACGTAACTCGACCCATCAATGGTCACACATGTCGATCTAACTGAATGACATTGATCATGATATGGATGTGTAGCATGAAAATTACATGCAATGTGATCTTAACATGCATATTTCTAACTGGTCCTCCTGAAACCTTAATGAGACCAAACCATATCCAAAATCAGAGTGTAAATAAACCAAACTTTATTTCTGCAGAAAATAACTTTAAATATCCTTAAACCGAAACCACCAAAATATGTCTATATCATAGAAACACAAAAATTACAAACTCCCACTAAAACTGAATTTTCTGAGAATAATTGACACACATACAATTAATGTGCTCATGAAGCACTTTGAGTGGCAATCCCTTAGTAAGCGGATCCTCAACCATGGAGTTTATACCGATGTGTTCTATAGACATCTGCCCACTCTGAATTATTTCCTTAACAACTAGAAACTTGATGTTTATATATTTAGACTTCGTCAAGCCCTTGTTGTTAGTGGAATACAGGATAGATTTAATCATATCTTTGCATCTAACAAAATCGGAGTCAGTATACTCAACAATTTCAAGCTGATCTGACCTTCGATATGTGAGCATGTAGTTCCTTTATTTTCTGTAAGTACCACGAGACCTATTTTGTTGCTTTCAAATGATTTATTCCTAGATTGCTTAAATATTTGCTTAGCATCCCAACAATGTACGCAAAATCCAGATGCGTACATACCTGAATATACATCAGACTCTATACTGCTGATGCATAAGGAATCTTCTGCATTTTATTTTCCAAAAAATCATTCTTAGGGTACTGAATTAGATTAACTATCTCTCTTAACCAATCACCTGATTTGCAATCCTGCATGCCATATCTTTTGAGAACATTTTCGATATAACCCTTTTGTGATGATCCTAAAGTACCCCGAGAGCGATCTCGGTGTATCTGTATGCTTAACACAAAAGAGATGTCACCAAGATCTTTCATCTCAAATTATTAATCAGAAATCTCTTGGTTTCGTGCAATATGCATACATCGTTACTAACAAGTAAAATATCATCGATATATAAAATAAAAGAAATATACTTGCTCCCACAGAATTTATGGTATACGCAATCATCGACCAAATTCATCTCAAAACCAAATGAGATGATCATTTGATGAAATTTAAAATATCATTGCCGAGAGACTTGCTTGAGCTCATAGAGGAATTTTTTTAAGTTTGCAAATCATATTCTTTGGGTCTCCTACCACAAAGTTTTCTGATTGCACCATATAGATCGTTTCAATAATGTTACGATTAAGAAACGTCGTCTGTATATCCATCTGATGTGACTCAAGATTGAAATGCTACACCAATGCCATTATAGTCTTAAAATAATCTTTTAAAGAAACTGGATAGTAAATTTTTTTATAGTTGATGTCTTTCTTTTATGTAAAGCCCTTTACGATAAGACAAGCTTTGTACCTCTCTACATCGGCTTTCAAATCCCTCTTGGTCTTAAATATCCATTTACAATCAATAGGTTTCGCACATTCTGACAATGAGATAACATCGCATACGTCATTGTTTCTTTATGGGCTAAATCTCTTTATTTATGGCATCAATCCACTTCTAAGAATCATAACATTCCATGGTTGATGAAAGTTGATCAGATCATTTTCCATCATTCCAATGTCAACCTTATGTTCTTGGAGAAATACAATATATTCATCTGCCACCGCATTTCTCCTTTCTCTAGTGGATCTCCTTAATGGCATAGGTTCTTAAGGTGGTAGAGTTTGTTCTTCTGGAATAATTTCTTGAATGGGAGGTTTTCTGACACTGTTTTGATTTGTGTCTTGAACAAAGTTAAGAATGAAAACCTGATCAATGCCAATGGCACATGTGGGAATATCAACATATTCTTCTTCAAAGACAAAATCTCTAGCTATATCTCCCCCCACAAACTCTATATCCTCAAAGAACCGGGCATTTTTCGATTCGAAAATCAACTTATTCGTGGGATCATAAAACTTGTACCCCCTGGATCTTTCAGAGTATCCTACAAAATAGCACTATCATCTGCCATAATGCATCCGAATTCTCAGTGTTTAATTTTCTTTTTATACTGTATGCACTTAATTGTAGTGATTCATTAAATAAAGCAATTGTATCGACTGGAATAAAGATTATCGTAACCTAACAAAGAATCAGAACTAATCACTTTTTCAATTATGGAACAAATTAAAAAAAATTATTCTCGAATGAACCGTTTTACCATCGCCTTTTCAATTGCTTCAACTTGAACCGTTTTACCATCGCCTAAATAGATGTGTCTTTCACCGTCATTTGACTTTCGACAATTAAGGCAACCCCTTCTTATCACACCATGCGTGAAAGTTGGTATAGTGCTTATTTATGTGTTCTTCAGCTCCACAAAAGTATAAACCAATATATTCCAGTTCGCCTAGTTTATTTTCTTATTTCTTTTGTGGTGTTGTATCTGTAACTTCCTTTTTCTTCTTCATTTTCTTTCCCTTGTCCTTACTTTTAGAGGTTGAGACAATTAAGAAGTTTCTACCTTATCTTGCTTCAACCTTCCCTCTTCCTAAACACAGTATGAGATAAGCTTATTCAGAGACTAAGTCTCTTTCTGACAATTACAGCTCACATAAAACTGGCTAAACTGTGTTAAAAGAGATAATCAAAACTAGATGCACCAGTAAGTCCTCATAGAGTTCCAGCTTAAGTGCTCTTAACTTGAAAGCAAGATGAGAAATTTTCAAGATGTACTCCCTAACATTGCATTTGCCCCTATTTCTCATTAAAATTAAGCGAGTCAAGAGCGTACCTATTTCAGCCTTCTCATTCTTGACAAACCTCTTTTCAATGTCTGTAAGGAATTCCTTAACCGTATTTATCTTTTCAGATATTGTAACCCTAATGCTTTCAGAATTGCATTCTTCAGAATCATGACATACATGCGATTTGATTCAATTCCATTTCTATTTATCTTTTCTCTCATTAAGAGTATTTTTTATCCATAAGAGAATAGGAATGATCAACCCTTAACGCAAAATCAAGATCCATGACTTCAAGAACTATCAAGAAGCTCTCTTGCCATGATATGAAGTTTGTGTCATTTAGCACATGAATACAATTAATGCTAGCAATAATATTACTTGAAGTCTTTATAATTAAGTTCATAGAAAACAACAATAAATAGACAAAACAAGCTCACATAAGTCTTAAAGCAAAAATAATAAATTCAAATAAAGGTATTTCTCATCTCAAGATACCGGGTGCTCCATTAATATTTCATCTTTAAACAAAAATACTAACTTGCAAGTGATATCTTGTTATAGTAATCAAACACTTATAATAAGGATATGTCGAATAATAAATCTTCCTTTGGGCCGATTTATTGTTCACATAAAAAAACTGAATAATTATCACGTGTTTATTACCATACGTGTACATGCAATTCTATTAAAAGTCAACCTTCCTTTAGGCCAATCAAAATTTACATAAGTTACAAGCACACAACCATTTATATTTTAAAATAAAATAATTTTCATAAGAGATGTCACTTTGGTGACATGTCACTTCAATTAATTCATCTCAAAATACATATACTTAATTATACCAATATTTGAATTTAAATTGTTTGGGTCAAAGTTTATTGGGTCGTAAACCCATAGCCATATCTTAACCCATATAACCCAAAATTTAGACCTTAAAAAATATGTATCCAGGCGTACCGGCATAACACATAAAACTCATTTCAATACGCGTACTAGCTTACATTTATATATGTGTGTATACACAATTTGCAGTATCAACATATTTATAAAATCCTCACACATGACACAGTGCAAATAACAACAAAAAAATATATACACATCTAAAACTGATAACATATGTAAACCTTAAATATACATATGTATATAACGTACTGCCGAATAAAAATAATAATTATTATAATTAATCAGCTCATGATTATATAAAGGCTTTGTCGACAAATAAATAAAAAAATAAATTACAATCGACAGCCCAATTAATCGACATCAAGAACAATATGAGCAGTAACTTTCCTTTGAATAATTATATGTAAGTACATATATAAATATATATTTATATAGGGTAAGGATCTAAAGAGGACCAATTTTTTTGTCCTTAAAAGCGGACCAATCATTTTGAGGGGGTAAATAAATAAATTTTTTTATGAAACTTGGTAAATATGATCTTCATGATTATTAGATAGGGTTAACTAAAAAATTGATATATATGTGTGTTTCTAACCGTTAAAATTTTAAGATGTTTAGATAATTCGCTTTCCGGTTGAATTTTTTGATGAAATTTGGTGGAGATGATCTAATAATCATGGAGATCATCTTCACCAAGTTTCATAAAAAAAATTATTCGTTTACTCCCTCAAAATGATTGATCCGCATTTAAAGACAAAATAAATTGTCTTTTTTAGATCCTTCTCATATATATATATATAAATTATATGTATGATTATGCCAAAAAGTACACCCGCAGGAGCCTGAATCCATATAAATCAGATTTGACCCTTTGACCTATTATATATATATATATATATCCGATTGATCTGATCCTTGTATATATAAAAAACAAATTACATACATACATATAAATCCTTATATGAACAGAACCCAATATATATAGAGATATTTTGTATTTGCACCCACATTTTGGGGGTATTTTGCAGTTGCACCCCACATTTTATTTTCTTTGCATTTGCACCCACCGTTAGTGGATTCTATTAGGAGGTGTTTACTTTTATGCCATGACCAAAATACCCTTAATATGAAGCATAAAAGTAATATAATTTGAATGAAAATGCATAAATAGAATTAAATTGATATAACAAGTTTAAAAATAATTTTCATTAAGCAAGTTTAATAATATTAATTTTCAATTTCAATTTATCATGTTCAAAGTATTACATAAAAAAAGAAAAGAAAATATAAACATACTTAAAATACAAAAAAATATTAATTACGATCTCCATTATATTGACTATAACTAAAAAAAAAAAAAGAGTATCAATATTGAAAACAATCCAATAAAAATATCAAAAGTCCTAGTCTTGTAATCAAATGAACAAATTCTTGCTTTTGTTTTTGGAAAACACTCATGACCAATATATATACTAGTTTTTGGTAAGAACAGTCTAGTGTACTCCTAACTTGTTCCTAAAGGTCCTACTCTTGTAATTGTGAGTCATATCAATTCCTAAATTACTTTCTTCCCATAAAGTCCGTCCCCATTACCGCTAGGGCATCGAACCATGAAGAATCTGTTTTAAGCCTATTAAATCCACGATCAACTTCGGTAATGAACCATAAGATTCCTAATCAACCACTTTCCGATCTACAAATATATATATATATATATATATATATGAGAAAAGAAAAGAAAAGAGAAGAAGAAGAAGAAGAAAAGAAGAAGAAGAAGAAGAAAAACATACTATGCATCCACCTTCGAAAGAAATCAAATACTAAAAAAAAAATAAGTTAATCTCTTAACATTATAACTTGATTAAGGTTTAAATATGAACTTTTAGAAAACAAAATCATGTATATATTATTGAACTTGCTTAAATATCACTTGCATTACATTGTAATTGCATTTTCATTGAAATTATATTTAGCAATCGTTCATATAGGGGTATTATGTCCACTCAATAAAAGTTAACACTTCCTAACATATTGCATTAACGACGGGTGCAAATGCAAATAAAATAAAATATGGGGTGCAACTGCAAAATACCCCCTAAAATGTGGGGTGCAAATACAAAATATCTCATATATATATCCGTCCAACTAAATATATCCACATAACCTTAATAAAACCATAACATATATTTACCAATCAGCTGAACTGAAAATTGGCAAATTGGAAGCCCCAAATTTTTTTTTATTCATTTTTATATCGTAAACCAATCAATTTGCTAAGTGTCTGAATCCAAGTTTTCGACAAAGCCTTTTTGTTAATCAATCCAAGGATATAACCAATAATTATAATTAAATCTAATAAATTTTAAAACTTAAAAATTATTAGATTCAAAGTCGCCCAAAATAATCATAGATCGAAAAATAGATTCGATTCTTAATGATTCAGCATGAAGACCGCCCTAATACCACTTGTTAGATCTTGTTAGTTCTAAATAACCATAAACCCTAGAATCATTCATGTCGTATCACCAAGAATCAAAAGATTAATATGCGGAAGCGTACCTGAATTCATAGCGTGCGTTTGTAGCCAAGTGGTTAGCCTTCCAGATCAACATGTATTTCTTTAAAGAATCATTTGTTCCTTCTCTATACTCTCTGTGATGATGGGGGCTCAATAGGGACAAGATACGTACGTATGATCTGGGGACCATAACCACAATATATATAGATAGTAAACCCTATTATCTATTTAGTATTTCTATTTTAGTCCATCATAAAAATAGAATTACTCTTAAGTATCTATACATTAAAGGCCCACACCCTATTAGATACATTTAAGCTCAAATAATTTAAACCTTATTTGATCACTTTTAAAGTGGGCTGATATGTCAAGAAATTGGTATAATTTATTATGTTAATTTATAAATTAGAGAGCATATATTATTACTAATATTTATATTTTCAATGCTTTTCAGGTGTTAGAAAAGATTTGAAGAAGATAGAAAAAAATAGAGAAATTAAAGCTTGTAAAGACACCTAAAAGTGCTAAATACTTTTAGAGACATAACTTTTTACTCAGAACTCCAAATGATACGATTCTTGAGCCTAAATTGAAAACAATTTCGAGAGCTACAACTTTCCAGTTCAGCACTTTTTCAAATTCAGTCATCTTGAGATCCGAAATTGTGACGCAAAATTCTGCAGTTAATACGGACGAAAATTCAATTGTATTTAAATTAATGGGCCCAAATTTAAGCCCATTCAAAAGCCTAAAGCAGCATAGTACGGGCCTGTCCAGAATTGCCCCTAAATTAATCTCCAATGGCCCATCCACTAAAGCCCATTAGAATTATGGAGACCTAGCAAGTATAAAAATACCAAACTAGAAGTAGCAACAATGGCCGAGCAGCAGCAGCACAGTGCCGCCCTCTCCCTCTATCTCTCTCTCTCTCAATCTCTCCTTGATTTCTTTTGTTTTCTTTCTTTTGGTTTGAAGAATTGAATATTGAAGATTTATATCTACTTTTTAATTTAATATCAAGTAAGTTTTCTTTTAATTTTATTTGTTATTTAATTTTTATCATGCTAGCATAAATTTGTGCTAGGGTTAGAATGATTATATTTAATTGATTCCTTTGTTGGATTCACCTTATGATTTGTTGAGAGCGGATATAGGGTGTGTTTTGATGGATATAGTGAGTGTTTTGATTTTATATATTAGTTTGGCTGTGGAAGAATTACAATTGGATTTTATTAATTAATTGGACTTCAATGATTTTATTTTCCGCATCTAATAGAGTCGAGAGACCAAATTAGTGCGAAATAAGTGTAGAGTTTACGCACATGAATACTTAGGAAGATAATATTAAATATATGACTCCAAAACCCTAGTCAATTAATTCATTAATTTTATTATCTTGCTTAGTATTATTTAATTTAGTTCTATTAATTTAATTTACTTGCTTTACTTTATTTTAATTTGATTTATTTAGTTAGTTTGATTCTCATCAATTATTCTTGGCTAGATTAGGGATTAATGAAAGATTAACAAGACAAAATTTAAAACATACTGTTTGAGTCTCTGTGGGATCGACCTCGCTTATACGCTATATTATAAATTGATTCGTGCGCTTGCGAATATTAAAATTTATCACAACATGGGCTTAACCATTCGACAGTCCACAACACATAATTATTTCACATATAAGCCCAATGTTGGATTAAGGATCCAACACAAACTGGCCGCAACGTTGGTCAATTTAAACTTCTTGGTAAGGTTGGCATGAGCCTCAATTTCATGAGGATCTTCCAAGGTTAAATGCCCCCCAATTTTTATTATACCCTAAAGGATATTTTATTTGAAGCAGTTGAGAAGAACTAGGGCTATGCATAGACCTAGGAATATTTTCGGGTTTAGTCCATATAGTATAATGAATGTTATTGGTACACTTTGTGTTTATGTTGTAATTTGTAAGCACGAGAGTAAACCATTAAAATTCCGGGGACTTGGGGTGCTGGGTGCTTGGAATTCGATTAACAATGCATCGGATGCAGATTTGATAGATGAGCATCAGATATAGGTTGCAGTGGATCCCTATGCAAAGAACGAGGTGTTTAATTGCAGCAATGGAGATGTGTTCAAGTGGAAGCATTTTTGGAAGGTGTTGGTAAAGCAATTTGAAGTCGAGTGTGTTAATTTTGTGGAGGGGGAAAGGTTGAGCTTGCAGGAAATGATAAGGATAAAGGGCCGTTGTGAGATGAGATTGTTAAAGAGAAGGGAAGGGTTTGTTGCCTTTTAAATTGGAGGTTAGTGTTTGGTGGTTTGTTGATGTGATCCATAGTCACGAGGGGATGTTGGATACTATGAACAAGAGCATGGGTTTTTAGGGTTTAGGAATGGATAGATAAGATGAAATCATATAAAATTATGAGGGCAGTTTAGGTAGTTTACATTAAATTGGGGTCAACAGATGGCACCTTATGTCAAAGGACGAAACTGTCCAAAATGGATACCAAATGTGCATAATGCACAATTTTAGGTACTAAAGCCAATAATAACCTAAATAATGGGGGGCAAAAGTCAAATAACCCTAAAATATTCTAAAATTGTAATCTATTGTTATTCAAGGAAAAAATTATATCTATATTTTGTGTGTGACCACACCGTCTTACTTCCGTCTCGCCGTATTCATATGCATTTGTATATATTTAGGTGGAGTTTAATAAAACAACTGAAAAAACTGTTTGTTTAGTTCTGAAAATTGTATCTGAAAAAAATGTTATTTGTTTGAATGTAACACATTTGAAAAAATGTTATTTGTATTAAGTTTTAAAGATGGTAAAATAGCTAGGTATTTTATAATAGGGTGTTTTAAGTTTTTAAATATAAATGGCTAATTTGCTACTTCAATTTTTTAATGCAAATTTTCAGTTTTAAATGTCAAACTACTTAATTTTTTTTGGCAATCAAACTTTGAAACCACTTAAATTTGAAAACTTTAAGTTTTTAGATTTAAGTGGGCAAAACAAACAATCCCTTAATTTAATAGTATATTATAAACAACACCCTTTAATTTCATATTCTTTATATGATTGCAAGTGCATCAAAACTTTTAATTCTTCCTCTTTCGATCTTGAAGTCCTGAACGCCATTCCAACACTATAAAGAATACGAAAATTTGAATTTAAATGTGAATACTTGCAAATTTATGTTCAAAATTTTATTTTTAATTTATTGTAAAAAAAATGTCCATTTAAATTCCAGAAATTCTAGTTGTTCAAATTTTATTTATAAGGGTTAACTACAAAAAGGTACAATAGATTTGCATCAATTTTACAACTATGACAATTTACAATTTATTTTTAATTTTTTTTAACTGGATAACAAACTTTCTATTTATTTTCATTTAATACATCCGTTAGGGTTTTAAATTGACGCCATTAGTGATTGATAATGTCGCACTAATTCATCGGCCAATTAGCTTGCCATCAATTTTTTAGTATTTTTTTAACGAACTTGACATATTTTTTTATTTGGTGTCGAAAGTTTTACACGGGATATATTAGCAGGTAATGGGTTTATTGTTGGCTATTAACACCAAAATTATTCAAGCTTTATTTATATATATATTTTAATTTGTAATACTCAATGATGATTTTTTTCTATTTGTGAAAGTTGAATTGTGGCAAAAACTTAATACAAGTAATTTTATATGATTAAATAATATCACTATTAATAATATAATATGACATGTCAGGCTCCTAACAATATAATATGTCAACCTCATAAAAAAGAAATAATATTTTTTATTTAAAATAATTTAATATAATATGTCAACTTCAACTTCAAATTATAATATAATATTTCTTTTTAAAAGCATGACATATCATATTAAATTATTAAAGGTGAAACAATTTAATCATATAAAATTACTTGTATCAAGTTTTTCCACGATTCAACTCTCATAAATAGAAAAAAAAAATCACCACTGAGCATTACAAATTAGAAAGAAAAAAAAAAGCCATTCATCAATAATTACGGTGTTAATGGCTGACAATAGACCCATTATATATTGATATACCAGGGTAAAACTTCTTTAAAAAAAAATGATATGTCAAATCCCTTAAAAAGAAAAAAAAAATCTAGCGTGACAAGCCATGTGGCAAATAAGTTAGTGCCACATCATCAATCACTAATTGTGTTAATTTGTAACTGAAGAAAAATATAATTTAGGGATCGTATTATCGAGGTTGATTTTAGGGTTTTTATTAAAAATAATTTGAAATTTGATAAGCATAATTAAAACCTTAATTATAATTAAAATTTAGTACTATCAAAAATTGTGTTGTGTTTTCTAACAATTATATCGATTAAGCAATCGTACAAAAACAATTCACAACATAAGGAAGTAATGAGATATCCTTACTTGCGTAGGACTAATCATAGGAGCTAACCAACAGTACTTCAATATAATCAAAACGGAATTATTCACTCGATAACTTACAATAATTATTTTCTCACAATTTATGCAACAGTCTCGTTAATCCCTTTTGTAGGTCGGAAATCAACCCTAAGGGGTGAATAGAGTTTTTAAAATTTAATGCGAAATTTGAAAGTTTTTTAAAAATGTTTAAGTAAAACAATTTAACTAAATAAGTGTATCAAGGAAATAGCAATTCAATCAAGCAATCTCAATCACAAGCAATAATATAGCAATAAAATAAATAGCTTAAGTTAGAAAGATTAAACCGATTGAAATCCAAGATGTTTTGTTCAAGCAGTTCGGTTTCCTAAACCATATGTCCGCACTCGGATAGTCCTTCGAGAATTTTCACTAAAAATCGATTTTCTTCAAGGTGAAAATCAAACTGCTACAAGTGTATTCTTCTCACACATTCTTATAAGTATTAATTCACTCACAATACTCACACAAGATATCACTCTTGCTAACTTGTGAGATTTACCTCTCACAATTACTAAACAAGAATTTACATTCTTGTTATCCTATGAGATTTACATCTTATAATTTGAATATAGATTGTTTGGTGATTCACATCAATGAATAACAACTCTCAAGTGTTTAATAGATACAATTAAAGCTCACACTAGAGTTATTTTGATTGATCAAATACACATAACTCAAAGATGAATAATTATGATCAATATTAAAGCTTGAATCTTTGAATAATGAAGATAGATGAAATATGAGTTTATATATGTATTCAAACATGCCAAAATATGTCTTAGATAGTGTATATATAGTCCCAAAAGTGATATAGACGTTTTAGAGGTTTGGTACCAAAAATGGTAAAAAATCATAAATTCAACGGCTATATTTTAAAGCATCGGTCAATTAACTAAAGCTCATCACTTGACTGATAGACCCTTAGTCGATTGAGCAAAGCTGCTTAGTCGACTGATGGGCTCTGTTCATCAGGCCAAAATCTCAATTTTTTCACTTTTACAATTTAGCTTCAAAATCAATTATAATACTTTGGGGGCTTAAAAAATATGTTCTTAGATACCTATTTTCAAGAGAGCTCAAAATATGCTCAAATGAATTAAATATGAATTTATTTTAAATCGGTTTTTGCAAGAATAATGTTTTCAAAGAAATTCAATTGAAGCTTATTTTCAATCAATTTAACAATGATGTATGATCATGTTTGAGCTATATAAACAATCAATTAAGAAACTTTACATTAATCCTAAGCACTCACTCAATTATCGAATAGTCGAGTCTTTGAATGCTTCAATTTGTTTATTTAATCTGATCTTCACTTGCGCTTCTTGCCATGAAACTTTTGTATATGATCATTGATCTTAATTTTCATGAATAATATTGTGATGAGATTGATCTTCATTGACTTTTCTAATGCAATATTGACTTAATCGAATATGGATTGAATGATCCTTGTCACGTGGCATGCTTTTTTCGTAAACTCCATGCTTTTCTTGAATTCGTAAGATAATGAACTGCAAACTTAATTCAATAAACATGTTAAATTACATATGATTAATTTTTTATTATTATCAAAATAAGATTAAGACTTTTAGGTCAACGCCCTTAACGTATAATTCAACTCCAACTGACTTAGTATATCGTTTTCCGCTTTTTTCGGCTTACCCGTCACCTCATTCTATGTACTTGATCACAATCTTACATCCCCTGTCCGCAAATCTCCTTTATCACAAGTTAGCCACTCCGTTCACCCTATCTCTAATCGTAACCGAAAACAATCTCGCAAAACCCTAAACATTTGAAACCCTAGTTTTTTAATTTGAAAAACAATAAGATCTCTTATAATATATAAACAAAATTTAGGTGGTTTCTCAAAACTATTAAAAATTGATTATATTGTTTGGATATTTTTTGCCTCAAAAAACTCTCTACAATTATGTATTTTTTACCAAAATAATGGGTTATATTTTAAAAAAATATATTAAGTCAAAATTCCCTTTGTAATAGGAAACAAACCCTTAAAAAGAGTTTTTGCAATAAAAAATAAGTCCCAAAAATTTAAAAGGCCAGACTGATCCAAGATTTGATAAGTTGGATTGTTCAGACTTCGAGGAATTCAATTCAATGCTTTCGAATTGATGCTGGACTGATACTGGATTGATGTAAAACCGATGCTCGACTGATACGTTTTACGATTTTTTTCTATTTTGTTTTTTGTTTTTTTGTTTTAAGTCCGTTCAAACTCCGATTCTTCCCAAATTTCAAAGGCAACCTAAGAACCATGTTAAAAACATAATTCAAGAGTTTTCTCATCAATTTGTGTCAACGAGACTTCTCGAATATCTGCAAAACTCGATAAAAACACTTAAAATCAAGTTTAACTAAAAAAACTTTAGATTTTGATTTTAATGCTCAACAACTATCTATATTTTGAATCAAACCATATAATCAACTTACCTTAGGTCATGAATTATATACGATACATCCGGTAAGTTCAGCAAACTTCCATTGATTGTGCCCTCTTTAAATCTTTAATTTGACTCAAACAATTACAGCGAAAAAAAGTTATTTTAGCATCGGAATCAAGCCAACTAAAAATATAAAACCAACATGAATCCTGACAAACATACTAAATGAAAATAAAAAGAAAAAGAAAATTTGTTATCTATTTAAAAAACAAAATTGCACATTGTCATAGTTGCAAATTATGACATCAATTAATACCACCCATCATCACAAAGTTTACACCCTCACATGTGTGCCTACTCTAGAATTTAATTAGAAACACATTTTAACACCCTTTATTTGTCATAAATGTCCCTTCTATTACTTAATATTATGTGAGTATTTAGTAACGCACTCTCTTCATTTACGTCTAATTAGGCGAATTTTATTTAAAAAATATTATAACATTCCATTATTTAATATTAAATAAATTCTTATGAACAAATTCTTTTATATTTTAACTAAATGTATATAACTGCACTCAAGTCTTATCTAAAAAAACCTTAAATAAGATTATTGATAATAAATTTATTATTATAAATATTTGTGGTAAGAGAGTGAGTGTGATACAAAGAGTGCAAACCCACTTTATCTTGTACGAGACGGACAATAGAGAAAGACAAAGAAAGTGAGTCACATGACAAGACTTCAAGTGCTGCCACGCATCATAACAAAGTTAATTGCAAAAAAATAAAATAAATAAATAAATATTCAGAGGGATGGGATGGGATCGGATCTCTTCCCAAAACTAACAATAAAAATCAATTCAAGGCTGACTAGATGCCCAATCATCCCCTCCATCATCTCTCCCTCAATCAATCCGAATACCAACTCCTTTACTAATTTCAAAGTTTTTTTTTTTAATTAATTAATTATAATTATTACCCGGCCATATCCATTCCGTTCAGTATTAATTGATTAAAATTCCTCCTCTTTCACGTACCCTCCGATTTTGAAGACACAGACACAGACTCAGAAACAGATAGATGGTTGTTGTTCCATGAATGAAAATCTTCGGTAAGTCTTTCTCAGTTTCCAATCACCTGACCTCAAGAATCAAGAATCTGATTTGTTTTTACCACCTTTCACCTGTACCCACTAGCCTAGCTATAATTGTCCTTTCTTTATATCTTTTTTGAGGCTAATATTAGATATATTCTTTTTTAAGTATTGATGGACAAGTTTTGATAAAATTAATTGTGGTGTTGGATGCATAGCCCAGCCTTCTACTTTCTAGCAATTTCTGGGTCTCTCTCAGATATTGACATTCCTTCCTTTACTTTGGAAAGTTTGTCTGATCATATTTTCACAATATATTTAAATTCAGCTCCATCTTCTTTCTCTATTTCTTAAAATAGTTTGATGTCTTTCTTCTGTGCATGATTTTTCCTTTAATTAATATGCTTCATTTTCCAGTATAGTACTTCTCTCAAGTTAGTCAACAAGTGTGCCTGCGTTGGTTATGTTTCTACAAGGACAGATGATTGAGAAGGAGCAAAACAAGTTCCTAACTGTAGCACCCTTTGAATGTGCTTGGCGTGATGATTTGAGGTTTAGGGAAGCCGGAAGGGGCTGTGTGGCTTTCGAAGCCTTTGCTCACAACGACGTAACCGTTGTATTTCGAGAGCACGTTGGTAGTCAGCACTACCATTACAAAAGGGACAATAGTCGACACTATACCGTGATTATTGGGAGTCATAGGAATCGAAGATTAAAAATTGAGGTCGATGGGAACACGGTGGTTGATGAAGCAGGGGTGGGATTATGCTGTTCTTCAGCATTTCAGAGTTATTGGATCAGTTTATATGACGGCTTGATTAGCATAGGCAAAGGAAGGTACCCTTTTCAAAACCTTGTCTTCCAGTGGCTCGATGCCAATCCTAATTGTAGTGTTCAGTATGTGGGGCTTAGTAGTTGGGATAAACATGTTGGATACAGAAATGTTAACGTATTGCCACCAACACAAAACCGTATATCGTTGTGGAAACATGTGGATTGTGGTGCAAGTGAAGGTGGGGAGGAGGACGGGGAAGAAGAGATGGAAGATGAAGGCAGAGGCTATGAAAATTGGGGGTTAGAAAATTTTCTTGAGAGTTGGGAGTTATCTGATGTGTTCTTCGTTGTTTGTAAGGAGGAAAGGGCCGTTCCGGCTCATAAGGTAATCTTGGCTGCATCTGGTAGTTTCGGTTTAAGTTCGTTGGGTGAAGATGTTATCCAGCTTGAGGATGTGACATATCCTGTTCTTCGTGCTTTTCTTCAATATCTCTACACGGGCCGTACCCAGGTGATTATTATTTTTCCTCATCACTTTTCGAGGCCTGTAGTTACGTCCAGCCCTTATTTTCTCTTTCAGCTTGGTTTGTCATTATTTCATGCCAGAAAATACTTCTGAGGTTTTAAATGAGGTGGAATATTTTGTGTGAATGAAAATGAAGACTTCCAAATTGAACATCTAATTATTATTGATTATTCTCAGCCTGTGAATTTTTAAGGTTGCGATATACTCCCCTAAATCCCATGTTTTATAGCTCAAATGTCCTTTTTGGTTTTCCCATCTAGTTGACCCCTTTGAAGGGATAGAAAATGTTTCCTTACAATAAAATAAGTAAATGTTAATAAATTTTAAGGATTAGTTTTGTAGACTTTCCCACCATGTGAGAACACGTTACATGTGTGTCCCCTTACAAAATTTTGAAAAGAAAATTAGTGGTTAATTCTTGTCACTACTTTCACTTGTCCGAGTTCGCAAAACATTGATGACTCTGGGCTTTGGCTCTGGCTCTGGCTAAAATTAGACGCAAACAAAAAAGCTTATTGATTTGACACAAATAGCCCAAATTAAACCTTCTCCGCTTAAATGGTTGATATTTTTTTGCCCAAAAAACCACGTGACACTCGGTTACATAATCATTGTGACTTTATATGCCAAGTAAAATGAGAAAGCAGTTTTTAATGCATATTTCTGCTTGCATGATGTATAGATTTCGGAGTCTCAACTCAGCTCCCTGAGGTCTCTGAGCTTACAATTTGAAGTGAATACATTGGTGAAGCAGTGTGAAGAAATCATTGAGCGTTTTAAACTCAATAAAAAGTTGTTTGACTTGGGTAAGAATGTAGAGATATCGTATCCAAGCTCTCAGCCCCATAATGGTACAACCTTTCCTTCTGGACTACCTTTAAGCAGGCATAGGCTTAAACAGTTTCAGTTAAATGGCGACTACAGCGATGTTGATATTTATATTGAAGGTCATGACTTTGTTGCCCGATCACATAAAGTTATCCTCAGTTTATGGAGTGCTCCATTTGCAAAGGTGCACAACTTAAAATCTAAAACTTCTATTGATTTCAGAACTGTTATTTAGCTATGCAACATAGTTTGGAATTGGATTTACCAAAGAATATGTTGGGGGTCGCATTTGCATTTTTATTAATTATTTATGACACAGCTATTTAAGGAAATTAATTGAATTGGCAGATGTTCACCAACGGAATGAGTGAAAGTATTTCCTCAGAGGTTTGCTTGAAAGATGTTCCACTAGAAGCGTTCAAGGGTATGCTTAATTTCATGTACATTGGAGAACTCAATAAGGAAGATGGCATGGATATTAGTGTTCTTATTCTCCAGCTTCTTCTATTGGCCGATCAGTATGGAGTCACCTTCCTTCATCAGGAATGCTGCAAAACACTTTTAGAATGCCTCTTGGAGGTAGTTTGGTAATCCTTATCTTTGTCAAAGATTTATTTGAGATATTATAGCAAGATTTTTTATATTTAATTTTTGGTGTTTGGCATTGTTCTGGGTGCTAGTTGTTGTACGACTAGAAATTCAGGAATGGAGAAGTGTTGGCGGGTTCGGACTTTGAAAACAAAGAAGAGATCCATTTTATGATGATGAATTATAAAATATTAATACCTCTCATCTATACATTATATGCAGGGATCGAGTCTCCTTTTGGAAGAAGGTCATCCAACAAGAGTTTTATCTATTATGCACAAGTTTAAATGATGGACGAGGATGAAGACACTTTTGGCAAAGTAATTGGGTTGTTATTTATGTAGCTAACTCCTGAACTTTGTTGCAGGACTCAGTGTGTCCAATTCTCCAAGTGATTTCATCCTATCCTTCATGTAAACTTATTCAAGAAACATGCGAGAGGAAATTCGCAATGCACTTTGATTACTGTACTACTGCAAATACTGACTTCGTCTTGCTAGATGAGGCAACTTTTACCAACATTCTCCAGGTGTGTTCTTATTTTGAAATGTCCGAAAGATCATCATTTATGGTTCAATAATTACATTATGAACCCTTTAAAATGCACAAAGGACATATTGCTTGTACCTTTTGACCTGAAGTAATCAAACCAACCAAATGAAGGAAAGTTCAATGAGTTTATAGAATGAATTATGGAATAAATACAGAAGTCTCATAATTAGCCATCATTCCTTTGGAAAAAGTAAATATTTCCTCGGGTAAAGCATACCTGTATTTCGTGGCAACCGTTGTTATTATTGCACAGAGTTGGACCCAACTTCTTGATTGAATCTACCTATTCGACAGTTAAGTCCTAGGCCAAAAGATAAAGAAGCCTAATTTAAAGATTAACAAGTACCTGACCACTAAGGGATGGACAGATGAATCACCCTTGAAAAAAAAAAAACCTTCTTTGCATTGAATATAGTGGGGCATGTCTTATAATGAAGCATGGGTTTTGCAGCATCCGGATTTGACAGTAACATCTGAAGAAAGAGTTCTGAATGCAATCTTATTATGGTGTTTGCAAGCACATGAACTGTATGGGTGGGAGGTAGTAGATGAAACAATTTTAGATTCAACACCTCAACTTCTTTTTGGGGAGAGGCTTACTGCGCTTAATGCCTTGTTGCCCCTAGTCCGTTTCCCATTACTTCCATGTGCCTTGCTTAAGAAGGTACGCTGGTTTGTATAGAGATAAGATGGAGGTTTTTAAGCTGGTTTTCTGAAAGTGGAATTGTCCTTGAATTGGTGGTATCCTTTTTTTGTTATGATATTGCAGTTGGAGAGGAGCACCCTTTGCAGACAAAGTCCTATTTTCGATTATTTGGTGAGCAAGACTCCTCTACCATTAGAGATTTTATGGACAGAACTTCCATCCTTATATCAACAATTAGGTGCCAATATCTCTATTTATTTTTCTTATGATAATGTAAGTATGTAACAGGTGAAGGAGGCCATCAGTTTCTTAGAAGTTGGGTTGGCCAGACCAGAGAAAGACCTAAAGTAAGTAGCAACTTAAATACCACTTTTACAACATAATTCTTTATACTTGAGATGTTGATCTCTTTAAAGGAGTCCTGCTTCTTGGATCTGTTCAATGTAATACAATAAAATATTTTGCTTGCACATGATGTGGAAGAATGTTGAGGGAGACGTGCTTTTTTTAGTTTTTCTTCATAAGGATATGATAATTGTTCACCAAGTCATGGCCAAGTAGTTTTCCAAATTTTTTGTTGTTGCTGCCTTGAATGTGGAGAGCAATTAAATGCGAATCCTCCGTAAAGTATGTATTTATGATATAATTTGTACACAAAATAGTCATGGCTGAGTAAGTTTTCATTTTTATGCTGCAAGGTTTCAACATAGGAGATCTAGTTTTAAGGAGCTCCAATACATATGTGATGGGGATAGCAATGGAGTTCTGTACTTTGCTGGTACATCATATGGGCAACACCAGTGGGTAAATCCTGTTTTAGCTAAGGTAAACTCTTCACACAACTATCTCATCTATTCATTTTTCCATTACTATATCATAATCAATCTAATTATTAATACTTCAAAACAGAGAATTTCCATTACCGCCAGCAGTCCTATGTCAAGATATACTGATCCTAAGGTTTTGGTCTCAAGGTCTTACCAGGTATGAACCACAGCTGGATCAAATTATTATTAAGATCCATTTTGTTGTAAGCTTGTTCAAAACTTAATTGAACTAAATTCGTTGTGCACTTGTGCATCAGGGAACATCCTTTGCTGGGCCTCGGATTGAGGATGGAAATAACAGTTCATGGTGGATGATTGATGTTGGCCCAGATCACCAGGTTTAAATCTTTCATACAGTTCACTCGTATTAACAATATAGAGAAAATTAGAAAAAATCTCTACACTAGCAACTCAATCTGGGTCGATTTTTATGGGGGAAATGCACGGGGTATGCAGGTGTTATATCCTTTAAACAACCAATTCTTATTGTTCCCCCATCGAAAAATCCTCTAATATATGCAAAATTAGTCGAATAAGAAATAGTCTGGTTCAGTAGTGTGCCATTCAATGGTCACCATATATTCTGATGTCGTGCAAGCAAGACAAGTTTCTCTTTTTGGGGTTCACTCCTACAGCTCCAGATCCACAAATTTAGATTCTTCAAACATCATTTTCTTCTGTTGGTGTTAATTGTTCACGCTTAATTCTTGTTTTCTTTGAAAGATGTAAAATATCATAACTCTGTTCTTCTAATGCCGGTCTTTTTCTAATACATTCCCATTTACTTACTGAGTTGCTAGAAAATTCTACATAATTGCCCCCAATTACTTACTGGTTGATGCAGCTCATGTGCAACTATTACACATTGAGACTTGACGGGTCGAAGGGCTTTATAAGGTGTTGGAATTTTCAGGTAAACTATTATATTAATCTTTTTTGCCAATTTCTTTTCTACCTCGGGAATTTTTGCGATAGAAAGTAAATATACAAATGAATCATCCTTAAACTATTATGAATATAGGGATCTTCAGATGGGAAGAATTGGACAAATTTGAGAGTACACGAGAATGAGCAAACAATATGCAAGCCGGGTCAGTTTGCATCGTGGCCTATTATGGGTCCCAATGCACTTCTTCCTTTCAGATTCTTCAGAGTTGTATTGACTGCTCCCACCACTGACGATCGTAATCCCTGGGCCTTTTGCATTTGCTTCTTCGAGCTTTATGGTCATTTCCGCTAACTTCATATATGTGTGTGTGTGTCTGTAGCAAGTCTCTTGTTTAATGGGGCCTACAAGAAGTCTTTAGCCCTCTTGTTGTAAGCTTTTTGCGTGTTCTGTGGACAAATAATGCCTGTGCTGTGTAAATGAAATAAGGCCCTTCTCAAATTTAATTGGATATTACCAGATATTTCTATGGTAAGATTTTTATACGTTGATTTATGTTCCAAAAGGAATATTTGAGTTTGTCTGGAATGATCAACTGAGTGGAAGAGTAATACTAATGGAAAACTGACATTCGGATTATCTCTGCCATATTTTGGCTAGGAATAAAATAGCTGGATTTGAAAAAAGAAGTTGAAAAGGCAACAATGTTGTATGCAAAAGCGGCCCTTCCTGCGTGAAGTGAAGCGTGCAAATAACAAAATATGTTTAAACCTAACCACCATCGCTAGCGATTTCAAAATGCTGAGTTTTGATTTCGAAAAGGCAGTAACTTGGTTATTTCCAGACTAATAAAGCAAATCGGTTGTAATTGAGATAAAGAGCGCAAAGTCCGCAGGAGAGAATGTATTTTGCCTTTTGCAGCCCAAAGTTATATTTAAGCTCCGTTTGATTGCAAAGTGAAAAAGAAAAATAAATTGAGTTAGTTTTAATAAAAAGATGGAAAATAAGTTTGATTGATAAAAGTGATATCCTCTTGATTTTTAAGTTTTTTCATAAAAAAAATTTCTTTGCTTGGCAGTGAGCAAAAATTTTCCACCAAAATGTGTAAGGATGGAGGATATATACTCATAAAATAAATAACATCTCTCACCTTATTTTCTATCTTTTCACACAAGCTAACTAAATTTATTTTTCTTTTCCATCTTTGCAATCAAACGGAGCCTTAATGTAAGTATAATTCACATTGGAGAATGCAGCACTACACCTTATATCTTGGTGCAATGCTAAAAATTATTCCACTTTTGTAAAACTTTTTTAATATAAATTGACGTGGCAACAACTAGGTATAAGAAGAAAAAAGATCTAAACAAGATATCACATTTAGAAGTTGCAAAAGTTCGAGAAACTAAAATATCATTGCAACAAATACCAGCTAGAAAGCTACCTTTCCTATTATTACACCCAACTTTTTAGATTACAAAATCACAAACTTTAAAGATCTAAACAAAATGAACGCTCATTCAAACAATACAACTAATGAAGATATCAACGTCAAAGCAAGGAGGTCAAAACATCCCACCTGGGGGATGGATTTACCTCCGTACTGGGGGCACAACACCCCTACCAGGAGCAGCTCCTCCACGACCAGCAGCCTGAGCCTGCACAATGGATAAATTTCGATAATTAAACATTGTTCCTCAACAAGGAAAAGGCAACGCCAGAATATTATTTTCAACGTATCCTGTAAATAAGTTTTCTTGAAATAACTTGGGATCAGCAACCCTAGAGATGGCTCTCCAACCATGGAACATGACAAAAGCCACTGCCACCAAGCCCCACCACCAAAAATCTCTCACGTCTCTAGTGTGTGTGTGTGTGTGTGTGTGAGTGAGAGGGAGAGAGTGAAATCAGGCACTTGGTTGTTAGATATCTAATGAGAGGTTGATTTGGAAAATGATTGTAATAAATTTTATCAGAAATTGGTGGATATAAGTGATTTGGTGAGATGCTCGCCATATTTCCTTTTTTCTCATGGAAATTTTTTAACCACCGCTCAAAGATTTGGATTCCATGGAAAATCAAAAAAAATGAAATAGAACATCTCAGCAAATCACTCATCTCATTTTCCAACTTTGCAATTAAACACAAATTAAGTGGTGTTATCTAGTTGTCATTTTGTTTCAATTCATCTTAGGGTGCATTTGATAACATGGAAAAAGAAAATAAAAATGGTTAATTTTTGTGAGAAGTTGGAAAATAAGTTGAGACATGTCTTCTTACTAAGGAAATTTTCTTTCGTACTTGTGGAACAAAAATTTTCCACAAAAAATTATGAAGGGACATTTACTCATAAAATGAGCATGAGATGGAGAGAATCTCATTACACAACTCAACCTCTTACCCAAATCAAATGTTTTTATTTTCATTTTACATGTTATCAAACACGGACTTAGTTTTTTCTTTTCTTGGAGGTAAAATAGATAAAGATGTAATGGGTGTAAATGGGAGATCTGTAATGAATTCAACATAAGAGAACTTACTCTAGCTCGCATTGCAACAGCACGACCCCTGCCAACTCCCAGTGATGATCCCTTGCCCTTTAATAGGTCAAATGAAATGAATAAGAAAAGGTAAACATGGCAATGATCTGAGAAAATAAAAACAAGTGCACGGAAGAGGTACCTTGATTCTTGCTTCCAAACGCTTGAACATTGGAGCATTCTTGAGCATGTCCGGAATCACCATAAACCTGATGGAATTTCACTGTTAGTTTCAAATAAATGGAATTAATAGGAAACACATAATTTGAAGAAACGACACAAACCTGACTTTGCTGCCTCGGATAAAAACATGCTCAAGTTGTGAGATCTTCCCATCCTGCGGAGGAATTGACCAATATTAGTGAATTAATTAGTCACCAAAACTCCTTTTATGCTTGAATTCTATATATATAAAAAATAAAAAATAAATCCAACTCAAATACAAATTTACATGTGTTGTAACTCAGTACAGATTTAGGAATCTTCAAATCAAAAGTATTAGTGAATTAATGCGGAGGAATTGACCAATATTAGTGAATTAATTAGTCACCAAAACTCCTTTTATGCTTGAATTCTATATATATATATAAAATAAAAAATAAATCCAACTCAAATACAAATTTATATGTGTTGTAACTCAGTACAGATTTAGGAATCTTCAAATCAAAAGTATTTATTATTTTGTAAGTAAGTAGACTGATTTTTTTCACTTAAATCTTATTTTATGTTGGAATGGCACACAGATTCTGGTGGGAATTGTACTCTTTGTGTTCTTCGTTTTTCTTTCCTTCTTTATGATTTCAACTTTCATCATTATGCAATGTAGATAAAAAAAAACCAGGATAGCAATTGAAATTACCCAAAAGCTAGGCCTAGCTCCAACCATTTCAAATACCTCCCCCACTTTATTCCACATATAAATGGTAAAACTGCAATGTACTGACATGTGGTCAATGTTTTCTCCTCCCTTTTTGCAAAGAATACGCCAAGAAGGTGAGATGGCTAAATTTAGTAGGTTGCGGCGAATTAGTTTTAAGAATATGTTAATTATACGTAGAACATGTGCCGAAAACCAGGATAGCAATTGAAATTACCCAAAAGAGTTGATATGCTAGAACAAGATATTGTCTTTGTTTCTCTTTAAATGTGAGAGCAATCTCAGTAAAACTAAAATTGGAAATCAAACAGTGGGTAACCCGCATATTATCAAAGCCTTGACGAACCACATCACAAAGAACATAGCGGCTGGAAAGAGAATGACAAAACATTAACCTAAAATTCAAAAAGGAACCAACAAAGAGCTGAGGAGGAGGAGGAGGAAAAGAGATAGTAGTGGTACCTTGGCGGTGAAAGTAATATTTTCGAGTTGGCAATTCCAGTTGTCTTCGCACTCGATCATGCTGCCTCTGTAGAGCTCACCGCTCTTGAGTTCAACCGTGACCACGTGACCAGCAGCCTCGTGCAGTAGCTTCACCGGTATACCCAAGCTCCTGCTCATTTCTACGTTAACCCTTAACTTCGCTCTCCTTCCCTTCTCTGCAAAACCCTAATAAATCCTTTACTACTTAACCCTGCGCGAACTTTGGGACCGCTTGTACAGGACTCCCCGCAAATTTGACTTTACGACATAAATGGGGCATTCAACTATTTATCAATTTCATTTTGTTCATTAAACTTTAATTTATTTTAATCTATCTACTAAATTTTTTATTTGTTTTAATTAGTTCACTTTGTTTATTTCTGTCTATATATATATATATATATATATATATATATATATTGTTAGTGGGTTATTTTCGTCATTTTAACTTTAAAGTATTTTTATTATTTTAATTTGTCTATTAAACTTTTTTGTTATTTTAATTAATCAATTAAATTATTGATTTTGTATAAAATTGTGTTTTAAAATTCTTTATATATATAGTATAATACTTTGTCTTATTATATAATTGATAATTTAGTAGAAAAAATAGTGGGTTTCCCACCTCACATACAGGATCAAGCTACAGAAAACATGTTTCTCTTTTTGCTCACTTATGGTTGATCATCGTGCGTATCCATGTAACTTTTGTATTTAGGGGTGTTTTCGGTTTCGGTTATTAAATCTTCTAAACTCAAACCAAATTTTTCGGTTCAATTTTGACATTTTTTTTTAAAATGAATTTAACATAACAATGAAATATTAATAATAATGTAATATTGATTCGAATTCAAATTAAAATCATGATTTTCTAGAAATAAGAAGTAAACATATAGAAAACATGTTCTCTATTCTATTTGTACATTTGCAAGAATAAAACATATTAAATAAAATTATGAATTATCTTATCATCATGTATATGATTAAAACAAATATAATCACTATGTAATTAATTCAATAATAAGTGTACTCATTAATATTTTTTTAAGAGGATCATAATATGCAATTAATAAAGAATATATTCTTATAAGAGTCCATTTTTTTATATCATAATGTACTTAATGTGTACGCTTAAAGTGTATGTTAACATATTTTATTTTCTTATACATAATTTGGTTCAGTTTAGTTTGGTTTAGTTTTGGATTAACTAACCCCGAACCCGAACCAAATTATTTGGTTTCGGTTCGATTTTTTCTTTATTGGTTTCGGGTTTTTTTCAATTTAGGGTTTTACGAATTGGTTTGGTCTGTTCGGTCGGTTTTCAAAGTAGCCTGAACACCCCTACTTGTATTTGTATTAAAAATAATAATAATTGATAATTAGAGTTATTTTAATAAATTACACAAATAGATTGAAACCATTGGGTTAATATATATATATATATATATATATATTAATTTCATTGTATTAAATTTGCAGCGGATTAGTTATCGAATAGGACAAAAATACCAAAGTAAAAATAATAATTGTATCATTTAAAAAAATGTATATTTAGTTTTGAACTATTTAGAAAAAAAAGCTATTAAATGTACTTACGCAATCTTACTTTTCACCCCACTTCTCAAAATACTTTCAACTCACCCCACAAATATTTATATATATATATATATGAGTTTTCTCGTTAAAATAAATGTTAATGTATTGATACATTACTCACTAGGATGAGTTCAAAATTTAAAATCAAGAATTTGTTAATATATTTGATCTCAAGTGTTCCAGTCCTCACTGAAGAGTTTGGACACACCCATCTTCAATAATCCAAAATGTATAAATATAGATAAACAAAGGGGGGGGGGGGGGACACAATTTAACACGTTTACTCAATCTTTTTGAAACTTGGGTAGAGGACTTGATAATGATAATCAGATTCTCAATCACTTTGTTTATAAAAGCTAAATTGTGATAATGGGTTCCACAATGATTTAGATAAATTCGTTACCTATAGTTGCAGTTTTTCAATAATCATAGTAAACAAATATGTTGATTATTGTGAATAAAATGAGTTATCAAAGGAGTACGAATGGAAAAATATGCATAATAGAGGGCCTGACCTCTGTGTCCAATTTTAGTGGAATATTATTTTGAAGATGAGTAAAATACTAAGTGGCATGAATTAAAGTGGAAAAAATAGGTTAGTCATTTAAAAACCAACTTGGCTATTGCATGGGTCTCACTTTTTTAAATTTAAGGGTGTTTATTTTTTTTTTACCTCTTTTTAAATTGGGGACAATATCGTTACTATGTGCACAGATCGGCGGGTTCAGTTGGTGTCCTGAGCCCGACTCAGGTGCTTGAGGCTTGATCCATGTGCCGGTGGGCACGAGATATAAGAAGTTACATGTGTCCAATTTTGATGGATTATTTTGGAGATGAGTAAGATACTAGGTGGCATGAATTGAAGAGGAAAAAACAGGTTAGTCATTTAGAAACTAGCGTGGCTATTGCATGGGTCTCACTTTTTAAAATTTAGAGGTGTCTGTTTTTTTACCTTTTAGTGTTTAATGGAAGAGTTTTAAACATTTAAAGGTAAAATAATTAAACTGCTTGTTTTTTTTTTTTAATTATTAAAAGCTTAACAACTATTTTTTTCAATGATTAAGCATTTAACATTAAAAGGTATTAGCTCCGTTAAATACTTAATACTGAATTTAAACATTGTATAAATAGTCAATATTCAGAGTCTCATTCAGAATAAAAAAACAAACAACATTTTCAAAGTTTGGATTCAGCATTCAGCACTTTACAGCTGTAATCAGCATTCAATAATTAAAGGTTAAAAAAAACCTTAATTAGTTTTATTATTATGAAAAATGATAACATGTTTCCTAAGGGTATATGTTAACTATGCTATGAATGAAAAGAATTGCCTTCCATCTATCATCAATATATTTGTTTGTTCCGTACTTGCTATATTCGAATCAATTGAATCAGTTGAATTGTTGCTTGTATTGAAATGAATCGAGAGTGGTAAGGAGTTAGTTAATGATGCTCGAACATGTACTTGTTTTGAGTATCTATTTACACGAGAATTTGTGTCTAATTTAATGTATGTTATAAATTATTTTTTCTATATTTATAAGTGCGTAATATGTGCTCTTAGGTTGCGTTTGATGCACATGATAAAAGGTCAAGATAGGATAAATTTATCCTATCCTATGTTTGGTGTTTGTCGGGATTGAATATCCGGGCGGATTATTTATCCCACTTAACATTCTTATCCCACCAAAAGGTAGGATTGTTTTATTTCGTCCAAATAAGATTAAATAATCCTATCCGATTTTTTAATTTGACACGTCAAATACACCCTTAAAGTACACGTTAATATAACTATTATTATTAAAATGACTTTGCCATAAAAAAGTGGACAAGTAAATAAAAATTAGGGAGAAGAACGGGAGACTGTGGGTTTAACATGGAAGGCAGTAGCTTGAAGTATTATGTAATATTGTAATAGAATATGGTGATATATTTTTTTGGGTGTTATTTTGAGGTAAAGGAATATATTTAACATATATCTAAATCTTTAGAATATTTATTTGTTATCTACTTCGTTATACTCATGTTGATATCATGATAATTATTTGACTTCCAATATTGATGTTGATAATTTATGGTAGCTGAATTACGGTGGAATTAATTGGAACATGATTAAGTCTACTTACCAAAATACTTAACAAGTCAATTGTATAAACTTAGAGATAAGCTTTGATGTGGTGAGCGTGGGGCGAGTAGTTTTTAACATATTAGCAAGAAGGACCGAAATTTGAGCTAGGAGTGGTGGTTTTTGTGGAATTTGTTGAGTTGATTAGTATTGTGTGAATATTTTATTGTTGATAAAATATTCAGATTTGATACTTTTGTTCTTGTGTGTTATGTGTTTGTAAATTAATTTTGCATAGATCTTTAAACAAATATAATTACGGATAACATTCATGTATAAATCAACGTACAGATCTTAGACTAACGTAATTCTACGTGTATATATATATAATTTGAAAGATCTACTGACCTCGATCCATAGCCATATCAAAATTGATGAAAATATCGACAGTAGAATTCTAGACACCGGGAACATGTTTCTCTCTTGACCTATATACTTATGTGTTGTATCTTAATAATTGAATGCGTAATTGATGGAATGTTACATATATTATAGGTAGAAAGATGATCAAATTCCTCTCGTACCTATCTCTTACTCCCACTTTCCATCAAAGTGGGTTAGTGGGAGTTATCTCTAACTAATTAGAGATAATTATTATTAATCTCTAACTAATAGAGATTTATCCCAAATAATTAATAGGTTATTATTCTCAATAAAACCGTATAGTTCAAAACTTTACCACTCTCTCATTATTTATTTATTATCTTAATAAATCATTAAATAAAATAAGCTAATTATGTGGGCCACACAAGAATTAAATAATTAATTCTTACAGTGTTGCCCCCCCCCCCCTTTTGAAACACAGATGAGTGAGGCGTGGAATTAAATGAACTAGCGGGTCGAGAGCCTTTTACGGGTGTGTTTAGTTGGATTATTATTTTTGTTGGTTAGAAGAGAGAAATGTATTATTTTATTAATTATGAAAAGTGGAGTTCCTTATTCTCGATGTTTGGGATTTTCAATTTAAAGAGAAATTTAATTAAAACTTTTTCTCTAAATCGTTATCTCTAAATTGGAGAGAATTAGAGAGAAAAGAAAGTTTTTTTTTGATAAAATATATTATATCCAGTATTTTATCCTTAAAACACATAACAATTTTTTAAAAGATAATCACTCATTTTCAACTCACAAACAAGGAGGAGAGAAAATAACATTCTCTTCGTTCTTAAAGTTCCAAACGAATGATGGAAAATAATTTTGCTTTTTCTTCCTTTTCCTTCCCTCTGGATAATACTTTATATTATTTTCTCTTTTAAACTCTCAAACACAGGATTAGTTGAAAAATTAAATTATGATCTTCCCACCTTTACCAGATGCTAACTAATTCAATATTTATCACTATGGTATGTGACTATTCACAATGGGGAATGACTTTAATATAACATAGATTTATTTTTTTGAGCCACTAAATGAAATTGTTTAAGAAGATTTCTTCTATATGGTATAGATTTACATCCTGTTTAGGTTAAGGGGAGAGAATGAAAAAGAAATGGTTAATTAGGAAGGAAATGAATGCATAGCAAATGAGGAAAATAAAGAAATGGAAACAACTCTTGTTTGCATAGAAAGAAAAAGAACGTGGTTTAATATATTGTTTACAAATTAAGGTTAAATTTAAATTGATAATTTCTCTCATTCTCTCCGTTTTCTTTTTCATTACAAATATATCAAAATGAATGAGTTTTAATCATTATTTCTAGTTTTTCTTATATTTTCTCAATCCAAACGAAATGTTACACAATGTGCTTGGATTGAAAAGAAGGCATGGAAAGGAAATTGATAATTAAGAGGGAAATAAATGAGTTTAAATTTTTATTTTATTTTTGTTGGATAGCTAAGAATTGAAAAGAATGGAATGAAAGTAAATCTTGTTTGGATATAAAGGACGAAAGAAAGGAAAATAATTTTATTTAATATATTGTTAACAAATTATGGTTAAAATTGGAATAACGTGAACAATTTATTAAAAAAACTCCCTTTCCCTCCCAATCTTCCTAATATTAAAAAGAAACAAAAAAAATAAAATAAAAGAGATTGACATTTTCTCCCATTCCTTCCGTTTCCTCTCAACTCCCTCTCATAAATTTGTCAAAACGAGTGAAATACAATTATTTCTCCTCTTTTTCCGTCCTTTCTTTCTTATTCTCTAAAATTTTAAATGGACCGTTAATTAATTTTTGGACCCACTATTGAGAAAATTATTTTAAAAGGGTTTGGTGAATAATTTACAAATTTCACGGTGCACCTCTCGTCACGTGGCAATGGAGCATATGCTTTACTTTATTTTGCAATCAAAAGGAAAGAAGAAAGTAGCATTCATGACCAAGAGGCAAGGCAAGGCCATGACAAGGAAGAAATCAAATGCTTTTTTTGTGGGATGCGGGATCCACCAAATAGCTAGCTATTTTATTTTGGGATCTTTCTGATTGTAACAACCAAGTTAATACAATTATACCTGCTCAAATGATTTCAACGGTTCTAAATACACACCCATTTCTCATTTCACTTCCAATTTCAACTGCAATTGCTTACTTCCCCTGACTCTCAGTGAAGAGAGAGAGAGAGAGAGAGAGCTTCAGAAACAAAGTTCAATATGTATGGTTCTTGGCTTCTTACTTCTAAACCTGCTATTGGGGTTTTAAGCTTAACACCCTTTTCAAGTAAACACACTTCACTTCCGGTAATTCTAGTTGTTTACTTCAGTTTCCTTCTATTCTATTTTCGCGGGGATTCGGCCGCTGCAAATGGTCATTAGGTTTTTCCAAAATTTGAATCTCTCTCGTAATTTTGTAATTTGCTGCATGTATTGCTGTTGTTGATTACCCTTGATTTTTGACATTCTTGTTTCATCCATTATTTGCTTTTCTTGTCTTTTTTTTTTTCATCTTAAGTTTACTGTTGTTGTATGCGTTTATGCACACTAATCTAAAATTCTTGAAGTATAATAAATGCAATAGTGAGAAATATCTTTCTCTCTCGTAATCCAACCAGGCAATTTAAGGACTCATTCCGTTCAAGTTTTGGGACTGTAACAGTCATCCTAGATTCTTGGAAAGCTTTTCTCCCACCATCTAGATGTCCTGCCAATGTTTGGTTCGGAAAGGAATTCTTCTTTCTTGAAACGTTTGAATTACCTATCAATATTTAGTTCAAATAAGAATACAGATGAAATACACGTGAATTATTAAAATGTTTTTCATTTTATAAAATTAAAAGATAAATCCTAACAATTTTACAAAGGTAAAATTAAAAAATTTTTATTGTTAAGAAATATGAAAAGTCATTGTATTTAATAATAACAAGAAAAAAATTTAATAACAAACTTATTTTTTTTCAAAAACAATAAAAATGAAAGAAAAAAAAAAGTTGTCTTCGTAAGTGAAAGGGATATTTTGGTGTTAAGAGGAAATCTTAAGGGAAAATCTAAAATAGAGTACCTAGAGTAATCATGGAGAACTTTGAACTCCATTCCTTGAATGATGCATTCATAGCCCAAAACCTGAACCAAACATCGGAATCCTTTTGAAATGGAATGAAGCAATTACATTTAATTACTGGGATCATCAATTAGCTGCACTCCATCATTTCATCATGTGCACTGTAACAATTGATCAAAGTGACAAAAATATAGCAGGGAAGATAGATAAGATGTCCTATAGTTAGCCAATCTATTGAGATGTCCATCTGAAATCTTTACCCATGCGTTTCTCATGGACCCTTTTCACTGTATGGAGACTCTCCTTTTAACATGATGCTTGCTAACTCCCTTTTATTGTGGTTCTGATAACCCCTTTATGTGAGCACAAGATGAGTGTTAGCTTTGGTGTGGATATCTGTATATGTATCCCTTAGCAACATAACGTCTAAAGTTGCTCACTCAGTATTTTGTGCAAAGGGGCCAATTTTAGTATTTCAGTAGTATCTTTTATTTTATTTTATTTTTTTAAAAATCCTGTAATTCGGAAATTCGAGTAAGAGTGCTCGCATAAATAATGAAAAAGATAGATGAGGGTTACAAAGGGCCAGCCCCTAGGCTTACAAAAAAATCCTTCAAGAGGACTAGGAAAGAAAAGCAAATATTCTCGAAAAATTAACCAAGCCTATACAACAGAGTTCGCTAACCAAGAGAAGCAAAAACGGCTGAAATACATGACCTGAAATAAACATGACAACAAATTGCCTAAAGAAATTGAGCAATACAATTGAAGTTACAAGGAGCACCTACAAAGTTAGATTGCACAAGGGATGGCTTGAGCAAAATCTTTGCTTCGTTCTTGGAAAGATGCTTGGCATAGAAGAGGGCGAGCACGTGATCAATAACTTTATATTTTAAGTTTTCGGTATTTTCAAGTAATCTCATCTTCCCATTCCAATTTAGTTATTCAATGATCAATATAACCTCTTGACAGGCTTTCAGAAATAATTGGCCTGTTGCCTCACAACAACAACCTGGAGTTATCTTTGGACCCGGAAAATTGCTTGGGAGCCGCCAATTTCTTCCTCCATCAAGAATCTTAAAGTATGGCAGGGTATGTTATTTGTCGGTTACTATTCACATTGTGGATAGCTGGAACAAATCTGAGTTCTTACTCATATCTAACAATTCAATACTATTTACATTCAAATAAAACACAAAAGGTTGAATTTTTTGCTTGTTCTGTGAAAGAGACATTTTCAAAAACATTTATCTGTTATTATATAAATCTCTCTTTCTTTCTCTCTCTATCTCACACACCCACACAGACACTTGCGCGCACAAACTTGCTCACACAAAACATTCACCAACTAATTTATGCTGTATATAAGTATATTCAGTGCAAAGTAGTTATCTGTGCTTTTTCTGCACTAGGTAGAGCACAGGTCTGCTATCTCGGCTGTTTTGATTGATGACAACGCGATGATGACCACTGGGGAAGATATTGAAAATATTGATATATTGCGCATGGATCCAGGCTTGGAACCATATAAGGATCATTTCAGATATAGAGTGAAGAGATATGTAGATCAGAAAAAGCTCATCGAAAGATACGAAGGCAGCCTTGATAAATTTTCACAAGGTAATTACAGAAACCAGCGAAGCATGTGCCTTTTTAATCTATATATTAAGGAGCATTGGTCTTTGAATCTTAACTATGTAGAAGGTTTAAAGAATTGTGTGGCTGAAATTTAAGATTCTTTTTGAATGGTTGATAGTGCCTTTGGCATGGGTTACGGCCTAGTTCATAAATATGGGATATGTGGTGTGTTTACTGTTCAATTCAACGTGCGCATTTTCACTTTGTTGGTATACTAGTATCTACTTCTCCCCGAGGATAAAGCATATCATATATACGGATATGTCAATATGTCATTTAACTACCTAAAATGAAATGAAATCAATTTTCAAATACGAATATGAGGCACACAAGCTAATATAGTTCTGGGTACAGTACTCTAAAACGCAACTCATTGAGTGGATGAAAGATTTCATTATGGGTTTTCATGAAGATAATATTTCACAGTTGGCCAATCAGTTCTATTTGGGATGTTTTCTCATGTTCAAATGGCTAATCTCTGACTAATTATTGCTCTTTATGTGGTAGGCTATTTGAATTTTGGATTTAACAGAGAAGAAGGTGGCATTGTGTATCGCGAGTGGGCCCCTGCTGCGCAGTAAGTTCTCCAGATCACATGTGGTAACCTAAATCGGTCAAATGGACTTATATTTTTCACTGTACTCATATTGTAAATGACATAGGGAAGCACAACTTATCGGGGACTTCAATGGATGGGATGGTTCAAACCACAAGATGGAAAAAAATGAATTTGGGGTATGGAGTATCAAGATTTCTGATTCTGGGGAAAATGCAGCAATTCCTCACAATTCGAGAGTCAAGTTCCGATTCAAGTATGGTGATGGAGTTTGGGTTGATAGAATCCCTGCTTGGATAAAGTATGCCACTGCGGACCCTACAAGATTTGCTGCACCTTATGATGGTGTGTACTGGGATCCGCCACCTTCAGAAAGGTACAAGCTCATCTCTTACTGATTCCCCTTTTTGCCCGTTTAAGAAGCTTTAACCTGAGATAACTGGAGAGAGTGTTATAGATAAAATGCACGTAGAAACAAGCGGTTGATTGATTGATTTATTCTTTCTTTGATGATGTAGGTACCAGTTTAAATACCCTCGTCCTTCAAAACCCAAGGCCCCACGGATATATGAGGCTCATGTTGGTATGAGTAGCTCAGAACCCCGTGTAAACTCATACAGAGAGTTTGCGGATAATGTTTTGCCTCGTATCCGAGCAAACAACTATAATACTGTACAGCTGATGGCTGTGATGGAACATTCATACTATGGATCATTTGGATATCATGTTACAAACTTCTTTGCTGTGAGCAGTAGATCTGGA
Source organism: Lonicera japonica (assembly GCA_021464415.1). NCBI lineage: Eukaryota > Viridiplantae > Streptophyta > Magnoliopsida > Dipsacales > Caprifoliaceae > Lonicera > Lonicera japonica. Next base: position 1,316,160 of record CM038466.1, read on the forward strand.
ACCCCCGAAGACCTTAAGTATTTAATCGATAAAGCACATAGCTTAGGTTTACAGGTCTTAATGGATATTGTTCACAGCCATGCAAGTAACAATGTCACTGATGGCCTTAATGGCTTCGATGTTGGCCAGATCTCTCAAGATTCTTACTTCCATAACGGGGATCGAGGGTACCATAAGTTATGGGATAGCCGATTGTTCAACTATGCTAATTGGGAAGTTCTCCGTTTCCTTTTATCCAACTTGAGGTGGTGGCTAGATGAATTCAAATTTGACGGGTTTCGATTTGATGGGGTAACTTCAATGTTATATCATCACCATGGAATACACATAGCATTCACAGGGAACTATAATGATTATTTTAGTGAGGCAACAGATACTGATGCTGTGGTTTATTTGATGCTGGCCAATTATTTGATTCATAGTGTTTTGCCAGATGCAACTGTGATTGCAGAAGATGTTTCTGGTATGCCTGGCCTTGGGAGGCATGTATCAGAAGGTGGAATTGGCTTTGATTACCGGCTAGCAATGGCTATACCTGACAAGTGGATTGATTACTTGAAGAACAAGAAAGATGAAGAGTGGTCTATGGAGGAAATATCGTGGAGTTTGACTAATAGGAGATACACTGAAAAGTGTATAGCTTATGCCGAGAGTCATGATCAGGTATAAATATTTTTCTTTTTTTTTTAAATATTCATGTTTATATCATCCTGTATCTTCTTTCTCAATAGTGACATCATCTGGTAGATGCTTTCTTTTCCATCTCATAAATGTAGTTGTTTGTGATTTTACGTCCTCTGGTGTTATCTTTATTTTTTGATTCTCTGTATTATGCGCAGTCTATTGTGGGAGACAAGACTATTGCATTTCTCCTAATGGATGAGGAAATGTATAATGGCATGTCTTCTTTGGTGGATGCTTCTCCAACTATCGAGCGAGGGATTGCACTTCACAAGGTTTGTTTTACCACTTTGTATTTTACTGGCTTTTGCAGTTTGTGTCATTGTTTTGTATTCAATAGTTAAGATTTTCAAAGTTTGAGCAATGGCATAAAACTGCAAGGTTTGTTTTACCATTGTTTATTTTGATGGATGTCTTTCGCTTTTCTGCCGTTGCTTCTTATTTTTGGTGGGTGTGTGAGAGAGGGTTTTAACTGTCATTTGGTGATTCTTGTACATTTTATCAAAAAAAAAAAAATTCAATTTTTATAACTTCTTTTGCAGATGATTCACTTCATAACAATGGCATTAGGAGGAGACGGCTACCTTAATTTCATGGGGAATGAGGTAACAACAAAGCCCCAACCAATGCTCATTTGGTTTGAGTTTTTGTTCTTTCCTGGTGTTAGGAACCATATAGGAACCATCTCTCCCAAAAGCTTAAGCTGTTAGGAGAAGGAATCGTAATGAATATCATGCTTAACACCCTCCCTCACATGCAACCCCATACTCACATGTGGATAGCAGACAAATTTCGAATCTCGGATTAACAAATGGTGATACCATGTTAGGAACCATATAGGAACCATCTCTCCCAAAAGCTTAAGTTGTTAGAAGGAACCGCAATGAATAGCATGCTTAACATTTGGAAAGAGAAGTTGATAATTTTAAATATAAAGTTTGAATTTTGACAGAGGAGTGAGTTCCTGTGATTCAAATCATTTACACTAAAGTTATGCGAATCTAATAATTCAAGATCTCCGGAACACAAAAAAACTCAAACTGAACGGGGGTTATTGCATACACTAGTGTCATACTTAAACGGCTGCTTCCATTTTTATAATTATTTTACTTTTTTGTTGTGAATGATTATTACAGTTTGGCCATCCTGAGTGGATTGACTTCCCCAGAGACGGCAATGATTGGAGTTACGAGAAATGCAGACGCCAGTGGAATCTTGTGGATACAGATCACTTGAGATACCAGGTTCATAATATCATTTTTGGCAGTTACACATCTCTTACTTATGATCTATATTTTCCATATGATACTCCTCCCATTCCCTCTACACGAAAGGATTTGTTGGGGTAATGCTAGCCTATATTTACTTGGGTTCAACTTTTAACTTCTTTAACCATAAATCAACAACAATAGAATCGACTATTCTAGACTGTTTTAATGTAAAGAATTTGGTCCTACGATGCCTTAACAATCTCTTCATGTCTGCTTATGGGACCAGATGCTGACATATTCTTTTTATGTGTTGAATACACCTCTCCTTTTCGATGAACTGAGTTCTAAAATGAGGTTTTCTTCTGTCTTATCGGGAATGTAGTTCATGAATGCATTTGATAGAGCTATGAATTTGCTCGATGAAAAATTCTTGTTCCTCGCATCAACAAAACAGATAGTGAGCAGTGCAAATGAAGACGAAAAGGTAGATATTTTCCTGGGCAGAAATCATCTTTAAACTAAAAAATGCTCATATGGAAATTGTAATAAAGTGCAAATTTATTATAATTCACATTCAAAAAAGAATGCTCCTGGCTTGGATTCTACAAGGATGGCTAATAAATATGTGTACTTACGTAAATTAAGAACAAGAATAGCAATTAAATTTTTTGAAATCGAGTGAAGATTTTGATGTTCTTTTCCACTTTTAACACTGTTTCCATATTGTTAATGTCTGCACTATCAATTTGCTTATTTTATTCAACAGGTTATTATATTTGAACGTGGAGATTTAGTTTTTGTTTTCAACTTTCATCCGGAGAACACATACGATGGGTAATTTGTTTTCCATGTATGATATATAATATATGATATGATTGCTTTTGAATATGGTTACCGTGTAATGAACTGATGAGTCAGATTTTCAGATTCTAAACCTTATAGCAGTTAGCATTTAACTTCATGATGATATTAGTTGTGGGCTTTCTCAAACCTGTTTGGTGAAATACTCCGGTTTATACAGGTATAAGGTTGGGTGCGACTTGCCTGGGAAATATAGAGTTGCTCTGGACAGCGATGCATTTGAATTTGGTGGGCATGGAAGAGTAAGCAAACCCTTCATGGTTTTGCATTTGTTTGAATTATGGGATTTTATTAATGAAGTTAATTTCTCGCTATTCTTATGAAAGGTTGGGCACGACGTGGATCATTTCACAACACCGGAAGGAATCCCGGGAGTCCCTGAAACAAATTTCAATAACCGTCCCAACTCCTTCAGAGTTCTCTCCCCAGCTCGTACATGTGTGGTATGATTCTCATTGAGGCATCTCTGCTTTTAATCTTTTTCCTATTGGACTTTGATGGCTATATAGCATTATTGACTATCTTGAGATTGACTCTTCATTTGAGACATCCCAAAAGTAAACGGGACTCTTTAAGAGAAAATATGTTTCTTGGTAACCATTCATCCACTCTCTCTTTCTCTGAAGGTTTATTATAGACACGAAGAGGGGTTAGAAGAAATTAGCGACAGCAAGTCAGCTGTTGCTGATGCGGATGAAGATACAGTTGAAGAATCAGTGTTTGTGGAAGATAGTGATGTTGGATCTATCAAGAAAGGAGTAGGTTTACAAGAGGAATCTATGGCAGATTGATTCATTGGACTATATTCTTCTGCTACAGCTCCAATAAAAATTCCACTAGATTTGCCCATAGAGGATTTTCTTGGTGTAAATTTCGAACTCCCCAAAACCAGATGAATGATTGGTCTTTGTACCGGTTGTGCGTGTAGCCACTATGCGTCTTTAATATAAATAAAAAATATATAATTTATATATTTATGTAGTGACTACAAAGAGCTCTAATCTATGAAACCCGGTTTTCTTTGGGTGATTTTGTTTCTATCCACCAAATCTTACAGTTAATCCGCGCCGGTAAGTTAATCCGCATTACATATTAAGTTAATCCGCGAGAGTGGATAAACTGACAAAAAAATATTATGAATTTAATTTTATAAATATTATTTTAAATAATAATTTAATATTAAAGTATCCACGAAATTAATAAGTACAACTACTTTAAAAATTTAGATTCTAGGGTAGATTTTAATTAACTTTGAAGTAAAATAACAAAAACAAAATTTAACCCCTAATATGAATAAGAAGAAATTTCATATAGCTAAGGGTCCTCCCAAATTCACAAGACAATGATAATGAAAAATTCATCGGCCGGATATGAATTTGGTAAACATCGTGTTGACTAATCTAAGAACAGGATTCTCCAACACGTTTCGAGAATGGAAGATGTGGAAGCAATTCAAATATACATGAAGATGAACTGATAGTTACCTGCCAAAGGAGTTTCTTTTGTTATCGGTAGCCCTGACGATATAAAGCAAAGAAGAATTAATAACAGATTGGCAGAGACCGAAAAAAAACTATAACTCAAATAGTCATAAAACTAAGTGTATAATACTAACTTTGTCAGTTCCATATATGTAATCACAGTAGGTGAAAACAGAAGCAAAGTTGCTCTGGCTCTGTCCGCCTACGTAACGATGATAATCATGGCATGGTGTCACGGGGCGTCCTTTGATGGCACAAAGGAGGCCGCGTGAGCGACCGTGCTAACCGATAGCCCGGTCGAGTGTGATCGAATTTAATTAACAATCAACGAACAACATGCAACAACAGTAATTTTAACGAGAGCGTGAGCACAAATTGAGATTACTTCATTGCAAGAAAATGAGATTACATGGAAAGTTGTTACAATTCGAAAGAGAGTAAGAGCTTGAAAACAAAGTGCTAAACAACGTGCACTGGTAGGCAACTCGGGTGTGAGGTAGATAGTCTTATCCCCACATATAACCACTTAATGAAAATACCAAAGTTGTAGCAGTGCACGTTGGGTCTTACAAGTTACAAGAAAACTTTTACAAAGGAAATGTAATACAACTACAAAGGAAATTCCTAGATCTAATTACAAGGAAACAATATTTACATAAGGGAAACCTAAACAGAATAATAAAACTAGATGCCGTGCTGCACTCGGGCGCGTGCACGGTGCTGATAAAGCGCAGTCGATTATTGCCTGTTGGGCCGTGCTGCGCTCGGGCGCATGCACGGTGTCGATGAAACGTAGTAGTCGGTCACGGGTGCTGTTGGAAGGCACCCCGTGACATCCTCCCCCACCAGAGCTGTTGACGCCCTCGTCAACTGGTCGAGGTATGCTGTGATCTGATCCTGGAAGGCTGATAGGTCTGATGCTCTTTCCCAAGTGTTCTCTTCGGGATCTCTTCCTGCCCATTTGACGAGAAACTCTTGGTGTTGTTTACGAGAAGCTGTCACAACTCGATCGGCCAGGATGGCTTCCACTGACTTATTCCCTTCTGCTCGCTGCTTTAGCCCTGGACGACTAGACTCCCCTCGGGTTGGATCGGAAGTATCAGCAAAGTATGGTTTCAGCATGCTGACATGAAATACTGGGTGAACCTTCAGCCAACTAGGGGGTTCAATCCAATAAGCCACTTTCCCGATTTTCTTCACAATCTTAAGCGGCCCCTCATATTTTTGCAGAAGGCGTGGGTCTCGGCCCCTTAAGAACTTTCTATCTTGTGGAAGGAGCTTCACCATTACGAGATCTCCTACTTGGAACTCTAACGGTCGCCTTTTCTGATCTGCATACTTCTTTATTCGATGGTTGGCCTTCTCTAGGTGCGAACGAGCCAACTCAATATTTTGCTTCCATTCTTCTGAGAAGTTACGGGCTCTAAGAGATTTGGAAACTGGCATCGAGTTGGCGGTGTGAGGAAGGATGGGTTGTTGTCCAGTAACGATTTCGAAGGCGCTCTTACCCGTCCCGGAGTTTTTCTGGGCGTTGAAGCACAGTTGAGCCACGTCCAATAACTTGACCCAATTTCGTTGTGTTGCACTAGCGAAATGGCGCAAATATTCCTCAAGCATCGCGTTGTATCTTTCAGTTTGTCCATCGGATTGAGGGTGGTAACTGGAACTCATACACAGCTTAGAGCCGAGAACCTTGAAGAGTTCCTTCCAAAAATTTCCCGTGAATCGTGAGTCCCTGTCACTGACTATGCTCCGAGGAATCCCCCAATACTTAACCACATACTTGAAGAATAGTTGTGCAGTCTCTTCCCCCAATGTGTTCTTTGGAACTGCGATAAAAGTGGCATACTTCGAAAAACGATCAACGACCACAAGGATAGTTGTCAAGTCCCCCACTTTGGGCAGACCTGATATGAAGTCAAGCGAAATGCTCTCCCAAGGTCGTTCTGGGATTGGTAAAGGTTCCAGTAGCCCTGCAGGCTGTCTCCACTCAATTTTATCTTGTTGGCAAATCAGGCAAGTTCTAACATAGCTCTTCACATCGTCTTCCATTTGGGGCCAGTAGTACCCTTGCTTAAGGAGGGCCAACGTCCTTTCTTGACCAGGGTGTCCCGCCCATAAGGTGTCATGGCATTCTCGAATCAGGGTCCACCTCAGCTCCCCTACTCGAGGAACAAAAACTCGATTTCCCTTTGTCGAGATGAACCCGTTGTCTAACCAAAACTGCCGTGTCTTCCCCTTCTCGATCATTTTCAATAGTTGAGCAGAAACAGGATCTTGCGGTAGCGCATTCTTGATTTTGCTTCGGATTTCGGTAGACACTTGACTGTCGATTCGAAGAATGGCGTTAAGGAACGCGTTGGACTGTTCGTTGAACTCCACCCTGCGACTCAAAGCATCCGCTACTTTATTGGTCGAACCCGCCTTATACTCCATCCAAAAATTGAATTCAGCTAGTAACTCTTGCCACCTTGCTTGTTTAGAACTCAATTTTGGTTGACTAAGAAAGTGGATGACCGCAGTGTTATCTGTCTTCACAAGAAATCGAGAACCAAGAAGGTAGTGTCGCCATAACCTCAGACAATGGACAACAAATAGTAACTCCTTCTCGTGAGCAGAATACCTCCTCTCGGTGTCATTGAGCTTACGACTTTCGTATGCTACCGGGTGGCTCTCCTGCATTAAGACTCCTCCGAGGGCAACATCTGATGCATCGGTGTGCACTTCAAACGGCTTGGTCACATCCGGTAGAGTAAGAACCGTGTCTTCAGACATAGCCTTCTTTAAAGCATCGAAGGCAGCTTGGCACCCTGTTGACCAGTTCCAAACTTTTGCTTTCTTTAATAGTTCCATCAGGGGCAAGGCGATACTGGAGTAGTCTTTCACGAACTTTCTATAGTAATTCGCCAGTCCCAGAAAAGAACGGAGTTCCGACACATTGGTGGACGCTTGCCATTCCTAAATAACCTTGACCTTAATCGGATCCATTTGCACTCTCCCTTGTTCAATGATGTGGCCAAGAAATTTGATACGTTTCTGCGCAAAAGAGCACTTCGACAACTTAATATACAACTCATGCTTTCGAAGTTTCTCAAATACCTTCTTCAGGTGCTCTTCATGCTCTTCCATATTTTCGTTGTACACAACGATATCATCGAGATAAACAACGACAAAATCATCCAAGTAGTCCGTAAGAACCTGATTCATTAAGGTACTGAAAGTGGCTGGAGCATTGGTTAGCCCAAATGGCATAACAAGGAATTCATAAGCCCCGTATCTGGTGACGCATGTGGTTTTTCCCTCATCTCCTGCCGCAATGCGAACTTGCCAATACCCGGATCTGAGATCGAGCTTAGTGAAAACTTTTGCCCGACTGAGTTGGTCAAAGCAATCGGCTACAAGAGGGATCGGGTAGTTATTCCGGATGGTTACCTTGTTGAGAGCTCGGTAGTAGACACACATTCTCAAGGAGCCATCTTGTTTCTTTTGAAAGAGAACTGGGGCCCCGTAAGGCGATTTGACTGGCTGCACTAAACCTGCATCCAATAATTCCTTTAGTTGTTTTCGAAGTTCCGCCAGTTCGGGCTGGGACATCCGATAAGCTGCGCGAACTAGAGGCTTAGCACCCGGCACTAGTTCAATCTGGTGGTCCACTTCTCTACGTGGAGATAACTTCTTCGGAAGGTTGTCGGGCATTATATCTTCAAACTCGGTTAACACCCGTCGAATGGATTTCGGCAGCGGTCCTGAGGTCTCCTGAATTTCATCCCATTTCAGTGCGGCCACAAAAGTAGGATTGTCGTGCTTCAATCCCTTCTTCAGTTGAATTGCCGATAAAAACTTTCCACTACTTGACGGGGTCATCACCGGGATAATGCATGGATTCTTGCCGAGCATCATGAGGCTATTTGTGCTGGGCATGACGCTAGCCTTGGTTTCTCTCAAAAACTCCAGCCCCAAGATAACCTTGAAGTCGTCCATCACCACAACCGAGAAATTAGTTCTCCCTTAGTTGATGGCCTTCACGCGACCTACTCCTTTTTCCAAGATAAGGCCTAACCGTTCAACTTCGGTGCTCGCCAGGTAGTTATGCGTTGCGCCTGTGTCCACCATGGCCTGAATCGGCTTTCCGTTGATCTTGATATCAACATACATCAGACCATTTCTTTGAGGACTTTTCTCCACACTTGCTTTCCCTTTTAAGGATGGTTCCAGTTTCCCTTCTTGTCGGGGATCTTCTTCAACCGTTACTGCGTTGTAAGAGTGAATGAACTGCCCCTGATAGGCACCCAATGATGCTCTTTCATATTCCTCAGTTTCTTCTTTAAACTCGGCGTGGTCATTTTGCTGAGTACGATAAGATTGCCCCGAGGCGGCTGGGGCTTTCGGAAGCATGCCACCACCTCTAGCAACAAGAGCGCTTAGAAGTTTCTTGTCAGGGCAGTTGGCCATGAAGTGAGCACCGTGACACAAGTAGCATGTTCCAGGGCTCACGGGCTTTTTCCCATTATTGCCGGTTTGGGAGTTCCCTGTGAACTTGTTCCCATTTTTGTAATTATTTTGTTGGGTAAATGGCCTGGTGGGTGTGTTGCCTCTCCAATCAGGTCTGGCCGGAGAATTCGGTTTTCTCTCCCCCGCATTCTTCGCTTGTCCACTTCTTGGGACATTTGTTTTAGGACCGGTGGTGTAATCTTGCAGGGATTCAGCAACTGATATGGCTTGAGGTAACGTCTTCACTTGCCTACGATTTAGCTCCGTTTTGGCCCACGGTTGTAACCCGATCATGAAGAAGAATAGTCTATCGGCATCATTCATATTGTGGATATCTAGCATGATGGTGGAAAACGCATTAACGTACTCCTTAATGTTCCCTGTGTGCTTCGTTTGAAGGAGTTCTTGTCGTGCATTATGGGAGGTGTTTTCGGGAAGGAATCGATCACGCAACTCCTTTTTCAGATCCTCCCAAGTGCTAATCTCGCACTCCCCAGCTTGAACCTCGTTGTACTTGTTCCGCCACCATAATTTGGCATCCCCGGACAAGTACATGGACGTGGAGGATATTTTCGTTTCCTCCTCGTCGACCTTTGTTGCCCGAAAATATTGTTCCATGTCAAAAACAAAATTTTCTAATTCCCTAGCATCACGAACACCAGTGAATGCTTTGGGTTTGGGCACTTTTATCTTTGTACGCTCCCCGCCTCCAACTGGTGAGTTAGCGATCGCCATCGACAATATAGTCAATTTCTAGGCGAGTTGATCGATTTCAGTTCTCATCTCATCCATCATCTCCCCAAAGTGACCCCCTGGTGGAATTCCCTGAAGATTTTGGAGGCCTTCCTCCAAATCTTGTATGCAATCGATTAGTGCGGGTGAGCTACTCGATGCATCCCCTGCTGGGATAGTTTGAGTGCGTAACTCTAAACTTTGCACACGATCGACGAGAGAGGGCGTTCCGCCCATTTTCTCCATTAGCAAGCCAACATTTCTCTCGAGGGCTTCGATTCTCTGGCTATTGGTTCCCATCGTAACGTAGTAAGATACACCAACTGAGTTTTACAAGGCAGCAATCGAAAACAATCCCTCTGATACCAACTGTCACGGGGCGTCCTTTGATGGCACAAAGGAGGCCGCATGAGTGACCGTGCTAACCGATAGCCCGGTCGAGTGTGATCGAATTTAATTAACAATCAATGAACAACATGCAACAACAGTAATTTTAACGAGAGCGTGAGCACAAATTGAGATTACTTCATTGCAAGAAAATGAGATTACATGGAAAGCTGTTACAATTCGAAAGAGAGTAAGAGCTTGAAAACAAAGTGCTAAACAACGTGCACTGGTAGGCAACTCGGGTGTGAGGTAGATAGTCTTATCCCCACATATAACCACTTAATGAAAATACCAAAGTTGTAGCAGTGCACGTTGGGTCTTACAAGTTACAAGAAAACTTTTACAAAGGAAATGTAATACAACTACAAAGGAAATTCCTAAATCTAATTACAAGGAAACAATATTTACATAAGGGAAACCTAAACAGAATAATAAAACTAGATGACGTGCTGCGCTCGGGCGCGTGCACGGTGCTGATGAAGCGCAGTCGATTATTGCATGTTGGGCCGTGCTGCGCTCGGGCGCATGCACGGTGTCGATGAAGCGTAGTAGTCGGTCACGGGTGCTGTTGGAAGGCACCCCGTGACACATGGTAATCTGCACCACCATAAAATGGGATGTATAATTTGCAACCGACAAGTTACAAAGTGCCTCCATATAACAAGAACAATAAATGAGTAGGCAGTGGCATCAGGGGTAAAGGAAAGCACATAGTTCGATTTAGAACAAATTAGTTATACAAAATAACCCGATGTAAAAAAATCAGTCCTCAAAGATATTGGGGAGAGAGATAAAATTTTATGCAGGATTTTTTGTTCTCAGCTTCATTCACTGTTGCATATTTTGTAATTCAAACCAGACTATAACGAAAAGAACAGACGCAACCATAGTCAGTTTTATTGAAAACCCCAAAATTTTTATAAGCTGCTCGTGGTTAAGAACACTTTAGCATCAAAAGTTTTTCAATGATTGATTGATAGTTATCTAAAATAGAACATTAATCTGCAGAAATAATCCTAAACCGTTGAATTTTTTTTAAACGTAAATATGAAGTCAATTAAAAATAAATTATATTTGGATTAAGAATCTTAATTCAAATGGAATCTAAATTTATACAATTATAATTTTATTTTAATTGGTGGATATACTTATCAATTTTAAAAAGGGTAATATTGTGAAACTTTGTTCCAAATTTTCATAATTTAAGGGTGGATTAACTGCAAGATTTGGTGGATAGAAACAAAATCACCCTTTCTTTTTTCTCTCCTCCCGCGGTTTAACACTAGGGGTCGCTTGTATATTAAAAAAAGAAAATAAAAGAAAGAAAGAGAGCAAGTTCAACTACATGTACCCGTGGACGCGGATAAAATACAGGGAATAAAAAGCATTGTGATGACCCTACTTGTGTTGCAGGAATAACTCGTATTATAAATTGGGTGATTTTGTTTCTATTCACCATATCTTACAGTTAATCTTCCTTTAGATCATGTTAATTTTAAACAAAGTTTTACAATATTACCTTTTTAAAATTGATAAGTATATCCACTAATTAAAATTAAATTATTATTGTATTTCTCTCTTTTTAAAATTCACAAGCACCATTTCTCTCTCTCTAAATCATACATATTTCTCTCTGTACCTCCGTTATCACCATCTCCACACATTTCTCTCTCTAAATTTTCTCACTGTATCTCTCATCCTACCACCATCTCCACCCATTTCGCAACCACCACTGCCACCTATATTGCCGCTATGCCAGTGGACTACCATCTCCATCCATTACAAAAATTAATCTCTCTATATATATACACATAATTTAGACCTAATTTATCCCCCTTTTTCCCTTTTCAAGAACCCTAATTTCTCATCACCACAAAACCCAAACTGAAAAATGGTGAAAAGGGTGAGAGTTTGATATTAAAAAAAAAGTCTTGAAATTTTATGAGCTTTTTATTTAATTTTATTTATAAACAGGCATTGTTTAATTCGTTACCTCCTGAGGATTACAAGAATGGGTTGTTGGTGTTAGGAGGTGATGGTCGATATTTTAACCGAGAAGCTTCATAGGTCATTTCCAATAATGCTGTTAAAATTTTATGCGTATAAATAAACATAGTATCAAAAAGAAGTAGGTCTTCTGTTTATGCTTCTTAATTTTGTTCTAGATTTGAATTGCAGATAATCATTAAAATTGTGGCTGGGAATGGTGTTGGCAAAATCTTGTTTGTCATTTCCTTCTATGCGCCAATTCCAAGTTTATACTTGAAAGTTTAAATTTGGATCTGTATATTAAGATGAAGGGAATCACTTTTGGAACCATTTTCTTGAACAATCAACACCCTGTTTTGCTTTAGAAAAAGGAAAAGAGGGAAAAAAAACACCACCACAATTTCAGGCTTTATCTTGACCTTGATTAATTGAATTGTAATACACTTTTCTATGTAATAAAAAAAATGTGAATCGTCTCTTGTTGAATTACTTTTGGAGTTGATGTATAGTCTATAATATGTATTTTCTTCACGGTTTACACAGTATAACTTTCATTGGTCTAAATATTGTATCAATTTGTCAACACTAGTAGATTAATTGGAAGAACTTTAATATCAATCATTAATAACACCACGGATTTTAGAGAGAGAGAAATGGTTTCCGACAATGATGGAGGAAGAAGTCAGGGCGTTAATTAAGATTTATCCTTTAAATTTATAAAATGGTTTTACTTATTAATTTAGTAAATATTTTAATAATAAATTATTATTTAAAATAATATTTATAAAATTAAATTCATAATATTTTTTTGTTAGTCTATCCACGTTCGCGAATTAACTTAATAGCGTGGATTAACTGCAAGATATGGTGGATAGAAGCAAAATCACCATTATAAATTACATGTGAACGAAACATCATTCACGATGTTATAAACGTTAATTCTGACTGAATCTATTTTAGGGACTAGTTAGCAATATGTGCATCCGAGAAACTTTGTTTTTGAAAAAATTTGGGTAATTTAAAATCATTTATTTGCGATTTAACATATATGTGTATATAATGTGTTTTTTTTTCTTTTTGAAATATATTGTATTTCATTTTATTGTAAAATTTAGCACAATGAAAATAAATATTTAAATTGAATCATAAAAAGATGATTCTTAGTTTGGAATTAAAATGTAACCTAATTCAGAACTATGTTGCACTACAAATTACAAAAAGTTCATCTGTAATCATTGAAATTTGATACCGGCTTTCCTTGTGCTCAAGTGGTGTGTGTTTGTTTTTCTACTCACTAGGTCGAGAGTTCCAAGTCGGTAGCTTTAATTATACACCGCATATTAAGTTTATATATATTGACATCTCATGTGTCTTCAACTTCAAGAACTAATCAAATTTGAAAAATGCATATCTTCATAAGCTTTATCTTGTTTCAATATGCAAAGAAACATTCATAAATATGACTAATTCAACACAATTAAATTACAATAAAATCCAAAAACATTACAAAGTAGGGTAGAAATCATGTTAGAATAATTCAACCCATACACGTAAATAACCAATATATATATGTAGCTTTGCATTGAAAAGAAAAGCTAATAATCATACATAGTTTGTACAGAAATATTAGAAAAAAAATTATTTGAAATAGACCTAAATAAAATTGGGTAATGAAAGAAGGGTTATGAATGATTGTAACTAATGACTATAGACAACGTGGAATGCAGAGGGAGTCATTCTAGAGGGAATTGAGAAAAATGGAGGGGAGAAGAGAAAAGGCACATCTTTTGATTTGTGAGGGCCAAGGGTTTGAAGCAAATCAAGTTTTATGTAGAGAAAATAAATTAGGACAATGCAGTTATTTTGGTTTCCACCCTATTCAACTTCTCAATTATAGAATTCAATTGTATAATATAAATAAATAAAAATGAAGGTATAAAATATATATGGATAGACCTACGGAATTATATATATAATATGCAAATATGCATTAAATTAAGATAGTGAGGAAGTGGAACTTTGAAATTAGCCAAAACAAAAGAGTTGCCTTTTGTGAGAACCCGCGTTCTCGACGCCCGGGGGTCCTCGTGGGCGGCGATTCCGTTGTTGCTTAGAAAATCGATTTTGAAAAGAATAAGAGCCGCCAGTTTGTTTTACTAAACAAACAAAAGGTTTGTGTAAAAGAGACGTATTTATGGACTAAATATCCTCTTATACACAATGTGTACGAAACCAGTTGATTCGAAGGTTCGAGGATTAAGTTACGAATCGGGAAGGTGTTAGGCACCCAATTTGCACTTTCGGTCTCTTGAGTAGGATATGCGTGTGTTATAATTCAGTTTTTACATGCTATTGCTATTACTTTACAGCTTTTTGTGCTTGCCTTAGAAATCGGGATTTTGGGGTTGGGATGAAAACGATGTGTTTTCTAGTTCGTCCATGATTTTGAAAATAAGTGTGTGTGTGTATTTGTGATTTGAAAAAGAGAGTTTGATAATAATAGATGCAATGAAACAAGTGATTTTGTAAAGTGTTGGGCTTTTCGGAAACTGATTCGATGTGGAATCTTATACTTGATATGATATGAGGTGACTTAACCGATTGTGTACCATAATCTATTGATTAAATCGGTATAGATGGTAGTAGTGCTCTCATAATTGAGTGTTTATCACATACACATCGTAATCTATGAGTTAGATTGGATATATAACGATTATCGATTCCTTCGTATAACAATGCTGCTAATTCGGGCTTTTAAAAAAGTAAGAAAGTAATAATACTATTTTGGAATTGGATTAGGGTTTGTTATACGCCTTTGGTTTTGAAAAAAAATTTGAAAAAAGGGTTTTGAAAAGCTATCAAGTGATAGAAATTATGCAGACAAGAATATGAATTATAAAACTGACAAATAAATAAAAGAAGAGAGAGAAAATTATACATGAGTTCTCTTGAAGGGAGAGAATAAGGGTCTCTTGGTGTGTACCACGAAATCCCCTTGATTATTGATTAAAAATATGAATGGAGAGGGGGGGTCTATTTATAGTTGAAAAAATATTTGGAGAGTAAGAAAAGAGATTGCAACTAGGACTCTTGGAGCATATCGCGAAACCTTCCCACCGTTGGATCATCTTGATTTTTGTATATGTGTTGGGAATAGAAGTCTTATAGATTATGTAAAATTCAGGTCGATCAGAGTTCGGGAAGGTCTCCTTTTGTTCTGATTGGTACGAAGAGTTTGTTTCCGCGTAGGAAAGGTACTTGTTGTAGACAAAGTCACTTGTTTGCACGAAAATTCAAGTTCTAACCGTTGGATCATACTAAATTTTGGATATATATTGACAATATAAGTCTTTTAAACCCTTTAAAAATTTGAAGGCGATCGGAGTTTGAGAAGGACTCGGTCTCCTCGGATTGGTACAAAGAGTTTGTTCCCGCATAAGAAACGTACTTGCGTACAACAACCTCGAGAACTGAATTGCCGTTAGATTATGCTGAATTTTGGATATGTTTTTCCTCAAAATGTTTTCTAGCTTGTGTCCAAATTTGAGGTAGATCAGAATTTGGGAAGGCCTATATTTATTTTAATTTACTACAAAGGACATTTCGACTACAATTGCACAATAGACAAATTGATTCTTGATGTTCCCATGTCTGACAAAGCTGAATTTTGAATATGTTCTTTCCCACAATAAGGCCTATCTACTTACCAAACTTCAAACCATTTTAACTTCGAGAAGACCTCCATTCGATCACCCGAATCAAACTCATGATCTTCTGAATTTTCAGAGATCCAACCATCTGATTGAGATGATTTTTGAGTATGCTACTCCTTATTGTAGTGTCTAACAACTCTCAAAGTTTGAGGATGATCCGAAATTCATAACTCTCATTTCACAAGTTTTTAGGAGTTTTGACGGTTTTCGGTTCCGACAATTTTTGATAATTCTGTAACTCCTCATCCGGAGTCCTTTCGGCTTTCTTCTTTGACTTATATCACATGTACATAATATATGCACTAGGAATGCTCGTGCATGCATGCGTGCTTATTTCTTTGGAGATCAAGATTCTTGCGGGGGTCGCAAAATGAGGTGTTCACACTTTTGTAAATGGAGGTACAACACTGGTTAAGAAAATGAAACGGCTGGCAATTAATTTAATGCTAAGTAATTAACTACATTTATGGAATTAAAGACCAAATGAAAACACTTGCTTTATTTATAGCTAATTTTAAAGAAAAAAAATTAATTCAATAATAGTGAAAGCAATAATAAACACCATGTGTCAAATCCATAGCAAAAAAACAACATTTCACTATTTATACAAGCATGCAACCCACGTAATGTGTGGGCAATGTATAATTTTTCATGAACAAAATTCAATAATCGATCTTACTCTTACTATCATGTCCGTTAATGAGCATAATCTTTGTATATTATATTTATTTGAAGTGACAGTATGGAAATACGAAACTATAGTTAAAAAATGTGAAAGGAAAATGTATTTGAAACATATTAAAAAGCTTTCTCCCTCTATCAAAAATTCAATAGGTGTAATGAGAAATTAAAATATATGCGCAATATCTTGAAATTTTTTATTGTCATGTCAACAACCTATAAATTGAATTTTTTGATAAAATTTGGTAAAAATAATCTTTGGTCATATATATGATCTTTCTATAGATTTTCATTAAAAAATTACTAATTCACCCCTCCGAATGAAAATCCCTTATTTTATGGGTGTTCTTAAATGCACCCATAAAATCAGTCTTCTCACCCCATCAAATCTTTAAAAAATCTTACACTTTACCCCAGTAGTGGGGTAAGTTTACTGAAACAATAGAGGAACGATAAAATTTTGTCGCTAAAAGTAAAAACATTAAATAATATTAAATTTTTCATTAAGATAAAACATAATAATAAAATTTACATCGTTCTTAATAAATTTTATTAAAAATTTCATTTAAATAATACATCCAAGATAAAAAATATTAATTGTCATAAATAAGTTTTAGTAATTATATGATATTTTATATAATCTTTTCTTAAATGGTTATTATTCATATTTCAAATTTATTTACAAATTTTATTTTTATCTTTATCAAATAAGTAAATATAATACTTAATTCACTACTTCAAAAATATTAAAAGATCAATTTTTTGTTTGTAAATATATGTTGTCTTTTGTGAAAAGGGAAAAAATGATTTGGAAAAATAAAATAGTTTTCATAAAAATAAATCATTTATTAACATATTTTGTTAGTTTCGATTTCTATGATATTTAATTTTTCGGAGATTCAAGAAAACGATTTTCGTATAAAATATTAAAATGATAGAGATTTTCTCACCAAACTATTTCCTTTTTCAATATTTTTTTACAATTAATTTTAAGAAATTAAATATTGAAACAATAAAAACACAACATACAATACATATTTTTTTATGTATATATTTATGACATGTTAGACACACATTAACACTACCTTTCTTTAACTTTAATATTAGATAACTTAACATGAGTTTTATTGAACTTTGCTTGCATGCATGCTCAAATAAAAAAATTGAACAAATTAAGAAAAACATCATTGAAAACGTTATTATGCCAGTGCAAATAAAAATAAAAATAAAAGTCTAGTAATCTATATAAAATTATGAGAATACGTATTATAAGCATACTTTTATGAGATGTATGTAATTAAGTAAAAATAGAAGATGTTTGTTTGTTGGAAAGAATGTAAATTTTGAATTTTTAAAACTTAAAATGGGTGAGAAGATAAATTAATGGTGCTTTTTTCAAAGTATAGAAAGCGGGGTGAGAAGAAAGGATTTTACACTATTTTTTATATTAAGATTGAAGTAACTTTGACTTTTAGTTGGGTGAAAAGACGGATTATGTAGGTATATTTAAGAATACCCTATTTTATTTAGGAAAAAGAATCCATCTTTAAATTCTTGCTCACTTTGTAAACTATATGTATATATTATATTGTTGTATAATATGTTGCATTATTTATTATAAATATAAAAGCTAAAAATAAATGCATATTTAAAATATAATTAATAAAAAATAATATTTAAAATATAGTCAAATATTATAGGACACCAACATCACATTTGTAGGATAGCAAGGATTCTATAATGACATTCCTTCATGTAACTTTAAAATTTTCATCCATAAATTATTTAGATGAATATACACAATTACAATCACAATTTTACTTCGATGTATACACCATAAATAATATAACATATATCGCTTTATTTACGTCCATATAAAACGCATTGAACAACATTTTTTGTTCTAATATATCCATCACAAAACTCTTAACGGTGTGATTCAAATGGAAGAAAAAATTGCTCCAAAATAATGAAATGAGCTTTTATGGTGCTATTTAGATTTTCTTGAAGCACATATTTTCAAAACTATATAAATATAAAACAAAAAAAATCCACCAAATGTAATACATGAATTTATTAGAATATATAAATATGGTAGGATATATAGATATGGTATATGTATAAATGGTATAGTTGACTACCACCATAATTTCTAGAATTATGGGATATTATTTTATTTTCATGTACAGCCTATTCAATCCCTATTTAAGGGACATTTGTATTCATTCATTATTATCAATATAATTTATTCTCTCATCTC
Source organism: Lonicera japonica (assembly GCA_021464415.1). Classification (NCBI taxonomy): domain Eukaryota; kingdom Viridiplantae; phylum Streptophyta; class Magnoliopsida; order Dipsacales; family Caprifoliaceae; genus Lonicera; species Lonicera japonica. The sequence continues at coordinate 1,334,647 of CM038466.1, forward strand.
TCTCTCTAATAATCAACCTGGTATCAGAGGGAAACACAACCACAAAACCCTAGCCGTCCCACCACCACCACTCAAACAACCCACAAATCACCTTACAACACCATCACATACCCTAAACCTATCCCGCAGCCACCAATAGTAGTCATCTCAGATCAAAATCTTCGACCCTACAACCGGATCCAGTTTCTGTACAATCATCCATCACATAGAGACACTCAATCAAACCAAAAATTACAGCAACATCCTCGTATCCAAAAGACGATTCCAAATCAGTTTGAATCATCACCAGAAACCACCACACGCACCCTCACGCACCACTACAATAAAGTGGTCTCCGCAGCGCTTCATCCACGCGCCTCCACCACCACGCCATCTACTATGTCAGTTGCCACGTAAGCCCCACTACCACGTCATACAGCCACGTCACCTTGCCACATCAGCCATACTGCCATATCATCTGCCACGTCAGCCCCACTGCCACGTCAGCTGCTGCCACGCCACTCTGACCCGTTGATTCGTTGACCAGATCCGTTGACCCGTTGACCAGAACCGTTGATTGTTGACAGTTGACCGTTGACCAGCAGAAGTCCTTTTTGACATTTTTTGACGTTCTGAACACAGCCGCAGCCTCAGAATTTTTAGATTCAATCTCGATCACTAGGTATGCAATCTTACTTTAATGGCTTCCGACACTGCTTCAATAATTGGCTCATCCACAAAGGATTCCTCTTTCATCATTCAAACTGAGGGCTCATCTTTCAATATCGGCCTCCTATTAGATGAGACAAATTACGATATATGGTCTCAACTCATGGAGATGCACATCACAGAGAAACAAAAATTCTCCTTTATTCAAAGTTCTGCCTCAATTTCGAAAGAAGGAACACCGGAGTTCGATAAATGGTACCCCGATAATCAACGAGTCAAACGCTGGCTCTTAATGTCCATGAAACCAAAAATTATGAAACGTTACATTCGCATTCTTACGGCACGTGAAATCTAGAAATCACTATCTACGACATTTCATGATGGGGCTGATGAACTACAAGTATTTTCTCTTAACCAACGGGCTTTTTCTGCCAAACAGGGTGGGCGATCAATATCTGAATTCTATGGGGAACTGACTGAAATATTTAGCGAGTTGGACCACCGTGATAAGGTAATTATGGAAAGTCCTACTGATATAAAGTTGTACAGGAGGTCAATTCAGCACTTGAGAATCCACATTTTTCTTGCCGGGCTAGATAATGAACTTGAACATATCTGAGGTGAGATTTTGCGAAAGGATCCGGTGCCAGAACTAGAAGAGGTATATGCCCTGGTTCGTCGTGAAGTTCTTCGACGACATACAATGAGCCCCACAACAGACACTGTGGCTATGGTAGCCCGTAATCAAGCCCCTTATAATTCCAATTGGCAAAATTCAGAGAAGCGATCTGGTAACCGGCGAAATGACTCTCGGGGCTCCAACTCCAAATACCCTCCATGCTCTATCTACGGACTTACCGGACACTCAAAAAAGGGCTGCTATGAAATTATTGAATATCCTGATTGGTGGAAGGATTCTCACAATCGCAAAATAGGTCCAACCACAGAGGGAGGTAACAAACAGGCCTCAGGCTTACTCACCACCACAGGTACATCAGGTATGGCTTTAAATTTTATCTCTGTTTTGAATAACGCATGGGTAATTGATTCTGGTGCTACTGATCATATGACATCTAATTCAAACATATCACTCCCTTAATTCTATCATCTCAGACCTTTGTTTCCACTGCCAATGGTGCTCCAGTTTTTGTAGTAGGAAAAGGATCCGTCAATCTATCAGACACCCTGAACCTAAGCTATGTCCTAGTAGTACCATCCCTATATTATAATCTATTATCTGTTGCTCAAATAACTAATGCCTTACATTGTATTGTCATATTTTGGCCTTTTCATTGTATTTTTAAGGACATTCAGACGTAGAAAACGATTGGTTGTGACGTTAGGCGCAAAAAAATTGTACTACTTGGACCTGGAGTTGAACAGTACAGATCGTTTGCACAAAGCCTTGAACACTAGTACATCTTAAAAGAAGATTGTTTATGAACTTTGGTTGTGCCACCGTCGGTTAAGACACGCATTGTTTGGTTACTTAAAGAAACTATTTCCCAGTTTAATTAATAAAGTTGATTCTTCTGTCTTTCATTGTGAGACTTGTGAACTGGCTAAAAGCCATCGTACTTCATTTAAACCTTCATTAAATAAAAGTTCAGTTCTATTTATGATTATTCATTCTGATGTATAGGGTCTATCTCACATTTCCTCTTTAAGTGGTATACGATGGTTTGTCACATTCATTGATGATTGCACTCGAATGACGTGGATTTGTCGCATAAAATCAAAAAGTAAAGATAGTGGTTTGTTCCAAGAATTTCATAAACAGATCTGTACACAGTATAACGCTACTATTCAAATTCTCCGCAGTGACAATGGTGGTGAATATATAAGTACAGAGTTACAGGCATTCTTAAAACTCTATGGAATCATTCATCAGACTACATGTCCTTATACACCTCAACAGAATGGGGTTGCCGAACGGAAAATTGTCATTTGTTGGAAATAGTTCGGGCATCATTGATTGGCGCAAACACACCAACCTCATATTGGGGTGAAGCACTGTCCTCGGCTGCCTATTTGGTAAACCGCATTCCCTCCGCTACACTTGATTTTCAGACACCCTTCGAAGTTCTAGCTAAGTTTGTCTCGGCCCCTACCATGTCCAATCTTCCTCCCCGGGTGTTTGGATGTGTCACATTTGTCCACTTACCAAAGGAACAACGGCATAAGCTTGAACCTCGCGCTCTCAAGTGCGTCTTTGTCGGGTATGCCGCCTCTCAGAAAGGATATCGGTGTTATCATCCTCTTACACAGAAACTGTACGTCACCATGGATGTTACGTTTCATGAAGAAACTATGTACTTTGACAGGACTCAACTTTAGGGGGAGCACTATAAGGAAGTTCAGTTATTTGGGAATGTCAATAAAGAAGAGACAAGCTCAATAGAGGTAGTTCCAACGTTGACTTCAGGTTCACCACCAACAGCAGAGACAACCGAAACCCCACTAACTGCAGAGCTAACAGAAACAGCAGAAATCTTTTCTAGTGAAGTTGCGTCGTCTTCATCTCCGCATAACGCAAACAACCAATCGTCCACTTCAAATATTCCTGAAACTGAAGTCTCCCAGGTATCTACTTCTATTCCTATAAATAAACTTCCTAACCGAGCAAATAGAGGTATACCTAAGCCCACATATGACCCAGATTTTACCAGTAAAGGCAAATATCCCATGAGTAATTATGTGTCGTATGATCAGTTAACTGCATTTAGCAAATCTTTTATGAATCAATTATCTTCTGTATTTATTCCTAACAGTGTGCAGGAAGCCTTATGTGATTCTAAGTGGAAATCAGCAATGGATGAGGAGATGAAATCCTTATTGAAAAATGACACATAGGAGTTAACCGAATTACCAACAGGAAAGAAGAAGGTGGGTTGCAAATGGGTGTACACTGTGAAATTTAAAGCAGATGGTACAATCGAAAGATTCAAGGCGAGACTAGTTACAAAAGGCTACACACAAACACATGAGATTGATTATCTGGAGACATTTGCGCCAGTTCGTAAAAATCAATACGGTGCGAGTGTTACTTTCATTAGCTGCAAATTTGGACTGGCCTCTACAACAGTTTGATGTGAAGAATGCTTTTTTATATAGGGATTTAAAGGAGGAAGTATATATGGAGTTCCCATCTGGATATAAGATCTCGTTTGAGCATACAAATAAAGTCTGCAAGTTGAAGAAATTTTTATATGGGTTAAAACAATCCCCTAGAGCCTAGTTTGGGAGATTCGCAAGATCAATGCGAAAGTTTGGATACAGCCAGAGTAATTCTGATCATACTTTATTTTTGAAAAAGAGCCATAAGAAGATTACGGCTCTTATCGTTTATATAGATGATATGGTGCTCACAGGAAATGACCCTCAAGAACAACAGGCATTGAAAAAGCTCTTATCTTAGGAGTTTGAGATGAAAGATATTGGAAACTTAAAAGTATTTTCTGGGGATTGAAGTGTCTAGATCATCAAAAGGCATTTTTCTATCTCAAAGAAAGTATGCCCTAGATTTACTGAATGAAACCGGAATGTCTACTTGTCAACCATCAGAGACTCCAATAGAGGAATGATTGAAATTAGGAGTTTAAACAGATCAAGTACCCATCGATAGAGGGCGCTATCAGAGATTGGTAGGAAGAATGATGTACCTAGCACATACAAGGCCTGATATATCATATGCATTGAGTATCGTCAGTCAATTCTTGCATAATCTAGGGGAGAAGCATATGCAGGCAGTTATGAGGATTATTAGTTATCTTAAAACAGCTCCTGGAAAAGGAATTCTATTCCATAAAAATGAAGATATTCTGATGGTTGAAGGATATACTAATGCTGATTGGGCAGGTAATATATGTGACAGGAGATCTACTTCAGGGTACTTCACATTTGTAGGAGGAAACTTGGTTACTTGGAGAAGTAAGAAGCAAAATGTAGTATCCCGATCAAGTGCAGAAGCAGAATATCGAGGAATAGCAGTTGGTATACAAGAGTTATTGTGGTTGAAACTGCTACTGACAGATCTCGGTTTTCCTCTAACAGAACCCATGGTACTATATTGCGACAACAAGGCAGCATGTGATATCGCACACAGTCCAGTTCAACATGACAGAACAAAGCATGTTGAAGTGGATAGATTCTTCATCAAAGAGAAGTTAGAAGATAAGGTTATTTATGTTCCTCATGTACGCTCCGCAGATCAGTTAGCTGACATTCTCACCAAAGCCATGACAAAGAAAATATTCACCAAGCTAATTAGCAAGTTGGGCATGTTCGATATATGTGTGCCAATTTGAGGGGGAGTATTAGAATATATAGATATAGTAAGATATATATATATATATGGTATATGTATAAATGGTATAGTTGACTACCACCATAATTCTTAGAATTATGAGATATTATTTTATTTCCATGTACAGCCCATTCGATCCCTTTTAACGGACATTTGTATTCATTCATTATTATCAATATAATTTATTCTCTCATCTCTCTCTCTAATAATCAACAGAATTCTGAGGTAGAAGAATTATGGTTTTAAATACTTATTAAAAATTATCTATGATCATGTAGATTAAGACCTTAATACTTCGATGATGTAATTTTGAACTATTTTTCGCCTGTGGAACAATAAAATTTAAACTTAACAAAATTCATGAACCAACCAATAAATTCAATAAATATTGAAGAAGTTAATGTGAGTAGGAACACGGAGTTGATTATAAAAGTTTAAAAGAAGGGATGCAAAAGTTGAAAAGCTATAATCAGGAAAATAAAATGTAAAAACGTATGTCTCGGTCCGTAGAATGAAAGCAATCACACTCTTTATAGAGAGAAACAAAAGCAGTTTTTATTTGGGACAATTAAAAAAAGGTCTTATTTGAGAAAGATTTTCACACTAAAGTTAAGGAATAATTTTTTTGTAAATAAATGGCCTATTTTTTATTTTATTGATAATATGACATGTGTCTTTTTTTTCATTGTAAAATGGCATCCCAACCCTTAAAATAAACTAAAAAATACCAATATGCATTAAAATATGGACTGCAATATGAACTTTGCAGTTTATATTTCACTGCAATATGAACTTTGCAGTCCATATTTTTGGTGCAAAGTTCATATTGCAGTCCATATTTTACTGCAATGTGCAAAGTTCACATTTCTAGTGCAAAGTTCATATTGCAGCCAGTCCATATTTCACTGCAATATGAACTTTGCAGTTCATATTTTACTGCAATATGAATTTTGCGGTCCATATTTTTTGTGCAAATTTCATAAAGAGGGGTAGTTTAGGTAATATATAACATGTTTTTATTAATTAAATGATATTTAAATTTATTCAAATACCTTCATTTAAAATATAAAAGAAAATAGGTCTCTTACACTAATTACCAATTAAAAATAGGTCCTTCATTCAAAAAATTATTATTCATTGAATTTTTGATAAAAATCAATGTGTAATAAGACCTTCTACCTAATTTCTAGCTTTTTTTTGGGTTGAGAAATAAAAGAAATTTGAGTAGTAAAAAATGACTCACTTGATTACCTCCGCTCACCCCACCAATACCACAATCTCCTATCAGAACACCACCCCCCTCCCTCGAGGTGAGCCGCAACAGGCTCTTGCATCAGGCTTCAAATTTTTAAGGGCCCCATAATTTTTTAAAGTTTAAGTTGAGGAAGTTCATTGATTAAAAAATCTTATATGTTATCATTGATCAAAAAAATAAGTAGTGATCATTTATGCAGATTAATTTTATTTTATTTATTTTCTTTGAATTTGGAAAATAAAAACCTAAAAATTTGAAAACAGAGGGACTCATTTATAAATTTTACTTCAGGCCCCCAAATTCTCAAGTCCGGCCATGAAAAATAGCCCTAAAACCCAATCCCCCCACCAACCAGCCCTTTATGCTTGTACCCTCTCCCAATATATAAAAATAGCCCTAAGCACCATATCTACTCTATGCTTGTACCCTCTCCCAATATATAAAAATTGTGTCCTATAGCTACACCCCGTAGCTATTGTATAGCCTCGACCTAAACCCCCACCACTCCATGCCTATTGTGTAATAACCCCCAGTCCCTTCACCTGGTTACATAGAGTCCGCCAACTCCAACACAATTTAATATATATTATAAAACAAGGATTTTTTGCAATAAAATAATAAATCAATCCAACATCTCATATTAATTTGTAATAGTGTTAACACTTTTAGACCATTAGATCATTTTTATACCTCACAACAAGATGTCAAATCAACTTAACATTTACTCACACACTAAACATATACACAAATATAACTCTTACGTCTCTCTACTTTTCTACAACATTTCTCTCTCATCAAATTTTTAAAAAACTTTTAAATGCCATAACTTTAAATTTACAAATTCAACTTTAATAAAATTTATATATTTGAAATATGTTCATCAACATCTACAAAACAAGATTTATTGTGATTATTAAATTATGTATAAAAAAATTCAACAAAAAGTTATAAAACATTACAAATATAATGGCATATAAAACTTATAAAACATTACAAATATAATAGTTATTGAAAATATACATTTCTCTCTCATCAAATTTACAAATTCATTAGTTATTAAAAATATTACACAATGAATAAAAGATACTGAAATAAAATTAAAAATAAGTGTCCAACCTACCTTGAATATGGGGTGAATTTTTTTTATATTAGTGTCCAACTTACCTCAAATATAATATTTTTTCTTTTAAATATACTAATAACACTATTACAATATAAAAGGACCGAAGCAATTTTAGGGCGATAATTTTTTATATTACAATTCGATCTGCCTCGAATATAATATTTTTTTTTCTCTTTTAAATACACTCATAACATCATTACATTATAAAACGGTCGATGTGATTTCAGGTCTAATTGGACAAGTAAGACAATCATACACATCTTCAATCATAAGTAATATACAATCATACACATCTTCAATCATCCTATTTTTCACGTAATTATATTTTATCTAATTATTATTTTTTATTCTTTTTATCGTGCCGGACGGCACGGGTATAACCTAGTATATATACATACTATACATACATAGTAGTTATATATATGTGTATGTATCTATAAGTACACCGTGTGTATATATATATATATATATTAAATCACCGCCGCTAACTGCATCCACCACTGCCGGTTGCGAGAGTTCTAATTAGGACATTAGAGCTCGAGCAATGGACATCGGAGCTCCGATTCCGATAGTAAATGGTGTTAGTGGAGGTTCTTTAAAGATATTGTCTTTTTGAAATTTCCAATGAATTTTGCAAATTAACTTTAAAAAAATTGAAATATAATAGAATTGCAAATGAAAACTAAGTACAACATGAATGTAATCAAAAAAATTCAACCTTACAACCATGTCTACAACTACAAAAATGAACAGAGCAGTTGAAAAAACTTTTGTAGAACACTAAAACCCCCTAAATTTCACCTTAATAGGAAAATAAGTAGAAAGCCCCAAGATTGACACAAACCCAAAAGGCTAGCCCTAATATATATATATTTCTTAAATCGCATGAAATTTCTTCGAAATTAGGCGGAAAGTAAAGATTATTACCGGAATGGAAGACAGCGCAGGGGAAACGTAATAAGGAGCATTGGTTTCAAAAGTTAATAAAGGACGCTGGTGAAAAAAAATGGAGAGGGAGAGTCGTAATGGACGGAAGCCGATGAGGTCTGTAAACTGAGAAGTAGAAGATAAGCTTGAGATATACGTGAATGAAAGAAGATGATGAGTTCTTTAACTTTAATTCAGGTAAATAAAAGATAACATAAAGCTAATATATAAATGGGAAATACATGTAGGGTTTATAAAAAGCTGACTAGTGTTCTTGTGCTTGTTAAAATGGGCAGTATTTTCATATAATTTTAGTAGATATACTAGTTTTCAAAATGCATGATGTGCGATCGATCGCTTAATAATATTTTAATTTTACTATAAATCTATAATTTATACATATATGTACAATTTTTTTTAATAAAATCATACTAGTGAAGGTATCAAGAATCTACTTTTATATATAAAATAATACATTTATAATGAATTAGATTAATATAATGAAAAATAACATTGGTAGAAAACATCATTTATATAATCTTAAGCAAATTTTGCATCATTTGAAATAAATTCTTAAATTGTCTAGTTCAATATGAACTAAGATATATGTGCTTCATTCATGCACACCAAAAGAAAAATTGAAATTGAAACTATAAATGTTTTCATTATCAAATTTTAGTTTATGTGACACTAATCTACGTTAATTTACTTAGACATAAAAATAAGAAGAATTTCAAAATAAATACTATGATTTGCCTCATTATATAAAGTCCACAATGAAATGGCACCTTGAAGGACAATGCTAAAGGAGTGTAATATTAAGCATAAATTGAATCAGGACTCATATATAGTTTATTGTCTTAATTAAAGCAAGAACAAAATATTATACAATAAAACCTACAAAAATTACAAAGGGGGAAACTCTAATTCACACTTTCATTTAAATAGTAATCTAATTAAATACACCAATATATTTGTTAGTCTAAATTGGCACTTACCTGCAAATAGTTAGGATCGTTTATTTAATGACTAATAGGGAAAGGATCTTAAGTGGACCAACTTTTTGGTCTTTAAATGCGGACCGGTCATTTTGAAAGAGTAAACGGATTAATTTTTTGTTGAAATTTAGTGAAGATAATCTCCATGATTAATAGATCACTTTCGCCAATTTTCATCGAAAAATTCAATCGGGAAAAGGGTTAACTAAAAATTGATATATATGTGCATTTTTAGCTGTTAAAATTTAAGATGTTTAGCTAATCCACTTATCAGTTGAATTTTTTGATGAAAATTGGCGGAAATAATTTACTAATCATGGAGATCATCTTCACCAAGTTTCATAAAAAAATTCATCCATTTGCCCCCACAAAATAATTGGTCCGCATTTAAGGACCAAAAAAATGGTCCTCTTTAGATCTTTTATCATGACTAATATATCTAATAACTGACACATTTTTTAATACTTTAAATGTGAGTGTTGTAGGATAAAATAACACACATTTGTTTGTTGACTTAGAAAATAGAAAGTAAAGTTAGAGAAACTTAATTACAATAGCAATAAATTAAAAATATATGTTGAGACTATAATTTTAGCGTAAAAGAATACCTTATAGCTTTGAGTCATAAACAACAAATAGACAAAAATAATAATTAATTAGAACAACGTAGACATTAGTAAAGAAAACTGAATTTCTAAAGGAAACATATAAATTAAGAAAATGAAAAATATAATATGATATGATATTTACTTTTGACTTTGGTGTCTTGAAGCTAAAAAAAAATGAGACAAACGGGCAACAATAGCAAAGTAAAAGTAAAAACATAACATAAAATTTAGCATATGATTTAACCCAAAATGAAAAATGATTAAGAACGTAATTTGTTTATTAGGTAAATTAAGCAAAAAAAAAAAGAATCGGCTGACTTTTTGGAAAGTTAGACTCCGTTTCATAGCAACATGGAAAAAGAAAATAAAAACAACTAATTTGAGTGAGAAGATGGAAAATAAGTTGAGGCACATTGTGAGATCATTTCCATCTCATACTCATTTTTGTGAATATATATGTCATTTATCCTCCTTTAATATTTTGTGAAAAAAATCTCTCCACCATAACTCAAAGAAAATTTTGTCATGAAAAAAAGCAAAAAGCAAGAGTTAATCTCACCACATCTCTCAACTTATTTTCCATCTTTTCACCTAAATTAATTATTTTTCTTTTCATTTTCCATGTTAACGGAGCCTTACTTCTTAAGGTTAAAATGGCTGATGTTACATGAACATGAGAAATTTTTTTCTTTAGGAAGAGAAAGATCGTTTTAGGGGCACAAGGAAAAGAAAAAGGATTTAAAATACATTTTGTTGGGATTCCAAATTTCAAAAGAGATTATAGGAAAAGTGGGAAGAAAAATTAGATGGAGAAAGGGATCGGAAGGAGAAGGGGCATTGGTGGACTGAATGTTGCAAAATGAATAAAGTGGGAGAGAAAAGGAGGATGACCCTCCAAACTTAAACAGTGATGAAGGCAAAAATTGCGTTGAGGATGAGTTAAATAATTAACTATTTCATAAGAATAACGTAAATCTAATTAAGTAATTAAAGAGATGAGAGTAAAAAAATTAAGAGAGTTACATTAATCAATGAGCAGTTACTTTACATTTTGTTATAGCCATAACATATATATATATAGATATAGATAAATACAATAGTAAAAGTATTGAATAAGGGAGCATAAGCAAATCATCTACATTTTGTAATATGAAAAACGCTTAATATATTACGAGAATGGAGTAAATGCTTTTAAGAAAAGAGTCACGTCGCAGCATAAAAATGAAAGACGCCATTTTACTTCTTTATATATTGGATATATTAGATTAGATAGATAGGTACGAGGTTAACAATCATAGTGATGGAGGGAGAGAGTTGTACAGAAATATTTTGTATTGAGTATATTTTTTACTCTACTTTACGTACATGGATGTTTTATGTTTTGGTCGGAGCGAAAATTAGAAAGACTTAAATTAAATCGAATTAAAAATTTGGTTTTGGTTTCTCAATCTTTCAAATTCAAATTCAAATTAAATTTTTCGGATCAATTTCGATTTAAATTTATTTAGTATTATATATATATATTAGAAAAATCAATCTAATATAAATAAGTACATAACTTGTTGCCAATCACAATATTAATATACATAAATATAGTATTTAGTATATGTCATAGTATAATCTTACATGAAAGGTTAAGGGTTTGATTCATGGTGGACTTAGACTTCTCTTAATATATTTTTTTAAAAAATGTATTTAATGCAAGCTATGAATCTATAACATATATGTAAAACTAAGGAAGTAGATCATTTAATGTTACATTGATTACTGCACCCTTTGATTTTGTACTCCAATATATTTTCCTTAATTAATTCTCTCCCCTATACAAGATTATTTCTTAATCTTCCTTTCCTTATATGCATTTATTTCCTAATTCACTATACTTTCGTTTCTATATACACCATAATCCCATTTGTTGAATCTCTATGGCTGTTCCTTCTTCATCATCCTCTTAACTAAAACCGCCAATATGCTTTCTCAGTATTAATATATAATTTTAACACATTTTGTGTATCATATAGGTTCATACAAGTTCTCCTATTTTCTATAATTCTGCAAGAATATTAATTTATTTCAACTTCATATTTTCCGAGATGCAAATTGTTCATTTAAATTGCACATAGTATTTTAACGAATGGATAGATGCAACAAAGGTGGAAATCAAACATTTAATAGGTAACACACCAACTATTGCTATATATATATATATATATATATATATTTCCCTTTATTTTAATTTACAAAGGTTGATTCAAGTTCGCTTAATTAATTTACAAATTGCACATAGTGTCTTTACTCACTTTTATTAATTATTTATGCACTTAATTCAGCTTTCTTGAAATGTACTTTATAATTTATATTTCTTCATTTGATATTCCATGTATATTGTTTGTAAAATATATATGGTTTATATATGCATACATATCTCATCTATAAACTCAAGTAAATAATTATGTTAAAATCAAATTGCAAAACTATACATCATGAACATAAGGTTAATTAAAGCATTTTACATATGTATAGAGAAATATACGTCTATATCTTACTTTTCTACTTTTCTTTTTCCTGTGAAAATATATTTTACACCACTTAATATAATCTTAGTATTTAGACGATACGCATATGCATAAATATATTTTTAAAAATTTGCAAAGCACCCGTGCATCGCAGGTAGGGCCGGCAATATTTGACACGACACGCTAACCCGACACGAACTCGACACGGAATTAGCGGGTTTGGGTCAAGTATAAACGGGTTCGGGTTAATTTCGGGTCAGACACGCTCAACCCGCAAACTAAACGGGTCGTGTTCGGGTTAACCCGCTAACTCGAAATTGACCCGCAATTAACACGATTATTATTTTTATTTTCTTTTACAGCTATATATATATATTTTTTATTTTGCCATATTTCTTGAACAATTATATTCTTATTTGGAATATTGGTAGTAGATGATAGTTATTATGTTTTTAATGATGGATAAAGTACTAATTTTTTATATTTATGCTTCGGTGATGGAATGTTATATATTTTGACTCTAGATTATTAATATTGAATTTTGGTATTGAGTGATACTTTTTATTACTTATTAAAAATTTAAAACTATTATAAAACAAGTTAATTTTTTTTACATGAGACTTAATTGTCATTATAATCTTAAAAGGTTAATCGTGTCGCGTTGAGTTGCATATTTAACATGACCTATTTATTAAACGGGTTAGTCGGGTCGTGTCATGTAACCTGTAAAATAAACAGGTTGTGTTCGAGTTAATATAAATGACACGATTAGTTAAACGGGTCGTGTTCGGGTTGACACTATTACTATAATACTTGTGTGTTGATACGACCCGAACACGACACGCGAACCCGAATTGCCAGCCCTAATCGCAGGGATTGCAAACTAGTGTTTATAGTAATTGTAGTATACCGGATTAATAAATGTTATTAATGGCATATGTTAACACTACTCAATATTAATAAGTAAAAATGAAAGAATAAAAATGCAATATATATTAAATAATGCACAAATTTTAATGCAAAGGTTAACTTTTTATATTTATAGCATATTAACATTGGCCATTAATATTGGACAATGCAAGATGTTAATATATTTTTAAGGATACGCGTTAAGCATATTATGATATAAAAAAGTAGTGCTTTTATAAGAATTTATGTTCCTTATTAATTGTATGTTGTGATCTACTTAAAAAAAAAGAGTCATTAATGCATACCCTTATTGAATTAATTACATTATACTAAGATTTTTTTTATCGCATACATGATGGTAAGATAATTCATCATTTTATTTAATGTGTTTTATTCTTATAAATTTACAAATAAATTAGTAACTAAATAGAGAACATGTTTTATATATGTTAGCTCTTTATTCGTGGAAAATTATGACTTTAATTTAAATATGAATCAATCTTATATTTACTATTAGTATTCCAGTGTTGTGTTAAATTGATTTTGAATATATATATATATATATGTGTGTGTGTGTGTGTGTGTGTCAAAACAAATAAAACCCTAACCAAAACTTTCTATATGTTAGCTCTTTATTTGTAAAAAATTATGACTTTTATTTAAATATAAATTAATTTTATAGTACTATTAGTATTCCAGTATTGTGTTAAATTGATTTAAATATATATATATATCAAAACAAATAAAACTGAACCGAAACTTAACCAAGTTTTTTTATTCTAATTTGGATTTAAAAATTGAGACTAAATTTTTATATTTAATTTAAATTTAAGATATTTTAATTTCTCCTCGATGGAAGCAGAAGACACCTCATACCATCAAGGGCAAAGCAATTAAGTTGTTCCAAACGTGGCCTAATTTGATGTATAAAAGGTGCGCGAGTGTGCGACCCGGCCGTCGTGAATGCCTTGCGGGTCTAGCCAGTGAGAAATATGGAATATGGTAAATGTTGGGATCCGTTTAAGTCTTTTACGCCCCGGTGAAGTGAAGAAGTGGCGAATACCAAAACCTTGTTGAATTAGCAAGCGATCAGAGCTGACCTGATCTTGGTCTCTCCTCCGACACATCGTACCCTTAAACCCCAAAATCAGGATTTAGGGTTTTGGAATAGCTAATTGATTGTAAAATGGGTGAAGAGAAGGAAAAGCAAAAGGAGAAGAACAAGTACAGCATAATAATCCCCACCTATAATGAACGTCTCAACATCGCCCTCATTGTTTTTCTCGTGTTCAAGCATCTCCCGTAATCTCTCTCTCTCTCTATCTATCTATATATATATATGTTTAATCTATTTGCTTGATTTATCATTTTTATTGAAGACTGATTTTACATCATCTAATCTATAAAAAGCTTTGGTGATTGCAGTTTTTACTGTTACTAGCTAGGTATAAGAAATACAATAATTTGAGGTCTTGCATTCTGCCCCGTAATTTACTTAAAACAAAACAAATTATATTCATGGAATTGTTGAGACTCAGTTTAGGGTAAGCAATCATTACATAACATTCTGTTGAAACAACCCGTGGGTATCGACTATTCAGATGCAACATTTCGCGAGGTTTCACAAACGTGCATTTTCTCTATATTAGTTATGATGATTGTAAAGCATCTGTATACCCATTAAGATACAATTGTTTTGTTTGTAATCTACCACTCTATCCCTTTGAATGTATATATGTTTGTCTATCAACCTGTATTATTTGTTGGATTTGAGGATTGGATATAAAACTTTACTCTTGTATAGAACATAGTGTCCTGAGTAACATTCCTTGCTGCCTGGTCAGGGATGTTGACTTTGAAATAATTGTTGTGGATGATGGAAGTCCTGATGGAACTCAAGATATAGTCAAACAGTTGCAGCTGGTCTATGGTGAAAATCGCATTGTAAGTACAAAGTTAGTTGATTCACTCGTGAATGCAGTTCATGTTGCTTATTTTGAGCTTGTTGTAACCCCTATTGCTATTGCTTCTTACCTAGTACAGCTGTTAAGAGCACGACCTAGAAAGCTTGGATTAGGTATGCATTGTTCTTTCTGTTTGAAATTTGATGATCAAAAGTATGAGTTGGTCTTGATATAGATTAATTCAGGTACCGCTTACATTCATGGTTTGAAGCATGCATCTGGCAATTTTGTTGTTATCATGGATGCCGATCTGTCGCACCATGTAAGTACAATCAATATAATGAGTTTTTGGAACAATTGTATACATATATTTTCTGGTAAGTGAATGGTTTAGTTGGCGGGGAACTCTATATCGAGCCCAAGCTCATGGCTATGTGATGTTGCACATATGCAAAAATGAAACCACGATCTTTTGTTTTCAAAGTGTCGTGTTGATTTTCATTTCATAAATCTTGTTGAGCCATACAATCATAAAATTTCTTCTAAAGATGTTAACTATCTGGCTGACTGAATTTGAAACCTAGATCCCGTCTCTTTTGAACTATGAGGGGCAATATTTTCGCATATGCATTCTGTGCACTTCTTTGCATCAGTCAGATCCGAATGTGTTGTCTATTGTTAGTACAACTATTACTACTATTGCCATTACTGTGGTCTAATTCAAGTTTCTGTTTATTTGGGTTCTTTTTGCACAGCCAAAGTACCTGCCAAGCTTCATCAAGTAAGAAAATCCCTAATTATGGTTTAGGATTATACTGTCCATGCTTACTAACTGTGCATTTTTGTGAGCCCAGAAAACAGATGGAGACAGGTGCAAGTATTGTTACTGGAACCCGCTATGTTAAAGGTGGTGGCGTGCATGGGTGGAATCTCATGCGCAAATTGACAAGTAGGGGAGCAAATGTCCTTGCACATACACTTCTTTGGCCTGGTGTATCCGACCTAACAGGATCTTACCGGTATATTATGTTAAGATATTGTAGGTAGTCGCTCCACTTTTCAGTTTTCTTTCTCCTCCAGTCCTTAAACTGCTCTTGTTTTTCTTTATAGGCTTTATCGAAAATCTGTGCTTGAAGACGTTATAGCTTCTTGTGTTAGCAAGGGATATGTTTTTCAGATGGAGATGATTGTTCGGGCTTCAAGAAAAGGGTACCATATTGAAGAGGTAGTCTTATACATTCGTATTTTGTCAGCTTACAGTCTTGAGGTTTCTAAAATCTAGTTGTCTTGGATGGATTGCATCTGTTTAAACCAATGTTAATTTTATTGTGGGAGTAACCATCCTTGTTTAGATCATGCTGTTCGAATTAGGTGAGCTTCTTTTGGATACTAGAGTTATTAAGTTGAAATAAGTAACTTCACAAAATGTTGCAATTTGCACAGTTTTGTAAATGTTTGAAACCTTTTGTGTTTGGTATTACTAAAGCAAACAAGTCCAAGTATATTTGTTAAACACACTTCTGACTTTTCATTAAACTTTTCTTGGAAAATTGTAATGCACTCTAGACTAGAACATGTTGTGCTTCTAGATACTATCTGAACAATGTTTGATTACTCAAATATATTTTGTGGTAAAATTCTACTAGACTCGTGTTATGGCTTTTTATTGCTAATATTTACTGCTGTATTGAACTTTAGATTTTTGTCGCGTTTCATCATTTTTGGGTTGTAAAAGTTTCAAGTTGGATATTATGGTCCACAGGTTCCAATTACCTTTGTTGACAGAGTATATGGAAGTTCAAAGCTTGGAGGATCGGAAATAGTCGAGTATTTAAAAGGCCTTGTGTATCTTCTGGTTACGACATAAAATAGTGGGAGACTGTTCTGCATAATCATATTTTTTTAAATTTTCGTATCGCCATAACTTTTGTTCTATAGTTGAAAGGCTCTAACTATACAAATAACTATTGTCCTTTATTCATTGCAAACAATTATATTAGCTCATGACTTCTTACTGCAGAAAAGTTTTTTCGCATTTTACTTGTATCAGCTGGTAATTGGCAATAATGGATACATGAGTTTTTTTTTTTCTTTTGAAATTTGTTAGTATCTGGTCAGTCTTTGCTGGTTGGGAAACTTTCTGTATTTGATTTGTTGGTACATTCTCTCAAATTTAATAGTTGATTTTAGCAGTTTGGCCTCGAGATTATGAATCTGGATTTATAATGCAATAAAAGCTTTACTTGCCTTTGTGCAGCCAATTTGCATAATTTATATAGATGTCCGTCACGATGTCCGGTGCTTGGGCTACATGACTATTAAGCGCCCAATGAAGTGTGTTGGCCAATGTCAAGTTCATTGTGCGTGTGGATCAATAGGGGTGGGTGTTTGCACGTGGATTAGTCATGTTCTCGAAAGGTCAAAAAGGTTGTACCGGTCAATATGTTAAATTGTGACAATGCTTCAACGTGTTATGCAATAAGATGGTACATGTTCTCAACGGTTTTGATGGCCTACCATTTATGCCAAAATAATTTCATTCTTTCGCCCCCATGGTCCATCCTGGTGGAGAAGTAAATTCATCATCTGGGCAAGCAGTGGAAAGTTATTTGCAGGATAAAAACTTCTGGATGAAATAATTTTAGGGTGACATGGAAAATGGCTAATATGTTATCATTTCTCAATGAGTAATCACCATATTGATTTGTCACTGTTTTGTGTCAAATAAATATATCCGTGTAGAAGCACTTGTAGTTGAGGTTTTCTGATGTGCAGTTTTGCCACAGGCAATGTGTGTTTGTTGTGAAAGTGTTTTGAGCTTTTCTATATGTTGCAAAGGCATTAAACATGATTGTGGCTGCAAATTTCACACCAACGCCTTGTACGTGCCTCAGCCCCAATTCTTTGGTAAAAATCAAAACAACACTGGCTATCAATGAAACACAAACGATTTGCACATAAGCTCGTATTAAAGTGGTTGTTTTGATGCTAAACCTGTTCTTTCTTTTCAAGAAGTTTCAGCAATCAATTGATTGCAAAGTTACAGGGAGAATGTAATAGAGCAAAGCCAGATTCTAAAAGAGTTGAAAAAAAAATAACAGTGAAATCACAGGTGCAAGATCAAAAGTTCCTGCTAACTCCAAACAAACCAAAGTCACCACCAAAAAACTACTAAAAAAGGCAGAAAGAAAACATATTAACCATGAAAATACTCCTTCAATTCTCTCCATAAACCCTAATTCACAGAAACTTAGATTTTCCGAGTCCTTCTAGCACCAATTTTCCTCTCTCCTACCCCAACAGATTTCTCAAAAGTAGCAGCAAGGGGTGGCTTCTTGTTTCCCTTGTTGCTGCTTCTCAGTAAGTACCTTGGAGCCTCTCTTCGCTCAGTCATAGGCGTAGAAAGCGGCATCGTTTTCCTCATGGATTCAAGTTTCTTGGACTCCTTTCTTTTAGCAGATTCAACCCTTACACCAAGCCCATACGGAGTTTTCTTCTCATCCCCTATTATTTCACCCCCCTTCTTTCTCCTCAGCCTCTCGTTTCTTCTTGCAGAGTACTCTTCATAAAACCTACCTCTCTCAAACAGAGGACTCTTATTATTAGCATTAGCCTTAGCATTAGCATTCAAAAACCCCACATTACCACCATCACCGAATTGGTTATTCAGCATCTTGGCCAAAGCTCTAAATTCGCAAGATATGGTGTGGTATTCGGGACGAAGCTCTGAATTTTCAATGTCCCAAGTGGTCTTTGTTAATTTGGTTTTCATTTGATTACCTGCAGCACTGAAGTAAGATCAACAAAAATGATGAAATAATTGTTCGAATTGAAGTAATTTATTCAGAGTGAGAATATAACCTGGTGGGGTTTGAATAAAATTTGAGTTGGGTTGAAGAGTGCCGCGAGAACGAAGCCTAATCGGAGATCTGGCAAGTGGGGGCTTCCGATCTGATCTCATCATCCTCGACATGAAGAGGATTTTTTTTCAGAGAGAGTTTGTTTGATTCTTGCAATAGTTGTGTTCTTTCGTCTTGATTTAGGGTTTTAATGTATTCGACGCCGATAATGAGGATGTCAGATTTGAATTTGAGGAGCGTCAAACGGTCATATTTGTTGATCCGACGGTCTAAAATTATTAAAAACGATGGATAATTGATGCTGCGCGTTAAGTGTAATAATACTCTCCAAAAGTTAATGGATTTTCATCATGTTATTATTACGGGCGGAGGTATTAGCCCCAATATCTTTTAGAAATATTTTTATTTTTTAACTCAACATTTTTGAAAATTATTTTTATTTTTTATTTGGTTCTTAATAACTGAACAATGTATATATTATTTAGTTGTAAAAAATTAAGTATAAATTTGACAAATATTTTACTCGATTATCAAAGACCGAACGAAAGTGAGAATATTTTTGGGTGATAGTATCTCCGCCCATTATTAGTTCTTCAAAAAATCATTATTTATTGGGATAATAATGTTGTTATTCTTCTTTATGGTTATTCTATTGGTTTTCGTTGATTTTTTAATTAATTACATTAGATTACCTCTCGAAAAAATGGGAGAAAAATTCCTTGTATGATTATATTTCAATAAAATGTTTGTGATGGTATTTTTTAATACCCTAACTAATAGTAAGGACAAAATTCGAATTAATTGTATTGAGATTTGACATATACTCATATCATATATACATAGAAGGTTCAAGTTAAACCAATGTAAAATTAAGAAGTTTTACACTCATTTTTTATTTTTTTTTCAGATTCATAATTTATCAATTCTACTGTTGGATAAACTATTTTTATTGTATTTATCAAGAATGCAGAATTTTAAATCAATCCGATATTTGTAACCATATAATCATTATAATTACTTTTTTTTAATGTTCATAATTTAATATATAACATGATTATGATGAAAGACTTGTGCATGCCTGATTATTTTAATTTTTTGCATGCATCTTTAAGATATTATAATTAGCATATTTAATGGTTAAATTGATGAATTACGAAATTTAAATAAAGTTATTGATAGGTGTAAAACTACTTTGTTTTACACCAAGTGTAAATTGAACCCTCACCTATATTATAACATATATATTGTAAATTCGTATTATTTCCTAACACGAATTGTTTACTAATTTGTTAATTATATTCATTGTGTCTATTATTTTCCAATTTGCATTTCTTTCTATCTTTATTGAATTCATTGAGAAATACCAAAATTCTCTACAAAATTATATTTTTTTTGAAAATTTAGTTACAAAACTTAAATTGAAATTTAAAAGTTTCACTTCAGACTTGAAGTAAATTTTACAAATTTCACTACAGATTTGCAAGAAAATTTTCTATGAAATTTTAATGGCAAAAATATGAACTATAGTAAATTTTTAAAGTTTCACTATATACTTGGAATGAAATTTACAAATTTCACTGTAGATTTAAAAGAAATTGTTATATTAAATTTACAACTTTAATAAAAAAATATGGATTGCAGTGAAATTTAGAGTTTAACTGCAAAATTATGAAATATATTGTAAACAAATGTTTCTTAATTTCCATTTCTAATTTATTTTTATTGTAAAGTTGTAACTTTACAAGTATTATAAAAAAGACTTGTGTGCAGTATTCAAAGTAAGTTTTTTTTTGTTTTATTAGAAAGAAGATGAATATTACCTTATTGGATTTTAAATTTTCAAAATTAATAATGATAAAGGACCATTTTTGTCCATAACAACGTGAAGTTGGCAAAAAATGAGTTTTGGTTGAAAAAAATTATATCATATCCTTCTCTTGTAAATCCATAGATACGAAGGATTTATCATAGAATGGCCCATATCTTTCACCATAATCTCTTTTATTATCTCATGCTCTCTTGTCTTATCCTTAAAATATTCTTCTTCATAAATTAAGATTACATTTTCCATTTTACTTTTATAGAAACAAAATAACAAATACGCTACAAGTTCATGTCATCATTACAAATAACAAAGTAAAATAACAAGTGAGCTAGCCAAGTGGAGGAAGTACCGATTAAGAACTGGAAAAGATCATAAGTTTGAATCTCACCAAGAGAAAGTTTAAGGTAGGTTTATACTCTCTCTTCTTATCTTTAAAAAATTCCCCATCTTAAATTAAGATTACGTTTTCCGTTACAAGTGAGCTAACCAAGTAGGGTAGATATACCCACTAGGAAAGTTGGTTTAGTTATTTGTGGTTAAAATGGGAGAATTAGATCTCCCTTCTCTCTATATTTAAAAAAAAAATCCAGCAATACACAAATAAAAACTAGGGTACTTTGATAAAGGAATTAAAAAGACTTTGGGTATTTTTTTTGTAAAATTGTTGATACAAGCGATACACAGATATATTTCGGGTTTAAATCATGGGGGAGGGGGATGGGATGGGGTTGCCATGATTCGAACTTGAGACCTCACCCTTATAAAAGGGACACTTCACCACCTTATTAGCCCATCGGACGTAAGACCCAAAGTCTTTTGTTTTTTGGCAAAAAAAGGTCTTAATTAAATAAGGCTTAGTGACCAATTTGACCAACGAACTTTACCACTTTTTTCATTTTGATCACCATACTTTTTTTTGCCCCTTTACACACTGTACTCTTTAAAACGTTTCTATTTACTCACAACACTTAACCTCCATTAAAATTGATGGATGGAAATCTGATGTGGTATTTTTTTATCCACGTGGTAGCCAAGCTGGCCTCTTCCTCCTCATCCTCCCTACTCTTATATACACATAGACATATACATACACATAGACTTAGAGAGAAAATTATATATACACGGATTTGGATGACTGCATCGCCGTCGAATGAATGCAACACCTCTGGATTTGAAAACTCTGTCAATGAATTATGCCTTTGTGGCATGGAAGTCACGGAGCATTACGAATTCAAAAGTCTCATCAGGCATCAAAACTTGCCGCTGTAGATCTGAGTGAGAGACCATCTCTCTGTGTTGATTTTAGGGCTCGAGACCATCAAAAGTTGCCGCTGTAGATTCGAGTGAGAGACCATCTCCCCGTGGTAGAGAATCAATAACAATGGCAAAAATTAGGGCTTAAGGAAGAGTCCATCTCCCTGTGTTGATTTTATTAACAAAATCCATTGTTCTACAACACATCTAGCAAAATTTGAAAACAAAAGGAGAGAACCAGATAAAAAAAAGGCTTGGAGGAAGAGTCCATCTATCTGTCTTCGACGACCATTTTTTACGTCGTTGTGCCGAAAAAAGAAGAGGAACAGTCTATATGTATGTATATGTCTATGTGTATATAAGAGTAGGGAGGAAGAGGAAGAGGAAGAGGAAGAGGCCAGCTTGGCTGCCACGTGGAAAAAAAATGCCACATCAGATTTCCATCCATCAATTTTAACGGAAGTTGAGTGCTGTGAGTAAATAGGAATGTTTTAAAGAGTAAAGTGTGTAAAGGGACAAAAAAAGTATGGTGATCAAAGTGAAAAAGTGGTAAAGTTCGCTGGTCGAATTGGTCATTAAGCCATTAAATAATTATGATTAAAGGATGGATGTTAAGTTTTGTGCTTGAAATATTGTTCATTGAGTTTGAGATGGTGCCATTTCATGCACATGGGTAACACCATGAGTAATGGTAGTGCAGCATTATTTCCATATAGGTAATTAAACTCATTAAAGCGCGGTAATTTTTGTATTCAACATCTTGCACACGGTACACCAGATATATATGTGCTTTGGGTTTACCAAGAAATTATTAAATTTAGTACTATGTTATGGAATATTTTTATTTTTTTTCTTAAGTATGTGAGATTATAGAGTATAAAGTGGGTAGTTGAAGAAGAGGTCACATTTTCCCTTCTAGATGTGAGTTATGCCTTAAATCTGTGGAGTCCACTAACTTATTCCTTTTCTGCCTCTTTGCCTACTACATATGGAAATTGATATTTCATGATTTTGCAGTCAACTTCTCCATTCTTGACAGCATTCTTCAGTTTTGGCATTCAGTTTCTGCAGTGCACATAAGTTCTTAGATTTTTAATATGTGGGTTGCTGCTATCCATCCTGTGTGGATTCAACATTATTTAGACTGCCAGAAATCAAATGATCTTCAAAGGCACTAGGCCATTGCTTTCCAATTAGATATATTATTTGAAAGTTCAGCTGTTAGACATTTCTAGATTGTCTAAATGGACCATGCATACATAATAATGTAGCTGATCTATATGTTGATTATTAAAAAGTTTAGCATTGACTGTTATTAAAATGTGAGAGAGATAGAATGAATAAAATGTATATTTCTTGTGTGTTTAGATACAAGGTTGATGGACCTATTTATACATGAATTTGTATAGTACATCAAGGAGTTGATTAAGGGATTTACAGAGAAAATAAGAGCCAAATCTTTAGAGAATCTACAAATGTCAAAAACAAATAAAATGAATTTTAATAATGGAGAAACTAAGCTATTAGGCTAGCAAGAAAGTCAAGAATGGAGAGCAATGGAGAAAAATGAGCTAACACCCCCTCAAGCTCAGGATGGTTTGACAAGCATGCCGAGCTTGGATACGAGAAAGTGAAAACAAGCAGTCACATATGATTTGGTGAAAAGATCAACTAGTTGAAGAGCGGAAGAGATGTGTGGTAATTGAATATTGCCTTGGGAGAGATGATGACGAGTAAAGTGACAATCAACTTCAATATGCTTAGTGCGTTCGTGAAATACATCATTATGGGCTATTTGAATAGCGCTTTGATTGTCACAAAATAGTGGTGTTAGATCTGAAAGAGTAACACCCATATCTTGGAGGAGTTAGCGGAGCCAAATAATTCAGAGATAGTATGAGTGAGAGCACGATATTCTATCTCAGCACTGGAACGAGCAACAACCGTTTGCTTCTTACTTTTTTATGAAATGAGAGAATCACCCAGAAAAATGCAGAAGCCGGTGGTGGATCTACGATTAGTAATATCACCTGCCCAATCAGAATCAGAGTACCCGTGTAGTGTAAGACTAGAAGCCGATAAGAAATACTAGCCTTGGTGTATAGTCCTTTTGATGTAGCGGATGATACGAAGAACAGCAGTAAAGTGAACTGATCATGGTGCAGACATGAATTGACTCATAATGTGGACGGCATGGCTAATATCAGGTCTGGTGATGGTGAGATAGTTGAGACTGCCCATAAGTTGCCTGTATAGTGTAGGATTAACCAGAGGATTCCCATCTGAAGGAGAAAACTTAACATTCATTTCAAGAGGAGTGTCTGCAATTTTGTTGTCTATTAGGCCTGCACGGTTGATAATATCAAAAGCATATTTTACTTGAGAAATGAAGTACCCTTTAGACGAATGATCAACTTCAATCCCCAAAAAGTACTAAAGATTACCCAGATCTTTTATTTCGAAACACGAACACAGATATGCTTTGAGTTGACGGATACAATTCAAATCATCCCTAGTTATAATCATATCATCAACATATATTAGAAGAATAACAATACCCTGTGATCAGGAATATGTGAACATAGCCGAATCATGAGCACTCTGAGTGAATATATGAGGAATAGCACTGGAGAATTTTTCAAACCAAGCTCAAGGTGCTTGTTTAAGACCATATATTGCAAGCCGTTGTTTGCAAACTTACCCAGAAGAATGAGGAAGGCCAAGAAGAGGTTGCATATAAACTACTTCAGAGAGGTCACCATGTAAGAATGCGTTCTTGACATCCATCTGATGAATCGTCCATTGTCTAATAGAAGCAACCGAGATTAAAGTGCGGATTGTGGTCATACGAGCGACTGGTGCTTAATTTTTCTTAACGGTTTATCAAGCTTTAAGAGGCGATTCCTTGTAATCAAATCAATATTTTAATGAAGTTTCTTTATGTGATTTACCCTTTTCCATTATGTTTTTCCATCTGGGTGACAAATTCTCATTCACCCCATAATTATTTTGAGTAACCATACAATTTCAATATATTCATGGAAGAGAACAAACATAAATTTATGATAACCTTTGACAACTAAGTGTAACATCCTACTCAAAATTACCATCAAAATGCCTTGATAACAATGATCGGGAAAAATACATTAAACCCCCGTGGTATGTTAGGCTAACGGACCGCCCCTTTAAACTATTTTATTCGACACTAAACCCCATGTACTATTGATGTCTTTCACTTTATCTCGACCTAGTTAAAAACCGTCAATTTTTCAAACAAACAGAGATCCACATGACATTGTTAATAATAAAATCACAATAATGCTATTGTTTAGGATAAAAACAGGGCTCACTTGTAATGAACTAAGATAATTAGTTTTAAACAATAACGCAATATTAAGAATAATAAAATCATAATATTCTAACGATTAAGACTATATCAAGGAACTTATAACACAACGTAACATACTGAAAATGCAAAAACATTATTTTTATTAGGAGAGAATAAATTAATAAACTATTTTTATTTTTAACAGGCTTTGACTAAGTTCCACACACACACACACACACATATATATATATGCAATAACACGTATACCTTGTGATAACTTTGGTAATTACTCTATTTTGGTAAAAAATTAATTAATTAAAAGATATTGAGTAGCTGGAATCTTAATGTACCTTCTGTTTTAAGCTCATTTTATTTAACAAAATATATTAGGACAAATAAATGTTGAACTTTTAAGAAAATCTGATAATTTCTAAACCAGTCAAGGCAAAGTAAAAGGCATCAATAGTATAAAAGGTGGTTTAGTATCGGATAAAATAGTTTAGGGGGGCAACCCGTTAACTCAACAAATCACATAGGGGTTTAATGTATTTTTCCAAAAAAATAAAAATTATACTTTTTTTTCCAACAATATAATCTTTTGGTTTAAGGATAAATATATCCCTGTCTTTCTTTTAAATTAAAAGGGTTAACTACAAAAAATTAAATGTACTTGCATCGATTTTGCAACCTTGACAATGTACATTTTTTTAATAGAACATGAACTTTCTATTTGTTTTCATTTAATACATCCAAGAGGGTTTCAAACTAACATTGTTAGTGATTGATGATTTGTGTTGACTCATCTGCCACTTAGCTTGCCACGTCAATTTTATTTTTTTTAAATTAACTTTTCTTTATTTTTTTAAAGAGCTTGACATATCATTTTTTTTTGCTGGAAGTTTTACACCGGATATCTCAATATGTATGGGTCTATTGCCGACCATTAACAATATGCTTATTCAATCTTTGCTCTTTTTTTTTAATTTGTAATACTCAATGGTGATTTTTATTTACTTATGAGAGTTGAACCGTGGAAAGAGTTTGATATAACTAATTTTATATGGTTAAATTGTTTTACTGGGGAGCGCCAATGATGTGGAGTTGAGTTTTTATTGCCAATTGTAAATGGGGGTTTGTAATGGGCATATTGAAGTTGGAAAAAAAATGGTAAAGAAGACTGTTGCAACATTCAAGGTGGTCTGGATCGTGCCAATATAGGCATGTTGGTATTCAGTGAACTAACTATCAAACAACACAATGCGAGAGACCGTAGGGATTCCTTTCCTACCATGAAAAATAAAAGCTACACGGATATCACTGTAGTGGAGATGAGTGTATCCTTAGGAAATTGCTAGGGAGAGCAATTGTAATGAACTGCTCTCAAGAATCAACAGGGATCTGGAGTTAGTCGAATCGAGAGGCTTGGACATATTCTTTGACTGGGAGCTTAGACTTGGGGCTAATGATTTGTTTAATAGATTTTGTAATAGAGAAAAATGATGGTTTAGTAAAAACATTATAAGGATTTATAAGAGGAAATTCGGTAAGTAGGATCTTATCATCCTCAGGGAGATATGAGACTTCATGTAGAAAGTCAAGCTTATTAGAACTAAAGGAATTACGAGAAGAGGAAGAAGTAGATGAGCTATAGGAGAGACCGGATATCATTTGTGCTTTGGTTGGAAGTTTGTATAGAAAATAATTCATCATTCTATAAAAGAATTAGAGTCTTATCCATAGCATTTACTTGCAAAATCTGTATTGATCACCTTCAGCTATTACATATTGAAAACTAATCTGAATATAATATTTAACCATACCAGTACTTTCCCGAGATACAACATAATGGCACCTTTGCCTAACATAATCTCAAGGGACTCGACTGCATATGATTAACTATTTTTAAAAATTATATAACGTTTTTGGATAGGTCAGCTTTTAAGTTTTCTAATGTGAGATATCCACTCTAGGTAGCCGTTACAGAGCATATTAATAATAGAGTTGAATTTCCTTGCTAATTAATGTATAATTTTAATCCTGAAAATGTATAGCTGATTATGGATCAATTAAAAATTACTTGTAAAGCCGGGAGAGAACCTTAAAAGGGTACTATTCACAAACTACTATACCTTTGATACCAAAGTGGTCGAAGTGGGCAGGTTAGGGAAGATCTAAGAGAACCAAGTAAAAAAATGAGTAAAAAGTGGACAAGAATGCAAAGAAAATACAGCTTTTTATTGATATGTCATATTAAATTATTAAGGGTGAAACAATTTAACCATATAAAATTACTTATATCAAGCTCTTGCCACGATTCAACTCCTATAAATAAATAAAAATCACCGCTGAGCATTACAATAAAAAGAAAAAAAATAAAATAAAAGCGATTATTGAATAATTTTGGTGTTAATAACCACAATAAACCCATTACTTATTGATATATCCAGTGTCAAACTTCTAGCACAAAAAAAAAAGAGAGAATAATATATGAGTTAATGCCACATCATCGATCACTAACATCTATTATATAGTAAAATGGAGGAAGTAACTTAATTAATGCCAACATAATTGTAGAGGAAGTGGGGGTAATAAGTATCTTAATTGATGTGTTTTAATTTCGTTGGCTTATTTCATTTGATTTCTTTTTATTTTTCCATGTTTCCATTATTGTTTCCGTTACAATTTATCCAATATCCACCAAATTAATTATTCATAAAAATACTAGGGAGCTCCAACTTTAATTATATACACTTTATTTTTGCCTAAAAAATATCTTCCTTTCTCTATTATTATTTTCCATTAAATTCTCATTAATATTATAAATTCCATTTATTACTTTCCCCCAGTTGTTTTAATTTATTCTCACATATGTGAATTCAATAGCAGCCCCCACCCCCCTCCCCCGGCACGGGGTTCATCTTCTATTTTGCTATCTATTTAAAGTCACTGTTCTTTAAGATGAATATTAATCTATTTGCGTTGGTTGTTTCTTTCTTTTGTTTTGTGCATGACAATACATTTAGGGTAGGGTAAAAATTACATTGTTTAAAAGATTTTTAACATCAACTTATTTTTATTTATAATTTATTTATTAAAATCCCAATTGCATTTAAGTTGTTTACAAAAGAATAGTAGAAAACCCATTTTTATATTCTCATAACATATATAGTTGACAAGCTTTTCTTACTATATTATATTTATTCTTACATTCCTCACATTAAATATTTAACAATGTATGTTATGTGTTAATTTTATTAACTGTATTTTGTCATTTTAACTTTCTAGTATCAATTAATTTATTTTTGGAGAAGTTGAATTGCATGTTAATCAATTGGATGAAGAAGCCAAACAATTAAGCAATTGAAAATCTGAAGCAAATTACTTTCAAACGCAACAAAATCAAATCCGGGTAATTCAATCATCGCTAACAATGCTATGCTTTCAAAAACTTCAAACTCAAAGGACCCATAACATACCTATATCTTAAAATGAGCTCATTTTTTTTCATTTATTTATTCTTACTTAATTTATCTTTCATTAAATGTAATTTATATTCTTTATGTATGCTATTTAATTTAATTATGCCCTAATTATGTTGTATATGTACAATTAAGATATTTATAGTAGAGGTTAAACAAAGATAGATACTAAAAATATGGAATGACACATAAATATAAATATATATATATATATATATATTTGGTTTTTATCGCCAATAAATTTAAAATACCTTTACATTTTAATAATTGTAGAATATAATAGACAGTTATATTTAGTTTTTTGCATACAAAAAATTTGACACCGCCTATGTATTGCACGAATTGATAGCTAGTGTTAATTTAAAACTCTACCAAATGTACTAAATGAAAATTAGAATTTATTAACTTAATTCCTTCATGTGTTAATAGAATTATTTGAGAAAAAATTTAAAATAATTTTAATTAGACATAATTCTTTAAAATACGACCACGTTAACTTTCTTCAACTATTTTTGGTCGAAAATGCCCTTTTCGTGGTCTTCTTCATCCCCCTTGTTACACTTTCAAGTTTTAAACCCTAATCCTAATTATAACAGTAGCAGCTCAACTCCCAAATCCAAAACGGCAAAATGTCCTCTTCTCGTCTTTCACTTTACAATTAGGTTCATTTCTCCTCCATTGGTCCAACCACCTCCGCTAGCTATGTCCCCTCATCGGACCCTCCTTCAGACCCGCACCGGTGCCGGCAACGGCACTTGTCCCTGGATTTCGTTGTGCTCCGGCGACTCGTTTTGGTATCTCGGCTGTCGAACCCTAACGTCGCAAATAGAGACCTTCCTCCTCGACCACCACCAATTCACCAGCGTCGATTTGACGATCACAGTGCAGCTATTATATTTGTTCTTTGTTATATGTATTTATATATATCTACCCAGAAATAGAGCAAGTCCACTTCTTTCTTCCTTTTTCTCTTCCTACATATATATACATAAATATTAATTGAGTATGTTTGCGACTGGGTTAATTTGGGGGGTTTGTTAAAAAAATTAGGTCTAAAAACCGACTTTCTCGTGTTCTATTCAAGAAATTGGGTAACTGTAGAAATGAAACTAAGATGAGGATGCATATGGGTTTAATATTTCCGTTAATGGGTCTGGAATTCTCGATAATTCTTGTGGATCTTGTTCAATATCTGTGAGATTCTTATGTTCTTCAAGAAACTGAAGGTCGCTGATACGAAGAAGGTTGACAGCGGTGGCGAAGAAGGTTAACAGTGGTGATAAAGGGCGAAGGGGGTCCTTTTAGTTTAAAGGACAAAAATAGAATTCTCTATTTACTCAAGACGCGTCTTTTAGGTCAATTGTTTGAAAGACAAACTTCTTGCATAAGGACATATTTTAGTTTGAAGGATAATTATAAATATTTTAATTAATAAATAAGAAAAATATAAACTAAATTTGAAAATTCCAACAATGTCCTTCACCCAAATTTAATTCTAATTTAAATTCAAATATTTAAAAGAGGAAAATATCTATAATATAATTCAAATTCAAATTCAAATTTAGAAGATAAATGTGAAAACAATCAATTAAATTTAAAATTCAAATTATCTATAATCACAACAAACATTAAATGCATAGGATAAGTCAACCCATCTAAAAATATTCAAAAAATAACAAGTTAATCCATCAAAAATTCAAAATTAAATATATGAAGAAGCAGCAGGCATACAAACGAAGAACAGGCAGAGCAGACATTTTATACAACAAAGAACAGGCATATAGACAGTACAACAGACATTTCATACAATAAAGAATAGACATAGCAGGCATTGCAAATTTTATCAGGCATATAAACAGATGAAAATTTTATCAGGCATAGCAGGCATATAAACAGGCATTTTTCCTCTAAGTTGAAAATTTTATCAGACATTATAAAATCAAAATATATTTAAACAGATGAAAAACTAAAATTATGAATTTTCTTAGAAAATCAAATTAAAACTAGGAAAAGGTGAAAAACATGCAATCTTTTTATACCTTGAATGCCATAAAATTCATCTCTTTGCCGCTCCTCGATCTCATCCACAGCCAAGTCACGCACACACATCGAAGGTTCCTGGACCATCCTCCGGCTGTTGGCTCGCCGGAGGAAACAAGTGGCACCGCAAAGGCTCAGAGCTCGGCGAATTCTGAGGCTCCGGGCGGGGAAGTTGGTTTCAGATGCGGAGCTAGTGAGGAAGGGAGTGTTGTCGATGGCGTCGGTGTCGTCGACAGAAAAATGAGAGGATCTCGCCGTCGACATGGAGGGAAAAATCGGATTGAAGTGAGGTGAGGGAATTAAGATTGGTGTGTTTAGATTTGGGGAAACATAATAACTAAAAACCCAAGGTTTTGATTGGATTGGTTGTGGGGGAGGGAGTTATTTGAAATCGAGGGTGTGGGGGGGGAGGGTGAGTTTTAATTGAGGTGGATGAATCTAGAAGAGGAGGAATTTAATTAGAATTTGGACTCTTTATATATTGAAAATAATAACTAATATATAAGAAGGGTAAAATTGATAAAGTACATGAAAATAATAATATCATTATAATTAAAAATATCAAAAAATAAAATGTCCTTTAGACATAAAATTGTCCTAATTCCAAAAGATTGGATCTTAAACAATAGCTCAAAACTTCTTGTCCTTGAGTAGATCGGTTTAAAAAATATTGGACCTGTGACTAATTTTCTATTTTTTTTACTATTGTTATGTTTAAAAGTAAGGTGGCGTTTAGTAAAAAATCTGAAATCTGAAAACTGAAATTGAAAACTGAAGACTGAAAACTGAAAAAGCTGTTTGTTTACTTTTAAAAATTGTATCAGAAAAAATGTTGTTTGTTTGAATATAACACATCTGAAAACTAAATTTTTTTTATTATGACAATTTTGCCCTTATTATTTTATTTTAAACACATGATTTCAAATGAAAATAAGAAAGACATAATATTATATTAAATTAAAATTACTTAAACATTGATAATCTATCTTTCAATCCTTGAACCAAGTATAAATCAACTCCTTTTTGATAATCCACGTAATAATATTCTCTATATAAGTTATTTCATCATCTTGTTGAAATAATTGGAGAACGGCGAACGGAGACGACATTGGAGGTGGAGAGCGCAACAATGGAGGTGGAGAGCGGCGTGGGTAGAGAGAGATCTTGTGTTACGTTATGACCTAGAAGACTTATTCATTTTGATAAAGGAGTGAGGGTAGAGTTATGTATAATTTTGAGAAAAGAGAGAGGGCAAAGTGGACTTTTTGCACCCTTAAAAATTAAGTTTCAGATTTAAGTGGCAACTTTGCCACTTAAAATTTTGGATGAAAATTTTAAGTTTTAAGTGGTAAAAATCACGTGGCCACTTAATTTTTTTAGTTAGTGAAAAACTTTGACAGCCATTTAAATCTGAAAATTTTAAGTTTTTAGATTTAAGTGGCAAATTAAGTGGCAAGTGAACAAGGCCTAAGGGTTATATTGTGTATGATTAATTTGGGGAAGAAGATAAATACTTAAAAAATAAAAGGTTATATTTAATTAAAATTATTTTATAAAGTAAAGAAAAAGAGTGGTGTTATTGTCACCTCACAAACTACTTGCTTCCACTCCCACTAAAAAAAATAATAATCTTATATTTCCACCCCACCCAGTTAATCATTTTCAACCAACTAATCACTCATTAACATTAATTACTATTTATCATCATCTTCTTCTTCCTCTTCCTCTTCCTCTTTTTCTTGTTCTTGTTATTGTTCTTGTTCTTGTTCTTCTTCTTTATGATTTTTACTCAATTGTTAATAATTAACAAAAATTCAGATCTAATTAACACATTTTATCTCATTCAATTCATTTTAAAAGCCAACAAAAATTCGAAAGTAACTCACAAAAACAAACAAATTCTCCATTGATGTCACACAAAAAAAATATTAAGTTGTAGAGAATGGTAGAAAAAAGCGAATCAATGATTATCAAGGTAAAAAACCTAATGAATGAGAGATATATTTGTTTTTATTATGTTTAATGTTTATTTTCTTTAGTTAATATTAAAAAAAAATTGTACCAACAAAAAGAATTAGAGTATCAGAACAGGTTTTCTCGGTTACGGAAAACCGAAATTGGACCACTTGTTCGGTTTCCAATAATCGAATATGTAATTTGATTATATTCTAGACAATTTCGATCCTAAGAGACCGAGCAATTTAATGAATTTTGGTCCTAGGAAACCAAAATTATTCAAAATACTCGGTTGTTAGAGACCAATGTAAGGTCCCGAGAGCTGAAAATATAGTTCAGAATACTTCGATTATAAGGGACCAAGGAAATGGATAAACCCCGGTCATAGGGAATCAAAATTATTCTCAATACTCGGTTGTTAAAGGCCGATGTAAGGTCCCGAGAGCTAAAATATGATACAAGGAGGCCATGGTTGTAAGGGACCAAAGAGTAGATAAATGCAAAAATTTAAAACCATTGTTGAGAAGAAGAAGAAGAAGAAGAAAAGGAAGAATTAATGATTAATTATAATTAGTTTGTGTTGCATTAAGGGTTAAATGAATGTAAAATTTTAGAAACTATTGTTAAGAAGAAGAAGGAGGACGAGGACGAGGACGAGGAGGAAGAGAAGGAGGAGGAAGATTAATGATTAATGGTTAAATATAATTAATCATTAATCTATGTATATTAAAATATGAGTGGTAAAAGAAGTAACGAGAGTGTTGATAAGTAAAAGAGAGTGGTAGAGAGTGATACCAAATATATATTGGGGTGAAAATAGCACCACCAAAAAAAAAAGGTTGGATGTCTGTTTAAAAAAAAAAAAAATACACATTATTAGTTGTAAATAATTCAATTAAAAAAAAATGAATACGGCATTAACTTTTCCTTTAACTTATAATACAACTTCATACGTCATGCTCATCCTCATCGTCAACTTATTTGTCTCCGACACCCCGAAAGTCCGGTCCTAATTATAAATGCTCAGGTCACGCAAAAAATCTAGTGCAATCTA
The DNA here is from genome assembly GCA_021464415.1 of Lonicera japonica. Taxonomy (NCBI): domain Eukaryota; kingdom Viridiplantae; phylum Streptophyta; class Magnoliopsida; order Dipsacales; family Caprifoliaceae; genus Lonicera; species Lonicera japonica. Next base: position 1,368,637 of record CM038466.1, read on the forward strand.
GCCTGTGCAACCAAAAGAAGAAGATTATTATTAATTAATTTTAATGGAGGGAAGTATTAGGTGCTCGGCCAACTACGTTCCACTGTCGCCAATTACCTTCTTGGAACGATCGGCCCTTGTTTACGGAGACAGACTATCTCTTGTCTATGGCACCATACAATTCACCTGGAGACAGACTCTTCACAGATGTACCAGACTTGCCTCTGCTCTCTCCCACTTTGGGATTTCTCCTGGTGATGTTGTATGTCTCTCTTTTCTTCTCTTCTCTTCTCTTCTTTCTTTGATTGGATTTTCTTCCTCTTTTACTCCCTCCTCGATTATTTTCTTTATTTTTCTTGATTTGGTAGCTAGGGTCTTGATTTGGTAGCTAGGGTCTTAATTCACTTTATCTTGATTTTCTTTATGTTTAATTTCTGTCTTCTTTAATTTTACCTTCCCTTGTTTATATCGTAATAGTAATTTTTGATCTTCGTTCAAGTTATACCGACAGTGATATTGCTTGTAAATGCATGATGTTGATTCCTTTTTTATTTTTATTTTAGATTATTAGGTAGATTTATGACTTTAATCGTATCCTTGGATTACCAGCCTATGTATACTTATCCTCGTTGCAGTGAAATCTAAAGCTTTAGAAATGCTTGAAACTAACGAGAGTACTGGAGTTTATGGCTGGGTCTCAGTTGGTATTAGACTAACCCGCCTTGGTATTTCACAGGATTTGAACCCATGGGTTAGCATTGATTGGATCTTATCCCCCTTCCCCCTACTGTTGCCCCAATGGACCGAAAAAGGGGGTTTATAGTTAGAATTCAGTATACAACTTTGCACTAAAACATTCTTTGTCATCAATTGTGTTGTATGACTTTTTTTTTTCTGTTACTTGGCTGTACTTTCAAACTGAAGAAGGTAGGGAGGTCAGGATTGTATTTTAAACGATCCAACGTTAATCTCTTCCAACTGGGTTCCTCCATGCCCACCTCATGTAGTCATGTGAGAGCTACTGCTTGCTTAATGCCAACTCACTTGCAATACTTGGCTTCCAATGAGGTGAGCGCGACACATGCTCCTGGTGATTCACTTGTCACAGTTGGGTGTCATCTCGTGTCCATATGTACTACTCTCTTCAGTTTGATCTCCTCCTATTGAATCAATAACCTAATCGATTGTGATTGGTTCCATGAACTTAAACCCGGAGTTCATACCAATCCTATGAAGTTGTTGGTTGTAGAGGGTCTAAGTTTTTAACTCTTCATATAAAAAATGGAAGAAGAAAGATGAAAAACTGAATCAGTCCTTTAGAAACTTAACCTCACCAACCCAAAGAAGTTGAATTTGTTTGATTAGTCACCTCCAATGGTTGGGTGATATACCAGTCCCATATGTGTGAGGTGTTTACTGCTACTTAATTAACGTCCAACAGCTGGATGCTGCTACCTGAAAGTGTCACATACATAAAAATAGGTCTAATGACTTAACTTCCCCTAATGTCTGTAATTAAGGTTGAACTTCATAACATATTAAGAAAAAATACTCCATCAAAATGCTTGTATGATTTATCTCATTTTCTAGGAGAACAAGTATAATTGTTTAAAGAAACTAAAAACAGAAAGTTGTCACGATAAAGCTAATACAATGAGAATTTGATAAAAAAAGGTGAAATTTTTTATATCTCGTGTGTTAATTTTCTTCCTCTTTATATAGTTCTCACTGAAAGCTTACAAATTTTTGACCAGGTTGCTGCTTTGGCCCCGAATATTCCAGCCATGTATGAGCTACACTTTGGAGTTCCAATGGCCGGGGCAGTTCTTTGCACACTTAATATACGTCATGATTCGGCAATGGTGTCAGTGTTACTGAAACATTCGGAGGCCAAAATCCTATTTGTAGATTACCAATTTCTTGATATTGCCAAGGGAGCCATAGCAATTCTATCCAAGAAGCACTCCAAACTCCCTGCTCTTGTCTTAATCCCGGAGACCGATAAATCATTTGCCACCAATACAAAAATGACTTCCACTTCTGGAAGCTTGGAATATGAATCTCTTTTAGCAACAGGAAGCCTTGATTTTGAGGTCATAAAGCCAACAGATGAATGGGATCCTATTTCTCTTAATTATACTTCCGGCACAACATCAATCCCCAAAGGTGTTATTTATAGTCATAGAGGCGCCTATCTCAATTCTCTGGCTGCTGTTCTTCTTAACGAAATGGCCTCGATGCCTGTCTACTTGTGGACCGTTCCAATGTTTCACTGCAACGGGTGGTGCCTGACCTGGGGCGTGGCTGCACAAGGGGGAACAAACGTTTGCCTAAGGGTTGTCTCTGCAAAGGGAATTTTTGATAGTATTGCTCAAAACAAGGTAACACACATGGGCGGTGCACCCACAATTTTAAACATGATAGTTAACGCATTGGCCACCGGCCAAACGCCACTTCCACGAGAGGTGGCTGTAATGACAGGCGGTGCCCCGCCACCAGCCCAAGTGCTTCTTAAAATGAAGGAGCTGGGATTCTGTGTAACACACTCATACGGTCTTACTGAAACATACGGCCCCGGGAGCGTTTGCACATGGAAACCTGAATGGGATTCCAAGCCTCTCGATGTACAAGCGAAGATCAAGGCCCGTCAAGGCGTGCCCCATCTTGGCATGGAGGAGATTGTCATTAAGGATCCTAATACAATGAAGAGTGTACCGGCAGATGCAAAAACTATGGGTGAAGTTATGTTTAGAGGAAACACCGTAATGAATGGGTACTTGAAAGACTTGAAAGCAACAAAGGATGCTTTTAAAGGCGGGTGGTTTCGAAGTGGGGACTTGGGGGTGATGCACCCTGATGGTTACATAGAACTAAAGGATCGTTCAAAGGACATTATTATATCTGGGGGGGAAAATATCAGCACAATCGAGGTGGAATCGGTGCTTTTTAGTCATCCAGCGGTTCTAGAGGCAGCTGTAGTTGGAAGACCTGATGATTACTGGGGGGAGACACCTTGTGCATTTGTGAAGTTGAAGGATGGATGTAGTGCAAGTGCAAATGAGATTATTGAGTACTGTCGGAATAACTTGCCTCGCTATATGGCTCCTAGGATTGTAGTTTTTGAGGATTTGCCCAAGACTTCGACTGGAAAGACGCAGAAATTTGTTCTGAGGCAGAAAGCCAAGGCCATGGGCAGCCTTCCCAAGATGAGCACCAGCAAATTGTAAGGCCTCGTCGAGGGGAAGTTGTTGTAGATATTGCTGAAACTCAGATGGGTTTGGTACATAATCAAGTAGGCAGTATAACGAATGTAATTCATTTGTACTTTAATCTCCAATCTCCCATTATGGGGTGGCTGTTTCAAGATTTGGTTTGCAGTAAAATATTTGTAATCTAGGTGAAAATAAATTGATGGGAATGAACTTCGAAAAAACTTAATAATTTTCTACAACTCCTAACATGTACGGTACTTGTGGGTCTTGCAGCATTGACACAGTTGCGGTTCGGTGGTCGACAACTCGACACAGCATGGGAGTTGCTTGGCTTGAGGCACACTTTTTGAGCCAAATATAGGGTTTATGGTCTGGATCGTAGCCACTACGGGGATAGTCCTCACTTCGATTAGGAAATTCATTTTTTTTTAAAGGGACATTTGTATAAACTTTAAAAGTACGAAATTGCATTTATAATTTCTCAAAACCTTGGGGTTGGGAATGTAACTATTGTTTCAGAGTCATAGTTACTTACGTAAATGGCTCATAAGTCATAACCTTTGGTGCCAATTTCATCAAAGCCCCTCAACTTTAAAAAGTGTCATTCAACTCCTCAACCTATCGACCAATTGGTCCTTCCATCCACTTTGGCCGTTAAAGTCGACAAAAAGTGGTCATGTGCAACATTCATAACCATTTATAAGAGTTTTGATTCAAGCAATAAAAACTAAATGTACATGTCAATGCATATAGGTGCGGACCCAAGATTTTAGATGGGAAGAAGAACCATTTTTTTTTCTCAAGTTATTAAAAAAAATAACAAGTTCTAACCAAATCATATAAATTTTTCATAATTCATGAGTCAAATCTAAGTATCAAAACTCGTTATCTTATTTGTGGTAATTTTTTTATTATTAAAGTCTATGGCCTTTTTTAAAAGAGGAAAAAAGCGCAAAAGTTACTAGTAAAGAGATTTAAACCTCAATCCATAAAAAACTAAACTTATAACCTTAACTAATAAACTAATTTTCCTCACTTCTAAAATTATCTTCTCAAATTATATATATTATAATAATACACACATCACACATGCAATAGAAAATAATAATTAAGGACAATTATTTTATAGTGGTTTTAACGAAGGACAATCTATTTATGGACTTAGTCTAAAGGACGAGTTTTTAACGAAGGACAATTTTTGGTTTTTTTAAAACAATTATTGAATATATTAAATAATGAGAGTTTACTTTATTGTCCCTATTTAATATGACGAAATATTTATATTATTATTATTATTATGACGTTATATTGTCTATGGTATTTGGGTGAAGTTCAAATTCCAGTTTGAATTATCCGTGTTTTTATCCGATGGGCTACATTACGTGTGTACGTTGGCAGATTGGTAATGTATCGATCGGTAGAAAGTAGTTATAGGGTGTTTCATGTTGTTTATCCCATTAGAAGTTTTGAATTGAGCCAGGCTTATCACGTTAGCGGGTTTAGTTTGGTTACTGTCGTTTCATTATTGGTTTATTGATTCAGTGTATTCTATCTGTTCGTTTCATTGGATCTTAGGTGTGAGAGTGAGGTAATACTAGCCATTTTTTTAGAATTCTATGCGAATTACTGTGAATATACTTCGTATAAGTGCATTTTTACATATCATTCAATCTGGGTAGTCGTTTATGGAGTTTTGAATTTACAGCATTGGTAGAGATAGTATTCATTCGTTCAGGTTTGGTTACTACCTATATTGTTTGTAGAATAATTTTACAAAGTCAGGTCCTTATGTGGTTAGGCATATTATTATTTACCCATAGACTTCCATTTATATAAGTTGATCTCAGACATTTTTTTGTTTACCAGTCTAATCATCAAATGGTTCTCAACTGATTTTTGGGTGTTCAATTTTTGTTGGTTTACTTTATTGTATGATGTTTGATTGTTAATAACTTAGACACGTTTTTTGTCACCGCGAGTTGGTGTTTTCGGTACGTAGGTTGTAATTCTTTCTTATCTTATGAAAATGCAGATGGAGTCCAGGGTAATATTCCGATGTAAATTTGGTGATGATTCAGCTGTTTTTAGTTTGAACAATGGGTCATCATTCAACGACTTGTGTGAGGTTATTCGGTCCAAGTTTTCCAGGATTTCAACGATCGATTTTACTGTTAAGTATGTATTACCGGGCTCTGAGCCTTGTGCTCTGGTGTGTGACGATGACATGGGATTCATGTTTGCTTTCATTCAAATTGTCATGGTAGAGCACGTCGAACTTATTCTTTAACTAACCGAGGGGCCGAGTGATTTGAGAACAGATGTTATAGCCAGTGTTGATCCAAAATTCAGCCTTGACATTGATGTTGACGAACGAGACCAGTCCGGTGATAGAGTTTTCTTATGTGAAGCGTGAAAAGGTTGTATCACACATGTTCAGCAACGTTTTCCTGGAGGTGTAAAAGATTTTCGGACGGAACTTGGAAAATTCTGTATTGCATGTGGTTTCGAGGTTGATCTCAAGAAGAATGATATGTCACGTGTTACAGCTGTTTGTTCAAAGAGTGTGACAGAGGGGTGTGAATGGTTTATACACGCTGTGTTGAGACGTTCATATGGTAGCTTTATTATCAAAAAACTTGTTAATGAGCATACATGCAGTGGACGCATGATGGGGAGGAAGTCGAAAATGGTACGGTCTAAAGTTGTTGCGTCTGTTCTGTTAGACAAGGTACATTCTGATCATTTGTTGACAGCAAAGGAGGTTTTCAAGAACTTGAAGCGTGAATATGGGATCATTGTTCCATATTGGAATGCATGGTACGCGAAGGAGATGGCGTGGCGAGAGGTTCATGGTGATGACGATATGTCCTATAGGATCCTTGTTCGATACCTTGAGTTGCTTGAGCAGACTAATCATGGGACGCGATGTTGCATTTAAGTTGAACCCGAGTCCTTTAGATTCAATAGGGTTTTATTGCCTTAGGTGGTTGCATTAAAGGATTTCTTAGATGTAGGCCTATTATTTGCTTAGATGCCACATTTATCAAGAGCAAATTCAAGGGGACCCTAATGGCTGCGACTGGCATGAATGGTGATTCAGGTGATTTTAGTATTGTGATTTCTATTTTTGTTATATTACACATGTTTTTATTGGGTGCAATTATTTTTACGGGATGTCGTTGGTATATGAATTTTGTTGGAAGACATCATCATTTTTACTGTTTTTCAGGTATTTATCATGTTTGTTATGTCGTTGTTGATTCTGAAAATTCTGAGAATTGGGCCTGGTTTATGGGGAAGCTTGCAGAGATTCTTAGACCTCAATGTCGTGTGGTAACTATCATTTCTGATCGTCATAAAGGGTTGCGCGACGCAGTTAAAAGAACATTTCCTACATGGCCACATTCATTTTGCTTGTTTCACATAAAGAACAATATCATGTCGAAGCTTTCGGGCAATCAAGCTTTCGGGCAATCATAACCATGAGGTGAGTATTAGATATTTTCACAAAATGTGCGTATGCTTGTAGAGTTTCTTCCTTTAATAGGTTTATGAAAGAGCTTAGAGAGGTTGGGGGTGGTGATATTGATGATTTTCTCAAGGACTTGCATCCGAAATATTGGTCTAATGCGCATTTTGCTGGCAAAAGATACGGTGAACTTAGCTCTAATGTTGTAGAGAGTTTTAATTCATGGGTTTTGAAGGAAAGAAAGTTTCCCATTACCCAATTGCTTGACGGGGTGCGTGTTAAGATAATGGAACTTGTAGGTAAAAGGCAGCTTGCAAGTTCGAAGTGGCATTCAGTTTTGTGCCCCAATATGGAGTGCATTTTAGAGGGTTATGATAAAAAAACTTGTGACTGGATTGTTAGACAGGCAAATGTCATGTTATTTGAGGTTGTGGAGAGGGGAAACTATTCTGTTAACCTTGCAGATTGTTCATGTTCGTGTGAAAGGTGGCGGGTTATTGGTTTCCCGTGTGCACATGTTTTTGCAGTGGTCAAGCAAATGGGGTTTAACATATATGACTATGTTGATCCGTATTACAGGGCTGATGTATTTCACGAATGTTATTCGTTTCCTATATTTCCTGTTCCTTCGGTTGACAAAGATATCGAGGTTAGCGATAACGAGTTCTTTGCGAGGCCACCTGCAACGAAGAAACAGCCTGGTAGGCCATGTAACTCACGGTTTAAGTCCAGGGGAGAGGCAAGCAAGGGTACTATGATGTGCAGCAGGTGTGGTCAGGTTGGCAGGCACAATCGTCGGACCTGTACCAACCCCATCTAGAGTTCTTTCGTTTTATAATGTTCCGTACTGTCTGAATTGTCTTTTTTAATTTCAATATATCATTGAGTCTTTATTAAATTGAATAAGGCGTCTAGTTTTTGCATTGAATAATAGGTATCATCATGCAGAAGAGGTTGGTGACAAGTACTACTTAGAGTCTGTTTCTTTTCAAAAGTTTTGTTATGTCAGCATTTTTATTTTTTATTACAGATTATGATTGAATTTGTGTCTAGTTGATTAAATTGTTAATTTTTTACATTCGATAGCAGTAATGTTCATTTGTTTTGATCTTTGGTTTTTTATAACATGCATTTAGGTTTATGTACAAGTTTATTCTGTAGATATATTTATCACAATGTGGTGTTCATTTTTATGGTATTTAATGGTTGCATGATGATATGTGCGTTCATAATTCGACGAGTATGTAACAGATCAATGAGAGGTGTGGTCTTGCAATTGAAAGGAAATAACATATTTTATTATATAATAATATTATTATATCAGTAGTCTGGCTTTTGAAGCCAAAATTTTTTCTTCCTAAAACGACTTACCGCTTGAGTCACTGTGGTTCTTTGCTGAAGTTGGGCTGCCAGAGTCGGATGGAGGGTCACGGGGGTTTATCTCTCCTTCAAAAACACCAGGGCTTAGGGGCGGAGTACGGTCGGGACTTTCGGTTATTGGTAGTCCATTAATTGGGTCGATCCCGAACGGGACTTCCTTCTTTTTTTTCTTTGGACGCCTCTTCTTCAGAGCCTTCCTTTCTTGTTTCTCCAGCCTGTCAATGATTGCCTCCTCCCTTGCCTTCTCCTTACGCTTTCGTTGGGGGATTACCTTGTTTGAATCTTCATCATCCTCCGTTTTTGGTTGGGCAGGCTGCTTGCCCTTGGACGTGTCAGGATTCTCCATTGTGGGGGTGGTGGACGTTTTTGTGATTTTATCCATCTAAGTTTTTGGCGGTTAACTTTGTTTCGTATGTTGATGACAGATTGTTTATATGTGTTCATGGCTTTTATATTGAATGGAAGACGACTCTTCGGTTTACTTCACCTTTTTTTTTAAAAAAAGTAACTTCTCTTATTGGTTAGGAGTGACGGTTTGTGTATTCATCTATTTTGAATATTTGACCGTTATTTCTAATATGACTACCACGAATTGCAAGGTGAAGTCCAATTAATTTGGGGCATATAAGTTTCATATTATATATTGTTAAGTTCCCAATGGGTATATTATTGGCCTCGTAGGTGTTAATCGTGCATATTAATAAGGAATTTTTTTTTCTAACTTCTTAATTGTATGTGGCAAATTGTTACTAAATGGGTCGTTATTAAAACTTTCATATTTCTATATGTATAATATTTATATAATGCGAGTATTTTTTGATGATGCGTTCATGCATTATGTCTACTTTTATTTACAAGTAAGCCCTTAGATGTATTCGTTGTAGGTCAATATGTCTGATATTGATATGTATAGAAAAAGGGTGTCAATCTCATTTATTTATCTTATATACTGTAGTTGCATGTGACAAATCAGTATGAAATGCGCCGTTATTAAAACTTTCATATTTCAATATGTCTAATATTTGTTTACATAATGGGAGTATTTTTTGATGATGCCTACATGCATTATGTCTACTTTTATTTACAAGTAAGCCCTTAGATTGATTCGTTGTAGGTTAATATGTATGATATTGATATGTATAGAAAAAGGATGCCAATCCCATTTATTTATCTTATATACTCTAGTTGCATGTGACAAATCGGTATTAAATGAGCCGTTATTAAAACTTTCATATTTCAATGTCTAATATTTGCTTACATAATGGGAGTATTTTTTTATGACGCGTACATGCATTATGTCTACTTTTATTTACAAGTAAGCCCTTAGATTGATTGGTTGTAGGTTAATATGTATGATATTGATATGTATATAAAAAGGATGCCAATCCCATTTATTTATCTTATATATTGTAGTTGCATGTGGCAAATCGGTATTAAATGCACCGTTATTAAAACTTTCATAGTTCAACATGTCTAATATTTGTTTACATAAAGGAAGTATTTTTTGATGATGCCTACATGCATTATGTCTACTGTTATTTACAAGTAAGCCCTTAGATTGATTCGTTGTAGGTTAATATGTCTGATATTGATATGTATAGAAAAAGGGTGTCAATCCCATTTATTTATCTTATATACTGTAGTTGCATGTGGCAAATCGGTATTAAATACACCGTTATTAAAACTTTCATAGTTCAACATGTCTAATATTTGTTTACATAATGGGAGTATCTTTTGATGATGCCTACATGCATTATGTCTACTGTTACTTACAAGTAAGCCCTTAGATTGATTCGTTGTAGGTTAATATGTATGATATTGATATGTATAGAAAAAGGTGTCAATCCCATTTATTTATCTTATATACTGTAGTTGCATGTGGCAAATCGGTATTAAATACACCGTTATTAAAACTTTCATAGTTCAACATGTCTAATATTTGTTTACATAATGGGAGTATCTTTCGATGATGCCTACATGCATTATGTCTACTGTTACTTACAAGTAAGCCCTTAGATTGATTCGTTGTAGGTTAATATGTATGATATTGATATGTATAGAAAAAGGTGTCAATCCCATTTATTTATCTTATATACTGTAGTTGCATGTGGCAAATCGGTATTAAATGAGCCGTTATTAAAACTTTCATATTTCAATATGTCTATTATTTGTTTACATAATAGGAGTATTTTTGATAATGCATACATGTATTATGTCTACTGTTATTTACAAGTAATGTTTCAGATGGATGCAATGTAGGTTAATATGCCTGATTTTATAATGTATTGAGAAAGGGTCTCAATCCCATTTATTTATCTTGTATACAGTATTTGCATTTCATACTTTAATATGTATAATTTTTATTTATATAATGGGAGTATTTTTTATAATGTATTCATGCATTATGTGTACTGTTATTTACAAGTCAGGCCTCAGATGGATTCAATGTAGTTCATTATGCCTGACATGATTATGTATAGTAAAAGGGTGTCAATCACATTTCTCTATTTTATATACGGTTTTTGCACATGTCAAATTTATCACTGTGTTTCTTTTACCAGATATGTCTATAATGCATCACGAGTTGGTGCAATATGACTATGATCCATGTATATATAGGTAATCTGTGTGAAAAATTTGTAATATAATAACATTAGCTAGCATATTAGGGGTTTATGATATCGTATTAGGATCATATTAAGGAAGTGTAAAATCTAAAATAATGTTCTGAGAAGCGTACCATAGGTGTATGTTATCAATATGCATAACTTGTTAGCGGTAATTAGTTTATGTAGATGATAATTTGGTACTAAATGTGATTGTGCAAGTTGGTGGTCAATTTTGTTGAGCACATCATAATATGACTGACACATTTGATTGCGATATGAAACTTATAAATTCTGAAAATTTGTATATAACGAATTTAAGTTTTCTTTGTAGAAACTTTGACATTAATTATCCCATTGTACACATAAAATGACACTCTTATTTTAATATATAATTGAATGAGACATATTGAATATTGGCATAAACCGGAGTTTGATTATTTAAGATATCATTCCATTGAACTATATCATATTGTTCTTCAAATTAAAAACGCTTACTTCCAATTTTTTCAAAGTGGCAGGAAAAAAGTTCATAAATCGTAGGCAGGGATATTAATATGCCTGTTACTCCCAATTCGATTTTTGTTTGCAAATTCGTGTCATTTGTTAAGGTGTGAAAACGTATTTATATGATGGACATCAGTATGAAATATGGCACCATAATATACAAGTAGATAAACTTCTAAAATAGGTATATATTAAGCAAAATAAGTCAAATATAATAACATCAGATACCATCATTCATTAAGCCAAAAAAAAACCATAATAATGTTGTGACTAGCGTATTGAGGACACATGACCTCGCACGCTTTATTTAATATGTCTGTCACATATCATATACTCTAAAACTAGAACAATGACTAATCTAACTATATTGGTTCGGGCAAAGTTGCTGGGTCGGTGCTTGCTGGTGCCATGAGGAACTGTTCAACCAAGTGTGCCCTCATCTCCAATGAAATTGTGTTTCCAAAGCGTCCTTTCAAATGATGCCCTGCAGCAAGTTCCCTCATGTAGTACATCACAGCGACACCGCAGTCCACACTGTTTCAATGTCAAAATTGGATCGACAATGATAGTAGTTAATAAAATGTTCAAAAGGAAAATTATTATGTAAGAGCAGGGATTGTTACCTCCCTGGGTCTTGTTGTGGACAGCCTGGGTAAGGGATGAGTTTTGGGTTCAGAGTGTTCTCAACGATCCACTCAATCGCCATTCTCTCTGGCATTGTCAAGTCTCGTTCATCCTTTGCATCAGTTTTTTCATGCCATGCACTACTGTTTAGTCGTCCACTTTCTAGTATGGCCGGACCATCTCTTATTATGTTTGTGAAAAATCTTTGTAGTGACTCAAATGTTTCAGATGTTAGCGTTTGTTAGAGTATATTATGGTTATGTTTTTTTTGTTAGAGATTGTATAGACATACCATTTTCAGTGCATCTATGAAGTACTCATCACTGTCCATTGACCGTGTCTTAATGTATGAGTTGAGATGGTACCACTGCAGGTCATTTAAATCCATGTATAGAAGTGAGAAATGCGCCTTTTGGGTATGTGATATTGGGACGAAAATTTTCTCTGCCAGGTGCAAGCTTGTTAGTAGCTTTTTGTATACCATGGTATTGATTCCCGATCATCTTCCCATGCACACATACATTTATATTTATCATATGAAGGTATAGTAAGCAGAAATTTTTATAATCTTAAATTATATAATAATCAAATTAACTCAAGTAGCCATTTATGTAAATTAGTTTTCAGTTACCCATGCATATGTTGATAGCACTACTGATATCGTTGTTTGCATTGTGAGCAAACGTTGGTCCGTTGTAAGCATTTGGCTATAACAATCTATGATCTGCACCCAAAATTGAATATCAAGTTTTTAAATGCACATATATTTTCATTTTTGATCATTTATAATAGTTTTTAGGTAATGCAAACCTTATTAGTCATTGGCCCCTGTGTCAATATGGCATGGATGTCGTTCCTTGTGATTTCGTCTCCGTCAGCGCTCCAGATTCTTGCACTGCATGGTTTAATTAAAATTTATAGTTAAACATGGACATTGTTAGTTACACATGAAGGTAAGTAAACTTACTGCTTTGAGGTCTTATTCAATAGTGATTCGAGCCTTGATCTGACAGCAATGGGAAGGTGCTTCGTGATTTTGTTCCTGTGTAGGTTCAGCTTTGGTGTCTTCTCAATACAATCTGGATGCACATTGCCATCTACACTTTCTTCATCAATTGTTATAGTTTCTTTGGTAAGACTCTTCCCTCTCGGCTTTGATGATAACTTATTTACCCTTGTACCTTTACTTGCCTACTTAATGTCATTAGCAGTGTTCTCCTTGCGTGGCTGGGTTGTTTCAAAGCAATCCACAACCTTGCTCTTGTTCCTCATTTTGGTTTCTTCGTGCCTGGCTCGGATATTCTTTACCATTGTTGGGGGTGAGATTACAACATCCGCAGGTAGCAGAGGGGCCTGCAGAGTTTCCAGTTTGGCTTACAAAACTCTCATCTTAAGTACCACATCCTCATACATTAGATTTGCCTTTGCAATTTGTTCCTTGTACAATCCCTCCCTCTTGCTTATTTCGTCGCTCCTTGCCTTCTCCTCTTCGGATTTTCGGCGAAGGATTGAGCACATATCTTGCATGCTGTCTATTGTTCTTTTTTTAGCGTTGAACTCCTTCTGAAGCTGATTCTACCTGTCTTGAAGTTCTGTCACAGTCTTCAACTTCTCTTGCTGCAGTGCTTCAAGCTGCTCTTCACACTTGGCAAGTTTTACACGCGTTGAATTCAATTCTCTGGTAAGGGAATCCATTGATAGATCATTACAACTTCTTATAAACTCTGTTTGGGGGTTTGTGTTGCTTCTGTTGCTGGAGGTTTCATTAAATCCTTGTGACAGGATTTCGAATGAAGGTACAGTAGGGTCATTTGCACTTGTTTTATTTTTAAATTGTGTTTTTGCAAGCTCACGCTCCTTTGAGGCGCCTTCTATTTGTGACGAGACAAACCTTCTCCATAAACTTATATTTTCTTGCTGTATCCTCTCGTTATTCGCCCTCTCCCTTCGTAACTCCCTTATCAACCTCTCTATCCGCAATTCATGTACCTCGTTTGTTCTTTCTATTGATCTATGGTAGTCGCGACTGTTTTCAATTTGGAACTTGTAGTTCTTTACTAATTATGAATGCTGCAGGTCTCGGCTGTTGAGGTTTGCACGATTGAATTCCAGCCACTTGACATAAGCAATGTCATATGCTGGTCTCCATCCAATGCACTGCAACGGCATTCCTTCAGTTACATCATATGTGGCAAAACCATCCGAATCTGAATCAACTGGGGTTTTTGGTTCTTCATCTTCATCTGTATTATACAGCTCATTGCCTATTTGATTTTTACTAGGGAAAGTAGGTTCTTGCAACATTAATTCATATTTCTTATCAGTTTTTCCATGTGGACTTGATGTGCATGCTGGTGTCGCTTTATATGATTTGGTGTGATGAACAATCTTCTCATCTCTAGTGGATTCATCATGGTTTTCACCATGTTCCTTTTCCGCCATTGCCACATCTGCGTGTGGATTTTCAACAGTATGTGGAACATTGAGAGGCACATCAGATGGATTTGTCTCTCGTGGGATATCCGCAAGATCTTTCCCCTGTTACATCAGATGGACCTGTCTCAACCTGTCTACTGTTTGATTCTGCTTTTGTTATTTTTTCTGTGTAATTCGGTCCGAAATCGTTAAGGCAACTGTTTTTCACATCATCGGTATTGTCCTCAAAGGTTGGGGTGCTTGAGTGAGGTAATAGGAGCCTTCTACTCTTCTTGGATGGTTTTTTCATGTCTTGGACAACTGATTTGTCTGGTGTTGTTTTCGGTTGGGTTTGTTCCTTATCAACCTTGTCTTTTTGCACTCTGCATTTTGAGAGAATATCGTCTGACTTCTTATTTTTTGAGTCTTGTATATCTAGACCTGATGGTTGGAGTCCTTCCGTTGCCTAAAAATTATTCATTAATATGGTCAGACATATTATGCAAAAAGAGTGGAAGAAGTAGTAGTTTATTTTTCTCACATATCTTACCTCATTAGTGGGTGTTGTTGCATTTGTAGGGGCCTGGTTGTTTGTACTGTCTGGAAGTTTCGATTTATCGGTTTTGACGCGTTTATGCACCCTTGATCGTTGTTTAGAAATTGTGCTCCTTTTCCCCTTGTGTTTTGGGACTCTTGTTTCGGGGTTTCAATAGGAACTTCATCGTGTGTTTCTTCAGGTGCATCACATAGCTGCAATTATCGATTTTTACACTTTTAAAGTTGTATATGATTATGTTATGTAATGCCGGTTTTCTTTTGTTATGGTATCATACCTCTAACGCGCTGAAATCCGCATTGATTAGTAGTGGCGTGAGCTGGCTGATATTCCATTTTAGGAAATCAGGTTCCAAATTTTGTCTATCCCTGATTGGCTCGATCAATGTTATAACTTCACTTAGCTAGAACTGAACAAGTATCAATATATAAGTTAGACATTGATTTAGATTGTGTTACACATTATATTTAAATAACTTTTGTTTTGTGATTGTATGTGTATAACACTTACCAGTAATACTATTGCGCATCCTGTTACAGATGAGGGACGATCCTCCTTCTTTATCATATCATCTATCAACCATTCATGCACAACCTGAGACCAGTCATAAGAACTCATCTTGTCCAAATCATCCATCCAGTTATGTATGAACCATGTCACAAAATTCCCCGTATTTGCAAAGAGCAAAGTGGTACACAAGTATAAGCAGATTAACCTAACTGTGTCGGAAATATTTTCTTCGCTTGTTCCTCGTATTGCCAGTTTTAATACATGTTTGACATGAGTTAAATCTAGTTGCCTTAGCCCTGCGAAGTACCGTTTTCCATAATCTGCCTTCATGCCCTCCTTTGTGTGCAATTTTAATTGGATTCCATTATTTGGCAACCCAAGCATCTGTGATACGTGCATGGATGTAAACTCAACGACACGACCACCTATTTGGAATGCCTTTTCATCTTTGTCAAAACACCTGATCAGCTTCATCAGCGCCTTATCTGATTTTGAGTATAATGCCTCTGTCACTAGTCCATCTCTGTATGATCGGTATAGCTTCCAGAATGGGGTTTTTTCCAGCAAAGCCTCGTGTTGCTCTCCTAATCCATTGTTTTTAAGCTCTAGAAGCATTTTTAAGAATGCAACCAGAGATGACCTGTACTGATCCTTCTTTCCAACAATTATATGCCTTTCATTAACCTACATTTTGTTACAAATTATCAATGAATTGTTTTGAGTAATTAACTAATATCATTTAATGGTTACACATACATTAATCTGACGTGCTCTTTGTCGCGTGCCCCTTTTTTTGATGCCTCGACTTCTTTGAGCATTTGAAGCACTTTCACTCGTCTTCATATCTCTGTACGCCTTTGCCCTTACTGCAACGCGTTCAAATGATTTCCTTACTCTACCCTGTTTAAATGGCAATCGTTTGATTATTTTTCTATTTTTATAACCTGTGTACAATGATGTTTGAACTTCAACATGAAAATTCCGTAATTTATATCACTAGATTACCTTGGGTGGTATTTGTTAACTTGTTATCGGTTTTCTTGGGCTACGCCTGAGCCCCCCCTCATTTGTTTTAGCCATCTGTGTATAGACATATACATTATGTATCAATCAAAGAAAAACACTTCGTAAACCAGTATACAAATATTAGTAACCATTCTAGTATAAAAAAAAATTGTTAAACAAAGGAGCATCTCACCTTTTTCCGTAATCCAAGTTTGATGGACGTTAATCCTCGTAGGTTAAGATATACTCTGTTTAACTACAAGGAGGCAGAACAGCAAAATGTTTACCTTGTCTTTATACTTGATTGTTGAGTTGTATTCCGCCTTCTAGGGTTATCGATTTGGGGGGTTTTGATGTTGTTTATTGTGGATCAACTGAAATTTGAATGAAGAGTTGTAGCTATCAAGAACTCGTTTGAATCCTTTTTTGATTTTGCACATCTCTCTAGCAAATGGCTGAGTTTGATTTAGGGATTTTTTATTCTTACCGGTTGCTGGGTTATACAATTGGTAGGGGTAATCTAGGCTACTTCGCTAGTTCAAATGGGTCATAGTAATCTATGTGTCTTCACCAGCTAGATGAACTCTATATGCTCTTTGCGTTCTAACAGATAATATGTCTGTCTACGTTATGTATCAACTGGTTAGTGTGCTTCCGCACGTGTCACGACGCTTCACTTAGTTGATGTTGGTAGTGTAAACTGTCATTGTTTTGCAAATTAAATTTTATTAACCAAAGTTACTTTTTTTTTAAAATTGTAGAAGGCTGGGTTTCATATTCTTTTGTAGCTTCGGCCTTTTTTTTTAGACGATGGGCCTATTATTATATAATACTGCTTTCTTTGCCATGGCCCAATTTAATGCATATGAACATAAGATTTTTAGCCCATTATTAATGACATACTTGACTTATTCATATTTGTTTCTTAGTGTGTGGTATTTTTCCTACTGCTCTGTATTCATTATTCTTCACCGGCAAAACACAAATAGTTTGCTATCATTTTATGTTTGGGGATCTACTACGAACTCGTCTGCGTTGTTGCTTTCCTTTATCAGCTCTACTCCGTTATTAACGTAAAGTTATGATCTACTCCGTTGTCCGATTATAATGATTTTTACAAGTCGGTTTCAATACGTTGTTAATGGATTTCTTGCTCGAATACTAAATCCAGGTACACACTTTCAAGAAATTGGATTTTTATTGTTTTGTACTAATTAAATTTTGATGATTTTACAGTGTCATTGATCCATTTGCATGAAATAAGTAGATGTGTATATATATATCTACATGTGTATTATGGTATAATATCAGACATATTTGATTTCCCCCTGCTGTTGTTTAATATGTCTGAACGTTGGTAGTATTTTACATATTTGAATTTGAATGTTTGTTTGTTGTCATTATCGCCAAAACTAATTCAAACCAACTTTCAAATTTGTGTTATTTTAGATTTATTTATTTAAATATTATTTGTTGAAAAATATATTATTTAAAATTTTAATTTTAATTCCGGTTTTTTATTTTCAAGAAGTAATAGTGGGATTTTGTTAAATTTTAATTGTAAATTAATTTATTATTATATTGTCCTTTATTAAAAACTTGTCCTTTAAACTAATTCCAAAAATAGATTGTCCTTGGTTAGAAAGAGATTATAGAGTTTGTCCTTTAAAAAAAAGCCCCATAAATTAATATCAAATATAAGTAAAAACATTTTAAATTTTTGAGGGAGGCAGCTGCTCCCCCTCTTCTCCACATAGGTCCGGCCGTAATTGCATATATATACACGTATATGTTATATTATTATTATTCGTAATCTTTTTTTATTTAATCCTAGTCAAAGCCTCCACTACATTGAAAACCTGGTTGTGCCGCACTTCATGGTCTACCATTAAATGTGACAACTAGAGATAGATTTGGTACAATATCGTACCATATCAAATGTACCAAGTAGCATACCGAAATTTTGGTACACCAATATCTATTTCCATTGTCGTACAAAAATTTTTGGTATGGTACGATGGATTACCAAAAAAATCAAGCTTACAAATAAGGGAAAAAAAAAAGAAGTGGCCCTTTATAACAGTGGGCACAATTCTAATTTTCAAAAGTGGCACAAAACAAATTCATGCAAAAACATATAACAAAAAATCTATAGTATATGTTAAAATTACAAGTCAAACTCCAATTCAAAAACCAAATAAAATATCCAATTATTCAACTAATCAACTTTTATATAAAGAAGTACGCGGAGGAAAAACATTGTCTTTTCAGATTTGTAATTATTAAATTGCATGTTAAATTAAACCCAAATTATAACTTCAGTTTAAATAAAAATATTCTTAAGAAACATGTTAAGAGATTAAGGCCTCGTTTGATTTGAGTATTAAAAAGTGGGATGAGATTATTAATACCACTTTTTTTATAATACATTGTTTGGTTTGCACAAATGTGCTGGGATTACTAATACCGGAACTAACTTAATATCACTTTTTGTGGTATAATTTAATACTGTGGGGGGGGTTGGAATTGTTTATCCAGGATTAAGAAAAATGAATCTTATATTTTCAAAAATGTCATTACTACTACTACTACTAATTATTATTATTATTATTATTATTTTAAAAAAATTAAATTAATTTTTTTTTACATTTTTTTATTCCAAAATATAATCTCGTATACGAGTTACAGAACCAAACATAATATTAATATCATTATAAGATATCCCAATATTAATACTGCATGAATCAAACAGTGTATTAATATTAAATTAATATCAAGATTAATAGTCCAGTACTATTAATACTGGAATTATTAATTCCACTTACCCTAATACCTAAATCAAACGAGGCCTACGAGTAGTATTTTTCTTAAAATAGTTAAAGTAGTATTTAGTGGGTTATTTTCTATCAAAAAAAAGAGGAGGAAGTTATTTAGTTGGTTCTTAGCAAGTTCTTTAGTGCATTTGGATAAAACAAAACAACATGAAACAACTATATAAATATAGAGAAAATACACCTAGATAAACAACTAGGAGGGAAAGAAAGCCAATCTTGACAAACTAATCGAGGAACAAAATGAAAACTTCATACTAAGTGCTAAGACTAGGAGTGTTCACGGTCTGGCTAACCAGACCGTTTGCCTACACAGTAGACCGGACCGAGTGCTTCGGTCCTTTAAACTTTGGGACCGAACTGGACCAATAAGCTATTAAAGACCGGACTGGACCAGACCGTCTTGATTGGGCCGGTCTCGGATAGTCCAGTTGGTCTGGGCTTCAAAACGACCTCATCTTCCTCGCCGAAAAATTATGGTCGAAAAACTAAACCAAAACAAAATAAGAAGAAAAAATTGAGAAAGAGATGGAGTACAGTAAGGAGGAGAAAAACGTAACGAGATTGGAGGCAAAGATGGTGAAGAATAGTGTGGTGGAGGTTGAAGGTGAGAACGGCGAAGATGGTGAAGGTTGACAGCAAAAATGGTATAAAAAAGAGAGAGGGGGGGGACTCGAACGAGGAGTGGAGAAGAAAATGCAAGAGAGATAATGTATATTTTAGAAAGATATATATATTTTAAAATATATGTATATAAGAGAGAGAAATGCAAAAGTTATAATATGAGAATAAAAAAGAGTAAAACAAATGAAAGAGGGAATCATGTGCGTGGGGGTGGGTGGGGGACAGAAGTGATGGGCGGTTGGTTTATGGGGAAAATAAAAGTGCAAGACTCTCTCCTTACATAAATGTATATTTAAAAAAAAACATTTTTATATAAATAACCGTCCGGTCCGGGTTTTTAAATATTTTTATTTATAAGACCAAAGATCGGACCGGACCACTTCAGTCTACGAAAATTTGGATTAGACTGGACTGTTGTATGTGTAAAAACCAAAATAAACCTTATTTTTTTGTCTAGTCCGGTCCAATCGGTTTAATCGGTCCAGTTCGGTTCTTGAACACCTCTAGCTTAGACTATGAGAGTGTGAATAATATTGAAAATTACCTAAAATCTAATTCTGGACCATTCATTGATCTAAATTTAATTATCTAAAATTTAAATGTAGTGGTATTTGGTATATATTAATGGTATAATTGGTAATGTGGTAAAACTGTGAAAAAAATTTATATTTCATGGAAACTAATATTTTTTGTATTGTATTGGTATTATATGCATTGCACACGTTTTGGGCGCATACGACTACGAAAAGAAAGGAAAAATGTATGTCCTCATCAAATACATAGAATATACCCACCGAATGCGGAATGCCTGACAGTCAGTTACGTACGCTATTTTGTCTTGATCAAATTGACAGATAGATGGCTATTGGATTAATGAATTTCACTGAATTTGAGAACACCACCAAACCCCAAGAGTTGAGCCGTCACGAGTGATGATATCCTGGGGGTAAAGAGTTCAATTTGAGTCAAAACAAACCCATTTTTCTGACCTAGACTAGAAGGGTAAAATATTTATAATTAAATAAATAAAAGAGATGAGTCTTTGTATTAGGATTAGTATAAGAAACATGTTAGGCCATTATACTTTCACAGGCAAATGTAACTCTTCGGCCATCGTCCACCTCCTTCCCGATAATCTCTCCGGCCATTTGCTGGGAAAGGACCATTATCAATTAAAAATCTTCTTTGGGGAAAGGGGGTGGTTTGGAATAAGGGTGGGTTTGGTTAGAAGAAGAGGCATTTTAAAGTGTTTTTGAGAAATAAAGCGGGGTAAGAAGACAAATTAAGTTGGTGAAAAAGAGAATTGCCTAAAATAAATAGCCTTTTGCATGGGAATTGAAGCATCAAGTTCCAACCAAGTCCAACACACAAACAAAGCAGCTGACTTTTTGGGAGGCGTGCAAAAATGGCAAAGCAAATTGGGATAGTCGGGGCCGGAGTAAGCGGCCTACTGGCCTGCAAATACACAATAGAGAAGGGATTCAATCCGATAGTCTTCGAGGGTAGAAACGGCGTCGGAGGAGTTTGGTCGGAAACAATGGAGTCAACTAAGCTCCAAACCCCAAAGAGCTATTACCAGTTCACTGATTTTGAATGGCCTGCGGCTGCGGATTCAGTCACAGATAACTTCCCTCGTAACAACCAAGTTATTGAATACATCAAATCCTATGCTATCCACTTCAACCTCCTCTCTCTCATCAAATTTCACTCTAAAGTCCTCTCCATCCACTACTCTTCAGATGATGATGATGTTATGCACGCTTGGGATCTGTGGGGTGGCACAGGTGATCCCTTCTCTCCCACCGGAAAATGGAACATCACTGTGAAAGACCTCAGGCATCCTTTGCGGCCACCCCTGGTATATATTTGTTTTGTTATCCTAGCTCTCTATAATTTGCTTCCTAGCTTGTGCTGCTTTTTTTCTTTTGGTTCATAGTTGGGGAAAAGTGCCAGATTATACATACTAACGCACAGGTAATGTATTCATCCTTCCTGATTTTCTCATGTTCTAAGCGGGTGTGAGAGGGTGGAAGATAAATAAAAGCACTTTAAAAAAAAAAATAGTAAATATAATTGATAAAATTAATACTGTGACTGTGACCATAACAGTAACAAATATATATTACATGCTCATATTCTTTCCTTATTTAATTTGTGAAGAAACGTTCTCATATTCTGCTTCAATTTTTCTTTTTTAATTACATCAGGACGATTATTGAATCCTAACCCTCATTTAGTTCAACATATTCTTTGAATTAACAGTTAATCCATCAAAGTGAAGAGATTACAAAAAGATAAAGGTGATCTCAATCAAATAAATTATCCTAAGATATCATTGCTCACTAATAGAGAAGGTCACCCCTTACTCCATTCCCTCTTTCAATTCAGTCATGGCGGGGTGAGAAAGAGAGATGGATCTTTTCTTGACCAATTCCTGAACCATAAAGGGAACCGCCTCGTAAAGTAAAGAGCCTCGCCTAAAGTGGAAATTGTTGCAATATAAGAAAAAGAAAAGGGAAAAAAGGCTAGGAATCTATATGAATTTTCTCACATAGAGATTCCAACAATATATCAGGTGTACCAAGTGGATTTTGTAATCCTGTGCAGTGGAAAGTTCAGTGATCTGCCGAACATACCCCAATTTCCAGTGAACAAAGGACCACAAGTGTTCAATGGCAAAGTCATACACTCCATGGATTATGCAGCTATGGACAATGGTAGTGCTTCTGAATTCATCAAAGACAAAAGGGTTACAGTTGTTGGGTTTCAAAAGTCAGCGGTAGATGTAGCAGCTGAAGTTGCTGACAAAAATGGTAAAAAAAAATAAAAATCTATGCATCAAGTATTAATATCTCGAAACAATTATTAAGCATTCACAGTTGGAAAAAGAGGACAAATTTATGATAAATTGATGGTAGGTTAAAATCTACTTGATTTTATTGTTTTCAGGGGCGAGGTATCCTTGTACCATGCTGTTCAGGACAGTGCATTGGACTGTTCCTGAGAACTTTGTGAAAAATTCCTTCCAAAATCTAAATCGTTTTTCAGAACTAATGATCCATAAGCCCCATGAAGGATTCTTCCACTGGTTCTTGGCAATTATACTTTCACCTTTAGTAAGTTCTTGATTGGTTATATTGCTTATATTTGAGTTTCTTGAACCTCTCTTTCCAGTTGCATGTCATTTGTTTATGACTGGCCCCTTTTGACTGATCTCAGCTTTGGATATTTTCAAAATTGGTAGAAAGCTACCTCAAATGTATATACCCGTTGAAGAAATACAACATGGTTCCGGACCATGCCTTCTTTAGGCAAATTTCTTCATGTATGTTCACGGTCCTACCGACTAACTTTTATGAAAGAGTTGCAGATAGAAGCCTAATCCTCAAGAAATCACATGACTTCGGCTTTTGCAAAAATGGTCTTATTATAGACAGCGAGGCTGCACCCCTAGAGACAGATATTGTCATATTCTCAACTGGATATAAAAGTGACCAAAAGTTTGCTAACATTTTCGCATCTACTTACTTCCAAAAATGCATTACTGAATCTTCAGCTCCCTTCTACAGGTAATCAAGTTTAAGCAACTAACAAGATTAGGGGCACAATATTTTGAAAATTATATAATATATATATACATGTTAAAATATTGCAGGGAATGTATTCATCCACGGATTCCTCAATTGGCGATATTGGGGTATTCAGAGAGTCCGGCTATATTGTATACAACAGAAATGAGGAGCAAGTGGTTAGCGCATTTTCTTGCAGGGAAATTCAAATTACCGACAATAAGAGCAATGGAAGAGGATATGATGCAATGGGAAAAATGCATGAGGCGTTACGCTTGCGATCACTACAAGAGATCTTGTGTTAGTGTGTTGTTACAAATATACTGCAATGACCAATTGTGCAGGGACATGGGTTTGAATCCAAGAAGGAAATCATGGTGTCTCTCTGAGTTATTCGCTCCTTATGGTCCTTCAGATTATAGAGAAAACTAACACTACTGTAGGCATATATTTGGCACAAATTTCAGAGTTGATGAAACTAAGAGGTTATTGTTCTTACATAGCTGGTTCGAAATATAGTATTTAGATGGTTAATGAAAGGGGAATTATATATCAGAAAATCAGGCTCGACTGGGAGCTCTCCGAATCGAGTTCCGGCAGATGCAAAATCTCTTGTGGCCAGTCTGCGAAGGGGATTAGTCGAGGTGCGCAAAAGTTGACCCGGACACTCTTAGCATAGACCAAAAAAATATCGTATCATTAAACCTTTTTCTTCTCTCTCCACTTTTTAAGGGATGTTGTTTGGGAATTAAATGCAAGATATATGACTTTCACTTTCTTCACATACTATATTTCATCGGATATTGGACTATGCAAATTAATGAATAATCAAACATTGCCTATATGGAGTTGAGAACATTTTGTACAGTCGTTGGATGAATATAGATCCAATTATGTGAAACAGCATGTATGTGCATGCATATATGTGCTTATATCATATGAATATAGATCCAGCTACTGGGTTTTGTAAGTAGGAGATTGTCGGCTTGATCAGGCCTAGAATCACTTCACATGTATGCCAACAGTAACAAAATAAACTAGTGGAAGATAAAAATTATAAAATGCCAAAAAAACAAAAACAAAAAAAAAATAAAAATAATAATAATAATAATAACTAATGGTGCAAATTAGTTACCTAATTTACTCCGCCAACCACAAGGAGACACGTGGCCATCCACGTCGGCAACACGATCTGTTGCAGTAAGAGGGAGCTCTGAGGAGCTCTATTTAAGTATTACAAGGAGAACGGAGCCTTGCATGAGTTGAATACTAGCTTAAGGGTTAATTACATGCAGCAAATTATGAATATCGGGCTCCAAAGCTCTTTTAACGGGCTCTGGATCTCTCTAGTCTAACCACTCTGACAGAGTAGCTAACAAAGAATATGGACGATTGCCACCTGCTCTGCAGAAGACGCAGAACATTCCTCACCTTCATTAAATGCACACCAGCTGCATTTAATGTATTCATGGAGAAGCAAGATCAGAGTTGGTGATGATCAAGACATGGCCTTAGACCTGCTCTGAGAACTCTTCAATATGTTTCCTCTTAGTCATATATATAGAAAAAAACATTTACTTCTCTCAACAAGTTCTGAACAACCAATAACAACATTAAGAGAACAGTAAAAAGAGAGAAACCAAGAGAGATAGAGATATTGAGCACACGATAGAGCTCTTGATATAGAGAAACTAGAATTTGTGTAGCTCAAGGCATACTCTCATTGTAATATTGTGAGGATAAATTAGCTAGAGAAATCTTTTTGAATTTGTAATAGCCACTCAGGTATATCAATAACAAGGTAAAATCGAGTTCTTAGCTCTATTCCATAGAGGAGGACTAACCCGTATTTTCATACGAGGCCAACCTCCTCTATACGACTTTGTCTCTTTTAGCTTATTGTGTTTATTGTTCCAATCATTTGATTGTATGATCTAAACTACCTTTCTAGTTTTTAGCACCAATAATTTGACGCCATCTGTGTGAACGACACATTCTCAAGTCACATACACTCCATTTCAAACAAAAAACACGCTCCAAAAACCACCATGTCTTCAAGACACACTCAGTCAGATCTCATATTGGCCTTACAAAAGCAACAAGTTGTTCTTCAAGTCCAAATCGACAGACTCATAACCCGGAGAGAAACACCTCCAGTCAACTCGAGAGACATGTCAATTTCAACTTCTGCGTCTATGGCTGCTCCCCCGGTCCTGCTGCGAGTCCTAGCCAAGCAAAGGCTTGGAGACTATCGCAAAGAATCTAGGGAGAGCCGCAGCAGGACCAATGAGTTCAAATCCGATCAGTCCAACTCTAGGAGTGATGTTAAAGAGAGACAAGTTCAAGGACAACGTAGATTGCTTTGATACAAATTTATTTTTGTTATACATATATTTATATGGCAAGCCACAGCTAGCCTCAGTTACTTTAGATGTTTAGTCACGTGTTGATATGATTTTATCTTTTGGATATGTACATATGTGTTATACTTCCGTTTTATATTATCATCATCTATATGAGTATCAAATGGTTGATTGACACGTGTTATATGATTTACCATGATTTATTATTTATATTAAACCCATTTTAGCTAGTTTAAAGTGGGTTACTAACGCTCTAAGTTTTAATTATAGGTGTTATCCTGTTAATTAAAGCGGGGTGTTACAATGCCAACATGCAGTTTGTGTGATCCATCAAATGAGACTCAATTAGACAGATTAAGCCTTCAATTTCATTTACTTTATTTATTTCTTATAAACATAAATACACAATATTGTGATTAACTTACTATCTTCTCATCATAGGAATTGCAGTCCATATCACTTTGTAAGTACATGTGCAAAGGCATATGAGATGGTTATTGGCCCACTACTTAACTACAAGGCATAGGGTAGTGTAAGTCTTATACTTAGTTTGATACTTACTTAATTGCCTGACTACAATCCACGTTACTTGTTATTATAGTCACAATACAATGTGAAACCACTACATCTATATAGACCACCTGGCAGGCCATGCAAAAATAGGAAAATGAATTGGGATAAAGCTAAAGGATCAAACCAAACAAAGTGTAGCAAACGTGGCTTATTTGGTCATAAAACCAAGACATGTAAGAGGGCTCCCAAA
This sequence comes from Lonicera japonica, assembly GCA_021464415.1. Classification (NCBI taxonomy): domain Eukaryota; kingdom Viridiplantae; phylum Streptophyta; class Magnoliopsida; order Dipsacales; family Caprifoliaceae; genus Lonicera; species Lonicera japonica. The sequence goes on from CM038466.1 coordinate 1,395,050, forward strand.
CAACAAGTAAGAAGAGGGTCTTTAACAAGAGCAAGAGGAGATGCGCCAACAAGAGGAGGATCAGCAGCAGCTAAAGGAAAATGAGCAGCATTCAGATGAAAAGAAGGAGCATCAACAAGAAGCCAATCAAGAAGGGGACCAGACTTTATTTTTGATATTTTAGAATACTATGTTTTTTGGTTTTTGGCAGTACTTTTTGAGTATGTGCAATTGATATGATATAGCTAAACTTAAGCAAATATTATGGTCAATTTTTGGATAGTTTTTTGTGTGCAAATGGTAAGATAGCCTTTTGGGCACATATTATGGTTATTTGTTATAGCTTTTTAAGCACATATTATTGTTATTGAATGGATATGTGAATGTACTACTACAAACTATTGTAATCAAACAACTTTATTAAATGAATGAAAATTTATGATGCTTCATCACTTCTTATTTATATCAACATTAGCACAAATCTACTTACAAAACTCATCTAGTGATACATTTAGATTAATACATACTTCACTATTCTTTTTTGCCCCCATCATATCACTTAGCCATTTGAATTAGCCACAACCCTTACATTTTGGGTATTTGTATCCAAAACTATATGTTTATTTTGAGGTCTTTATAGCCATGACATCATCACAGTTAACATTCATGCACTTGTAATTCATCCATGGGCAATCACACTTGAAATGACCTTTATCACCAAAGTTGTAACATCCACTTCCACTAGAACATCTTTCACCTTTGGCTGCTTCTAAGGCATCGTGAAACCACAGCCAACCATTGCAATTAGCAATAGGGCACTTGAAGAACTTTTTGTTTGGATTTTTCTCTGTTTTTTACATCATCAACATTAAAATAGCATCACATCCTGACTTAAAGCATCTATTTAAACCCACTTACATGAAAAAATTATATGTCCAACAAAACTACACATTTGACAGACAATATCTTGCAAACAAAAAAAATTAATAATAATTTAAATAGTTTGAGATACCTCATATTATTTGAATAATTTAAAATTCCCCCCTCGTACAAAATGACGCCATTGATGGACAGCAATCGTGTTAAATCCATGGGTTTTACTTTAATCAAGGTCACTATTCACAAAATAAAACTTACTTCCCTTGAAAATCCTTCTCCACTGCCAATTAGAGCTTGGATTTTACACATACACAAATTAGGGTTTCATTAAGGAGCTTCGACAATAGAAGATCTTTAAGGAGCAATTACAGATTATTGTTGAACTTAAGCAAAGGAATATGAAATTACGAGTTCAAATATACTTATTTCGTGGTGTTCTTATAAGAGCTAATTGAAGAAAAAAAAAGATAAAACCAACGGCTAGTTAAGGAAGAAGAAGGAAACCAACAGCTATTTTCTTATTTTCTTTTCTTTTTCCCCTTAATTGCCTAGTCCACTAATAGCAACAGTTCAAAATGGTCAAAAAAGTTAATAAACCTAACGACAGTCCAACTCTGTCAAATGACAGGGGGTAAATCAAAGAAATTTCATTCGTTGGTGACTCTATCTAATTATGGGCATTCTCCTGGAGTAACCCAAAATGGCCCTTAATAGAATTAAATATTTACCAATTCTAAAAATATATTACTCTTTTATATATCTAATCAATTTTTATCATGTATCTATAACATTTTTATATAGTAGACCGATTTTATAATTTCCTTATAATTATTAATTAAAATTTTTATTTAATATTATGTGTTTGCTTATTTGTGATTATTTTTATTTTATATTAATTATTTAATTTTTAATATGTACGTATTCATTACTAAACTTAATTAATCACCTACTAAAACAAAAACTAAAGAGTAAACAACCCAAATGACCACTAAACTTTTGATCTATTACCATTTTGGCCCTCAAATTTTAAAACGAACAACTTTGGCCATTCAAGTTTAGAGTGAGTACCACTTTGGTTATTTCTTCCAATTTGACTATTAAATTGAATAGAATGAAACCATGTGCAAGGCACGTGACTTCATTTAAACGTATTTTAATCATTTTGGTTATAGAATAACCCAAGTTGCACTGTTTGTTGAAAAAGTTACTATGTTTTATATATTATATGTATTTTATTTAGGCGAGAATTATAAAAAAAATATCGTTTTGTTATAATACGATCAAAATGACTTTACACGAAATTATGTGCCACGCAAATACATTTAATTTAATAGCTAAATTAAATAAAAAAGGTCAAAATAGTACTTACTTCAAAATTAAATGACAAAAAAATTAGATAAAATGATCAAAGTAATATTCACTTTAAAATTAAATGATGAAAATAATTCATTTTGTATTTAGTAGCCATTTGAACTTTTTAGTGGAATCCAAACTAAAACTAGTAAAGAGGAAAGGGAACCGGGAATAACGAATAGATGGGACGCCACGCGCACCGGAGATATAAAATGCCGGACAACAAAAGTCCCTTCTCTTGTCTGTCTCCTCCGCTACATCCATCCATCCTTCCTCATAAGTCTTCTTCCTTCCTTCCTTTCTTCGACTTCTGTTTTTGTTTTGCTTTCCCCTTCTTCCTTACATAATAATAATAATAATTTCATTTTAGAACACACTCATCAATAACTGAATGAATGAAATGAGAAGAAAGAAAGAATGAGAAAACCTCTTTCTTTCTCTTTCTACCATATATCTCTTCTTCTTCTTCTTCTTCAGATTCAGATATGGGTTGTTTCTCTCTCTTCTTCCTCTTCTTCTTCTTCTTCTTCTTCTTCTTCTTCTTCTTCATCTCTTATGCTCCCGCCACCCTCGCTTCCTCCTCACCTTCTTTCACCCCCATCAATCGCGATCTCTATCGTACCAGGTAATCACATCCATCCCTCCACCACAAAAAAAAAATATTCTTTTCTTTACAAGTCTATCTGTATCGATTTATACCTGTCTATGACCGTACGATATCAAGATTTTTGCATCCCGCTTGTTTGTTATAATATTATGTATCTATATGTATATATCTTTCATTCGAATTTTTCTCAATCAAAACTACTGAGGATTCTAGACAGAGAATTTTTCAAAGTACCGACACTTTCCTTTCCGTTGACTTTGCTAGATCCAATTTGGTGTGATCAGCTTCAATCATTTATTGCTTGCTCAAATCTAGTTGTAACTGCAAAATTAATATCATACATGTATAATTTACACTCAACTGTTATTAAACCCCTGTTTGCAAAACAATCAAATCAAACATAGACGATTCTATTTACTCATCTCTTTCCTTTTTGGCCCATTTTCTCGATTCTTATTCTTATTTTTACCTTTTTCTTGTAGTGGAGCTTTGACGGAAGAGTTAAAAGGATTGGTCAATCGTCACTCGGACAAACTATTGGTGGGCTGTTCTGTTCTGTGCCTTTACTTTTTGCATTCAACTTTGTGTTAGATTTCCTCATCTGATTTCCCCAGTATTTTCAACAGATGGACACAGTTACAAGTACAAATAAGGGCTACCAAGCTGAGATTACTGTAATTACTTATTCACGTAATAGAAAAGAGATTGACGACAGGTCAAAGTTTCGGATCCTTCTTGTAAGTTTTCTCTTCCCAAGTATTTGTGTGGTTCATTGCATTTGAAGCAGATTGAAACACAATGATAGGGCGTGGGCTAATTTTTGCTCAAACTCCAATGCTCGGCGTCGGGTATCCAAACACGCCCCGAGTGTTTTAAGATGTTCCCCTACATGTCAAATTAAGAGGCCACTAACACACTTAATTTGGGGCGGGGCGGAGGCAGTATTAGTTATTCTAACTTTCATGCTAACAAAGCAAAGAAAGAAGCAAGGAGGAGGGAAAGAACAATACTGTTTTACTTTTGGCTTTTAAACTTAGAATTGTTTTTCAAATTTGACATGGAGTGATTAGAAAAATCACAGATGGGTAATCGCTGGTGTTTTTGACAGATGATTACTTGTATTCCAGACTTTTGGCCAGCACGGGAGGGAGCTCATTACATCTGAGCTTGCATTCCGGATCCTCTCCATATTAAGTGAAGAGCAATCTTTACCCAAAATGGATCCAATTTTGTTAAACACTACCCTTGAGAAGCTTGTTATAAAGGTAACTTCTTTGAGAAATTGCTGGAATATATATGCCTGCTTTTTATAGATAATTCCAAAGAAGATTGTATCCAGGTAGATCTGTTTGCACACATGATTATTGTTATGTATGTATGTGTGTTCTGTCATTGGCGTGCAGGTTCCTCATGTGAAATTGAGTGGACATGCACCCAACTTAAAACTGATTAGAGTAGCTTCTCAGTTTCAACAGAAGTAGGGAATATAGGACCATGCAATGTTTAATAAATGTGAGGAGTATATTATTATCATTTTGGAGGAGATTTTTAATTTTGTAGTACTAAGGTGCTAATATGTCTAGTGTCCTTTCAGGTGGTACCAATGGAAAACTTGAATGGCCGGAAACTCGTTGAAGCAGGAGATCTTTGCGAGAGAAGAAATGGTCTTGCAATCTTGGTGACTTGAAACTAAAGAAAGATTGTTTGAAATGTTTTGAGAATGCTCAGGTTTCTGTTCTTTTCCTTTTTCAGGAAGAGGGGTGGATCTCAATCGTAATTGGAGTGTAGACTGGGGCAAAAAAGAGAAGGTTTGTTATGTTATCTATTTGGCATCCTGATTTGAAGTAACTCTTCTCGCTTTATGACCAATATGATTATCTGTTTGATGGTCTTTTCTCATATTTTGGGATATGTTTGTCTGGTTCATCTTCAAACTCCTCCTTATAAAGCGCCCAGGCTTTGATATCAATCGCTGAAGTTTTACCCTCCCTCTCTATATGTTGTTATTTCTAGTCATTCTATTATAGCTAATTATGGATTGTTTACCCTTCTCTGTTTGTTTAAATTCAGGACTATGATCCATATGAAGAAAATCCTGGAACTGGTCCTTTTAGTGAGCCTGAAACTCAATTAATGCGGAAGCTCTCCCAATCATTTGAACCACACATTTGGGTTAATGTGCATTCTGGAATGGAGGTAAATCATTACTCTTCTTTCTTTCTTTCCCCCTTATTGGTACCCTGCTACAGAATATCCATTCTACTGGCCACAGGCACGGGGTTTTATCTTAAAAGGCCTCATTACAACCACCTGACAGTAGTACTCCGGTGTACTTAGGCTGGTCCACACACATAGTAATGATATTGTCCCCAACTTAAACACTTTTAGCCACAAGTGTGAGGTTTTATCTTAAAAGGCCTCGTTATTATGTAGTGACACTACCCTACTTGTCAACCCTTGTTGATTTCTACAATTTTCCGATGTGGGATCCACGGTTTGAGACAAACCATTCTTAATAGTCCATGCATGTAAAGGAAATATCATACTAATTGAAATCTCTGAACTTTCATACTAGCAGCCAATACGCAGGGAATTTTTAGACTACATTTCTTTCCATATGGCTTCAGCTTGGGGGTTCCATATATTGCTTGGTAAAATTATTTTTATTGATGCTTGTTTATGCAGGCTCTGTTTATGCCTTACGATCACAAAAACACGACTCCAGATGGATTGGCATCTCAAAGAATGAGGTCAATGCTTGAAAAGTTAAACCATCTTCATTGCGAAGACCGTTGCATGGTTGGATCAGGGGGAGGCTCTGTCGGGTCTGTATTTGCTTATACTTAATCCTATTATTTCCACATGGAACCAACCATCCTAATATTAACATAGTAATGTCCAGTGTTTGATCATTTTATTTACACGCTTGAAAATTGCTGAATTAGGTATCTGGCACATGGAACAGCAACAGATTACATGTTTGACATTGCAAGGGTGCCCATGGCATTTACATTTGAGGTTTTTGAATCTTTCCTCCATAAAATTTCTTGATCGGCCCATTCTAATGTAAACCCCCTGACATTTGCTTATTGCATGGCAGATTTACGGAGACGTAACAGCCTCCTCAAAAGACTGCTTTAAAATGTTCAACCCTGTTGATTATTCTTCCTATAATGTACGATACCGTATCATTCAATGATACTTCATTTGTCCTTTTACTCAACTTTTTTAAATGCAATTTGTTGATATAATATCTTACTATTGAAATCCACGATATTCTTGTTTTCTTCTCAAATTTCAGAGAGTGCTCAGTGATTGGTCTGCCACGTTCTTCTCGATGTTCAATATGGGTGCACATGAATTTCAGTCGACGACCAAATTGGAAAAGTTGATATCTATAGATGACTATTTGAATGGGTATTTAATGGAGAGGAAAAGCAGATACGGGAAAAAGATGGAAGTGCTTGAACTTGGAATGCAAGAGATCAGAACATATTTCAGGCTCTTCTTGTTATCCTCGGTGCTCTTAATGTTCATGTTCTGTTCTAGAATCTCTAAGAGTAGTAGGCCACTTGTCTCTGCCATCTCCCTCTGATTTTTTGTTCTCCCTTTTCTTTTCTTTTCTTTTTTTGAGGGATTAAGAGGGAGGAGTAATTTTTATATGTGGATTCATATCTTCTTTTCGGCACACAATTTAATCTGCAGTTACCATGATTCCTTTTTAGTAGAACTTTGATTTTTTTTTTGTAAGCTGTTAATGGAATTGCTTCTCTAGCATGTCACTTGTGCGTCAATAGAAAAACAAAATTTGAAGATCTTCCACACTTTCTTCCTTTACAGCATTGGCTTTTGTTTATTTTCTGGATCTTTGGCATCTACTATCCTTGATGTCAAACAACTGAGTAGTGAGAGTAATAATGAAAACTAGATCTGCAATAAATCATACGAAAGTTTAAATGACATACAGCCTGCATTATGCTTCAGATTAGGTATACAAGTATGATCACTCACATGTTACAATCATACTGAAACAGATCGTTTCCGTGATTGTTTAGACAATATCTAACAGAAAAATATATCGAGAAACTGTGTCAATTTGTTATTATGCTACTTTGAATAAGTGCATAACAGATTATGATATGTGCAAATATAACACAAGCACAGGCACACCTTTTTTTGCTGGTGCATGTGGGGAAGTACAAGAGAGAGGGGAGGGTCATCGTGTCTTTTGCTGCATCACAATCTCTTGTATATGGTTTGTGTCTTCATTCTTCAGCTTTAACATCATTACATTGCGTGTTGAATCCATACAAAAGATACAGGAGAATATGCTTAGCACAAAGCAACCTTCTCACGGAAAAGATAGTCAGGAACTTAGAAGAAGGTGAACTAACGGAATGTTATAACATATTGGTTTTCAGGAACTTCAAGATCTCACATAGGTAGGCATCAAAATCCAGTTTTGTCTATAAAGCATTGTCCTAACCTCCCTCGAATTGATGATTGATGAGACGATGTAAGTAGGTTCAACCAACAGTTTTGACTAAGGGGCAAATGCTCTCATGCTGTCAACTACCATTTCAGTGTTTGCTTCATGTATCTTAGAGCTGAACGTAATATTGCTCTAGCTTTCCTATCTGGGGTACACCCGGCCAAAATCATTTCTTCGTAAACGGCCGGAACCTGGACATTCAAAACCAGTTAGTACGTCTCTACATTTGTGCTAATTTAATGCGGACTACAGAAAAGAAGAATAGCATTGCAATATTTTACACCTCATCGAATTTCTCCACACGAATTAGAGCTTTCATGAGTGTAGTGTAGGTCACTACATCCGGCTTCAAGTTCTGCAGTAACAAAATATCGCGTTGGCATTACTTGTCGCAAGATCTTAATTACTAATGCACGCAAAGGCACATTATTAAGCGTGCACACAGAAAGAGAGGGAGGAGAAGATTAACCTACATTTGCCTTCATGAACTGCAAGACTGCAAATGCTTCGACATCCCTTCTATCCTCACCAAAAGCGTTGATCAACGAATTGAGAGCCAAATTACTAGGCTTTAATCCCTTTCCTCTCATGACCTTAAATGCATTCATTGCTTGCTCAGACAAACCCTGTTAAAAAATGAAAGCAAAGGCTATTAGGTACAAGTTCAGCTACAAATTTCATTTGTACGGTAAATTGAGAAGACAATTCATAGCAAACTTGATTTAGCAATCAGGAGGAAGCGGAAGCTAAGCTGGTAGGCCCAAACTATGTCTCAAAACAGGTTGTGTATGCTTGTTCATGTTCTTCCTATACCCGATTATTGCATCCCATCCCAAAACCAAAGGTCTCTTATCCAATTCCAAACTTTGTGTACCTCATGATCCTTCTTTCTTTTTTTGATAATTATATTAGAAGCCACCTAATGGGGCAAACCAAATAATATACAATAAAATAAGTTCACAAAAACGAGTACCTAATGAACCCAAAAAATACTCTACATTTCTCAAAGAAAGCTCATCCAAGAAACCCCACCAAAAAATACCCAAAAAATATGCTTGTTCATGTTCTTCCTATACCCGATTATTGCATCCCATCCCAAAACCAAAGGTCTCTTATCCAATTCCAAACTTTGTGTACCTCATGATCCTTCTTTCTTTTTTTGATAATTATATTAGAAGCCGCCTAATGGGGCAAACCAAATAATATACAATAAAATAAGTTCACAAAAACGAGTACCTAATGAACCCAAAAAATACTCTACATTTCTCAAAGAAAGCTCATCCAAGAAACCCCACCAACAAGGGAACTTGGAGGCTCTCCCCAACCTGCCTAAGATTTGAAATTTAAATAAAACGTTACAGCCTCCCAAAACAACAAAAAAAAATTACTTCTGTTAGTAACCCAAACAAGAAGTATGTAATAACATCAGCTTGGCTCAACGTATATTCAATGTGGAGAGTAGCTTTTTGTAAATTCCCAGCATACTAAGCAGTTAGTTGACTTTATTCAGGGTATAATTCTAACCAGGATGTGGGATGGAAACTTTCATGAAATGTAAAACCTATTTGCATTGAAACATGGCCTGGAGGCCCTGGATGCTAAGAGCAAAGCACAAAGGCTAGTATAGTAGTTGATACTACCATGGTTCACAATCTATACAGAGTAGTAATAGGATGGGCTACCAAAACATAAAGATACTACCGTTAGTATATTAAGTGAAGAAAGTTTTCAGGCAGCAACACAACATACCTTTTGTGCATAAGCATTGATCAAGGCATTATACATAGTCGAGGACGGTTTCAACCCTGCAGATTCCATGACCTCCAAGCACTCAATTGCATCGGTAAATCTCCCAGACTTTCCATAAATATTCACCAGTGTGGTGTACGTAACAACATTAGCAATTAATCCTTGACTTTTCATCCTCCCCATCAAGTTCTTCACCCCATCCCATCTCTCCTGCTCTCCAAATGAATTTATCATTATGTTATATGTAGTGGTACAAGGCAAACACCCAGTTTCTTGCATCCTCTCGAAGAGCTCTTCTGCTAGCTTATGGTGCCCCGACTTACAGTGACAATCTATAAGTGTATTCCAAGTAACAGTATCTGGCTCAATCCCTTCCGATCTCATTCTTTCCAAGGTTGCCATAGCATGATCAAGACAATTATATTTCCCAAATGTATCAATCATCACATTGTAAAACTTTCTATCTGGGCTCACTCCACAATTCTTCATTTCCTTGAGAACTTGAAATGACTTCTGCCACTCTCCTCTATCGCGATAACCAGTTAGTATCCTACTGAAAACAAATGAATTAGGCTGCACATTGTTGGCTTCCATTTCCTTTAACACAATTCTCGCACTCTCCCAACGGCCTGCATTCCCGTAAGCATCAATAAGTAGACTATACGTATGATCATCGGGCAAAACCCCACTCCTCTCCATCTCCGAAACAATCCATTCGGCATCCCTCAAAGAACCACCCTTTACATACCCTCTCAAAAGGGCATTATAAGCCCGAGTCCTCGGTTTCAATCTACCTTCTTTGAGCTCCTCGAAAACAGCCTCCGCCTCCTCCGTCCTACCTGAGTTACCCAACTCAGAAATAACTGCCACCAAAGTAGAGGTCTTGGGAGTCAAGCCATTACCCTGCATCAGGGCTAGGAAGAACAAAGCCCGGTTAACATCACCAGACTTAGCAAAACCAACAGTAATATCATTCAATAGTTGGCCATCAAGCTCAATCTTATCGGCGTCAATTTCTTCATAGAGTTTGAGTAGCATAGCGGAATCAATAGTATTACTACGGGTAAGAGACTGAATAATCAAGCTGTAATTGACAAAATCAGACTGGTAACCATCACGGCGCATTCGGGACATCAAATTGAGGGCTTTATCGAGATCATCATTTCGAGCGCAAGCCCCAATGAGGGCATTATAAGTTAAAGGAGTCAAAGTCTGGGATTGGGAGAGTAAGAAAGCTTCGTAAAGCTTCTCAGAGCGACCGAGGGCGTGAATGAGAATGGAGTAGAGTAATTCATAAGAGAAGCAGAGGTTGTGCTTCTGGAGCCAAGTGACGAGTGAATAAGCAGTTGAAATTGAAGAAGAAGATGAGAGGGATTTGAGGAGGGTGTGCCAGAGTGGGGCAGGGACTGCTCTGTAGGACTGGGCCAGGTGGAGCTCGGTGGGGTCGAGGGAGGTGGGTGAAGAAGATGAGGTGGAGGAGGGGTCGTAGGTGGAGAGGAATTGGAGGAGGGGTGTGAAGTCGTAACGACGGTTATGGAGGGAAGCTACGTCGTATTCGGAGTCGGAGTCGGAGTCGGATTCGGGGTCGAATTGTTGAGAGGATAATGAGGAGGTGGTTGCTGTTGTGGTTGTTGATGTGGAGGGGAATTGTTGAGGTTGAAAGAAGATTTGGTGGTGGTGGTGGTGGTGACGGAGAAAGAGGGAGGAGAAGTGAAAAGAAGGTAAACGGGTGGGCAAAGGAGTGGGGAGAAGAAGCATCTTCATCTTCATCTTCAACTTCATCTTCATCTTCATCTTCATCTTCTCTTCGTCCACACAAGAGAGAGGGTGGGAGTCTCCGTAGTTCCTTGGAAGATGATATTTATGTGCTACCCTTAAAACTTTACATTAACGACGGAATGTGAATGTTTTTATTTATGATTCAATTTTATCAATAATAATATCTTGTGGTCAAATAAATTTCTTAACGAAATTGCAGGTGTCAATTTAATATCTACAATTTTTTTACGCTTTTACGAAACAATGAGTTACTTTTCTTCTTTTATACTTATTTATTATATTTATTTTTTTAATTTGATTTCCTGCAAGTGTTATTAGTGTTGTTATTTTTAATCATAACTTGTGTTTAATATAGTAACTTTATTTATTTTTATGGTTCAAAAATTATTATTTTATTATTATATAAATTGCAATTACAAATTTATTTATCTCAAATTAAGAATTAGTTCATTGAAAGAACAAAAAAAAAATAAGAAAGTAAAACCAAGTATCAAGACTCACGAAGATCAATAGATTTTAGTTTATGTTGAAACGAGGACCCACTTCCAAATTAGCGACCGGGACAAAATCATTATCCTTGGAGAAACTTATATTTCGTCCGTTAATTTGGTCAATAAAAATATTTTTTATGTTGAAATGAATGGATCTTACAAATTAAAATTTTCCAAATAATAATATTGGGAACATAAGAAAGAGCATCCCCTGGGAAAATTTAATTTGACCGATGGATTTTGTAAGTTCATTCCTATTCTATTTTAACTAGTATTTGCTTAACTTTCAGTCGCAAAATTTACTTACGAGCACTTTGCTCCACAGGTTTGAAAGTATGAACAAACCAGAGCACCTAATTAGTACTTGCCGGAGACCAACTGATGTGCTCGGAGTGGTAGAGTCTATGGAGCTCTTTATTCTTATTTTAAAGAGAAATGCTTTTCATCCCAAAAGGCTAAGCTTCATTCAAAATGCACCTGAACCAAAGTATACTCACGAGCCTTTATAAGGAAAGAGATAAATATGCATCAAAACTTATTTTTGCGGTTTCTTCTGTGGGAAACTAACCATTTGGAATAGTGATTCTCAGTTTGGTGGTTTTTCACAATAATCATCCCAAACAAAAAAGGGTAAGAATCTAGAATGGCAAATGGGCAATGTGCCGTTTTATCAGTAGCCCGTCAATAGGATGGCCAAGCCAAGCCAAGCCATTCATGTACCATTGTGATCGTCAAAGGGGTCATCCATAGACAAGCCAGCAAAGAGAGGTCGTTAATCGTATACAAGCAATACACAGCCAATATCAAGTTCTTTAAGAGGGAAAAATAAGGTGTCACTATTTGTACACAACAAAACATTTAAAAACACTCGACTTGTTCATTCACCCAATGACAAGTAAGTGCATGTTATTTGCTCGATTACAAGCAAGTAAAAGCTTGAAAATGCCTTACTCGCTTGTTATCGGGTTCAAGTCATCGGGCGAGTATATAGGCATATACTCGCTTGTCATCGGGCGAGTAACATACACTTACTCGCCAGTCATTGGGCGAATGAAAAACGGACTGTTACCCAAAGTGTTCTTACGAATGTAAATAGCGGCTACCAAAAATAATTAAATAATTGTTTGGTTCCGTAATGGTAGAACGGCCAACAGATTTAGGGGATAAATGCAAGAGCGGTACATAAGTTAACTACATCAATCATTTCACCAATTGTTACCCAGCAATTTTTCTAGACTTGATCAAGAAGCCAACTGTTTCTCACCAATTTCTAGGGTTTTTTTTTGTTGCTATTATTATTATTATTGTACATCAATTTCTAGTTTAAAAGAACCAAAAACTGTGGGATTTTTCCAGCTATTGATCATCATCCATAACCATGACCTCAGATACTGCCTCCACATGAAACATTACCTCTTTGAACCAAAGGCAAATATAGCCCCGCAATGGTGTTCACAGTCCTCCACCTAATTATTCCTTTTTGAGTAAAGATACGGCCCCGAGCTTAAATGCTCTCACCTGGAGGTAACTCTGCAAGCTTTGATGATGAAGTGCCCAGTACTCGTTCCATATCAAAGCGAACTTCAATGTTACGAATGCTGTAACCAACCACCATCAACCAATAAAGCAGTTTGCCAAGCTCTGCTGCACTTGACTCGGTTACACTAGTCTGTTTAACCACACATAACAGATCTCAAGAATGTCGGTACGTGTGTTATTTTACTGTTATTTCGAAAAAGAAATCATAAAACTACAACTGCATCTCTTTCGATTGGCATCACAAAGGATAGTACTTTAACTGATTTTTTTATCGTGAACATTCCGAAATGAGGTTAAAACTCCACGTTAAACCCACATCAAGAATGTATTAACTTTAGAGAGGTGGAAAAGCAATAGGATACTATGGCAAACCTTCATTTGACCAGGATCTGTAATGGCCAAGAGCCGCTTTATGAATGTGTTCATTGCCAGCACAACATCCTCTCCAGCACTACTTGTCAAATCCTGAATAATATTAGAACATACAGAAGCTCAAAAATGCATGATAGGAGCAACCCACGAAGCATGAACACAACAATAATAAGACTTGAAGATTGTTAATCATGAATTCATGATAACCAATAGTCACCTAAATTAAGTAAACAATTAAAACACTCAAATTCGTAAGGAATGTATCTATGCAAATGTGTAATTACATAAAATATCTAATAAGTTATATGTTTTCTATTATATTCATGTAAGCAAGATAATGACTCATCTCTCCCCCACACATTCCTTCAAGAACATCATCCATAATAGTGCCTTTGCTAGTATCCATGAAGTGTTGTAGGCCAGTGTTTTAGACGGGTTTGTGATCCCTAGGGAGTAGCTACATATATCGCTTCTTTTTTATAGAAATAATATTTAGGAAAAAAATATTATAAAAAAACTAAAATTGTTGGTTCCTCAAAGAAAAAGTAATTAGCAGAGCAACATGACTACATGAGTTGTTGCTGAATAAAGTATATCACATGGAAAATATAATACGAACAGAGACAATTAAATCCACCCCCCACAACCCAGGGCGTGCATGAATAGTAAGGGAATATCAACATCTATATCTTTATCATAATATTCCACATAAATGCAGCACTGCAGTGAGTGTTGTGTGCTCCAACACGAACATTTTCATAATAAGGCTAAATTGAAAGTAACAATCATTTGAGAACTCTCAGTAGTCAAATTCCTAACCTTAAGATTTTGGGGCTCAAGCGACTTGAGATAGTCCAGCAGTTCATTTTGTCCATTGCCAGTTTTTCCCCCTACTTGAAGACTGAGTTCCTCAATTTCTGCTTCAAGCAACTCAATGTATTTTACTGCGTCTATTTTCTCAGGACCCGAAACATTATTCCACCTAATAACTTCCCCCGTCACTTTTTTCTGTGTACCTGGTGCATAATCTGGCACATCCTGTACCGATAAAAAAGCAATTTAACATCTTGTTCAGATCATATTAGAGATAATAATAGTACCATAAAAAATTGTAGCCTATACCATGAAAGAGCAAAGGAAAACAAAAATGCAAGCATCCTACGGCTTAATTATTCTGAAAGTTAGATGAATGCTCGCAAAAATGGGGAAAATGGAATAAGATTAGAATAAAATCACATCAAAACTCAGAGGAATTAGAGCAGCTTCTAAGTCCAAGTGGCAACTCTTTCAAGCTAGCATATAAAGCAAAGACAACATGCACCAAGAGAATCAACATTTAGAGAAGGGAAGTGAAACAATGACGGTGACAAACCAATTCTTTCATATAAGCTGCAATACATTATGCAGCACCAACTTCTTCATTCTCACCAGAACTATTATCCAGACTCTTCGGTAGATACACGAGGGCAAACATTCTGAAAAAAAAAATTACCATTTTCTTTTGGCAGTTCTACCTCTGAGGTTTCTGGTAAACTGGGAAGTTATGGATTTTAACTAAGGCAAGTACTTTATGGTTAAAGATTTCCAATTTTCTAAAACCATAATGCTAACACATATGGAAATATCCAAAGCCAGACTTTCTTATGCACCTGCGATTTAGGTGGCCGAGAGATAACATCAATCTAACAACTTCCGGTACTTGTAATCACAAAATATTTGTACAGAACATTACGCAAAGACTCCTGGTAGTTTAGAAAGTTTCAAAAGGCCTATGCATATATTTTAATAGCAGATGAAAGTATTCTATTCAAACTAGAAAAGTGAGCTGGGAATGACGGGGCTACATGCAGCTGTAAAACAAGCTTCCCTCTCATAAAAACATAAAAGCAGTTAAAGTAGAATTAGCAACTTTTACACGAATTTTCTACCGTAGGTGCCAAAGAAGAATGAAAAGAAGCCCGAAAAGAATTGATTGAACCAGAATTGCAGGCCAGCTAAGCACTTAGAAATACACTCTCAATGCCATTTTGTCCTTTTTCTCTGTTGTTTTTGTTTTTTGGATAAGCACATTGAAGTATATACCTGAGACTAAGGATGCCATATTAATGAATATATTCTTAAATCTTAAGTACCGACAGTTTGAGGACACTCTTTGGATTACTGGATACATCTCCTATGCCACATATCAGCAATCTAATGAATAAGATCTTAATGTTGGATACTCAATCAACGCTATTGAATACTTGCCAACATGAAAAACAAACATCGCATAAAGTCATATAGAGTAATGACTTTTTGCATGAGAAAGAAATATAAATATTAAAATAAATCAACTCGGAGAATATATCAGAACAAAAGTCAAAAGTTTATACTTGATGGGTGGGGTTGTTCTTGGGAGATAAGTTATCATGATTATGTGTAAATAATTGTAAACACGCATAAAAATAATTATAGACCCATAAATATACACACATTCATACAATGATTACTTTATATTTTTGCCTATATATTATGATTGTTATGATTACTAAATATTTCACATAATATGCAGATAAATATATCCATATCCCATTCATAGGTTATCTTAGCCTTGTCGGCATATTTGTATTGTATCCATGTCATGTATCCATGCTTCTTAGCTCCTTGCTCTATTTGTGTGTGCCAGAAATAGAGTAAAAAGATCATGAATTTCAAAAGCCTGTGAGCTACTAGGAACCTGAGGCAGCATAACAAACAACAGAAACTTAAGCCCAAAATCATTCAAATTGTCACCAAAGTATGTCACTTTCCCTACAAAAGTAGGTTAATCTAACACATAGATAATGATTGCATGCTGAGCTAAATTGGAAGAAATGAGTTAGATGACAATTGGTTCAAGTTAACATGATACCAGATAAAATCACTTTTTCAGGGCTAGATGACTATGAGGAGAGGGGACATGAGTTTTCTGACCGTGGGGGAGTGGAAGAATCACAATAATAACTCTTCTGATTCTGAAAAAAAAAAGGAAAAAAAAAAGGTGAAATACTTACTTTTTCCTCTTGTGCATCAGAAAGAGCAACTTGTTCCAAACTTTGTTGCAGTTCCAATCGGTATTGTGCATTCTTAAACATGTATCCAGTCATCAGAACACTGTACATGAGCTGTGCGAGATTTTCAGCAACCTGAATAAACTCCAAGTGATTATAAATTATTACAAGTTCAAATCTATCAAGTTATATGAACTCTGCCCAAAGACTAAATATACTTACAGTTGATACAGTTACTGCAAAAAATTGAGGCGGTAGTGTTCCAATCATATTTGTTACTGTTTGGCGCATAGCATCAACTACCTAACAAAGGATTATGGAAAATTGCTCAACTTTTATCAAGAGGCCTCAGCCACAAGGTTTTGAGTTCACATTAAATGCAGAAGCATAAGAGAACTAAAAACAGCAAAAAGGAAGAATACCTGCTGGGGTGCTCTTTTAACAAACATCTCCATGAACTCTGGCTGCACATTCTTTACATATTCCAATAGAATTTCCCGCCTGCTTTTTTGCTGCAAATATTTGCCAAAGAGGTTGTCACCAATGGAATTTGTCTGCTGGTGAGTCTAACTGAAGTTTGCTTTCTTAAAAGAAATGAAAAAAACTAGAATAAAACACCATTGATTCAAGTCAATTCCAAAAACCGACACTGCACGACCATTATGCATTTAAAAAATCACGAGTTTAAGTTACAAATTGATGATTTGGATTAGGGTATTGGAAATATATGTAATACTGATATTTTGGGCCAGCCAGTACCTTAGCAGATCGAGTCATGTATCAAGAAAACTATATCCAAAGCTCTGGAATCATAGAGCTTCCTGTGTGGTCATTTGATTCTTTCTGCAATTCTCCACACATTGCACATAGGCCTACTAACCACTATAAATGGCTCCTCCCTTGTGCGGATTGTTTACTTTTTAGTTTCTCTTTAGTTATTCATCCAAGCGCAGACTAAACCAGAAAAGGCATTATCAATATGTTTTTCAACTTTCAAGCATTCCATTCCACTTCATTGCATTGTGGAAATGAGAAATGATAATATCCCTCCCAAACTTTATGCCTACGAATAGTTCCTTTCCCCTTTTAGCTAACCTGAATATTGTCCTTTACCTTGTTGCACTTAGTCATCTAAGTAAATCGAAAAGTATATGAATTACGATAGTTGCTTTCCGTATTTCTTGCATATTGTAAGACAGACTGACAGTTACGGCGCATTACGATTTAATTAACTTATTCCACGACTTACAGTTGGGCTTCCATTCACTGATGAAGATATCATTTACAGACTTCCCCACCAATAAAAAAAAATTGCTTGTTGTAAAGTACACTCACTGGATGACCTAATTTACACCTGCCTACTTATTTACATTTCGCTATATAGTTGTTTAATGCTGCGTAAAGTAAGTATATATGGTGAGGGAGAGGGGTTACCAAAGTGCCGTTAGGGCGTATAGAATCGCCGGAATTGGAAGTGTTTGTGTAGTTGTAGTTGTTGTTGTTGTTGTTGTTGGCGCTGCTGCTTTGGGAAGAATCGGGAGAGTGAGCTCTCAAAATAAAGCTTCCGTTAATTGTGGGCTGCTTTCTCTGGAAGCTAATTGAGGAGGATAATGATTGACGTTGACTTCGACAAGATACGAGAACAAACGAAGAAGAAGAAGAACGTAACAGAGACGGTTTCAATGTCAACGACGACATTTGAAATTCCTCTGAAGAACTAAACAAAGGGGTATAATTTCTCCCTAAATTCCAATCATTTCCATTGACGCTGACAGAAAGGAAAAAAAAAGGAACGGAGGACGGATAAAGGAGAAAGATAACAAGGTTTGGAGAGTGTGAGTGCGCTGCTTCCCACAAACAAGGTTTTTTTTTTTTTTTTTTTGGGGGGGGGGGGGGGGGGGGGGGGGGGGGGCGCGGATTTTGATTTAAAGGATATTAGGCCATCTCCAATGAGCTTTTCTACCCCATTAATTTTCTATCTCAGAAATGAACAATAGAAAAATTCTTCTCCAATGGTATTTTCTATAAGAATTTCTATGTGATCTGGCAGCTGATTGTGATTGGGAATTTCTATCTCTGTTTCTATATATAGAAATGGAGATAGAAATTTTCCTATCCCACGTGGCACTCTTAATTGCGCGGTAAAAGTTTCCGCCAATTTTTTGGACATTGTAAAAAGACTTTCAAAGCTTTCCTCTTGTCAAACAAATATACATTGAACTCCTTCGTCAAAATCTTTTCAATCAAATATACACAGAGTGCTCCTTCATCTCATCGGATTCATCTTCTCAAAGGTTTGCATCTCTTGTCTACGATTTCTTTCTCAAGGGTTTGCATCTCTTCTCTACGATTTGCATTCAGGTTAATTTTTCCTCTATATATATATATACCCTTTTGTGTTTATGCTTTGGTTCTAGGTTTACATGTTTTCCTTCTAATTTCTTGAATTGTGCTTTGGTAATTGTTGCTGATTGATTGTGGAAACAGGTTCAGTAATATTTTTTTTATTAAACCCTTCTATGTTAATTGTTGGTTTGGTGATAGACAGTGCACCAAAAGTTCTCTCTCTCTATATATATATATATATATGTATATATTTTCAGAATAATAGTAGGAAAACCATTTATACAGGTAATGAAGGGCCAATTAGCTTACAAGCTAGATTTTCCTGTTTTCATCCAATTCGTTTTGCATTGTTCAACACTTCAACATATTTGAATTCTCTTTTTGCTTCCTAGCTGTTTTACTTTCAATTTGTCTATACTTCTCTCATTTCTCTGTAACATTAATATGATGGAACTATTATAATTTGTCTTTTAAGGGTCCATTTGATAATAAGATAAAAAATATGGTAGCAAAACTAATTGATTAGTGTGAGAAGAAAAATAAGTTGAGAGATGTCCTCCATCCTCCTCACTACTACCCAAAGAAAAAAAAATCACTACTACCCAAAAAGTAGTGAAGAAAAAAAAATTCTTCACTACTACCCAAAGAATTTTTTTCCATAGAAAAAAAAAACAAAGGATATTTGATACTTCTAATATGTTAATAATGATGTTTATATTTTGTTAGAGTACTAAAAATGATTATGCATATAACTTATTTAGATAGCTTGTATTTGGTTTGTTGAAAACCTTATGTATGTAAAATTTGTTAAAGTATTGAAGGTTTTTTTTTTTAAGTTTATATAGGTAATGAGTGGCCAATGGCCAAAGTTATGTATCGTTGTTTCATTATATTTTAGTTGATCACATGAAGGAGCACACACAATTGCTGGAATATTTTTTTTATATATATATATTTCCACCAAATATAAATTGTCCAAGTAGAAGTTAAAGTTAGTAATCAAAAGTCAAGTCTTTGTAGGCTCTTTTTAAGCAGTGTATAGCATTTTCTCATTCCTTCTAGCTAATTATAGTTTTCTTTCAATTTTCAGGAATAGTAAAATGAATGTTCCAATGGATGCACACAACAATGATGGAATTTCAGCATCCCAACTTAATTCTGGTGACAAAGATGAACTTAACGGAATTACTCCTCTCCTTTCTCAATCATCACATGCATCTCCTTACAGCTTAAAAACTCCTATGCCTTCTTTATCAAATCCCTTTCCCATCAATTCAAATCAAAGCATGCCGTCAAATCAATTTCCAATGAGTTATGGCTTTCACCCAGCCAATTTTAACCATCATTTACAACAAGCATGCTCGTTCCAAGGTTTAATGAATTCTCCGATATTTCCTTTTCAAACCCAAATGCCAACACCCTCTCAAAAAAAAAGGGAAAAAGCAGAAATATAATAAAAAGAGTCACAATATAGATTCTGAGCCACATCAACCCATTCGTCGGAATTGGACAAAAGAGGAAGACGTGGCTTTAACAAAGGCGTGGCTACACATCTCCATTGATCCAATTATTGGAACTGACCAATCAAATGATACTATGTGGAAACGCATTCAGCCAATATGGAAGGAGTACTTGAGCAATGCCATTGAGCAATGCCATGACAAGAGGATAATAAGTTCCCGAACCATCATGATGGGAGAGAAGACATTGAGCAATGCCATCGAAAATGAGATTACCTACGTCAATTGATAATCCCGTACCAATGGCAAACAAAGGCAAAGACTCAAGAGCACCAAATTCCGAGTGATGTGTATCTTGACGAATGCAATGATGATAAATTGAATACAACACTCGATAATCGAGAAGAAGAAAACCCGTATTTATCTTTGGAAGATTATCCCATTTGTGTTCTGCCCCCATAAGAATAGAAAGAATGTCATCAAAAGTTATGTTATCGGTGGATAGAAAGGGAAATTGGGGGTTTAGAACTTCCGGAATGGAATAAAATTCACGGATTGTGGTGGGAGAGATAGTAACCTCTTTCCCACGTACCCAACTGACAATGAACCGAAATCCGGGGGATTGTATTCAAATTTCACCACGATAGTAAAATTCTCTCACAATGTGGGGATTACAAACATGATTTTCTAAAATAGGAGTCCAACCACGTGAGAAAATCCAATTCCGGACATTAGGAGGAACATTAGGTTTGTTGCGTGATGGATTGAAATCATTTATTTTAAATTCTCGCTCACAATTGACCTTAAGACCTGCAAACCGAGTTGTATATCCCCTAACATCGTCTTGAGACCGAAATCTGTCAAAAAATCTACCCGGTGTATCATGATGTTCCCATTGAAGTTAATATATCCTTCGAGAAGGATCATCGTGAGGTAGAAAAGGAATATCAGTCTCAGCGGATTTCCTCTTAGACTGAGCATGAGGATGGGAGGATGATCCCTCATCGCGACGTGGTCGCTTAACGGGAGGTTGTGAGGGTGGAGGATTAGGAGGTGAGGCGGATGGGTTAGGAGTTCTGCTTGGCCTCTTGGTTTTGGCCATAAACCAAGAAAGAAGAGGCAAGAGGCAAAAAATCACAACACAGGCAATGGCTATGACTGAGATATTCATATTTGAAAGCACCAAATCAAATACCAGAAACAAATCAAATTACAAACTCAACCAAAACAGGAAAGTTTTAACATCAACACAATAGCCCAACACAAATTACTCACAGAAGAAATCCCAAATCTGAAACCTAATACTGAAGGATATGAAGTGAAGGATCAACAATTGCTCTACTAGACAATCCTAATCAAGAGCAATTAGAGAACAATGAGAATGAGAAGACCTAAGAAGAATTGAATTTTACCCGTAATAAAGAGCCACCGATGGAAAGGAACGAGGGAAGAATCACTAATGACGAAGATCTTCAATGGAGAAGAGATGAGAAGGAAGAGAGATTGAGAGCTTGAATAGATAGGAAGGATGGAAAATGAGGTATGAGGTTGGTTGTAGGCTTTGAAAGGAGACGAGAGGGAAGAGAGAGAAAGAGGGTTTTAAAATGAGGGTTTTAGATGGAATATGAATTTTAAAACTCGATCCCCTGTTTACTCGACAAACGCCGGACCGGTATGGATTTTTTGAATACCGGTACGCAAGACATAACTTTCAGAAAAATTTTCTGCCGGACCGGTATTGAGAAACATGGATACCGGTCCGTATTGCAAAATTTTATTTTTCCTGGGTTATGCAATCTTCCACCAAATTTGTCCATTTTTTTTCCAAAATTATACAAGTTTACAAAATGATATACCAGAACCATACCATATTCAAATCAACATTATTGAATAGTTTTGAATTAATTATTGAATACTTGTGAGTGTTTAGAAGAACCTCTAAATCATACCCAAGTATTGAAGGTTTTCTCCCTCATTCACTCAAACCAAAACATAGCTTTTGCAGAAGCTCATTAACTACTGAAAGGGGTGACTGAGTTAACTAAATTGAGACCAAGAGCAGATTCACAGTTTTATGGAGATATCAAAGTTAGTATCTTTAAATATTTTGCTGAACCACATATGACCTAATGATGGAAGACATACATCAGCAATTATTGGCAATTATAAATTTTATAATTCTATATTTGTAAGATAAAAATAACACAAATGCAAAAATGACGACCACCAAAAAATTAGCCAATATTAACAGAATAAATTAGATATTACTAACAGAATAATAGAAATTTTGTCACCATAATATAAATGCAGCCTTCACTTCTAATTAGATTGGTAAGTCATTCACTTGATAATATAACTACAAAAACAGATTAAAATTCTTGTATATATTACAAACTTAAGCTAAAAGAAAATGAATGAGAAAAAATGGAGTTAGCCTTATTCATTTCCATATAATTCCCATAAGTGATCGATGAGATCTCTTTTCAAAGTTTTGTGCACCTCTACGTCTCGTACTTGTTTCAATCGACTTATCATCAGATCCACAAGGAATTGCTGATCACGTTGTAGATTAACATTCTGATAATTTTTGTTTTCAATAGGCTCCCAATTCTCAGGGTCAAATCCTTGATGATACTCACTCTCAATTATCATATTGTGTAAGATGATGCATGTCTTCATTATCTTCCCGAGATCATTTGCTTTCCACATACGCGCTGGACCTTTGACAATATTCCACCTTTTTTGTAACACTCCAAAAGCTCGTTCTACGTCTTTCCTCACACTTTCTTGTTGCTTGGCAAAGAGTCTCTCTCTTGAATTTAATGGCTCAGAGATTGTTTGTATTAAGGTAGCATATGGTGGATAGATTCCATCAGATAAGTAGTATCCCATGTTGTAGTGATGACCTCGTACTTCGAAATTGCACTGCGGAGCAACACCATTTACAATATCATCAAATAATGGAGATCTATCTAAAACATTTATGTCATTGTTTGTACCGGCCATGCCAAATCCACAAATCTTTTGATGCAACAGCCTCTAAAATAAGAGTGTGAACTTTTTTGAAACCATTTGTATACATTCCATGCCATGCTTTGGGACAATTACTCCAATGCCAATGCATACAATCAAGGCTGCCGAGCATGCCAGGAAAGCCCCTAGCCTTATTTTCTTCTAGCAACCTGGCAATATCATCACTATTAGGCTTCCTTAAATATCTTTCTTCAAAAATATCGATTACGCCATCACAGAAATGGATAAGGCTTTCAATTGAAGTGCTTTGACCAATTTGAATATACTCATCAATAAAATCAGCAGGAACATCATAGGAAAGCATCCTCAATGGTGCTATCATTTTTTGCAAAGGACTCAAACCTGCCCTGCCCGTTGCATCAACCTTTTGTGTGAAGTAAACATCGTGATCGTATATTGCTTTCAAGATACGATTGAATAAATTCTCATCCATTCGAAAGCGTCGTCGAAACATGTCGTGTGAATACTTTAAGCCTTCGCCCATAAAGTAGTCCCTGAAAATTATCTCATGTCGACTTTCCCTATCACGAAGAATATATTGTCGACCCGGAGTAGAGCCGCCATGAGGTCATTTTTTAGACATTGTATGATAGAGGACAATTGGAGGAATATATGTTGCAATGGTTTGAATCATTTTTCCCCTTAAATTAGAGGTAGATTCGAGGGGATCTTCTCTCTTAAAGGGCTGGGCTAATAGGCGTTTGGTGATGGATAATGTTTTGCTCATGGGACGTGGAATGGAGGAGCGAAAAGCAATGTCGGAATCGGAATCTGAAGTTGACATTTCTTTGCAATTAAACCTATATATACACAGATCCAAAAAAAAATTGAAATAAATCACTAAATCAACCATCCAAATCCCACTAAAACAGAAAAACTATACAAATTGAGATTAGGTAAAAAAATCCTAAGCGAGAGTGTAAAGCTTCATTCATTACAGAATTTTTACAAACAGTTGGTGTGCATATCCTAGAAATTGTTTTACAAAAACTATTTTCAATAAATTGATTATTTGAATTGTTTGTGTACAAATAAAATACGAGGATTTGAACAAAAAGTGTAAAGGGAGAAAAAATAACTTGATCCATAGATTAAAAAGAATACTTGATCCTAATTATGGTCAAAATCATATTATACAGTTAATTGCTGCATGTGTGTATTAAATATAGATTTGGGTGTATATAAATGAAAGCTTACCAGTAACGAAATGGAGAAAAACGGAAGATTCCAAGTTTATTTATTCTCCACTTCAATGTTGCTGAGGAAAAACTGAAAGGAGAAATACGAAGAAGAGGAGAAAGAGAGGTAGGTTTATCTTTTTCTCTAGAGCAGCCACGTAAAATAGAAAACAGAGGATAGAAACAATGCGTTGGAGATCACCAATTAAATACTTTCCCGATAGGATAGAAATGCTGCCACGTAGATATAGAAACTCTTTAAAATATGTGTGACACATAGGATAGGGAATGATTTTTAGAAAAGCCCATTGGAGATGGCCTTAGTTGCGCTCTCTAGACAAACTTTTTTCCCCTTGTTGAAAGTTCGTATAAATTTTATAACCGTTTGGTTCTACGTACTCCCATTCACAAATTAATTATTTAATTTGTAAATTATTTAATTTTAGCATTTAATTATAAAAATAAATTAATATATAAAGTTATAAATATAAGTTAATATTTAAAATATTAAATAAAAAATGTTATAGAGATATAGAATATAGTTGATATTACATAACTTAAACTATCATACAAGTTTATGTGGAAAAAATCGCACCACAATTTATTTTTATTTTTTTGAAATAAAACTATTTACAATTTGTTAATTTTTGATTAATCAAATATAAATAAAATAACTTATACAACCAAACGATCCCGTAAACTATTCTAACCGCCTTTAAATTATTGACTTAGTGTTATTTTAGCCTTTAAATAAAAAAGAAAAAAAAAGCTCTATTTTAACTTATTAGTAAGTGTCATTTTAACACTTCCGTCCAAATTTTCTATTAAATTATACGAAATTGGGAGCATTTTGTCATTTAAAAAAAAAGGTAAAAAAAAACTTTATTAGATTTTATTTTTTTAATAATTATATTAAAAAAATGGAAGATAGTTTTTCGAAAAGAAAATAGGAGAAAGAGGGAGTTTTTCAAAAAAGTGGGTTTCATTTGATTTTAGGGATAAATCATTGTATTGATTTGGGCATAATCATAATTTAGGTTTAATGATATACATATACATATATACATATCTATGTACATAATTTATATTGATATATACAACTAGATAGTGGGGGTGAGAAGGAAGGTGCTAGCAGAGATGGGTGAAGGAGGTGTCAGTGATGAAAAAACTGTAGCACAATCAAATATTACTAAATGAAATGCCATAATCATAATGATATTGTAAGAACAAGTACAACATAATGAACAAATACACAAATAAAAAACCCCTAGAAATGTTCACAACATGGTGCACAAGTAGTATAGAAACCTGCAAATTATGATCTAAACGTAGAATAAATCATTATACAGTCATAAAAACTAAAAAATGATGAATAACAAAAAAAAATTAACATTAAATAGATATCAAACTTACAAGAACTCGTTGAAAGATATTTATTATGTTTTCATCTCCGCAAAACAGAGCAGGAACCCTTCTTTGCTAATGGGAGAATTCGTTCAAGTAGAGGAAGAAAAATATGAGTTTTGGGTAGGAAGAATGAGCAGGCTATCTTGTGGAAGATGCCTTATACCTCGCACTATAACTGACGGGGATAAAATGGTCCAAACTTTAAAAGAATTAACAGAGTTAAAGGTCAATCTGAAAATAGGGGGTTAAGTCAAAGGATTATGAAACTTGATGGTATCTCTAATTATGCATTATAAATAGGGGTATCTCAAAAAAGTTCTAAAAATACAAAATTAAAAAGAGTGGATCAACTTAGTTTAAATTTAGGTTTAAATGTTTTTTTTAACTAAATGTGTGACTATTGTAAAATTAATATTTCTTGAGAAAATTGTTATAATCAGAGATATCCAAATTTTAAATAGAGAAAAACAAAATGAAATACCACTTTGAAAAGACGATGACTAATATGGTGTGATCAATTTAGTTAATGAGTTACATTCATACCTTTAGTTAAGGGTGATTACATTTTTCACCCTCAATAATATTTGATTTCACTCCCACACTTCATTCGATTATTGAGCATTAAGTAAGGGCTTATTATTCGGTTTTTATTGGTCGAATATAAGTCTAACCATGTTTTATTGGACCCCTAAGTATCGAGTAATAAGCTTATACTTGGGCATCAAGAACTGGGCCCCTAAGTATTGAGCAATAGGCTTATACTCGACTCTCAATAATTAAATAACGCACCCTTAATTACTTGGTGCTTAAGGACCGAATGAAGAGTGGGAGTGGAATCAAGCATTATTGGGGGTGAAAATAAAATGAGTGATTTTGTTTATATCCATGAGTTTTGTTAATTTATCCTTTTTTTTGGAATTTTTTAAGTTAATATGCGTTGTCCATTAAGTTTAACCATATTTTTTGATAGACTTTCAAAAAATATCATTGACTTAATTCTTATAAAATATTTTTTTTTAGTTTAATTGAAAATTATCCATTAAATTTTTACTTTTATCCACCGCCATATGATATATATCAAAAAATAAACATAAACTATATCAATTATATCAAGACTAAACTACAATTCACATTTATTTTTGTATTGAAGATTATACAAAATTAATTTACTTTAGTCTTGGAATAGTAATTAAAAAGTACACAAGTGTTGTTTAAATATTTGTAATATGTCTACAAAATTTAATTCTTACCTTAAAATTACAACGTTAACTACATATTTATGCTGACAAACAAAAAATGCATAACGTATACTACAATTGAATATTCTTGGACTAAAGATTGAGATCGAAGGAAATAATGGCTGTTGCCTCCACTAATTCTTAATTCTTTTATTAACTTCTAATGCTGCTTTATTTATTGTGTCATGTAAACACTTATACATAGAAAAAATAAGATCCAAACATGCATTAAATATGCCACACATCTTATACATGAATTTCTTCACTTATCTTTTCCAAAGGAGGAGAAATATTGAAATCCTTAATTTGTTTATAATATAGTTTACTAGTCTTTAAATCGAAAAAGATTCAATCCACTTGTTAGACTGCTTCTTAGGTGTTGCTTAGGCATGCTTTTATGTCCTTTAACTTATAATTAAGGCATTCGATTCTCAAAGGCATTTGCTTCAAAGGGGCTCTTAATGTCTACTTTAAGCTTGGTCGAATATTTTATGGCCAGTAGCTTACAATATCTTACGAGAAGGGCATGTAGCTTGATACAATTTAAGACCATGTTAACATATGCCCTTAGCTTCGTTTGATATTTTATGGCTTATAACTGACAATATTTTATGAGCAAGCCATGTAACTCGATAAAATGTACGATACATGTTAACATTTTCCCTATTTATTTATTTTTTAGCTCTCATCATGTAGGAAAACAAAAAGTAGTAAACTCGTTCATTAAAAAATATTATCTATTGGTATTATGGTGTAATAATATAAATTTCAGTTCTCTGTTATCATACATTTTTTAAGGGGCTATTATTTACACCCCCCCCCCCAAAAAATTTGTCACTAACACCACCTTTGTCACAAACACCCCCCTCATGTGAATTTTTAGTCACTAACACCCTCCACCTAATTAAAACTTAATACAAATATTAATTAAAGATAAAACTATTTAACATTGAAAAAGAAAGAAGTCATTTATGTCTCTCACCTAATGACAGGTGAGTGGATTCACACACACTCACCCCATATCAGGTGAATGTGTTGTAAGTGACTCGCCTAATATAAAGTAATAGAGTGCAGAATGTAATGGATTATTTCTAAATTAGACTCACATAATGACATGTGAATGGATTCGCATACACTCACCCCACATAAGGTGAATGTGTTGTAAGTGACTCGCCTAATAACACACACTCGTCTCACATATGGTGAGTGTATCTGTACACACTCGCCTTATTTTAGGAGAGTTGTAATTATATTACTCTCCTTATATAAAGTGAGTCAAGTCGGGACAAAACTCGTTTTATACTCTGTTTTGGGGATTACATCTTTGTTTTAATTTGAATGTTATAAAATAATGTATGAAAGCTAATATACATATTAATACACCAATAATAACAATTATAATATATCTTTGGCTTCATTTTTTAGTAAAATTTCATTACCAACTTTTTCTTAAACTTCTTCTTTTTCCACCATCTCATGAATAATCATTCTTATTTATCATAATCCAAGTTTCAAACTTTTCGCTAATAATGTTTGTGCTTCGATTTGATTGTGACTTCTTGATTTTGAGAGCTTAAATGATAAAGAAGTGAGTATATTCTCTCTCTATCGTTTTACTTGAAGCAACGAAATGTGATTGTGAATGAAAAAAAATGGGAGATATATGTTTAATTATTTGGGTTAATATTAGATTAGTTTATTAAAAAAATAAATATATAGATAGGTTAATGTTTTAACCATTGGCCAAATAAATTAAGTGATGGTTAAGTGGGAGGGTGTTTGTGACAAAAAAAGTGGAGTGTTGAAATGTGTTGTAAGAACAACTCTACTCAATCCTTCATTAGATAAACCTTTTAAATAGGGTACAAATACAATAATAAATAGGGTTAAAAAGAAAGCCCAATATGGCCCATAATACATAATTTATACATAAAGTCCCCAATACATATTATAGCTAGACGATAGCACATTACGTGTAATTTTCTTCAACACTCCCCTTTGTGCTGAGTCGGAGATAGAATGGTACATGTCTTGTTGCCTCATTAAAACCTTGTCAAGTAAAAACTCTGTGGAAAAAATAACCTTGATCAAAGGAAAAATAGTACAACATTATAATAATTATGTTAGACTTCATTCATTGAGTCTATATTTATATTTAATCATTACTTCGATCAATAGAGTTTTCGCGTATTGTTATCTCGTTAAAAACCTTGCCAAGTAGCAAAACCTAGTGGGAAAGATGAACCTTGGTTTAAGGAAAAGAGTATAACGTAATATCATGTTGATGGTAAACTCCCCCTCAAGTCTACACCTCACCCTGGTTTTTGCATTAATCAAGGAATTTGAAAAGCTTATGTATGAATCGTTGCCTCGTTAAAAACCTTACCAAGTAACAAAACCCTGTGGAAAAAAATAACCTTAGTCGAAGAAAAAGAGTACAATGCGTGTTAGACTTTTTCTTAAGTCTACATTCCTCCTGAACCTTACATCGATCAAGGGAGTTTAGAAAGCCTACACATTCCTATGCTTTTCACATGTTTTTCGAATATAGCTTTAGGCAAAGATTTGGTAAACAAATCTGCCACATTCTCCTCAGATCTTAATTGATTCACTTGAATCTTGAAAAGAGCCTGTTGTTGCTGATTATAGAAAAACTTTGGAGATATATGTTTTGTATTATCACCCTTGATATAACCTAGCTTCATATGTTCGATGCAAGCTGCATTGTCTTCATAAATGCAAGTAGGCTCTTCAGTGGTAGAACTCAAACCACTAGTCCCTTAAATATGTGTAATGATTGCCTTTAACCATATACACTCACGAACCACCTCGTGTAGAGCGATGATCTCAGAGTGGTTCAAAGAGGTAGCCACAAGAGTTTGCTTGGTTAATCTCCACGATATTGATGTGTTCCCAATAGTGAATACATAACAAGTTTGGGAACAACCTTTATGTGGGTCAGAGAGATACCCTGCATCTGCAAAACCAACCAAAATATCATTTGGGGTTTTAATATAGTGGTTAGCCTTTTCGACATCAACACTTACTTTAGAGATTGTCGTGCAATATGCAATTACTTTTGCCTCTCTGTAGGAAAAGAACAATCCTATGTCAATGGTTCATTTTAGATATCGAAAAATATTCTTGATACCGTTCCAGTGACACTGCGTTGGCGTTGAGCTAAATTTAACTAATAAGTTCAATGTGAATGTTATGTCTGGTCGAGTATACTGTGTTGAGTGCAATGATGCACATATTGCATTTAGATTGGAAGTTTCATCTCCCAACATATTTTCGTAATCTTACTTTCTATGAAATTCATCTTTCATTTGATCTAAATTTCGACCAATCATGGGAGTGTTAGTAGAATGTGTCTTGTTCAGGTTACATTGCTTGATTATCTTTTGAACATACTGACTACGCTCAGAAACTCGTAATTAATACACCCAAGTGCAGGTGGTCAAGTTATAATATATTTACTTGGAAGTCCAAGGTCGAACCACAGGGAAGGATGGTAATCTTATTATTTTAGCTAAACTTTCAACAGGAGAAAAGAAGAAAAGAAAAATAAAATAAAGAAAAGATAATAAAAATTTTAGAATAGGAAAGAATAGAATAAGAAATTAAATTTAAAACTTAAAAGAAAATAAATAAATAAAAATAAAAATAAAATAAATAAATAAACAAAGTAAGGATAAAATAAGCAGCAACTAAACAAGTGTCTAATAAAATGGAAAAAGAGCGTTAGGGGTATCCATAGCTACGACATTACAGATAGTATGACCAACCGATTCAAGAAATGACTGTGGACCTGAGTTCCTATTAACAATAAATCTCCTTAACTTACCAATTATTAAATACTAAAGTTCATGAGCATATCATGAGAAATGCATGACAAGACTCATATAAGCTGCATGTAAATTTAGTTTTCAATAAGGGAACTTATAATTTATTTTTTTACAAAAATTGATTTTCACTTAGTAATGCTAGTGCGTGACAAAAACAAACTAAATTTAATCAATTTTAGTAAATATCAAAAGCTTAACTTATTCCTAAGGTTTGATTATGCGTATGCATGACATACGTCAAAACCGTTCTTAAAAAGTCATTAAAAGCTAAAATTGGCACTATTTCGGTAATGATTCCGGAATGACACCAAAACAGCGCTCAAAGCTCCCAAATTACTTGGATAACTAACTCAGCTCAATAAAGGATAAGGACCGTCCTCTATTCAGTCTCGTTAGAGTTTTAGTACAAAAATTCGTAATTTGAGGTTTTTCGGTTCTTTTGTCGAATAATTAAGAAATAATCTTAAAAATTCATGTTTTTAACGCATGAAAAGTTACTATATTTTTCAGATTTATTAATTGACCTATAACTAATGAGAAATTCAAGTCACAATTACAATTGAATCATATATCCACACTAGTCCGTCATGCTTTCGTTACGGACCCCTAACTACTAAATTACGCTAGCATATTGATAAAAAATAAGCAAAACATGATAAATTCAATCAAAAATTGACCAAACATATTTATGAAATCTAATTAAATAAACATGCAAAATTTCACAGCAATTAAAACTAATGAGCGATTAATAAATAAATAAAAATGGTTTAAACAAATTTCGAAAAAATAGCACACTGGCAGTCACGAAAGTCGCCTACTGTCCTCAGGAAATTTCAGAATTTAGATCCCTAAAATAGTAAGTTTTTTTAGAAAATTTGATTGCGGTCGTTTTGATAGGTGGATCATCAAAATCGGCCAAGAAACGAGCAAGTTATGATTAAAATAAGAAAACACATATTTTTAGGGTTCTACGCGGGAATCTACAAAAAAAATCTAATAAAAATTATAAATTAAGCATGGATTTGAATCATCAATCACATTCAAACACATAATTAACTAACAACATATAAGTATTAATGAGCATTAATTGAAATAAATTAAAAATAAAATTGAATGAAAAGAAAAACTTACAGTTACGCAGTTATTGAAGAACTGTAATGGGACTCGCTCAAACTCAAATTAAAATAGAATTATACGTTGTTTCTTCTTCAATATAAGCCATAAACCAAATAAAAATATCTCTCTCTAGTTACGCAAGGAAATTTAGAATTATTGAATAACAAGAATGGTGACTATTCTCTTACTCAAAGAAAAATATTCTCTCGACTGTTCTTCTCTACTAAAAAAAATATAGAATGACGGCTGTACTTTTTAAAATTAACCTAAAACCTACAATATTATCGACATTAATTTTTTTTTCAAAATTCAAAAATTAAACTAATTAATAAAATAAAATAAATAATAATAAAGATAATAATTCAAAAGCTATTTTTGGCTTTGTCTTCTATCAAGTCGTTGGCTCGAGAGACTAAGTCTTCCACCTTAACTTCTCGGGTCAGCTGAACTTCTCGGGTCAGCTTAAAAATAATAATTAAAACTTGTTGGCTCGAGAGACTAAGTTTTTCACCTTAACTTTTCGGGTCAGCTTAAAAATAATAATTAAAACTTGTTGGCCGCGGGATTCGAACACTGGACTAAGCATAAGTAGAAAGCTGGTCACTTGCCATCTGGGCTAAGGACCCCATTCGATAAACATCTGCATCATAAATTTAGGTATTATTTTGTGCTCAAACTCAATTCACTAATGCACTGATCGTATTTCTTCCATAACTTTGTACTCCGAACTCCGATTGATGCAAGATTTTCGCCTACGCGTAGATAACTCAAAGATCTACAACTTTTATTTCTGGAGTTTTCTTCAAATTATGCATGGATAAATACCAAAAATTACCGAAACAGAGGCAATGCGCTCAGTGAATCTCTTCTTCATTCAAAAATTTCTCGGTTTGATTCAAATGACTCTTCTTTGCTTGGGGATTCTTTATTGGCTTCTCTTAGTCTCTTCCATCAACTTCCTTTATGCTTGAGCTTGAAATTTGCTTTCGGTTCACTTCTTGAACTCAATTCAGCTTCGAATTTGACCGGTAATGACTAACTTTGGGGGAATTTGCTTCTAGATTTGTTCTTGTTCATTTTTAATATGTAAAAAGGTTATAATGCACTATAAACAAACATACTATCCTATTTCATGATTAAAGCTCAATTCTTAACAATTTAGAATAATTAAAATTAAATTCATGCATATTAAGCCACCTAAATACATATAAAAATGCAATATTTTGGCTTAATCACGTACGCAGACTAGTGGATTAGTATTCCACAAGCTCGATATTCTAGATTAAGATCTAAACAAAATTCGAGCTTTTCCAATATTCTTTATCTCAAATTTGGATTTCAAATAGCTTACGATTTCTCTTAATTCATTAAGAGTACCTATGTATTTATATTATTAACATATACAACTACAATTATAAATTCAGAACCTGTTTTCTTAATGAATACGCAGTGGCATAATTCATTATTCGCATATTCCTTCTTAATCAAGTAGTCACTTAGACGAGTATACTATATATGTTCGGATTATTTCGTAAAGTGAGCATTTCAACCTAATTGCAAATGCACTCTGTAGTTTAGAATCACTTGACTTGGGTAATGTAAGGCTATCATGCACTTTCATATATATCTCTAAGTTAAGATCTCCATAGAGATACGAAGTGACCACATTCATGAGCTGCATTCTCAGTCCTTCGAAAATTACAAATGTAACTAAGTAGCAGAATGTTATAACATTTAGGCAATTCTAGAGCGTCTGTGGAAAACCTTGTGCTACAAGGTGAGCCTTTTACTTTAGAACTTTTTTTTTCTCATTTGCGCTTTATGAAAAATAATTGTTTATATCCTACAGGCTTTACACTTGGCACGGTTAATACTACTGGACCAAATACCTGTCTCTTTGCCAGAGAATTTAATTTTGTCTGGATTACTTATTTTTATTTAGGCTAATTTTTCCCTTTGTTGACATTTTTCAACAGAGCGAGGTTCGACATCATCGTAATCTTTAATTTCTTGAGCAACAGTGTATCATTAATGCATATGGAGAATATTTTCATTAACTCATATGCCCTCTCTTAACCCATTGAGATTTATTTATTCTCTAGAATCATTTATAACTTCGGGGCGTCCCCCAATGTTGATTCATAGACATAAGTATAATCAGAGATAATCTCATGAAAAGGGTTTTTACATTAATTATTAATTGATCAATTTGTGCCTTACTCCATATCTTCTTTTATGTGAGTATTTGTCGAACCAAGTGGCCTCACTTTATTCCTTTAGGGAGCCATGGCCTGAACCACACCTCCACTAAATATGGTTGCAGCGTCTCTTTTTGCGACATTGTACCCTTTGTTGGGGATTTATAACCTTGCATGCATATTGCAGCTGGTATGTTTAATCTCGTTACTTTTCGATATCAGTAAATGTATCAGGTATCAAATCTGTTACATTTTAAAAATTAATTATTCTTTTTTACTTCATTTTACATTATGATATGTGTAGAGATCAAGATGAGACAGACTGGGGACCCTGCCAATTCCTGTTGTTCTCTTAAAAATTTCTTTTGCTATCTCTCCATAATGACTGGAAGATTGTCTCATTAAAGTGACAATCCGTATTTCTAATCGGTAAAGATATCGCCTAACAAGGATTCTAAATGATGAATTATTGTTGAGGATTCGTATCCAACGTTAATACTTAATTATCTCAGCGGGCCCAGTTTTGTGCGCTGTGGGGGTGCAATCGGCACATATGCGTAAAATATCAGGCTAATATTCAGTGACTAATTGGTACGCATATAATATTTGTCTAATATTGGACCTTGAAATAAATAATTAAAGCTGCATACAATGTTGCATAAATCCCGGGCATATATAGGCTATATGGTACGCATAACCAATGTCCTATCTACCATCAATATCATGTTGATGGTTGCTTTTGTGAGACCTTTTTATGTATGCATATGAATAATGGGATTCTTTACTTCGATTTTATACAATAATAATCAGGTACTTTTGATGTAATCAGGATAGTAAGCCCTTAAGTGTATAATATGTGCAAAGAGGTTTGTAAATGCAGCATTTTTTTAGTAAATTATTCGACGTGTGATCAAAATGTCGAATTATCCACCAGATCTATAAAGTACTTTGAATGGTTTTGCACTCTGGATGGATTAATTTACAAATATGTCATTATATTCTTTGTAAGAATGGTATATTTTATTTTATATTTTTAACATAAGAAGGTCTTGATCCTATTTTTTTCTAAATAATAGGCTTTGAAAAATCTGGTGTCATTCCTTTGATATGGTTGATGAGGCATAATAGGAAGGGAGATATTGTTTCAAATACTTCGAAAGTCAATGATTACTTTTGAGCGTTATTCGTATCAACACGTTGTAATGTGTTGAATTTTTGTTCCCATTTATTTGTCACTCAAAAGAAATAATATCCTTGTAAGTACTTTAACACATGGATCATCATGACCAAGGTGCACTAGGTAAGCATGCCAAAGTCTGTATGAGTCTGTGTCCCACGGTACATTGTTTGTGACATCATAGGATTCGACAATTCTTATCGTAGTGGGGGTACATTCCACTAGAATAACTCATAAGTTCCTTTAAAATGCGTTTCTTTGCACATTTGTTTAGATGTAAAGTAAATATATTTTTATTCTATTCTTATATTTGATTTTTGTATGATTACTGTTGGTACGAATATCATTATCAAGTTCAGGTCGCTCTGGGTACATATAAAGCGTATGTGACTTTAACACCGTTTTAGTAATAAAATGGTTAAGCAGTTCTTCACTCTTATGATGATCATCATAGTCACATACGTATTATAGGTTATTAATTGCCTATTTTTTTGAATGGTTATGGTGTTTCCACTATCCATCAATCATTAAAGTTATCGTCGATTCATTTTTACAGTAATAAAATCGAGTATAAAATTCGAACAAATCAAATACATCATAATAAAGTTCAAAATTTAATTAATAAAACAAATAATAATCAATCAAATATCTTGTTCAAAAATCTAATCCATCCAATCAATCATAACCTTTAAGACAAGATCATAGTATAATTAAAAACTAGGCAATATGCCTGTTCAACTATTTCTGAAAAGTAAAGTGAATAAAGTAGATCAGTCAAAATCGAGTGCATCCATTGACTGAGCAAAATCCTTCTTGCTACTAAAATCTGCGACTGTGAAGTTAAAATCAGCGTCATTATCTTTTTTATTCATAAAACGAGATTCTTGTTTTTTAGACTCTCGATATCTTTAACAACTCGCTGTTACTTTAGCGCTTGCATGGCAGTTTTTGTACCAATGCCTAGCAACTCCACACCTGTAACATGACTCATCGCCAACTATTTCTTTTTTGACCGGAGGGTTCTTAGGTGCATTTTTCACTTTGTTTCCCTGACCTCTAATTCTAATAGTATAATTTATTCTCCATATTTTATAAGAGCCTCCACGACCCATACCACGACTCCTACGTCTCTTTCCACGTTGTGCATTATTGCGACGTGGGTAGGTATCAGCACGTCCAACCCCTTTTGCATTGGGGTTCTTTCCACTGTTCATCTTACCGTAGTTAGCCTCAGGAATTTTCTTTATCCCGACGGGCCTGGCATTGTTATTAAAAAGAAACTCATTATGCCTTTCACCCACTTGCAGTAAGTTGATCAACTTATTGAATGGTTGTGATTCTTTTGTTATTATACTCGAGCTTATACTAGTTCGTTAGTATAAGTGCTGAAGTAGAGAAAGTGAAAAGAGTCTTCTGAATCATATCATCTTCTGTGAGATAATTTTCATAGAAATTGAGGCGTGCCTTTAGGCGCAACATGTCCTTATTGAAGTCGTTAACCTTTTTATAGGCAAGTAAGCAGATTTTATTCCACTAAACGGTTAATTCTAGAAACAAAGGGCCTGTTTGGTTGCTCACTAGTTTTTTTTCCCCAAAATTTTAAAAACTCAACTTAAAACCAACTCTACTTTCACACTTCTCAAAATTTATTTCACTATACTTTCTCTCTCTAATTTTTTTTAAAACGCCATAACTTTAAATCGAAAAATCCAAAAATAATAAAAAATATATATTTGAAACCTACTCATCGAGATCTATAAAATAAGATCCATTGTGACTATTTTTTGAAATTTTTTATGCATTTTTTTCATTGGCTGAAAAAAAGTCAAACAAAACCAAATTCACTTTTCAACATAAAAACTCTAACTCAAAACATTCAACCAAACACCAAATTTTTAAAACTTATCTAGAAAAAAAAAAAGAGGCACCAAACACCACCAAAGTGTCATGAATGTTCCCAAAACGTCCCTTAAGGGCATCCCATAATTCTTTAGGTGTCTTCAACTGAAGGTACTTCCAGTGTAGGCTGTGGTCAATATATTTTCTTAGAAACATTAATACATTTGCTTTTACCTTGTCAGACGGTCCGTTGTCTGTGGGGTCTTTGGAGTCAGCAAGTGTGGCCACAAAGGCAGTTTCTACATCAGAAATCCACCGATCATACTCAAGTCCTTCTGAATCTAAAATGTTAAATTTAGGTCGAGTTAGGTCGGCCATCTTAATAAATAATAAAAAAGATATTACACAGTTATAAGTACATCTATGTTAGTTATTTTTCAAGAATATGAATTAAATTTCAAAACCAAGATTTATAATGGTCACATTTTCGATGCTATATGAAAATACTTTATCATAGTAATTATAATGCGCACGAACTTTTATCATAATGGCAACTTTTGAATTTATGACATACTAAATAAAACAATTAAGAATATATGTGATATTCTAATTTTCTTAGCATGTTGATTTACCACAACTATAGCAATTATAAATTGAATTATTCCATCCCAGATATAGCATGCATGATATTGTAAAAAAAAATTTGCGCTAAACAGTGGTCAGTGATGGGGATGAAATTCAAAATCATATTAAATCAAACTGCTCTTTTGCATTAGAAACAAATTCATATATATATATTAAACCATTAACTATATATATATATATATATATAATATTGTATATATGTACTAACATATTACATATATACATAGATTTAATTAAAATAAAAATTGTTTTAAAAATAAAATACACTACACTACATTTTTCATGTAACTCAATTCTAGGCAAGTCAATTGCCTGTAATTTATTTTCTTTCCATACAAATTCTATACTTGCAATCAAACGCACCCTTAAAAGATTAACATCATCAATTTGAAACTAACTTTATTAATTCCAATAAGCAATATGATTACATAAAAGTCAATTAATTAGTAGGCTAATAAGAGGAAGGGCTCGGGACTTAAATATATCTGCCGATGCAAAACAGATTATGAACTTTTTAACAATTCACACATGCCGTAACTATCTTAAATCTCTTTAATTTGATCAACAAATTTTTTTGACTCTTTTATACTAATTAATTCTATAATATTTTATAACATAAGATAAAAATGAGTATCTTGATTATGTATATATATCACAATTTTTCTTGAAAGTTGAGCGACGAGAGAGGAGTGAAGTGGTGATGGCGGTCCACAGCTAGAATTTTCTTAGGGTTAGGGTTATTAGTTCCGAGCGTGCTGATAACGTGTTATAAGAACAACTCTACTCAACTCTTCATTAAATAAACCCTTTAAATAAGGTACAAATACAATAGTAAATAGAGTTAACAAAAAAGCCTAATATGGCTCATAATACATAATTTATACATTAAGGCCTCGTTTGATTCAGGTATTAGGATTAGTGAGATTAATAATACCAGTATTAATAGTACTGGACTATTAATCCTGGTATTAATTTAATACCAATACCCTGTTTGATTCATGTAGTATTAATACTGGGATATCTCATATTGATGTTAATACCATGTTTTGTTATGTAACTTGTATACGGGATTATATTTTGAAATAACAAATAAAAAAATTATATTTTTTAAATAAATTAAAATTAATTTTTTTTAAAAAATAAATTAAAATAATAATAATATAGTAGTAGTAGTGGTAGTGGCATTTTTGAAAATATATTGTTCCTTTTTCTTAGTCCTGGATAAACAATACCACCTCTCCCTTGGTATTAAATTATAGCACAAAGAGTAGTATTAAGCTAATACCGGTATTAGTAATCCCAGCACATTTGTGCGAATCAAACAAGGTATTATAAAAAAAGTGGTATTAATAATTCCGTCCCACTTTTTAATACCAGAATCAAACGAGGCCTAAAGTCTTTAATACATATTATTTTTAGACAATAGTATATTACGTGTAATTTTTTTCAACAAAATATATTTTTTATCAACTTATAAATAATAGTATTAGTGACAAAATGAGGCAATTAGGTATTAGGGCTTATTCTAATAATAATGTAATTATAAAGGACACTTAAAAATAAGCCATGTAAAATAAGGACACTATACAAAAAAGACACTAATACCCCTTCCTTATAATGTTTCACGACACTAACAGCAACTAGAATGTGCTAAATACACCTTCTAGACAGCAACCAGAAGGTGCTAAATACATTTAGCACCTTCTGAACAACAACCAGAAAGTGCTAAATGCACAACCAGAATGTGCTAAATGCACAACCAGAAGGTGCTAAATGCACAACCAGAAGGTGCTAAATGCATTTAGCACCACCTGGACAGCAACCAGAAGGTGCTAAATGCATTTAGCACCTTCTGGTTGGTGTCCAGATGATTGTTCAGAAGGTGCTAAAGTTCAGAAGGTGCTAAATGCATTTAGCACCACCTGGACACCAACCAGAAGGTGCTAAATGTATTTAGCACCTTCTGAACAATAACTAAAAAATGCAAAATGCACAACCAGAAGGTGCTAAATGCATTTAGCACCTTCTGAACAATAACTAAAAAATGCTAAATGCACAACCAGAAGGTGCTAAATGTATTTAGCACTGCGATCAGATTTAGCACTAATGAATTTCATGCAATCTTTCGATAAGTTTTAGATAAAATCTTTTGAATTAATAGATTTAGATTGAAAAACTTTCCATTATTTTTGTCCCGAATTAACTTAGGAATTTGGCCACGCTTATAGGAATCCAAAATTGCCAAGTTGTGAAAACTACCCATTACCAAGTTACCCATCATTCTAAGAGTCATTACAACAAACACCTGAACTGCTTCTTCATTGTACACATATAAATCTCACATTACAGCTTATTTATGCACATGACTATTAAATCAAAAAAGTAATAAAATTATAAAATAATACATATGAATAATTTTCTGCCAAATACATACATACATATATATATATATCTCCATAAAAGAGTGAAATAAACTATCAGTGTAAGCATTGCACAAGGAATTGTAAGATGAATTATTGTTAGGTAATCAAAGACATATTATATATATAATATAAATATAATAATGTAATTGGGAAGAAGAATGACTGACCATGGTGAGCAAATTTCACAGTGAAGATCTTTCGACCTTCGTTCGGGTTTAGAGAGAGAAAGAAAAAGGTAAAAAATTGGTTGACCCACGAAAATGTTGCTGCGTGATGAAAACGGCGTGGGCACATCAACTTTTTAGTTGGGGGTATTTTTGTCCATCAATATTTATCATTTTCCTTAAAATAAATTAATATTATGAAAGTGTCCTTATTGTAAAACCAAATTATGAAATTAGTACTACTTTCCTTTATTAAACATGAATCCGTCCTTAGAATTATAAAATATTACGGATCGAGACCTTATAATCCATTATCTCTAAAATTAATGGGTGAAAATAACAGCACTTTT
The DNA here is from genome assembly GCA_021464415.1 of Lonicera japonica. Lineage (NCBI taxonomy): Eukaryota > Viridiplantae > Streptophyta > Magnoliopsida > Dipsacales > Caprifoliaceae > Lonicera > Lonicera japonica. Next base: position 1,435,741 of record CM038466.1, read on the forward strand.
TTTTTTTTTTATAGATAATGAATCTATCGATAGAACCTGGACTCAATAAAATCAACCTTAATTAAAAAATGAAAATAATCGTAACAGCAAAGCAGGACACGAGAAAGGCGAATCAAATTTAAGCTTGTCCGTTATCATTTTTCTTGTTTATCATGCCAAATAGCACCGTCCCCTGAAAAAATTTATCCTACATCAACTCTCTAAAACCCCAGTTTTCTAGGTGCGAAGGGAGAGAGAGAGACCTTGATCGATGCTGAAGAAATGTCATGTCAGTGCATAAACAAGTGTGTGTTTGTTTGTTATAGCAAAGGAAAAAAGAAAAGCTTGCACAGACTCTGTCAGAGTCGGTGGAGAGTTGGTATAATGGAATCATTTGTTTTTATCCCACAAGATGTGAATGTAAAATTGGAGCTGTTTTATTCACGATAGATCTTGTTCCCTCACTTCACTTCACTTCTCTCTCTCTCTCTCTCTCTATATATATATATATATATATTTGTTTTAGAGGGCAACAGTTAGACAGACAAGTACCGTCACTTGGCTTTATGGCTTTCCACCGGCGCCGCCATCTTAGTTATAATAACAGTTTTCATAACCTAATTCCGGCCATCTCCTTCATATCCGGTGGTCTTCTCCTCCTCTTCGCATTGCTTTCGTTGCTCGCTCCTTCCCCCGTCGACAACAATGACCATCTCCATCCCCACCTTCAAAACCACGCTTCGGTTAGTATCACTTCTTCGTCTCTCTTCAACGCCTTTACTTTTTCATATACACTTTACACTGGCTAAACGTTCAATTATGCTTCTCATACTTCAAGTTTGATTGCTTCTCTTTTCCATTCAGTTCAACAACGGCGTAAATGATGCGGTTGGAGTTCCAATTTTTCACGTTCCGGTTAGGGTTTTATGGAACACATTTTTTTCCCCTTCTTTTATTAGTGTTGCTGGAGGTTTTGATTGGATCTGAGATTCTAAACGTGATTTATTGGTTCCTGAGATCTAGGCCACTGGAGGGATGTCTAATCGTTACATCTGGAGTTCCAAATCGTCCAAATTCTACTACGGATGCAGTAATGCCAGCAACAAATTTGCAAGTAAGTAAAATGTTGAATACTTTTTTTCTTTCTTCTTCTTTGAGAGTTCATATGCTGGATGCTAGATGAATCTGAATTATTGCAAAAACATCTTATAAATATGTGTATCCGATACACTATTTCCACTTAGCTTTGAGAAAGATGTTAAACTAAGTATGACCGGTTACATAACTTTGTATAGAAAATTTGTAGACCTTTAGCAAGGTCTGTGCTACCACTTATTTATCAGTCATAACCATTCCCGAGCAGGCAGGACTCCTATGCTTTTTTTGTTATCCCCCTCAAAAGAGGAGGATCATACTTATTCAAAATGCATAAACATTTATGATTTTGGACTTTTACTTATTCAAAATGAGTAAATTTGACTGAATTGTGATTTGGTGCATTTAGTAGAATATATTTAACTTAAGTATTTCATAAAAGGGGATAAAAGTGTGTCACTAAAAGGCAGATTAAGTGCTAATTTCTTTTATGTAGACGTATTTTTTCTTCTTAAAGATTCAGCACTCCAAATCAAAACTTCTCCTTAAAATTTGTGTTGTTCCCCGAGTTTAAATTTGACCCTCTTGTTTGATTTACAGAAGCCGGGGTGATTTTGCATCCAAATCGATATTTATTGATTGCCACAAGTGGAGGTTTGAACCAACAAAGAACTGGGGTATATCTCTGAACATTTTTCTTTTTATGTTGTCTGCTAAAGAAAATATCTAAAGCATTTGTAAAGTGAAACTGATATTCAGCTTCGTTCTTCCAATCATTTGAGTGCAGTTGTTGGGGGTAGTAATTGTATGAAGGTTTCTCTTATTGTGCATTTGAATACTTCAGTGGAAGATTTTGGGCGGTGCTAGAATTTGTATGTAGTGGCTTGATAATAATAAAAGAGTAACCCTAATGACCTTTAAACTATTGACCTAGTGTCATTTTGGCCCTTAAACTAAAAAATGCTCCACTTTAGCCCTTAAACTGTTAGTGAATGTCACTTTACCCCTTCCGTCCAAATTTTCTATTAAGTTTGACAGAATCGGGGGCATTTTTGTCATTTTAATTCAAAATTTAGTTTAATTAGATATTTTTTAGTTGGTTCATGAAAAAACCAGTCTGGCTTTTTTCAACAAAACTTTTATAATTGACAATATGGATAAAAAAGTTTGATTTTTTCAATCTTAACTCATCATGACTATCTCCACCTCCATCATCACTATCACCACAATATGACAAAATTGCCCTTGATTCCGTCAACTTAACGGAAAATTTGGATGGAAGGACTAAAGTGACACTCGCTAATAGTTTAAGGGCTAAAGTAGAGCGTTTTTTAGTTTAAGGGCCAAAATGACACTAGGTCAATAGTTTAAGGGCCATTAGGGTAGTTTACTCAGAATAAAACATTCTTAAGTTCAGGATCCCTGGAGAATCAATTCCTGCCAATATCAACACCAGGAACGGAGTAGAATCTTCATCTTGTGTGTTAAAATTAATCAAGAGTATCAATAGTTAATATCCGTCCATAGGTGCAAATAACTAATGTGTTAACTTGGAGAAAAAGTATGAGAAGTAAAACCTAGAGTCCTAGACCATGAAGTACTTTGGTGTATGAATGCGTTCTTTTATTCCATAATTACAAAAAAAAAGAAAATTCTCATGTTCATGTTAGTCAAATAAAGATGTCTAATGAGGGAGATAATAGAAAAGAGGAATCATCCTCCTGTAGATTTTGGTAACTCTTTCAAGCTCAAAAGGACATGTTTGACTGCTTATAACATATTGTCATCAGTAAAAGTTTAAATTTGTGACATTTGATTGAAATAGCATAAAGGGATTGTTTAGAAAAGGTGGAAGATACAAGTGAAAATGAAAACAAATGAGCTAGACTTGCCCAAATCGGCGGGTTTGATATTTTGCGTCAAACTGAATCTGACTTATTATGGAAACTAATTCAGAATTAAAGATGTCAATTCTGACCTTTAACATTAGGGTCTAGGTTTGGGTGAGTTGACAGGGAGGATAATCTAGCTCTTGCCTCTTGGGCATAAACGTTCACCAACCCCATATGGTGTCTACCCTGTCTAAGATAGATTGGGACACGCATGCGTATGAAATGGAGATGAAGCCTTCCAGTTTAGAAAGCACTATGGTAGGGTGAACTAAGTAGTCGGATAAACCTCATGTTGTTTGAGATGCCAAGATAATTTGCCATTTCTATGGAGTTTCTCAAGCTTTGGTTGCTCACATCTTTGGCAACTCTTCTGACTTTTCTGAGCAAAAGAAGTTACAATCATCATGGTTTGTAATGATAGTTCATATGCATGGTTTCAAATTTAGTGCTTCAGAATAGGCTGACCGGAGTTTTCCACATTTATCATAACGGTATATTCAGGGATTGATCGATTAGGATGTTGTGTATACTGTTTCAGTTAGACTTAATCACCGTGACAACATATTGTCATGTCTTGACTAATGTATGAGTACGTTGAGCTAGTTGTTGCTGCTAAATTTATTGTACCTCTTTTGGCAGATTACAGATGCCGTTGTTGCTGCTCGCATTTTGAATGCTACTCTTGTTGTTCCAAAGCTGGACCAGAAGTCCTTCTGGAAGGATGCTAGGTTAGCCATAAAATACGCATGCACTAATTTCATTGTTTTTTCTTACCCCAGTTTATCTTTGTTGTTAGATATATAAATCGTCATATATTTTATATAATATTAAAATACCAGGTATTCTTCACATTTAACTTTGTAACATTAATCAACAAACCCATTGCTTGGTCTTGTGCAGTAATTTTTCAGAGATATTTGATGTTGATTGGTTTATATCTCATCTGTCGAAAGATGTTAAAATCATGAAAGGACTTCCGCGTAGGAGAGGGAAGACGTGGACTCCGTACACCATGCGTGTTCCTAGAAAGTGTAATGCTAAATGCTATCAAAATCGTTTAGTACCTGTGCTTCTGAAAAAGCATGTAAGCTATCCGGTTTCTTAAACTTCCCTCTGTATATATATGTATGTTTGCATACACGACACAGATGCATTACACTATTCAATATGGTGTAAGATTCTAGAATGACAGCCTATTTCAGAGTATAGTGAATAGGCTGTCATGAAGAATGTGTCCGAGGTGGATTATTTTCCAAATTTTTGCAGGGTGTTTGGATAGTTGTGGCTGTGAAGTCTGGCAAGTTTTCTGTCAGTTGTTGTACAAGTTGTCAGCTAGCAGTCTAGCACTACTGAGCCTTGCCTTTGTTTGAAAGAAAATTTTCCTTGAGGTGTCCTTTTTAGTCAGCTACTCATGGGAATATTATTGTAGTTGATAACCTTAAATGAGGTTATGTTATTCCATAATTCGTAAAGAAGCTAGGAGTGAGAACATGCTGTTGGAGAGTATGTTCTTTGTTATGTTTTCTTATCTCCCGGTGAAACATGAATAAGTGGGAGATATCATGGTTCCCTGTATAATCTTTGTCCAACAATAAATGGAAAAAAAGAAAAAGGGAATAGAAGAAAGCAAGAAAAATCAGGGATTGGGCCTTAGTGCTTGCAAGCATAAAGGGGCGCATACTGGTATATGTTTGCTCGTGTGGTGTTCATAAGTCGAAAGGCGATCTGTAGATTCTTATCTTGTTGGGTACTGGGATGGCTACATTTCTGTAGAGGTTCTTATAAGGAATTTTGCTCCTATTTATTTGACATAGATGTAAGTGATGTATTTGGGTTGTATACTAGGTATAGTATTCAAAAATTTATAAAGAGAAATGTTGTGTTTGAATCAAATGGGCCTTGAATTGCTTCCTCTTCGCTTCGTTCAATCTTTGTATATTTTAACCCAGGGATAATGTCGTTAATCCCTGGTAGTTGGGCTGTAAGCCTTTATTAACTGGTTTTGTTTAATTGATTTATGCTTGTCTGCATACTGTGCTTGAATGAATGTACTACGATTCCCGGCTGATGCAAGATTGTCTTGATTCTATATTCTTCTGACAGGCTGTTCAGCTCACCAAGTTTGATTACAGACTTGCAAATAAGTTGGAGACAGATTTACAGAAGCTTAGATGTAGGGTAAATTATCATGCTTTAAAGTTCACTAACCCTATAGCTGAAATGGGTGAAAAATTGGTCCACCGGATGAGGATGATGAGCAAGCATTATATTGCCCTGCACCTGAGGTAGTATGCTTTATCCTTGGTCCTACATTTTCCTCTTTTTTGGCTTTGGAATCATTAACATTCTTGTGTTTATCTTTATGCACTCGTATTCATGTAATTTTTTTATGACATTCTGTAGTTTTCTGGCTGAGTCCAATTCATTGCATATCTTTTGAGTTTTCTTTTTTCTTTGTTTTGGAATCATGAACATTCTTTTGTTTATCTGTATGCACTTGTATTCATGTAGTTCTTTATGAATAGAGAAGTACTATGACATTCTGTAGTTTTCTGGTTGAGTCCATTTCATTGTGTATTTTTGAGCTGGGGGAATTTTAGTGGGACTTTTAGTGACATTGTTAATAATAGCCACACTGCACGTGATACCCCGACGAAAATGTAAATTACAGCATGGTTCCTGATTTTGAAGTGTTTGTGACCCAATTGGACTTTTAGTGACATAGTTAATAATTAGCCACACTGCACGTGATACCCCGACTAAAATGTAAATTACAGCATGGTTCGTGATTTTGAAGTGTTTGTGACCCAATTGGAGATGCAAGAAGTGCCTATCAATAAATCTTATGATGGTTGCTGTTATTGCTTCTGATACTCTTTTCTGTCCTTTCCCCTTTCTCTGGGATTTGCAGGGAGCAATATAAAAACCATACGTCTGCCGCACTTCCTGTTTATTTCTTAACTATGAAGCCTGCTGAATTATCTCATACAACTGTATGTTTCTTGTTACAGGTTTGAACCTGATATGCTTGCATTCTCGGGGTGCTATTATGGTGGAGGAGAAAAGGAGAGGAAAGAACTGGGTAAAATACGAAAGAGGTGGAAAACTTTACATGTAAGACTCAAAATGCATATTTCGAAGTTCATTGAAATCCACGACTCCCCGTACGGAAGGAATTTTGATATTGTCATTGTTATTATAATAGGTTAATTTTAAGAAAGAATGTAGTTTGGGGACTCTAGCATTATCAGTTTGGATACATGTTTTATTTGAAGTTTTAAAATAGCTTTAAACTGTTTATTTTTGTTTCTTTTCGTCAAGTAATTGGTTGGAGTAAGTTATTTTCTGTTTTTGGCACGGAAAGGAGGGAGGGGGAGGGTGGATACGGGGGGCCTTTGACGTATTTAGGCATGGGAATATGGGATCCTAATATATATGTTAATTATGAGAAGGAGAAAATTATATATCATATTATTAGAGAGAAGATTACCCACCTATATACATGAGACTCCTACATAGATAAGGAAACTACTACTAATTAAGATTCCTAAATTATCTACCTTCCTAATACAATATTTACAACTTATAACAATATATTTTAATCTACTCGCAATTTTGATCGGACCCATTACAAGGGTCCGATTCATAATGCATATGGGTAAGAGGAGTTTTAAATGATCTGCAGATTAGCGACCCTGAAAAAGGAAGGAGGCAAGGCAGGTGCCCACTTACTCCCGAAGAAGTAGGTCTGATGCTGAGGGCGCTTGGATATGGGAAAGATGTTTATATATATGTGGCTTCTGGTGAAGTCTACGGAGGGGAAGAGACATTGGCTCCCCTGAAGGCACTGTTCCCAAACTTTTACTCAAAGGACACTATAGCTAGCAAGGAAGAGTTAGAGCCATTTTCTGCATTTTCTTCTCGCATGGCTGCCCTAGATTTCATCGTGTGTGATGAAAGTGATGTATTTGTTACCAACAACAACGGTAATATGGCAAAAATATTAGCGGGACGAAGGTATGGTTTCTTTCTTTAGATTTTTATTTTAACCAGCAATACATGAATTGAAGTGCTGACTGTAATTTCTTGATTATTTACAGGAGATATTTTGGGCATAAACCTACCCTTCGCCCTAATGCTAAAAAGCTTTATCGTTTGTTCTTGAACCGGAATAACATGACTTGGGAAGAATTTGCATCTAGAGTGCGTACGTTTCAGAGAGGTTTCATGGGTGAACCCAAAGAGATAAGGCCCGGTCGGGGTTCATTTCACGAGAACCCATCTTCCTGCATTTGTGAAGATTCAGTGGCCAAAGCAAAGATTGAGTCGGGTCCTCGAAAACTTGGGAACGGCAATATCTCAGGGAAAGATACTGCTGGTGAAGAAGCAGTTGATGATCAGAATAATGAGAATGAGCCAGAATGGTCTGATCTGGAAGATGAGGAGGATTTAAGTGAACTTCAAGGCAAAAGTCTGTTAAATGGAACAAGTATGGATTACGACGCTTCAATTTCCGAGGAACCCGAGCTGGAAGAGTTGCTTTCAGATTAAATATTCTTGTCAAAGAGTTGATGCACCTAACCCATTCAGAAGTAATTTCCTTGATACCCATGCATTGTCATGCTGTTGTTTACAGCAATTTGAATGGAAGGTAGAGCTGATGGTGGTAAGCTATTTTCCAAGTTTGAACTGTAGAAGCTTCTTGTTACCCCAAGGTAAGTTTGGTCCTTGGTTGAAGATTCAATTTTTTTGAACAACCCCTTCAGACAATTTTGTACAGAAGTAATAGGGCAGATATTATAAGAAATTAATGGAAAAAAATTGGGGAATATTGGAGTGAGACAGCAGAAGCAACCTCTTTGAGGACCAAGAGTAATGAAATCACGAATTGTTATACACGCGAACATATCAATATTTAGAGAGAGTGGGGTGATGGTTTTTTGGGGTCAATTATTACTTTTTGGACCATTCTGATAGATTCAATTTTGTGATGGATCTGACTGTACCATAAGACGATGTGAAAGTGATGTGGGTGATGTAAATAGTTCTATGTGCGGCATGTGTACATATATATTGAGAAGACATAGTTAATATGATATCATATTTCTATATCATTGGAGGAACTTAAATGCTTATGATAAGCATACTGCCCGGGCATACTCTTGAGTTGTTAACACGAGGCACCGTTGCATGATTAGGAATTGAACCCTTGTTGCTGGGTGTTGCTTGTTGATTAACATGTTCATATCCATACATTCGCCACTCCCCTCTTTAACTGTGACGGAAAGACAATCTGTGCGTGAAAATTGAATATCAAATGTTTGAAGCACAAACTTTTAATGAATTTTTCAAACAAAATTTAGTTTGCGCTTTGGCGTGGATTAAGAGTACACTATTTGTCTTTTGGGCATCTGAGATTAAGACTGGATTATTTTTCATCTTATTCCCCTTTTTAATGGAATGCAAGGGCCGTAGTCATCCTTAAAAAAAGGGTCAATCACCACCAAATTTTCTTTCTTTGCTGCTGCCAGCAGCATAAGATTCAATTGTTTGAGCATACAGTGTTCGTGGCCGCTACACAAGTTATGATTAAAGTAAATTGTTTCTACTTCTAAACTTTTGGTAACGTGGAGCTTTAAATTCATCTTAAGTAAGAATTAATGTTGAATTTCAAGGAATATGCAAAGCAGATGGTTAATTTTGCGAGTATAGATGATGGGAATTGCTGCAGTTAGTGTGGTGGTTAATTCGTGCAAACTTAGATAAAAAGTTGTATGCAAGTTTGCACTTGGTAGGGAATTGATGGGAGGGGAGTGGGGCCTGGCCGCCTGGAGGAGATTCAGATGTATGTGGCGCAAACGTTGTTTTCCTCTTAGGGTGCATTTGATTGCAAGCATGAAACTTGTATGAAAAGAAAATAAGTTACGGGCAATTGAATTGCCTAGAATTGAGTTGCATGAAAAATGTAGTGTAGTGTGTTTGATTGCCTTAGTTTTCTACCCGGAAAATATTTGTTGTATTATGGCATTTTTAATGTAGAAAAAATTATTGGTATTTTTTTTTACATAATTATATAGTCATGACGGATCTTGTTTAATTGATCTTGATTAGTAAATTTCAAATATTAAATTTTTATATTATTTTGAATTTTATATTAGAAAAAATTATTGGTATTTTTTTTACATAATTATATAGTCATGACGGATCTTGTTTAATTGATCTTGATTAGTAGATTTTAAATATTAAATTTTTATATTATTTTGAATTTTATATTTTAAGTTATGGCATTTTTAATGTAGAAAATGGTAAAAATCTTGTCTTGTGAACCGTGCCCAAGCATGGAAAACAAAAACAACCTCCCCCAAAAAAAAAAAATTTCCTCAATTGCCATGAAATGTGTAAGGCAAAAGTGGAATTGAATTGCTTAAAAAAAATGCAATCAAACACCTTAAGTTGTCAAATCAAGTAGAAAATACACATTTTTCATGAAAAATGTTACCAATCAAACACACCCTTAGTGTAGTGTGTGGAGAGCGGAGGAGGTGATGCAGTGGTAAGCCCCTCCCCCGAACTCCCGGGCAACCGGAGTTCGAGTCTCACCGGCTGCAGAATGCAGTTCCTCTTTCCCCTTTCTCTTGGGTGTAGGAAAAATTTGATGTGTTCAAAAAAAAAAAAAAAAAAAAAAAAGAAGTGTAGTGTGTGGAGGGGTGTAGTGTGTGGAGGGGAGAGAGAGAGAGAGTAGTACTCAACAAGATCTATGATAGCCACTAATTGTGGCATTCAGGCAGCCGTAGACCGCACCCTTTCCAATGTTTTGTACTCAAGCCAATTGATTTGTAGAGTAATTAATGCTATATTTACTAGTTTTATTTATCGGTTATTTATGTCGGATGTGTTAGTGGATTGCATATTTTCAAAATATACAATTCATTAATACACTCGGTATGATTATTTGGTAAATAAAATCGGTAAGAATATTATTTTCTTTGTTTGTATGGTCAATCTTAGTATGTATCTTCTTCCTATTCTCTTGTTTTTCAAACAAAATATCTTTCGCTTTGTTTGTATAGTCGATATGTAGCATGTATCTTCTTCCTATTCTCTTGTTTTCCAAACAAAACCCCATTTGCTGTCTTGAACAACATCCTCAATTTGAGATCTATTTGCTATTATTGCCAAGTAAAAGAGTTTAAAAACTTTCATGCGCACGATAAGCAATTTAGGCCTAACCTGTTCATTTGATTTTTTTCTACGGAAAATTGAACAAAAAGTTGATGAATTAGCTTATTTCTTACGTGCAAGATAAGGTGATAGACTAACAGGTTCTCTTAACTTGAATTACAAATATATTTGCTTGTCATTTTAAGAAAACATACGCGTACTTTAGCTTAATAATTAGTCTAAATAATAAACTTAATATCAATTATGAAATCTAAGACAATGATAACGTCTCAAACTAGAAGCTTTTCCTAGGAAAATTTTAATTAACAAGTATTAATAATAAATTTTCTTCGTCTCTTTGGAAAAAAATACTTACCTTTGTTTTATTGAACAGAGAAAAACACTACAAAATACTAGCAATACTTGTTTAAAAAAGATTTATATAATTAGACAGGGAGCATATATGCCCAGTTGTTTAGAAGAAAATCTTTAATGTTAGCGATTCAATAAATAACAAAATTTAAAGCTTTTTAAATAAATAAAATATTACAATCAATACGACTTGAAGAACTCATAATGTATCCGGTTATAATTGCAATATCTTGAAGAAGACTTAAGAGTCACTCCAATCTCTTAATATTTACTTTCATTAAGCTTGAAAAGTTTCGATGTGTTGGATAAACCAGTCTTTATCCAAATGGATATAGAGTAGTAAACTAACAAGATTTGAAAATGATTCGATCGGATTCCTCGTGGAACAGCAAAGGCAGAGGAGATCCATGAATTGGAAATATATCGTTGTTATTGTCGAGTGGATGCATGTGGTGGCAATGTGGCATTAGTCTTAACCACGAGTTCCGTGTCATTACGTGTTGTCGGACACGTAAGCCAACCAATATTGAGGCTTTATCCACAAGCAATGACGACGAGACGAACATAGGTACAACAAACAATGTATCTTTGCCATTATAATCTTAGGTATTGACAAGTGGCACCAATGGGTTGGACAAGGGTGTAATTGGGTTAGTTGTGTATTTTTCCAGAAAGTATACTTTTGAACGGTCCTTGTTTTCCCTGTTTCCGGGGATACCCTGATGGGACCACCACCACTAATATTGCTGCTGCCATTTTTCTTTTCTCACGAACAGGAAAATAAACTTCAATTACATTTTAGAGTAAATGACATCACAAAATTTAAATTATGTCTTAAATTTTAAATTTAATGATGTATCAATTGAGTCTTTAAATTAATTAAATTGAATATCAATAACCTTTCTGTCCAAATCTACTGTTTAATCAAATGGATTAAAAGAGATTTTTGGTCATTTGTACATGTGTGTATATATGTGAACTCAAATTTATATATATATATATATATATAATATATCATTGAAACAAAACTTAATTAATACACTTATATAAATCATTTATGTATATATTTTCTAAGTTAGGATTGTTGTGATTTGGACAAAAAAAAAATGAAAATGGAAGAAGTACGAAGTAAGATGGTGAAAGAGGAATAATTGGCTTGACATCTTAATGAATAATTTATATTGTTGTAGCACTTCAAGAGTAATCTTTAAGTGTTTCATATGTTTTTCCAAATTATTTTACTTGTTTCTCTTTCTCTTTCTAATTTTTTTCCTTTTTTTAATTAATTTGGTTAGTGACCAAAAAGCCCTTCAATCCACTTGATTTAATGGATGATTTAGATGAAATGACTGTTAGTGTTCAATTTAAATAGTTTAAGAGCTCAACTGACACCAAATTGAGTTTAGAGACTTAAATTGAAACTTAGAATATGATTTGAGAGTTTCTGGTGTTATTTACTTTACATTTTATGAGCGAGTGAGATAGTTTAACCGATAAAAAAATTATTTAAATTTAAAAGAAATTTTAAGTTCGAATCTCATTTAAAATAGAGATAATGGGTTATAGGGTCTCGCTCCGTAATGTTTTATTACTCTAAGGATAAACTCTTGTTTAATAAATGAAAGTAGTACTAATTTCATAATTTGGTTTTGCAATAAGAACACTTTTCATAATATTAACTTATTTTAAGAAATATGATAAATGTTGATGGACAAAAATACCATAAATAGTGCCCCTCTCTCTCTCGCTCACTCCCGTCTCTCTCTCTCAACCCTAAACAATTGTATTATACTGATTTTAACTTTATTGGTGCTAAATCTGTTCACCTCCTCTTTCTCCGACCTCTTCACCAACGATCTCACGTCTTCCACTACCACCACCCAACTTTTCGGTCGAATCGCCGAGAGGAGTGTCATTCTCATATTCTTCTTCTTTTTTTTTGCAGGTGCAATCGTAAAACAAATATAACTTTTGATCAAATCATTGGATTGAGCTGATTTTTGAATATGTTTTTATGAAGACAAGGTTACTATAATTACGTGAAAAATCAAGATGATCAGAGGTCGTTTTGATATTGAAATCGACCAATTTTGACAGCCAAGTGAGATTTGAAAAAAAATAATTCTAATCGCAACTCTTTTTCTTTTATGAATTATAAATCAAAGATATGACACCATTCTAGTGTTGGATAATTAGTGTTAAAATTGTTTTATTACTATGTGGTTAGTTACTTTGGACAAAAATAGTGTTAAATATGTTTTAGCACCTTAATGTGTAAAATTAAATGGGGTGCTAAAACTGTTTAGTATCTTTAGTTTAGTTATATGTATTTACCTGTGATGCTAAAACTTTTTTAGCACCATTTTACTGTTGGATAATTGGTGTTAAAACTGTTTTTAGTACCACGTGATTAATTACTTTTGACAAAAATTGTGTTAAATCTGTTTTAGTACCTTATAAATAGTTAGTATGTTATAGAGAATTAGTGCTGATGATCGACTGTCGTAGATTTTGAATTATTTTAATTGGGATTGGTGCTAACTTTTTTTGAAAACGTGTAATGTTATATTTATAGTTATTGTGTTATTAGTTAAATAAAGAAGGAGTATAATGTCTTTTTTCTGTGGTGTCTTAATTTACAATGGTAATTTATAATGATCTTTTGTAATTATTTATTATTGTAATGGACACTTATACTCAATTGCTTCATTAAAATATAATTTTTATTATAATAATAATAATAAACCTTAATTGCATTTCAGATTTTTGAGGGTTTTTTTTTTTTTTATATTTATTTCTTGGTTTAAATTTCAATCAATTTTGGGCTGAAACTTGAAGAAGCGTGGGAAAGGAGAAGAGGGAATAGTCCTACTACAACTACATATAGTACATTACGGTGTTGGAACTTGGGGCCTACTGGTACTTAGCTCACGTGTATGGGTAACGAATCCCCGGGATTCGCAGGCGTATTATTATTATTATTATTATTATTAAACCAAAACTCACTCACTCCAAATCCGATCATCATCAATCAACTCTATCTCTCTCTTCTCCTTCCCAAGTCCTCTAAATATTTATAGTATAATAATAAATAAAATAAAATAAAAAACCTCACTTCCAATCAATCAAACCGTCAATAAACTAGGGTTTTCTTCTCCTTTACTTCGTCAATTAATGCCATTTTGGTAAATCACAATGGCAGCGACTTCCAGAGGCTTATCCATGCCTTTTGGCCTCAGACCTAGCAGAAGAGTCGATGCGTCTCCTTTGTATAGCCATGGACTCCACTTCTGGAAGCATCGGAGTAGGAGGAGGAGGTCTGATTGCAGCTGCTCCACCTCCGACTCTTACCGGAAGAGTGTGGAGAAGAACAAGGCTGAGGATTGGAGGTTTGATCCTAAGAGGACTTGTACCAGAGTTCGAATTCAGGCTACCCCTGCAGCATTGCCATTTTTATCTTCCGAGTATGTGTCTTCCGTCTTTTATGTTTCTCCTCTTTTCTTTTCTTTCCTTTTCTTATGCTTTTATTATATTATATTTCTCAACAACTCATTATTCTATTCTTCTACTTATATATCAATGGTCGTGTACACTCGTTATTGCTTTTCCTGTTTCAGAAGAATTGTGTTTTAGAGCATCTCCATGATTTTTAAATCATATATGTCTAACTCACTTATACAAAAAAAAATTGAATACTAAAAAAATATGTTTTAGTGATACTTTTGTAAAATTTTGTGTAAATTTTAAAATAACCGATAAAATTCCAACGCTCATTAACTATTTAGTAATTTATTATTTTTTTTTAATTTTTTTTTTATAAATAATTTTATAGTCAGGTATTGATAAGTATATTTCAAATATAAAGTTTTTAATTAAGATCCATATTTTATATTTGAAGTTATTATATTAAATTTTATTTAAAAAATGAAAAGAGAGAAAAAAATGATGTGACATTATAAAATGGGAGTGTATTTTACACAAATAAAAATATAAAAAACCGTTGGAAATGCTCTTACTTAAACAAAATGCACAAATTGGATACACTTGCCTGCAGTCTCAGAAGAAAGGTGACCACCGCCTTTATTTATTTATTTATTTTTAATTTAAAGTTTTTAGGCAAGCAACAAAATTTAAGCCGGAAAGTGTTAAATGACTATACGGTACATGTAGAATAAGATGAACCTCTTCTTGTCTGTCCACGACAGTTTGTTCTAAGTGTTTGCTGGTTTTTAATTTTTTTTTTCTACTGAGGTTAATTTTCACTAAATATAAAGCAAACCAGGGACTACACATCTTATTGGTATCATAGACAGAGACATTTTTAAGGAACGCATAGATTTGTTGATTTTTCCGAACTGAGCTAGCTGTAATAGTTCATTTTGGAATGCTTAGAGCTTATTTGGCTGTTTCTCAATACGAAATTTCCACTTGTTATGAGAACTCTAGTTCTTTATTTTTTTTAGGATCAAGAAATCGCACTTAATAATTGAGTCAGTTCTACAGCTGTTTCTGTGTTCACATTGAAACAATATATTGTTTTTAAATAGCTACTATAACCATGGATTTTGAACCATGGACAAGCTATGCATGGAAAGAGCATTGGATATTCTTCTTACGATTTCTTAAGGATATTTTATCAGTTTAACATACCAAAAAAAGATACATGGTACCAAACAAAGAGTGGCAAAAAGGACATGGCACCTTTGATTAATAAAAATAGAAAAATCAGTTGCGTAAATTTCTTCAAATGTTTGATTTGGGAGCAGGACCACTGCCAGATCCTCATCGATGCATCGACATGGTGGTGCATCAAATTTCTAAAGGCAAGGGTTTTTATTTGTTATTTAGCTACGTATAATCGAATATAATGTTTTGATTCTATATGAAGAATAAAAATATCTCGTAGCTGTATTCCTTCAACTGGCTTCAAAAGATCTATTTTTCAGGTCGTCTTTTAGTCTTTTTAGGAAATTTTTTGATTGTTTCAGTTGTTTCTGAAAAATATCTTTCTGCCATATTAATGGAAATTTGATCATGTAGAACTACTTTGTAGTCTCAAAATGAATATTTTGTATCAGTAAATGATTATTTATAAAATTTTATCTTTCGCCTTTCTTGACACAATTCCTTGACCTTCAGTTGGTCAATTTTCATAAGAAAAAACTTATTTTGCACAAATTTGAAGCTTGTAACTCATGGGGTGATAGCAAAGAGAAAACTCTCTTTTGCTTTAAGTTCTTAATTAACCAGGCTTGCAATGACTGCAGATATAGGTCTGTTACAAAACAAGAAAAGTTCTTCCCACGCTGTACCCCAAGAAATTCTGGTTTGCAGTCTCGGGACACGCCACCCAAAAGAGGTAATTGCCGTAATGGCTTCTGGTTGTCTTATTCTGTCCTTGAAATCATATAGCTTATGTATACACATTTATGTATGATTTGCTCACTGCTTCCTTCATTGTAGACACTGGTATTGCAAATGAGAAGGATTGGGGCATCAATATGTTACATGAAAATGTCAATGAGTCTGGAATTAATGAAGATGGCAGCACTTGGTATCGAGAAAGTGCAGAGGACCTTGGAGAAAATGGATACAGATGTAGATGGACAAGGATGGGTGGCCAAAGCCATGATGGCTCTTCGGAATGGAAAGAAACGGTATAAGCATGGATTTTAATTTGAGTTTTGTACATAAGTTGCAACTCATGACATTCTTTAGTTATTGACAATGTACAATATTGAGCAATGCCACTTAAGCAACTCAAACCCTCCCAAACAATGATAAAGAATTAATCAAGTGCCCCTCTGGAACTGCAGAATTTATCTTCAAGATTAAAGTTTGTTATGCTTCAGCTAGGGCCACAAGTTCAACTTCAAGCTGGTTATAAGTAGTTAAAGATGATCACTCTTGATGTTGTACCCCCTCTTAATTGAATGCTACCCCTATGTGTCCAGGTCTCTCTTTTCTGAACAAAGTGCTCCCTGGACTTTTGTAAACAGGTTGTGCATCCCAAGGCAGTAAGATTTTCTAGTTGACCTTTTACGAAGCCGTATCCCCCATCTTGTTATTCCCTTGCATATAAGATTTGAAAATCCATGATGATAAAAGTAAACGTTAATTTATAAGAACCCATTCTTTAGTAGTTTAAATTTTTAAAGATGAAGCAAGCATACCTTTAACCAGAGTGTATTCATTTTGTATGAGAATTTCCAGTTGGCAATAGGTTGAATTTCAGTGCTACAATACATATCAAAACAACCATTCTGCCTCTTGCTACATAGGCCTCCTTTTTCTGATAGCGAGATAACAGTTGAGAAGGATATTTTCCATTACTTTTCGATTGCAACACGATTATGCTGTAGCAAATTATAGGAAAAACTAGTACATGACAATGTTGATTACACAAGAACATGCTTTTGAAAGTGGATGAATTCAGGGTATTTTTGCATGCTTTTTCCCTTCATGTCAATTTGACCGTAATGCCTCCATTTGCTTCTCCAAGTTTTTGAAGGTCATTGGGATTGTGTATGCTTGTTTAGTCACAGACTCACAGCTGAATTTGACAGATGATGAACATAAAGCTTTAGTTTACAAAACCTGAGCTTCAACTAATAATTGATTACATTGTTATTGACTGGCTGTTATTGCATTTTGGATCTTTTTTAGCTTGATTATCATCTACACATGTACCAAATTGTAATGAACACCATGAAGATGAATTCTTGTCATAGAACGACAGAGGAACAATGGAGCAAAAAGAACATCAAGTATTTACAGACAGTAGTTTGTTTATCTTGGCAAATAGTTTGCATGATTCAGCAAAGTTCAGTGAATAGTTCAACTCATGAGACATTCTTTTGTTTATAACAGTTAAAACCTAGAATCAGAGAAGGATAGTGTTGAGAGAGAGAGAGAGAGAAGTGTGAATTCACCATCACTCTCCTCATATCATTTATATTATATGGGGGGTGCCCTAAGAGTTTTTCCCATTGTAAATACAATTAACCAAAAATAAATAAAAGAACTCTAACACTCCCCCTCAAGCTGGAGCATAAACATCACACATGCCTAGCTTGAAACACAGGGTATGAAACTGTCTACGACCCAAGGACTTTGTAAAGATGTCACCTAGCTGATCTTTGGACTTCACACTCGGAGTAACAATTTGCTTTTGCATAATCATGTCTCGAATGAAGTGGTAATCTACCTCAATGTGCTTAGTACGCTCGTGAAACACGGGATTACTAGCAATAAACATAGCAGCCTTATTATCACAATACATTTCCATAGGAGTTGCTGCCTTAGCATGCATCTCATGAAGCAAGGATTGAACCCATATCATCTCTGGTGCCATATGTGACATAGCTCTATATTCGGCCTTAACACTAGATCTAGCAGCTATATGTTATTTCTTACTACACCATCTCACGAGATTCCCCCCCACAAACGTACAATAACCCCAAGTAGATGTCTATCAGTATGATTTCCAGCCTAGTCTGCATTTGAAAGATCAGTCACACTCAAAGACTTTGAAGATTTATAAAGTAAACCTTTATCGAGAGCTCTTTTTAGATAATGGAGAATACGATAGTCTGCTTCCCAATGGGATTGTAGTGGGGCATGCATAAACTGACTGACAACACATACATCATATGTAATGTCTAGTTGGGTTAAGAATGAATAGATCAACTTTTCGACTAGTTTCCTATAATGCCCAACATTGGAGAAAGGCTCCCCCTGCTCTGCATTCAATTTCACACTAGAATCCATAGGATTATCAACTGGCTTACATCCAAGCATGCTAGTCTCAAACGAAAGATCTAACCATACTTCCTTTGAGAAAGACTAATACCTTCCTTGGACCTAGCAACTTCAATGCCCCAAAAATAACGAAGCAACCCCAAATCTTTGGTATGGAATTGTTGTCTCAAATGTGTATTTAGCTTAGAAATTCCATGAGAGTCATTTCTTGTGATAATAATATCACCAGCATAAAATATAAGAACAATAGTACCTGTTTTTGAATGATGAACAAATACTGAATGATCTGAAGTTAACCTGTTAAGACCAGCCATTAAACTTTTTTTTTTTTTAATTAAGGGAGGTCTAAGTCTCCCCTAATCCTACAAATAAAGAAAAACTCTCCCCTCCCCTCCCACCCCATGAGTCGAACCCTTGACCTCAAGGTAAGGGTGGAGGTTGCCTACCACTGGGCCAACCCCGCTCCTCGCCAGCCATTAAACTTATTAAACCAAGCTCGAGGTGATTGTTTTAAACCATACAATGCTTTCTTCAATTTACAAACCATATTCTCCTTGCCAAATACTATATAACCAGGGGGTTGTTCCATATCCACCTTCTCGAGATCACCATACAAGAAAGCATTTTTAATATCTAGCTGGTAGAGTGGCCAATCATATGACACAGCAACTGACAAAAGAACTCTAACAGAGTTAAGACGTGCAACAGGAGAAAAAAGTCTTTGCGTAATCCACCCCATAAGTTTGAGTATACCCTTTAGCTACCAAGCGAGCTTTTACCCATTTGATAGATCCATTTGGAAGATATTCCATTATATATACCCACCTACAACCAACTACTTGTTTTCTAGAGGGTAAAGGGGTTAGTTCCCACGTCTGATTATTGAAAAGGGCTATCATCTCCTCACCCATAGCGAACTTCCAACCGGAAGAATTGAGAGCCTGTTGATACGAACGAGGAATAGTAATAGCAGACAAGGATATGATAAATGTCAATAAATATAGGGACAATTGATGATAAACAAAAGAGGACACAAGATGTTGGGTACAAGAGCGAGTACCTTTACATTTGGCAATTGGTAAATTATCAAGATCAGGCATCGGAGGAGTAGGGGCAGGGATATGAGGATTAGGAACCTCTGGAGCTGCAGTTGACAACGGGCAAACCATGGGTAAACTTGTCTTCTTTTGGATTTCTGATAAACCCTGATCCTGATAGGTGATGAATCAATCGAAGAAGTAAGAGAGACTGGTAGTGGAATAGGAGGGGAATGATATCCATCCCCCTGATGACAAAAACACAAGATTGGAATCAGTGCTGTGAACTGCGTATGAAAAAAAGAAAGGTGTAGATTGAAAAAAGGTAATGTTGGCACTCACAAAATAACGACGAGCCGCAAGATAATAAGAACGATAACCTTTTTGAGTACGAGAGTAACCTAGAAAGATAACACATTACAAACCTAAGCAACAACTTATTCCGACCAACATTAGGAGCATGGACAAATGCAACACAACCAAATACACGAGGAGACACACTGAAAGAAGACACACCAGGATATAAGAGAGAGAAAGGAGATTGATTTCCCAGAACAAAGGATGGCATATGATTTATAAGATGACAAGCAGTTAAAACATCGGCCCAATATGGCTTTGGGACATTCATTGCAAACATCAAGGTCCAAGCAACATTTAACAAGTGTCTATGCTTTCTCTCAGCAACTCCATTTTATTGATAGGTATGTGAGCACGTTGTTTGATGAATAATACCATGTTTATCATAAAAATATTGCATATAAATTTGGGTGTATTCTAATCCATTGTCAGAGCGAAACACTTTAATAGGCTTTCCAAATTGCGTTTTTATTTCATTATTAAAAGTTTGGAAAATTGATGGAAGCTTAGAACTTCTTTCATTAAAAATAACCATGTAATTCGAGAGAAATTATCCAAAAAAATAACAAAATACTGATATTGAGATAAACTTTTAGTTCGTGCAGGGCCCTAAATATTTGAATGAACAAAAGTAAAAGGACTCGATTGATGACTACTACTGCTATTAGGAAAAGAACTACGACGGTGCTTGCCTAACTAACAAGCCTCACGCTCTAACTTAAACATCGAATTCAACTTAGGTATGACACGACACAACTTATCTAACGATGGATGACCCAAACACTAATGCCAATCTCCATCCATGGGGGAAGGAGGATCATCAATTAGGCGTGCTTCCATTCGCTTTGCCACAACACAAACATAAACAACATGTGACCACATAAGATAATTACTTCCATTTAACTTTGTGGAAGTAATTTGTTTCCCAACATCATCGTTTGAGTACACATGTTTTTTCATGATTGTAGTCTTACTTATACCATCATCCGTTGCCATAGTAAACCACATGAAAGTAGGGGGAATAAAGCTATTTTGAAACAGTGTAGCAAAACAGTTTTGTAATTACTGTAGCAAAAACTGTTCATCAACACAACCCCAAAGGGTTGCCTTAGTGGTAAGGGCGTACTTGTGATTGTGTAGTTAGGTGCACGATCTCAGGTTTAATTCCCCGTTGTGTCAAGATTTTTGGGGCCATTGGGGCGTCTCCACGTTGATAAATGCCAGGGCCTTGTGGGATTAGTTGGGGGACCCATGGATAAAGAAACAAAACAAACTGTTCATCAACACTGTTCACGATTCACTGTTTGTGTCGCACTGTTCATGAGTGAAACACTGTTCATACCTGAAAAACACAAACAAACCCACTATCCCATCATGACCATAAACAACCAAACGAAAAAATGGAAAAGAATAAAGAAAAAACCCTAAACGACTTTCAAACCCTAATAAAGATAAGATATTTGTATAACAAAGGGATGGTGTATATAAGAAAAGAAAAGAAAACTAGAAAGAAGGTGAGCGAACCTACTCCGATACCAATTATTGTAGGCACATGGGCTCGGCCCACCGATCTGCACATAGAGTATCGATATTGTCCCTAACTTAAACACCTTTAGGTCACAAGTGTGGGGTTTTATCTTAAATAGCCCCGTTACCATGTAGTGACACTCCCCTACTTACATACCCATATTGAGTTTTACAATTTTTCCATGTGGGATCAATGGTTTGAGCTAACCAGTCTTAACAATCTCCACCTTGGATCAAACCAGTCCACCTTTGGCTCCACCTTGGACTAACATCCGTCCAACTGTCCATGTAGATCACCACTCAACACCGTCTGCAAGATTGTCCACCTTGGTTAATGCACTTCTCGAAGTACACTTGTTTCACCTTAGTTGAAGAACCTGCACAACCACCTTGACAGTACCCTGGTGTATGTAAGCTATAGTGACTTCACCCTTGGCTTTCTCCGAGTCTAACTCCACCTTAGGTTGCTCCACCGAGTTCAGCTACTAGGATGTTTTTTTTGTAGGGACTCATCACCTTAGGCTCTATCGAGTTGTTCTTGTCTCCACCGAGTCTAGCTACCGGTACTGCTCCACAAGTGTGTGGATTCACCATCAAACTCTAATACCAAGTTAAAACTTAGAATCAAAGAAGAATAGTGTTGAGAGAGAGAGAGAGAGAGAAGCGTGAATTCACCACGACTCTCCTCTTATCATTTTTATATATATATATATAATATGGGGGGTGCCCTACGAGTTTTTCCCATTGTAAATACAATTAACCAAAAATAAATAAAAGAACTCTAACAATAACTAATAGTTGTTTTTATGAAATTGTGATCTGCCTTGTTGTAAATGGTAATTTAAGTTTTAAGTTTTCTTTCTCTTTTTATATATCTAAATCAGCAGCACAATTCAGAGTTCTTCATTCCTTAATCCAGGCAAATGGATATCTATTATTGAATAATGTATACAGGTTCAATGTTCGAACATATATTGTGAATGATTATGATTGTTACAAACATAGCATGAAATGATGAAACCCCTGAACCCACCCACTCAGCCCCAAGAAAAAAGGAACAAAAAATAATTTCCTCTATGTTTGTTTCACAAAATATGTTTATGTCTCTATGTGTTCTTCAACCTTACGCATTGAAGGAAGTGGAGGGCTGGAGATGCATTACCCTGCAACATTACTTATGCTTTGAAGATTGTATATCTTAATCATTGCCTGTTCTTTGTATTGATATTCTAAATATCTAGAATATCTTGCTTTAGTGAAAACTGCCGACTGTGAAACCTGGTGGAAGTAGCATTGGAGCAACGTGCTGTTAATTTCTAATAAAACCAAATTATTCTGTTAGCAGCTGTTGTTATATTTGAATAATAGTTCTTCCTTAACATTGTTTTCATAACCTTATTAAGTATCATCCCAGGTAGATGCATTTAATTGGATTTGTTCATCTCCTTGACAGTGGTGGGAGAAAAGTGATTGGACCGGATATAAAGAGCTAGGTATATTACTTACCAGTTTCTTTTAGTTATGCTGGTTAAAAAATCTGTCACTACTTTTGTGCTATATGCATGTGCGTGCACGCAGTCGCTCACAAATACATTCTTTTTTTTATGTGTAGCTATATAAGTTGGTGATTATCATGTGCTATATGCATGTAGTGTTGGCGGGCCCATGCCCAGTTGTAGTTGTATCTTTTAGCTGTAACCATGCAATACAGACTCTGGTACTAAACTTGTTAATAAAATTGTGTTACAAAAACAATGAAGGGAACTTATTATGGAAAAACAAAAAATGTACCAAGCATAGTTGATTTTATATTCTTTTGTGAGCAATCATCTTTTTTTTTTTTTTTATCAAGAGAGACAAATTGCTTAATATGTTTTGGAATTTGGACTTCAAATATATTTCACTTGCAAAAAATATGAAACAAAAGAGGGCATGCAGCATCCTGTAGGTCAAGAGTTCGAATTCTCTTGGGGCCAACTCGCATAATGCAACCCTGGGACTTAGGTACTATAAGAGGGCATGGGTACTCCTTGTTATTAAAGAAATGGTACATGCAACTTAAATGCCAAACCTTATATTATTGAAACGCAGTCAAATTATTCTCATCTTACTAATTATTTGTATACAAGTGGTGCAATGAAAGGAGTGTTTCTCCACAGTATAAGATTGTGGAAGCGGAAGTTCATTTGTAAATTACATGCATTACTATATATGGGAGAACCCATCAATTCTTCAAAGTAAATTAAATCTACATTGATCAAGGAATAACCAACCCATGGTTTCCTCCTCCATATTCTTCGGCAAGAATAGTTGTTCTCTTTTTGTACTTGCTCGGAGGTTGTGCCTTCCTAGGCATCTTCCGGTGGGTTCACTCAGGATTTCTTTCACTCTTCTTCCTGTTTTACGAGTCTGGTTTTCCTTATGAGGTTCTGTCATCCTTGCTTTTTCCGCTATGCATCTGGTGTTTCCGGTGAACCTCTAGTTGCTGACGAGCTGAAGGAGGTGGCGGTTGTTGGTGAGGCCTCCTCTGATGAGTCGCTGAAGGTAGATGATAAGGATGTTGTTATCGGGGAAGATGAAGTTTATGATGATGTAATTAAGTGTATGGAACAATTGGCCTCATATGAGGAGAAAAGAGCACAAAATTGTGCCATTGTCAAATTCCTCGAAAACATGAGGATCGAGGTGGCAGTCTCTGATGATCTTCCACCTGGAAAAACACAGGTATGTTTGCATTCTGTGGCCGAGTATGGAGACCTATCTAACCCCGATCTTGTTGATGAATCTGGGGAGGCTTATGAGAAGGGGAGATAGAGGGAGATGTAAACCACCGGATTCAAGCAGGATGGTTGAAATGGAGGAACGCCTCGGGTGTGTTATGTGATAAAAAGGTACCACTCAAGTTAAAAGGAAAATTCTATCGTACTGCGGTTAGACCAACGATGTTGTATGGGACTGAGTGTTGGGCGGTCAAAAGCCAACACGAGAATAAACTAAATGTAGCTGAGATGAGAATGTTGAGATGGATGAGTGGCAAGAATAGGAAAGATAAGATCAGGAATGTTACCATCAGAGAGGGAGTTGGGGTGGCACCTATTACAGAAAAGATGGTTGAATCTCGACTTAGATGGTTTGGGCATGTATGGAGGAGACCTGTAGATGCCGTGGTTAGGAGAGTTGATCATATGGATGGAAGCCTAGTTATTAGAGGCAGAGGAAGACCTAGAAAAACTATAGGTGAAACTATTAAGAAGGATTTAGAGGCAAATGGTTTCACTAATGATATGATTCATGACAGACCACTATGGCATCGTTTGATCCATGTAGCCGACCCCACCTAGTGGGATAAAGGCTTGTTTGTTGTTGTTGTTGTTGTTGTAAGGTTTTAAAAACTGGGGAACAACAAACTGGCAAACACAAAGCGAGGGATACTTGGGGAAATGGGTAAGCGGAGGTTCATGGAAATATTAGGATATAGCAGCAGACAAGGTTTAAGTAGTTGTCATTTTTTTGCTTCATTTTAGTTTACGTTTTGATTGCTTCATTAGGATGTGGCAGACATGCTTCTATTTAAAATTCACCTAATAGTATTCATTTTGGTCGAAATTGTCAACTGCTCAAACAGACTTATTAAAATATCAGATACGTAATTGCCTCTGTATTTGATAATCTATTTGTTGCAAAAAAAAAAAAAAAAAGAGTCTACATTGATATTCAAAATGAAATGCAAGAAAGTTAGAGCTTTAGAAAATGTAGATGTCTTGTGCGGTCTGTGCTTGCATCCACCCTAGAGGTTGCATACTAGAAAAGGCATGCAGTAAATTACCGTGAAATGGATATGTGATGTATGATTCGATGGAATACAACACAACACTTCAAGATTGCACTTGTTCTGCTGCACCAAGAGTTCTCCATTTAGTTTGCTTCAGTGTTCTTGACCTTCCTCCAAATACTTGTTTTTATGGTAACTTAATAGGTGTGGAGAAATCTGGAAGAAATTCTCAAGGGGATTCATGGTGGGAAACATGGCGAGAAGTTCTTCATCAAGATGAATGGAGGTTTGACTTTATAGAACTCACTTCATAACGAGTCTAAATTACTTAATATCTAATAATGCAGAGCAAGTTCTGTGTGAGATTAAAAAATTTCAAGGTCACTGAGCATATGATTAGTAAGATATTTCATCATTGTGACTTGATATTGCTGTATGTTGGAACTGTAGTAATATAGCTAAAATAGAGAGGAGTGCACAGAAACAAGCAAAATCAGGCACAGAAAATGCTGGCTGGTATGAAAATTGGTATGGAAAATTTTCAGTTTCACTGCACCGACTGCCAGATATCCTACACTGAGTAACCCAGTCAATATTGATGATACAATTTATGATGTAGGTGGGAAAAGTATGATGCGAAAGGCTGGACTGAGAAAGGAGCACATAAGTATGGTAGATTGAATGAACAGTCATGGTGGGAGAAGTGGGGTGAGCATTATGATGGAAGAGGTTCTGTTAAAAAATGGTATGCTCTATTAATACTTTCAACCACTTCATTGTGCTTTGTGCGAAGTGGTATATATATACAATAGGTTGTAACCCATTCCAAAGGCACTTATCAACCATTTCAAAAAGCATCTTAAATCTCAGCCACAGAATTCTTTATCCCTTATACATTTTTAAGATTTAAAAACCATTGCCCCCTATTATATAGATATAGAAATCATGTTGAGTTAGAAATTGTACACGTCATAGAGATTAATAATGTGAAATGCTATTGCCTAACAATTTATGCATTATGTTGTACATTCTGCTTTGGCGAAAGTGCATTCATTTGACATAAGCCATTTATGCATTAGCAACATCACTACCCTTAGAATTTTATCTGTTACCATTTGTAACTAATACATGCCTAACGGCCATAGATTATGAAAAATGTATCTTTTGACAGAAGTGAAAAAAGTTTCAGATATGGAGTTGGTGTTAATTTGGAACTGAAAAGGGCTCTGGACATCTAGAAGAAAAAATATACCCACTGATCTTTCTGTGGACTCTAAATATGGACTGGCAATAATTGTATTCCTGTTCATTGGTAGCTGTGGTATATGAAGTACTAATTAAGAGGTTAAATATTTCAATAAATGCACTATAAAAAGGATGATAAATTGGTATTTTTAACTAACTTGTTACGCTGTTTTTCACCTATTTTTGCAGTTTAACAAGTGAAATAGAATGGGATTTTTTTTAAAAAAAAAATTCATGTAGATTATTTGTGTTGTCTTCTTTTTCTCAGGACAGACAAATGGGCTGAGACTGAACAGGGAACTAAATGGGGAGATAAGTGGGAGGAGAAATTCTTTGCTGGCATTGGGTCTCGTCAAGGGGAAACATGGCGTGATTCACCCAGTACTGCACGTACGTCTCATATTTTCTTCTCATTGAATGATAATTTTCAATTGCATGGGTTTTAGGAGCGTAAGTTTTCAATATGTTGCAAGCAATCACGTCCCACTAAAATACTTTATATAATGTAATATGGCAATGTAATTTTCATTAGTTGCTATTTGTATTTGTGTATACAATTATAGGTTTGAAAACTGCCTTTCTAATTGATTTATTATCTAGTTTGTATTTATCAGAGATTCATCTATGTTGATACTATAAATCCCACATCAGGAAATTGAAGCCTCTCTAAGCAATTTATAAGAATAAGGGGCTACTCCTGGGTTGGATGCTCTGAACTATAATATGGTATCACAGGGAATGCTATTCATCGTGTCAGGGTCCAACAACCACACAGGCTCCACGTCAACCAATATAAATGTCCACGTGTTGGGCTCAAAATAACGCCACATGTGTGGGGTGTGTGTTGAGACTACAAATCCCACATCGGGAAATTGAAGCCTCTGTAAGCAATGTATAAGAATAAGGGGCTACTCCACCTATTGCCAATTGGTTTTGGGTTGGATGCTCTGAACTCTAATAATCTCAAATAATTTATAGGTTAACGTACATTCTTATGTGTGTTTGGGCTCACATCGACATAGTGATGCATAGACATCCCTTAAAGTGTAATGGGTACATGCATGAACTTTTAAATAGAAAATTGGGAAAAACAAAAACTAAACCTACAACTGAGATTTCGCTCTTTCGGTTGGCTCTACTACCAAAATATATCTTATCAGTTGACCCTGGAAAGTTTCTTAGACAAATGAGAAGTAAATTGATGTTTGACCTTTAATTCTAATTCACATACCTACAAGTATACTCAATTCATGCTTCGAAAAGGGGAAAAAAAGAAAAAGGAGAAGGAAATTCAGCCTGCAAGATTGTTCAGTGATTTTTCTCACAGTTGGTTTGATGCCACAAGAGAGCTTACAGGTTTAAGTCTGGAAAACTACTTAAACCAAAGAGAAGTAAATTGATGTTTGACATTTAAATTATGATCCTTGCACGAGTGGAGCCTGAATCCTCCCATTGTGTATCCTGGTGTCAGGTGTGTGTTGATTGCAGGCTCTAAGTGTATCCTTTCAGGCGATCAGTTTTTGGATTCTGACTGTTGTAATCTGTTTAATGTTAATTGGCTTTGTCAATGGCCAGACAAGTTAGTATATTTAGTGAGATAGTAACCCTATTATCAAGCTGGTAACATAATCCTCTTTTCTGTTCAAGCATCGGTTAGCTGTAGATTAAGTTGAAAGGTCAGTTCCCTTTTGATTTGGAAAGATATATTTGTAGTCACTCATTAATGTCCATTTGAATATAACTTTTAGTATGAATGATGTTGAGAATATCCTTTCATTTCCCAGGTTAGGTCAGTTTATTGGGCCAGTAAGTACGGAATCTCCCTTTAGGTTATGATTGCTGATCATCCATTAGTTGCTTGTCTCTAATGGATGATCACTATCTTGTTTGGCATCAGCACAGTTTTATCTGCATGCTGTCGTAAAAAATTAAAAGTTTTCACTTCAAATTTATCTGTTCTTCCTTATTTTCCTTTCTTTATATATTATATACTATACATTTGCTGGGTTAAAGGGGGATTGACTAGATTACAAAGCACAAGTATGACCGAAATTGAATTGGCCAGTATATTCACTTGCTTATGTACTTTTTGAACTTTTTCATTATAATAAATTCCATTTATTATATAGATTGGTCTAGGACGTGGGGAGAAGAGCACTTCGGAAATGGGTATGCAGCCGTAA
Organism: Lonicera japonica; assembly: GCA_021464415.1. Classification (NCBI taxonomy): domain Eukaryota; kingdom Viridiplantae; phylum Streptophyta; class Magnoliopsida; order Dipsacales; family Caprifoliaceae; genus Lonicera; species Lonicera japonica. Next base: position 1,464,122 of record CM038466.1, read on the forward strand.
TACTAGTTCTCTTGATTGATCTTCTTTCTTTCAAGTCTTTCACTACAATCCCAATTATTTATTCTGGTAAATGACATATCTTCTATCTGTTTATCAGGAAAGTGCACAAGTATGGGAACAGCACGACCGGGGAAAGCTGGGATATTGTAGTGGATGAAGAAACATACTATGAGTAAGACGTTTTTTCGTTTAACGTAAATCACTTATTATATATGCCTTCAAAGACTTGATGATGCTCGATGATCTAAAGGCATACAATTCATTAAGTGAAACCTTCTATTTTTTCATTCTTGCCATCTCATCCATAGTTGAAATTCTAATTGACAAGTTTTAACTTGTGTGATTATAGGGCAGAACCTCATTATGGGTGGGCAGATGTGGTGGGTGACTCGAACCAGTTGCTATCTATCAAACCGCAGGAAAGACCACCAGGTGTCTACCCTAATCTTGATTTTGGGTCGTCTCCACCACCTCCAAATGATGATGACCCGCCCAACTTACCGTTCTCTGGTTCAAAATGAACTATATGAATTTCTACACTAGTATTTTGTAATTGGTGGTTTGAAATATTATTTATCTCAATTGTAATTGGTAAACTCTACCAGTGTAACGAAGGTTACAGGCCAATACATTTTATTCATTCTTTTCAATCTGCAATTTGTATTGTGGCCAGTGTTGCAGTTCGGTTAGTGAGAGATATAAGGTGGTTTGATGAAGTGCGATCACTCATGGCTGCTTCAAGGATTGATATTATATTGGCCAAGATTAATCTAAGCAGCGCCATTTTTTCCCGAATGAACGGATTATATTCATTCTTATTTTTGAATCAGGTTATTCCCGTGTAGATTTGCTTGTAAATAGAAGTCTATGTGATGCAAGTGGATTATTCTGTGTAGTGGTCACTAGAAACTTGCATCACTAGAAACTTGCATTATGCATTCGTATAGTAAATTACTTGACATATATAAACTAATATATTTTAGTTATTAGGCGACGTTTGAGATTAATGTTTGTTTTACTTAACCATTTTTACCTTTCATTCACGTAGTCGTTTATAAGAATGCTTACTTTAGGCGTCCAGCGCAGTGGCACTAAGACTTCAAAGACACTTGTTTCATCTGTCCATAACAGTCCAACTAGGGAATTGAATATTGAGAGATGACTTTATACAAGTTTGGTTGGTCACATACTCACAGAAATAGGCGGTCCCGTTTTAATTTGATTTACCGAATCGGAATGTTTTTATGTGTTTTGGGCTAAAATTTGGTTCAAGAGGTAGTTAAAAGAGACAGGCTATGGGTATAGACGTATAGGCGATGATGATCAAACTGGTGAGAGTCAGGTACGTATATTGCAGTTAAAATAATTGCTTGGGTTCGACTTTGACATTGCCTAACAATAATAGTGTTGACAAGTAATATTGACGTGTTAGGTAAGGTCACCACTCATAGGCATATGCATATATATATAGCAACAACGTGCATCAACCCAAAGACATGGAGTCAGATGTATGCTTTTGTGTACCAGCTAGCGATTCCATTAACTCGTGATCTATTTCCCTTCATTTCTAGTATATGGGTGTGAGACAATATCTTTGTACCCAATCTGTCATGTTTCACTATCATTAAAATGCATTTCTTTATTTCCCAATCTCTAGAGATTCAAGTGGAACGTGTTTGAAGCGGCTGAGATTAACACGCTTTATATTTATTAAGTTCTCTTTTATAGGGAAAAGATCTAAAGAGGACAATTTTTTTGGTCCTTAAATGCGGACCAATCATTTTAAGGGGGCAAACGGATGAATGTTTTTATGAAACCTGGTGAAGATGATTTACATGATTAGTAGATCATTTCCGCCAATTTTCATCTAAAAATTCAACCGGGAAGTGTGTTAGCTAAACATCTTAAATTTTAACGGCTAAAAATGTACATATATATCAATTTTTTAGTTAACCCTCTTCCCGATTGAATTTTTCGATGAAAATTGGCGGAGGTGATCTACTAATCATGAAGATCGTTTTCACTTAATGTCATCAAAAAATTCATCCGTTTACTCCCTCAAAATGACCGGTCCACATTTAAGGACCAAAAAGTTGGTCCACTTAAGATCCTCTCCCCTCTTTTACATATATATATATATATATATGATACAATGTTTGTGCATATTTTCTTCTTATGTTTCGCTTCCCATTTCCAGCTTTGATTGTCGTTTATGTTTGCATTTGTACATAAAATAAAATAACACAATCGGGACTTGGTAAACCGGGTGATATATTACTTAGGTGCCATTTGATAAAAAAACTAAAAACTAAAATTGAAAAAACCTGTTTATTTAGTTTTAATACCGGTCTGTATCTGAAAAAATGTTATTTGTTTGAATGTAACACACCTGAAAACTAGTTTTCTTTTAGTATAAATTTTTTGCCCTTATTAGTTTATTTTGATCACATGATTCTAAATAAAAATAAAAAAGACCATATAATTTAAACTTTTTAACCAAGCTAACCTACGTCATTTGTGAAAATTACTAATTACCATTATTTCTGCTAATGTTATCTATAAGGTTAGAGAAATAATTTTTTTTTTAAAAAAAGGAAGACAGGAGGACTTCGGAAGTAATTTGAACTCGCACTATAAGCAACTAGATTTCAAAGTATAATACATTACTAAACCTACTGAGATTGCAATTTGATAGCAGACAAGAGAGAGAGAGAGAGAGGATTTGCGTATGGATGGAAGAGAGAAAGAGAGGATTTGTGTAGAAGAGGATTTGTGTGTTTTTAAAGAGGTAAAATAGGTATTTTACACTCTTTAAAATTAAGTTTTTAGTTTTAAGCGGTGAATTTACCACTTAAAATTTTTAATGAAAATTTTTAGATTTAAGTGATAAAATTAAATTGACACTTAATTTTTTTAGTCCAATTTTGAAACCGTTTGATTCTGAAAACTTTAAATTTTCAAATTTATGTTGCGCAAACAAAAAACCCTCTCTCTCCCCTATATATAAACTTCCCACTTCTCTAATTCATTTTTTTCTCACGCATTTACACAAACACCATGACTACAAAAATGGTTGCCAGCTTCCGCCGATCAGTCACCATCCAACGGCGATGCTGAACGAACTTGCCGGAGCTATTAGTGATGTTAATGAGGAAAGAATTATGGTGTTGAGTGCACTTTTTAGGGGGAATTTCGTTGTCGTTTGGACCGAGAAAATTGGGGTTGAAATTGTCGAAGAAAGTGAGTGCAGATGAAGATGAGGGAATTAAAGAGTTTAAGGAGGTTAGGATAGAGAATTTGAGGAAGAAGAAAGTTATAAAAGATGAAGAGGTGAAAATTGTGTTGAAGAGAATGTATGAGATGGAGGATTGTATAGTTGGGATTGGGTGTGGGAGTGAGAGTTTTTAGAAGTTTAATCAACACCGGGGTCTCATTACTCGATCTTCTCACTCAATAGCGGGAAATTTTTAAGAAATAAAAATGGAGATGTATATGTTGTCTTATATATATATTGAGGTTTTAATTTGATACAAAAATTCAATTGCAGTAGTCAAGTTTTGTAATTATTTCGGAAACTATTTATACAAATGACATTTATATCCAAAATAGCGTATTTTTAAGGAGCTATTATTGACATACGTTATTTTACTTTTTAACATTATATTTTTTCCTAAAACTCCGTAAGTATACTATATCTTCTTAACACTCCATATTTAATTTTAAAATTAATTAATACTTGGTGCAAAAAACTAGAACAAGTCTACTTGGACCACACAATCAAATGATTGATGCAATGATTATTACAATAGTGAACTCGTCCATTATATTTTCATATAGATGAAGTTCGCCCTATATGAAAATATGGGTTAATCCTCCTCTTGTGAATGGAACTAGGAGTTCAGACTGCTTTGTATTATAATGGACGAGTTTGTATTACAAGCTGTCAGTATCTCTCTAGCTATTATAGTCTCACATGCAAGATCATAATGACAATATTGCTAAGCCACTCAGAATTCAAATTTCCTGTATTAGGATTTATGTCGTGTGTTTTCGAGTTCGATCCTTCTGTGTCTCTCTCTTGTAATGAAAGATCAATTGCCTAATCATTTCTAAGTTGTTGTTTGGTTGGTGAGGGAAGTAAATGCTTCCATATGATAGAGAGGAGACGTGTGGGGGAGCTATGTGGAGTAGGTCCAAGGCCATCCCTCTTTTCCACCAACTCTGACGTTGCTTCTCCATAAATTTCAGTGCATTAAATGTAGTTGGTGTGCATTTAATGAAGTTGAGGGAAACTCTGAGGCGTTGGTGGGAATGGCAGCAATCGCCTATGCTGTCTGTACTTTTTCTTACACAATGGTTGGCCAAGGAGTTTTAGAGCTCGTCGGAAGAGTTCTGATCTTCGAGCTCCATAATTTGTTGTATGAAAACAACCCTTGAGATTGGTCATCCAAACTCCCCTGAGCTTGAGTCAGCAGGTGGCACTTAGGCAGAGCTCTTAAACTCCTTTCACTATAGCAGTTCAGGTTGCTTACATGGATGGCCACATGTCGTTTTGTGATTGGCGGAGTAGATTAATTTATTAATTCGCACCATCAATAGTAATCCAAAAAACACTCCACACTACTCCACTCTCTTTTTCTCTATAATTCAAAAAAACAAATCACGCCACTCATGTCACAAATCTCATCTTCAATCTTCTTTTTTTAATTTCTTTTTTCTAAAGCTAGTCGCTCCCTTTCTTTTTCTCTCGAACTTTTTCCTTATTGGTTAAAAAAAAGTTCTACCATGTGCTATTGACAAGAATCTATTAGATTTATTTTTTAAAAAGTATAACTAAGAGTTTTTGGTTTAGCCGGCGCACACATCACGTCAAAACAAAGTTCTACCATAAACGAAAGTTTGCTCAATTCCTAGGAACTGAGTATTGTTCATCATACTTGGCCCAAAAGATCATTGAGTGAAGCACATGTCACTCAATTCTAAAGAATCTAGTGGAATTGGAAAAATAACCCAAAACCTAACTCGGTTCCTTAAAACCGAGTAACCTATACTTTACTCGGTTCCTAGGAATCAAGTAAACATTCTTCTTGTTTTGTTTTTGTTTTTGTTTTGTTTTTTGTTTTTTGTTTTTTGTTTTTTGTTTTTTGTTTTTTGTTTTTTGTTTTTTGTTTTTTGTTTTTTGTTTTTTGATTGTATCCAATGATTTATAAATGAAAGGAAATATAAAAGAACAACAAAAATATAAGTATCCTATTTCTTTTGGAGACGGATGATAATTTGGATGGTGATAGAAATGGTAGCGGCAACAGTGGTGATGGTGGTGAAGAGGAATGATGATGATGATGAAGATGAAGAAGAAGAAGAGTTTTTAATTAATGGAATTAATAATTAATTTGCGTTCAAGTGATTTAGAGTTATTAAATTATTATTTATTTGAGTTTAATGTTTTAACCATTAATTAAAAATAAAAAAAAAGTGGTGTGTGTCAATAGAATAATTAACTTTTTTTAGAGTGTTAGAGAGTGAATGAATTAGTGTGTATCAATAGTAACTCCCAATTTTTATAGACTTTACATTGTTGTACTCTTATCAAGACTACAAACATTTTTAAAACTTTGTTATTCATTATTCATATACAAAAACATTGGTACATGTATCTTTTTGGTGACAAATTGCCATGTAAGATAGGTGATAAGTTTATGTTTTTGGTGTAGTGGAGGTTACTTCTTTAAAGAGTTACTCACTCGTCACACGTGTATCTAAATTTGAATACTCTCGATTAATCAATCACAATCAAAATTGTTGAAATAGTACTAATATATTAACAAATTTTACAAATTTTTTATACAAATATTTGTGACACTAATCAAATAAAAATAAAGGCATGTAATATATTAAATGTGTAGTTATGTCACTTCATTAGAGTAGTACCACATCAATTTATACAAAAAAATATATGCAAAACCTAACATTTTTCTTTTAGATATTGTCAATGCTATCACTATTGCACTCACGTAACAAATTAATCACTAAATCAATCATGCAATCTTTGAATACGTTTAATTCAAGAGGCTTTTAATGTTTAAAGTAATTTGTTGTAAATGTAGTTTATTTTATTTTTCTTTAAAAAATGATGGTTTAAATTTAATCTTTTAACTAAAAAAAAAACCTCCCCCCAGGCAAGCTTGTTTACAAGATGAACACATTTAACTCAAGAGATTTTTAGTGTTAAAGTAATTTGTTGTAAATTTTTTTTTTTTAAAATGAAGGTTTAAATTTCTTCCGTTGACTACAAAAAAATTAAAAAGAAAAAGAAAGAAGAAAGCACCCCAAACTCCCCCTTAGTGACACTCAAACATTAGATCTCTCTTAGGTCCGAATGAATGCCTCTCTAACTAAATTAGCCGACTTGCTCTGGTTGTAAATGTATTTTACGTTTCTAAGTTGTTACATTGTTATTTTGTATTCTTTAATTTTGATCCATAGTTCATATTAATAAAAGTTTTAGAAGATTTAATTTATAGTAATAACGTTAACTACCTTAAACACAAATACAAGACTCAAAACTTACTTAGAGCATCTTCAATCGTATTGTATAAATTTTGTGCAAATCCTATGTGTCAAAGTGGGATTTACACAAAAATAATAAAAAATTTGTTTTGTACTCCAACAGTATGCTTTAGACTTTTGTGTAAATATTGAACTATCAATTAGATACGCACAAGTGGAACGTATCTTATATTTATTCCCTTACTTTTTAAATCCATTTATTTCTAGATACGAGATGAGAAAAAATAGACGCGAGATTATCTGACGTGGTTGTGTAAATTGGGTTTGTATTTTACACAACTTTTTTACACAAATCCTAGGTGTCAAAATTTCTTAAAAGACTGCTGGAGATCTTTATTTTACAAAACGTGTAAATTTTACACAAATTAAAATTATACACTACGGTTAGAGATGCTCTTATAAATTCGGGTAAGGTGTGTTTTACCATCTAGACAAACTCGCCGGCTATATCTTTTCTTTTAAAAAATAAAAAAATAAAAAAAATCTCAGATTTTCAAATATTAAAAAATCTCAACTTGTGCTTAAACTCTCTCTAAATGACTTCTACCGGACCAGGAAGAGAAAAAGAACGGAAGAGGAAGAATGTTTTATACACAAAGGGCTAAAAATAAATAATTAATGACAAGAGAAAAATCTCCTTTTTATGGGCAAGCAAAGGTGACGGTTGGTGCCAAAAGACACAACCGTTTTCTGTAACCGCCAGATTCAAAATCATGTTTGGTTGTGCCAACAGGTACACGACCATTGGCTGTTAACGCCATGTTTGGCCAAAGGGGAAGCTAGTGAAACAAATAGCCTGTGGGTAAGGTTTTGGCTTGCTAAATTTATTAAATAATAGGTAAATTAAACTTTATCAAATGAAAGTTTAAATAACGACAAGCCTAATATTTTAATTTGGTTACTTTAAGTATAATTTTCATTCATCCGAAAATTTAGATATTAAACAAGTTATGACCTATACCGAAAGTATTTAATGTGTGATACCTACATTAAAACGTTATTTATTTATTTATTTTAAATAAATTTCCAACGTTAATTACAATTGTGTAGATAATATTATTATTATATTTTTGCAACTTTTTGATTATTTTGTAGACAAAAGAAAAGGAAAAAACCCTTCCGCAATTACAATTTACAAGTTAGCACATGGGATAAAGGACCCATCCTATAAAGAATGCCCTCAATCACATGCACTTGAGGAATATGCCCCTTGTAAACAGGTGAACCAAAACATGGGTGCCTTCATTTTCTGTTTTCCTCTTAATTTTTTATTAATTAATCATTCATATCAAAGATAATTATATAAAACCAAACATAACATGCATTTTGTCGCCCTAACTATACTATGAATTACATAATTCGCTAGGAGTCTCCCAACCATCTAAAAATCAAAGAGAATACCACTAAACTACAAAACAATTGGCTGTTTTCCTCTTAATTTAATTGTACTAAAATTAAATCGAATTTAAAAACAAGCTAGCTAGAGATAACGTATTTAAGAGATGTAGTAATATTTTACTAACAGATTTTGAGTTTATCATGAGTTAACTATTTTCAAAGTCTACTAAATCAACAAACATAACATGCATCACTGTCCCTTCTAATTAACATATCTTGAAATTATGAAAAATATGCATTAAATTAAAGACAAATATTATAATGATGTGTTGCTAGCAGATTTTGGGTTAATTATTTTGCCTTCTAAACATATCTTCAAATAATTATGTCTCACAAGTAAGAATTAATATTAAAGTAAATTAATAGATCAATACTATGTTTCTCTACTTGCAAGTCTTAATTTGAAATGTTGTGAATGCAATAAATGAGAGCAAAAGAAAAAGAAAAAGGTTATATATTTAAAGAAGCTAGTTAGGTTAGGATTTTCAGTAAGGACCTTAATTTAAGAACCTTATTTATAGACGAGGCCATTTGACACGTTTTTCAATAGATTTTTTTGATAAAATTTGGTGGGGATGTTTTTCATCATGTGTAGAACATCTCCACCAAATTTTATCAAAAAATTCAACCGGGAAGTAGATTGACTACATGATTGAAAAATATTGGTACATAAATAAATATATAAAATCTAATATTTTTCAATCTTGTAGTTAACTCACTTTTCGGTTGAATTTTTTTATTAAATTTGGTGGAGATGTTCTACACATGATGAAGAACATCTCCACCAAATTTCATAAAAAAATTCCATCAGGAAGCGTGTCAAATGACCCGGTTGGTAAATAAAGTTCTTGAATTAAGGTTATTATTTGAAATGCACCCTATATATATGTATATATATATATATATAAATTAATTAATTAATTATTTAATCAATCAATCTCTTCACGTACGTACTAACTGTTAAAATATAATTGTGTTTCTTTGTTATGTTGTGTTTCCTTAGTTGAGTAGGAGTTTTAATCAATTTCCTTTTCTAATCAGTTTCCTTTTTTCTCTTTTGTATATCCCTATAAATAGGGTATTCTTGTATTAGTTCATATTATCAAATCAATACAGTTCTTTCTCTCTCTATTATATTTGACTTGGTATCAGAGGGTTAATCCTCGGTGTTAGGGTTCATAGAGATCGCCTTCTTCGTTAAAGAAAAAAAAAACGATGGTCTTCATCTCGTCTTTATTCTCATCAACTAGCAATTTTTAATTGCTTTGTTCATCTACTACCAACTTTCAAACGCTATCAAATGATACTAGTAGCTTCTACTCCAAAAAATGATCAATCCTGCATTCGAATCATCCCAATTAAAGTTTCCACGCGCCTGCACGCGCCACAATAATTAACGATTTTTCAATTGTTGAGATCTGCAGTTACAGAAGTCGAAACCATAAAATTTTTATACCAATATCTTCATCTTGACTAGATGATCACGTCACCAAAAAATTCAGCTCCAAAGGATCTCTTATGCGCTCTCACGCGTGCTTGGAAGATCCTCGTCTTCCGCTCACGTGCTCCGTCACGCACCGCGCACAGTTCCGTTAAAGTTAAAGGCGTTAGCTCCATTGCCGTTAAAGTTAACGGCGTTATCTCCGTTACCGTCAAATCTAACGGCGTTAGCTCAGAAGTTTCAGTAATTACAATATGACCTCAGAAGTTTTGGTAATTTACAATTGGAACCCATTTTTTTCTGTAATTTATAATTTAGTCCCAAAAAAATATGTTTTTCCTAGTTTAGTCCTAGAAACTCCTATTTTTAGACAGATTAGTCTCAAACCTTTAAGATAGTTAAGCAGTAATCCCGTTGCGTATTATCATGGGTGATATAAACAAATCTCAGATCCATAAGGTTGAGGTATCTGTTCAAAATTCGGAAGGAGGATCGTTTGGAGGTACCAAGCTCAATGGTACGAATTTTCGCACCTGGAAGAAAATCATGTCAATTTTTCTCCGTGGGATACATAAGATGAGGCATGTAACTGGAACAATTAAGGCGCCCAGTGAAGAAGATACTAAGGCTATTGCTAAATGGGAAGATGATGATGGGTATGTGATGTCGGTATTGTTCAAAGCAATGACTGACGATGTGTTACAGATGGTAGAAGAGTGTGAAACTGCTGAAGCCATATGGAAGACGTTAGGGGATCTCTACACCAATGGGTCTGACTTCATACAAGTTTATGAATTAATGTGCAAATCTGCTGGAATGCGATAGAATGCACAACCAGTGTCAGTGTTTTTCACTAAATTGAAGAACATATGGGCATAAATTGATTAGAAACGCCTCTGTAAAATCAAGAATCCTGAGGATATTATGTGGTACCAATGCGAAAAGGAACTTGAGCGGGTTCATGCATTCTTAGGAGGACTTGATGCTAAGCATAGCAGTGTTAAAGGGGAATTGCTCAGAATGCCCGAACCTCCTAGCCTGACTACAGCTTTTGCATACATCCGCAAAGATGAGTCCCAACACAATAGTCTCCAACAGGCACATGTTGAAGTTTCCTCTAGCCACGCTATTCAATCCAAGCCACCAACTCCTTCCCATCAACAGCAGGGGTCAATTCCTCTTCATCTACCTAGTCCAGGCTCTAACCGTCCAAAATGTACCTATTGCGATGGTGTAGGGCAAGTTCGAGAAACAAGTTGGAAGCTAAATCCACATTTTAAACCGCAAAAGCAGGGTTATTGTGTTAAAGGAAAGGCATCTACCGTTCAATTGGTTCAGGAACTAGATTTTTATGGAATAACTGGACAGGACCATCATGCATCAGGAGGAGCTACTCCCACGGCATCTATTGCCGATCGAGGTAAAATTGGTATTACTTTAAAGGTTTCTCATTTTTTGTTAACTCTGATACTTGGATTATTGATTCTGGTGTATCTAATCATATGACTTATGATAAATCATATTTTACTGAATTGTTTCCCCCCACCAGTATCTTATGTTACTAATGCAAATGGTGAAGCATTTCCCGTGTTAGGAGTAGGGTCAATCTGTCTTACCCCGACTTTAGAACTTCATCATGTTTTATATGTTCCTGCTTTATCTCATCACCTATTATCTGTCCCTTAATTGAATACTGAATCCTAATGTTCTGTGACCTTTTATCCCATGTATGTCCTTTTTCAGGATCTTCTAACCAGGGAGTTAATTGGAAGAGGGTATATGAGGGGCAAATTGTTTCATTTGGATCAGATGTACGCCAGAGAGAAACCAGGAGCACCGTCTTGCGCTGCGTTGATTTCGAATTCTGAGAAGTTAAGTGATTTGGTTGTGGCATCGCCGTCTAGGGCATCCCTCTTTTAGTATTATGAAAAAACTATGCCTACTTTGTTTCTTAGTATTAATGAGTCCGTTTTACATTGTGAAACTTATGTTTTGGCTAAAAGCCATCGTGATACTTATTCTCCCAGTTTTTTTAATAAAAGTATTATTCCTTTTGAATTGATTCGTTCTGATGTTTGGGGACCCTCTAGAGAGTCTACTATTTCTGGCATGCGATATTTTGTGTTATTCATTGATGATTGTACAAGACTGTCATGGGTAGCTCTTCTGAAAACCAAAGATGAAGTTTTTTCAGCCTTCCAAACTTTTCGCAATCTCATTCACACACAATATGATAGCACCATTAAAATTTTTCGGTCTAATAATGGAGGAGAATATGTTAATAGCACTTTTAGCAAATATCTTCAAATGCATGGTATTGTTCACCAGACAACGTGTCCACAAACACTAGAACAAAATGGAGTTTCTGAAAGAAAAAATCGTTACTTGCTTGATATGGCTCGTGCCCTCCTTTTTTCTGCTCATATGCCTAAGTACTTTTGGGGTGATGCTGTAGCAGCTTCCACTTACCTTATTAACCGTCTTCTGTCCAGTGTCCTTCAGGAAAAAATTTCACTTGAGGTGCTTGCATCTCATGTGTCGTTGCCTTCAGCTCATAATCTACCGGCTCGTGTCTTTGGTTATGTTGTCTTTATTCATGTCCCTAAGAATCAAAGGTCCAAGTTAGATGCCCGAGCTATTAAGTGTGTGTTTGTAGGTTATGGGGGATCTCAAAAGGGGTATAAATGTTATTATCCACTAACTCGAAAGTTTTATGTCACTATGGATGTTACTTTTTTCGAAGACATGAGTTATTTCTCATCACCTAACTCTGCCCTTCAGGGGGAGAATTCATATTTTGAAGAGCTATCTCATAGTGAGGAAGAAAATTCACAGGTGGAAGATAATATACAAACAGATCAAGTTGTTGAAATTCAGGTCTAGAAGCCAGATCACTCTGTCCCTTCGACTATTACCCTCGATCCACAACTCCCTAGTACTGAAGATCATTCATTTGAGGTATGTCCCACCACTAGTACTATCGAGTCTAATGTGTTACCCAGTCGGTCAACCAATGGTCAGCCACCCAAAAGATATGAACATACCCTTCATGCAAAGTCAAAGTATCCCGTTGCTAATTATATATCCACTGGTAGATTATCAAAGTCATATGAGTCATTTGTGAATCAAATATCTGCTGTATCGGTTCCTAACAAAGTGCAGGATGCCTTGAATGATCCTAAGTGGAGAAAGGCAATGGAGGAAGAGATAGAGGCATTACAGAAAAACAAAACATGGCAACTTGTTCCTCAACCACAAGGTAAGAAGGCTGTAGGTTGTCGTTGGGTGTTTACTGTAAAGCACAATGCGGATGGTTATATAAATCGGTATAAAGCCCGACTCGTAGCCCAAGGGTTCACCTGGACGTATGGGATAGACTACGATGAGACATTTGCTACTGTTGCAAAAATGAATACTGTTCGAGTCCTATTATTATTTGCGACAAATTTTAATTGGCCTCTTTGGCAGTTTGATATCAAGAACGCGTTTTTCCATGGCTAATTAGCTGAGGAAGTTTACATGATTCTTTCACCAGGGTATGTGGCAGCTTTTTCTGATGATTTTGTTTGTAAACTAGAAAAATCACTATATGGACTTAAACAGTCACCTCGTGCATGGTTTGGACGGTTTTCACAATTCATGAAAAAGGTGGGTTATAAACAAAGCAACTCAGACCATACCTTATTCATTAAGCACCAACAAGGGAAAGTAACGGCCTTGGTTATTTACGTTGATGATATGGTGATCACTGGTGATTATACTGTTGAGATTGATAAATTGCAGAGACAATTGGCCTTTGAGTTTGAGAGATGAAAGACTTGGGTGAACTTAAGTATTTCTTAGAGATTGAGGTAGCCAGGGGGAGTGAAGGGATTTACTTGTGCCAGAGAAAGTGGCAGAAACTGGTATGTTGGATTGCAAACCTGTTGACACTCCTATTGAACAGAATCATTGCTTAGCAGAGTATTCTGACTAGATACCTACTGATCGAGCTTGCTATCAAAGATTAGTTGGGCGGTTAATTTATTTGACCCATACCAGGCCAGATGTTGCGTAGGCCGTTAGTGTGGTAAGTTAGTTCATGCATAATCCAAGTGAGAGTCACATGGATGCTGTAGTTAGAATTTTGAGACACTTAAAGTCGTCTCCAGGAAGAGGAGTGATGTTTTCTAAACACAACGATTGTCTCGAAGTTTGTGGCTTTACGGATGCGAATTGAGTCGGGAGTATCACTGATAGGAGGTCAATATTAGGGTACTTTACCTTTGTAGGAGGTAATCTTGTTACATGGAATAGCAAAAAATAAAAAGTTGTGGCTAGGTCTAGTGCTGAGGCTGAGTATAGAGGAATGACTCATGGAGTATGTGAATTATTGTGGTTAAGAAATTTGATGTGTAATTTGGGCTTTGAACCTAAAAATGCTATGCACTTGTACTGTGACAACAAGGCAGCTATTGATATATCACAGAATCCAGTGCAGCATGATCGTACTAAGCATGTGGAGGTTGATCGTCATTTTATAAAGGAGAAGGTATATGCCAACCTTGTTAGCTTTCATTTTGTCTCCACTGAAGAGCAGCTTGTAGATATCCTCACAAAGGGAGTTTCCAGCAAAGCATTTTATGAGTCATTTAACAAGTTGGGCATGTTCGATATCTATGCACCAACTTGAGGGGAGTGTTAAAATATAATTGTGTTTCCTTGTTATGTTGTGTTTCCTTAGTTGAGTTGGAGTTCTAATCAATTTCCTTTTTTATCTTTTATATATCCCTATAAATAGGGTCTTCCTGTATCAGTTAATATTATCAAATCAATACAATTCTTTCTCCCTTTATTATACTTGACTCTAACCTCATGCATGATAATTAAAGCAGGCTTGAAATAAAAGAGTTCAAATTAATGGATTGAATTGTTATAAAGTTCTTTTGCAACTTGCAATGGGTTGGGGTAGTGCTGATCTGGATGGGTAATAATATTCCTCTCCATCACCGCCCATTAACTCTTTTAACAACCACCTTTTTTTCTTTTCTTTTTTTAGCTTTAATTTGATCTTATATATCATGTATGTAAATTTAGCCTATACATTCCTAATTAATTAATTAACTAACCAATTAATTATGAAGAGAATAATTATTTAGTTATATAATCGGTTGGTCCCAACTCATTAAATTAAGTCAATTCATGCATGAATCTTATATATGTCAAACATAATAGGAATTATTCCCGTGTCATGACAATCGCATAACACACTTATGTAGAGAAAAAAAAATAACACCTTATTTTCATACATATAAAATTACTACACATGTTAAAATTAATACTCGCTCTCTAATTTTAATAGTCACTCTTTGTTAGAAGTAAAAAATATTTGGAAAATTTGACTAATTTAAATCAATAATAGTTCAAATTTGACCACCTTAGCTTCTTCCTCCTCCTCTTCTTCTTTTTATTTATTTATCTTTTTAATCATAGTTATAACTTTTCGCATGAAAAGCGTGAGATTGTGTTGGACCTAACCTTGTCCGGGCTATTGTTTTGGTTCGGGCATACGTCAATGTCAGCTCCAGTGCAAACAAATCTCAGTCGTTTCGGTGCTCAATACACTAAAAATAAAATAAAACAAATAATAATGCAACATAAAAAGTATGAAAATGAGAATAGGTGGCAACACTTTTTATTTTCTTTTCTAAAGGAAGATCTGAACTTCTGCTTTCTATGATAGTTAAAAATCAAATTAAAGGTGAAATTTGAACACAAGTCTTGGTGGACACATTTACCATTCAAGAATATTAATCTCTTTTTTTAACTTTGTCTCAAATAAATTAAGTTTCTTTATATTTACTTGGAGAAATGCTATTTTCACTGGCTATTTCTACCGCAAATATTTACCGGCTGATGTGTCGTGGACACGGGGCTCTCTAGCTGGGTTAGATATGATTAATTAATTAAAAAGTCCAAATATGAATTGAAAAACAGAGGTGTGCTCCACCGCCTTCGTCTTCTTACTCGTTTCTTCTCTCACCATCGCGTACGGGTACGGTGTCTCTTGTTAATGGTCATTGATGATTCACGTGAAAGAGATATGTCCTAGAACCATTCATAGATTATGATTTGTACTTGGATATCTTATGCTTATTGTCATTAATAAAGTTTATTTCATTTTACTTTATATTCTCTTGTAAATAATATATATTAATACTAGTTCATCAAGTACGTGACTTGATTGTGGGATGTTAGTAATGTTATAATAATATTATTTAGATGCCCCTAATCATGTGTCAATAACCTAGGATCACATTGATATAATGATTAGAGTATGGGTCAGCTGATGACTATGTTCCACAAGTCATGGATATGGAGATATCAAGCTTAACACACTGATACTTGTTGGGGAAAAAAGTATTAGACCGACCCTCTTTGGGGACACTGCGAGGAGTGTTACATAATGTCATCAGTGATGTTTCCCATTTGTGATATTGTATTATCCTCAGACTTGAGATCGTCATAGTTACCAACATAGGGAATAGCATGTCAGGCATCATCAAACGTTGCTCTTGACCGAATAATTATAAAGATGATGATCAATCATACTATAAACTATGTAGAGGTATGTAGTTGATCAAGATGGGATTTATCAATCTCATATAATGAGAGAGATATCTTTGGGCCCCTTGATAAATATAATTAATATTTGCATGGCCATGCACAAATGAGGTGTTATTTGTATTAGATTAATTATACTTAAAGATCAAGAAATAAAGATTGAACTATACAAGAATGACACTTGCCTAGTCTTGTGTTCAATCTAGATATCGGTTGACAAAAGGAGTTAATATGTGGAATATCAATTTAAGGTTGTGTCGTTTTGACCTTTATACCCTTTAGGTAGTAGTAATGTTTTACTAGAGACCGCTTACTAATCGTATAATAAAATAGACTTTTAATTATACTGCCAAAGAGTATAAACCTACAGGGTCGCACACCAAAACGAGTTGGATCAAAAATGAATTAAAACGGACCAAGTTGGACTTAGGCCTAATTCGTTTGTTGCTTAGGGTTCTCACTAGGGTTCCCCTTTAAAAGGAAACCTTTATTTTTCTTGGCCGTCTTAGAGAGTTCTAGAGGCAAGAAATACGAAATAGTTGAGAGAACCTTAAACGGCGTTAATACACCAAGCAAGGATCTGATCTCGTTCGTGTGTGCATACCGTAGAGGCGTCGTATTTTCTACGCTAGGACGACAACAATTGAAGGATCTAATCCACAGTGTAGATCCTACGGTTTAATGATTAGTGCAGAAATTTTGTGTATGCGATGCATGTTTGCTGCCCTAATTCCCTACATCACGAAACTACGTACTTTCAAAGCTAGAGAGAAATTTGGATATAACAAAAACAAAAACAAAAACAAAAACACAAAAACATGTTACCTCTTTAAAACACGAAAACGTGTAATTAAATTAAATATAGGGCGAAAAGAGAAACATCCCAATCAATCAACACTTGCTAGGTGTTCTAAATCAGATGAATTAGAATTTACAGTATATCAAAATAATATATTTATAAATCATAATGAAGATAGTAATAAATTTTAGAGATGGAAAGTCAAAAATCATTAAAATAAAGAGGGGTAATCTGACAAAGTGATCTTGCTCGTATATGTTAAAATGGAATATTTAACTAAATTGACACTTAAAGTGTGTTTGATTGATATAATTTTTCATGAAAAATGGGGATTTTCCACTCAAATTATTACTTTTAGTGTATTTGATTGTCAAAATTTTCTAGGTGGTTAAATTCAATCTTTTGGCAATCATAATTCATAAGCTTGTTTTCCATCAAAACTTTGACAAACTTTACTCATTTTCTACATTAAAAATGCCATAACTTAAAATAAAATATTCAAAATTTAATGTTTAAAATCTACTAATCAAGATCAATTAAACAAGATTCATCATAACTATAGAATTATATAAAAAAAATAAGATCAATAATTTTTTCTACATTAAAAATGCCATATTTTTCGGGTAGAAAATTAAGGCAATTAAACACATTTAATTGACATTTTCCATGCAACTCAATTCTAGGCAATTCAATTGCTTAGATCTTATTTTCTTTCAATGCAAATTCTATGATTGCAATCAAACGCATCCTTATCTATTAACAATATTCCATGTAACACTTAAACTATTTTTTTTACGATCAATTTGACATATTTGTCACATTCTGTTAATAAAACTAGATGAGGAGGTGTCAGAATGACACTTTTCACTGAAGTTTTATTTCTCTACATTTTTATTAACTTTAATATATTTTTCTACCATTTTCATATTTTGATTGAATCACAAATCTCGAGAGTCTAATCAGCATATAAAATTAGAAATTTGCGTGGATTAAAGCAGAATCCATTGACTAGAATATACTTTTTTAACATATAAACTTACATTTTCTAAACAAATATTTTAACTTTGCCAGAAACCCACCAATCTATTACTTATAAGTATAATGTCCCCAAGGCCTCCATCGTTTGCCATGTGACTAAACTTCACACCTGTTAGCAAAAAATGCGAAAATTAACAATTTAACAAAAATGAAACCGAGTATCGTGTAACACACGATCTCTTTAAAATAATTACACCGCCTCCCACGGTGCTTACGAGGTCTGTTATGGCGTTTGTCTCTCAGGATGAAACGGTAAATAGTGTCTACCTTTTAGCACTTTGGTGTCACTCACAAAACGAACTTTATATTGTGTATGAACTTGATCACCACCAAAACCAAAACCTATTCTAAAGAGCAAGAGAGAATAAAGTGAATAGAGGTGTGTGTAGACTTGTGTGGAATGAGGTCTCTAAGACCTCCAATTTATACAAGGGGAATGAACACTAGAATTAATATCCATTAATCATAAAAAACGTTTTGAATTAATTGCAATAATTAAATAAAACGTTTTTACAATTTAATAGGAATTAATTCAAACGGTTTTAAATTAATTTGAATTTAAAATCTCCTAATTAAGAGAAATTAAAAACAATTAAAAATGGGTGTGTTTAAAGAAAATAAAAGAACTGAAAAACTCTAAGTGCAAAACATGACCCCGCGCGGCTGGCCATTTTCGGAGCGACATTCGTGTCCGCAGGTGCGGGCGTACACAAGCCAAGCTTGTGTCAGGCCAAATTCGGTCCGTGATTTGCACCCTCCTTGCGCCTAGGTGCACGAGAGATAGCCTTATTTTCTTAGAAGCTTATGAGCTAGTGAAAGTTAATACTTTATAAACTCATAAAAGTTTTTCCAAAGTTCCAATGTGGGACTAACATTTCCCATTTTATTTTCCATCTCAAGTAGCTCACTTTGGGTGACAATTTCTCATTCATCCCAAATCCGTTTTGAGCATACAAATACACGATCTCGATGTACTCACGGAGGAGAACACGAATCTATAATTTTCTTTCACAACCGAGTGTGAAACCCTATTTAAAATTATCCTCAAAAAGGCATCAAAACCAATTTTTTCCAACAATTCCCCACATGAATGAAAATTGGAGACCAAAGACACGATAGACAAGGTGATAAAGTTCGACGGTTGAAACCTGCATAGGATAGGTAGGTTTTACCCCTTGAACATTCCCTTATGAAAATATGTTTACTCTGCTAACGAAACAGTAGACGCGATGTCCTTGAACTATTCTGCCATTTGTGAAAACGATGACATATCTCATACAGGAGTCTTCCTTACACATTTTAGTTCTCACTATTATGTTCTTTATGGCCATGAACATACGCCTGGTTCTACAAGAGTTCACTAAGAATTGTGCCCTCAGCAATTCTTTTGGAAGCGGCCCTTCTTCCCTCTTACATAGGTGATTTCTTAATTGAAAGTAACCCACATTCTCCGTTCGATTTTATCAATACATAAGAATCATTAAAAGCTTAGCTTATCCTTTTTCTTACGGGTATCACTGCTTTCATCATAGGAATGGACATGGGAAAAATCCCCACAGTGATCCAACGTAGCCTTTACAATTTAGTTGTCCCTTTTGAATCTAGATCTTGGGATCTCCAGTCACGTAGGTTGGGTATCTATTGTATCGACTTATTTATTCATGGGCTTTAGTCCCATTCCCCTTGATGACTTGTCAACTAACTCTCTATTCAACCCTTTGGTTAACAGATCCGCAATATTATCTTTTGATTTTACAAAGTCAAGTGAGATAACTTCAGTTGAGAGTAGTTGTCTAATGGTATTATGTCTTCGACGAACATGTCTAGACTTACCATTATACATATTGCTTTGTGCCCTACCAATAGCGGATTGACTATCAGAATGTATGCAAATTGGAGGCACATGTTTTGACCATCTCAATATATCCTCTAGAAAGTATTGTAACCATTCAGCCTCTTCCCCACATTTGTCTAATGCAATAAATTCAGATTCCATAGTGGATTTAGCAATCACAGTTTGTTTCGAGGATTTCCACGAAACCGCTCGACCTCTTGTTTGTGTCATTTATAAAACACATATATCACTATGGATTAAATCAAGGGGTCCAGTGTTTCTTTCAACATTAGGAAATGATGATCTCGTTTGTTTTGTCTCAACACAAGTTTTCACATTTGTTTTGAATCAATTTGAAAATAAGGTATATGATTTAAGTTAATTAATTTTTGTAAAGAATCATAATTAACATGTCCTAGTCTACCATGCCATAAATATGAAAACTTAAGCATATAAGCAGAAGAAGTAGCTTTATTATTATTATTATTATTATTATTATTATTATTATTATTATTATTATTATTATTAATAGTCATTACATTTATTTTAAATAAACCACCATTCATATACCCCTTCCCCACATACATTCCACCCTTAGACAAAACAAACTTATCCGACTCAAACACTAGTCGAAAACCATGAATATTTAGCAATGAACCCGACACCAAGTTCTTGCAGACTTCGGGTACGTAGACCACATTGTTCAAAGTTAACTCCTTCTCGGACGTCGTCTTTAGAACCACTTTTCCTTTTCCCTTGATTTCAGAGGTGGCCGAATTTCCCATATACATTTTTTCCCCATTTTCAATAGGTTGAAACGTAGAGAACAAGCTTTTATCAAAGCACACATAACAAGTAGCAGCCGTGTCAATCCACCATTCTTTTGGGTTTGAACCCACCAAATTCACCTCAGTCACCACTGCCGAAAGATTAATTTCAGTGGTCATTTTACCTTAAGCACATACAAACAAAATATCAAATTCTAGAAACACAAAGTTTCAATATATATATATATATATATTTTCCTTAAACAGTTTTAAGAAATTGTTTTTCCACAATTTACGAAACTGTTTTTCCCACAAAATCGTTTTTTTTCTTGAAACTGTTTTTCCTAAAACAATTTTTTTTTCTTGAAACTGTTTTCCACAAAACACTTTTTCCTTAAAACTGTTTTTCCTAAAACAATTTTTTTTCCATTGAAACTATATTTTTCTTAAAACAGTTTTTTTTTCTTTCTTTGAAACGGTTTTTTCCTAAAACAGTTTTTTCCCAAAACAGTTAATAGGAAACCTTTTTCCTTTTTTTTTTCCAAAACAGTTTATCCGAAACTGTTTTTGTACAAATTTTTCCCAAAACTGTTTTTTTTTCCTGCTTTTCCAGAAAAATACCATAAACAGTTTTTCCTTTTTCGAAACTGTTTTATCAAAACAGTTTTTCTCGAAACTGTTTTTCCAAAAAAAACAATATTTTTTTTCCCACAGTTTCTACACAAAACAGTTTTTCCCCAAAAATAGTTTTTATAAAATTGTTTTTCAAAAACAATTTTTTCCAAAACAGTTTCTTTTTTTTTCCTTCTTATTAAACAGTTTTCCTTGAAACTGTTTTCCTCACAGTTTTTCCAAAAAACAGTTTATTCAAAACTGTTTTCTTGCTCAGTTTTTTCGAAAACAGTTTTTACTGTTTTCCTGAACCAATATTTTTTTCTGTTTATCCAGAAAAGTTTCCAGAAACAGTTTTTCCAAAACTGTATCCCCAACTAATTTTCCAAAAACAGTTTTTTCCAGAAATTAAAACCAAAACTGTTTTTTCCAAAAAACTGTTTTCCAGAAATTAAATTTCAAAATTGTTTTTTTTTTCAAATTGAGCAATTTTGAATAAACAATAAAAATATTGTTAGCAATTTAACCTCAAATTGTTTATTCAAAACTGTTTTTCCAAAAACAGTTTTTTTCCAGAAATTAAAATCAAAACAGTTTTTTCCAAAAAACTGTTTTCCAGAAATTAAATTTCAAAACTGTTTTTCCAGAAATTAAACCAAAACAGTTTTTTCCAGAAATTAAAACCAAAACTGTTTTTTTCCAAAAAACTGTTTTCCAGAAATTAAATTTCAAAAGTGCTTTTTTTTTCCCCAAAACTGTTTTTCAGAAATTAAACCAAAACTATTTTAAAAAAAAACCAAAAAAATAGTTTTCCAGAAATAATATTTCAAAACTGTTTTTCCAAAAAAAAACTTTTTTTTTTTTTAAATCTGTT
Source organism: Lonicera japonica (assembly GCA_021464415.1). NCBI lineage: Eukaryota > Viridiplantae > Streptophyta > Magnoliopsida > Dipsacales > Caprifoliaceae > Lonicera > Lonicera japonica. The sequence continues at coordinate 1,486,058 of CM038466.1, forward strand.
GAACAAAAAAAAAACAGAAATTGTTAATTCCGAAATAAACGAATAATTGTTTTAAGATTGTTAGCAAAAAATGCGGAAATTTAAAAAAATGAAACCGAGTCTCGTGTAACACACGATCTCCTTAAAACAATTACACCGCCTCCCACGGTGTTTACAAGGTCTGTTATGGCGTTTGTCTCTCAGGATGAAACGGTAAAGAGTGTCTACCTTTTAGCACTTTGGTGTCACTCGCAAAACGAACTTTATATTGTGTATGAACTTGATCACCACCAAAACCAAAACCTATTCTAGAGAGCAAGAGAGAATAAAGTGAATAGAGGTGTGTGTAGACTTGTGTGGAATGAGGTCTCTAAGACCTCCAATTTATACAAGGGGAATGAACACTAAAATTAATATCCATTAATCATAAAAAACGTTTTGAATTAATTGCAATAATTAAATAAAACGTTTTTACAATTTAATAGGAATTAAGTCAAACGGTTTTAAATTAATTTGAATTTAAAATCTCCTAATTAAGAGAAATTAAAAACAATTAAAAATGGGTGTGTTTAAAAAAAATAAAAGAACTGGAAAACTCTAAGTGCAAAACATGATCCCGCGCGGCTGGCCATTTTCGGAGCGACATTCGTGTCCGCAGGTGCGGGCGCACACGAATCTATAATTTTCTTTCACAACCGAGTGTGAAACCCCATTTAAAATTATCCTCAAAAAAGGCACAAAAACCAATTTTTTCCAACAACACCTTATGCCGCTAATTACACGCTGCCATTTTATATAGTTTCCACTATAATTTCACTCATATTTTCTAGTATATTTCTTAGACTTAATTACATATTTGACCATCGAGCTTTATCACTTTTTGTAATTTGGCCATTGAACCTTTTTTTTGCTTAAAAACCCATTGAACTCCCAATAACGTTTCAATTTGGCCCCAGCATTTAACACCGTTAACATAGTTAACGGAAAAATTGGGGGAAATTCGTGTAAATCAAAAATTGATAGGCATGATTGCTTCTATATGTTTTTTTGAGATTGTCTAGGGTTTAAATTGAGAGAACGACTCAATTTAAACCTTTAATTTAAACCCTAGACTCACATAAATCAAACCCTCAATTTAAATCATAGACTCAATTTAAACCCTAGACGAGCTAAAAAAAATATATAGAAGCAATCACGCCTTCCAATTTTGAGGAAAAATCAACAATTTTTAATTTACACGAATTTTTCCGTCAACTATGTTTACGGTGTTAATTGCTGGGACTAAACTGAAACGTTATTAGGAGTTCAATGAATTTTTAGACAAAAAAAAAGTTCAATAACTAAATTAAAAAAAATGATAAAATCCGATAATCAAATATGTCATTAAGCCTATTATTACTTATAAGTATAGCGTCCCCTAAGACCTCCGTTGTCTGCCAGGTGGCCAAACTTCATACTTCAACCGCTAATTACACGAAGACATTTTCTATAGTTTCCATTATAATTCCACTCCTATTTTCTAGTCTATTACTTAAAATATCCCTTAAGATCTCTGTTGTACGCCACATGACTAAACTTCACACGTACTCTCAGCCGCTAATTACACACCGTCATGTTCTATAGTTTCCGCTGTTACTTCACTCCTATTTTCTAGCGTTAATTTCTATATAGGATAATTAGCGAACCGTCTTTTTCATCCGGTCATGATAACAGTTAACCTTGAAATAATACCAGGTTTCGATTACAACCACAACTGTTGGTGTCTGTAATATCGGCGAGCGAAGGCGATTCAATCCATCATATCGAAGCTAGGGGTTTGCTTCATCCTCACTGGTAATTTTTATTTTTTTTATTTTCAATTAAATTAATCACTAATGATATATATGGTGTTGGGTTGCGTAATGATCTTCCATCTTAAGAATCAATTGTTTGATTTTTCTTTGATAATCAATGGAGGAGAGGAAAGTTGTGAACAAATATTACCCCTTTTTTTTATCGATTCGCGTGCATATTTCAATGGAGGAGAGGAAGGTTGTGAATAAATACTACCCCTTTTTTTATCGCTTCGCGTGCATATTCTCTCACTTTCCCTTTCTCCATTTTTATTAGTGTTTTGATGTTAGCATTCACGTGTAATTAATAAATGATTTTTCATATACCATTTTGTTTCAGTTTTCCCTGCGGTGTTTTGTTTTTTTCGGACTTATGATTCAAATCCTTTAATTAACCATATATGATATCGTTTTCAATATTCAGAACCCTTATTTATATATTTCCCCATTAGTTCTTTTTTCTCTACATGTAGTTTTTATTTTATGGGATCGGTCAAAGATGATTTTTTTTATGGATCATTCCAGAAGGATGCTTAATCTCTACGCAGGTAATTCATTGATTTTTTTTTGTTAGTTCTAACTTTATTATTATTTTAAGGAGATTTTTTATTTTAAATATTTCTATTCGGAGATATATTTATTATGTAGACTTAAAGTTGATGTATGAAAATTCAAATGTAGCCTTACGTTTGTAAGATTGACAGTAAGAATCAGTATTTCCTTTATTTATTCTTTTAACAATTTTCTCTCAATGTACCTTGACAAAATCATTAAAATGACAACATAATGTTGTGGCCTTGCATGCTCGAGCATCTCCAACAATGCTTCCTATGTTGGAGAATATTTTCTTTAAATAAGATAGCATCTTTTGGAGTAGAGAGTGTGAGGCTCTAGCAATGCTTTCTATTCATCTTGGTATCATGGCACATTTTGTAATTCAACTGGGTGTGTAAATCTCACATCGGAAAGTGAGAGAAATATTGAGACCCATATATGGGGCGGCTTGGCATTAACTAATACAACACGTTTTGCGGGGGTTAACCCTGCCAAGAACAAAGCCATGAGGGGGGTAGATGGACTGGACCTGAGAGGTTGCAGGTCGCACTCGCCCAAAGCGGACAATATCGTACTACAGTGTACCGGGTTGTTACAAATGGTATCAGAGTAGACCCCGCAGAGTACGGTGTGCCGACGAGAGCGTAGGTCCCCTTAAGGGGGAGGATGTAAATCCCACATCGAAAAGTGATGGAAACATTGAGACCCATATATGGGGTGGATTGACACTAACTAGTACGACGCGTTTTGGGGGGGTTAGCCTTGCTAAGAACAAAGCTGTGAGGGGGGTAGATGGACTGGCCCTGAGATGGGGGAAACATTGAGACCCATATATGGGGCGGCTTGGCACTAACTAGTACGACGCATTTTGGGGGGGTTAGCTCTGCCAAGAACAAAGCCGTGAGGGGGATAGATGGACTAGCCATGAGGGATTGCAGGTCGCACTCGCCCAAAGCGGACAATATCGTACTACGGTGTGCCAAGTCGTTACAGGGTGTCAGTAAATATATGGGAAAGTAGGTGTATAAAAAGTTATTATTTAAAGCAAAATATTGAATAAAAAGCCGAGAAGACTCTCTTGATATGGAGAGCCAAATAGGCTCTATACTCATCTTCTCAACTTTTGCTATAGCCTTGGACCTTATTTTTTTGATATATCTTAGTTATTATAAAAAGAATTGGTCTAATAAAAAGTCTTTTGGAGATGCTTTTATGTTTTTTAGCGTCCGGCTTTTGTTTGTTATCAGTATGACTATGTATATATATATAGACGAACTTAGTTATATATCACCTGTTTAATTTGTTAGCCTTTTTGGTTAATTTCCTTAAGTGTCAAAATAATTGTTCTAATAAGATATTACTTTTTCTTATAATTGTCAAAATTTCAAAGTTTTTATTCAGTGTGAAGAATATAATTGATCAAATTAAGATTCCTAAGATACGTTGACTACACATATATTGTTAGGAATGGAGAAGATTATGAACTCATATTTACATTCTCTGCCATGACTTAATTTCTTATAGTTTGCTCATGTGCCTAAAACCTTCAATTAGATGTTAGGGGCAAAAAGTATCTACCATAATTCCATTTTTCACGAGGGATAAGCGTGTAATTATACTGAAATCGAACTATAAAATTATTCTTTTTGTGTAAAAGTATCTTTAAAGTTTGTTTGATCGAGTAAATTGCAATTGAACAAATATCTACAAATTTTTTAATTAAAACATGAACTTTTAATTGGTAAATGTTTATTACAACATGTAATTCTACTTTCTTAAATCTTTGCATAATAGGCATAAAGTTCGACCTACACAAAAGACTGTCTAAAAGAATCTCCATGCACTAATTTATCTTAATTTATATAAAACTATATACAATCTTTCTATTGGATTTAAAATTGAGGCATAAATATATGATGATATTTTTGTCTCTTCTCTTTTTATTATTAGTAAGTTGCTGAGTAAATGTTACAATTAATTTCAAGTAAGAAATATCATATCCTTCTAATCTAATCCACCACTTTTCTGTAATTAATGTAATGATAGAAAAACTAAATTATATCACCGCCTTCAAGGTTATCTGCCTCCCCATTTCTTATAACTACATAGGTTTTCCATTTTTTATAGATATCATCCACTATTCTTCATCACACATAACTATTTCATCTTCCTCTATAATAATTGTTTGTTATTTCCATTTTTCTTTATACATTGTCTACTTCTCCGTTATTAATTTTTTTTGGTTGGGTAACTGTGTACAAAGACTATTAATTTGTGGTTTTCTTTACAAAGCATGCTAAAGTGAAAGCTTGCGCGTGGAGATTAGCATCTATCCATCTATTTCAGTTTTTAGTGATTAAATTATGTACAATAGTGATTTACCATAAATTACAATTGATCTATTTATAAAAAGTTTATAATTGCAATAGATTGATATTATTGAATTTCCCCCCTTTTTGGAATCAGATCCATGGTTTCATCTATCTTCTTTTCTGTTATTTTTCATCCTTTATTCCATAATTGACATTAGTTATTATTGAAGGGATGTATATTAGGCTTTATTGTTTCAATACACTAATCTATTTTTGTGGTTAGGCATATGTTCACAAATAAAACTCTAAAAGTGTTCTAAATGGAAGAAGTTCCTTATAGTCATTCTCTTTCTTTGTTTGATACTTGATGTGTTCACATGGTATTACTCCCTCCGTCCCAAATTGCTGGTCCCTCTTTCCATTTTTAGATGTCCTAAAATAAATGTCCACATTCCATAAAATATAAATACATACCTATTTTGCCCTTTTGTATTTTCAATTTTCAAGAAAAAGTTTTGAATAAAGGAAAGGGTAAAAAGGGAAGTCAATGTAAATTAAGCAAAAAATACAATAATAATGTTGGGTCCTTAATAAGTTGAATTTCTCAAAAGGGACCAGCAATTTGGGATGGAAGGAGTATTAATCTTGAGTTCTTTTGCCAACTATGCTTAATTTCAAATATATTTAGCAAAATAGGGTAGTTTCGTACATATTTGTAGAAGTGGGGATGTTTTAAAAACGCTGGTCAATGGTGCATTTTTTGGCTTAAAAACGCTGGTTAATACAACGATTTAAAAAATAAATAAAATAAATAAATAAATAAACGGTAAAAATGCCATAAAGTCCAGCGTTTTTACAGGCAAAAATGCTGACTATGTACTCCTCCTTCCCCTCCGCTGCTCTGTTGCTTCTTCTCCCTCTACATCCCCTCCGCTGCTCTCCTCCTTCTCCCTCCCCCTCCCCGCCGCACAGATCCTCCTTCTCTTTCCCTATCGCCGCTCTTCTCCTCTTTCTCCCTCCTCCTCGCTGCACCGCCCATCTCCACTTTCGCCCTCCCCCTCGCCTCTGTGATTCTCCACCATTTAACTCTCCTTTGCCGCCGCTCAGCTCCACCATTTTACTCCACTGGTGTTGCTCTCTTCCTCCTCACCCATTAGCATTGGCCCTAACGCAGCTCTCTTCCTCACTGAACCCCGCGCCAGGTATCTCCATCTCTGCGGTATTGAGATAAACAGCTTATAATTTTTGTATGATTTTAATTTTTGCTATTTAATGTGGGTGGATTTGAATTTGAATATTGATTGGTGCTTTATCTACATTTGTATGTATATATGCATATGTTTAGGAACAAGCTTTGGATTTTTATGTTTTGATTCTAGTATGGTTGAGTATAGTAGGTGGCGTAGGGGTTAAGGTGGTGTAGTGTTTCGATTGCGTATGAGTTTACAACCAAAGAAATAAAGTAGACCATATAAAATTTACGAGTAGAAATTAAGGGGTTGTTTATTTGGACCACTTAATTATTTATTGGCGGAATTTAATTAGCTTTGATATATTTTTTTGTTGTTTGCGGATGGTACAAAGTATTAAATATTTTTTGTGCATTAAAATTGTAATGCTTGTATATTGGGTGTTAGTATTGATACTCTACAAATATAAATTTAATTTCAACACCCATTTTAAGTAGGGGTGTTCAAGAATCGAACCGGACCGCTTAGACCGACCGGACCGGACCAAAAAATAGGATTTTTTTTGGTTTTTACACATACAATGGTCCGGTCCGGTCCAAATTTTCATAAATCGAAGTGGTCCAGTCCGGTCTTCGGTCTTATAAATAAAAATACCTATAAAATCGAACTGGACCGGTTTTTTATATATTTTTATTTTTTTTAAATGTCTTAAGAGATATAGTGTCTCATTTTTTATCTTTCTTTTCTTTTCCCCACTACCATCACATCTGTCCCCACCTTCCCGCCCCACGTGATTCTAACTTACCTCTTCTCTTTCTTTTTATTTTTTTTATTTTTTTATTCTCACAATCTCACATGTCGAGGTCTCTCTCTCTCTACTCTCTTCTTTTATTTAAATGTGTACCTATTTCCAAGAAAACTATTTGACTTGTCTTGTTTTTTCCTTTTCCTCGGGTCTTATTACCAAATTTTCTTCCAACATCCCATCATATCCCCACGTTCCAATCTCTCACCTTTTTATTTTTCTTTTTTCTAATTATCTTTCACTAGCTTCCTCTCTCTCTCTCTCGAATTATTTTAATTTCCCCATCGCGGTTCTTCATCCATTCTCATCTCTCTTAAATCTCTAAAGGCAAAGGAGTATATAAAAGATGAAGAAAACTTGTGAAAGACAAAGATCAAAGAAGATGAAGGGATGTGTTTTTTCTCTTCTTTTCTCTCTATATATTTCCGTGTCTATATACACATGTTTAGATCTAGGATATGTTTTGTATATATATATATAATTTTTTCTTGATTCCGTATGTGTGTGAATTTGTTGGTTGTAAAATGAGTGTAAATTTGAATATATTTTGAATATTTGATTTTAGATTTCCCCCAGTGTAAAAACAGACTCCATCTTGTTGCTTCATTTAATTAAATTTTTGTTGGCTACTATCTAAACTGATTGAACTGACCGAAACCGGATCGTTCAAATTGGTCCGGTCTTGGAGGATAATTCAGTCCAGTCTGGTCTTTAAAATTTTAAGACCAAAGTGAACGGTCCGGTCCAAAAGCTTGGTGAACGGTCCGGTTAACCGGACCGTGAACACCCCTAATTTTAGAATACAATAAATATGTTATTTACACTTAAAGGCACCGAAATATGAGACCATATATTTCTGTTAATTCTTATGCCATACGGGTGAAGAGTACCATTCGAATGGGTGAAAAAAGTGAGAAAGTGATAAAATTTTGAAATTTGAATCTCAAATTTCAAATTGTATATTTTTATACAATAAAAAACTATTATGTAATTGGATAATTTAATATCTTAAAAACACATCTAAAGGGTTCACATTTGTTTTTGGTTTGTAAACAAATTGTGACCATTAGTTAGTAATAAGAAAACAAAGAAAAAAATACATCTTATATTATAGATAGAAAATTGCCGCTAGAGAAAATGAGACAGTTTTAAGAGTTATGTGATTTTTTTTAATAAGAGTAAGAAAAGTGGATTATAATAGTTTTATATAATTTTAGTCTTATACGTAATTATTAATATACAAACTTTTATTGGTAAATTTTAAATTTACAAAATTTTAAAAGGTATTTTGTTTTAAATTTCAGAAAAATAGATAGGGAAAAAAGATAAGATATTAAAATTGGTGAAATAAGGGAGATAAAAAGTTGTTCACTTTCTTGATTTGATGAGTTGAAAACAATAAATATTAATTGTGTTCCCATAGTATCAAAGTCCTGTAGGAAGATATATTTTCTACAAAATCATCTTGTTACAAATAAAATCAATAATTAAGTTTTTAGTAAGTATTCATTATTACAAATTAAACCATTAGCAATATTGCAATAAACTTTTGAATTACAATTCTGGATAAACCCTTTGAGACGGCAATTTTGTTTTTTACAAGTTTGCGTTTAAAATTATAATTAAAAACTAGCCTTCAAGATTAAAAATAATATCATATTGTATTTGCATCATTTTTTCACAGATAAGTCTTCGAACTCCGGTTCTAATTTCGGATTATATTCATACGTGTTTTGCAATTGCTTGTTACGTTATGTACACAAATACCTTTACTTCATTTATTAAGTTATGTACACAAATGTATTATTGCATATGAATTGTTTATTAGTTTATATCTAATGGACACGTACATGAAACAGGTATTCGTCAATGGATCCTGGTCCACAAGATCGATGTGTATTATATTTACAGGGCCAACAAAGATCTTCAACTATATGGGATGGTGATGACCTTACTTTGTTGGAGCCACGTAGGAGCGATACAGAGTTCATGGGACCCGATTGAGAACGTGTTATCCTGCCTGAGAGGGTCCAGCGTTTATTATTACTTGCAGGATTTTACGAAGTATACCGCATAGGTCATATTCAGTATGATCGAGCTCTTATTACAGCTATGGTCGAGCGTTGGCGGCAGGAAATGCATATATTCCATCTAACTGTCGGGGAGTGCACTATCACACTCCAGGATGTCGCGGTACTGCTCGGTTTACCAATTGATGGCCATGCTGTTACTGCCCCTCCATTAGATGCCCCTCTGGCCGACGTCTATGAGCGTGTATTAGGCATCTGACCATCATACCATGCTTTCAGAAATTCAAAGCTAAAGCTATCCTGGATAACCAATACATTTCGAGACATAAAGTACGATACTTATAACAGGTCGGTAATGCATAAAGCCTTCAATGGATACACTAAAGGCCCAAAAGTTCTTGTCAAAAATACGATAATACCCATCATACACCTTGCTTTTACACTCGTGGATTGTGCGTGGGTTGTTGTACTTAATGGCTGCCAAATATTTGGGCACAATAGTATAAGAGTCTTTTCAATTGCCAAATAATTTTTTAATAGCCTTTTGTTTCGCATTCCATGCCTTCCAATATGAAATCTTGTAACCATATTTATCCTTAACAAATGCAACGATAACGCGAATCTTAAGGCCTGGATCAACCTCAACCAAGTGTTTTACTTTGCTGGCAATGAATTTGCAGTCTCAGTGTTTGTGAGTTAATTTCAAATGATCAAACGTGCATGTGTGGGGACCTTCGTACTTGGTTATCTCAAATTGCCTGTATTTTTTCTTCCTCTTACAAGCATGAAGCTGCCATTTACACAATTTTTCATACAATTTACACTTAATTGCCCATGTATCTGCCTTTGATTCATCGACGATAAATTCATTTGCATTCTTAATTGCAAAATGTTTTAAGGCAATCTTCAACTTATCTTTAGTCTCGTACGTCAGCCCTTTTCGCAATTCATTTTCATCTTCTAACTTCTCATTCATCGTCAACTCCTGGTCCACAAAAGTAACATTATACTGTGTAAAATGATGGTATATCTTCAGCAACCTGCTCAAACTGGTTCGATTCTTCCCTTTTATCACTTTCACTGTCGCTGAATTCTGTAAAACTGTCGAATTCTGAGTCCCAACCCGTCTCCTCTCCAGTGGCGTCATCATATTTACCACCATCTTCACAGTCATACATGGCCTTGGTTATGGGTTGAGATGAATTGTAAATCTTCTTCTTACTCCCACCAAATTCAAGCCTTCGCGATGGCCGCGAACAACTCAAAAACTTAGAAACATGAGTGCGTTGTGTCGATGGTGGTGAGTTGTATGACCCAGACAATGAATTTTTTTCCCAATTAGCCCTACATCATAATTCAGGATAATTTTTTCTATATACAACTTGATCACATTAACAAACGAAGCATTGAAAATAGTACCCATTACAAACCGTAAAGTTATATCATCGTTAATTTTATGAAAGAAGTAGTTACAAGTATTTCGAGTCACAAACATTGGGCATCTACATAAAATCTTTAATGTCGACGACGATCGGTCAGCATCTATAACAGAATAAATAATTTTTACTAATTCCGAGTGGGTAATACCTTCATTTAAGATAATGCCTCTTTTGTGCTAAATATCGTAACCGTAACCATGCTCTTCGCTAATAATATGCCCGCTCCAATATAAAAGCGTAAAAACTTGTCGGTTTGCCATTTTTCACCTTCAACACAATTAATCAAATTTATCATTAGCTGGTAATAAATAATATATTTTCAATTGTCAAGATGTACAATATATGATGATAAAATAAGTACATATATACATTCTTCAACATACTTGAACAATTATTCAAAATAGAAAATTATGCATTAAGCCATATGAAATATGACAATAAATAATATTATTATAATTGCCAAAACGTACAATAAATAATGATAAAGACATTCTTTAACATAAAATTCATTTCTCATTAAAATAAATACATATATACAATCTTCAATATACTTGAATAATTATTCAAAATAAAATATTAAGGATTAAGCCATACGAAATATGACAATAAATAATATATTTAAAATTGCTAAGACGTACAATATATGATGATAAACACTTCTTTTAACATAAATCCCTACGAAATATGATAATAAATAATTTATTCAAAATTGTAAATCATTTCTTCCATAAAAAAATTTAATTATAATGTAATATATTTAGGAAAAAATGGAGGTTTTTGGACACTTTTGTCCTACAGGAAAAAAATGTAAATCATTTGTTTAACTTTTGTCTTAAGGCACTCCACTTTCATTTTTAAGGACACACACACACACACACATATATATATATATATTTTAGGACACTTTTTATGTAACTAAAAATGAGAGTGAAGTGTCTTAGGATAAGCGTGGAGTGCTAATATTATTTCCATATATTTATAATAACAAATGCATTCTTCAAAATTATAAAATAAATTTGTCAAAAAAAAACAAATATTGAAGATACATACATACATTCCACAAATCTATATCGTAAATCCACATATATACATTACAATCAAACATATTTCTTTCCCATTATAACTTGATAATATGTGAAATATAATAATATATGGTAAAAAATCAACTTTGTAATAAGCTAACCTTCTTCTTTTCAAGTGAATAAGTGGGGGTTTTGGAGTGCAATGGAGCTTCTGGAGTGAATGAATGGAGCTTCTGGAATGAATGAATGGAGTTTCAGGCGGCTGCTTTTGTTGTATGAGTTAAGTTGCCTGCTGTTAGGTTAAGATGGGTGAAAAATGTTCGGTTTAAAAACGTTGGATATGCTAGTGTTTTTAAGCGTAAAAATGCTGGACAAGATGGTGTTTTTTCGAATAAAAACGCCACAAAGGGCAGCGTTTTTATTTATTTATTTATTTTAAAATCGTTGTCTTCACCAGCGTTTTTAAGCCAAAAAACGCGCCTTTAACCAGCGTTTTTAAGGAAAAAAACGTGGCTTTGACCAACGTTTTTAAAACCACCCTATTTCTGCAAATATGTTCAAAACCACCATATTCTCCTAAATATGTTTCAAAAGAAGCATACTTAAAAAAAGAACTCATTAATCTTCGATAATGTTTGTTGATGTATATAGTTTATTACTTATATAAAATTATAGTCCCAGCTTCAACACAACTGAAATTAATTCAAATTTTGATACTTTATATATTTTATGATGTTTATGTTTCATCAGGGCCGGACCTGAAGCAAAATTTATCAATGAGGCCCTTCATTCTTAAATTGTTAGGGTTTTTTTTTCCTAAGCATCCAAATTCAAAGAAAATAAATAAAATTAAATTATCTACATTAATGATCAGTACTTATTTTTTTTATTAATGATAACATATAAGATTTTTTGATCAATGAACTTCTCCAACTTCAAACTTTAAAAAATTATGGGGTCCTAAAAAATTTATGGCCTGAGGTAAGAGCCTGTTCTGGCTCACCTCAGGTCCAGCTTTGTGTTTCATCAATAAAGAAATGAAAATAATTGACATCCATTTTTATGAGATTAATTTCAAATCAAATGTAATACTAATTTATTATAATATGCCCAAGCATCACGCGGGTAATACACTAGTGGAGTAAAATAATAAAGGAGGTCACACGAATAAGGGATTTTTTAGGGTTTGGCCCCCATTATTAATAGGGAAACTCTTTGGCCCCCAAACTTTATAGTAGTATAGATTTGACCTTGATTTTGGACGATTTTTGTTTGTTGATGAAATTGACCGTTAAATAGCCATGAAAATATAGAATACCTTCCATCCTTGAGTTGAAGTCACACTTATACCCATTTAGCATATTCAATTAATTTCTCGAAGGTTGCCATGGCAAATTTAAAAATGCATATAAGAAAGCATATAGGAGAAATGAACGGTGGTTGTGGCTCTATTGTTGTTAAAGAGTTGTATAATTGTATGTGAGAGTGTATATATATATATAGAGAGAAAGATAGTAAGAGATAAAATCTTGTCCATCCACTTGGGCGAATCATCAAGCATATGGGTGAATTTTAAATACAATAAGGAATATCAAGTTGTTTATCAAGCATAGGAATAAAAGAGATGTATGATATATACAATCAAATACTTGAGTAGTTTCTTATAAAAAAAATACTAGTGTAATCTCAAAATTGGGTGTTTTTACTTTCCTCTGGATAAAATTCTCATAAAGCATTGTCTCTTTTATCAAAATTAAAGTCCAATAGAATCTAGAACCATCAATATTGAGAATGTTAAGAATATATTCGCATATAATTTTTTTTATCAACATTTGTGCATTGTGCACACTCCTTTTATGTAAAAACATATATATATATATATATATATATATATATACAAAATAAAGTAAACGGCCCAAGTAACCATTAAACTTATGATTTAATACCACTTTGACCATGAAACTTTAAAACGAACCAGTTTGGTCATTCAATTTCAGAGTAAGTATCACTTTGACCATTCCGTTCAATTTGTTTGTCATCCAACTTCGGAGTATGTACCATTTTGGCCATTCCGTCTAACTTGGCTGTTAAATTTAATGTATTTGCGTGATACATGACTTCGTGTAAGATCATTTTGTACAAAATTACATTTCTTTCCGATAATTCTCGTCAAAATGAAACACACACAATATATAAAACATAGTAATATTTTCAACAAATAGCACAACTTGGATTATTTTATAATCAAAATAATTAAAATACGTTTAAATAAAGTCATGGTTTCATTCCATTTCATTTAACATTGCAATTGGAAGAAATGACCAAAGTGATATTCACTTCAAAGTTCAATGGCCAAATTAGTTCGTTTTAAAGTTTGATGACTAAAATAATATTAAATAGAAAGTTTAATGATCATTTGGACTGTTTACTCTACAAAATAATATTAATATAAATAAAATAAAAAACAAAAAATTAATATTCACACGTGCACACACAATATATATAAAACATTTCACTTACGGTCCAATTTGCACGAATTGGACCCAAAATCACACTGCACATATTTTTTTATTTTAAAACATCTCGTGCAACCACCAAACACATAATTAACAAAATACCAAAAAACCCCAAATGGTCCTAGCGTGCTCTCTCTCTCTCTCTCTCTCTCTCTCTCTCCTGTGCAACCTGTCGTCTTATCTTTTTCTCTCTTTTCGTACTCGCAACTCTTTTCTTTCTCTCTCCCTCAAAACTCAAATCACATTGAAACTGTAGGGGACCAAAAATTCAACCTAACCCATAAGATGATGTTCTTAACAACATTGGTATAAAGAAGGATAAAAGAAGATAATGGGCAATATATTTTCTATTTATAGGTAGGTTTTCCTAGAGATTTTTATATCCTACTAGTAATACATCCTACTTTGTGTATATATATTTTGTATTAAGTTAGCAATAGAAAAAATGAGCAAAATTACAAGCTACCAACTCTCTCTTTCTCCGGCTAACTTTTTTAATCTTTGGACTAACTTTTTTTTTTCATGAAGTTTTTCTTTCTATTTATAGGCATAGAATTAACGTTACAAATACTTATTAGAATAAATAGTAAAATAATTATAAAAGGCAAACTTAACCTCCAATTCATTTATACATAAGTCACATACCCCTTATACTTTTTTTTTTGGACACAACATGCCCCTTATACTTAAATAACTAACTTTCATTTTATAGGTGTATTTCCCTCATTAGTTGGCGGGACATCATATTTTTCTTCTTGTATAAGTGTCACATTCTCATTGATGAACATACATTCCTCGGCCGAGTTGCTCTGCTGCTTTAGTCTTTGGGTAACGTCAATAAGGTTATGTCGATATGCAGTATTCTCAAGTTTGAAGTTTTCGGCCCACTTTCCAGATTGGGCTGTTAGGGCAAATAAATTGGCCCAGGAACGAGGTATCATTTTTATGCTCCTTCACAAACCAAATTGAAAAAAAAAAAAAAAAAAGACAAGCACAAAATTTGTTATTAGCTCCAGTTAGGGTGCGATTGTTTTTTTCCGACTTTGATCGCTGAATACTGATTATTAATTACTAAGTGTTGAATGTTAAATCTAAAATTTGAAAATATTATTTGTTTTTTATTCTAAATGAGACTCTGAATTTTATGTTTTGGTATAAAACAATGATTTAAATTCAGCATTCCGCATTCAGCAAGACTAATCCTCTTAATGCTGAAAGCTTAATCATAAAAAAAAAATAGTCGTCAACCTCTTAATAATTTAAGAAAACAAATGTCATATTACACTACTGAATGCTTAATACTCTTTCATTAAGTATTTAAAGGTAAAAACAAAGACCCCTTAGTTTTTTGTTTTTGAACTTTATGAGTTTCAAACCCAATTCAAAGAGAATATTCTAGATTATTTCCCATATTGGTTTCCTAGGAAAGTGATGGAAGAATGCTGTAGGTGTATTGATGAGGCGATGAGGCCTCAGCTGCCAGATTCGATACCCAAAGATGGAGAATGACTTGTTAAAATATGATAACTGGACCACAAAATTAAATGTGCTAATAACAATTCTATAAAATTGAAATCATCATTATCCCAAATCAATAAATTTTACTTCGCGGTGAGATACGCCCAAATTGAAAAATCTTTCTCATTGGCCATTGCATCACATAAACGTACAATCATATTTAAGCAAAGATGCTCTTCAAATTTTTTAAGGACATAATTTTTTTTACAAATCAAAGATTGGCAAAATACTGATAATAGGTTTGTTCAGTTTTAGAGAGCAGAGAAACATAAAGAATCTCAACAAGACACATTTATAAATCATTTTACTCTGTTTCTTGTTTAAATTAATGTAGGACACATTTTGTTTCTCTCTCTACATTTTCACTCCAAATTTAGAGAAAATATGGGAATAACTACTAGGTAAGTTAAGGAGATTGTTGGGCATGAAGAAATGTAAGGTAAATGTGAACAAATCATGATCTGGTGATCGAAAGATGAAGAGAGATATGTAGATTTGCCAAATTTTTACGAAGGGAGAGAGGAAGGAAAGAAGAGAGATAAGGAATGAATAGACAGAGAAACAAAGAGGAGCGAGAAACAATCTTTTTTTTCTTATTTATTTATTTTTAAAGTTGGTGGGTGTTTGGTTGCTTTGCCCCTGTTTGGTAGCTCTCTTTTTATTTTTTTTTCTACAAATTTTAAAAACTCAACTCACAAACATCTCTACTTTTACACTTCCAAAAAAAACTTTAACTTTACTTTCTCTCTCTAAAAAAACTTTTAAAACGCCATAACTTTAAATCCAAAAATTCAAAAATAATAAAAAATATATATTTGAAACCTACTCATCGAGATCTATAAAATAAGATCCATTGTGACTATTTTTTGAAATTTTTTATGCATTTTTTTCTTTGTTTGAAAAAAAATCAAACAAAACCAAATTCACTTTTCAAAAAACCAACTCTAACTCAAAACATTCAACCAAACACCACATTTTTAAAAACTTATCTAGAAAAAAAAAAAAAGAGAGCTACCAAACAAGCCCTTTGTGTTCTAAATTGATATAAAGAGGGAAAGCACGATTTGGGTCCAATTTACACTGAACGGACCATAGGTGAAATGTTATATATATGTAAAAGGGTATTATTAGGTTTTTGGTTAAACATATGAATCAACAAACGGTCAAATAAATCCAAGGACGAAAACCATCCAAAATAAACGCTAAACTTATATTATGCTAAATTTTGGAAATTAAAGATAGTTTTTTTTATAAATAATGAGAGCCAAACCCTAAATAATATTTAATATAATAAATGGAAAATGTGATTTAATATAATGTATGAAAAATGAGAAGTGTTGACGAACTAAAACGAGAGTATGTCTAAAGACAAAAATAACCTTATTTTTTTATGGGTATTGATATTAACACTTTATGTGAAATATTATAAAATTATTTTTTAAAAAAATTTATATATATATTTTGAAATACTTTACATAAAAATACTTTTCAAAATGTTAAAATAGTAATTTGAGGTTCATGGTACTAATAATCATACATATATATATTTTTTTTGTTCCGCATTTTTTTTTAATCAAAACTTTTTTTTTATTTCAATTCTCAAAATACTTACGGCCTTCTAACTCTCACATTCGAGATTCCCATCCTATTCATTCTATACATCCCTTTCAATTTCTTTGTAAAATTTTCAACTTATCTTCTTTTTACCTATACAACCAAAATTTGCTAAAAAGTTTGTACAACCATTATTTTTTCGAAATGTATGCAGCAAGCGTATACTCCATCTTCTTAAGGATACTCAACATCATTCTAACCTCGTAGATAATAACTCAAGGGATATCGACTTTCCTTTGCAGCACCTGGATTAAAATTAGAGAATCTGTCTCAATATCGAGTTTCACTATTTCCCCTGTCATGTATCTCTGTAAACTTTGTAATAATGTTAAATAAAATAATGAAATATAATAATTTTATACCTATACTAAGGGTGCGTTTGATTGCAATCGTGTAATTTGCATGGAAAGAAAATAAGTTACCAGCAATTGAATTGCCTAGAATTGAGTTGCACGGAAAATATAGTGTAGTGTGTTTGATTGCCTTAATTTTCTACCCGAAAAATATTGGTTGTATTATGGCATTTTTAATGTAAAAAAAATTATTGGTATATTTTTTTTACATAATTATATAGTCATGATGGATATTGTTTAATTGATCTTGATTAGTATATTTTAAATATTAAATTTTTATATTATTTTGAATTTTATATTTTAAGTTATGGCATTTTTAATATAGAAAATAGTAAAAATATTGTCTCGTGAACTATGCCCATGCATGGAAAACAAAAAACCACCTCCCCAAAGAAAATATTTTTTTCAATTGCCTTGAAAATGCACATGTGTGAGCCAAAAGTGAGAATTAAATTACTTAGAAAAAAAAGTCAATCAAACACCTTAAGTTATCAAATCAAATAAAAAATGCTCATTTTTCATGAAAAATATTGTTAATCAAACACACCCTAATTGTTTGTTGGAATTAAAAATTTAAACGTATTATTTACTGCACTACAATTTTTTATTTTACCAAAAGAAATCATCAAATTTTATTTGAAAGGATGAATTATTTTATTTGAATAAGATTCTTATCACACTCCGTAATTCGACGCGTCAAAAAAAAAAAAGGTAGATGGAAGAGACAAGACTATGCAGAAAGGCAAGTGAAAAAGTAGGAACACAATTCAGAAGAAAAAGAAAAGGCAGAGCATAGATAGCTCCAGTTTCTCGTAAGCTCCTTCTTTCTCTACTTTCCTTCCTCTCTCTGTCTCTCTCTCTAACCACACGGGTGTATTACTACAGATATACTGCAAAATATACACTTTTCTCTCTCTCTCTCTCTCTATATATATATATATAAATAAATTTGTCTTCTGCAGTATATATTATAATTATAATAATAAATAAAATATAAAGTTATATGGTTCCTTAAGAGCAATTGGGTTGGGGTTTATTGACTATACAAGACTAGATAAACTAGACCGACAGAGAGAGTTATGGGTTGTTGCGAATCCTCTTTCTCCAGAGAACATTCTCTTTCCGACAACAAGGATCAAAGGAAACCTCACCCCTCCAACGGCACCGCCGGAGGACCCGCTGTAGGTGACGGACCCGGTGGTATCCCCTCCTTCTCAGAGTATTCTCTGGCCGACCTCAAATCAGCCACCAACAACTTCAGCTCCGATTTCATCGTATCCGAGAGTGGCGAAAAAGCCCCAAATGTCGTCTACAAGGGCCGCCTCCAGAATCGCCGCTGGATTGCTGTCAAGAAGTTCACTAAAATGGCCTGGCCCGATCCTAAACAGTTTGCTGTACTCATCTCCATTACTTGATTTTGGTTTTTTTTAATGTTTTTGCTCCGAATTAGGGTTTAATCTTTTTTACTTGTATTTGTTGGTTGATTCAAGGACGAAGCCTGGGGCGTTGGGAAGTTGAGGCATAAAAGGCTAGCCAATTTGATTGGCTACTGCTGTGACGGTGATGAGAGGCTCCTTGTTGCCGAGTTTATGCCCAATGATACCCTTGCTAAGCATCTATTCCACTGTATGTATTATTTATTTACATTTACAGTTTTGGTTATTCATTCATTTTTTGTAAATTTCTTTTCAACTTGGAAATAATGTTCAATACATTGCATTGTTGTCTCAAGGAAGCTGGCCATTTTTTCTGTGATAATTAGTTGATGGGTGCAACTTTTTAAGTGTTATTTTGAATTTTTTTTTAACAATAAATCCTTAACTCAGAAACCCGAGAAAGAGTGCTCCCATTCCTTGTCATTGGCAGCGAATGTTGGATTCACTCGTGTTCTTGGCCTTCACAGAGTAGTTTTTTTTTTTTTTTTTTTGGAAGTAAATAATGCTACCGGTCTACATTGTCATATGCAAGTTAACAATTCTTGGAAGATAAAAAAGTAAGAAAGCAAGTTCCCAAAGACTAATGGTCCTGTACTTCTAAGTTTTCTAGCATGCAAGTTAATCCATTACGTAATCAAGCTTTAAGATGAGATTCATTTCTTATGGATGATTTAATTTTTGTAGTATGCAACCGTTACATTGGTTTGCATTATCTTCTTTCACAGGGGAGAATCAAACTATTGAGTGGGCCATGCGTTTAAGAGTTGCTTTATTTATTGGTGAAGCATTGGAATATTGTAGTAAGGAAGGCCGTCCATTGTACCATGATTTGAATGCCTACAGGGTTCTCTTTGATGAGGTGCTCTGATGATTACCCTTTCTGTATCTTCAAGATATGTTTTGTTACATTTCATTGTTCACTGTTATTTTTGGAACTTTTACATATTTGTAGTAAGATGATCATCTGGATGACTCATCCTGTATGTTTTTGGCAGAATGGTGATCCACGACTTTCATGTTTTGGTTTGATGAAAAATAGCAGGGATGGGAAAAGTTATAGCACAAATCTTGCATATACACCTCCTGAATATTTAAGAAATGGTAAATACTTCTTTCCTAGTTTCCTAATATGCTTCATGTATATTTTTATTATCTGTTAAAATAATAGCATACTTCCTTTTCAAAAATTGTTCATGTATGTTCAGATGCAGAGTCATGAAGTAGATTATTCCATGACACTTGCATAATAAGATTGGAGCTTAAAGGAGTTAATGGTGTATGATATGTAAATTTTAATTCGTATTTCGTAATAAATGAAGGAAAATGATAACATGTGCCCTTAGGGCACATGTTAAAACTATTATAAATGGAAATAATGAAATCTTGTATGAGAATTTGTGCCATATTTAATGCATGTTGGGAGTTAATTATTTCCAAAAATGGGTACTTAGCATGTGCCCTTAGGGCACACGTTAACATGACCCATAAAGGAAATGGTGCACACTACGGCTTAGTGTCATCCGAATGAAGAGTACGGTAGAAAAAGAAGCATAAAGCAACATTGCCTTGGTCTCTAGATTTAACATATGAAGAAAGCAAACCTCTGGGTAGGGTAGATTCACTTCTACAAAGGAAAGGTTTTAGGCAACAACATTTAAAATAAGAAACATTGAATGGAATGCAATTACGTACAAAACAGCATGGATGCTGAATAAGAATGCTGCAAGATTATGACAATCGGCCCACCTTCTGTCAGCAATCCCTTGCAAACCTGGTCAAATAATGAATCTCGACTTGTGTTCCATTTGGTCGGAGTGAAAAGTGAGAAGGGACAAGATGGAATGGAATGGGTAAGGATTTCATAATTTTTTAGGTGGGAAAACTGAGAAGAGGAGGTAAAGGAAAAGAGGAAAGAAAGTGGGTAGCCATCATGCTAATCGTTCTTTGTGCTTGTACACAGGCACTCCTCAATTAATTTGAAGCAAGGAAAAGGGGGCAGGAAACAAAGGGAGAGAAGTGGATGAGTAAAATGCGAATGCAAAAGCTTTCTTTAATATTTTTGTTGTCAGTGTTCTAAAAATCTTGGCCTAGGGCCAATTAGTCTCTACCTAGGCGCTAGGCGGTCGTTGGCTGCTTACCCTAGCTAGGCGGTTGTCTAATCTTGTGGGATAATACTTTTGGTGTATATTATTTTTCTTTTTGTAATTTTGCAGTGTTTGATTAAATAGTTTTATAGGTTTCTTCTTTGGCAGGTCAAAAATAGTTTTTTCCGCATATCTTTTTGGGGAAGTTTTTTTTAGTGGTGCGTGTTGTAATGAGCCCATGGGTAGAAACTTACCCCTGAATGGGTGCCTATGGGCTTGTATAACACTACCAAATCATCTATTTTCTCCATGTTGGACTTGGGTTCATAACATTTTTCATTTGGTTTAAAGTCCACCTGCTGGTTAGATTTTGGGTTCCCCCCCCCCCCTTTTTTTTTTCCGTATGTCAAGTTTGCTTCTCTGGCGGTCCATTTTGGCTTTGATTTTATGATTTTTATCTCTACTTATCAGGAACAACTTTTTAGGCATACTGGCTCCACCGTGGTTGCAAATATTTTTGTAAAAGATTTATTGGGGAAAATCTCCACTGTGGTTGCAAATATTTTTGTCAAAGATTTATTGGGGAAAACAAAACATGATAGATGTTTGGAACTAGAACCACTGTAGGGTTGTCGACATTCTACTATGGTGCGCACATTTAAACTCATATGGTAATGCATCTCTTACTATTGTATAGTATACACTAGAAAAAAGTGAAATTGTCAAGCAACATCGACGTGCATGATAAAATGGCATAGTTGGCTTTTATATCAAATTGGAGCTGTGCTGAAGCTAAACAATGACTTGTTAGCTTTTGCTAAGAATTTTGTAATGACATTTCTCTATTTGTTTTAGGGAGGGTTACTCCAGAAAGTGTGATCTTCAGTTTTGGGACCGTCCTTTTGGATCTTCTTAGTGGAAAGCATATTCCTCCAAGTCATGTAAGTTTGTGATGTTATATATCTGGTCATCTTGATGTTATCTAACCCAGACTGGCAACCAACCTGCAAAAGCAAATTGGTTGATGGTCCAGCAGTAAAGCAGACCATGACAACAGCATAATGTTACTAATATATTTATTAGTTATATACATCCAGGTATATTGGGAAAAGAATTCCTAAACTTAGAGAAAATAATCATTCTCGTTGATTTTTTTGTAATGGACTCTATTTTGTTCTTTGTGCGACTTAACAACTTCAAACATAATTTTACAATAATCATTCTCACTGATTTTTTTGTAATGGACTCTATTTTGTTCGTTGTGGGACTAACAACTTCAAACTTATTTTTACGTAGTACGTGTATCCATATCCTATTTTCTGTGGTAAAATGCCAGAAATTCAGTGTCGTGTTGTATTTGTTGTGGTGAGGATCCAATCCATAGTTGTCAAATCAGGAATCATATCTTGAATTGAAATTGTATAAATCGTGTATTGAATTTTAAGATTCATGTTCTTTGCTATGATTCTTAGCTTGTATCATGAATTTTGTTGTAATTATGCATGCAGGCTCTTGATATGATACGGGGTAAAAACATTCTTTTGTTGATGGATTCGCATTTGGAGGGCAACTTTTCAACGGAGGAGGCCACCGTAGTTTTTGATCTTGCATCACGATGTTTGCAATATGAACCTAGAGAGCGGCCAAATACCAAAGATCTTGTTGAAACACTCGCCCCGCTGCAAAATAAACTGGATGTTAGTCATTCTCCTGTCTGCTTTTTTATTTTTTTGCTGTCATTGAATTCAAAAGCATATATATGTATATATTAGCTCTACATGGTGTACTTGCTTTGTGTGTTCCGTCTGCTGTTATGAATTAGCAAGTACTCGAAGATCACAAAACTATTGTTTGCAGGTTGCATCTTATGTTATGTTGGGGATTCCAAAGCATGAGGAAGCACCACCTACTCCACAACACCCTCTTTCTCCAATGGGTGATGCCTGTTCACGAATGGACCTCACAGCTATCCATCAGATTTTGGTGATGACGCACTACAAAGATGATGAAGGAACGAACGAGGTAATTGATTTAAAATTTAAGATGTATTGCAACTTGCAATTACGTACTCTTCAAATATTTGCTGGAGTATTCACATACATAGTTGAATTTTCTTTTAGTTATCTTTCCAAGAGTGGACCCAACAGATGAGGGATATGTTGGAGGCCAGGAAGCGGGGGGACTTGGCCTTCCGGGACAAGGATTTCAGAACTGCCATTGATTGTTATTCTCAGGTATAGTCTTTTCTTTTCTGAATGAATAACTTATGGTAGGTTTTGTGCTTGATTCGAGAGGAAGGAAAGGAAAGGGAGAGAAACGGTCAGATTAATAACTACCCTAGCCAAACTAATAATAACATCAACAATAATATGGATTAGGGACCAAGCTTGTAATACCCATTTTATTAGGGGATAGCAGTCAGATCTAAAGTTAGAAAATATAGTAATGGTTTATAATATGCAGGAATTCCCATTTGAATAGATAAAAAGAAAGCAAAATAGTGATTTGTAAAATGTGTTATTGACAAATTAAAATCCAATCAAGGATACTATAGTATTGTGTTTTTTGACGTTTAAATAAAATATTTTGAGATAATAAAGAAAAAAAGATTAACCAACTTGGGCTAAAAGCAAGATGGCCACCGTGACTCCCAACTAGTCAGAGCTCATGCATTCACTCTCGCAGTTGGTGAGGTTGGAATGACTTTGCGATGGCAAGTCATGAAGGGGTTTTGTTCTGTAACCCTGCTTAGGTCCACCATTGTGGCCAATGAAACCTGGATTCAGTCTCAAGTCTGGGGTGTACGAACATGCATTTATGCTATTGAGGCAGAACCAGTGTTGACCTTCCATTGCCCCACTTTGTGGACCCCCAAACAACGGTTAATGGAGAAAAAAGGGGAAAAAGTACAATCTTTAATATTGCTTGCATTATTATGTGCCATGTCCTAAAAGAGCTACATAATCCAATCTGCTAGATAGTGGCTAGGTGGTCGATCATTTATTTACTTTTTAGCCTCTATTACTGTAAAAAATAAAAATTCCAAGTATTTTTCCAAAGAAGCAAGTCAAGTGAAAACCCCAACCCACTTAGTCTGCTTGCTGCCTAGGCAAGAAATTTACAGCACAGATAATGTAGATCGGTGCAGAGGTGAAGAGAAGGTGATGCTTGAGTTTGAATGTGCAGTTCATAGATGTGGGAACCATGGTATCACCAACTGTGTATGCAAGGAGGAGTCTTTGCCACCTCCTTTGTGATCAACCAGATGCAGCTCTGCGTGATGCAATGCAAGCACAATGTGTGTATGCAGATTGGTCCACAGCCTTTTACATGCAGGCAGTCGCCCTTGCCAAGCTCGACATGCACAAGGATGCCGTTGATATGTTAAATGAGGCTGCAGCTCTTGAAGAAAAAAGGCAACGTGGTGGCAGATAATGTTTCAAGCGGGGGGAGACCCGTGGTCAGATGATTCTTTTAGAAACTAAAATCAAATTGTTGTTTGTTTTATGTTGTTGTTTTCCAATATGCGCCAATCTTTAACCATGCCAACCAAAAAAAACCAAAAAAAAGGGAAAAAAAAATGATGCAAAGTGATTGTGTAAATTTTAGATTGGAAACTGTTGTTATCTTCAAAGATGTAGCAACGGAGGAGTTGATACTTGTTTTGCAGTAGACAGTGGGCTGTCTTTTTTTTATTCTATATATGTGCAAGTAGTTGGTTGCTTTCTAATGTGCATCTATTTAAATGGAACTTATAATACAACACAATCCTAGTTAAGGGTGGAAATTAGGCTATGTACAGCTCAGCCTTGCCATCAATGAAGAGGCTCATGAATTCTTCCCCATCAACAGTTTCTTTTTCTATGAGGAGTTGAGCCAGCTTGTGGAGGATGTCAATTTGGGTTGTGATGATATCAGTGGCCCTTTTGTATGCCTTCTCCACCAGCTCCCTCACCTCTGCATCCACCACATCCGCAGTTGCCATTGAGTAATCTTTTTGAGATGACATCTGCATATTAACAGAAAAAATAAACACCGGCACTGGCATTAGTGAAAGTAATAATCTCTACTTAGGTGAATTGATCGAGTAACGAACGAGTGTATATCCAAATACTTGGGGTGATTTACTCATTCAGATAATTAAAAATTATATCTACCTGTTGTCCTAAGAAGGGATTACCACCGGGTCCACCAATAGCAACTTGCCCAATCTTTTTGCTGAAACCGAATCTCTCAACCATCTGCCTCGCTACCCTTGAAACTTGCATAAAATCATTTGATGCCCCTGTTGTTACGTTTTCTTTCCCAAAAATAACCTCTTCAGCAACCCTGCAGTGGTTAAAGGGTGAGAAACCTTTTTATAGGGACGCCAAAATCCACCCATGTCAAAACTCATATATATGTATATGTATCTCATTGCTCTACAAGAACATCTGAAGGGGTCATTCATACTTGTATGCTTTGAATTAGTTTTCCGGGTATTAACAAACAGATGGAATTAGTGTTAACTAACCTTCCACCAAGTGCAACAGCCATCTGATTCTCCAGGTAGCTTCTGCTGTAGAGCCCAGACTCGAGCCTCTCTTCACTTGGAGCAAAGAAGGTAAGGCCGCCTGCTTGGCCACGAGGAATGATGGATATCTTGGCTACTGGATCATATTCAGGCATGAGTGCACCAACTAAAGCATGACCAGCCTCTGTAGAAACAAGTGTGCATTAAGGTTATAGACCGCAAAAATGGAATTGGAATGATACAAAATTGTAGAAGAAAAGTGGTTGTTAGTGTGTGGTAAATTACATACCATGATATGCAACCAGCTTCTTTTTCTCCTCTGATACGACTGCATTTTTCTTCTCAGGGCCAGCAATAATCCTCTCAAGAGCATCAGCAATCTCATCTTTGCTGATTTCCTTTAGGTCACGCCTGGCTGCAAGAATGGCTGCTTCATTCATCAGGTTTTGTAAATCAGCTCCGGTGAAGCCTGGTGTCCTCCTCGCTATCTTTTCAAAATCCACATCCTTTCCTATTGCCTTTCCTCTGGAGTGCACCTGTGATGTGATTGATATTTGATACATAAAACACAATAAATTCCCTAAAAATCAACTTCAAACGAGTCTTTCTACGTATGCCCATGTACTAGAAAGACACAAGTAAAACAAAAGTAACCAGACAGAATCGTTCAACTAAGCATAACACCAATCTGTCAGAAACAGCTCCGAAATTAATAATGTTGACAGGATGACAAACCCTGTTTCATAATTTTGAGCAGCCATGAGCCATGAGCTGATATAAACTGCCTTCTAATCGATTATAATAACTCACTGAAACCAAATTTACATCAACTCCCAAATAGATAAGTTGAGAATAGCATTAAACAGGACATGCATGTTAATACTTCACAGTTCATACACATGAATGTTTGGCCAAAGCATCAATGTTTCATCGTAGACTCCTTGTTACATAACCTTTATTTCTAACATTTGTAGTGAGTTAATCTTGGATAAAAATAGGTTCTTTTGTCTTTGTACCTTACTAATCATCTACCATACTCGTTACTCTTCCATATAAACATTTCAAAACCAACATAAATTCATAATAATTACAAAGAATAACATTATTACATTAAGGAAAAGGTTGATCTCAGAATCAGTTAGCTAACCTGAAGAATCTTGACTCTACCAGCAACATCAGGCCGGTCCACTGTAACCTGTCGATCAAACCTCCCAGGCCTCAACAATGCTGAATCAAGAACATCTGGCCTATTAGTTGCGGCCAACACTATTACACCAGAATTACCAGAAAACCCGTCCATCTCCGTCAACAGCTGATTAATAGTCTGTTCTCTCTCATCATTCCCACCTCCGAGACCCGCCCCTCTCTGCCTCCCCACCGCATCAATCTCATCAATAAACACAATGCAAGGCGCCTTCGATTTCGCCTTCTCGAACAAATCCCTCACCCTCGAAGCACCCACTCCCACAAACAATTCCACGAATTCCGAGGCTGCACATGAGAAGAAAGGCACTCCTGCCTCACCGGCCACTGCCCGGGCCAAAAGGGTCTTACCCGTCCCCGGCGGACCAACCAAAAGACACCCCTTTGGAATCTTTGCTCCAAGGGCAGTGTATTTATCTGGGTTTTTCAAGAAATCAACCACTTCTTGCAACTCCAGTTTGGCCTGATCGGCTCCGGCAACATCTGCAAAGGTGACGCCGGTTTCTGGAACCTCCTGGAACTTGGATTTGGACCGGCCAAAGTCCATAGGCCCGCCGAGGCCCCCTGGTCCACCGGGACCTCCCTGGGCTCGGCGGAAGAGGAAGAAGAGTCCGGCAAATGCGAGTAATGGGAAAAGTAAATTCCCAATAAAACTGAACAACCCATTACCGGAGTCGCCCTCGGAGACAGATATATCGACGCCGTTCATGGCCAAAATGTCAATAAGATCGGGATCATTGGGGACAATAACGTTGGCTCTGCGACCATTGACGGCAGTGAGCTGGAGGGCCGTTCCGTCTTTGCTGAAACGAACCCTTTCTACTTTGCCCTTTTTGACGGCGTTCAAGAATTCACTGTACCGCCATTGAGAGCCCTCAGGAAGGTCGGAGGTGGGCTGGGTTTGGGGTTTAGGGGCATTCAGTAGCAGGTTCTGAGAGAAGGGTGATGGACTACTGGGTTTGGGGGATTCAGCTTGAATTAGGGGTGGTAGGGTTGGTGGTGGTGAGGTGGAGTTGTCTAGGGCTAGAGCTTGTGGTGTGGGTGTGAGTGTGATGGAAGAAGAGAAGAGGAGGGCAGCTAAAGTGGCGTGTGCTGGTATGTTGCTATTTATTAGGGTTTGAGAATTATGAGGCTTGTTGTCGAGTATTGATTGTGGTGTGAGGAGCCGCCTCCTCCTCCTCCTAGTGAGAAAAGGGAAAGATTCTACTTTTTTGGGGGTTGAGGGAGAGATTAATAATAAGAATTGAGAGCCACAGAAGTTTGAGGAAAGTAATAGGCTGCTTGTTGAAGCCATGGCTCTGAGTTTTGTAATTCTGTAGTCAGCAGTAGAGTCTGTCTTCTCTTCTCAATTGAATGAAGAGTGGAGTTGACTGCACTGATGGTGGTGGAAGGTAGTGAAATGGGGGAAAGAGAGAGAATCAATACGGTTTGGTTCGATTCGGTAACTGAAAAATCAAATTATGGTATTATACTAATACTATTATTATAGGTATGGCAGTTGAAGATTCTAGGGCTCGTTTGGTTCGAGTTTTAAGAATGGAATTGGCATTTTAGATGCCAGGAAACCTTTATTCCTGGCATCCTTTATTGGATTCCATTAATGCTCGTTTGGTTGGAGTTTTAGGAATGAACTCGGCAAATTATTTTTTTTAATTTTCTGGATTTTTTTTTCATTTACCGGGAAAAACATTTTTTTTTTCATTTTCTGGGGAAAAATATTTTTTTTCATTTTTAGGGATGGAAAAAAAATATTTTTTTTCACTTTCTGGGGAAAAAATAAATTTTTTAATTTTCTGGGAATTTTTTTTTTTTTTTCTTTTTCTGGGAAAAAATAATATTTTTAATTTTCTGGGAAATTTGTTTTTTTTTCATTTTCTGGAAAAAAATAATTTTTTTCACTTTCTGGGGGAAAAATAATATTTTTAATTTTCTGGGAAATTATTTTTTTTCCATTTTCTGGGAAAAAAATAATTTTTTTCATTTTTTGGGAAAAAATAATTTTTCTCATTTTCTGGAAAAAAAAATTTCACTTTCTGGGAAAAAAATATTTTTGAAAATTTTCTGGAATTTTTTTCATTTTCTGGAAAAAAATAATTTTTTTTCATTTTCTAAAAAAAAAAACAATTTTTGGACAAAAAAAAATGATTCCTCAAATTGGGAATCCAAGATTCCTCCCAATTTATAAGGGAATAGATTTTGGCAAAATGGGGGAATTTAGGATTCCTAGGAATCCTAAATTCCTAGCTAAAACTCCAACCAAACAAAATAATCCTCATGGAATGGAATTTAGGATTCCAGGAATCCTCAAAAACTCCAACCAAACGAGCCCTAGATGGCTTACGTGCTTCAACCAGCGCCACGGAACCAGGGGTTGCGTATCTTAAAAATAAAAATAAAAATAAAAATGAGAGTATATTCGGAAATATTTTAAATTAAATATAAAAATTCAATTTCGATTTTGTTTGATTTAATTTTGGTTTTTAAATCTTTGAAACTCAAATTAGAATTAAATTTTTCTGTTTGGCTTTATTCAATTTTGGCATATGTTTTTTTTCTCTAAATCAATTTAACATAACAAAATAATACTAATAGTAATGTAAGAATAATTTATATTTAAATTAAAATCATGATTTTTTAGAATTGAAAAAATTGGGCATAAGAGCTCATTGCAATAATATAATAATTATAAAGGATAATTATAAATTAGTACAGTAAATTAATGATACTGCATAAAAAAGAGACTAATACCCTTTCATTATTTAACTAATAACACAATAACTCTAATATAATATCTCAAGCTTTCAAAAAATATTTAGCACAAATCTCGGTCAAAAACTTTAAAATCTAAACAACTTTCTCTTTCACGAAATTCACAACGGTCGACTATCAGTGCAGGAGATGACTACAAGGTGCTAAAATAAATTTAGTATCAATTGTCCAGCACTGAAATAATGCTAAAAATGTTTTAGAACTAATAGCGAATAGAGAATAGTTAAACACAAGCTGTTGAAACAGATTTAGCATAAATTGTTCAGAACATAATAATTAATTCCATGGTATTAAAATAGTTTTAGTACCAATTGTTCAATATTAGATAGGTGATAAATAGATTTTAACACCAATTGCAAAATGAAAACAACTAAATTTAAGGTACTAAAACAGATTTAGCATCAATGTTCGGAACATAATAACTAATCACATGGTACCAAAACAATTTTAGCATCAATTGTCCAACTGGCTCTAAATTTTTTTAGCACTATAGGTAAACACATGTAACTAAACTGAATGTGCTAAAACAATTTTAGCACCACATGTTCACACATATAATAACTATCTTGAAGGTGTTAAAGTGCTTTAACTAGGGCTGGAAAAAAGAACTGGTCCGGACTGAAGAAATTTTGTTAATAGTCTAGTTCTTGTAGATTGTTAACGGTTCTTAGTATAATTTATTTAACAGAATCGTTATTGAATTTCCCTTCTAAGCTCTATTCCAATGCTTAGGAATCGAACCGTTAGAATCGTTATTTCTTTCCAATAACCGTTATTTCTTTCTAATAACCGTTAATAATTTAATTTTTCTCTTATTAACAGTTAACCAATAAATTGAATAATCGTTATTTCTTTATAATAACCATTAATATTTTAGTTTTTTTCTTATTAACGGTTAACTAATAAACCGGAAGAACATAACCGTTAGAACCAGTTCGGTTCTTAAACCGATTCTTCATTTTTTCATAGTTAGAATCAAACCATTATGATATAACTGGTTCAGTTAACAGTTCTTGAAAATTTGTTAAAGAACCGAACCGAACTGAACCGAACCTGTCCCAGCCCTAACTTTAGCATCATTTGTGGTGCTAAACATATAAAATGAATTAACACAAAAAAGTTTAAGAGAAGTTTTGTCGGTGCCGTTTGGCGGGAGCTTCCGTCTGGATATGTACGCCAGATCTTATTTTTCGCTCTCGCCATCTCCGAGTTCTCTCCTTCCCCTTTCATTCTTTAGCAAGAAAAAAATGTTGAAAATTACTGATACTTCTGCCACCAGCGATCCAAGGCGACTGTTTTGCCTTGATTGATAATTGACAAATAATTATAAATAGTCCGCCAAGAATCCTACGAGTATTCCAGTCTAGTAAAGTAGTAAATCTCTAATTGTGCTTGTTGATCTTATTACACAGATATAAAACTTCTGTAATTTTTAACAAAAGGAGAGGATCGCAGATCTGAAAATTTGAGAAGAACAAAAGCAAGAAACATGCTGGAGATTGAAGATTTTATGTACCACTTTGTTAGTAATTTGGTGTATGTATGTGTCCTTGGGAGATAAATTATGGGAAATGGGATGATGAAGGTGGAGGTGAAATAATGCTTGATAGGAGGTTTCTGTAATGTAATACCTAAAAGAAAGGTAAATAATAATATGGGGGAAGATTTATATGAATGTTTGCTCTATTGTTGATGTTGATATTGAAGGGGCTATTAAGATAAGATTCTTATGTGTATGTATGATAATGTTTTACAAATATAATTATAATATATTAAATTAGGTAAAAAAAAATTGTTATGGTATATTTGTCTATCAACATTTATTATTCTCCTTAAAATAAATTAATATTATGAAAAATGTCTTTATTGTAAAACAACATCATGAAATTCGTATTGCTTTCGTTTATTAAACATGAGTCAGTCTTTAAAGTTATAAAACATTACGGATCAAGACTCTAAAGCCCATTATCTCTTTTAGAAATAAGGAGCAAACATATATATATCATGCTATTTAGTTATTATTTTATTTGTACATTTACAAAAATAAAACACATTAAATAAAATGATCAAATGTCTTATTATCATGTATGTGATAAAAAATATCTTAGCATTGTGTAATTAATTCAATAATAAATGCATGCGTTAATGAATTTTTTTAGGATTATCACAATATGCAATTAATAAGGAACACATTCTTATAAAATACCATTTTTTTTGTATTATAGTATAATTAACATTTTTTTATTTTCTTATGCATAATTCGGTTCGATTCGGTTTAGTTCTCTTTTGGACTAACTTGTCCCAAACCCAAGCCATCGGTTTCAGTACGGTTTTCTCTTTTTCGGTTTTGGTTCTTTTTTCAGTTTGAAGTTTTATGGATCGATCCGATCTATTCAGTTGATTTTCGAATTGGTTAACACCCCTATCCTCGACCATGTGAAAATGAGACGTAAAATAAAAGTTATATAAAATAAATTTTAAAATATACTCTTTAACGTAACCATCTGTTCATAATGACCAGTGATGTGAAAAAGATAAAAAATAGGCCCTCTTTTAATTTTATAACTTGTTTATTAATAAAACTTACATAATTAAAAAACATGAAAAAAAGACCTATATATATTATTATTTTTATGAATATTTTATTAACCTATCAATGAATGAAGATACGCAGTGGGAAAAAGGTAAAAATTGCTCAGTGAAAAGTGGAGGCTTCAAACGACACATGATGTGTCGTTCCAGGGTATGCTTCCCACAACACATCACGTGTCGTGGCAGGGCTTTCTTTCATTTTCATTTTCAACAACAATTTTGATTTTTCAGCCATGCATCAATTATGTTATTTGCCTCCAAGCCTTTCAACATGCCTTGGTTCTGCATCTTCACGTGATTCACTACAAAGTTTTCTTCTCTTCTCACATTAGCATTCTTTGTCATCTATATATACATAGCCATTGTATTATAATCACAACCATGGAGATTTTCATTTCACTCATACTATCTCATTTCTATCACTGCACATCAATTTAAATTCCAGTATCATCAGCTATTTTTTAAGGTATAAATTAATCTATAGCATTTTATTTATTTGTCATTCATCTCCGTCTCTTAATTTTTATATTATTTACATATTGTACATATCAATTTAAATTTGTAAGACAAAGCTACTGTGATAAATTTTAATACTCGCAAGTGCACAAGTCAGTTCATAGTATAACATGTAAGCGAGGTCGATTCCACAAGAACTCAAACAGTATATTTTATAATTATCTTCTTAATCTTTCACCAAACCCCTAATCTAGTTAGAAAAGTTTGATAGAAATTAACAAATAAAATAAAGTAAAGTAAATTAAATAAAACAATGCAAAGCAAGT
The DNA here is from genome assembly GCA_021464415.1 of Lonicera japonica. Lineage (NCBI taxonomy): Eukaryota > Viridiplantae > Streptophyta > Magnoliopsida > Dipsacales > Caprifoliaceae > Lonicera > Lonicera japonica. The sequence continues at coordinate 1,518,602 of CM038466.1, forward strand.
AAAATAAAGTAATTGAACTAAAATAAATAATATTAAGCTAGATAGTAAATTAATGAATTAATTGACTAGGGTTTCGGAGTCATATATTTGATATTATCTTCCTAAGTATTCATGCGCATAAACTCTACTCTTATCTCGCACTAATTTAGTCTCTCGACTTTATTAGATGCAGAAAATTAAATCATTCAAGTGTAATTAATTAATAAAATCCAAGTGTAATTCTTCTACAACCAAACTTATGTATAAAGTCAAAATACTTACTATATCCGTAAAAACACACCCTATATCAGCTCTTAACAAATCATAAGGTTAATCCAACAAAAATAATAAGAATCCAACTTTATTTTTTTGTCAATTAAAACGGACATCTAATAGGCAAACTTGTATTTAACATTAAAGTATTAAGTTAGTAGAGTCAATTGGAATAAATACGTATAAGAGAATTAATTAAATATACTTATTATAATCTTAGTACAAATTTATTTTAATATAGAATAAATTAAATAGACAAAAATAAGAAAATTAAAGTAAACTTACTTGACATAAATTAAATAATTAAAAGCTGCCTTGCAGCACTATTGTTGCTGCTGCTTGTATGGCCTCCTTTTGGCTGCTCTTTATTTATAATTGTGGAGTCCTCCTTCAAAAGGGACTAGGGCACCTCTCTAGGATGGACTTAAATTAATTAAATGGGCTTAGCTCTCTATCTTGGTTAATGGATATTTGGGTATTATATGGGCTTTGTGGCTTTTTTAATTTCATAATAGATGGATGGGCTTGCTTAATGTAAATGTTAAAAATACGAATTGGCCCATAATTAGATATAATGAATTTTCACCATTTTTAACTTCTAACTTTTGCGTCATAATTTTGGACTTCGAAATGGCTGAATTTGAAAAAAATGCTGAACTTATTACAAAAAAGTGGCTTTTCAACTTCTTTTGCGGCATTTATATAATTGATGGGAAACAAAAATATTAAATCGCACAAATCTCGCGAGACTTGAACTTGTGACCTATGCCAAGTTTCGCCATATACACCCTTTATGGCTTTATCCCTTACTCATTAATTGCTGCGTCAAAATACTTAATTGTTACTAAATTATAAATTTTATTTTAATAACATATTTCTATATATACATACAATATACATCCACATAAAAATATGAACCATTGGCACCATTACATAAAAAGAGATACCGAAATTTACATAAAGTTCTTCGTTGATTAAATTTTTAGATTTTTTTAATTATTTCAATTGATGACGGTTTTTATTTATTTGTGTATATTATTTATACTTCAATTTAATTCAAATACATATAATTGAAAATTTTATTTAAATAGACAAGATTATTAATATGTTATATTATTTTTCTTTTTCGGCACAACTGATGCACAAGGTGTGCAAAGATACAAATATATATATATATATAATAAAATTTTATTTTGTTCAAGCTAAAAGAATTAAAATTCATCAAATAAATTTAATTACAATGGTATTACATAATTACGTCAATATTCTAATCATAAAAAAAAACTATGTAAAAAATATTGCATTGTAATAAATCTCTTGTATTCTTTTGGTAAGTCTTATCAAATCAATAAAATTTCCTAACTTAAAATTTTAGATAACTTTTTAAAGCTTATCCGAAAGTATCATGAACCTCTAGCGTTTGGTATAATAAATTGAATTTTTTGCATTTGATAAAAATGTCAAAAAAAATTAACATTGTTAACATTTGTTAAAAAAAATATTGAGTATTTACTACATCTTGTATAAAATGGCATAAACTCCAAACGTGTTATACAAAATTCCAAAAACAATATTAATATTATTCGCACTTGTTGAAGAGCACCACAAATTTATAGTATTTGTTTTGAAATATCACAAATTCTTGGCATTTTGTACAAAATGTCGAAAAAAATATTAATATTGTCAGCAATAATTGGAAAGTGCCACAAATTTGCGGCATTTGTTATGAAATACCATAAATTCTCGGTATTTTGTACAAAATATCGTAAATTCTCTGAATTTTGTTAAAAAGTGCTGAATTTTGTTTTTTCTCGCCATTTATTAATAGTGTAACTAAATAAATGCCGTAAAACCCCACTTTTCTCGTAGTGACTGTAAAGTTGTAACTCTCAAAATTCTTTTCAAATTAGGCTCAAGAAACACATTATCTAGAGTTTCGAATAAAAAGTTATGCGTCCAAAAGTTTGACCAATTTTAGGTGTCTTCATAATCTTTAATATATTTCTCTATTTTTCTCAATCTTCTCAATTTCTTTTTCTAGCACCAGAAAAATATTAAAAATAGAAATATTAGTAATAATATATGTAGGTCGGAAAATACCCTAGAGGGGGGGTGAATAGGGTTTTTAAAACTTAATGGGATTTTTAAAATCAATTTAAAAATGTTTGATGTCTATATCAATCAACCAAACAATGAACAAAAATAAATCCAATCACAAGATGCAAATACTACAAAGTAAAAGTTCAAGAGATAGAAAGATTAAACCAATCAAAGTCAAAGACTTTTTGTCCACACGGTTCGGCTTGATAGCCCCTACTCCGCGCTCGGTTAGTTCCCCGAGAAGTTCCACTAAAACCGATCTCCTTCCGGGTGAAGATCAAACATCTACAATTGTATCTTTCTCACACACTCTTACAAGTATTGAAATTCTCTCAATACTCACACAAGAAAAGCTCCCTTGCTATCTTAAGAGATAAACCTCTCTTAATGTTTGAAAGAAATGATTTGGTGACTAACACCAATGTACAATAGCTCTAGTGTATGAAGATTACAACTTAAGCTCACATTAAGAGATATCAAGTTTGATCAATAGAATATAGCTCAAAATAAGGATGATTGATCAAAAGCAATGTTCTTGAATCTTTGAAAATGAGTGTAGATGAAGAGAATAGAGTAAGAATGATTCAAGTAGATTTAAATAAGTCTTAGAAGGTGTATATATAGTCTAAGACATCATATGACATTTTGGAGGGAGTTGGTAAGAGTTTGGTGCCAAAATAGTAAAAAAATCAGAACTCCAACGGCTAGTTTCTGGGCCATCAGTCGACTGAGCAGTGCTCCTTAGTCGACTGAGCAAGCCTCAGTCGACTGAGCCTCTCTGCTTAGTCGACTGATGGGCTCTGTCCATCAGGCCAAAAATCCAAATTTTGTACTTTTGTAATTAGGCTCTAAAACCACTTTTAATGCTTGGGGAATGTAAAATATAGGTTCCTAAGACACCTATTTTTGTTAGAGCTTCAAATGAGATCAATTAAAATTAAATATGAATTTATTTCAAAAACGGTTTTTCTTTAAAAGAGGGTTTTTGAAAGGATTTTAATTCAACCTATGTTTTGATCAATCTTATGATAAAGAAATATTCTATGAGCTATTATAATGATCAAATTGAAACCTTTACAAAGGAAACTAAAGCACTCACTCACATAAACAATAAGGAGTCTTCGAGAGCTTTGTTTGTATTGCTTCGTTTCTTTTCTTCCTTGGCTTTATTGTTCTTCAAAGAGATCTCAAGGAAGTTGTGTGAGGTGAGAGACATGAATTGCAATACTTTGTAGATGAATGACCTTGAATCCGGCTTTTCGGTTAAGTCCACATATGATCAATTTGTTGTGGCTAAAACTTAAAACACCAACTAAGTTAAATTACACATGATTAACTTTATTGTTATTATCAAAACAAGATTAATGACTTTCAAGTCAACAATATATGCTCTTTAAATTATAAATTAGCATAATAAATTATACCAATTTCTTGGTACATCAAATTTTCCCCAACTTTCATTTTGCTAGTCTTCGAGCAAAGCAAAAAATTATCAAAAAAAATTATTTTCTTAAGTCCAATTTTCCAAAATGCAATGGTTGTTTTTAAAATTCAATTCCCCTCTCTTCATCAATGCAACGAACTCAACAAATACATCAAAACACCCATATGCTAAAGCAACGTGACACACATACAATATCAAAGTTCTTAAACTAACAAGATTAATAAAATATTTCATTATAACCAATCCTCATTGTACGTGTGTGAATTGACAACAACATAACATCATTAATATCAAAATAAGTAAACTTTTGAATCCCATATAAACTATGTTTTGACTCAACTCCTCACATGGCATACACTCAATAAATGAATCATTTGAGAATAGGGTAAAAATGCTCTTATTACACGTGGGCTATAAAGAGTAAATGCACGCAAATTCAAAAACGTCACTCATGTACATATGAACATTAGTCTCATTATCCTATTAGAAAAGCGAAATGCATAAATGGATCCCCTATTACCACTCTCACATCTAAACCATATGTTAAAAGATCATTAGGACTTTTTTCAAGTTGTAACGTAAGGCTTAGGTAAGGTTATGAAAGGAAAGGTATATAAGAGTTCAAAAATCTAAGAAATAAATTGAGATATAAAATTGACACTTTTAGGTGTAACATTGACTTCACTTAAGCTTTTTATTCTTTTCTTTTGCTTTTTTCTTCATCATTCTTTCTTTCTTTTTCAATTTTCTTTATTTTTTATCTCCTTTTATTTTTCACACATTTATTTTCCTTTTGTATTTGGAGGAGATTTTTTTTCCTCATATTTTTTTGTTTCACTATTTTTCTTTTATTTTTTTTCATCATTTATTTCCTAAGCTTACTTTTCACTATTGCCCATACATAAAATAAATAATCTTACCATATTCTTAGATAAATGGTAGGTTATAAATATGGGTTAAACTCCTAATTAGAGTAGGGTAAAAATATCGAGTTAACAAATAAATGCTCTATATAAGGCTCAAAGGGGTGACAAGCGATATTAATGTAAAGGTAGGATAAGGCTAATATGTAGGCTGCAAAAGACAGCCTAAATCACTTCCTATAGTATATAGTTCATTGGTTCAAACAATGTCAAGGATTCTTGAAGAAAATTGCATTTCATGGACGTACATTTCTAGTGTTCAATCAAAATAAAGAATAATGAGATTACACAATGAATTATGCTTTTCAAAATTTAGAGTTGATGTAAAACCCTCAAAAAGGATGATTGCTCAAATTCTCACGGGTTATTTAGTCTTTGTATTTTTGTTCTTCAAAAATTTTTAGTTATACTCATTTATTCAACTAATCATGTAATAGTTGTCTTATATGCAAAGATATAATGAGAATCGAAAATCATGAAATTTCTACTAAGAATGATCGTAGGAGAACTAAGCATGCACATGTGAAACATTAAGATGAATGCGTCATCGTTAGCACACTAGTTAAAAAGGAAATCTCAATTAAAATCAAAGAACTATTTGCAATTTTTTATTTACATATATACGTATATATGCTATTATTTTTATTTTTTTAATATATGCAGGACTAAAAAAGTTAACAATTTTATCCACTCCCCCCTAACTTGAATGTTGCTTTGCCCTTAAAGGAACACATTAAATTAAAATTTAAAAGATTAAGGAGGGGTGTAAGATATTACCTATATACACAATTTATCAAAGAAAATAATTCCTGCAAACTAGATAAAACTTTAAGCATAAAAAGATTTGTTAATCGTATCAATAATATAAATAGCATCCAAAAATATGTGAAAATAAATTCATAGCCAAATATCATCATTAAATATTTAATTTCTTCATAAATCAATAATCTAAATAGTTGGGGATCATCCCAATAAAACATATATATCACTGTAAGCTTAAAAATATAATTAAAATAAATATAGCAATTTAGCTCAAGATAATAAAACTTCATTAATTATATAATATTGACCTACTAAATAAGAAAAATAGTCAGTTGTGGTAGCCATGGGTCTTGAGATATACGAAAAAAGTTATGATCATTCTTACAAGAATTATAAGCATCATAGATATTATCATTCACGCTGGGCTCAAAATAAGGAGAGTTAAAATTTAACACTTCATAATTATGCTTGAAATTCTTTAACGGTGTTGGAAATAAATTAATGAGGTCAATCTCATCTTGGACCTTATAAAAATTTAAATTTATTGATGTACCAATCATATCTGAGGTCTCATTATCATGTAAAATTTTTGGATCCATTGTCATAATATTTTCACACTGAGAAGGATAGCTAAAACTTTTATTTAAGAAATTATCAATATTTCTCTCTAATTCAATAGAATTAGTATCATGTAAAGAATCAAGAAAAACACTAGCTTCACAAGATATATCATCATCAATTGGACCATAAGCTTTTAAAAAGTCTTCCAACGATATATCACTAAAGTTCACATCTTTTTTTAAAGAAAAATAATAAACATTATTTTCAAAAAATTTAACCTTCCACTAGACTATCAATTAAATTAATTTGACGAACACATCCATCTTCATAATCTATGGATGTTTTAGTTACATCAAAAATATTAAGTTCAACAGTGAGATTGCCAAAAGATAACTTTATCACACCATTATGACAATTTATAATGACATTAGATGTAGCTAAAAATGGTCCACCTAAAATTACTGTTATTTGCCCTTTCATATTAGGAATAGGTTAAGTATCAATAACAACAAAATTAACTGGATAGTAAAATACTACTACTACTACTACTACTACTAATAATAATAATCCTACTTGGGGTAAAAATAATTTTTAGGAATAACACTCACTTTATAATCTTGGATAAAAGGTAAAATTGGAGTTGAGCTTAGGACCTCTTATGAGCAAAACCAAACTCTTACCAGTTAGGACAGAAAGCTTTAAGTGTAATCATTTGCACCATATTTTATATATTGTTTCGCCTAGATCCTTTAATTACTCCAAAAATAAATAAATTAACTTTTTTTAGATATAAATATAAATAAATCAGAATAATATGATTCTTTTTTTTAAAGAAGAAAACTAGTAGAAGGAATTTGATTAATAAATTAACAAGATTAAATTAGAGTTCTTGGCAATAGCACCAAAAACTTGTTGTAAATTTTTTTAATATTCACAAGCGTATGAATTAATTAATAGTGCAACCTGTAAGCAATGCCGATCCCACAAAGATTCAAAAAGTATGTCTTATAATTATCTTCTTAATCTTTCACTAAACTCCTAATCTAGTTAAAAGCACGTAAAATAAGGTAATAAAACTAAAATAAATAATATGAAGCTAGATAGTAAAATTAATGAATTAATTGACTAGAGTTTTGGAATCATATAATTGATATCATCTTCCTAAGTATTCATGCACATAAACTCTAGTCTTATCTAGCACTAATTTAGTCTTTCGACTATATTAAATGTAGAAAATAAAATTATTCAATTGTAATTAATTAATAAAATCCAATTGTAATTCTTCCATAGCCAAACTTATGTATAAAATCAAAATACCCACTATATACGACAAAACACACCCTATATCCGCTCTTAACAAATTATAAGGTGAATCCAACAAAAAATAATAAGAATCTAACTTTATTTTTTTGTCAATTAAAACAAGCATTCAATAGAAAGAATTGTATTTAACATTAGGTAAAGTCAATTGGTATAAATATGTGCAAGATAATCAATTAAATATACTTATTCTAATTCTAACACAAATTTACGCTAACATAAAATAAATTAAATAGACAAAAAATAATAAAATTATAGTAAACTTACTGAACATAAATTACAGAATTAAATCTCCAATCTTGAAATCTTAAATGAAACAAAAAGTAGCAAAAGAAAAAAAATAAGAGAAGATGAGAAAAAGATGCCTTGCGGCACTATTGTTGTTGCTGCTTGTACGGCCTCTTTTGGCTGCTCTTTATTTATAATTGTGGAGTCCTTCAAATGGGACTAGGGAACCTCTCTCGGATGGACTAAAATTAATTAAATGGGCTTAGCTCTATATCTTGATTAACAGATATTTGGGTATTATATGGGCTTTGTAGCTTCTTGAATCTCATAATGGATGGATGGGCTTGTTTAATTTAAATGATAAAAACATAGCCCATAGTTAAATATAATGAATTTTCACCATTTTTAACTCCTGAATTTTGAGTCACAATTTTGGACTCCGAAATGGTTAAATTTGAAAAAGATATTGAACTGGAAAGTTGTAACTTTTGAAATTCTCTTCAAATTAGGCTCAAGAAACGCATTATTTGGAGTTCTAAGTAAAAAGTTATGCGTTCAAAAATTTGACCAATTTTAGGTGTCTTCATAATCTTTAATTTCTCTATTTTTCTCAATCTTCTCCATTTCTTTTTCTAACACTTGAAAAACATTAAAAATAGAAATATCTATATAATAAGGAAATGTTTTTTTTTTATTAAAGAGTTTTTGAAATTCTACTTAATCAAAGGTCTAGATTTAGTTTGATAAATTTACTTTTTCTTACATATATTTTAGACCCTAGGATGTGGTTTATCTCCAAGAAGCATTCTCCACCTTAGATTTGTTTATTTCTACTCCCTTTGCACCTTTAGATTAAAGTACTCCACCCACTAATATACTCCACTCACTAATATACTCCACCCACACACAATCAAAACAAACCCAATTTCTCTCTCCTTTTTTCTTTAAACTTAAAAATATAATAACTTTTAATCAAATTATATATTTTTAATAAAAAATATATATTTGAAACCTACTCATGAATACCTGTACAATAAGATCTATCGTTATTATAAAATTACGTATAAAAAAATATTTTTTTACCTATATAAGTTAACATTTTGGTGATTTTTAAATTTATGTTATTTTCATATTATGATTTAAGTAGAAATTTCTTAAAAAAAGAATTCTCACTTTTGTAACAAATAAATTATTTTAGACTTTCGTTTATTTATATAATTTTTAAATTAAAAGTTTTTTTTCTTCTTTTGAGGTGTAATTAATATACCTCACAACAACACTTATCCATTATCTAGCTTTATATTTTCACTTATTGTTAAATTAATTATGTCTTTGATAATAATACCACCCATTATCTAACTTAGATTATGTTAATAGATATAACCAACACTAAATGTCAAATTTAATACATTTCATAAAAGACAACAATTAACAAACTATCGTTATTGACTTCCTTTTCTAAAAAAAAAAATGGTATTCTCTAAAAAATAATAAAAAAAACAAAAGTATTATTAAAAAATTTTTGTTATTTTGTTAGATTATTAATGTTTTATACTTTTTATTGAAGAAATTGAAGATATTTGTATTGCAAAAAATATGGTATTTTGATTTAATTTGGACCAAATAGGAACGGTCATATATCTACATTTCCTATAAACTATATCGTCCGTCTAATACTTTTAAATGAAAATATTGGTTATTTAAACTTTTTCATAATTTCGTTTGTAAATAATTTATTAAGTTAACTTTGCTTTTATTCTATAAAAATAAAAAATAAAAAATCAAGTTATCATTAGTAGACAAGAAATAAATTAGCTTTGAAAGTTAAATCTAAAAAGTTTTACAAACAATTTTTATGATATAACTTGATTTAGTAAATTTGTCAGGTGCACTTTAAATTTGTTGAAAATATCGATGTTTTTAGGTGTCAATTATATTGTGTACATAATTTCAAGGGTGGGGAACATAATTATCAATCTCTCTCTGTGATGGTAGCAAGGTTGGATGTCATCTTTTGTATAACAAACATTTGTTTTTCTGTTCATGTTTCGATATGTAGTAGTTATACAAATTAAACCGTAGTGCCATCGGCACGGGCATACCCTAGTTAGTAATAATATACGCTCCTTAAATTATAAATTAGTATCATAAATTATATCAATTTCTTGGTACATTAGAAGTCAATCAAGAGAATATTTGCTAAACAATTTAAAAGGCATGTAGATGAAAGTGGGTCTAGTAATGATCCACAAAGGCAAAGCAGCGCACGGCGTAAATTGACACAACACCAAACTCAACCCGAAAATCATACAACTTCGTTCGGATAATACAAAGGTGTAGTTGACAACGAACTCCACATTTTGAACCTTAATGTCGAAAAATTAAAATTTGGCAATTAGTTTGCAATACGATTAACATGGCATACTACTAATGACTTATATAGAAACCAATTAAAGTAGGATAAAATTTGTGTCTAAATTAAGAGGATGCTTAAATTTCATTTAAATTTGGCCTGGTCTTGAAGTAAGGACTTGCAATATATGAAGTTTTTAAGTTGGACGTGCAAAAAGTAGAAAATTTGATTTCAAAAAATGCATTTAGTTTTAGTGCGAGTGGTACAAGTTGATATAAATAATTCACTCCAAACCATGCATTAACCAATCTACGTGGCAAACGTTCCGTTAACTGAGGTGTAGAATTATTTTCGGATTACTATACTGACAAACCAATATGTATCCACTAATAAAACTAATTTACAATCGTTAATCATATTAATAGGTGTTATGTAAATATGTAATCTATGCCAACAATATGAACTTGAACTATAAAGGACCAAAATATATACACTAATAAAAACAATTCATAATCGTGTGAATCATTGTCCAAAAAAAAAAGAAAAGAAACAGTCGTGTGTGAATAAAATACTTATTAAGGCTCCGTTTGATTGCAGAGTGGAAAAGGAAAATAAATTGAGTTAGTTTTGGTGAAAAGATAGAAAATTAGTTGAGTGATAGAGGTGATATTCTCTTGATTTTTAATTTTTTTCATGAAGAATTTTTTTTTGCTTGGTGGTGAGTAAAAATTTTCCATAAAAAATATTGAAGGATGGAAGATATATACTCATAAAATGAGTAACATCTCTCACCTTATTTTCTATCTTTTCACACAAACTAACTAAATTTATTTTTCTTTTCTATCTTTGCAATCAAACGGAGCCTAAAATTTTAAATATATAATTATATTTGGTCTGCTGATAATTAAACATATTTTCATATTAAGAGATACGAGATAAAAGTTACAAGAAATAATTTGATAATTACATATATATATATATATATCTCGAAAATTCCATGCTCACTTAATATATTGTACATTTGTAGTACAGGTAGATAGAGGACCTAAACCCCAGAAAAAAGCCATGAACAACGACCCTTCACCAAACAAAACAGAAAAGTTGAACAACCCGTACACAGTGCACGTGCAATTGAGCATGACAACTCCTCCCCTAGCCTCTATCCCAAATGCTATACCCCACGCAGATTTGGACTAGCTATTACATTAGCTAAATAAAGTCCAAAAAAATATCAAGTTTTAATTATTACATATAAACAATTTAGCTGGAAAAAAACTGCTTACAATAGTACATTAATGTGGGGAATAACTTGTTGCAAAGTCCAAACTTACATTTGGTGCGTAAAACTAAAAAGGGTAGTTTAGATCATACAATCCATTGATTAGTTTTAATAATTAAGGTAATAAATGCAGCGAAGTAAATGAGTCAAAGATGTATAAAGGATGTTGGCCTCATGAAAAATGGGTTAGTCATCTTCTGTGGAATGGAGCCATGAGCTCGGTTTGCTTTGTATTTAAACTACTGAGTGATTGTTAAAAACTCACAAAAGTCTCTCTAGCTATTCTATTCTCACAAGATTACAATGGGAGTATATTTGAGCTACACGAATTCTAACTTCCCTTTATTAGGAGCTCTAACATGTGCTCTGTAATTCTGTTTCTCTCTATCTCTGTTGGATCACTGTTCAATGGTTGAGTTGAATGCTGGATTCTCTCTCATTGTTTGTTGTTGTACGTTAGGTTGAATTCAGTTGTTGAGAGAAGTAAATGTTTCTTTTATATATATGATTGAGAGAAAACGTGTTAGAGAGCTCGATCCCAGAGTAGGTCCAGGGCCATACTTTGATCATCACCAACTTCGACCTTGTTTCTTCATGGATTTCGGCACATTAAATGCAGTGGGTATGCATTTAATGAATGTGAGGGAAGTTATGTAGCATCTAGCAGAGTTGACAGCAGTCGCCCATGCTGTCTGTGCCTTTCCTGACACAGCGGTCGGTTTTGGAGTTTAGAGCTCGCTGGGAAAGCTCTGTCCTCTGAGCTCCGCAATCTATTGCTCAAGAATACTCCTCCAAACTGGAATAACTGTTGGTTGGATTTCTGACTCCTAAATAACTCCTGATTAGAGCTCCCAATCCCTATTTGCTAAAAGGGTAGTGATGCCGCTGACGTGGGAGGCCACGTGTTTGCCCGTGGTTGGCGGAGTAAATTAGTTAACTAATTTGCACCATCAATAATAATAATAATAATAATAATAATAATAATAATAATAACGGATCTAGTAATTTACAGTTGGGTCGACTGCTATTAAAAGAAAATTTGTTAATTTTGTTTTTTGTGAGAATTTTTTATAATGAAACTAATATATCACTCTTGTGAATTTGTACCCTTAGAAATCACAAAAGAAATACAAGTTAAAAGAAATATTAAATAAAAAAAATTTGGGTGATTTAGACTTTGGATGCCGTTTATTCTTGCGTATCAGACGTTGGATGCCAAAGTTTTGCATAATTCGTGTTTAGGTGCCATTTTGGACGGAATCCGTTAGTCAACGTGTTCAATTGTTAGCTCCGTTAATTTTTGACCATTTTACCCCCAAGCAATAGTAATATGTTTTGTCCTTTTTTAAGGGTAAAATGGATAAATTGTGTCAAAAATTAATGGAGCTAACGGTTGACCATGCTGACTAACGAATTCCGTCCACCATGGCACCCAAACACTTATTATGCAAAACTTTGGCACCTAACGTCTAATGTATAAGAACAAATAGCACCCGAGCTACTAGGAAGAAGAGAGCAAGGACAAAACAGAACTAATTAGATCTAGCCATTTGGTTACAACACTTTAATTAAAGTTTACAAGTTTCAATGCAAAATTTGAAGTGAAAATTAAAAATTTTACCGTAAATTTGCAAGAAAAATTTACAACTGGGAAAAAAAGAAAAAAGAAAAAATCAGAATATAGAAATTCACTACAAGTTTTGCAAAAATGTTGTAATGAAATTTAAAAGGCTTAATGACATATTTGACTAATGAAATTTATCACTTTTTAAAAAAAAATTGATCGTTAATTTTTTTTCATCTAAAAATCCACTAAACTCCCAGTAGCATTTCAATTTAACTAAACCCTTTAACACCGTTAATTAGAGTTAACGAAAAATCTAAGTTGTACATTAAGGAGTTCACGTGACATCCATGTGGACAGATGATATGGCAAAAATCATCATATGACTTGAATGTGTGAGGTTCTTGCCATTTAAATGAAGAACTTTGTTTTGATGAAGGAAAAATACGCTGATTTTTTCCACAAAACTCAATTGTTGTTCCCTTAATTTAAACCCTAGATTTACCTAAATTATAATCTGTTGAAAAAGATGATCATCAACAAAACTTGAAAAAACATATAAAAGCAATCATGCATACCAAATTTAAGGAAGAATCAACAAATTTGATTTACACAACTTTTTCCCAATTTTCGATCGTATATAAAGTTATAATTCTACAATTGTAGCTGTTGAGTACGTTAATTAAGGATGAGAACCTCTCACATGCATTTCACATGATGGTTTTTTTCCCATCTCATTTGTCCACTTGGAATCCAACTTAGATTTTCCGTTAACTCTAATTAATGATGTTAAATGGTTTGGTTAAATTGAAATGTTATTGTGAGTTCAGTGGGTTTTAGACAACAAAATAAAAATAATTGGTGACCAAATTGAAAAGCATAATAAAGTTCGTTGGTCAAATATGTCATTAAGTCCATTTAAAATTTTAATTAGCAAAAATATGTATTGCAATGAAAATTACAAATTTAACTACAAAAATATGAATATATATGGAAAATAGTTTAGTCAATTGTTTCCTAATTTGCATTTCTAATCATAATTGTAAATTTATAAATTTTCAAGTATTCTAGAAAAGATATGTTTGTGGTATTCTGGGTAAGTTTTTTTTTAGATAAATGTGTAATAAATGTTACCTTATTGAATTTCAAATTTTGAAAATTGAGAACAATACTAAATGGCCATTTTTGTCCATAATAATATAAATTTTGCAAGAAAGGAGTTTTTTTTTTGAAAATATTTGTATCATGTCATCATCTAAATCTATACATATTAAAAATTTATCATTAAATAACTCATTTTTAGCATGTAGGTATTTGAAACTAAAAAATCCTTCATGCTTTAAAAATAATTAGAATTGCAATTATACTAGGAGTACATTGAACCTACAATCCTAAACATAAAGAATATACATATATATACATATAGGTTATCAACACTTGACCTAGTACCATTACATGTATTTATTATATTTTACAAATATACATATAGTGTGAGGAATTACTAGCTAGCTAGGATTTGCCACAAGTTGGAGTAGATTATATAAATGCATACATATATATATATATATTATATATATATATATATATATATATATATATATATTAATTAATTAAGAAGTGACCTCTATGAACTATTTATCTATCTTCTATATTATATAGTATTATAGAAGAAGTAGTAACATTAATTATTTTCTTATATTAGCTTTTGTTCATGTGCGCTGCACGTGGTTTTAGTGCTTAACAAATGTGATTACTTAAGTTCATTAATGAATATGTACATAGTAAAAATTGAACAATTATTATAAAATAAAAATAATCACAAATAAGAAAAAACATAGTTTCAAGTGTAAAATTTAATTAATAATTAAATTTTAAATCATAAAATCAGTCTACTATATAAAAATGTTATGGCTGCATGATAAAAATTGATCATATATATAATAGAGTAATATATTTTTAATATTTTTTTAGAATTGGTAGATAGTTAATTCTATTAAATGTATGTTGATTATTATGCACATTATTACAAAATAATACAACATAAATAATAGATTTTATAGCTTGATAATGTATAAGTTAATATTGAATAGTTTCGTAATTTTAATACGATTTATTAAATATATATATATTTTTGCCTTGAGTTTCGGAAAACACCTAATTCAACACAAACTCTAACTTATATAATTATTTTAACCAATAAAGTAGAGTTTAAATTTATTTAAAATGTCATATTGCAAACAACAAGGTAAATTTTGTAAAATTAATTTGAAACGGAGGCTGTCTATATTTTACCCTAAGCAACATATTTAAGCTAATTATTTCGCTAAGCCATGAGACAAACACTACTAAAGTTGTAGGTTTGTTTTAATAACATGGATATGTAACTTATATAATAGTAATGTCCGTAGGAATTAAGAATCCAAGCAAAGTAAATAGATTTTTATGCTGATATTTAATTTTGTTGTGCATGATATAATCATTAGTTCTACACTAACTTAACACTTTTAAATAATACCCACTAATCTACTCTAACTCAAATCTTTAGTAGAATTTAAAAACTTTTTCTACTTTTGATTCATTAACGACTTTTAAAGTTTTGCTTATATTTATTTGTCATGTTAAAATTATATGATACTAATAGTCATGTAGGAAAGTGTTTTTTTTAGATCCAAATATGCACCGTTCACATTTTCTCTAATTAATAGTCATATGTATTTGTATATATAATTATTTTACTAAATTTTATAATACAATATATATATGTATATTTACAAATAATTTTAAATTATACACACATCATTAAAAAAAAAGTTTATTAAATATCCCTACATTGCACATATTATTAACTAGTATATACATATGAGTGCACCACATAGACGATGTTTAATTAATGAACCACAAAAAGCTACTCTAATAAGGACGGGACCATTTCTAGCTAAGCCTTACCTGTAATTTGTATGCAAATTCGAACAAAGCATGCATGTTTTTTCCCTTTTCAAATTAATTTCATGAAACCAATTCAATTGCGAGTAGAAACGAAAGATTAGGATAGGAATCATCCAACTGTTTTCTATACGTACATCAAGCTACCAACACCATGTAGGATAGTAAAGAAATTAATTTTTAGTGAACAACATTTTTCTTTTAAGATCGATCGAGTTCCATTTATATGTTGTACGTAAATTCAAAGGTACATGGTTGTACTTACATCCGTTTCAACGATCCTACACATTCTTCGGTACTAATTACAGCGTCCGGACAGTTTTTTTTTTTGCAATTAATGTATACAATATATATCCATTTTACACAATATATGAATCACTTTGAACAACACATGCAATTTGATGTTATTTTTAATATTCTCTCATCAAATCATACATCTTACCTTTTAAGGGTGGGTTCATTTGGTTCGAGTTTTTGTACGTTCGTTCATTCTTTACATCCAAAATGGTAATTCCTAATTAAAGTTGGAGGTTCTTTAATATATAATTAAACCTCTTGACAAGAATTATAAGAGAATCTTAACGTATAAGACAACTTAGAAAAATGGTCTAGCAAGATACATACATTAAGGACTATGTTACCTAAAAAGAATCACCCTACTTTTAAAATTTTCCTCACTTAGCATAATTTTAAGTAATAATTCAATTGTTTGAGTGGCTAATATATTCAACCAAATTAATGTTGGGAGGTTTTGTTTATTATATTATGGTCCGTCCATATATATATAGTTGAATTAATAAAGAATATGAAATTAAAGACGAGGTTGTTCCTTTCTCATCTAATTTCATGGCCTGACCTGACCTGATGCGACTAATCTTGTGGACAATGTTATATAGATATCGTACCAACTAGCTAGCTAAATAGGTCCATTAATTAATTAATTCATGATCGAGTAAGCAATGTTTAATGATTAAGACTTGAGCTAGTCGAAGGAGATCGTGGTTGACCATATCAACTTCTTTAGCATATATAAACCTAATTCCATTACCTCTGCTCGCATGCATCTTTTCCATGCTAGCTGCATAACCTAAGCATGGACTAGTCCATGTTTTGACGGGTGGATCAAATTGTATCTTGTGGCATATATTTTCAGCGTGGTGAGTTTCTAGTTATTTGTTGATGCTTTCCTGTTGAGAATGAAGAAGAAAGGAGACTTTTTTGATCAGGTTCAGGTCCATCTGACCTCACCCAATTTCACCTAGTTTCTTGTTTGATCAACTATAAGCGCAAGCAAGCAATAGCATCTAACAACAAGCAAAAGACTAACCAACTGGACCAGAATAGAATTGGACTGTATCTATTGATTGATAGGGGGGGGGGGGACCCAGCTCATATCGAGAGATAAGGTCCTGCGCCTCACCAGTGCTAAGGAGTTCTCTTAATAAGCAGCTGATTGAATCCCTCCTTTGACAAATAAGTCAGTCAGATATATAGAAATCTCCTTTCGTGCTTATCAACGACAATTACAATATCGGGTAACCCCCTCATATATTTAATCCCATCCATTATATTAATTATAAGTTTCTTGTAATCTACATGCATGAAACTTATAACGCAGAGTCAGCAAAACTTTTTATTTATTTTTATTCATTTAGCCAACACCAAACATGCACAGATAGAAACCTTATAAGAGTATATCATATATATATATATATATAATACAGAATAATAGGTATCAATGGATCTGATTATGAGGAGGTGTAAATAGATTGTTATGTACGTGATTTGATAAGGATTTGAAGTTCAGGCAGGCATGATAAGACGTAGTCAAATAAAGGGGCAATTAAAAAAAAGGGCTTATTAGAGAAAGATTTTCACACTAAGGCCAAGGAATAATTTTTTTTTAAATAAAGGGCCTATTTTTTATTTTATTGATAATATGACATGTGTCTTTTTTTTTCATTATAAAATGACATCCCAACCCTTAAAATAAACTAAAAAAATATCAATATGCATTAAAATATGGACTGCAATATGAACTTTGCAGTCTATATTTCACTGCAATATGAACTTTGCAGTCCATATTTCACTGCAATGTGAACTTTGCAGTCGATATTTTTAGTGCAAAGTTCATATTGCAGTCCATATTTTACTGCAATGTGAACTTTGCAGTCCATATTTTTAGTGCAAAGTTCATATTGCAGTACATATTTCACTGCAATATGAACTTTGCAGTTCATATTTTATTGCAATATGAACTTTGCAGTCCATATTTTTTGTGAAAATTTCATAAAAAGGGGTAATTTAGGTAATACATAACATGTTTTTATTAATTAAATGATATTTAAATTTATTCAAATACATTCATTTAAAATATAAAACAAAATAGGCCTCTTACACTAATTACCAATTAAAAATAGGCCCTTTATTCAAATTACCAATTAAAAATAGGCCCTTCATTCAAAAAAATATTATTCATTGGATTTTTGGTAAAAATCAATGTATAATAAGCCCTTCTACCTAATTTCTAGTCAAATAAAAATACAAAAATAAATACACGAGCTAGTTGAGTCAAATAGCTTGGAATAATTTGGGGCCGGGGGTCGGTAGTTAGGCACGCAAGATGCTGTGGATTGGAGCCCCCACCACCATTCTTAATTTTTTTTTTGATAATCATAGGTATCAGGGCCCACCCCCACTAATTCTATGAGACCTTACTCGACCGGGAAACGTCTTTAGTGACCCAAGAAATATTTCACGTAGCTGGAAATCGAACCTGAGACCGTGCGCCTACCCAAACAGTCCTAAGTTCTCCCTTACCGCTATAGCAATCCCTTAGGTTCACCACCATTCTTAATTTGTATCACTAGCTACTCCCTTTCAATTTGCTCTCAACTATATTTCTCTCTTTTCTGAAAATTATTTAGTATATATAGCTTGCAATTCAATATCTCTAGCTAATTATACTCACTTGTTTCATATTATTATTAAATTTCCCCCAAACTAATACCTTTTTTCTTTTAGTCTCAAAAGAAAATTTTCTTTTATTTTTGGTTTTTACAATAAAAGTATTTTGTACTAGCTAAACAATAAATTTAATAAACCAAATCAAAATTTAATAGACATTGATCACGTGGAAATTTAATTTTACAACTATTACACCCAAAATCAAAGTGAACAAACAACTTTTGGAAGGGACAAACATATATTAGATGGAATCTTTGAACGAGTTTATCCGGCTATTAGGACACGTGACACCTTTTTTTTTCAATACATTTTTCAGTAAATAGAATCCATACATCTTTCAGATAAATTTACAGAGAATAAACACAACATTAGATAAAGACCAGCGAGACAAGTGAAAAAAGAATGAAATTTATACAGTAATTCTTTTTTTCTAGCTACTCTACTTGCCTACAGAAAACAGTGTCAGAAAGAAAATAATGTTTCATCATTTTCGTTTCCTAGCTAGATACAAACACCTAATTAACAACCGTTTATATCTATTACTTTTTCCACGACTCCTATTATACAAGTTGAAAAGGAGAAAGCAAGAAAGCAAACCCTAAAAAACACAGATATTTTCAGGAAAAGAAAAGAAAAAAAAGTAGCAGTGACATTTTTGTTTTATTTTTCCTAGTGGCATGCAGGTACAGTAATCTCTATCTAGCTGTTGATCAAGTACGTACTAACGAGCAAGGTCAGTGTGCAAAGTAGAAGCATTAATCTCCACTTGTTCAACCTCCCACTTAGCCTTTGCCACTACTCCATCGTGCACTGCCACGTAATCCTGATTTGA
This sequence comes from Lonicera japonica, assembly GCA_021464415.1. Lineage (NCBI taxonomy): Eukaryota > Viridiplantae > Streptophyta > Magnoliopsida > Dipsacales > Caprifoliaceae > Lonicera > Lonicera japonica. Next base: position 1,538,130 of record CM038466.1, read on the forward strand.
TTCAAAACCCCATCACTTCAGATATTATTGGGCAGGCCCAATATATATATATATATATATATATTTATATATCCAACTCACTGTTGGTCCGCACTTATATTTAATAATTAGTAATCATCAATATGAAAATGAATTGCCAATTAACTTTGTGTATCGAAATATTTAGAGAAAACACATCGGCTCTAAAATTAATTATCATATATTAATTATGATGATATACCTCAAGTTTCTGAACAAGTTCAGTGGGGGTGGGAGCGGAGACAATGATGTGGCGCTGGGAAGGCATAATGAAACCCTCGTCAACTGCTTTGTCTATGAAGGTCAGCAGTGAATTGTAGTAACCTTCCACATTTAACAAACCCACCTACACCACAGTAATAAAAATTATTATTATTTTCATCTATAAAATAACATAAACATTAATAATTTTTGAATCTTATAAATATATAAAGAAATAAAAAAAAATAGTAACCTTGTTTACATATATGCCATCCCACCTCCCCCCAATATAAATTAATTAGTCTAACCTGGCTATATTCCTTTTCTTTTTTAGCAAGAAGAAGAGTTTTCCATATTTAGCCAAAAAGAAAATGAATGGATTGACATGAAAAGAAAGTGGGCTTTACAGGCTTGTCGTGAATCCCAAGCTGGGCCCATGTTATGACCTCCAATAACTCTTCCAGAGTTCCGTAGCCACCTGTGTGTACCAATTATAAACATTATTATCTACTGTTATTCCATACGTCATGTACTTGTTAAATTAGGAACAAGTCAAATTTTGATGTGTAAACTTTCTTAAGCATTAAATAAAAAATCCAATTTTTCAGTAGAAAGTGATTATTTTTATTTTATATATAATATTTTCACATGCATGTACGTGAGAACATAGTGGCATTATTTGAGAGAGGGGAAAATGATATTGATATGAAAAATGTTACATGCACCCAAATTACTGAAATGCACATCAGTACTGAATTTTTTAGATGAGTATGTTGGCACACGTATTGTTTTTTTATTTTTTTTGAATTGATATGAACATGTGAGAAGGAGTGGAATGGGGGTGAGAGGAACCTGGTAAGGCAATAAAACAATCTGAATGACGGGCCATCTCAGCTTTCCTTTGATGCATGCTGGCAACGGGTCGTACTTCTCCCACAGTTTCACCAGTTAGCTGAAAAATTATTTTATTATTATCATTTTTTTTTTTTTTTTTTTTATATTTGAACTTTATAATATGCATCAATACTAGTGCTTTATTTGTATCCGAGAATTTAAAAAGATATATATATATATATACATTGATCAAGAAATTAATTAACTAGGAAAAACCAGAATGGGGAGATTAATTAGAGACCTCTTTGCACATCAGTGTTTTGGGGATGATTCTGTCAATGTTCGCACACACAATCAAGAAAACAATTTGACGAGACAAGTGAGAAAGAAAATCATATGTAAAGAAGTAAATAAAAGAAGAGCTAGTAAATTAATAATTAGTACCCCAAGACATGGCCACCGCCGCGATGGACTTCTTGAGAAATTAAGCCCATTAACCCAACGCTGCCTCCACCATAAACAAGATTCAACCTCCTTGACACCTTCACAAATAAAATCAAACCACCCATCAGATTTTATACTGCTCAATTTAATAATAACATGAGAAATGAAATTAAAAGTAACTAATTTAAGTGAGAATATAAAAAATAAGTTAAAGAATGTAATAAAATATATTCTATCTCATATTTAATTTTATAAGTATATGTCTCTCATCCTTTTTTATGTTTTATAAAAAAAATAAAATTCCAATTAACACCACCAAAAAGAAAATTTTCATAAAAGAAATTAAAAAGTAAAAGTTAATTTCACTACATCTTTTAACTTATTTTTCATCTATATTAATTTTTTATTTATTTATAATTTCTTATGTAACTATCAAACAAATTAAGCTATATAACTACTAAAATCATCATATATATAGCGAAAAAACTTTAACAAGAAACCACAATATTAATTAGGAAACCAGTTAATTCTTATATATAATAAAAACTACAATTTTTAATTTTGTTTTATAAAGAAAAAGGTTCAATAGACAAAGTAAATATTACGTACGCAACGATTACATTTTGTACGTTAAAACACTGAAGTGGCGTTGGAAGGTTTAGAAAAAGAAAAAGAAAAAGGGGGTAGTAATTAGTACCAGCTCTTTGCCTAAATCAAGAGCAGCATCACTGTAGCAAATCTTCTTGCCGGTACTGCTTCCACAAAATACACACACACTTTTGAACCTTGATAATTTCACTCCATCTCCTCTCTCTTCCATCTCTCTCTCTCTCTCTCTCTCTCTCTCTCTGCTTCCACGAAAGAACTTACGTTGATAATTTTATTCTCTCTGACTGCCCGGCTTGATTTAGCAACTAATAATAGCTTTTGGGGGAGGTTTATCGACCCCTTTTTGCCTTCGATGCCCTATCAATGCTAAAAGGGAAGATAAAACAATAACATATTTATATATATATATATATATAGAGAGAGAGAGAGACCCAAACTGGAAAGGTAATGATGGATTGGATGGCGCTGGGGTTCATGTTGTGCCACGTGTTGGATACAAACTCTATATGGGTTTCATGTTACCTAAGATAATTATTTTGCGTTACGTTCAAAATCAAACCACTAGAGGACCGATTTACTAAGGGCCAGTTTGCTTATATTTTAAATTGTGAATTAAATAATTTATAAAAAAAGGGTGGTGATGTTGGCACCCCCAATATCTATTGGTAACACTCCCACTCAAAAAAAAAAGTAAATTGTTATTTCCACCCCACTTCATTTAATCTAGTAAAAAAGTTAATTAACACTAAACTAATTTTTCACCCACTTGTTTTAATTTAAAACAAAAGTTAATTAATCTCCCTCCAAAGTTAATCAAACATTTATCTCCAAATTAATTTCCCTCCAAAATCTCCCTCCAAAGTTAATCAAACATTTATTCCCAAATTAATTTCCTTCCAAAATTTCTCTCTTCTACCAAAATAGGCAACAAAGCTTTGATCTCCACCATTGATGCAAAAAGGTAAGCATGAGAAGAATGGAAGGAAAAAAGAAAACTTTGGAACAAGATAAGAACACCAACAAACAAAACCTCCATTAATGCAAAACTCTAAATTTGAGGAGAATGGTATAAACAAAACATCCATTGATGCAAAATTCAAAAGTTAAGAATAACGGTAGAAGAAAGAAAGAAACTTTAAAATAAGGAAAGAAAAAAAAATAAGAAAAAGTTAATGAAAGGAAACATGAAGAAGGTTTACTCGGTTCTCCGTAACCGAGTTGCAGGCTTGTACACTCGGTTGCTCTCAACCGAGTATGAAATCCCATAAAATGTAATGCTCTCGGGACCTTCATTCGGTTGAGAGCAACCGAGTGTGTTTAATGTCACTCGGCTGCTCACAGCCGAGCATAATATAACAACACTCGGCTGCTCTCAACCGAATGAAGGTTCCGAGAGCATGACATTTTATGAGATTTCATACTCGGTTAAGAGCAGCCGAGTATACAAGCCTGCAACTCGGTTACGGAGAACCGAGTAAGCTTTCTTCGTGTTTTAAACAAAAAATTTTGTTTTTTGTTTATATATTTGATGTGTATGCTATAAAAATCATATAAACAATAAAACAAGATAAAAACATGTATGTATCTCTTTCATTAACTCTTTCTTACTTGTTTTCCTTCCTTTATTACAAAGTTCCTTTTTTTTCTACTATTATTTTCAAATTTTGAGTTTTGCATCAATGGAGCTCTTGTTTTGTTTTGTTTATACCATTCTTCCCAAACTTAGAGTTTTGCATTAATGGAGGTTTTATTTGTTGTTTTGGTGCTACCAAAATTTGTTGCTAAATAGAGAAGATAGTAGATATGGTAATTTTGCTTGTTTGAGAAGATGGTAGAGATGGTGGAGAAATTTTGAGGTTAGTTTGGGGTAATTTGTTTTATGTTATTATGTAGTTAATTACTTAATCATGTTATTAATTAATTAAGTATGAGATTAGTTCCTAAAAATAAGTGGGAGTGGTGGGAGTGGTGGGAGTGGTAGGTATAATATGGGAGTATTCTTAAGATAAAAATGTAAAAGTGGGAGTGTTAGTAAGAGTGGGAGTGTTAACAAAAGATTTGTGGGGTGCCAACATCACCACCCTAAAAAAATTATTTATTAATATTTAATTGTGTAAATTGAACAGTTATAAATATAATAATTTAAGTTGATTCACAAAAATTTAAATTAAGTCATTTCAAGTAAAACTTGAAATTACTTAATTCTAGAATTAGATAATTTATTTCAACTCTATTTTTCGAAAAAATCTAGTTTTTACTTGTGATGTTGATGCATCTAGACAAAATTTTAAATAACATAGAACAATAGAGAACATGTTTTTATTCTAATAATCAAAATTTTTTTTTTAAATTTTTCAAACACTACGTAAATTAAAATTGAATTATTCATAAATGAACAAATTCACAAATTTTCGATTGAAAATTAACTAATTCTAAATTTAAGTAATTTATACGACCAAACGGGCCTAAGATTATAATTAAATTCTGCTTTACTCCATGCTCTTGTACCATAATATATAATTTTTCAGACCATCTCAGCCACCCAATACAAATTTGCTCAGTTACGGGAGCATAATTCTATCTTTTAATAAACTACTTTAATTTTGTTTCACAAATAAATTTTATTTTGAGAAAAAAAATCCGGTAATAATTGTAGTACACTATTTCCCCCTCCCCCTCAGAGAAAAAAGAAACCAATAACACATTCGTATTCCGAAACATTTTCTCCACATTTTTTTTTATTTTAAAAATAATTTTTAATATTTACCCATTAAAAATACACACCCCTTTTTTTTTAAATGGTCAATTACCTTTATAACAATTTTTTTTAATTATCATTGATATTAGCTAAGACTCACCAACCATCTCCATCACCACCGTTTACTAAAGCTCCAACAACCAATACCAAAGTTCTGGTAATGGCGACTCATCGAATCTCCGGCGACAATTTTTGTATAGTGCGAAAACAAATTTGGACTCTAATCTACTTTTATAATTTCACGTGGATTCAATGCGAAAATAAATTTGGAATAAAATTTATGTCTTAAGTTGTCCATGAATTTAGTACAGAAACATATTTATACTAAAATCTATAATATGAGTTACTTGTGAATTTAGTGCAAAAACATATTTACACTAAAATATATATTTTTAGATGCTTGCCAATTCAATATTAAAACATATTTACAATACTTGTACCTAAACTCTAGCGGGAGGGGATGAAACTTGTGGCCAATGGTAACTATATGTTTTTTTAGTAAAAAAAAAGAAAAGAAAAGAAATAACACTAAAAAAAGGGACGGTATTTTAAGGGAAAAAAAATCATTCTAAAATAAAAAAGTAAATTATTTTTGTTTTATGTATAATTATAGACGGAGGCCTCCCATTGCCAAAACAAAATGCACAATACATTTTTTCTTTCGGTTTTGACTGGACCATTAATTAAAGCAATGGATCCCACTGGTCATGCAAGTGAAAGATCAACCTCTATTGCATAGCTTTCATATTTCATATATATATGTATATATATATATATATATTTAATAATAGTCTCCAACTCACTTGGAGATTTCAAATTCTTAGCCAAAGTAAACCAGCTTGTCATGTTCTGCTCGGACGACAAATAATTTTGCAATGAGTGGGTTATGGAGTAATTTTTTATGGACATAAAAATTTAATATAAAAAATTGACATATAATGCATCAATTATTTATTAGTTAAAATAAAATATGATACGGTTATTTTAACAAATACATGATAGATATATTGATATGTCAATTTTTTATATCATAATTTTTTTTTTCAATGTAGAATTACTCAGGTTAGAATCGTGTTGTGCCTAGTTTTAGTGCGCTTCAAGTGTTATCGGTTCAGATTTAAACAAATACGTGATTTTTTATCAGGTGAAAATATTATATTCAAATTCGATTTGTTATCTTAAATAATGATCAGACCCAAATTGTTATTATATGTTAAGTAGAACAATTTGTTTCCAGTCAAGTACAACTCAATTAGACCCATTAACAAACACATGCATATATAAAATTATATATATATACACACAAAAACATATATGTGTATCATACGTGTCTATAATTATAGATATTATTTTCATCAAATTTTATAAAAAAATAATTTACGTTTATATTCCCTAGCTCAAATTAATCCTCATGTGTTTATTTTGATCAAGCGGCTTATGTTTATCATGACAAGTTAGTAATTTAAACTATAACCACGGGAACATATATATCTCAGCTATATACATATGTCCCATTAAATTTAAAAACATTTATAATACAATCAAAATTTTAATTTGTTTTCATATTAATTAATTAACTATCACCAAAAATTTAAATTTGTTAGTAATTTCCAAAATTAGTCATATTTAATTTCTTAGTTTTCAAAATTGAGTTAAATATTTATTAGTAGTAAAAATCGATCAACAAAACTCAACTTAAATTTGTTTATCTCTCTAGTGGATAAGTATATTAAATATGAACGAGTATAAAATTATTATTATTAATTTCTTAGTTTCTAAGAAAAATAAATATTTATTAGTAGAAAAAATATTCTTCTAAATTAGGTTTTATTATTAAAATATGCTTCAATAACTTAAAAACTATTATCATATGAGATGCACCAATTAATTTTTTCAATTATTATCCAGGTGGACCTTCTTCTTCTTTTTTTAAATCACCAAGAAGGCAATGACCTGTTTTACAATTTTATTATTGAACAAATTTTTAGTTGTCTAATCAACTTAAATTAATGAGGACATTTTTATTTATTTATTTATTTATAAGACTTATAAGTAGGGGTATGTACAATCCAATATGGAATGAAATAGGCCTTAATATGGAATGACTTAATTTAGATTTTTATTTTAGTAACGAAAATAACTTTTTATTTATGTTGTTTTAATTCTTGTGAATTTGACTGGATTTGTTTTGGATTTTATTGGAACTTAAATAACCTTTATACAAAAGACATTGATTTTGAACCAATCCAATCCAGTCAAATGTCAAGTTGGATTGGATTGGATTTTGAAAGTAAGTTGGATTAGATTGGATTCTAAAATATAAAATCATGTTGGATTGGATTGGTTGGTGGATTCAAATAAATATATTGGTTTTGAACCGATGCACACCCTGACTTATAAGATTAATATGTTCGACCCATTCTAATTTGATTTGAATATAGAGCAAATAACTCAAATGATTATTAAACTTTCTATCGAATATAAGTTTAGCTATTAGAATTTAAAACAAACAATATTGACCATTCAACTTTGAAGCGAGTATAAATTTGGCCGTTTCCCTCACTTTGGCTGTTAAATTAGACGGATTGAAGTCATTTGCGAGATTCAAGGCTCCATTTAAGAATATTTTGGTCCTATTGCAACAAATTAGACCTAGCACAATGTGTCAATGGGATCGGGCAGGGTAAATCGAGTTCAAAGCAAATATGGGTTTAACAACAAAAGCTCGGCACAAGTTCGGGTCGGGTTCAAGTTTGCATAAACGTAACCCGTTTGACCAAATCCGACCTAAATGTAATAAAGTTTTCATTAAACACCTTATAGTATCTTATAATTACAAGAAGAAAGCGTGGGGCAATGTCGTGTAGTTCGAATTTGGGGTTATGTATATTGAAACGACGCGTGTTTAGATTTATCAAAACAGAACTTGCACCAGTTGGATCAGGTTCTTTCTAAATAACTGCTTATATTAAATTTTGGTATAAATATTCAACAGCCTAATATTTCTTCAAAATTAGTTGGGGTTGGGACGGATTTTTAGGTATGCATTCCATAACAAAAACCCAATACATATTCAAGTGGTAGGGCTGTAAGCACATGCATGTCTAGATGCACTTAGATTAATTAAGATAATTATAATGCTTATTTTTTATTTAAAAACCTTATTAGATTTGATTAACACATTTGATTCATTCGACCTGATTTAAATATAATATTTTATCTTCGAATACGATTAGAGTATCATATAATTGCAACATGTTGATGGGTTAGGGCGGGATCGAATTCGAACTTATGTATATAATAAATGGTGGAGGTTCATGTTTTCAAAACAAAACCTACACTTATTTAGTCGAATTTTTTTTAATTAGTAGCCCATGGAATTGAATTTTATTATATAGATCTTATGGAATAGAATCTCCCTAATAATTAGCATTTGGGATGAGTTTTTTTTTTAAGAACAAGATGAATCTGAGTTCCACAACAAATACGTTCACAATTTCAAGTCAAATTAAATTTAACCGGTTTGACTCGACCTGGCCTAAAATATAACAATTTTTCTTTGAATACATGTTTAATATCTTATAGCTACAATGCAGCGGTGTGGGTCAGGGGTCCAGCATAAAGTTCAGACTTATGCATACTGAAATGGAGCGGGTTCAGGTTTTTCAAAACAAAATTGCACCGATTGAGTTGGGTTCTTTCTAATTGGGTGCTTATATTCAATTTTAGTATAGATACTCAATGGTCTAAGAAATCTCTTTTATGAGTAGATTTTTTGGTATGAATTTTGCTACGCAAACCATGTACATATTCAAGTTGGTAGTGCCGTGGGTACATATATATATATATATATATCTAGTATATATATATGAGGTTAAAAATTATAAAACTAACTATATTAAAAACCCTAGATGTACGTACATATGATATTATACAAATATATAACTATAATAAAAACTCTATAAATCAATAAGGTTGGGACAAGCTAATTGTATTAATTAAAAAAGACTTTTATTTATCGATAAATTAATAAAAAATTCTTAATTTCTTTGATGATTTTAATTCCATTTTTGACGGCGAGAATTTCTTTGAAGGTCGAGTGGTAGTATGCTTCGGCTGGCTTGAATTTTTCACTTTTATATCTAAAAACATAATGCTTGGAATTCCTTTTTTCTAAAAGAATAGCTGCCCAATACTTATCACTGGCATGAGTTTAAAGGATTCTTTTTCCATCCGACGAGATTTGTAATTGTGGGAGTTTTGCGGTTAGGGCTTTGAGAACTTTGACCGACTAGGTATGAGTAGAGTTTCATGAGGAAGTGTTCTTTTGGAGGAGACCAAAAAGGGGGGGCTACATAAGTGGACAATTTAGGATTTGGACAATACAAAGCCAATTAAAAATTGAATAATATAAAACCTAATAGGAATAGGATTCTGATACAGAGCCAAATCTTCACCATCTCCAATTTGGAATTTTAATTCCCACAATTTCTATAATTCCTTTTCGATTAAAATCACATCTCTTAATAAAGCTCTCAGCTCCTCCACCACCATTACAGACTTTCTCTATATCTCTATTTATCTATAGTTCACACATCCAAATTTAATTATATTGTCATCATCATTTTTCAGTTCATATCAGTGTGGTATGTATTGTTTTTTTTTTCTTCAAGTGGTCTCTATCCATTTGTTATTCTTTGTCCAAAACTAATGAACTCTTTTTTTTTAGAAATTAGTATTAATGGATTCAAGTTCAACAACAAACTCCAGTCCATCTAAATCAAGGAGGACATTAACCAACTAACAACGACAAACCATTTTTGAAACAATTCTAAAGCAAAGTGAGGATGAAAAGGTAAAAAAAGGTATTTTTAAGGATGTTGCTGCTATATTTTCTGTTAGTGTAAGAACAACTAGAAGGATTTGGATGCAAGGAAAAACATTTATAGATAATGGATTGATGGTTGATGTATTACACAAACGTACACAACGAGTTGGTCGTAAGCGAGTTGAAATTGATCCTCGCATAATTTCTGAGATTCCTTTACATCAACGTACAAATATTCGATCTTTAGCGAAAGCCGTAAACATGACCAAATAAAAAATTCATAGGAGAATCAAAGAAGGCTTTATTAGGCCACATTCAAATGTTTTAAAGCCAACATTGACCGATGAAAACAAGAAGGCTAGGCTCCGTTTTTGTCTATCAATGCTTGAATATAATGACCACTTTAACAATCCAATTTTCAACAATATGTTCAACTTTGTGCATATTGATGAGAAATGGTTTTACCTTACTAAGGAGTCACAAGAATATTATCTCCTCTTTGGAGAAGAAGAGCCTACGTGCACGTGTAAGAGCAAACGCTTTATCACAAAAATCATGTTCTTAGCGGTAGTTGCACGTTCGAGATTTAATTTTGTCGGCAATGAAGAGTTTTCCCGAAAAATTGGAATATTTCCATTTACATTTAAAGATCCAGCCAAATGCAATAGTAAGAATCGTCTTGTTAGTACATTAGAGACAAAACCGATTTTTTCGGTTACTAAAGACGTTGTAAGAGATTGTTTGATCAACAAAGTTTTATCGGCGATTCGAAATAAATGGTCCGATGATGGTACGAGGCACACCATATACATTCAGTAAGACAATGCAAAACCACATATTGACCCAAACAATATCGAATGTATGGAAGCTACTAATAGAGATGGATTCGACATTCGTTTGTGTTTTTAACCACCAAAAAGTCCGAATTTTAATGTTTTAGATCTTGGATTTTTTAGAGCAATACAATCTTTACAACACCAAGAAGCACTAGATACAATTGATGAACTTCTATGTGCTGTAGAGAAATCTTTTGAAAACTTATCTATTAAAAGCCTTAACAATATTTTACTCACATTACAAATGTGCATCATTGAGGCAATGAAAGTTAATGGAGGAAATAATTACAAGCTGCCACATATGGGAAAGAACCGATTGATGCAAAGTGGTAATCTACCGATTCAACTTGTATGTGATGCTGAGCTCGTAAAGAGTAGTCTCGAGCAGTTGGAGCAGCAAGGATGATGAAGAAAATATGCATTTTTGTTTGATGTAGAGTTTAAATGTAATGATAAGTTTTTGTTAGGTTGTTTTTTTTATGCTGGTCAGTTGATTTAATTTATGGAGTAAGAAGTATTGTTTGTAAAAAACTGAGCAGGTGGTTTAATTTATAGAGTGAAAATTTTAGTTTTTGTGTGATGTTCAGTTGGTATCTTGTGTGTGTGTGTGTGTGTGATTTGGTGAGGTAATATACTTACTGTATGTGTCAATTATTTAATGTAGTATGCTCAAATTATATTTTCTTGAATTTAGCTTAATCTATGTGCCAATTATATGGGTGTGAGAATTGAATTGTATGTTCAGATTATATTTACAGTATGTACTAATTAAGTAGTGAACTTTATTTACTTTTGATTTGATTTTGATTTTTTAATTTAAAGTTAAAGGGTAATATTGGAAACAATAAAAACTGTTGTAATTAATGGCTTGCTAAATGTAAATAATGGACAATTATTTTGGGACAATAGAAAATTGAATAGTGGACAATTAAATTGGGACAAAAGGAGTATAAAGTTAGGTTTGAAAATGTGAATTATTAATTTATGTAACCGATTGGCCTAATTGGACCTCATAAAAAAGTACTATCTTATAAATTTAGTGAAAATATTAATTTACCTCTTGGGTCCAAGTTAGGATTGGCAAAATTTATTAATTTAGCAATGTTATTATTTTATCGAATTTTTACTATATATATGTGTATGAATATTATGTTATCCTGTCCGTTAACTTATCGTGTTTTATTGAGTCAGCACCAATATAACACAAAATAGTTAAGAATCTACTCATTAACTTATAATTTCGTGTCTTGATTTGCCAAGTCTAATTTTATGTTCAGACAATAGATAATTTTCATTTTGGATAAGAAATCTATCAAATCTAACTACAAAAATTAAATTATATTCCTTTATTATTAGTTATGTTAAAAATTATAATATTATAAAGGTAAGACCCATTTCAACTATGGTTGAAACTACATCAAACTTTAAAAATATATGCCTATTTTATCCTTACAATTTTCTTTTTATAAAAAAATTTGCTAGCAACAAGAAAAGAACATTTTAGCATTAGACCATCTATACACATAGTTAACCACTAAACTATTTTTTTTCTTTTGTTAAATCCTTCGCTTTAATTAAATTATATACATATATGTAGCAAACACACTTGGTTTTGGATTTTTTAAATTGTATATGGGGTATTTTTTGAAATATATATATATGTGTGTGTGCAGAAACTTATACTTAAAAGTAACTAAAGTGTAAGAGAATAAAACTACACATATGAATCTTATTTTTCTTAAATGCTTATTAAGTTTATAAGAGGTCATCTCTTATAAACTTATCAATTTTTTCACAAAGTTTTCATGTGGGACTTACTCATTTTCATTTCATTTTTTTATTTCAAGTAACTCTTTGGGTGACATTTTTTCATTCACCCCATAACCATTTTGAGTAAACAAATATACGTTTTCGATGTCCTCATGGAAGAAAATACGAATCTATAATAATATTTCACAACCGAGTGTGAGGTTTCACTGAAAATTACCCTCAAAATGGCTCTAAAATAGTATTTTACCTATTTTTCCAACACTATAAAGGTAAATCCTTTCTTATATCTACTTTTTAATATTAGGTATAATTAAATTTCTTAATCACTTATATAATATTAGTTGTGATTCTTGATTAATTGCATAATATTATTAATATTATTATATTTGCATTATATTTTTGTAATTTATCGTAATTGTTCACATTCTCTATTTGAGTTGTATAAAATATTATTATTAATACTATTATGTTTACGTTCAAATTTTATAATTTTAAATATATTTTTATGTGTTTTGAATTTCGCCCCCACTTAGCCAGATTACTCGCTCCGCCACTGTACATATATATATAGATGATCCCACATCCCACTATGTTTCACAGTTTGAATCTTAGACCCAAAATTCCATCCGACCACAAAAGTCATACTCGAGGTTAGAAAAGAGAATCAAGAAAACTAGAAAAGTAAAAGAAGGAATGCTATGCATACATACTCCATCAACAGCTCTTTATCCCTTGAGCGACTTTGGGAGAATTTTTAATGAAATTGACAGCTGGGAAATAATATAGCACGAATGACTTATGTTCTTAATTTGACAGTTAAAGAACCCTTCACCTATGGCACCATTGAGGAACATTGATTGAAAAAATAAATTTGTTTAGTAGGAAACTACTATTAGAACCTCATTGGACGGTGTGAAATGTGAAAGCTTCTTCTTCTTTCATTTTTTTTCTTCCGGCCATGTTGTCTTTTGACTATTCTTATATATTGCTCACAAGGAATATTAATGACGGAGAGTCAAATTGGGTTGTTTTTTTGCTAGTGATATTTGCGTGTATAACTTGTATACAAGTGATGTTAACCCCAGAAAGACAATGACAAACACACCCCACACCCGACGACGACATATATCACCACAAGGCCCTTTTCGGTCCCTTGTACAAAAATTGAAATTCTAGTCTTCTTAATTATTCTTATATAATATAATTCTTAAATTTATTTATTTTTTTAAAAAGAGATTTTAAATCTTCCCATTTAACTACAAATAACAAAAGTTCACCCTCAAAATATTTCCAGTATGAAATATTAGGCCTATTCTATAAGTTACAAAAATATTTATAATAGTAGAGGTTGTTTGCAATCGTCCACCTACACACCGTTAGGATAGTGGATGCTTTCAACCATAGTTTATAGTGGATTTTTTTTTTTTACAATTTTCTACTTCGAATTTTGTGATTTGATTTTCCATTTATGTTTACATGATATCATTAAACTGTTAAAACTGAGATCTTTTTATTAACTAAAACTATTTATTTTATTTTTTGAGTGTTGTGCAATTTGTGAATATGCATTATAGTGTGTGCATGTGTACCATATTAAGTTACGCCATATTATTATTTACCACAAATTAGCAATAACATCATGTGTTTTAAGGATTATCGCCATTAAATACAACAAAACCACATTAAAATAAAGAGATATCCACCACAAGTTATAGTAGAAAATACACACCATCGCGCTAGCATATATGTGTGTGTATATATATATATCAATTTTAGTCGGTTTGGTAAGACCCTACTATGTATGTCATTTTTCAGAAATGTTGTTGTTGGTGTTGATGATGGTGGTGGTGGTAGTGGTTCGTTGAAAAGAGATAGTGATGAACTTTTCGGGTATTATAATGACAGTTCAAAGGGAGCACACACATACAGATATAGTTGTGCAAAATAAGGAATGGTACATTGAGTGGTTTGATAATTTGAGGTAGGTATGTGTCATAGAACAGCCGCCTTAAATTTGAACATCCATCGATCTATAACAAGTTTCAAACTTGAAGTGCCATTGAGATTGGACTTTTTTTTGAGAAAGGTCTTCTTACACTTTTTCTTCCTAGGTAGAGAAACATTTCGCATCCTAACAACCTTCCTCCACCCACCAAAAAAAAAAACTTCCTCCCATTTTAAATAAACAATTTTCTTTTTCCAAGAAAAACATAGAAAGTTGCCGAAAGATTTTTCTTGGACCCACTTCAAAGAATTGAATTTTATAGAAAATCAAAAGAGAAAACGAAGACCAATATCTCATTTAATTTTTTAATATCTCATACAAAATTGTTTCTTTGTCTAACATTTTTCCACTTTGTAATTAAATACAGTAACCCGGCCAAGTGATTGAAAGATAAGTGAATTGCTTATCATATATTTCAATTCGGTCTTAATTTCTCTTAAATAGAGGATAGAACATGGTATTTCATCGGGGGGATACGCAGGTGCGAGTATGAGTGCTTGAAATGGTGCTATTGAAAGTTTAATTAAGAAGAAGAGGACATGCAGAACATGCTATATATTTAATTTATTTCATCATGTGTCAAGGCTACAGGCCACTTGTACCCCGAATCCTCTAACACGGTCTGCTGATATGATCCCACATTGGAAAAGTAAAACTTACTGATAAAACCTTATTATTCCTTTTAAAGTAGGAAGCAATTACCGATTAGAATTTTAATTAGTTTGTAACGGAAGAATATTTGGAATGAATAGTGCTGAGTATTAGTGCATGGAAAGAATGCTGGCCTACCTACCTATCTATCATTACATTTAATAATCAAATGTATCCTAATTTGGAACTTTCACAGTGCCCTCGCTACATGTTTTTTTTGCACACAACTTCAAATAGTACGTACGTTCTGGCATACCTATATAGCAAAGAAAGTCAAAGGATGGAAGAGTCAAATTGGTCGGGAGGCGCCCACTCGAATCAGATCTCATCTTCGAGTTTCCGCCTAGGGAGAATTTGAGGTGAGATTTTCTGTTGTTTGTAAATAAAGGGAGAGACTTAGACCTCTATTTGAAAAAAAAAATGCACTTCTTGAAAAAAAAGTGCCTGCTAATTGTCCTTAAAAATAAGACTACTACGGAGTACTACTTAACATAAATGGGTATTGGTGAGATAAGCTCTCACTTTTTGCCCTTTTTCATAAAAAAGAAAAAAAAAAATCTTTGTGGGGATACAAAAGAAAAAAAATTCACAAAAAAATAAAACATAGAGGACATATACTCGTAAAACTAAGCATGTAATGAATAACATCTCACCACACGCTTCACCTTATTTTTCAACTTCTTATACAAATTAGCAAGTTTTTCTACTTCCATGATACTATCAAACATAGCCTTAATTTCACCAAAACTTAATTTTATGTTGCTCAATTAATGTTACAAAGGAAAATGAGCTCTTAATTTGAGAGGGAGAGAGTATCTTTAATTTATTGATGTGCAGTTTGTTTCTTGTCGTAGATTCGTAGTGCAATTGTTCTCTCTCAAAAATACACTCCTCCTGCATCAAATTAAGAGTATACTATCTTTCTTTCTTTTTTGTGATATTCCAAATTAAGAGTCCATTTTCATTTTCACAATATAATCAAAATACCAAAATTCACGATAAGAAACAAGTTTTATTTTAAACCACTGATTGCGTTGAAATTAATACATTCGTAGAAAATATAAAAATCGATCATACATGGGACTCTTACCTGAGGACGGACGAAGTAATTTACAAATTCAACTTCTAAATAAGATATTTTTATTATGTTTATCAAACATTCAAATTTAAATTCATTCACATATTCATAACTATCGGATTATCATGCTTGGTTTTACTATATTTTATAGGGTTTATAACTTAGTTTAAAGTATGATTGTAATGTGAGACTTCCAAATCTTCACTTAATTGCTTGTGCCGAGACTCTAGCCTTTAGGGACGCTTGTTTACTGATTGCTCAGAAGAATTTGAGGGCGTTTGCATTGTGGCCTTGCGGGTGACAATCAGTCCCTGGTCATATTGGGTAGCTCAGAGAGCATTTCGCCTAGGGCGATTTGCTCTATTTTGCATGATCTTGGAATAATTCTTTTTGTTTTTGTCGAAAGAAATTGTAATTGAGCAGCTCCTTCGATAACTAGTCGATTGCGTTCTAATAGTCTTTTGAGAGATTGAGTTGGGTGTCCCCCCCTTCCCGTTTTAGCGTCTTGTTTTGACGTCTTTTGTAGTCTCAGATGGTTGATTTTGTTCTAGCGGTGTTTGACATTTTTTTTTTTTAAAAAAGATCTTCAATTAATTTAGTTTTTAGCATGCATCTTGGACATATAGTAATTATATAATCTAGGGACAAAATTGATGGATTACGGATTAAATTATAAATTACTGACATGCATGTTTAAACTTCTTTGTATTAATTACACCAAATGTAACTCTAAAAATAATAATGCTCAAAAGATAATTTGTAATGTTTTTGTGGGGTACTAGTACGTGAAGTTTGATTGCTGCACTATCTAACTCGATCACAAGTTAGTTTATTTAAGTGGATGACTTGCTCGATCAGTTTTAATATCTGTTAGCAATCTAATTTTCAATGCAATATATCAATATCTATTATATATTAATTAAGCGTGAGAAGGGAGTTTTAGTATGTATACAAAATAACTAAGTTATCCCTCTCGCGCCGAAAACTAACTATAAAAACACTATAAAAGTATGTTTAATGAGAGATTTGAACATGTGAACTTTAGCATGAAAAGCACATTATTTATAATTAGACCAATGTCATTTTCTATTGTATACTTGAATAATTACTATTTCATACACGTAGAGGCTACTAACAAAGTAATTCATCAATAGAATAATACCCAATTTGAGTTTGTATACTGATATTCAATTAATGAAGAATCCAACAAATTGTGATGGTAACATTAACCGCGGTCTCCCTTGAGAATGCCATCCTAATTTTCCCCTTCAAAATATAACAGATCGAGGGATATATATATATATATATATATATGAGAAAGGAATTTCTTGGAAATTTCAAAGGCAAAAGCTAGAATCTTAATCCAAAAGATTTAATGTAGCATATAAAAAAACGCAATTATCGAAGCTAGCAATGCACACACAGTTGTAACCCCCGACCACGTAATCATATCCAATCCACCCTTTTTCTTTTTTTGGAGTCTCAATTTGTTTCTCAAAACATATTGTCTCTAATGTACACTTTCAACTTTCATCACAGCCTGTCTTCTCCCCTCGTGCATGTATATGCCCCTATTACTATATTTCTCTCTCATCACCAACACTATCTTAATCACCTCGAAAGTTCCTCTGAAAATATTTTTGGTCCCTTAGCTGTTATCAATTCCAGCGAGTCCGTACAAAAAACGGATACTTCCATCTACTTTTCCTTGAGATCTGAGATCTAATATTAATCTCTCTGACCATTATCTGTCGTATATATATAATTTGTTCACTCTATGCATTAGTACCTCATTGATCACTTCCCTTTATTGTCTTGCTTACACCTTCATCGTCAACCCCTAGCTATACCTGAGACCGGCCACCCAAATTCCTTATCTCAACTATATATATATATATATATATATGTCTCCCCTTAATTTCGACGCACTCAGAGACTTACATAACTCAGCTAACGATCTCCTAAACTCGCCCGTAATCAAACGAGCACTTGTCCACAATCAACAAAAGAAATGGGTCGACAAAATCTCCGAGGCTTCACTTAGAATGCTAGACATTTGCGGTACCACCAAGGACGTACTTTTACTCGTAAAAGATCACCTCCAACAACTTCAATCCACATTCCGCAAAGTAAGCACTGGAGAAACTGCAAGCGAGAACAAATTCGGAGCTTATTATATCCACAGAAAGAAGCTTAAGAAAGAAATGTCGAAGCGGTTGAGATCATTGAAAGGAATGAAGAATAATTTTATCGTTGATTCTGATGAAATTTCGACCATCGATGATAACCTAATGGTTGTTGTGGATGTGTTGAGAGAAGTGAGAGTGACCACCGTGCATGTATTGGAGTCATTAATGTCGCTAATGTCGATGCCTAGTCCCGTTAGGAAACCAAAGAGAGGATTATTGGCGTCGAAGTTGATGAGGGTGAATAGCCTACGGCTGTGGGAAAAATGTGATTTAACATCGTTGCAGAGTGGGAATAAGAGATTAGAGGGGGTCGAAATTGCCATTGAAGAACTTGAAGTTGAGTTGGAGTGTATTTTTAGGAGGCTGATTCGAACAAGAGTGACGCTTCTCAACATACTCACCGACTAGAGAGAGCGAGTAGTGTGGGTTTGCAAAAACCATTTTAAAGGGCTTTTGCCTTTCCCTGTTTCCTCACTTCAACTAGCTAGCTAGCTAGGTGCAGAGTCTTTATACAACTAATCATTCATTAATTTGTTTGCTATTAATTCTGATTCAAACAATTTATCTCGATCTTCGTTACCATGTTGTGTTAATTCTTTCATTTATTCTTAATAAAATTGGTGGGATAACCCCATTTCTGCTTAATTGATTTCATGCTTTTTTAACGTATACTTTGTATGCATGAAAAATATTATATATATGCGTCTGTGATTGGTGTTGCCCTTTGCTACATAAGTAAATCGTCTACCCATTAACAGTTGAGGTTTTCTCTACTATCTCTAGTTTCACGTCACAAATAGAAATTATTTTTAATTTTCTATTCTTTTATTTTATTTGAGATATTTTTAAGGATCGTACTATTTTTGACCTAGTCAATAGTTTAGAAGAAAACTTTATTTGGTACTAAAGTATATTGATTGTGTCCAAAACAAACACTAGACTTTTAATTGGGGATTGAGGGAGACTAAAAAAGATTCAAAATTTACCGACTACTAGAAAGGAATGCATGTGCATATTGGACGCCTTATGCTTTGCACAAGGTACAACAATAAACCCCCACCTTTAAAAAAAAATACATTAATCAGTTTAAGAAATCACATCGTGTTCATACTGCAAGTTTATGTTTAACAGTCTACAATCATTTTATTAAACAGAAAGCTAACATAGAGATAGATGCATATAGCACTCCTACCAAGAAACCACTTGCAGAGCGCTCTATGTTTTCTCATTTAGCTCTTCGATTAAACACCTAGAACAATATTTATGGTCTAATTAGAGAAAAAATCCAACTTTTTATAGCCTTTGCCTCCCTTTGTCTAAAATAATCCACCCATTAGGACAACTGAACATATTCCTTAGAAAAGCTTGCAAATTAATTTGATCCATTTCAACCATAAGTTCCCTCTTATAGCTTGGCACCCTTACATGAATACTATTGTGAATGACTCCGATTCATTCATTCTGTGGAAAGCTTACCATGAAAAGTTCAAACACAAAACTAAAGTCAGCAAGAGTCCACCCGGAACATCAAATTTTACAATAGCGCGCGAAGTAAGTTTCGTTCTCAACCATTGATTACATTCAAGTTAAAGAGCATCTTAAACGGTGTGAAATTGTGACACGTGAATTTAGTCAAAATATACAAGATGGAAATAGAGAGATTATATTAATGAATCAAGAATCCCAAATGGATTGTTACTACCAAATTATATCTTTAAGATACAAAATGACTAATATATATACTACTACGAAAGGAAAAAATAATATAGCTTTAATGATTGTCTATAATTCCATGAGAGGTGGAAATGGTGATAGTGGGTGAGAAAGGAATCCAAGAAGAAAAAAGGATCCAAAGGTATTCTAACACCCCCCCCCCTCTCAAACTCAAGGTGGTATGAAGAGACCGACGTGAGTTTGAAAAAAGATAATGGAAAGACAAAGAAAGAGAATCTACCCAAACAACTATTGAGAAGCTGAACGGCATGCTATTGAATGTTAAACATGGAGGTGAAAGGGTACAAAAAAGGTGAAAGAATTTGAAGATCATCAGCACCAAAATTCAATATAGCACTGAGGTCAAAAGAAGAATAATCAAAAGAATTATATCCTAAAACTGTCCAGTCAGGATTTGTTGATCCGGCAACCTTCGCAGCAGAACCAACTTGAGAAGATCCCCCTGAAAAACCTTCCAAAACAGTTTGGTAATTTGACAAATTCGGATATGTCGGTAAAGCCTCGTGTTTTGAAAAATTCACGGTAGTCGGAAAGATATCAGGTGCAACCTCTCCTGTCGATGTGAGGAGCCTTAAAAAGCCTCTGGAGTAAGGATATCCCAACAAATCTTCATCGATCGGAAGAACCCCATGTTGTGAAAGATTCACGGTAGTCGGAATAATATTAGGTGTAATATTCTCTGCCGACAATAGGAACCTTGAAGAACTTCTGAGAGGAGCAAAGGAAAGGGATGGGTTAGCGCTAGAATACTCTCCTTCTAGTCGAGCCTCTAACGTCGTCACTCGTGACTGCAAAGCTTTTAACGCTGTCACTCGTGACTGTAACTCTTATACCTTTTGTTAAAGAGAAATAATGAGAGTTGTACAGCCACCAATGGGATTCTCAACTCTCGCCCTAGCTTAAAAAAGAAACGACGTGAGAGTCTCAAGATAATCTTTTTCGGAAACACGTTGCAAAAAAAATGCAACATTCTTTATCCCGAAAACAGAAAAGATTGTGAAATAATCTTGACGATTAATCACATTTGAAAAAAATTGAGCCGATTCACAAGATGGAGGACAAAATCTATGGCAATAAGCTCAAACAGTACATGGAGTACCTCTAGAATGAACATTGTTTGACATAATTTTGATGAGAAAACTAGGATTTTTAGGATGATGAAGAGGGAAAAAATGGGATACTGAGGCACTGAGGCCAGGGTGATAAAGAGGGAGATTGGACAGAAGGCTTATAGCCCTGGACGAATTTTGAAGTCGAAAACTTTCGAAAAGCTGTCTACCCGCTGAATTTGGACTTGACGAGGCCTCAAACAGAAGTGCCACACGTGAGAGCGTATGACTGGTTTTTAAGTAAACTTTCTGGGTTAAAACGCAAGTCACAGAAACTTTAGTGGGTCAAACTGAGAATAAACAAATCCTTTGAAACTTTCTGGACCAAAAAACCCAATAACTAAAACTTTGGGGTCAAAATAAAAATAACCCAAAAAGTCTGGGGCTAAACTGCAAATAACAGAAATCTTTTGAAACTTTTTGAACCAAAACACAAAACTAAAAACTTTATGGGGTCAAATAGAATAACCCCAAAACTTCTAGGAATCCCAACAAAATCCTTTTGAAACTTTTTGGACCAAAACGCAAAACTCAAACAGAAAAACCCGAAACTTTTGGGATCCCCAACAGAAACCTTTTGAAACTTTCTGGACCAAAACGCAAAATCAGAAACTTTATGGGGTCAAACAGAAAAGCACCGAAACTTCGGGGAACCCCAACAAAAACCTTTTGAAGTTTTTTAGACCAAAACGCAAAATTAGAAACATTGAACGGTGAGCCCACGATGGCCGTTTCTTTAAACGGTAAACTTGCGGCGGCCGTTTCTTTGAACGGTGAAATCCATCTAACCCTAACAATGATATAATTATGGGATGAACTAGATGAACCCTAACAATGATTTCCAACACTCCCCCTCAAATTGAAGAAGGTGTTAAAACAATTTGCCAAAAAAAACTCTTTGACTGAGTTGGCTGCAAAAGGCCGCTCGTCGAAAAAGGTGGAAACGAAATAGCCCTAAGTGAGAAAATCAAATTCCTCTGATGCCAAGTCAAAATATATAAAATGGAAATAGAGAGATTATATTAATGAATCAAGAATCCCAAATGGGTTACATTGTTACTACCAAATTATATATTTAAGATACAAAATGACTAATATATATATATATACTACTACAGAAGGAAAAAATAATATAACTTTAATGATTGTCTATAATTCCATGAAAGGTGAAAATGGTAATAGTGGGTGAGAAAGGAATCCAAGAAAAAGAAAGGATCCAAAGGTATTCTAACAAATACTACTTTGCAGTCCTTATAAATATATAATGTAGATGAAAATTAATCAGATCTCAAGTATGATTTCGTAAATTACATAGCGGGCTCCAAGAATTTACCTAAAGTTCATGTCCATTGGAATAATCACCATGTCCTTCCCAGGGATGGCGCCAAGAATCAGAAACCATAAAAATACACAATCAAAGTGAAAGGAGAAAAGAGAAATTAACAAATACTACGTACGGGAGCATCTTGCTTAGTGTCACGAGGCGTCCTTTGATGGCACAAAGGAGGCCGCATGAGCGACCGTGCTAATCGTTAGCCCAGTCAAGTTCAATCGAATTTTATTTACAATCAACAATCAATATGCAACAATAGTAATTTAAAAGGAGCTTGAGCATAAATTGAAGTCACTTCATTGCATAAAACTTGATTACATGGAAAGCTATTACAATATGAAAGAATGTAAGAGCTTGAAATAGAGTGCTAGACAACGTGCACTGGTAGGCAACTTGGATGTGAGGTAGATAGTCTTATCCCCACATATAATCACTTAATGAAAATACCAAAGTTGTAGCAGTGCACGTTGGCTCACACAAGTTACAAGAAAATGATTACAACGGAAATGAAAATACTATTACAAAGGAAATTCCTAGATCTATTTACATGGAAACAATATTTACATATGAGAATACACTTATCCAAAAAACTAGCCTAAGCACAAGTCTAAAACTAGATGATGCTTGACGACCTGGTTGTGCTGGTGCTGGATCGCCTGTTGGGTTGTGTTGCACTCAGGCGCGTGCACGGTGTCGTTGAAGTGTAGCCAGTCACGAGTGCTGCTGGGAAGCACCCCATGACATCCTCCCCCACCAAAGCTATTGATGCCCTTGTCAACTTATTGAGGTAAACAGTGATCTGATCTTGAAAGGCAGTTAGGTCTGATGCCCTTTCCCAAGTATTCTCCTCTTGGTCTCTTCCTGCCCATTTGACTAGAAACTCTTGGTGTTGTTTGCGGGATGCTATAACAATCCGGTCAGTAAAAATGGCTTATATTGATTTCTTCCCTTCGGCCTTTTGCTTCAACCCTAGAATATTAGTCTCCCTCCAAGATGGATCAGTAGTATCAGCAAAATATGGTTTCAGTGTGCTGACATAAAACACAGGATGAACCTTCAGCCAACTAGGGGGTTCAATTAGATAAGCAACTTTGCTGATCTTTTTTACAATCTTGAGCGGCCCCTCATACTTCTACAGAAGGCGTGGGTCCCTGTCCCTTAGGAACTTTCTATCTTGGGGAAGAAACTTCACCATTACGAGATCGCCAACTTGGAACTCTAACGGTCGTCTCTTCTGATCCGCGTGCTTCTTTATTCGAAAATTGGCTTTTTCTAAGTGCGAACTAGCCAACTCAATATTATGTTTCTACTATTGGGAAAGAATGTGGGCTCTGGGGGATTTCGAAGCTGGCACCAAGTTAGCAGTGTGAGAAAGGATAGGTTGTTGTCCTATAACAATTTCAAAGGCACTCTTGCCCGTCCCTGAGTTCTTCTGGGCATTGAAGCACAGTTGAGCCACATCCAATAACTTGACCCAATTTTATTGTGTGGCACTAGCGAAGTGTCGCAAATATTTCTCGAGCATTGCGTTATATCTTTTTGTCTGTCCATCAGACTGGGGGTGGAAACTGGAGCTCATACACAACTTAGAGCTGAGAGTCTTGAAGAGCTCTTTCCAAAAGTTTTATGTGAACCAAGAGTCCCGATAACTAATAATACTCCGAGAAATTTCCTAATATTTCATCACATACTTGAAGAATAACTGAGTTGTCTCCTCGCTAGATGTGTTCTTTAGAACTGGTATAAAGCTGGCATATTTCAAAAATCGATCAATAACCACAAGGATAGTTGTCAAGTCTCCCACTTTAGGCAGGCCTGATATGAACTCGAGAGAGATGTTTTTCCAAGGTCGTTCTGAGATAGGGAGAGGTTCCAGTAACCCTGCTGGTTGTCTTCACTCAACCTTGTCCTATTGATAAATTAGGCAAGTTTTAACATAGCTCTCGACATCGTCTTCCATTTGGGGCCAGTAGTAACCTTACTTAAGGAGGGCTAACGTCCTTTATTGCCCAAAGTGTT
Source organism: Lonicera japonica (assembly GCA_021464415.1). Classification (NCBI taxonomy): domain Eukaryota; kingdom Viridiplantae; phylum Streptophyta; class Magnoliopsida; order Dipsacales; family Caprifoliaceae; genus Lonicera; species Lonicera japonica. Next base: position 1,562,546 of record CM038466.1, read on the forward strand.
CCGCCCATAACGTGTCATGACATTCTCGAATAAGAGTACGCTTAAACTCCTCTACTCGAGGAACAAAAACGCGATTTTCTTTTGTCAAAATGAACCCGTCATCCAACCAGAACTGTCGCGTCTTCCATTTTTTCGATCATCTTCAATAGCTGAGTAAAAATATGATCTTACAATAGAGCATCTTTAATTTTTCTTCGAATTTCAGTGAAAACTTGGCTGTTAATTCGAAGAATAGCATTTGGGAACGCATTGGCCTGTTGGTCAAACTCAACTCTGCGGCTCAGAGCATCAACTACTTTGTTGGTCAATCCTGCTTTATACTCTAGCCAGAAGTTGAACTCAGCTAGTAACTCTTGCCACCTTGCTTGTTTAGAGCTTAACTTTGGTTAATTAAGGAAATGGCTAACTGTCATATTATCCGTGTTCACCAGAAATCGAGAACCGAGGAGATAGTGCCTCCATAATCTCAAACAATGAACAACCGCGAGCAGCTCTTTCTCATGGGCAGAGTACCTCTTCTCCGTGTCGTTGAGCTTCCGACTTTCGTAAGCCACTAGGTGATTTTCTTGCATTAGGACCCCTCCCAGGGCTACATTTGATGCATTTGTGTGCACCTCAAACGGCTTGGTTATATCGGGCAAAGCAAGAGCAAGATCTTCAGACATGGCCTTTTTCAAGGAGATGAAAGCTGCTTGGCACCGTATCAACCAGTCCCAAACTTTCAACTTTTTTAAAAGTTCTGTTAAGGGCATGGCGATGCTGGAGTAGTCTTTCACAAACTTCCTGTAATAATTTGCCAGTCCCAAAAAAGAACAGAGTTCTGACACATTAATGGACGCTTGCCATTCTTGAATAACCTTGACCTTAACCGGATCCATTTGCATTCTCCATTGTTCAATAATGTGGCTAAGAAATTTGATACGTTTTTGCGCAAAAGAGCACTTCAAAAACTTGAGATACAGCTCATGCTTTCGAAGTCTCTCAAATACCTTTCTCAAGTGTTCTTCGTGCTCTTCCATGCTTTCGTTGTACACAACGATGTCGTCGAGATAAACCACGACAAAATCATACAAGTAGTCCCTGAGAACGATTCATCAAGGTGCTGAAGGTGGCTGGAGCATTGGCTAGCCCAAAAGGCATAAAAAGAAATTTATAAGCTCTATATCTGGTGACGCACGTGGTTTTTCCTTCATCCCCCACCGCAGTGCGAACTTGACAATACCCGGATCTGAGATCAAGCTTTGTGAAAACTTTTGCTCGACGGAGTTGGTCAAAGTAATCGGCCACAAAAGGGATCTGATAGTTATTTTTTATGGTTACCTTGTTGAGAGCTCAGTAGTAGACACACATTCTTAAGGAACCGTCTTGTTTCTTCTGAAAGAGGATTGGGGGCCTATACGGCGATTTGGCTGGTTGCATTAAGCCTGCATCCAATATTTTCTTTAGTTGTCTTCGAAGTTCGACCAGTTCGGGCTAGGACATCCGATAAGCTGCACGAACTGGAGGCTTGGCACCCGGCACTAGTTCAATTTGGTGATCCACTTCTCTACGTGGAGGCAACTTCTTTGGAAGGTTGTCGGGCATCACATCTTCGAACTTTGCTAAAACCCGACGAATAGACTTTGGCAAGGGCCCTGACGTCTCCTGGATTTCATCCCATTTTAGTGCTGCCACAAAAGTGGGGTTATCATGCTTGAGGCCCTTCTTCAACTAGATTGCCGAGAGAAACTTCCCACTACTAGATGGGGTCATCATCGGGATGATACAGGGATTCTTGTCGAACATCATGAGGCTATTAGTGCAGGGCATAATGCTCGCCTTGGTTTCTTTTAAAAACTCTAACCCTAGGATAACCTTGAAGTCGTCCATCACCACAACTAAGAAGTTGGTCATCCCTTCATAAGGACCCACCTTCACTAACACAGATTTCGCCATTCTAACAACAGTTTGAGTAGCCGAGTGAATGGCCTTTACACGACCCACTCATTTCTCCAAGATAAGGCCTAACTGTTCGACTTCAGTACTAGCCAAATAGTTGTGCGTTGAGCCTGTGTCCACCATGGCCCGAATTGGTTTCCCATTTATCTTAATGTCAACACACATTAGGCCCTTTCCTTAGAGGCTCTTCTTAACATCTGCCCCCTTCGAGGTTGACTCCATTTTCTCTTTCTGTTTGGGTTCCTCTTCCACTGTCACCGCGTTGCAAAAATGTGTGAACTTTCCCTGGTAAGCACTCAATGAGGCTCCCTTACACTTTTCACTTTCTTCTTTTGACTCTACACGATCATTCGACTGAGTCCGGTTAGATTCCCTAAAGTGGATGGTGCCCTAGGAAACATGCCGCCACATCTGGCGACGAGAGCATTTAGGAGTTATTTATCTAGGCAATTGGCCATTAAATGGGGACCGTTACACAAATGACAAGGTCCGGGGGTAAAGGGCTTCTTCCAATTACTACTGGTTTGGGAGTTTCCCGTGAACTTGGTTCCATTTCTGAAAGTATTTTTCTGGTTGAAAGATCTAGAAGGCGCGTTGCATCCCCCATCAGGTTTGGCTTGATAAGATTGTTTTATATCTCCCCATTCTTCGCTTGCTCGTTTCTTAGAGTGTTGGCTTTAGGGCCCGTACTATAATCTTGCAAACATTCAGCTGCTGATATGGCTTTGGGGTAACGTCTTAACTTATCTTCGATTCAGTTCATTCTTGGCCCACAGTTGTAATCCAATCATGAAAAAGAAAAGCATGTCGGCATCGTTCATATCGTGGATATTTAACATGATTGTTGTGAATGCGTTCACATACTCCTTAATACTTCCAGAGTGCTTTGTCTGCAAAAGTTCCTAACGAGCATTATGAGAGGTGTTTTCTAGAAGGAATCGAGTACATAGTTCCCTTTTCAGATCCTCCCAGGTGCTAATCTCGCAATCACCCGCTTAAATACCGTTGTATTTGTTTCTCCACTACAACTTGGCGTCCACGGACAAATACATGGACGCAGTGGATACCTTTTGTTTCCTCTGCATAAACTTTTATGGCACAAAAATACTGTTCCACATCAAAGATAAAATTCTCCAATTCCCTAGCATCACGAATACCAGTGAACGCCTTAGGTTTGGGCACTTTCATCTTCGTTCGCTCCCCACCCCCAACTGGTGAGTTAGCAACCGCCATAGACACGAGAGTCAATTTTTGGTTAATCTGGATGATTTCATCTCTCATCTCATCAATTATATCCCCAAAATTTACCCCAGATGGGTTTCCCTCGAGGCTTTGAATGCCTTCCTCTAAAGCTTGTATACTGTCTTCGAGCATGGACGAGCTACCCGACGCGTCCCCTGGTGGGACAATTTGGGTCAGCATATCCAAGTTTTGCACGCGACTGCGAAGAGAGGGCGTTCCACCTATCTTTTCTATTAATGAGCCGACATTCTTTTCGAGTGCTTCGATTCGCTGGCTATTTGTTCCCATCATAACATAACAAGTAACACAAACTAGGTCTCACAAAGGTAGCAATTGAAATAATCCCTCTAATACCAACTGTCACGGGACGTCCTTTGATGGCACAAAGGAGGCCGCGTGAGTGACCGTGCTAACCGTTAGCCTAGTCAAGTTCAATCAAATTTTATTTACAATCAACAATCAATATGCAATAACAGTAATTTAAAAGGAGCTTGAGCACAAATTGAAATCACTTCGTTGCATAAAACTTGATTACATAGAAAGCTATTATAATATGAAAGAATGCAAGAGCTTGAAACAGAGTGCTAGACAACGTGCACTGGTAGGCAACTCGGATGTGAGGCAGATAGTCTTAACCCCACATATAACCACTTAATGAAAATACCAAAGTTGTAGCAGTGCACGTTGGCTCACACAAGTTACAAGAAAATGATTACAATGAAAATGAAAATGCTATTACAAAGAAAATTCCTAGATCTATTTACATGGAAACAATATTTACATATGAGAATACACTTCTCCAAAAAACTAGTCTAAGCACTAGTCTAAAACTAAATGATGCTTGACGATCTGGTTGTGCTGGTACTGGATCACCTGTTGGGTTGTGTTGCACTCGGGCGCATGCACGGTGTCATTAAAGTCTAGCCAGAGCCGGCCTTGAGGCAGGGCAGGCAGGGCGATCGCCCAAGGCCCAAAAGTGGGGAGAAACATCAATTTTTTTATATGTATATATATATGTTAAAAATATTTAATTAATAAAGTATCTTTTCAAGAAAACAATTGCAAATTTTTAATATATGTTTGGATTTTATTTTGATGCAGCAAAATTTGTTTTATTGGATGATGATGAATTGAGAAAATCTTCCATAAATCTTAAAAATTCTTTAAAAGTTGATGATGTTTCTGATGTTAATACAAAGTGCTTATATTCAGAATTATAAGTATTACAATTAATGTTACTAAGTGAATCGTATGAAACAAATGAACCATGAATATCTATTAAATTTATGTGGTTTGCAAAAGATATAGATATGTTTCCTCATATAATGTTTACTTATAAAGTATTATTGACTTTACCTATGATTGAAACATTTGTAGAAATGAGTTTTCTAAATTAAAATTATTAAAATCTTACTTGTGAACCACTATGAGTCAAGATAGATTGAATGTATTAGCAATTTTATGCATTGAAAAGGATATCTCAAAACATCTTGACTATGGAGATATAATTGATAATTTTAATTTAATACTCAAAATACAAGAAGAAGTCATTTTAAGTGATTGTTTTGATCGAAATTTAATTGATGCTTTTATTTTGTAAGTACGTTTTAGCGTATATATATGCTTGAAATATTTATTGTATTAGTTTTGAAATTATGTAAATTCATACATTTTAACATAAAACTTATAAACACTTTGAATTCTTAACTGTAACGTGTTTTTAGTGAAATTAAACTATTTTCATTAAAATAAAATTAATATATTTAATTAAGAGAGGTATCATTTTAGAATTTCGCCCAGGATCAAAAAATTGCTAGGACCGACTCTGAGTTTAGCCAGGCACAAGTACTATTGAAAAGCACCCCGTGACACTTAGCCCTGTGGAGAACCTAAAACATGAAACCAACACTGCATTTCAGCTAGCAAATCGTTTAGCAAAATACGTAGGCCAATTCACATCTGACTAGGTGAGAGCATGTGCACACGTTTTAAAGGACTGAACAACTACTTCAAAAACAATTACATTTCTGGAAGGATCCAGCAAGCATCCTAACTCCTAATTACCGCATCTTCGTTCCTGTGTTCTGCTGGCAGGATTTTCATCTCCACCCTTCATTATAATTAATTGCCTTTCTTTTGGTAAATCCTTTCAATGAAATTTCCACATTTAGTGATACAAGACTTGCTTAGCTTCTCTTTGAGAAGAAAATTTAAAGAGGAGGGAATTCCCCTAGCTAGCTCCATAGGAAATGCCATGCCAGCTACCTTCACCGTACCAAAGCAGGCTTGAATTCCTATATGCATATCTCACTGATGAAATTCTCTATAAAGAAAAAACTGGCAATTTTCTCTGCTAGCATGCATGTTTACGACTTCAGCGACTCGTATCAAATAAAAGAAGCAGCACCCCTCAGCTAATGATACTTGATGCCGCACATGCCTTTACCGGTAAGAGAATGCCAACGCTTAGTCTGATGAATCGTCACCGGCCCGTTTCTTGTAAGTTGTGCTATCCCCACACTCTCCTCCCATCTCCCTCTCTCTTTGAAACTACTTCAGAAAAATACTGTTTAAATAAACAGCTTCAGTGCGCGCCTACTAGATTCATAGTTTAGCTGATCGAGTTGGCAAAAGAATTAATGCCTTCGTGGACATGCGTACAAAGGTTGATTCGAGTCAAGTAACGACTAGCATAATTCGTATAATAAAATCAATTAAATATGCTTCTAATTACGTGAAACATGCAAATTGAATTACAACACTCCAGGCCATGTATGCCTTGGGATTGCAAAATGCTACATTTGGATTATGCTCAGCACAAAGTCGAAAATAACATCAAATAAAAATTTTCACACGTCAATCTAGCTATTTGTACACTCTTTCTATGTAATACAAGTCAATCCACGTTTAAGTCTATGCAACATAATTTACACACAAGTCAAAATAACAACTACGTACAATATTGTATAAAAGTAGAATATGCGCGTTAGTGGCAACATAAAGTTGTGCACAATCTTTTTCAATGATGCAAATCCATGGCCCAGACTCCAGATAGCATTATTTGGTTCCCCACTAAAAATGAGAAGCTAGCGAGAGGAACAGTACATAAACGTGCGGAAATAGAAAAGCCACCTTACAACTAGAACCAGTTGGATAGGACATGCCATGCTGCTAATTTGACCAGGAGTATTTTCGATTTTGGTTCATATAAAAATTAAGATGGAGATATTGCCATCCTAATATCTCTAGAAAATATTCTAACTTTTCATTAGATCTTTTACAATCGAGTAAGATATATGTTACTCGATTACGAAGAATCGAGTATAAATTTGATAATGCTTTACACTATTGTCGAGAACCGAGTATATAAGCTTATACTCGGCCCTCAAAAATCGAGTAATAAACACATTACTCAGTTGCGAAGAACCGAATGAAAGTGGAAGTATTATCAAGTGTCTCTGGGGGTGGCAATATCTCCATCCAAAAATTACGAGACCCAAATTCAAATCAAATTTGAAAGTTTAATTTCGGTTGGGTTCGGTTTCGGTTTTTATAACTTCTAAACCCAAACCTGAACAAAACTTTTCAGTTTTATTCGGTTTTGATATATATTATTTTAAAATGAATAAATTGTAAGAAAACACTTATTTTGATCAAAGAAATAATAACTCTATACTTGTTCATACTTAGTTTGGATAGAAAACATATTAAGTCCCATTTATAATATAACTTCAATATTCATGATAGCCCAAAGAGTCGATTTCTCACTAGACCTTGTAAATTTTAGGAACATAAAATTTTAGATAGTGAAGTAATATTATTTTCAAGTCACATATGCAATGAGGTTTATTTCGGTTTAGCAATGTCACGCCCCAAACCCGAACCAAACATATTCGATTTCGATTTTTTACATATCGGTTCGGCTCGTTACAATTCAGTCGTTCAATTTTCAAGTTTGCTACAACACCTCTAAACTTGACGTGTAAATTAACTAAATAATATTCTTTTAACTAGGGGTGTTTACAGTTTGGTCAACTGAATCATTGACATGCAAGACAAACAGGATCGTTGAAGTGGGTTTATTAAATTTTTAGACAAGACTAGACCAAGGACCAGATCAAGACCTGACCATTTGAAATGTCCAATTTTAATTGGTCCAACCGGTCTGAACTTTTATAATAAGCCTATCTTTTTTGTGGACTTGTTGCATAATTTTAATTAATGGGCCTATTTTCTTTTTTTCTAGCCCAACACAATAACATATTTTCACAAATACAAAATCCATAAAAAAAATATCATAAAACACGTGTCCACTGTCCAAAGACACATATATGTTGTATGTTGATGGATATGATTTAGGAATTTAGGGTTAGCTTAAAAAAATTAAAGATGCATATACATATATTTAAAATATATATATATATATATATCTATATTCGATCCAGTTCGGTATTTTAATAATAAAAATTGGGTAAATCGAACCTGACTACTTCGGTTTACTAAAATTTGGACCGGACCGTTGTATATGTAGAAACCGAAAAAACCCCTATTTTTTGGTTTGGTTCGGTTACTGAACACCCCTACCTTTAACACTATTCTCAAAATAAATTTCACTTCTTGACACATCCCATTACGAAATTGGACAAAAGTCAATATGTATCCCTGTCCTATGTAATTATTTGAACTTAATAAAAAATATCCATGAATTCAACAACTTCTTCGTGGTAATGTAGACACAGCACATCAAGGCATAAATTCTATGAAAGAAAAAGGGGAGATAGAGATAGATTTGACTATGAAATTAGGGAGGAACAAAAAAGAGGTTGTACAATTAATTTTGAGTTGGGAAAATCAAGTTAAAGGGGGAATAATGGATGCTAATGATGTGTTTTTTTTTTATTTGTTTATTTACCAACAACACATAACTTTATTTGATAAAGAAAAGTAGCAGTGCAAAGATCTCCTAAAAAAAGCTTGATTTCTAACTAGCATATCATTCATAAGCTTATTTGCAACAAAAAAGGGGGAGCAACAAAATTAAGTACGATACAAATTAATTAAAAGGGACTTTTCCAAACACAACAAACTTGTCAGTTACTTTGTTAGTTTACCGGTATCCAAAAGCTATCCAAACATGCCACATATAATTAATGGAGTAAAATCTAAATATCCTTTAGAAAAGCTTGATGCTTCATGTTAATCCTCTTCATTCTGCGCAACATATTGAAAATAGTTAGAGAATCCATTTCAATATGAAGATCTAAAATGCTAAATTTTAGATCTAAATTAAGCCCTTCTCTAACAGCCCATAATTCAGTTGTAACATTGGTTGCTTAACGCTTCTGATTGCATGATGGACTCCCTTGAAAAACATTGGGGCGCGGGTAAACGAGTTATTCTACCTAATTTAGCTATATATAGCCCTTAGTGCTTGTGATACATATTTTATCATGTAGACAATTTCTTGTCGAGATGAATATTCCATGATCCAACATTATAGTTTTTTTATTTGTTTGAGTGGTATTGCTTAGATCCAATGCTTGCAACCAGTCCTGTTTTAAAATCTCCTTGTTGGTCTCAAATAATAGCCTCTATTCTTGCGACTCCCAAGGTAGAACAAGAAGCACCATCGGTGTTGAGTTTATTTTGTGTTCTAGTAAATGGTTGACACCTATAAATGATTTGTTCTTTGAGCTGGTTAGTGGTGATTGATTGAGGAACCATCTCCATATTACAGTTGCGAACAACTTCATAAATCTTAATTTCCTAACATTTAGAAGTTTTAGAAGCTTGATTTTTCAAGATGGCTTCATTTCGAGTTAACCACATCACCCACAAAGTAACAAAATATTTAGTAAACATATCACCACATTCATATTTAATGATGAATTAAGAAAATTTTAACTTATCCCACTCCAGCCACGTCACATGGGTTCAAAAATTATCAAAAACAGGACAAATTATAAAACAGTGCATATCATCATTCCAGTTACCACATCAATAACATAAAAGGCTAGGAATGATATATGTTTTGAAAAGATTGTCTATATGTAGAAAGTTTATCATGAATAGCTAGCCAAATGAACATTATAATATATTTGGGGGAAATTTCAATTTCCGAAGCCTTGCCCAAGGAAGGTGAGATTGAAGAACAATTATTTATATTTAAAAGCCAATGATAAGTAGATTTAACCGTAAAGACACCATCCTTATTAGGATTCCAACAAGCAAGGCTTGTCATTAAAAGACGATGAATTTAATGTACGTAGTACATTGCACAATTTTAAGAAGACCAGTCTGAAGCAAATCAGAAATGAGTTTCAAATTCCAACTTCTGGTACCACCATTAAATACATCATATCCCTCACCTCAAGATTAGCATTATTAATAACATCTTGATCAACAAGGTTCGAAAATCTACCGTTCCCATCCGGTGGCGAAGTCAAGAATTAAAGTAACAGGGGGCAAAATTTGATCAAAATTCAAAACACACTAAAATTTTGCTTCTTACAATTAGGTACCCTCAAGTTCATTTGTATGCATCAAAGTCCATATATATATATATATATATATAATTTTTTCAATAAAAGAAGAAGCTGAGATAGAAACATAAAGAAGAAGTTGAGGTGATTTGTTAAGTTTAGTGTAGGGCTGGGACCGGTTCGGTTCCTAGCCAATTTTCGAAGAACCATTAACCGAACCATTAAATTATAACAGTTCGATTCTAAGTATAAAAAAGTGAAGAACCGTTTAAGAACCGAACCGGTTCGGTTCCTCCGATTTATCGGTTAACCGTTAACAAAAGAAAAACCAAAATATATTAGAATAGAGCTTAGAAGGAAAAGTTCAATAATGGTTCCTTAAAGGTTATTGGAAAGAAATTATATTAAGAACTGTTAATCGAACAGTTAAAAAAAATTAGCAAATTTTGGAGAACCGAACCGAACCAGTTCTCCGGTTCCCGGTTCTATTTTCCCAACCCTAGTTTAGTGTTTTCAAATTGTCCTATAATGTGTTGCCCCATAGTTAGACACCCTCAAGTTTATTTTTATGCACAAAAGTCCTTATATATATATTTTTTTTCAAAAAAGATCCCATATATAACCCGAAAAAAATGAAATCCAAGAGGGGGCAGCTGCCCCCCTGCCCCTACATGGCTTCGCCACTGTTCCCATCCCCTAAATATTAGTCCAAAAACTTTTATTTCCTTCCCCAGTGATCCATTTTATACCAGCCCTAAATTCGGGAATATGTTTACTAATTCCTTTCTATGCCCATGAACTACTTTTAGCCCTGGCATTTAAAATATAATCATTTGGGAAGTATTTGGCTTTAAAAGTTTTAGCACATAGAGTTTCTTGATTAACCAGAAACCTCTAAATATGCTTCATCAAAAAAGATTTATTCATAATATCTGAATCTTTATTGTCAAGCCTCCTTTCCACTTAGAATCAGTGATGAGGCTCCACTTGAAAAGGGAAGCGTTTTTGGACTCAGGGGTATTATTCCAAAGAAAATGGCTAATTTTTTTGTTAAGCTCTCAAATAGTATCTTTAGGGTGTGTTTGGTACATTATGTTAAAAGGTTAGATAGGATTCGTTAATCTTTCTATTTGTGGGATTAAGAACTTTAATGAGATAAATAATTCGCCTTGATATCCAATCTTAACAAACACCAAACATGGGATAGTTTAACTTCATCGCATCACATTATTTTATCTTGCACGTCAAACGCGGCCTTAGGAAGTTGAAAAGTAGCGATGATGTAATAAGAAAAAGTACTTGAAGGGAAAAGTTGATCAAAACAATACGTCTAGGAAGGGATAGATGCTTCAAGTGCTATAAATTGATTTTCTTATCCATCTTTAACACTAAATCCTAAAATAAACTTATAATAACCCTACCAGTGACAAAAGGGAGACCCAACTATACGTTATTATACAAAAGGGAGACCCAAGTATACGTTATTATATTTAAACGACTTTATTAAGGATTCGCTTGCTCTGTCTCTTAAGAAATTAGGAACTATGAGAGAAATAAATTACAGATTTAGTATAATTAAGGGACTGGCCAGAATGGCAATAAAAAATATATAGTAAAGCCTTTATGTTAAAGATTAAAAAAACAAGTTCAAGCTTGAAAGCCTGAACAAGGAATGAAAGTTATATGTCTTTCGATGGGCGCTGTGGTCATGACGGGCTTACTTCAAGTAAACCATTGCTGCTTTTTCTTAATTTTAATGACAATGTGAAAATCCGCGTTCTAGATGTCAGTCCTCGTCGACGGTTATTCTGTTTTGTTTTAAAAATGGGTTTTGAAAAGAATTAGAGTCGTCAGCTTATTTTACTAAACAAATAAAAGATTCGTGTAAAAAAGACGTATTTATGGACTAAATATCTTCTTATACACAATGTATACAAAACCAGCTAATTCGAAAGGGTTCGAGGATTAAGTTACGAATTGAAAAAGTGTTAGCTAGATACCCAATTTGTCATTTCGGTCTCCTGAGTAGAATATGCACATATTCATAATTCAGCTCTTGCATGACATTGCTATTACTTTACAGTATTCCGTGCAATGGCGGACCTAAGAATTTAACCAACAGAGGGGAAAATTTAAAACACACAAAAATATATTTAAAGCCATAAAATTTAACCACAAGCATAATCGCATTAATATTAATACTTGATATAACTAAAAGTCTTAAATACTTAATGTCTACAAATTATAATAAAATTCTACATGGCTTCACATTTTGAAAGTATTATAACACGTCATCCTTATTAATATTACTGAAAATGTCTTGTTCAATTTATGTCACTAAACAATCATTCATAAATTCATTTCTCATTTGGTTGCGTATTTTAAAACCTTTTTGTATCATAAATACACCTAATATTATTAATGATGTTAAAGTTAATGTATCTTCAAACTATACTTAAATCAACTAACATTGACATTGTATTAAACAAATCCCTTTTGGCCCATTGGATGTTCAATTAATAAATTGATTAAAAAACTAGTTAATTTTATTGGCAATTTTAAAAGAATAAACTTCAAATGTACCATCTAAATAATAAATTTCATGAATAAAAAAGATAATATAATATATCACCAAAAAGATAATTTAATACACCTAATATAACTTGATAAAGTAAATTAATAAATTGATTTATTCAACCAGTTATAAAGAGACACATGGCCGCCCACACCAACAGTCAATACCGCCTTGGAAAGGGATCTCAAGACCTCTGGCCTGAGCACCACTTAGAAGTCCAAGCTTGAGCATGCGTATCTAACGTAAATGTTGTATTCGCACACCCGATTTCAAAGCTTAAATGCCAGAGCTCTTCTTACGAGCTCTGGAGATCTCTGATCAACCACTATGTTAGAATAGGCGCAAACAGCATGGGCTATTGCGACCAACTCCGCCAGTGCTATAGAGCCTCACTTAACTTCATTAAATACGCACCAATTGCATTTAATGCACTGGAATACATGGAAAAGCAATGTTAAAGTTGGTGATGATTAGGGATGGCCTTGGACCTACTCTGCGGGCTCTCCCACACTCTTCCCTCTCAATCATATATATATGGAGGGCATTTATTTCCTCTATTTTAATTATTCTAAGACAATATTGCCACACTGAAATAAAATCATGTGTGTATTTACTTCATTAGTTGTAAAACCTGCAGTCACATCAGCAGTTTTGCTTTACCAAACTCATCATTAAAGTTCTCTATGTTCACTCCATCCTCACCACTGTCGAAGTTAAGGTCAGTAATGTTCTCTATGTTCACTCTATCATCACCACCACTGGTGTTAAGGTCAGCCTCCTTGTCACCACCATCAGTGTTGAGGTTAATACAATTTTTTTTTGTGAGAGACTATATTTTCAAAGGTTGCTTATCACCGTTGATGTTACAAGAACCCTCTTCCTCGATGATATAATCTATATCTTAGTAAGCCAAATTGTATAATTAACAAATGTTCAATACAATAATGCACATACTCAGCCACTGATTATACTTCGAGTAAGTTATTACACCCAAGCGCAGGCGGTCAAGTTATAGTATATACTTAAAATTTGAAGGTCGATCCACAGGGAGTGAAGCGAATTCTATTATTCTAGTTAAGCTTTTGAAAATGATAAATGAGGAAAAAATGATGATAGAATTGGGATAAAGAAATATAATGAAAAATAAATTACAACTACTAACTAATTAAATTAAAAATAAAGCAAACATAATCCTATGGTGCAAAAGTAAAGGAAAATCCATGAGCGACAATTATCTACTTTAAAGTTTCCTAATAACACTATGGCAATATACAATTTAACTAAATAAATAAATAAAACAGCGCACTAACTATGAAAAAGAGATTATAAAATGAAGTTTAACTAAAGAAAAATAAATGCTAGGGGTATCCGTACCTAGCAAATACAAAATCGGTCCAATCAAGTGATCCAAATTGATGTTTAAATGAGATTTACCACTAAAATTAAGCTCTTAGGCTCTTATACCATCAAATTATATTACCATCAGAAATATACGATAGCCCATACATGACAAACACCATGTAAACTAATTTTAAGCGATAAAATCCAACGACAAAACTTTTGACTTTAAAAATAACAATACTGTGCTAATGCATGACAATAACAATACTTTGTAGATCTAGTATTGCCGATACATGATAATAACTATTGAAGTTAATTTAAAATTCTTAAAATTAGTAACTTAACACTCCTTTAGAATTTAAATAGGCTTAAATGTGATTTAAAACAAATCTGACTTAAAACTAATACCGGAAGTCAAAATCGACACTTTCTCGGCACTTATAGGAATAAATGTCAAAATAACATCGAATCAGTCAATTCACTCTATAAGACAACCTAACTAATTAAAGGATAATGATTGTCCTCAAATCAACATCATTAGAGTTTTTGTGCAAAAATTCGTGAATTGGCTTCTTTCGGTTATTAATCAAATGAAAATTTTGAGCTAATTTATAAAAACACATTTGAAAACATGTAAAGATAAGAAAATGCTCATACATACAATAGATGATCTATAACCATTGAAAAAAAACCAGATTCAAACCACAATTTGATCACTTTTAAAGACTGATTATGCATTATTTCACTAAGAAACCCTAATTAGGGATTTAGCTCTCCATAATCAAAGAAAACATGCAAAATAGATTAATAATCATGGAAAGCATAATTAACATGCTATATGATTTATAAAATCGTATTTGAAAACTTTTGGCTTTGAAATTTTGCAATTTGGATTTAAAACGGATATGTTACGTCTAAAACAATAAACAAATTCAACAACAGCAAAAACCCAAAAAATTCGACCCAAACCCTAATAATTCTATAAAATCATAATATTAGTCTTCATGGAAGAATTAAACATGAATAGAATGGAGAATCTACGATCGATATAATAGAATATAAAACAAGAATCATACAGAAATCAACTTTAAATTAAAAAACCGACAAAAAATATATATAAACCTTAAAACCAGACCCTAAAACTAGGTGTTAACGCCAATCTGACATTGACAAAATGGACCAAACCGATTCATAAAATCTCGAGCCGAAAAAAACTAAAATAAAAAATGAGAAAACTGAACAAAAATCGAATATTTTGATTCAAGTTCGGGGCTCGCTAGTTCAAAGTCAAACATAACCGAATTGTGTATAAGAAATTAAAATATGTTAACATATACTTTAGGGGCACACGTTAAGTATACTATGATACAAAAAGATGAACTTTTATAAGAATATGTTCCTTAGTAATTACATGTTGGCATCCTATTAGAAAATAATCATTAACGCATGCCGTTATTATTGAATTAATTACATAATGCTAAGATATTTTATCATATACATGATGGTAAGATAATTCATCATTTTATTTAATGTATTTTATCGTAGTAAATGTATAGATAAAATAGCTAACATGTTTTCTATATGAATGTTTCTTATTTTCATAAAACCATAACTTTAATTTGAATCTGAAAGAATCTTACATTACTGTTAGAATTCAATTGTTATGTTAAATTCATTTAGGAAAAAAATGTCAAAACTAAATAAACCGAACCAAAAAAATTGGTTCAAGTTTGGTTTATAAGATTTAGAAACAAAAATCGAACCAAACCGAAACCAAATTTTTACATTTGGTTTAAGTTTGGGGTACCTTACTTTCTACTTTGATTGAAACCGAAAACACCCCTACTTAAAATGTAGGTTTAGGAGTGATTTTAGAATATATATATATATATATATATATATGATCTCTAAAAACTAATTATTCAATAGCAAAGCAATCAAACAATAAGAAACAATTAAATTGAAAGAAAAAATGAAACTACGACTTATCCAGTATAAAGAATAGTAATTGAAATTGAAATTTGATTGAATTGATAATTGAATGTTAATTGCGCACTTGTTCCAGCCTCAAAAGATAGTAAAAATATTAAACTAATTGAATACTTAAATAAAACAATAATAAACTCTCAAGTTCGATCATTAGATTATAGTACAAAAACTCCCAAGAAAGTTACGGTTCTCTCAGTCACTCTTCGAATTATGGTGTAACCTAATTACTTAGATTTATTTCTTTTTATATTGTATCTAATTGTTTAAGGTCCTAGTTTCAATAATTTTTGAAGAAACGGCCAGGCTGAAGCCAAAATACAAAAACAGGCCCAAAAATTAACATGGGGATTGATCATACTATCTTTATATTTCTTTTATAACTTTTTTTCTCCAAACTCCAATTAATATAGGTGGGACCGTTAATTTACAATATGACACAATAACACGACATAAAATCGACACGAATTTACCAAGTATAAGTGAACCCTTAACATGTGCCAATCATAATTAGGTCGACCCGTCAAACCCATTTAGTAAATGAGTCAATTTCATGTAAATTCGTGAGACCCGAGTAAAATTCGTTTAACCCGGTAAAAATACGAGTCGATTTTAGGTCGAGTAAACTCGTTAGTAACCCGTGTAACCTATATATAATAAACAGATATTTACGTAAGTTTTTTAAAAACTTTTAAATTTTGTGCCTACCATCATGATCTTTCCTATTCTCCACACTGATTTCACGCCCCCCCTAAATTTCCCACTTTCAAAATTCTCAAGTTCCAACACAATTTCAATATACGATGGTTTTTAATTATTGTTTTTGCATATATATAAATTATTAAATGGGTATATTTTAATGGTTAATTAAATTATTAGCGGGTCACTAAATATTATGCATACACGACCCAAATCGAACCGTCTATTTTAAATGAGTTAAAATGAACCAAGTTGTGTCATTCGTTAATTAAAAAGGTTGTGTATGATTTTGAATTTTTTTACTCATTTATTAAATAGGTTGTGTATGGGTGGAGGTAGTTTTCACTCGACACGACTTCAACCAAACATGAAACTCACTCGTACATGATTTATTGCCAGGCCTAGATATAAGGATTTTGCCTACACGTAGCTAACTCAAAGCTCTACAACTTTTATCTCTAGGCATTTCTTCAAATTCTGAATGGATCAACACTGAGATTGGCTGAAAAAAAGGCCTTACGTGCAATAATGCTCTTCTTCAATCATAAACTTATTAAATTGATTCAAATGAACTCTTTTTCACTTGAAATTGCTTCTTTAGCTTCTTTTAGACATTTGCATTCACTCCACTCATACTTGGAGACTTGTTCTTGTGATTTTAGGGTATTTTGCGTAGTTTTCCTTAGTTTAAGCCTTGGTTTGGGTGATGATTTCTTCTTCGGGCATTCTTCTTGTATTTTGCGTTTTTAAGCTTCTTTTTTGCATTAATTATCGGTTTCTTGTATACTTTAGGCCTGCAAAATGGCTTAGTAGTACACAAATACAATGCAATGCCTTTTTTCATGTTTAAACTGAATATATGCAATTTTCAGTCTAAAAAAGCAACTAGAAGTTACGTAAGCCTTGTTTGGAGTATTTAAAATACAATTTATGGGCTCAATTAGCTAAACACAACCGAACTAAACCAACTAAACTCGGCCATATATAACCGAACAAAAATAATAAACTCATATTGATACAACTAAGTTTACCTTCATAAGCAAATGTTCAAGAATTTTTACTCAGCTGTGATGAAGTGCCTAAGTGACTCAAACTCGGTTACGTATGGCCGAGTATAATTATAAACACCTGTACAGCACTTTGATTTTTGAGTTTATGTATTTTCGTATATTCATTCCTTGCTACATTGCTATTAACCTTGTCGTTAATTTTAACTTTCTCTATCCCATTTTTTTCCCACACTCTTATCACCCCACATTTCTTTTTGTCTTCAATTAATGTAGATGCTTTGATTATGTTCTTCAACTCTTAAAAATGTAAATGAAAATGGAAGTGAGAGCATATGTATTTACTTGGTTAGGTTAGGGGTGTTGTCAGAAATTCGAAAACCGAACGAATGAACCGAATCAATCCGTTGTGATATGAAATTTCTGGAACCGAAAAAAAATCGAAACCGAAATCAAAAACCGATACCGAATGATTCGGGTTAGTTCAGGTTCCGGATTCAGTTCCCTGAAGTGGACCGAAAATGACCGAATCTCTTACAAAACAACATGCTCTTTGTGTTCATAGAAGCATGCAAATTCATCAGTAGAAGCAGTTTCTGGCTTTGTCTTTTATTATACATGCATATTTAAGTATGCTTCACAAGTGAGGCCTCATCCTCCTAACTCTTTTGCTTTTCCCCATGTTTGTCTTTATAGCTGGATACTTCAAATAAATTATTTTATTGCTAATTTTTGAATAAGGTAAAGTTATGTGATATATATATATCGTATATGTTTTTATTTATATACTTGGGTGGTTTTGGTAGTGTTGTTTTTTTATTTTTAGTACAGTTTTTAATTACAAATTTAACAATATAAAAAAAAAAACTCTGAATGAGACCAAATCGGACTGAAACCGAATAATTTGGGGAAGGTTTAAGTTCCATAAATATGAAAACTGAAACCAAACTGAACATAAACCGAACTATGAAGTTTGAGGAGGATTTTGGGTACTCCAATATCTATTCCTACCGAAACCGAAAACACCCTTAGATTAAATGGTGTTAGATTGGTTCAAAGTAATTCGGTTTTAATGATGATGTTAAATGATGCGTAATAAATGAAGTGAAAATAACAACTAATGAACTATACATAATGAAATAATTAATTGCAACCGATGAAGTAATTAATAATTGTAATTCAAAGCAAAATGTGGTGTGTGACAATAATAAAAGAAAGTAATTAGGGAATGCCACTAGGGCCACCACGAAAAAAAAAAGAGGATAACAGCACACCTAACACGAGGTGAAGATAGTCATCTGATGGTGCAAAAGAAAAGTCAATCCGGGTGAACGCTATACTTTTGGATTAATAAAAGGAAGTCCCACATTGCCTCACCTCACCCGCGACCACAGCACCAACATAACCAATTCCAGACAGAAAGAAAGAATCGCCGCTCGATCCTCTCACTCAATTTTCCGTTAAGCGTAAGCAATGGCGCAAAATAGCAGCAACTCCACTACTACTACTACTACTACTAGTAGTACTACCATAGACCCAAGAAGTGGCTTCTGTAAATCCAACTCCGTCTTCTACAGCAAACGCAAACCCATAGCTTTGTCATCAAATCACTCCCAAGATGTCACCACTTTCATCTCCTCACGTGCCCACAACGGCAAGACCGCCTTCATCGACGCTGCCACAGGCCGCCAACTTTCCTTCTCTGACGTATGGTCAGCCGTCGATTCCGTTGCCACCTCCCTCTCCGACATGGGGATTCGAAAGGGACACGTCATCCTCCTCCTCTCACCCAATTCCATCTTCTTCCCTGTAATTTGCCTATCTGTCATGTCCCTCGGCGCCATCATTACCACCACTAATCCCCTCAACACCAATCGTGAAATCGCCAAGCAAATCGCCGATTCCAAGCCCGTCCTCGCCTTCACCGTCCCCCAACTCGTTCCCAAACTCGACGGATCCAATCTTCCCATCGTACTTATCGCCCACGGCCACCCCCACCCCCCCAATATCACTTCCAACTCCAAAATTGTGACCACATTAGAGACAATGATGAACAAGGAACCGAGTCAGAGCCGAGTCAAGGACAGAGTGACTCAGGACGACACGGCTACTCTCCTTTACTCGTCCGGTACCACTGGTGCCAGCAAAGGCGTGGTATCGTCGCATCGGAACCTGATGGCGATGGTCCAGACAATTGTAAGTCGGTTTCGTTTAGAAGCGGGAGAGCAAACTTTCATCTGCACCGTCCCTATGTTTCACATCTACGGTTTAGCAGCTTTCGCTGCGGGGCTGCTAGCATCTGGATCGACGGTAGTTGTTCTTTCAAAGTTCGAGATGGACGAAATGCTATCGGCGATCGGTAAGTACAGAGCTACCTACCTCCCGCTGGTGCCTCCAATACTCGTTGCTTTGGTGAACCACGCGGATGGGATAAAGCGAAAGTACGATTTGGGGACGTTGAACTCGGTGTTGTCGGGAGGAGCGCCGCTGAGTAAGGAGGTGATAGAGGGATTCGCGGACAAGTATCCGGGAGTGACAATACTGCAGGGGTATGGATTAACGGAAACCACGGGTATTGGGGCGTCGACAGACTCGGCGGAGGAGAGTCAGAGGTATGGGACGGCCGGGATGTTGTCGCCCAGCATGGAGGCCAAGATCGTTGATCCGGAGAGCGGCGAAGCGTTGGCGGTAAATCAGACGGGCGAGCTTTGGCTTAGAGGACCCACCGTTATGAAAGGTTTGTTTTGTATAAATTATAATTATAATTATTCTTTCCTTCTTTTTGTTTGGTTTTGTGGCTAAGGAATGAATTTAATAATTTACATGTTTCAAGCATTTAATATATTATTATTACTCAAATATATATATATATATATAAAAAAGATTACACCAAAAATTATCTTAATTGCTCTAAAATGTATTTATATATATCTCTCGCATTATTTTTATTACATATCTATACCAACGTTCTATTGTTTTTAACTAAAAATTTTGAAGGCAATCATGATTAGTGAGGGAGTCGTCCATCCAGAAAATTAAAGAAATAAATATCTAGTAGTGATAACATAAAGTTGCCTGGGTGGTTGTTGTATAGGCCCACGGGATGGTGATTTGTATGTTGATGGTAGTGCATCACCATGTGGAGAAATCCATATTCTCTTGCGCACTTGGAAGCTCCATGTGGTGTGTGTATTGATTATGACCAAAATTAAATTGGCCCCTTTGAACTGCCACAATGGCATGCCCTCCGAGCATCCACAGTTGCAATTTTTTGTTTATAATAATTAGGATATAACCATAATAGTTTGGTCCATTAGCTAACTATTCTGAATTTAAAAAGGTAGGCTCAATAGAGAGTTATCCAGGTCAAGGTCAAATCTTGTCAAATGCAAATATTTAGTGGCCGGTGATTGGTATTCTCTATGAAGTTGATTAGTCGAGATGTGTGAAATTTTTTGTCCGAACACTCTTGCCATAGATTATAAAAAAGGATCGCGAAGTGGATTAGTCGAGATGTATGAAACCTGGTCCGAAGACTCCTGGCATAAATCAAAAAGAAGGAAGATCAGTAAGATACTTGTGCACTCAAATAATAGTTTGGTTCAAACACCTAAAAAAAATGTAAGTTAGATTCTTGTGAGCTCAAATAATGGTTGAAGGACGTGCCTATGGAAAAAAAACACCAATTACAATAGCGTCAGAATTTAAAGGACCCTTCATGTGGCCCCACCAACACAGCCTTGAGCTGCTTTATTCTTTTTTTTGTTGTTGTTGTTCGTGTGCTGCCTGCTCCTTCATGCAAAAAGCAGCCGCTAATAAGTTTAGCGGGAGAAAATTAGCCCCTTCTGATCCCTGCTGCTAATTAAATAGGCATCCCTTCCCTCCCGCTAAACAGTGTAGCGTATGATATGAAATTTAATGGAATTTAAATTTACTATACATCCATTTTACGGAACAGTATTCCTACCAAACTCAACTGTTGCATTTTTTTCATAGGATAAATATATCCTACTTATACTATCCATTGTGGATGCTCTTAGGTGTGGCTTCACATATAGTACCTTTTTTTCCGACATAAATACAACCTACAATTATTATCAGTAGCTGAAGTTTCAGTGTTTCCAATTAATTAGGTGTGAGGAATCCAGATGCTTTCTCATATGGTAACACCATGTGGGCAAGTTCTTGAATTCGAGCATTCACACCCCCTTCTTATGTCTATTCGTGCACCATTATGCTAAAAAAGAACCTGATTAGGTGTGGGATTCATCTTTATTCTAACCTTATGAGGCACAACAAATGTTGGGTGTTTTGTCCACCTCAAATAATTAAGTTTTTTTACTTCAAATATCTCGTGTGGCCAACCATTTATTAGTTGTTCGGTTTGCCTGTGTTATCTTTGTACGCTCAAGGAAATATTGAATATATATGATAGTTATACGACTGCGTTATATCACATACCAATAAAAAACGAGAAATCAATTACATGAACGAAATGTATATTGGGGAAATGCAAAATCTCGTAGTAAGTATGCATGCCTTCATTATAATAAATTCTACCACTAGCTTTATGTGCCACATTAGCTGATGAATGTATGATAAACCATCTTGTTTATTATTTTTTGGCTCAGTTTTACTTGTATAGTTTCCGAGAATAGAGATGCACTAAATCAAACACGACTCAATATAAGTTTTACCACTAGAAATATTATAATTTGAATGTTTGAAATGTTGTTGTTGCAGGTTATTTCAGTAACGAAGAAGCTACTGCATCAACTCTAGATTCAGATGGCTGGTTGAGAACCGGAGATCTCTGCTACATTGATGATGATGGTTTCATTTTTGTGGTGGATAGATTAAAGGAGTTGATCAAATACAAGGGATATCAGGTGTGTGGACCATTTATTTAAACCGTAAGATCAAACTTGCATGATTAATCTCTTAATTTACTATTTAGTACAGTGAACAAGCTCTGATGGATTGGCCACTTGATTTTTGTAGGTTCCTCCCGCTGAGCTAGAGGCTTTGTTACTCACTCACCCAGAGATTTCTGATGCTGCTGTTATTCCGTAAGTTCTCTTCTCAATTCTCAAACTCGAAAGTCCCAGAAATTAAATACGAGAATGAATGTTCCTTTTAATTTTCCCTACCTAAAGATCTGATATAATCAAGTTTGTTTGTTTGGTTGTCTCAATCAGATTCCCGGATAAGGATGTTGGGCAGTATCCCATGGCATATGTAGTACGTAAAACTGGAAGCAATGTGTCCGAAAATGCAATCATGGACTTTATTGCAAAACTGGTGAGTTTTTCTCAAACATTAAAAATTGGACCCTGTTAATGTTGTGCTTACTTTTTGATGTTATAAAGTTAACATGTTAATTAACCTCGTCAAATGCAGGTGGCTCCATACAAGAGAATAAGGCGAGTGGCATTTGTAGCTTCCGTCCCCAAGAATCCATCAGGGAAGATCCTCAGGAAGGATCTGATAAAACTTGCAACCTCCAAACTTTAATAGAAAACAGGTTTTGCTTGTTTGGGATATATGACTAAATCCATTTTGCATTTGTCGTTTTAATTTCTTGATATTTATATAGTATTGCTTTGATGCTTTCTATGACCACCGCCTCCCTTGAGCCTGTGTTGGTCAAATTTTCTCTTCAACTAGGATGTAATGGAGATCTTCTTGTTGATACAAATTGTCCTGTTGGTACCGAGTATTGTTATAGCGTAACTGTATCATATAATAATGAAGCTGGGTATGTTTTGTGCACCGTGTATGGAAAAATATTGTTTGAACTGGACAGTGCGGAAGGCTACTTAATTTGATTGTCTAGCCCAAATTTTTAAGTGATCGTTTCTTTTACGAAGATGCTCTGTATCGGAAAAAAACTTCAATTGAAGATTTTCGCCTTTAGGATTGTAAAAAATTGTGTGTGCTATTCGATCACGCTATTATTTGGGCATGTCCAAGCTCGCCTTTATTATTATTATTATCGTGGGCTCAAATGAGAGAAGAAAGAACGTCTCCTCCTCCTAAGCAAGTTTGTAGAGCAGAGGGAGTGGAAGACTGGGAAGAAAAATACTGTATTAGAAGGGGGCAATGAAAGGTGGGCCAAAATGTTAAGTTGGTTAGTGACCCACTACCTGCACGTCTTGATCCAGTTGGCTTCCGAGTGGTTGTGGGCCTTATTCCAAGTCCAACTAGTAATGTGTTTTGCAACTTAAAAGTATCATCAATTAATTACATATTTTTTCTGTAATTGGTAAATTTTAAAAAGAGTTCATCAATAGTTGTTCGTAAAGAATTTTGGACAGTAGGAATCATATTAAAGGTTTTATTTATATCTTATAATAGAAAATTATGAATTTGTATTTATGTAATTTGTAAAATTTTAGATAATTTGCTTCATTTAGATAATATGTTATCCAACGGAGTGCGACACAAAGAACGGGGCAAAGTGAACGAGTTAAGGCTCCGTTTGATAACAAGATAGAAAATGATAAGGAAAAGAATTATTAGAAGTTGAAAAATAAATTAATGAATATGGTGACTATTTTCTCTTACTTTTTGGCTTTTTTTCTTACAAAAATTCTCTATGGAAGAGAATAGAAAAAAATTCGGAAAAATAAAAAATGATATAAGATATCTCTACTCATAAAATTGAGCATAAGATGCATTGCATCTCACTACATATCTCAATTTATTTTTCACAAAAATAAAAATTGACAGAAGACATCTCTACTCATAAAAGTGAGTATGAGATGCTTTGCATCTCACCACGCATCTCAATTTATTTGTTCATCTATTTATATAAATCAATTATTATTTTTTTCTATTTTTTTATATAAATAAATTATTTTTTCAATCATTTGGTTTGACTTTTGAGCCTAAGTATTTGTGTGGACTTGGTTAAATTGACGACTTCCTCCGTTTTAATGATATTTTTGATGCATTAGATAGATATATAGGTTTGAATGTGACAAGGAAGAAAATTGCCTCTTCCCGTTCCCATCATCAATATCAGTATTCACAGCAACATTTCCCCCTTTCTCTGTATATATCTCCAACATTTCCTTACATTATTTTCAAACATTTCTAGAATTGGTTACGACGAAAAATGAGTCCGTGACCCACATTTATAACCAAGTCAATACGTCATATTCCAGTTAGCCAAATTAAGCAGTAGTAGTACTGCGTCAATTAGTTTTGAGTAGCAGCGACAACCTAACATTAAAAAGATAACTAATTTATTTAAAGCAATGCATCTGATTTCATTCTGCCCGCCCAATTTAATAATCTAATTGTATGGAATGGACGAATGAAACTCAGCTCTCTCTAAAATTTGATGGTCGAGCTTATATATACTTTCTAAAGTTTGATGGGCAAATGCAACTCGCTCAATAAAATTTATTAACTATTTGGATTGTTTACTCTTTAAGATTTCTTTGGCTCCAAGTTATTCTTTGAAGAAGTGCTGGATTTAATTTTTAGTATAAGACTATAAGATATTTAGTTATATTGAAGCCGCTAGTTACTTGGTGAATTAATTAAGGAGTTGAAATCAAGCTTCTTCATCATAATAATTGAGAGGGGAAAAAATCTGGCCGGCCTGTACACAAACTTACATTATTTGGTGGAAGTCCAGCTACGAAGATAATTAACGTACTCCAAATCATAATTTAATGCGCAAGTGGAAAAGAAAGAATAATTAAACATGGATATAATAAGCGACATATATATATATATATATATAACTGTCCCACTGAAAGCTTAATTAACTAAGATTCATAGAAAATAAGCAAGGCAAAAAGGAGTTGGTCAATGTGGACGCGCGCTAGCTGCATGGTATATAACTGATTGTCTTTAATTATATATAAGTGCCCGTCAACTCAAGTTGTCTACCAATACCATTGGTCTCTCTCCCTTAATTTCCAAATTTATATATATAAATAGACTTTAGCCTGTCGAGGATCATCAACTGTGTGGAGAAAAGTTGAGAATATATACATAAGATAAAAAAAAAAAAATGGGCGAGGTAGTTGAAGATAGTGTTCCTACAGCACCACCGGCTGTGATTTTAGAGACGCTATCTACAGCGTCAGCCGCACCGGTGCAGAATTCGACATCTCTGTCTAGAAAACCTCTGCTTTCAATAGAACACCCGAGTGCTGCAAATCATAATAAGACACCAAAAACTTCTCGAACGCCAAACTTCATCACACCCTTGGGTAGCCCAATAAGGAGGGCTATTAAACTCACTAGACTTGACCCTCAAGATGCTTGGCTCCCCATCACAGAATCCAGAAATGGCAACGCTTATTATGCCGCTTTTCATACTCTATGTTCTGGAATTGGAATTCAAGCACTTGTACTCCCTGTGGCCTTCACCATTCTTGGCTGGTATATAATTTAACTTCTCTTATTCCACTTAATTAATTAATTGCAGTTTCTTCGATTATATTATTCAGTACTAACTAATTTCTCCCTCTCTAATTATTTGGATGCCACATGCAGGACATGGGGAATAATAAGTTTAACAGTGGCATTCGTATGGCAGCTATATACTTTATACCTGTTGGTCAAACTTCACGAATCCACAGAAACCGGCATGCGTTACAGCAGATATCTCCAACTCTTTGGTGCTACTTTCGGTGTGTACGTGTACCTACATTATAAATTCTTCATGCATACCAATATTACTAAATTTGATTAGATAAATAAGTCAGTACGTTTGACTCATTTAGTACGTACTGTGCATAATTTGCAGGAGAGAAAATGGCGAAAATATTTGCAATGTTTCCAATAATGTATCTATCAGGAGGGACTTGCGTGGCCTTGATAATAATTGGGGGTTCAACATCGAAGCTATTCTTTCAGATATTATGCGGAGGCCACGGTTGCTCAGCCAAGCCCTTGACCACGGTGGAATGGTATTTGGTGTTTACTTGTGCTGCGGTTTTGTTGTCACAGTTGCCGAATTTGAACTCGATAGCGGGAGTGTCACTGATTGGGGCGGTGACAGCCATAGGGTATAGTACAATGATGTGGATAGTGTCTGTGACGGAGGGTAGGCTTGATGGTGTGTCCTATGATCCTGTCAAGCCTAACACCAACACTGAATGGTTCTTTGGGGTTCTCAATGCACTTGGGATTATTGCTTTTGCTTTCCGAGGCCACAATCTTACCCTTGAAATTCAGGTATATATATATATATATATATATAGCAATACTGATAGATGTACCAACTCCGATCTCATGGACCATGGCTACATTT
The DNA here is from genome assembly GCA_021464415.1 of Lonicera japonica. Lineage (NCBI taxonomy): Eukaryota > Viridiplantae > Streptophyta > Magnoliopsida > Dipsacales > Caprifoliaceae > Lonicera > Lonicera japonica. The sequence goes on from CM038466.1 coordinate 1,589,093, forward strand.
AATAATTCAAGTGATGCGTTAAAAGTTTTCTTGGCCAGTGTTTTAAATAGATGTTACAAATTAACCACTACCCTTGCTTCTAACTCGATCACAAGTATGTTGGGCTTTAAAACAAATTAATTAAGGTTGGGCCTCTACAAACACCTTAACGAATTGATGGTCATAACTCATAATGAGGATTTTTCTATTGCAGGCAACTATGCCTTCAAGTGAAAAGAATCCATCCCATGTACCAATGTGGAGAGGTATCAAAGTTGCATATTTTATCATCGCGATGTGCTTATTTCCCCTAGCAATTGGAGGTTATTGGGCTTATGGACACAAGGTAATGCTTTCGTATTAATTTTGTCACCCATTCAGCGATTTTAATGTGACAAAATGATTTAATTCGCCAGATACCCGAAAATGGTGGAATGCTATCAGCAATCTATAAGTACCACGGACGCGACACTTCACAGAGCGTTTTGGGATTAACTAGCTTGTTCATCATCATTAATGCCGTGAGCTCTTTCCAAATATACGGAATGCCAATGTTTGATGACATGGAGTCCAAATATACCACTAGGATGAATAAGCCTTGCCCGTGGTGGCTCAGGTCAGTTATTCGTGCCATGTTTGGATATGGGTGCTTCTTTGTAGCCGTGGCAATCCCCTTTTTGGGTAGCTTTGCAGGTTTAATAGGGGGAGTTGCCGTGCCGGTGACATTTGCTTATCCTTGTTTTATGTGGATTAAGATTAAGAAGCCTAAGAAATACAGCATCATTTGGTGGCTAAATTGGGGATTAGGATTTACTGGCGCGTTTATGAGTATTGTGCTAATTGCGGCCGGGGTTTATGTTGTGATTGATACTGGTATTGAAGTGAGCTTTTTCAAGCCTCATTAAATCTAAAAGCCAACTGGGTTTAGGAAATTATGATATATATATATATATATATTTAGTGTTTGGATGTCTTCACCAAACGAAATATTACTAATTTCTTGTATTAATCTGGTTTTCAAGTTAATTAGTACACTGTGATCATTATAATATATAATTAGTATTTATTTCTCTCTTGCCGATATTTACATGTGCAGTGCCTTTTATGTTGAATGTACCTCCTATCCATTTTCATGGTGGCTTTTGTACGTAATTCAGTTTGCTATACCTTAATAGTCATTTGTAGAAATTTACAACATACTCCGTGTGATGTGTAGTCTTAAATTCATGGTCTTACTTTTGATTTTAGCTGACAAAAAAATTATAATCTTAAGTTGCATGTGATTCAACTAAGCATGCTGAGAAATGTATTATCCATATTTTACACAATTTATTAATGACTATATATTCACTTCGTTTTAAATTAATCTAGTCTTATTTATTTTTCCGATATCTCAATTTATTAGTCCTAATTTGGTTTTTAATTTGGTGTGTATGAATTAATTTACTAAATCTCAAGATAATAATTATATTTTTAGAAAATAATAATTAAGGACATTAGTATATTAGTGGTTTTAACAAAGGACATTCTATTTTTAGACTTAATTTAAAGGACAAGTTTTTAATAAAGGACAAATTGGCGTTATTTTAATTACTTATTAGTTATTTCGTTAAATTGGTTATTTTACTTTTTTGTCCCTATGTATTTTTACATGTTATCTCGATTGTTTGTCCCTATGTAATTAATTTGAATTCAAATTGGTTTTGGATTTGGATTTGATTTCTAACAACTTTGAAGAGATAGGGGTAAACATTTTTAATCGATAAAAAATCTCATTGGCAACTAATCTTCAACTTAATCCTATATGCTTTCTCCATCACCACCAATTAGCTTAATCTGTATGCTGTATTGAGATCAAACGGAGGAATACGAGTGAACATTTTAGTGGGGCCTTACATGATCAATCATTTGTATGAGAGCTTGGGTCTTCATGATGTTGGCTCCCCTGATGCTATTCATGCCTTTTGTAATCAGCTCAATGCTTCTCCCCAACAAAAGTTCTCTCTCTCTCTGGTACTAGAATAATGATACATGTGATATACATTTGTGCGTAATCTACTTGAACTAAGGGTAAATGTCTTTGAACATTATTGTCAATTTTATGATCTAGTTTCCTCTCAATTTTATGATCTACCTAATGGGTGATAAATATTTGGAATGTAAATAAAAAAACATCCCTATAAAACATAAAGTTTGTTTGATTTGTCGGCTAAAACTAATCGAACATAATATAAGACCGAAGTTGCAAATATGTCGAAAGCACAATTTTCCTATAATAGCAATCAAACATATTAAGTTATGTTTTTCTAGTTAAAGTTTTGGCAGGCATATTACAAGAAAAATAAATATATTATTAAATTCAAGCCAATTCAAACACATATCACATGAAAATCAAACACGAAGATAAACATAAGAATTATTCAAAAAAGTCAAAGAATAAAATGTTTTAAACTAACCAAAAACACTATGAGACTAAAGTTATAAATATGTCTGAAACACAATTATCTCATAATAACAAGTAAAAATATTTTAGTGCTTAGAAATAATAGTAAGTAGACATATTTATAAGACATATAAATAACATGTAGATATAATAGAATAGTAGACATGTGTAGACATAAATAACGTGTAGAAAAAAAAAGAAATAATTAACATGTTAGTTCATAGTTCATAGGCTTGTTTTAGGTATATAATTTTAAATTATTTTTGACTACATATGAAATTTTAAATTATTTTTGACTACATATAAATTTACTTGATAGTTGATATGTATATTAAACATGTTACATTAGGAACACGTGTTGCTTTATTTGTCAGTCTAGTGAAGAATTGGGTCGGTGCGGATTGTATCTAAAATAATTTATTTGACCACGTTAGAGATTGTATTTCTTATTTTTTGAAAAAAAAGGGTATATTCCAATTCTTTATGTCAAACATTTGGGTGGGTCGGGATCTTTTTTAGAGCATAACAAATATTTTTTGATCCATCTGTTTAAATGTAGGCTTTTATTTTCTCTGTTATTGGGCTTCATTTGTTTTGTCTTTACCTTTATGTCATGTCCCATTTTTATTTTTTACAATCGGATTTTATTAGGCCCATGTTTAATGAAACAATATGATTTCTCCATTTTTGATCCTCAGAAGTCAAAAGGCCTCCTTTTCTTGCCTTCCTTTTTACACATTGCAAGCACCATTTTTTTTCTTTTTTTAGTTGTTCAACAATGGTTTACACAAGATTCCCGATGGATCCAGCGTAATTATTTCATTGATTTTGATTCGTACGTTCCCATCTTACATTTTATTTTTTCAATCGAAAATATATTATTTCTTCATTAGTTTGTATTTGCACCTCAATCCATCCAGTTCATTAACAACTCTCTATGATCGTACCTTTTCTATTCTCCATCTTTATGTAATTTAAATTAAGTTTTTATATGCAATTTTGTTTTTTTATTTTTTTAGTGATTCATGTTTTGTTCTTATAGAATGTTTCATTCTTGTGGTCATTCCTCTTCACATATTTGCAATATGTTTGTGTCATCTCTGTGTGCTCACATCAGACATTTTGGAGTAATGTTCCTTACTGCATATTCTACTTGGATAAGGTCACAGTAGTTGGTAAGTTTCAAATTTTCTTTATTATCATATTTGTTGAATCTAGACTTATCTAATTTTCAAATTTAAATTGTTTGTCAGTTCATATTTATTTTGATTATCCATTTATGTTAAACATTTATTTTTTATTTAAATTATAAAAATCGTTTTTAAATTTAGTAAGGGCAGTATTGGAAATTTGTTTATTTATTATTTATAATTAATTTAAATTCATTTTGTCCTTAATTAAAAAGTTGTCCTTAAAACTAATTCTAAAAATAGATTGTCCTTTATTAGAAAGAGAGTAAGAAATTTATCCTTTAAAAAAAAGGTCCCTTATATTTTCTATCATTGATTAAGTAAAAGTTTGTGTTTTTGAAAAAAGTAAGAAAGCAGCCTAGACTGTGGCTGCTAGTGTCCCCTAGCCATATGCATTGCCTTTACCAAAAGGTGGCAACTTTTTTTTCACTTAAATCATTTTTTATACAATTAAAATGCTTAAGCTCTTGAATTTTTTTTGCAAAAGAATGTTTGGTCCTATTATTTTAAAGATAAGTACTGTTACTTTTTCCATGATTTGATTAACTCGTCAAAATAAAATGGAAAAGGAACAAGAAGGCAAAGGCAAATACTTTTAGCTTTCATTTAATTATAACGTGAAAAATGTTATTTAATTACATGAAAATTTTAGAAAGTAAGTTAAAACACGTGGTAAAATATTCTTTTATTTTTTTTTGGCTTTTTTCATCAAATTTTTTTTAAGATAATGAATAAAACTTTTTCCGTCAAAATAATAAAGGTGGTCGAAGCTTGGAAGACAAATACTCATAAAAATAAGTATCACATAAAAAGTAACTCACCACATGCCTCAACGAGAGGTTAATCATTGGCGTATGTTGGAGCCATGCTTATCATTGCGTATTGTGTTCATAAAAAACATTATTATGAGCAATTTAAATAGCACTATAATTATCACACGATAAGGAGTATGATTAGGAAGATCAATTCCCATACTTTAGAGCAACCAGTGAAGCTAAATAATATCTGAAATGGCATTGGTAAGAGCTCGATATTCAGCTTTAGTACTAAAACAGACGACCACAGTTAGTTTCTGACATTTCCATGAAAAGAGATAATCACCATAAAAAATACAGAAGCCAGTTGTGGGTCGTTGGTCAATAATATCACATACCCAGTCGGAGTCATAATTTTCTTGCAACGTGGGACTAAAGGTGGAAGAAAGGTGAGTCCTTGAAATAAAGTCCTTTTGCGAACGAATGATGCGAAGAACAACAACAACATGAACTGAATGTGGTACATACATGAATTGGCTCATAATTTAAACGGTATGACTAATATTGTTGTCAGTTAAAACAACGCACTTAACAATGTTAGAGGCATATTTTACTTAAAAAAGAAAGTAGCATGTGGACGAGTAATCAACCTCAATGCCGAGAAAGTAACAAAAAGTGCCCAGATCTTTCATTTTAAAACATGAACACATATAGACTTTAAGTTTGCATATTCCATCTAGGCCATCTCCAGTGATAATCATATCATTGACATAAATGAGAAGAATGATAATGCTCTGCTGAGAAGAAAACATGAACACTACTGAGACAAAAGCAAATCGCCTTGCCACCACCGCATGTACGCTATTCATATCTGAAATATTTCGATTCTCAAACTGAAGCTACCATTAGCATCTTATCTCTAAAATGAGTCCAGTTGCACAAAAATCAGCCCCAAAACACACAGCTCGCACTCTCACTCGCCATCACTGTTAGTTCGTTACCGTTAACTTTAATAGCGTTAGCCTTTTTCCGTTAAAGGTAATAGTCGTTACCCTTTTTCTGTTAAAGTTAATGGCCGTCAGTCACTTTCCATCAATTTTAACCAATTAACTACCATTGACCAATTTTGCTCATTTTACACCGATTCTCTGACAACCCATACTGGTTCCATAGGTTTTCAACCACTCTGGATGTAATTACAACCTTCGTTTCTCTATATTAAATCTCTACACAAAATTAAGCCAAGTGCATTATTCTTTACTCCATTTGCTTATTTTATTATTAGTTATCTTTTCGTTATACACCCCGACCACTTCTAAAATCTCAATCACCATTTATCTAAATGGAAATAATTATTGTCACTTGTTTATTATGTTCCAAAACTTTTTAAAAAGAAAAATGGCTTTAGAATTATATTAGGAGCAAAGAAAGTTGTCCTGATGAAACCAATGCAAAGTTTGTCAACTGGAATATTAACAACAACAAAATTTTGGCCTGGAATGCTGACACTATCACACCACCAATCAGTCTACAACTTGGGAAGTCGATATAGCAAAGAAAGCTTAGAATTTCTTGGCACACTGATGTGTTCAAACCAACTTTGCTAAAAAGTACAAGTTAGAACAAGATATACGGGCTATACAACAACAATTGGGCCAATTAGTGTCTGACTTTCATTCCAACATGTGCGTTATCTGGGATCAACTCAAACTTATGGAACCCCAGTAAACAATAAATCTAAGTTTGTGGGAAACATTTCATGAAGAAAGTGCCTTATACAATTTTCCATGACATTGCGGGATGAATTTGAACCAAATAAAGCACATATTCTTCATCGCAAACATCTCTTTTCTGTTGAAACGACCATGTTAACCTAAAAGGTCTTAATTTTATTTTGATAATAACAATAACTTAATCATGTGTAATTTAACATGTTTCTTTAAATAAGTTTGTAGTTCATTATCTTAGAAATTCAAGAAAAACATGAATTTTACAAATGATGTGTGTCACATTACAAGAATCATTAAAACTCTATCCGATCAAGTCAACAAAGCATTAGACAGGACAAAAAAATTGATCACTCAATCAATTGCTCTATTAATTTCATACATTTCAAGAAAAACACATATACTGACAATGCAATTCATGAAAAACAAATATTAAAGAAATATATGAAAAGCTTTAAAGCAATTGATTCAAATGAAAATCAAAATGAAAAAACAATTCAAAGCATTCGAAGACTCGTCAATTCGATAATTGAGTGACTGCTTAAAATTTATATAAAGTTTATTTATTGATCACTTATACCTCAAACTTGTTCATGCATCATTCATAAATTGAATTCTATAAAAGTTTGAAATGGGTTATTTTTGAAAAACAATATACTTCTTCATAAATCATTTTTTTAATAAATTCACAATTAATTCGTTCGAATGATTTTTGAGTTCAAACAAAAATAAGTGTTAGAAACAGGTTTTCAATATCTTCCAAGCATTAAAATTGATTTTGAATCAAAATTATAAAAGACCAAAAATTGGAGATTTGGCCTAATAGACAAAAGCCTTTAGTCGACTAATGGGCTTTGCTCAGTTGACTGACGAGCCTTGCTCAGTCGATTGACACCTCAGGATATAGTCATTGGACTTTTGATTTTTGCCTTATTTGAAGATAACAATTCTACCTAACCTCTAAAACAGCTATATACTCTTTGAGATTATATATTGGAGGTCTAAGACATATTTAAACCAACTTGAATTATTATGTAAACTCTTTATTCATCTATTTATAATGTTTAAGAATTCAAGCCTTTGCATTAATTATTTCATTTTTGAGCTAAAATTATTAATCAATTTTGATAACTCTAGTATAAACTTTATTTGTATCTTGTAAATAGTTGAGAGTTATTGTTCAATGATATGTATCACCAAACAACTTCTATTATTCATTTATGAGAGGATTTCTCATAATTTAGTAATAAATTTTTTTATGTTGAGTGTGGTAAAAAGAATCACACTTATTTGAGTGTTATGAGTAGAATAACACTTGTTGAGTATAGTGATAAGGATTACACTTGTAAGAATGTTTGATTTTCACCCATAAGAAAATCGGTTAGTGAAACTACTCGGACACTGACGTATTGTCTAAATAACCGATTAACTGAACTGCAAAACAAAACGTTGTTGGCTTATTTGGTTCAATCTTTCTAAACTCAAGCTTCTTTATTTACTTACATTTATACTTGTTGCTTGTTCTTGAGATTGGTTGATTTGTTTGTTTCTTTAATATAGATTTAGGTAAAGTTTTATTACTTAAACTTTCTTTAGAACTATTTTAAATTATGTATTAAGTTTTAAAAACCCTATTCACCCCATCTATTATTATCCGACCAACAGGCCCTAACAGAATCGGTTACTGAAGAAACCCAAAAAGGCATTACGTACTCCAAATATGTCTTTAGTGTTTGTTACATCCCCCAGTTTCAAACACCTCATATATTGCATCCTTGGCTCCGAATACCTCATACGCTACATCTCCTCACCCGCATCACCAGCTCTATATATCGCTTAACCATACTTTCTCACCACACCATCATCAAGCATCCCCTCAGCCATCATATACATCCCCATGTCCTCATAATAACCAACCACATCCGCTTCAAAGCCTCTCCCAAATTCAATGCAACTATTGAAAATAATTTGGGGATATAGTTAAATATTATCCCTCTCTCACATCTTGGTACATGCGGGGACAATAAAACTCAATTGAATCTTTTGTTGTAACATTTACCCTATCTACTTCCTAGGCAATCACTTATCAGACTTCAATTTTCTCAAGTACACCCACTTCAAATGATGTTTAAGCTATGATTTGGCAAGTTACCCATTTATGTTGCTTTTACTTTTTTAACCCTTTTAGGTATATCTTCCTCTTTATGGTTTCTAGATTGTGGGGTATCAAATTACATGACTTTTAATCTTGCACACTTCGAATCCTTTAATCATATACATTTATCTCCAAAAATTCATATAGCTGATGTTTCTATTACTACTGCTAGTCATATTGGTTCTATCAAAACTTGTAACGGCCTGTTTGTTTCTGATGTTTTCTTTATTCCTTAACTTTCAATGCAACTTTTGTCTATTGGGCAATTATATGATCTTAGGCTAGTCATTATATTTTATTCTTTTAGTTTTGTTGTTCAAGACCGCTGACGGGAAAGCAAGTTGTGAAATGCGATAGAGTTGGACGCCTTTTATATTATAGATGGATTCCAAATTCCATCTCAAACTAGTAAATCTCTCACAACATCCTCCTCAAACCCATCCTCTTTCATATTATAACACTCTAGATTATGGCATGTTTATTTTTCTTATCTTCGATATAGCACTCTAGATTAGAGCATGTTAGGATCAGCAACATTAGACAAAAAACCTTTTTGTATTACTTGTAAATTAGCTAAATACCCGAATCTTCCTTTTAGTAATAGTACTATAATTCTATCTTCTCCATTTGATCTTGTGCATTCTGATATGTAGAGTAAAGCTTTTATTGCCTACATGGGTGGAGCTCCATATTATGTGGTGTTTGTTAATGATTATTCTCACCACTCTTAGACTTATCTACTCCACTATCGATCAAAATTTTTTAAGATTTACATTAAGTCTGCCACCAAGATTAAAACACAATTTTCTAAAACCATCAAAAAAATTTATTCTGTCCAAGTCCTTCATTAACTTTCTTAAATCCTAAGGGACTCTTTTTCAACTATCTTATGCCCTGACACCCCACAACATAATGGAGTCGCAAAATGTAAACACTGCCATCTTGTTGAAACTGCTCGCACTCTTCTTGTGTCATTATCTGTCCCTTCCACCTTTTGGGGAGAAGCCATTCATACCTCTATTTTTCTCATGAATTGCGTCCCCTCTCTTTTATAAATGGTGTATCTCTTTTTGAAAGTTTCTATGGGACCAACGCCCTGATTATTCTGACATTCATGTCTTTGGATCTATGTGTTTTGTCTTACTTCCCAAAAGATAGCGCACTAAACTTACACCAAAAATAGCCATGAATGTTTTCTTGGGGTACGAGGTTCAACAAAGGGTTGTTGATGCTATGATCTAATTGCCAAAAGATTTTGCATATCCAGACATGTCACTTTCTGGGAAAATACACCATATTACTATTAAAGAATTTTATTTCGTCCACTAAAACCCCTCCGTCTGTTAACACATCTGCCTCAAGAACTCTCCCAGGTTCAATGTAACTATTATAAAGAATTTAGGCATATAGTCAAGTGTTGTCCCTCTCTCACATCTCGATACATGCGGAATAACAAAACTCAACTAGATCTTCTGCTACAGCATTTACCCATCTAGTTCCTAGGCAATCAGTTATGAGACTTTTATTTCCTCAAATTCACCTACTTCAAACACTATTTAAGTTATGATTTAGCAAGCTACCCCTTTCAACAACCCTACTGTTGCTTCTACTTTTTAAAACCCTTCAGGTATATCTTCATTTCCTTGGTTTCTTGATTCCATGCATCAAATCACATGACTTTTAATCCTACACACTTTGAATCCTTTAATCCTACACGTTCATCTCCAAAAATCCATGCAGCAAATGGGTTTTATTATTATTACTAGTCATATTGGTTCCATTAAAACCAATAATGGCATGTCTATTCCCGAATTTTTCTTTGTTCCTCTGATACCATGATAGAGTATAGAAAAATGAGAGAAATTTTGTATTGTGTTGATATCTCAAATACGCAAGAGATACCCTATTTATAGTGTTTATACAAGGGGGGGGGGGGGGAAGGAATAAAACTCAATAAGGAAGGAGAATGAAGGAGCTAATCTAAGCAACTATTACTAGTCAACTATACAACAAGAAAAGAAGTGTAAATAAGGCAACTATATATACATCAAATATATTAGAATATATATATACTAGAATAATTGACAAATGGAGCCTTCAACTATATTTCACATGAAAATTTTGATTAATGTACAGGAAGGCAACATGAATGATATTTTTTGAAATTTACGCGATTTTTTTAAGGAAAAGATTCATATGATCATGAAAAAAACTGAAAGAACTCGATTAGAAATATCTCGAGTCATATGTATTTTAATATTTTGCATGTCTTGGTTAATTTATAGCAATTATTGTAATTCCCAATAAATGATTCATTTAATACTCATTTGATTCAAGTTTTAATTTGTTCGTTCCAATAATTTAAAATGTTAATTTCATATGAAAAGTTTAAATCTCGTCAACTTATAATTCAATCTCTTGACATAAATTATATGAGGCTCTATGTAAAATTACCAATTTAAAATCTCGAAAACAAAGTAAAAATCGAACCAAACGAACACAATATCGATGCTAAAATGAAAGGATATATACATTGTGGCAATAAGCTATTTGATTTATTTATTTCATCAAAAGGATATACACTGTGGCAATAGGCTATTTGATTTATTTATTTCGTCAATTGCTTTAGTAGTTATTAATTGTACTCAAACTTTTAATTGTTGATCGTGTTAGTAATTTGGTCAGCTTTACTAGCAAAAGTTTAAGTCAAACGGCATATAAGATTGAATTATACACAGGATTCAATTGGCCTAACTTAGTTTTAATGTATATATATAGAGTTCGTTTCTGGTACGGAACAGTCGGCACGGATTGATCCTTTTTACGAATAAAAACATTAGAAAGGTGTTTTTTATGACGCAAAACCGTCATAAAAAGAATCTGTTATAAAAAGATAAAAAGAATCTGTTATAAAAAAAATCAGTCCGTACAGATTAGTTTGCACCTAAAAATTTCTGTATATATATACTTCAACAACTTGCATGTCAAACAAGTTATAAGATTGTTTTCGGTACTGACAAGCTAATAAATTAAATTCTTGTTATCATGATATGAAATGAACTGATTGCTTTAATATCTTCATCTTTGTGTTCTTGTTAAAATTTTATTGACTAATTGCAATTCGTACCGGTTCTATTATCATTTTTAGTGTTTGTATTGGCCAGATTTTATTTATAGAAAAAGTTGGTTGACATATATCGTCGTCTAAAAATTAATTGTTCGTGAATTTGGAATCAACGATTTAGAACCAAATTAGACCAAATTAAATCAAGTCTGATCAAGGAAATTAATATCATACAATGTATGGTGCGCTCGTTTGGTTATTTCATTTTCAAACGATCAAAAGCGAAGCAAAAGCAGTGGTACCAAAAGTAAGCCAACAAAAGTCACCCATATATAACTTCCACGAAATGCACTATATATTTACCAAACAAATGCATATCCTCTTTCATATCCACTCATATATATATTCAAACAAATCACAATGAAAAATTAAAAGTTTATTATTTTATTTTAGTTAAAAAATAATTTTAAGGGCCGTTTGGTTCAAGTTTTAAATTATTTTCGAAATGTTACATTTCATTCCAGAATGATTCCGATTTTTTGTTCAGGTTTTGGATTAGGAATACATGCATCATTTTCAGAATGGAATATTCCTTCAAAGTTTTTCATCTTAAATGGATGGAATAGAAAATTATTCTAGGTATTATCTTTTATATTTTCACTTAACACCAAAATATTCCTTTTACTTACCAATACAACTTCTTTGTTTCCGTTTATATATATTTTTTAAAGGAAAAAATATTTTGTTGTTACTAAACTTTTTATTTTTATTATCGTTACTTTTATTATTATTATTAAATACATAAAATGATTTTTTACGATTCTTAATAATAAAAATTAAAATTTATCACTGTAAAATTGTTAAGACTTGTCTTTTGATTTTAAAAAATGAAAAACATTTTGGTACTCACACATAGTTCATTCATATTCTCATTTGAACCAAATATAGATAGGTAATTCAACATTTCATAAAAGAAAAATTCATATCCAAACTAAATATTGGCAAAATATTCTAGATGTCAGGAGAGAAAAGCTTTTCAAAAATATAGAATGACCATTATATTATTAAAACTCGAACTAAACAAACCCTAAATCTTACGTTGAGGTGGAATGAGTTCACATATTAGGGATCACATAAATTAAATAGTCACTGGAGTTGCGACACATTAGCTAGTTAGGTTAATATTTAGCTGCAAGCTTAAGAGCCAAGATGTTTTATACTTTTGAAATATAAAAGAACGAGACTTCGGGATTAAATTAATAAGCACTTAAACAAGTGGGATTGAATATAAATTAGAGAGCAGACAAAGTAGAAGTAGTACTTTATAAAGCAAAGACAAATTGAATAAGTAAGCAAAGCAAAGTTGGTGTTCATTTTTGTAAATTAATACTCCGTTTGATAATAAGATGAAATACGAAAAAAAAAAATTTAATTTGTGTGAAATGTTGAAAAATAAATTGAGACGTTTGATGTGATACTTTTTATCTCATGGTCATTTTTATGAGTAGATGTCCTAGATCTTTCATTATTTTTTGTGAAAAAAATTTCTTTCTCAACTTCCAAAAAAAAAAATCCATTCCATATATATATAGAAAAGGTAAAAATTTAAGAAGATATCGTGAGATTTAATGAATTGATTATATCCAGAAAAAAAAATTAATTTAAAACAATTCAAAAAAAATAAATAACTCATAATTTGATATATATATATATATATATAGGGAGAGTTCTTTTGTGCTTTGTCTTTCCCATCTAGCATTTATTCTTTTTCAGAATTATTGTAGCTTACGAAGAAAGCATCTATATAATTGAATTCTAGTTGAAGAAAGAACTAAATAAAACTAGGCTCTTTTAAAATGTGATCATTTCAAGTGAAATTTTTTGGATGCAATTCACTAAATTTTTTTTAAAAAAAGTTTATGCCCTCTTAGGCACAGTATTAATTGCCTTTAGTGAGAATTCAGATTACATGGATATAATATTTCTCGGTCACAAATATAGTATTTGTAATTTAGAATTCTCAGTTCAATCAATATAGTACTTGAAGGGTGAGATTATTGGGGCTAAAGCTGTTCCTATCTTGGTGGAGTTAGACGTGGAAGTCGCGCGGAAGCCCGAGCTTTGCTTGAAGGCGTGAAGATGGGGGTTGAGCTCGGGTTGACGAAGGTAGAGCTAGAGAGTGATGCGTTGCGAGTGGTGCGAATGGTGGAGAATACGGCCCCGTCACTAGCGGATGCCGGGGTGTATGTTTTGGATGCTTTGGATCAAGCGAAGAATTTCGAATCTTTCTCCTGTTCTCATGTTCCAAGGTCTGCTAATGCAGCGGCCCATGCGTTAGCTTCGGAAGCGTTGCAATTTGAAGAGGTTCAATCTTGGGGCGCCAACTCTCCGGGTTGGCTTCTCCGTACTGTTTCGAATGATTTATGTTAATTTAGGATGTTTGCTTTCAAAAAAAAAAAAATATATAGTACTTGTGATCGAGAAATCCAAATTTACAACTACTGTACCTATGACGGAGAAATCATAAATGCCGATCGTATCTTTTGAAAAATATAGGTAACAAAATCTTTGAAAAAATAAAAAAAGAGGCATTCAAAAAATGTACTAAAAACAGGAAAGTGATCCTAAATTTTTTTTCTTGGAGCCAATAATGTAATAGTGGGGTATGACAATATTCTTTGGGTATGCGGCTATGAGCTGTCATGCTTGAAATATTCCCAGCGTTTCAAGTTCTCAAACTTGGACGTGTCAAATTTATTTTCTTTTCAAGGTTTCAAACTTGGACGTGTCAAATTTCTTTTTTTAAACTTATATGTGGGATCGGAACAGATATGTCAAAGTGATTTTGATTAATAGATGGCTAGTAATTTTGATTTTTGTCAATTCATTGCAACTACCCAGCTTAAAGAGGATCGATTACGTTAATTAAGTATCAAGATTTTTGTCAAAAAATATTTTGCAACCTGTACAAAATAATAAAATATATAATTCATGACATATGGTATGTGATTCCTATTTTTGCAAAAGCTAGATATAAATATACATATTTAAATGAATTTTATTGAATTATTTGTGGTAACCAGGGGCAGAGACACGTGGCCCTACCTGGACTTTTTGAAAAAATTTCGAGAGTATTGAGTTTTTTGTGTGAGAAGGGAAAGATTAGGGGCTATTGTGTGATTTTGGGCGAGAGTGTTGTATATGATTAAGTTTATAAGTTCAAAGGTATGTGTCGTAATATAGGTTAAGTAAGCAAAGTTTGGGGAGGTTTTTGGGAGAGGGTGGTTTGCGTAAATAGCTGTACAAGTCTGAGGTGCAAGTGTGTAATATATATTAGGTTATAAGTTAAAGTTAAATGATAGAAAGGAATTGCAGTGGCCGTTTCTCCCTTTTCTTTTTCAGTCTTCACTGCCGTTCGATTTTTTTTGAAACACAGCCTCCATTTTTGTTTTGGCAGTAGCAACCAGAGCAGTAGCTCCTCTTTCCATCTTTATTCTTCATTTGCTCCGATATTTTAGGTTAGATTTCTTTTTTATAATCTTATATGTTTTGTTTTAAAATTTTGAATATTAAGAATTAGGTATTTTAATGTTGATTTGCTTCTTAGATTGTTAATATATTTGTTTGTTGGTTATTGTGATTGATTTAATATTAGTTTAGAAAAATTTTGAACAAAAAAAAAATTTGACCCCCTTAAACAAAATTCTTGGCTCTACCACTGGAGGTAATGATAATCACGCTAGCAACAAATCACTACTCGAAAATCATGATATAATTAAAAAATATAGAAATATAATATTGCATTAATAATATATGAAAGGAAAAATGGGTACCTGAATATTGTTAATTTCAATATATCGATTGAATTCGCAACTCATTCGAGTGCGTCTTTGCAATTTTTGTTCATATTAGTTATTTACATTATTAGTTCTTTTAAGCTCCGTTTGATAGAAACATAAAAAAGAAAAAGAAAAATAATTAATTTAAGTGATAAGATGAAAAATAAGTTAAGGGATGTGATCAGATTAATTCTTGCTATTTGCTTTTTTTCATGACAAAATTTTCTTTAGGTGATGGTGGAGAAAATTTTTTCACAAAATATTAAACGAGGATAAAAGACATATACTCACAAAAATGAGTATGAGATGGAGAGGATCTCACTATATGCCTCAACTTATTTTCTACTAGAAATTAGGTAGAAGGGCTTATTATACATTGATTTTTACCAAAAATCCAATGAATAATATTTTTTTGAATGAAGGGCCTATTTTTAATTGGTAATTAGTATAAGATGCCTATTTTGTTTTATATTTTAAATGAATGTATTTGCATAAATTTAAATATCATTTAATTAATAAAAACATGTTATGTATTACCTAAATTACCCCTTTTAATGAAATTTTCACAAAAAATATGGAATGCAAAGTTCATATTGTGCAAAGTTCATATTGCAGTGAAATATGTACTGCAATATGAACTTTGCACTAAAAATATGGACTGCAAAGTTCACATTGCAGTAAAATATGGACTGCAATATGAACTTTGCACTAAAAATATCGACTGCAAAGTTCACATTGCAGTGAAATATGGACTGCAAAGTTCATATTGCAGTGAAATATAGACTGCAAAGTTCATATTGCAGTCCATATTTTAATGCATATTGATATTTTTTTAGTTTATTTTAAGGGTTGGGATGTCATTTTATAATAAAAAAAAAGACACATGTCATATTATCAATAAAATAAAAAATAGGCCCTTTATTTAAAAAAAAATTATTCCTTGACCTTAGTGTGAAAATCTTTCTCTAATAAGCCCTTTTTTTTAATTGCCCCTATTTTCTATCTTCTCACTCAAATTAGTTGTTTTTTTTTATTTTTTATATTGCTATCAAACGGAACCTTAGGCTCCGTTTGATTGCAAAGATGGAAAAGAAAAATAAATTTAGTTAGTTTGTGTGAAAAGATAAAAAATAAGGTGAGAGATATTACTCATTTTATGAGTATATATCCCCCATCCTGCAACATTTTTGATAGAAAATTTTTACTCACCACCAAGTAAAGAAAAAATTTTTTTATGGAAAAACTTAAAAATCAAGATGATATCACCTTTATCACTCAACTTATTTTTCATCTTTTCACCAAAACTAACTCCATTTATTTTTTTTTTCACATTGCAATCAAACGGAGCCTTATGGTACGAAAAACCTCCCAGATAATTTATTTTACATGTTATTGGGGAAAAAATGGGGACGAATAGATTGCTGACGTAATCTTCATGCATCATGCATGATGAAGTCATGAGTCAAAAAGTAGATAGATATATTTCATTGTAAAAGAAAGAAAGGAAAAAAGCAGAGCACGATGCTAATCTAGTCTAGGCTTAAAGGGTAATTAATGAAAAAAGGATATATAATTAATTAGTGTGGGAAGAATTATATCAAAGGAGATGGATTTAAATTGGTGACGTAATATGCATGGTAGTTGCATGCGACATCCAATTCCCCAAATAGACAAAAAATCTTTTCAACGTGTTCCCCGCTGCTGATTTGCCATCTCACCTTTTATTAACCAACCTAAACATTAGCAGCCAAAGTGGGGTTTGGTCAAAAGCTAACCTGATGCACACACCGCTTTGAATTGAGCAAAACAAAGCCAAAAAGAAAAGTATATTTCTAAACAAACTTTAATTAATTACTGTATTATCAATTAATTTTATTTATTTTTTTTATAATGTCTGCTTTAAACTTATTTAGAGTATAATTTTAAGGTTATAATAATAATAATAATATGCATTTCTCTACCGCTGACTTTATATATATGTATTCGATCTAGTCAAACATTCTCAATCTTGCATATTTTTTTAATTAAGATGTCTCAAATTAATAATGAAGTCAATACATGAGATATCATAATAACTATATATATATACTATGTTTTATTAATTAAGTTGAGATTAGTATTTTACTAAAAAAATATAGTAAAAGTAAAAATGTTATCCTACAGGCTAGAAGGTACTAATATAAAATCACAAAGGTATATGCTATTAGGTTGAAAACAAAAACAGTATGCACTTTTCCACCATTACCCCTACACAAAAAATAAAAGAAGTAAAGAAACTGCTGAGCATCCACGTACCTCGATCAATCACCAAAAATGGCTCCTATAAATACTCCTAAAGTACTGATCATTATTTCCCTCAATCCTCGATCAGCAATTATAAATTCCTAGAGAGAGAAAGATCGATTCAGTCGTATATACATACCATGGGTGATGTTGTACACGTGAACATAAGCCAAGCAGTAGTAGAAGAGCAACCCGATAAAAGAACTCCGGTTAACATCTCATCTCCACCATTTCAGTTCAATTCGCCTTCATCCAACACGACACCTAAGACCCCGAGAAGCCCCTTCTCTGCGCGTATAATGACGCCTTTGGCCAGCCCCATGAAGAAGGCTATTGTGAGCATGCAAGGTTACATGGAAGAAATAGGTCACCTGACGAGGCTCGACCCACAAGAATCATGGCTCCCTATCACTGAATCAAGGAACGGTAATGCCTATTACGCCGCATTCCACACCCTCAGTTCAGGAATTGGAGTTCAAGCTCTTGTTCTTCCACTTGCATTCACCGCCCTCGGCTGGTAATTAACTAATTCCGTCCATTTTTATTTAATTATTGTGACACTATGAAATTGATTACGAGCTGAGTTCTATGTGTAAATTGATTTAACTTCTAATAATTGTCTGAACTATTTATCTGCAGGACTTGGGGAATAATATGTCTATCAATTGCTTTTGCGTGGCAACTTTATACGCTATGGATACTGATTCAACTCCACGAATCAATACCTGGGACGCGCTATAGCCGATATCTTCGGCTTTCCATGGCCACTTTTGGTAAGAATCTTGTGACTAATTTTATGTGAACTACTCACGTGAGGCCAACCAAAATCCTTAACATATATCTATACTGACTTTCGTTTTTTGACGCTTTTAAGGTGAGAAGCTAGGGAAGCTGTTGGCATTGTTCCCAACAATGTATCTTTCAGGTGGAACGTGTGTGGCCCTTATCGTGCTCGGAGGAGGTGCCATGAAATTATTTTTCCATACAGTGCTGGGTACCGCATGGGATGTTAACCTCCTAACGCTAACAGAGTGGTACCTTTTGTTCACTTGCTCCGCCATTATTCTTGCTCAGCTTCCCAACTTGAATTCTATTGCCGGAGTATCTCTGGTGGGTGCAATCACAGCAGTTACCTATTGTACCCTCATATGGGTGGTTTCCGTAGTTAAAGGAAGGCCTGCTGATGTGTCCTATGAGAAAACGGAGGTGAAATCCGATGTGGCTAGGGTTTGCAGCGTTCTAAACGCGCTTGGGATTATTGCATTTGCTTTCAGAGGCCATAATCTGGTCCTTGAAATACAGGTTAGTAGAGACAAACGCAATATTGAATTAGAGTTGTGTGGTGAAAATGAATTCTTAATTCTGTATATACTCAACTTACAATACTCTCTAATGACCTATTTTAAGGAGTAATAGAAATATGAAAGTAAATCTATATATATATATTGAAATGACCAGAATCTGTTACCAATTATGTACCAACTTATTAATTATGCCCTAATCATATACTCTTTGTTTCTTTCTAATTACGATTTATATATATTTTCCTTTTCAAATTCTTTAAATATACACTAATTTAATCACAATCATTTATAAAGAATAAAACTTTTTTCCTATTATAAATCCTTGTACGTTAGTTATTTCAAAAGGATTATGATATTTCTTTGAAAAACTGCGATACATTTTATTGGTAAAATAGCCAATAGGATAAGTTTTCATTAAAAACTTTCTCATTCTTTTGGTTTCTCTCTGATTTGGGGAGTAAGTTTTCATTAAAACCGTTTTCTCCTCTCCCTTTCTCTCCAAATTAGAACCTGCATTTGTTCAAAAAAATGGGGAAACTAAAAAATAATCACTCCGCTCTTGCCTTTCCTTGATTGGGTTTCGTTCATATCTATTTTTTTTTCCTGGAAAATTAATACTATAATTTAAATATCTCAAGTTCAAATTTAGTAACCCTCCTCAACTGATGATTTATATAACTCTTTGCTCTGATTCATCAATGCATTAATACAAGGACCACCCAAAAATCATTACTTATTAATTATTTTAATACATTGAGAGTGGAGGGTCCATAAAAAAATAAACTCAAATTTTTCACCGCCAATACTTATACATATAACATTCAAATTACTTGCCAAAAGATGAACGCACAAAAAGTTTGATCGTGAGAATTTGCAGGAAAAAATGATCCCTTTCTTTCCTACAGAGAAAACTATATTTAAAATGAAGATGCATAACACGAAAGATGTTATTTGCAGGGGACAATGCCTTCTAGTCTAAAGAACCCATCGCGGCTGCCAATGTGGAGAGGGGTGAAATTCTCTTACATAATCATCGCAATATGTCTCTTTCCTCTCGCAATAGGAGGTTATTGGGCTTATGGAAATCTGGTAACCACACCCAACCCAATCAACCACTTCTTTTATTTTACTTTATATTCCCATATGAATCTCCGTCCTCTGAATTCACTCAAATTTGGCGTCTCTCTTAGAAATCTATATATTCATTCATATAATAAGGGACAATAATTTTTGAATTTTAAAAATGTATAAGAAATAAAAATTTGTGCAGCTGAAATAAAAAAAAAATATTTAATTTATTCTGTTTGCAGTTCATGTCCTAACCTGATATCCTAAACGGTCCAAAGTCCAATAACCGATAATCTCTATCCAATATCCATCACTTGGGCTCCGTTTGATAGTAACATTAAAAATAAAAATAAAAACAACAAATTTGGATGAAAACATGGAAAATAAGTTGAGCCATATTGTGAAATACTCTCCATCTCATACTCATTTTTGTGAATACATGTCGTTCATCCTCTTTTAACATTTTGTGAAAAAAAAATCTCCACTATCGCCCAAAGAAAATTTTGTCATAAAAAAATGCAAAAAGCAAGATTTAATATCATCACATCTTTCAACTTATTTTCTATCTTCCCACCTAAATTAGTTATTTTTCTTTTCCGTTTCCATGTTGCTATCAAACGGAGCCTTAAATAGCAAAAAGATGGTCCATAGTGAAAACCTATGTTTTCCCCAATCACACAGCCAGCCCATTTTAGCTATGAAAATGTATTCCCAGTCACCATTTTCATCTACCCCAACGAAACGCCTTTTTATTTATTCAATGAAAAATAAAGATCGTAGGTTCCTTTGTTGAAGCTAATTATCTGATGCTGTTATACCAGATACCTGCAAATGGTGGGATGCTGAGTGCCTTGTACAAATACCACAAACACGACACCTCAAACGTAATCCTAGGGCTAACAAGCCTGTTGGTTGTGGTCAACAGCCTGACTTCTTTCCAGATATATGCCATGCCAGTCTTTGACAACCTCGAGTTTAGATACACTAGCAACAACGATGGACCGTGTCCTTTGTGGCTAAGAACAGGGTTTCGTATCTTCTTCGGAGGCCTGGCGTTCTTCATAGCTGTGGCACTTCCATTCTTGCAAAGCCTCGCAGGGTTGATTGGAGGAATCGCACTGCCTATCACCTTAGCATACCCTTGTTTCATGTGGATAGTCATCAAGAAACCCCATAGATACAGCTCAATGTGGTACCTTAACTGGGCACTAGGATGCCTAGGGATGATCCTTAGCGTCCTACTCGTCTTTGGAGCAATATGGACTATAGTGGCCCTAGGACTTGAAGTCCACTTTTTCAAGCCCCAGTGGCAAATGGCAAAAGGGGGCTAGAAAAATAAAAGCTAGGTTCGGAAGTTACTGGGAAAGTGTGACGGAAAACCTGACCTGATCTAAAACAGCTTGTAACCTCAAATAAGCTGAAGTCTTGGGCCTACAACCTGCTGAAGAAAATGACAAGAGAATGCGATAACCGTAAAGCATCGCCTAACAAATAACATATTTGTGTACTTGTAGTATAGTTCGTGTAGTTCGTGTAAAATTTATATCACTCCAAGCACCTAGCACTTCTATGCTAATTAAATAATATAGCATCACATCAGTATTACCCTAAAACATAAAAATCTCTAGTTGCAAGATTTCAGCATTGTCAATGCCATGAAAAAAAGTGCAGAACCACTTGAGAGCATCTTCATTCAACCAAATTCATCACAGAACTTACAATCTACTACTATAAGAAACACCACTCTTAAATATCATGTATTGGAATAATCTTGTCAAGTATATTCTATAATCAGCTTTGGTTTAAGCGCAATTACAGGTGCCAAGGAAACAAAAGAAAAATGGGGGAAAAAAAAAGGAATGGACCAAAAGAGATAGCCAAGGGAGAATTATCACAATTTACACGACAACGTAGGGTCATTTTGGAAAAACAATAGTAAATTCCTATTCTTCTACATAGATAAAGGAAGAAGCATCCTTCGCTTCTTCTTACGAGCCAGTCTTACTTGCTTTGTAACTTTCATGCATAAAAGGAGTAGCAAGGTGGCGCATACTAAGATAAAGGCAAGCCTCAAATGCCTGAAATATAATGAAACAGCCGAGAAAACCAGGAAAGCTAAAATGATAAGTTCCCATATTACAAAGACCACAACATCCACCCTGCATCCAGATAAAAACAAAATACAGCACAGATCACATGAGAAATTGATGTTTTACCAGTACAGTAAATGGATATATAACGATACAAAGTTGCACTCATAAATTTAAATTTCAGGATAATTATGTGTAGAGAAAATAAATGATCCCCAAAACCAAAGATTCCAGATGTACAAATTTGTTCCTAACGGAACGAACTTGTGTAATTTCATGGGAAAAAAAATGATGAGAATTGCAATTTTGAAACATGCTACATAATATATATATATAAATTAACTCTTCTAAAATGAAGGTCCGTCTCAAGATTTTTATAAGTCAGTTTTAGAAAATAGCCTGGTCACAAAATCTTTGCTTGACTCGCGTTTTTTGAGGTCAATCAGTATTTTAGCTCAATAACTTTAGCAGCATTTTGCTATGAACCCCATTGAAATGCTTGTAACATTATTTTATTACATGATCTGCTAAAACAATCAAAGTCCAAAAATTAACAAAATAGATGTTCTTCCAAAACCAGGTCCATACCTGAAATTGTGCATCACTGACTACATTTTGTGTTATCAGGAACTTGAAGAAATAGCAAAAATGAACAAGTTGAAAAGCACAGTGCACATTTTGGGGTCACAATTTTTCGAACACGGATGAAAGGTACAATACATATTCGTGAATGGCATAGTGCACAAGGGAACTATGAAGAAAACTATCATAACACTGTAACGATGCATTTGTAAGAATAATAAAGAAGCTCACAAAAGATAAGAACAAAACTGCAAACAGAATGTACAAGGTTAAAAAAGAATCCAGCAGTATTCCTCCTGCCAGATAATCCACATCAAATAAGGGGGAAAAGAGCAACCCCTCAATCAATTTTCGAAGTCCACCTCAAACAAATGCAGGTAGAATCCCATTTTAAAGTGCTTACCCACCTCAAGAGCCTGTCCATCAGCTCTACAGAGCCTATATTGTCTAAGGCATAACTCAACAAATTCCAAAAGGAAGCAAAGGCCAACGGCCACAACTCGCTAGCCATTTCGACATGTAAGATATATGGTATTGACGTTTCAACTCTTTTGAACATACATTCTCAGACTACAATGGTGTTTTAGAGGTGTTTTAGACACAATTATACATACTGTAAACACAACCATAGTGCACAGGCAATTACAAGTGCGAATGAAACGGTTAACATATACAGCTATAAATTCCTTCATTCAGCAATCAGCATACTTTAGAACATAACTTTCATGCGTCTGTTGCTATTTCGAAAAAAGCACATAATTTAAATCAAGAATGAGGGCATCTAGCGGTGTAACTTGGATCATTATCATTTTTAGATAATGCTAATCAATTATTTATCAGAGAACAACTTGCTTCAATTCATTGTTTTGTAACATGTACTGTGTATAAAATACCCATAGAAGATATGTTTTGCAGAAAATGTGTTTTGATTTTGAAAAATATCAGCGAATAGGTGCTAAATATAAAATACCAACCGCGTGTGTTATTTCAGAGCGGCATACAAATTAGAAAGTTAATTCCAACAACAGTTTAAAGAAAGATAGCAAGCCTGCCTAGTGGACGTTTTTGACCAATTAGAGGCCTAGGTGAGGGGACAAGACAACGTGTATAAGCATTTGATCATGATCTGCAC
The DNA here is from genome assembly GCA_021464415.1 of Lonicera japonica. Taxonomy (NCBI): domain Eukaryota; kingdom Viridiplantae; phylum Streptophyta; class Magnoliopsida; order Dipsacales; family Caprifoliaceae; genus Lonicera; species Lonicera japonica. The sequence goes on from CM038466.1 coordinate 1,612,704, forward strand.
ATGAATTTCAAGTTTCACATATTAATCATTCATTTAGTTTAACGAAGGGTCTCACATATTCAATTATGTATATTCTTTATCGCTTCGAAATCCTAAAAAGACATCGTAATCAGCCAAGGAGGCAAATGTAAATTCGAATAGATGCGCACCAAAGCCCTAGCTACCCGAATTGAATCCTAACAGCGATAGAATAGAATTGAAATTAAATTAGTAGAATTGATAAAAAAAAACATTTAAATTGTAAAAACGGATGCGCAGGAATAACCTCAAACCAAAGAAAGAAACGGAGAATGACGATTAAAATTATAAGCATGATAATAGAAGAAGGGTAAATATACCTAGAAGAATAGAGATTGGAAGTGGAGGAGGAAGAGAAAGAGGAGAAGAAAGAAACGGAAGCCCAGTCGTGCTTGGATCGAATCTGGTACTCTCTCAGCTGCTCTGCTAGATTCGAACGCGTTATCATGGCTCTCTATGTCCCCCTCCACCTTTCTATTATCTCTCCTATTAAATTATATATATATATATCTGCAGCACCAACTTAATAGTCGTCGTTTTTAATGGAAACTCGGCAAGAAGAAGAAGAAGAAGAAGAAGAAGAAGAAATCGAAATTAGCAAGAGAGGGGATGAACAGGCAACGAAAGAGAGAGAGGAGCATCAACAACATTCGACACCGTCTTCTTTTTCCCTCTCCCTCTTCATTTATTTTTCTATTTCTTTTTTCGTTTTAGGAAGTTCCATGTTTTTGTGTATTATAAGAGTTCACAGCGTGCTTTTTAAAATTTAGGATCAAATTTGCAAATATTATATTGACAATAGTGAGTATGATATAAAAAAAAATAGTTATACAAAAATGCAAAAGTCATATAAATTTTGGTTAAAAAGAAAAAAGTTCATTCGAGTTAGTCACAATGGTATAAAATTTTTATTTTTCTTCTTTTTTGCATGTGTTAACTCTTTATCACGGCATGCCGTAGGAAAATATATTTATATGACTTGTACTCAACAAAAAAAAATATACTAAATTTCCAATTCTAGATGAAAAAATATTGCAACTTAAAAAAAAATTGATTTAAAATTTAAACTTTTCAAATACATTTGCACTTTCACCCCCAAAAACTTAAATAGTGCTAACCACCCAACCCAACATAATTATGGAAGATAAAAAAAAATATACATATAAGTTCATACGAGTGTACTTCACTCGTATAAATCATTTGACTCATACAAGTCGTATAGTTTCTTTCTTTTTTTTATTTTGCGATATGACCTATACACGTGAATCAAAGTTGTATGAATAAAAATTAAACATATGGTAAGTTTACTTTCTTTATTGTACCAACCTAAGTTTGTCTATTATGTTTTTTCCACTATGACATGAGATATGATAAATTTACCATACCCACTGTGGTTGCTTTAAGGAAAAATACATTAAACCCTCCATGATTTGTCCTTCTAGATTATTTTATTTGATATTAAATCTCTTTGTATTATTATCACTTTTTATTTTATCCCGACTTGTTTAAAAATTATCAAATTTGCAAGAAGTTTAACATTTATTTTTATTTTCACCCATTAAATTTTTTTATAGTTTGTAAATTTGTTTTTAAAATTTTTTATTAAATAAAATGAGCTTAAAACAAAATATGCATAACCATTGGCCTACTCAACATTTTTTAATTACTTATTTTTTTGCTAAAAAAAATAGAGTAATAACCAAAGTCATCACAAGGTATAAGTGTGTGTCATTACATATTTATATGGAATACTAGAAAATAGTCATTTAGTCATACTCAAATTGAAGTTTCAGTTTGTCCGTCTCATATAAAGTTTTATAATTATATTTTGGTATGTTTCATTTAATAATGTCATTTAAATTTTTTGAACATAGTCAAAGCAAGTTAAAAATAAAAATAGTTTATTACTTTATTCCCTCCCAAGGAAAATACTATTAAAATAATGTTTCTGTATTTTTGATATGTTACATTGTGTTATAAAGTCTTTGATATAGTCTTAATTGTTATAAAATTGTGATTTTATTATTAATAGTATTGCATTATTGTTTAAAAATAATTTTCTTAATTCAATTCAAGTGGGCTCCCGTTTTGTTTTATAATAAACAGCTGCATTGTTATGATTTTATTATTACTAATGTCACGGGAATTGATCTATTTGAAAATTTGATAGTTTTTAACTAGGTCGGGGTAAAGTGAAAAATAGCAATATTACATGGAAATTTAATGTCGGGTATAATAAATTAATAATTTAAGGGGTAACCCATTAACCCGACAAACCACATAGAGGTTTAATGTATTTTTCCCATTTTACAATCCAATACTTAAGTTGTTTTATATATATAAACTCATTAAGGTTTACAAAATAAATAAAAAGGGATAAACAAAAATAGCAAAAGACCACCCAATATTTACAAAAAAAATTATAGTATTTTATTTTAAATGACATAATATAGCAAACCCGTCATACTAATTACAAAAGTGACCAAAATCATAGTTTACAAGTATATAGTTTGTGCGATGTGCATGTATTTTATAAATTTTTTTGTTCATTTAATCACATCTTATAAAATCAAAAAAAAAAATATGTAATAAAATAAATATTCTACAATAATTGAAATCTAACCATTAAAACTAAAAATGGTGTATATTAAGACAAGAATAAGAAGATTGTTAGATGAGGAAGATAGTAAATCAAATATGAAATAAAGAAGTTAATATAAAAATCAACATCTAATTTTTATAAAGAGAAAAACAATAACTTTAGTATATATAAAATAGAGTGGTAAAATATGAAAATGATAATAAAAAAAATGTTATCCTTATTTGCAGTTTGTGTAGGCACTATAAAATAATATTCTAGTTTTTAAATACTATAATATCATAAATTTTATATTAATATTGATGTACTATATTATGTACAAATAATAACTTTAAACATAAACCTAGTTTTAAATGGGAATTGTAAAATAGTCATTACCCATGTTATAATTAGATAGTTACATAAATATGCTCGAATATTATTAAATTTTATGACATATATACTGCTGTTTTATCCATTCTCTGCCTAAAAATAAAATATTAACATTATTTGACAAAGTTCAATTCAAAAAATTAACATTATTTGGGTATAAAAATTAATAACAATTAAATCTTGCACCAAAACCACAAAAAAAGGAAATAAAAGTTTTATATTATATTCGTTTTTATAATAGGATATTAAAATATAGAATAAAATGGACTCATCATATTAATTTTCGGGAAAAAACAAAATTAAGGATCAAAACACATGGTATTTTTGTAAATGTGCCATTAGGGAGAGAAATTTTACAACTTTCTTTTACAATTTAACCAAAAATGATTAGAATTATTAACTTACTCCTGTAGTAAATATACACAATAAACATAAAAGAAAAGTGGTATACATATATTTTATGGATATGATATTCATTCCCCATCTTATAATGATATAATCAATATGAACACTTGGCAAATTGTGGTTAAAATAGAGAGTTTTACTATTTATATATTATTATATATGGTATATGATATGATTAGTGGCTTTGGCACAATTGTCTTTCCTATCACTTGCAAAATGTTTATTTACCCCTTCATTTAATTGGTCTATTGAGAAAAACCTAAATTGACAAATTTCACTATACACATTAACCCTTTCTTATATCTATCATTTTTAATTCCTACCACAAAAAAACTAACAGCATTGAAAAATAGTGTACGAGACCGAAAAATGTAATCAATCGAAAAATACATAATGCATCCACCCAACTGATTAAGCCAAAATATTGCATTTTTATACATATTTAGATGGTTTAATATGCATGAATTTGATTCTAATTATCTTAAATTGTTAATAACTAAGTTTTAGTCATGAAATAGAATAGTATATTTGTTTCTAGTGCATTTTAACCTTTTTACAGGTTAAAAATGAACAAGAATGAATCCATAAGCAAATTCTCCCAAAATTAATCATTGTCGGTCAAATTCTAAGTTAAAATTGAGTTCAAGAAGTGAACTGGAAGCAATTCCTAAGCTCAAGCATGAAGGGAGTAGATGAAAAAGACTAAGAGAAGCCGATAAATCAATCTCAAGCGAATAAAAAGTCATTTGAATCAATTTGAAAAATTTCCGGTTGAAGAAAAGATCCACCTCGCACAATGCCTCTGTTCCAGCCAATTCTGGTATTTATCCGTGCAGAATTTGAAAAAAAAAAATCTCCAAAAATAGAAGTTGTAAAGCTCTAAGTTATCTATGCTTAGGTGAAAACTTTGAATCAATCAGAATTCATAGCAAAAAGTTATAAGTAAAAGAAAAATGCATCATAAAAAAATTGACCCAATTTTGAGCCCAAATTCAATTTTAAGCTATGTTTCGGCTCGTTTCTTCAAGGATTACTAAAACTATGTCTTGAAACACTTGTGTACCATATAAAAGGTTTGATATATCATATTTTAGGATACGCAACAATTTAAAATCGATTAATAGAGAGGCAGAGAGTACCGTGACTTTCTTGGGAGCTTTTGCGCTGCATTAGACGATCGAATTTAAGAGTTTTCTTCTTTAAACCCTTAAAAATATTGTTAGGTTAGTTTATTTATGATATTTTGAGGTGGGAACATCAGTGTATTCAACATTAATTTATCGTTCAATTCAAATTTTAATCGCGTATCGGATAAACCCTAGTTTTTCGTTTTCTTTTAATTTAATTGCTTTTGATTGTCCGTTTACATTGCTATTTATAGATTTGTTAATTTAGATCATATATATTATGGAATTAACATTATACCCACGTTTTAGGGGCTGGTGCTAGAGTTTATAGGTATATTTTGTCGTTTTTCGATTTTTTATCGATTAATGCTTGATTCTCACTTTGTATTCAAATATTTTATAGTTTTTTATGCTATTTGTTGACTTAAAAGTCACTAATCTTGTTTTGATAATAACAATAAAGTTAATTATGTGTAATTTAACTTAGTTGATGTTTTAAGTTATAGCCACAATAAATTGATCATACGTGGACTTAACCGAAAAGCCGGAATCAAGATCATTCATCTATAAAGTATTGCACGTTTAATGTCTTACACCTCACACAACTATTGGTCAATACATCTTCAATGGCATTTCTATGAAGTACAATGAGCCAAGGAAGAAAAAAAACGAAGATACAAATAAAGCCCTCGAAGACTCGTTATTGTATATGTGAGTGAGTGCTTTAGCGTCCTTTGTAAAGATTCTTATTTGATCATCATAATAGCTCATACAATGTTTCAATATTATAAGATTGATCAAATCAAAAGTTGAATCAAGTTTCCTTCAAAAATCTTATTTTTGGTGAAAAACCGTTTTTGAATCAAATTCATTTTAAATACTAAACGAACTCATTTCGGAGCTCTTTACATTATAGAAGTCTTAGAAACTCATATTTTAGTATCCCCAAGCTTCAAAGTGATTTTTGAGCTAATTTGCAAAAGTGTGAAAAATTGAATTTTTGGTCATTCTGGCAGCAGACCAGTGGGGACCATCAGTCGACTGATAGGCTTTGCTTAGTCGACTGATGGCCACTCAGTCGACTGATGAGCTTTGTTCAGTCGACTGATGGCCCAGAAACTAGCCATTGGACTTTAGATTTTTTACCATTTTTTGTACCAAACTCTCACCAACTCCCTCCAAACGGTCATATGGTGTCCTAGACTATATATACACCATCTAAGATTTATTTAAACACTCTTGAATCATTCTTACACTATTCTCTTCATCTACATTCAATATTCAAAGATTCAAGAACATTTCTTTTGATCAATCATAATTATTTTGAGCTAGAAATCATTGATCAAACTTGATATCTCTTAGTGTGAGCTTAAATTGTAATCTTCTTTCACTTGAGAGCTAGTGTACATTAGTGCTAATTACCAAATCTTTTCTTTCAAAACATTAAGAGAGGTTTGTCTCTTAAGATAGTAAAAGTGAAATCTTGTGTGAGTATTGAGAGAGATTCAATACTTGTAAGAGTGTGTGAGAATAATACACTTGTAGAGGTTTAATCTTCACCCGGAAGAAGATCGGTTTTAGTGGAAATTCTCGGGGTACTAACCGAGCGCAGAAGTAGGAGCTAACAAGCCGAACCGTGTGGACAAAAAGTCTTTAACTTCTATCGGTTTTATCTTTCTATCTCTTGATCTCATATATTGTGTAATTTATACTTTGTGATTGGAATTAACTTTGTTTCTTAATTGCTTGATTGATATAGACGTTAAACATTTTTAAATCAAATTTTAAAAATCCGATTAAGTTTTAAAAACCCTATTCACCCCCCCCCCTCTAGGGTATTTTTCGACCTACACTATTTATGTGTGATTCATTATTCATCATTAAGAATATGATTTTCCAGAATTCGTAGGGTTTAAGTCAAGTTTGTTCAATTTTAATCGGTTTTGAGTTTGTTTACTATTTTAGCAGTAAAATCTTCGTTTTAAATCGGAATTGCAAAATTTCAAAGAAAAAAGTTTTTAAATCTGATTTTCTATATTATTAGTTATTTTTTTACTATTTTCCATGATTTCTAAGACTATTTACAAGTTTGCTTTGATTATGGCTAGCTAGTTCGTTAATTAGGAGTTCGTAAGGACCGGGTATGCCGACACGGTAATTTTTTGAACACGAATTCAATTTTAATTAATTTTTTATAGGTTAATAGGTCATTATAAATATGATTTTTATTAAATTATTATCCTAGTATACTAATCACATACTTTTATAAGAAATTTAATTAAAAAAATTTAATAAAAAAATCAAACTAGTTTAAATCGTTATTTTTGCGCTAAATCCTAACTTGTCAAGTTAGAGAGTAGTATATACTCTCTAAATTAATTGGTTATGTATATTTTTATATTTCAAACTAAAGCGCGCTATTTTTTGTATTTGTTTTAAACCTTACTTTTTTATACCGAAATCGCCAATTTTGTGTTTCCACTGCCCGTTTTAGTTTAAATTTGATTTTAATCATGTTTTAATCTATTTGAATTAAATTGTCGTAATTACTTAATATTTTTAAACTCACTTTTTAAACTCGTGTCAAGCACTACTTTATTTTAATAAACAAGTATTTTTGGTAAAATTAAGTAATGCAAATTGATTCCATAATTAGTATTGGTACGTATAGTTCATGTCACACATAAATTATTGTGAAAGATACGAGTTTATGAAATTAATTAGCTTGTGGATAGTAAGCTAATTTTTAAAAGAAAATTAACTAGAAAAAGATTTTCGGTCCACCGAAATGCCCGTTGTGTTACCCGAAACTTATGGATACCCCTGGCACTTTTTATTCTTAATTTTAGTTAAAAAATTTCACTCTTTTAATTAATTTAGCATGCTGTTTTTAGTGTTTATTTTATTTAGCTTTATTCTATATTCTTGTTATGCTAGTTTAGTTTCTTTTAACATAGTAATATTTCATTACCTTTAGGATTAGTTTTAGTTTTATTGCCGCTAGTTATTTTATTTATCAATCTACATTTCATTATCTCCATATTTCATCTTTTCTATATTTATCCCATCTTCCTTTTGAAAGAGACTTTTCTAACTCAAAGAACTACCCTCCTCCCCGTGGATTGACCTCGGACTTACCGAGTATTTATTATTTGAATGATCACATGCACTTGGGTGTAATAACTCGCGTTGTTTTCTTCGAGTCACCAACCCATAAATTATTAACCGATCTTTTGTTATTTATGTAATTATCCCAAGAAATATCATTTGAAACAAATAATTCATAGTCTTCTGCTTTTTTACATATTTTTCAGTTTCTCTCCCTAGATTTAACCATACACCAATTCTGTACATATACATACTAATTAATAAGGAAAGTGCTCTTAGAGAAATAAAGTGTTCGAGAGAGAAAAATTCATTCAAAATCATTTGTTTTTCTATCAAATCTATTGACTTATTAGATCGACACAAGGGATGGACATGGAAGGGTGATTGACGCTGAATTTTGCTGGACATTGGGTGGGAGTGGAAATGGTGGTAAGTTTAGGATTCAATTTTAAAGATAAATCATACTAATTAATAAGGAACGTGCTCTTAGAGAAATAAAGTGTTCGAGAGAAAAAAATTCATTCAAAATCATTTGTTTCTCTATCAAATCTATTGACTTGTTAGATCAACACAAGGGATAGACGAGGAAGGCTGGTTGATGCCCAATTTTGCTGGACATTGGGTGGGAGTGGAAATGGTGGTAGGTTTGGGATTCAATTTTAGAGATAAATATATGGGATTGTGGGGGATTTACTTTCAGATAGATAAATGAATTTTTCGATGGTCTGGAAGAGAGAAAGTGTTAATATCACTTTTAAATAGAGAAACCATGTCTACAGTGATTTTATTTTTGGGAGGAGAAAGCAATTAATGATAGAGAAAGAAATATTGTGGTGGTACTGCTGGATTTTCAATTGGGTTTGGTTGGAAAGATTTTTTCGGTGGGTTTAAAATATGGTGGGTGGAGATAAAGATGGTTAAAGGTTAAGGGTTAAAGGTAAAATATAATAAATATTTTATGTTTGGTCAAATCGAGTTTGTGTAAATAAGAGGTTAAGTAATGGACAAAGTTAACATTTTGCAAATGAGGGGAGTGACAATTAATTGTGCCAAAGGCAATAATAAATAGTGATTTTTGTCAATTTTATAGTTAGATTGGATGGCTGTCATATTATGCAATTTAGAATAAAACACTCTCACTTTTATAAATATTTGGTGGTTTGTTGCTATTTTTGTAATTATCCAAAATTAAAAATCCCAATAATTATATGAACTTACGTAGCATCATAATAAATATCAGCTAAATTTGAATTAAGATATATTAACAATAAGAATAATGATTCACATGTAATAAGAAGTTCCTGAATTTACCACTAAAGCGTACATGAGATGTTGGTTAGACCTTCTCTCACTGTTTTTTCTTTTTTTTTCTTACATTCATCCTCCCAAGCGAAGTTATATCCTTTCCTATTTTTCTGTTTTTTTTTCTTTTAAATTTTTTGCATTTAAACAAAGCTAATCCGTACCCAATATTTATTGTTTCTATACTCATATTCTCAAATCATTAGATTAGTGCAATATTTATTATTTCTATACTTTTTACCCCTACATGCAAGGTGAATTTTACTTTGAGTGTAATTTATTAACCAATGAATAATACCTGGAACTTAATCACTGGACAATAATACGACCATGTGGCACTAAAGAATACTTAATATAAGTAAGTGAGTTAGCTTAGTGGGTTAGACACTCACTCGAATTTTTGGAGAGTAGCTTATTCAAGTCTTGCTTAAGATATGAGTTTTAATTATTACTGTAATAAAGGAAAGAGACTTATACCTTTCATTTAAAAAGAATAGTAAATAATATCTTGTTATTTGAATTAGAGAAACTCAGATTGGGACATAACAACTCAATCCCATGCATGAATGATTGTATATGCTTTATGCTTTAGTAAGTAAATTGAAAAAAAAAATAGAAAGAATATAGAGAAAATAAATTAGGTGGTCCCATCAGCCCTCCATGTTCATTTTAGGTGTAGTTTCGGGAGCATATAACTTATATGCATAGCAGGCTATATGAGAATCAATTTAACTCAGGGCGATTGGCTAGCAAAAATGTTGAAAGAATGGCATACAACACCTTCCCAACTGTGAGAACCCGCGTTCTCGACGCCCGGGGATCCTCGTGGGCGGCGATTCCGTTGTTGCTTTGAAAATTAATTTTGAAAAGAATAAGAGTCGCCAGTTTGTTTTACTAAACAAACAAAAAATGTTTGTGTAAAAGAGACGTATTTATGGACTAAATATCCTCTTATACACAATGTATGCGAAACCAGTTGATTCGAAGGTTCGGGAATTAAGTTACGAATCGAGAAAGTGTTAGGCACCTAATTCGCACTTTCGGTCTCTTGAGTAAGATATGCGTATGTTATAATTCAGTTCTTGCATGCTATTGCCATTACTTTACAGCTTTCCGTGCTTGCCTTAAAAATCGGGATTTTGGGGTTGGGATGAAAACGATGTGTTTCCTAGTTCGCCCATGATTTTGAAAATAAGTGTGTGTGTGTGATTTGAAAAAGAGAGTTTGATAATAATATATGCAATGAAACAAGTGATTTTATAAAGCATTGGGCTTTTCAAAAACTTATTCAATGTGGAATCTTATACTCGATATGATATGAGACGAGTTGACCGATCGTATACCAAAGTCTATTGATTAAACCGGTATAGATGGCAGTAGTGTTCTCATAATCGAGTGTTTATCACATATACACCGCAATCTATAAGTTATATTGGATATATAGCGATTATCGATTCTTTCGTATAACAATACCGCTAATCCGGGCTTTTAGAAAAGTAAGAAAGTTATAATACTATTTTGAAATTGGATTAGGGTTTATTATACGCCTTTAGTTTTGAAAACAATTTGAAAAAGGGGTTTCAAAAAGCTATCAAGTGATAGAAATTATGCAGACAAGAATATAAATTATAAAACTGACGAATAAATAAAAGAAGAGAGTGAAAATTATACCTGAGCCTCCTTGGAGGGAGAGAATAAGGATCTCTTAGTGTGTACCACGAAATCCCCTTGATTGTTGATGAAAATAATGAATGGAGGGGGGGGTCTATTTATAGTTGAAAAAATACTTGGAGAGCAAGAAAAGAGATTGCAACCAGGACTCTTGGATCTTATCGCGAAACCTTCCCACTGTTGGATCATTCTGATTTTTGGATAAGTGTTGGGAATAGAAGTCTTCTAGATCGTGTCAAAATTCCAAGTCGATCAGATTTCGGGAAGGTTCCCTTTTTCTATGATTGGTACGAAGAGTTTATTTCCGCGTAGGAAAGGTAGTTGTTGTAGACAAGGTCACTTGTTTGTACAACAAGTAATGTTCTAACCGTTGGATCATGATGATTTTTGGATATGTATTGCCAATATAAGACTTATAGACTCTGTAAAAACTTTGAGACGATCGGAGTTCGGGAAGGACTCGGTCTCTTTGGCTTGGTACAAAAAGGTTGTTCCCGTGTAGGAAACATATTTGCGTACAACAATCTCGACAATTGAACTTCCAACCGTTGGATTTTTCTAAATGTTGGTTATGTTTTCGTTCCAAATGTTTTATACCTTGTGTCAAAATTTAAGGTCGATCAGAATTCGGGAAAGCCACTATTTATTTTAATTTTCTACGAAGGACATTTCGACTAGAATTGCACAATAGACAAATTGATTATTGAGGATCCCATGTCCGAAAAAGCTGAATTTTTAATATGTTCTTCCCCACAATAATTCCTATCTATTGAACAAAATTCAAACCATTTTGACTTTTAGAAGACCTCCATTTGATCACCCGAAACAAACTCATGATTTTCTGAATTTTCGGAGATTCGACCATCGGATCGAGCTGATTTTCGGGTATGCTACTCCTCATGATAATGTCTAAGAATTCTCAAAGTTTAAGGATGATCATAGAGGTATAACTCTGCTTTTATAAATTTCCAGGACTTTGATGGTTTTCGGTTTCGGCAATTTTCGATAATTCAGTGACTTCTCATACGGGGTCCTTTCGGCTTTCTTCTTTAACTTGTATCACATGTACATAATATATGCATCTAGGAATACTCGTGCATGCATACGTGTTTATTTTTTTAGAGTTCGGGATTCTTGCAGGGGTCGCAAAATGAGGTGTTCACAGACCCTCTTGGCCTGGGTTCTTTGTGAAGCAAAGAAACCAGGACGATAACGAGAACGCATTATTTTGCGGCACTCGCATGGATCATAAATGATATTTTAAAAACGATGCCATGCAAATGATGTCATGTGATGCTGCTTATCTCTCTTCTTGGATGGATGAGCGATATTTGGAACATATCATGTGCCTTGCTGTGATGTGTGATCCACGTAGAGGGGTGAGCTCCCTGCTTTAGCGAGGTGTGATAGCCATGTAGAAGGTGAGCCCCTGCTTTAACGGGCTTGTGAGCCGTGTAGAGGGGAGCTCCTACCTTAACAGGCTTGTGAGCCGTGTAGAAGGCGATCTCTTGCCTTAACGGGCTTGTATGCTGTGTAGAGAGCAATTCCCTGCCTTAACGGGCTTGTTAATTGTGTAGAGGGCGATTCCCTGCCTTAACGGGCTTGTGTGCCGTGTAAAGGGCGATCCCCTACCTTAACGGACTTGTTTGCCGTGTAGAGGGCGATTCCCTGCCTTAACGGACTTGTTTTCCGTGTAGAGGGCGATTCCCTGCCTTAACAGGCTTGTGTGCCGTCTAGAGGGCGATCCCCTGCCTTAACGAGCTTGTAAATCGTGTAGAGGGCGATCCCCTGCCGTAACGGGCTTCTGGGCCGTACTTGTGAAACTTGTAGAGGGTGAACCACTGCTTTAACTAACTTGTGAACCGTGCTTGTGAACCGTGTAGAGGGTGGACCCCTGCTTTAACGGACTTGTGAACCGTGTAGATGGTGAGCCCCTACTTTAATGGACTGTGTGGGAGTGTTCTGTCAGTAATTTTAATATGGTGTATGTTTGCTGGGGATATGATGATTGATCGTATACTTGCTAAGAATTGATGGTATGATGATTGATGGCCTGTTGGGGAGATGAGAATTCCTACTGGTTAGGATAAAGACTGAAAGTTGATGATCTGCTGAGGATATGAGAACTCCTACTGGCTTGGATAATAGTTATTGTGCGGGTTGATGATATGTTACGGAAATGAGAATTTTTACTGGCTAGGATAATGGCTGAGGGTTGATGCTGAGGAGGTGAAAGTCTCTGAGAAGACATAGAAAGAGAGTTCTGGTGTGATCTTTTTCTTTTTTCATTTTTTTTTGAAAAGAAGTACTTTTGGATGGCCTCTTTCTTCTTGAGAAATGATTGAGTTACATTCTCTCTGTTCTCGAGCCTCGTGAATGAATTTGTGACTTTGCCTTTTGCTCAGCTTTCGTGGCATTTTTTTCTCTTGTCACTAGGGTGCGATTCTGTTTATTATTTCCTGACTTCGCGAGAGGAGAATTTTTTGCGCCTGCATCATTTTCTGTTTTTTGATGCTCTTATTTCTCCTTGATTGATTGAAAGCTTTTTTATGCAGTTTATTTATTTTTTTCTTTTTTCGCAAGGTCAGCAGCCTTCCTCACCCAAGACGTAACCCTTGGCTTTTTAGCCTAGCTGTCACTCTTGGTGTGACTCTCGCTGCCATCTTTTTTTCTTTTTTGTTTTTTCAATATTCTTTTCTTTTGGCACTGTGGGATTTATCCTCTTTTTTACTCTTTCAATTTTTTCTTTTATCCACTTTGTTTTCTCTTACTTTGTCAGGTTTTCTGAGCATCATCATCCTTGCAATTTTGAGAATATTTACTTTGAAAGTTCGCATTTGATATCGTCGTACTGTGTTTGTGATTTTCGATCAGAGAACTTTTGGGAGCGTATCTTAAAATCTTCTTAGGCGAGAAGAAGCTAGGCCAAAAGTCCTTTTTGTGGGGGCTTGTTCCTTATGTCTTTTACGAAATCTTCTCATTTCAGTTTTTCTCTCTATCTTTCTCTGATATCCTCTCAAAGGGGGCTTTTTGGTTTTGGAGAAAGCTTGAGTTTGCTTGTAAGAAGGGCTTTAGTATGTGCCTGTGAAAAGGGCTTGGGTTGGTGCCTATAAAAAGGGCTTAGATTGGATTGGTGCCTGTAGAAAGGGCTTTAAATTCATGCCTGTAGAAAGGGCTTGGGATAGGTGCCTATAGAAAAGGCTTGGGATTTGATTTGTCTTTTTGGGAGGATTTGTGATGTGATTTGCCTCTCTGGGAGACTTTGTGAAATGATTTACCTCTCTGGGAATGATTTGCCTCTCTGGGAGACTTTGTGAAATAATTACTTCTCTGGGAGTGATTCGCCTCTTTGGGAGACTTTATGAAATGATTCGTCTCTCTGGGAGACTTTGTGAAGTGATTTACCTCTCTAGGAGAAAATATGAAGTGATTCGCCTCTCTTGGAGACTTTGTGAAATGATTTACCTCTCTGGGAGTGATTCGCCTATCTGGGACACTTTGTGAAATGATTGACCTCTTTGGGAGAAAATGTGAAGTGATTCACCTCTCTGGGAGACTTTGTGAAGTGATTCGCCTCTCTGGGAGGACATGCGATCTTATCATGACGATCTGGTCGGTGATGGTGGTGTGACTAATCATCGAGGTATATACCAAGATGCAGTGGTGAAGCCTGTCTAGTAGGCCATGGAGCTCGGTGTATTATATGTTCTTGGACTGGTACGTGGTACACTTATACAAGTGTTCATGTGTATGCACTATGCAAATGCTTATGCCATGCTTTCCTACATTTCAAGTATTCGCATACTTCTTAAATCATCGCACCAACATTTTAAAAACTTGTTTTGAAAAGGTTTCAAATCTTGAGTTGCCTGATTTATGGAGTATGTTACGTCACTTGAAATTACTTAAATGCAGATGCATGCATGCAAGATCGACAATTTTTCGAGAACATAGCACCAGTGAAAAGACAAATATTAATTTTCGGTCAATAAGTGAGTGAGTGTAAGGTGATATCAGTTACAAGATAAATGGCATGCTTCCATCTTGGAATTCTGCTGATCTTGCGTCATGCTTCCATCTTTGACAAGTTTTTATCTTCTTCGAGTCCGTATGCGTTACTACTTTTTGCTCTTACCTTCAATCTCAGGAGGCTTACAAATATTCTGCATTTTCAGGAGTGGGTGTGGATAGGCTTGATTTTTGAGAGAGACGGGGGCTTTCAATTGCTAAACCAATTGATTGACTTGATTCTACCTTTAGGATTTTTGGTTCTGCTGATAGGACAACAGCAAAGTTGTGGTGATGTGGGTAGGACATTTTCAGTGCGAATGATGAATGGATATGCTAGTCTTTAGAGAGCTCTTCGGGTCTTCTTGTCGATATCCTCAGTAGATGTACCCTCGGCACCCTCAATATGTGCGAACGATGATGGTGAGACTAGTCTTTGAGGAGCTGTTCTGGTCTTCTTGTCGAAACCCTAAGTGCATATACCATCTGCACCCTCAGTGCATGCTAACGATGATGGTGAAGCTAGCCTTCAGGGAGCTGTTCAGGTCTTCTTGTCGACACCCTTATTACATATACCCTCTGCACCCTCAGTGTATGTGAACGATGATGGTGAGGCTAGTCTTCGGGGAGATGTTATGATCTGCATCAAGGATGGCTTGAGGATTATGGTTTTAAAGGGGTTGGTTATGTTTAGGGTTTAACCAGGCGATTTCGGGATCTTGCGCAGATGTTGGCATGAATTGAGAAAATATGTTAGAGAATGTTAGGTGGGGCTACTGGGTCTCGGGTTTGGTTACCTTAAGCTGGGTATGGATTTAGATTGAATTGGTTTGGTTCAGCATGTATTCTGACAGCGATTAGGGCTCAAGATGGGCTTGGATGGCTACTTGGTGATCTTTCATGATGGCTACAAACTCGATCAGATCATGGATTAGATGATAGAAGTGTTCAAGGGTTAAGGTGCCACCCTCAATTTGTAGGAGAACGGGACCAGGCGGCGGACCCGCTGCATGAGAAGCTTCACCGTAATTATCCTCAGTATTGTCGACCCCGATTTGATGAAGTAGTAGCTCGGTGTTGCAATGAGAAAGCATGATCAATAGTGAATCTGATCTCATGAGTCATCTAGTTTGCCAGTAGTAGATAATCGGAGTGTGGTGAAGAATGGGGAAAAAGAAATCGAGAATTAACCGGGAAATGAATATTTTGCCATGGGTTGCATAATTCTCGAAAAACTATGACTCGACAGAAAAATAAAATCGAAAACCACTTTTTGGTGATTAGAGAAAACAGACCAACGGTAACAACTTGAGAGCCCCGTAGATAGGTTTATGGTAGGAATATGAATTCCCGGGGTGCCCTTATAACCTTCCGATTTTAAAAATTAATTTTTGAAAAATTCATTTTGAAAAAAGACTCAATTTTTTAGAAAATATTTTAAAAAACATTTTTTTTGAAAATCGGAAAGTTCTTTCCTCTTAGAGTTGCTTTTCATGGAAATAGTGACAGAAAAATTCTCACTAACGGGTTTTAGTGAGGGACTTCTACGGACAGGGTTGGACAGCCTCCGGTCGTACTGGCGAAACTAAGAGTTGGTATGTATGACAAGGCCTTTTTCACTAATCTCGCGACCAACAGTCAAGAAAATATGTAGAAATTCGTGTGTACTAGGCTGACGCATCCTATATGCAAGCGTGGTTGAAAAGGGTAAGGTTTAAGGCTCCCTCATATTTGGCTAGGTCTTACTATATACCCCAAGGGCGAGTACGTGCAAGGACCTTTTGATATACATTCTGGGTAGGTGAGTGTTCTCGTCACTCGATATACCTCAGTTTGGTACTTGGCCAAGGAGAGTGGTCCCATGCGCTTTTGGCTAGTGTAGACCCGCAAGTCCACAGCCTAGTCACGACTTTCGTCCCAAAGTTGATAGGGTAAATTCACACTCGCGATAATGCATGATGATAATGGGTGCGTGCAAAATAACAATTATGGAGGTATATTATGATAAGCGCTTTAGGGTTGGTTCGAGTACTTTCAAATTTTATTTATGAAAAGACCTTAAACAATTATTACAAACAAAAAGGGAATCAAGGTATCCACCTAAATCGCATCTATGTTATCCTAAGACTAAGGCCCAAAAAGAAAGCATGCAAGCATAAACAATATCCACAAATATTCTTCTCTTATTTAGAGTCTAATCCTCTTAAAAAAATCCCTAGCGGAGTCGCCACTGTGAGAACCCGTGTTCTCTACGCCCGGGGGTCCTCGTGGGCGGCGATTCCGTTGTTGCTTTGAAAATTAATTTTGAAAAGAATAAGAGTCACCAGTTTGTTTTACTAAACAAACAAAAAAGGTTTGTGTAAAAGAGACGTATTTATGGACTAAATAACCTCTTATACACAATGTATGCGAAACCAGTTGATTCGAAGGTTCGGGGATTAAGTTACGAATCGAGAAGGTGTTAGGCACCTAATTCGCACTTTCGGTATCTTGAGTAATATATGCGTATGTTATAATTTAGTTCTTGCATGCTATTGCCATTACTTTACAACTTTCCGTGCTTGTCTTAGAAATCGGGATTTTGGGGTTGGGATGAAAACGATGTGTTTCCTAGTTCGCCCATGATTTTGAAAATAAGTGTGTGTGTGATTTGAAAAAGAGAGTTTGATAATAATAGATGCAATGAAACAAGTGATTTTGTAAAGCATTGGGCTTTTCGAAAACTGATTCAATGTGGAATCTTATACTCGATATAATATGAGACGAGTTGACCGATCGTATACCAAAGTCTATTGATTAAACCGGTATAGATGGCAGTAGTGTTCTCATAATCGACTGTTTATCACATATACACCGCAATCTATAAGTTATATTGGATATATAGCGATTATCGATTCTTTCGTATAACAATACCGCTAATCCGGGCTTTTAAAAAAGTAAGAAAGTTATAATACTATTTTGAAATTGGATTAGGGTTTATTATACGCCTTTAGTTTTGAAAACAATTTGAAAAAGGGGTTTCAAAAAGCTATCAAGTGATAGAAATTATGCAGACAAGAATATAAATTATAAAACTGACGAATAAATAAAAGAAGAGAGTGAAAATTATACCTGAGCCTCCTTGGAGGGAGAGAATAAGGATCTCTTAGTGTGTACCACGAAATCCCCATGATTGTTGATGAAAATAATGAATAGAGGGGGGGTCTATTTATAGTTGAAAAAATACTTGGAGAGCAAGAAAAGAGATTGCAACCAGGACTCTTGGAGCTTATCGCGAAACCTTCCCACCGTTGGATCATTCTGATTTTTGGATAAGTGTTGGGAATAGAAGTCTTCTGGATCCTGTCAAAATTTCAAGTCGATCAGATTTCGCGAAGGTTCCCTTTTTCTATGATTGGTACGGAGAGTTTGTTTCCGCGTAAGAAAGGTAGTTGTTGTAGACAAGGTCACTTGTTTGTACAACAAGTAAAGTTCTAACTGTTGGATCATGCTGACCTTTGGATATGTATTTCCAATATAAGTCTTTTAGACTCTGTAAAAAATTGGAGACGATCGGAGTTTGGGAAGGACTCGATCTCCTTGGCTTGGTACAAAGAGTTTGTTCCCGCGTAGGAAACATATTTGCGTACAACAATCTCGACAATTGAACTTCCAACCCTTGAATTTTACTAAATTTTGGATATGTTTTCCCTCAAAATATTTTATATCTTGTGTCAAAATTTAAGGTCGATCATAATTCGGGAAAGCCACTATTTATTTTAATTTTCTACGAAGGACATTTCGACTAGAATTGCACAACAGACACATTGATTCTTGAGGATCCCATGTCCGACAAAGCTGAATTTTTAATATGTTCTTCCCTATAATAAGGCCTATCTACTGACAAAAATTCACACCATTTTGACTTCTAGAAGACCTCCATTTGATCATCCGAAACAAACTCATGATTTTCTGAATTTTCGGAGATCCGACCATCGGATCGAGCTGATTTTCGGGTATGCTACTCCTCATGGTAATGTCTAAGAATTCTCAAAGTTTAAGGATGATCAGAAATGTATAAATCTCCTTTTACAAATTTCCAGGACTTTGATGGTTTTCGGTTCCGGCAATTTTCGATAATTCTGTAACTTCTCATACGGAGTCCTTTCGGCTTTCTTCTTTGACCTGTATCACATGTACATAATATATGCATCTAGGAATGCTCGTGCATACATGTGTGTTTATTTTTTTAAAGTTTGGGATTCTTGCGAGGGTCGCAAAATTGAGGTGTTTACACCAACAATTAAAAACTAAAAGTAGTAACCAAATTATAAAAGAAGAGACCAAATATGAGTTTGCTCCAGTGACTTTTATACACAATCTGGCAATACGTTTTCACTTTGTGTGTGTTAATTGTATTAGCTTAAAACTTGATAAACTAGTAAAATTGTGGAATTACAAAGAAATAGGGGGGTTGGTCTAAAGAAGAAGAAGATGTGTGTGTGTGTGGAAGTAAGGGTAGAGAAAAATATAATTGATTATCTTGAGTTAAGGGTTATCCCTTTCTATTTTTAAGTACATGATATGGTTATATTATGGTTGGTGAGTTATGAAAATTACTATGAAATGTAAACTTGATTACTACTATAAAATAACAGCAGTCTCTAACCCTGTTCACACTTGCATAAATAGTTATTTCACATCACTTATCTTATAACTCAGTTCTTATCTACTAATTGGGCAACTATAAATGATCGGTCTTTACTATCTCTATATATCTTATTCGGTTAACCATAGTGGTTAGATATCTCAGGAGTATCATCTGGTCGGCTAATACTCTTATCTTCAAAGACTTGTTTATTCTTTGAGTTATCATAAATGGTGAACTTATATGATGTAAGCTATAGGTTGATCATGATATGGACTATTAAGTTTGGGCTGAGTAAAAGCTCACATGTAATTTTTACCTCCCCCATACATGCTTTAGTAAGTATATTGAAAAAAAAAGAATAAGAAAACAAGTTAGGTAGTCCATCTGCGCCCTCTAAGTTCATTTCAAGCATAGTTTCATAAACACGTATGTTTTAATTTATGGGTGTGTTTGTAGCGTGAGATTAGAAGTATGATTGGTTTAATTAATCCTATTTGGTGTTTGTTGCCATAAATGATAGGATAAACAAATTATATCACGTGTTTGATGCAATGATAGACATGATAATTTTATCATATTCTACATTTGGTGCAACACGTGATAAGATTGCACTCAGGATTAATTATACTTTTATTCCATTATAACCGGATAAAAATATAACTCTCCGATAAGTTATTTTTGTTGACCTTTTAGGTCTTAATCTTATTTTGATAATAACAATAAATCAATCATGTGTAATTTAACATGTTCTTGATTTAAGATTATAGCTTTCTTATTTGGAAAATCAAGAATAGCATGATTGCTCAAAGGAAGTTTGACAAGGATTATTCTATCAATATCCGATCAAGTCAACAAGGCATTGGACTAGCAAGAAGATCAAATTCATCACTCACATGCTATCAATGCATTTCATGAAGCACAAAAAGATCAATGATCATATGCCAAAGCTTCAAGGGAAAAGCCTCAAGGAATAATCAATTTGAAGAAACAAATCAAAGCATTCGAAGACTCACCTTTTCGGTAATTGAGTGTTTTCTTAGGATTAATGTAAAGTTTCTTAATTGATTGATTATATAACTTAAACATGAACTAGCATCATTCTTAGATTGATCAAAATTAGTTTGAATCAAAATTTCTTTGAAAACATCATTCTTGCAAAAATCGGTTTTAAAATAAATTCATATTAATTTCAAATGATCATATTTTCAGTTTTTCCGAAAATAAGTGTCTTCGAAACTTATTTTTAAGGTCCCCAAAGCATTAGAATTGATTTCGGAGCTTAAATACAAAAGTGCAAAAATTGGGATTTTTGGCCTTATGGCCTGATGGGCAGTCTGGTCCATCAGTCGATTAAGGAGCTTTGCTCAGTCGACTAAGGCTCACTCAGTCGACTAAGGAGCTTTGCTCAGTTGACTGATGGCCCAAAATATAGCCGTTGGATTTTTAATTTTTTTATCATTTTTGGTACCAAACTTCTACCAAACCTCACAAACGGCTATATCACTTTTGGGATTATATATACACTATCTAAGACACATTTTGAACACCTTGAATCATTCACATATTCTATTCTTCATCTATCTTCATCATTCAAAGTTTCAAGAAATTATTTTTAATCAATCATTTTTGTTGAGTTATATCATCTTGATCAAATAGGATAACTCTAGTGTGAGCTTCAAATTGTATTCTTTATACACTTTAGAGAGTTATTGTAAATTGGTGTGAATCACCAAACAATTAGAATTCATTGTGAGATGTAAATCTCATAGGAAAAACAAGAAGGTAAATTCTTGTTTAGTTTTTGTGAAAGGTAAATTTCACAAGGTTAGCAATAGGGTATCTTGTGAAAGTAGTGTGGTATAGCAATACTTGTAGAGTGTGTGAGACAACAACACTTGTAGTGGTTTGATCTTCACTCGAAAGGAGATTGGAATTAGTAAAACTTCTGGGGGAACTAACCGAGCGCGGACTATGGTTTAGTAAACCAAAACCGTGTGGACAAAAAGCCTTGGACTTCAAATCGGTTCAATCTTTCTTACTCAATCTCTTTATTATTGATTGTTTTGTTATTGCTTAATTGATTGCTCTTGGGATTGCTTGTTTAATTGTTTATGTGCTTGCATTCCTTGATATATTGGGTTAGTAAATTTGTTTTACTTAAACATTTTGAAAAAGTATTTTAATTTCGCATTAAAGTTTTTAAACCCTATTCACCCCCCTCTAGGGTTGAAATCCGACCTACAATTTTATCCCGTTGTTGCTGGATAACAAAAAAAATATAAAAATAATTTTTTAATTAATTTATTTTTATTTTGATATTTTTCTTTAATCTTTGTGCCTTCTAAATAATCAAATTGATTAATAAAAAATTTCGACCACCTAAACCAAATTAACTTAACTAATAAAATTTATTTATCATATAATATGGTATTCTTATTTTTCTTTTATTGAACTAAGGTATTTATAAGAAACTTTAATTTTATATAAAAAAAAAAGTAACATTAGAATTTGAAACTGTACTTAATGCATAGTTCGTAAATATTGTATATAATATAAAACTTTTCTCTCGAAAGAATTTTTTTAGGAAACTTGTTTATAAATAGGAAAGTCGCATTAGCCAAAAAAAATTTATGAATAACAATTAAAATTGCATATATATTTAAAAGAAAAGCGAGTTATTTTATATAATATCTGAATTTGTAATCTAGGAATCCATCAAATATAAAGTTTATTAAATCTTTATCCGACTAGTGCTTGTCCTGTCCGATCTCGTTTAATCCTTATCCGATTGATTCCTTTTATATTATGTCCCACATAATTTCTATCCGACTAATTCCGACTCTTATTATAGCACTTCCACCATAATTAACAGGATAACACTTGTAATTAAGACCTGGAGCGTTACTAACTCACCTTAAACTAGTTAAAATCGGTTTAATATAAATTATAAATCATTATAAATTATATAACACGTGTCAATCAACCATTTGATACTCATATAGACAATGATAATATAAAATGAAAACATAACACATGTGTACATATCCAAAAGATATACAAAATCATGTCAACATATGACTAAACATCTAATGTAACTTAGACTAGTCATGGCTTGCCATGTAAACATATGTAAATAAAAAAGAAGTCTGTATCAGAGCAATCTATGGCGTTCCTAAAATTGTAATCTCTTTGACATCATTCGTCTTTTAAGTACTTAAATTTATTTAATAAAAATAGGGTGAGCTCACAGCTTAGTACGGTGTGATAATATGGGATAATATGTTTGAAATATAATTAGAAGTTTAATAACAAATAATACTTTAATCAATAATTCAATTTAAAACGATCATCTTATAAAACAATGCATGCTTATGCATATGCATGTTACCTCCATTGTGTCAACTATTATACCACGTCATCAAGAGATACTGAAGCCGAGCCAAATAATAATAATAATAATAATAATAATAATAATAATAATAATAATAATAATAATAATAATAATAATAATAATAATGGGCTTAACTGCCCCTAAGAGAATGAATGTCTTTGGGCTTAACCGCCCCTAAGAAAATGAATGTCAAGATCATCATAACATGTCATCGCCGTCTCAGAAAATATCATAATATATAGCAACAAAATTAGACCACACGTCCACCAATATCATATAAATACAACTACTTACCACTGTCTAGATTTTCAAACTCTACACCGCTAGCTCTAGACAGCCGCAGATATACTACCCTACGAAGGTGTAGGAATTTTCAACCCAAAGGTACCAAGGTCTACCTATTTTCAAACCACCAAGCACTAGCTATACCCAATTCCCTTTACCATCGGTAGGCCATAAATATGTCAATAATACCTGTCAATCACCGTTGGCAAATCAACCAAAATAATACCATATCTAAGAATATAACATCATAAGGATAGAAAGCTCCCAATGTACATAGAGAAGCGATGTAAGTTCTCCAAGAAATAGATATTCAAGTCATATGCTATAGAGAATTCCGATATAGCCAAGCCGCCGAGTTAACACAATAATGCAAATCGTGCTTATTATGTTAAGAATCTCAATATTAAACGATTGAAGCAACTTAGTGAACCAAATATCTCAAACCAACAAATGCAGGGTTAATTAACCATAAATTTTAAATAATTCAATTATTACTCACTTATTTTCACCAAATAAAACAATTATAATATGTTCCTTAACGTATACTAAATATCCCCCAAATTCGTAACTAAATTGAAATTCTAAATCACCAAATCTTAACATGAAAGTCTAATTCACTGGCCAAAAGAATCTACTCAAAATATGGAATGGATATTTAAAAGATTGAACAAGATTTTCGTGTAGGAAATCAACACCGTCCATCAATCTTGTAATATTCACAAAAAAATCATTTATTACCATTTTTAAGTAATTTTAAAAAAATAATTTAGGTATTGAACTATTGATTGAGCCCATAAATTACATTTCTAATCCCTTAAGTAAGGCTCAATTAGCTTTCAGTTACTGTCTAAAACCGAAAATTGCATATAAATTCAGTTTAAGCATGAAAAAAAGGCATTGCATTATATTTCTGTGTTACTAAGCCATTTTGCAGGCCTAAAGTGATTAAGAAAATGAGGTTGTATGCAAGATAGAAGGTTAAAAGCGGAGAAGTGCAAGAAGAAGGCCCAAAAAAGAAGTTAGTATCCATCTCAAAGCCCGAGGCGAGAAAAACTCCACAAACTACCCCCAAAGCGATAGTAAGAAAAGAAAATCAAGTCCCCAAGGATGCATGAAGTGAATGCAAGTGTTCAAGAGTGATTCCAAGAGAAATAAGCTCAATTGAAATGATTCCTGAAGCTTTTGAAGGAAACTAAGAACTGCCGTAAGAAGCCCAAAATTGTAACTGATCAAAGTTTTTCTCCATTGAGAATTTGAAAAAATCTCCAGAAATAAAAGTTGTAGAAATTTGAATTACCTAGGCGTAGGAAAAAACTTTATATCAATCGAAATTCGAAGCAAAAATGTATGAGTAAAAGAAGAAGACATTATAAAGAAAATGGGCCCAATCTTAGGCCCAAATTCAATTTTAAGCCATGTTTCGGTCCGTTTCTTCAAGGATTACTAAAACCAAGACTTGAGACACTTGTGTAATATCTAAAAGGTCATATATCCCATATTTTAGGGTATGCAACAATTTAGAATTGATTAACAGAGAGGCAGAGAGTACCGTAACTTTCTTGGGAGCTTTTGTGTTGCATCTGATGATCGAATTTGAGTGATTTTTTTTCTTTCTTCAAAAAAATTGTTAGGTTAATTTATTTATTATATTTGAAGGTTGTAATATCATTATATTCAATATTAATTCATCGTTCAATTCAGTTTTCAATTCAAGTCTCAATCGCGTACCGGGTAAACCTTAATTTTCCTTTTTTCTTTCAATTTAATTGCTTTTGATTGTTCGTTTTCTTTGCTACTCATAGATTATTTTATTTAGATCATATGTATTTTGGAATCAACCTTAAACTCTCATTTTTTGGACTGGTTTTAGGGTTTATAAGTTTGTTTTTCGATTTTTCATTGTTTTATGCTTAATTCTCGTTCTATATTTAAATAGTTTATCGTTTTTAATACTATTTATATGTGATTCATTATTCATTATTAGTAATATGATTTTCCATAATTTTTAGGGTTTTAGTCGAATTTCTTCAGTTTATGTTCGTTTTGAATTTGTTTACCATTACTCTTTCAAATTACTCTCTCTCATCAATTATTTTTATAAAATTTAAAATGTCATAACATTTAAACCAAAAATTGAATTTAAATAAAACATATACATTTGTAAACTATTAATCAAAATCAAGAAAACAAGACCCATTATGACTATGAATTTACATATAATTTTATTTTTTTTAAAAAAGCTAATAAATATTGCACTTAAGAATATAGTTTGTGTATGTATATCATTAATCATTTCAAATAGTATGAAATAATTACTGTACAGAAAAAGGGTATGAAATTGTTCATAAATGATCAAAAAAAAACAAAGAAACCTTACTATGTTGTATCTAGGTGTGAACACGGTTCGATAAATCCAATTTTACGACCGTTTTCATATCGGACTAACATAGTCAATTTTGAAATATTAAATTTTCAATCTGCTATGTTAGTTGTTTACTTTCACATTTGACCTATAAATTTTTAAGTTTAATTTAGCATCCAACCAAAGCTTGATAGCTATATCGGTTTATTTAAGAACTCACTTGGGAAAACAACAAATCAAGCTCTTAAAACTTTAAAATTGGGTAGGACCGTTTTCAAATATGACATATTATGATTAATAAGTTTAGTTTAGTTGAAGAGGCATCCACTTGAATAGAGGGAAAATTATAGGTTTTAAGTTTTGAAAGGAATGATTTAGGGAATTTTAGTTGTTTGTAGTTCAATGAGAGAGTTAAACATCTTCTTTTTTAAAAATAAAATAATACCCCATTTATTAATCATAAAAACATCTATAATAATTGTCAATAAGTAATAGCACATTATGATATTGATTTTGGAAGGGCACAAAAAATATGAAAATATTATTAACTTTTTGTAGCAATTTTACCCACATTTCAAAGCCAAAAAATTGACATAATAATATGAAACCCTGACCATATCAATAATAACATATGATAAATATAACATATCAAGGGTCTTAATAATATTTAGAGAAAATTAACTATTCTTCAATAATATAAAAATATAGTAAATTTTAGTTTTCTTATAAAAATACTCATTCAACAAATAACACCAATACCGGCGACGGCGGCGGCGCCGGGGGGGGGGGGGGAATTGAAATATTTGTGTCCCTTTAATTTAAAAATTAAATTAAATTCCAGTATTATTTTTTACAAATTGATAAATAGATTATAAATTATAACCCGTAAATTTGAAATAAAAACGGATAATACTCATACTAATTTATCTTTTTTAATTTAGATAAATAATTTCAATGCTAAAGTTGGGCCATTAGGTTGGATGGCCTTAGTTGAAGGGTCATATTCCCTCCCAGCTAATAATTAAATAATACAAACTAGTCCAATGCAATCAGTACTTATTGGTTGATTGTAATGCGTTCCAAAGCTAAACCCCTGAGTTAGAAAAACCGGAACTATCGTAAAAGCATATTAAATAAGGGGATTTACCGACTTAAACCGACCACACTAACTTTTCAAAATATTTTTTATTAGATATAGTTCCCTAAAATTTAACGCCATCCAACTTTCGTCTAAAATAATATGTTTTGGACAACTTTGCCTTTTCCCTTTTTTCCATCTTCTTCCCCTGTTCATCTGTTTTCCCTAAACCCCTAATATCTTCTTTTACATTTGAAACTTAATTTTCTCTATCTAAATCTACACTTAATTACACATATAAACTAAAATTAATGTTTAAAATTAAAACATTGAGATAAAAATCTGATGGTTTAAAATGGTTATTTTACCTCATGGACCAATCGTAAGAAGATACGTAGATACTACTGTTAATGTGTGAAGACGGAGCTAAGAGGTCTGGACTTAAGGGTTACATGTTTAATGGAGCTCGTGGGAATGTCAAAACAATATCTACTTTATATTCGAGGCCACATGTCTCCAGAACTGGACCTTTAGAGCTCCTTCTTTGAGCTGAAGCCAACAATGCTTAACCACTCTGTCAGAGTGGTTGACGAAGGCTTAGGACTTTGCCACCAACACTGCAAGAGATACAAAACCTTCCTCAACTTCATTAAATGCATCAGAATACATGGAGAAGCAACATCAAAATTTGTGAGGATGAGGTATGTCTCTGGACTTATTCTAGGAAATCTCCGACACGCTTCTCCCTCTATCATATATATATATGGGTAGCATTTACTTCCCTTAAGAACCAACCTTTTCACAATCATGTTTTTATTATAAGAGTTTTACTACATCACTACATGACATATAATAGTGCTTGAGAGAGATATATAGAAAGATAGTGCTTTAAAGCACACGACATAGCTCCAAGTGTAGGGCATTTTGGCTCTGAGTGGCTTAGAACTCTTCAAACTGTAATGTTATAAGGATAGATTAACTAGATACATATCATTCACTTGCAGTTTGAACTTATTCATTGTAATACAAAGCACCCCGAGCTACTTACTCCATTCAAGAGATGATGACAAATCCACATTCTCATATAAGGTGAACCTTATATATACATTCTTGTCTTGTTCTTACCAACTTGTTATCATTTTGATTATTGTTCAATTGTTAGACTGTATGGTCGGAAATAGATCTGGTTCAGATTTTCGCACTAATAAAATGAAATATATAAGTTGAAATTAAAAGCATAAATTTTATCTTTTTTAAAAAATCCCAATTTTATCTTCTTCAATTTCCCTTTTATATTCTTTATATCTCTCTCTATACACACATATATATATATATATATGTTTATATACTTCATCTATCTTCTTTTTCAAAATCTTCTTCAAATTTTACAATTAATACTTCAAATAAAGCTCTATCAATTTGATTTTCCCATAATATTTCAATTAAAGCTCAATCAATATTTTTTCCCTTTTATTAGTAATTAAGTTTCCATGATCTGTTTTTTCACTTTGATAAACCCATTTTGATAAATTCTTTCTCTTTAGATGGAGTGAAAGTCAAAGGCAACATTGCCTTTCACTGCCAATTTAGGGCAACTAGGAATCCAACCTCCAGGAGCCTCGATTTTTTTTGGATTTGGATTTTGCTTCAATTTGATTGATTAGTTTCATTTTTATTTTTTTTCAATTTTGATCTCTAATAATGTAGACCAAATTAATTGGTCTAGAATTAAATTGTGATTTTAATGTTGGATTGATGATTGGTGGGTTTAATTTGATTTTGGGTAGCTAAAAGCTAACCAAGCATAATTTAAAGATAATCAACCTAGTTTAATTATTAGGCAACCAAAAAGTATGGGCAATGGGGATGAATAATATCAACCAGTTTATGAATAGCAAGCAGGAATTAAATAAATACTAAATTTATTTAGAGGTAGGTTTCTCTGGTGGCTTTAATCATTAATCTGGTAGCACAACATCTCTTATTTGTGTTGAGTATATTGGCTGAAAGATTAAAACTGAAAGATTAAAAAGAATAATACAATTATAGAGAGTTATGGCTTTTGTTAAAGAAATGAAGAATGTGTGGAAGTGAGTGTAGAGAGAAGTGAATTGAATATCTAACTTTGGGTTTCTCCCTTCCTATTTATATGTACAGAATAGGGTTACATTAGGGTTAGAACATCTCCGATGGAATAACCAAAATTGAATAATTAAAATCACTTTTAATTATCCATTTAGTAAATTGTTAAAGTTAACAATGTAGGCCTCCCCAATGACTATTTTTCTCAACAACTAAATTTGTAAAGTCCATTATATTAATTGGCCACAAATTAATCAATTTGAATTTTGTATAAAAAAAAGGAAGGAAAGATTATCTAAATTTGAAAAGATTATCTTTTAGCCAATAGAATTAGTGGGTTCTCATTTTGGTTATCAAAGATTGTTGTTAACTTTGATTATAAAGGGAATATATTTGATTAGTGGTTAAAAGTTTACTAAAATTTAATTATGTCATTAGGATAGTATTTTTAGCCAACATAATTAAAATTGATTATAATTGTTATTTTGATTATACCATTGGAGGTACACTTAATGGGTGTGAAAATTATTATAAAGGATAAACTTGAGCACTATTCCAAGATAACATTCATCCCTAACTTTATTCACACTTATAAGTGGTCATCTCTTATCATTTATCCTCCTGCTCAGCTATCCTTAGCTTGTTGGCCGATCTGGTTAGTTGTAATTGAATTCATGCACATTGGTCGGCTAACTATAATAGTTAGATAGTGATTGATCATTAAATGAAAATATCCTCCTCGACCAAGTAATTTCTTACCTACAATGAAGATGGGCCTAAGGATCCTCGACTACAATCATGACTTAGACTTCTTAAGGTGGGCCTCGCCAAAATCCCATGTTCAATTTTTACTTCCCACAATAAATTTTATTAAAATTTAATTTTTTAATTAAAAGTTATGACACTTTTTGTTTTCTTTAAAATGTTGATGAGAAACAGTGTAAAAAAAGTTTATATTTGAGTGGACATTTTGTGTGTAACTAAAATGATATTGATTTGATATTTTTTTTTATTTTATGCTAGAAGTGTTCGGGTCAATTTTCTGGTACCTCGAGTAACCTACTTCCTGGGAGAATGTCAACTGCTGGCGACAAGAGATTTTACATTTATTGGAACTGAATTTGGAGGATAAACCGTAATGAAATACAAATGTTGATTATATAGTAATTAAATACAAGGTTGGTCATTAGATAAAGGGACTTCTAAATAGAGAATGGTAGTTAAACTTTGTATTTTATAATTTTAATATGACACATATTTAAAGTATTATAATTTCTATTCATAATATACTTAATATATTCTTAAAACATCCATAATGGGTGAGAATGTAGTATAAGTAGGGTAAACATACCCTACGCGAGTCTACAAAGTTAAGTATGGTAGGGTAGAACACTTTTTTGTAGTATAGGTGAATAATAAAGTTGAGTTTGACTAAGTTATTTATAACATGTAGCATTGTGTGGCGCCTCAGGTGGGACAGCACAGTGTGTGGCTTTGGCCTCTAGATGGCACAATTTGTGACTTTTCGGGTGTTTTTCTATCATATTTTTTTACTCTTTCTCTCTTACTTTTATTATATATTATACACTTTCTCAAAGTATGAAATACTATTTATTTTATTTATGTTTTTATCATATCACCATTTTAATATTCAAATGGGCTGAATAAACATAACTTATTTACTCTATAACTAAGTTTAGATATTCTCAGGGTAAAAGTTAAGGAAAATAAATACCACGTCACTAATTTATCAAATAAATGACTCATATTTAGTTAAAATAAATAAGATAAATTTTAGATCATTAGATGTGTTTTCAAAATATCTAATCAATGAAGTCAACATTTTTGTTTTCTTTCTTTTATTCCACCAATCTACTATCTCACTTTTCTTTATCATTGACTTCTTTTTAAAATATTAAATACATTAATTTTAAATACAAAAATAAGAAATCTTTTTAATTTATATATTTGAAATTTATTTATCGATATCTATAAAATAAGATCCATTAAAATTACGTGTAAAAGAATTCTTTTATCTAGAAAAGCTATTAAATAATATATATATATATTTAAAAAAATAAGCACATTACTTTTGTAAATCAACTTTACTACCAATTGTATCATAATAATAAGGTAAATCAAATTTTCAAAATATTTATTTTTGTATATGTGGTGAATGATTAGGGATGAAAAATGCACCGGCCATTCCTTTGGTTTAAAAAATAATAATATTGTTTTTAATCTTTTACAAACTTAAATAGTTTTATATATAAATATATCAATACATATGCACATTACTTTTGTAAATCAATATTACTACCAATGCTAATATATGTTTATAATAGGGGATATTAATTTTTTAAAATATTATTTTTTGTATATATTAGTGAATGATTATGGATGACAAAATAGCTCAACCGGACCTTAATAAAAAGACGAAACGGGTTCGAATTTAAGCATATCATAAACGACAGTTGATTCGAGCTTTTCAATTGAAACCACCTTATTCTAATAGGGTCGAATATATCTTTAGAGTTACACGCTATTTAGATACCGAGTAATTTTTTTTAATCTCATTATTTTTTAAATATTAATATTTTTATGTTACCATGCTGTCTGTCATGAAAAATATGTTAGAAAAATTATATTGATTATTCTACTGTGGAAAACAAAAATACAAACTAAGGAAAAAAGCTTATTGGTCGAGGCTTGTCTAAACACAATTTCCTAAGGTGAAAATTGCCCGCTGAAATCAATACTGTCAACTTTCAAGAACAGATACTTCCTAGGATTCAACAACCTAGGGTTGCTACTAGCAACTGTAGAACCCTAGCTAATGGAACTCTTAAAGTACTCCAATAAATTATAAGAAATAGCGAAGAAGAAATGATGAAGAATAAAAAGACTGTTTTCTATGTTTTTCTCTCTCTTAGAGATACCACTATGTATAGATACATGCAACGGTATGGACGTGGGGATAGAAGTGTGTTGCGCAGAAGGCGCAACCTCCCCAAAAACTCAAAAGACACAGTTAAACACTTATCTTATTAAAAAAACGAAATTAACTTAATTACTAAAATAATTAAATAGTAAAAATATTAGAAATTTCAAAGAAGCTAGCCTCCTAAATAATATATGTAGTCAATGGGGCTCTAACCAAGCCCATCCAGGCAAATCTCTCGAGTCTCTCCCACTTAAGTTACTCTTAAAACTAATTATTTCATTCAAGTTATGTATATATCTATACACAACACAATATTAATATTTTTATATCGACGTGCCGTTCGACACAAACAATATTAATATTTTTATATCATTATACCATTTGGCACCAACAATATCTAATTTACTATATAATTAAGTTCAGATATTCTTATGACAAAAGCTAACAATTTTTATAAAATGTTGATTTGCGAAAAGAAAATATTGAAAAAAAAACTTTAACAATTGCAAATGTATATGAACCTATCATGTACCTAAGATCCAATATACATGTGGCCATAAGGATATACATGTTACCGAAATAAGAGAAAATTATTTTTTCCCCAAAAATAGAAGAAAATCCGAAAAAATGTCTCATAAATACACTTTTCAGCCCACCTTTACTCATTAACCCTTAACAGGCTAAACTTTGACCATTAACTACAAGAGATTGTACATTCTTTCTCTAATTAATATAATTTCAAAATACCATTCCGATTTTACCCTTCTATTTAAACATATGTAAAAAGGATCTTAACTTGAATTGCCATTCTTGCTCAGCACGACTGAGAAATTTTCAATCTACAGCTAATTTTGAAACACGAACAAGATAGAAGGTGTCGTTCACGATCATCATCTTCATTGATTTTCATAAATTTTCATTCTTCATTTCTATTTTCCATCGTCGTGGTTGACACCGATGTTCCTTGCGCCGGCGCTACTGGTGGAGAAGAGAGAGTAAGTGGAGGAGAGAAAAAGAAAGTGGAGATTTGGTAATGGGAAAGGAGATGGGAGGTTTTAGAGAAAGAAAGTAGATCTGAGAGAGATGATGTCTAGAGCATCATCTCCATTGCGAACATTTTGATTTATGAGATGGATGATAATCGAGTTTCATTTTTATCTCGATTTGATTTTCTATGTCAATTTTTTCATTGCTTTTTACTTTTTATTGTAATCCAACAATAGAGCGAAGATGTAGAAGAATAGATGTTATACTTTTAGTTTTTTTGAGTAATCTAGGGATTACCGCCCCTAGTAATCTAATAATAGTTTCATCTTTATCTCAATTTGATTTTAAATATCATATTTTTCATTATTTTTTGCATTTTATTTTAATTCGAATTACTGCCCTCAGTAATCTAACAACAGAGCGAATATGAAGAAGAATGAATGTTTTACTTTTATTTTTTTGAGTAATCTAGAGATTACTGCCCCCAATAATCCAAGAACAAAGTGAAGATGAAGAAGAATGGATGTTCTACTTTTATTTTTTTTAAGTAATTCGGGAATTACTGCCCCCAGGAATCTAACAATAGGGTGAAGATGAACAAGAATAGATGTTCTAATGTTGTTCTTTTTGGCATTGAATATGTTACATTTGTAATTTTGCGAATTCTTGGATGATAATTTACAGTAATCTAGCTACAGAGTAAAGATGAAGAAGAATTGGATTTCATCTTTACCTCGGTTTGGTTCATTGCTTTAGTGATTTTCAATTCGAATCATCGTATTTTTCGTGATTTTTGAATCTTGTAACTTTAATTCTGATCGTTGCAAGTTCGTTTTGTGCCATGGATGATAGTCAAAATATATCTTCATCTCAGTTTGATTTTTAACAAACTTTCATTCTTTATCTCCATTCTTCATGGCCGTGGTTGACGCCGTTACTCCGACGCCACTGGTAGAGGAAAGATAGTATAAATGGATAAGAGAGTGAAAATGAATATCTTGGAATGGGGAGAGATATGAGGTTTTAGAGAAAGAAAGTGGATCTAAGATAGTAAGTAGAGGAAAGAGAGAAAGTAGAGATCTTGTAGTGGGGAGCAATGAGAAATTTTAGAGAAAGAAAGTAGATTTAAGAGAAAAAGTGAAAGAAAGAAAGAAAGAGAAAGTAGAGATC
Organism: Lonicera japonica; assembly: GCA_021464415.1. NCBI lineage: Eukaryota > Viridiplantae > Streptophyta > Magnoliopsida > Dipsacales > Caprifoliaceae > Lonicera > Lonicera japonica. The sequence goes on from CM038466.1 coordinate 1,646,243, forward strand.
TAATTATAATAATAATAAAAAAGAGTAATTTTGGCTAAAAATTCAAAATATAAGTTAATGATCATTTTTTAATTGAATAAAAATTTGTAAATAATACAGAATATTTATTTTAAAGTGTATTTATGGGTCAATGTTATATAAAATTTATGAAAATTTCCAAGGGAAATACAACTTCAAGACGGACCACATATTCCAAAGCGTGGGCCCGTGTTTTAGTAAAACTTGGGAAATTCGGACAACCACTAGCGAAGCGGGTCGGGTCCCACGCGATACGTACGATCACACCTTAAGCGCGCATCTCGAAAACCCACTCCATCCTCAACCCGTTAAACCATGCCACGTGTCTCCTTTCGGTCCGTCATAACACCGACCTCCTCATATTCGTCCAACGGAGCCGACAGTTGCGGGTCCTACAGAGTACACCTCCCCACGTTCTCATCCGCGGTGGCAAGATTCTATTGGCCTACATACGGTATGTATGACAGCGTGTCCCTCCCCACTTTACTACTTTCTTCTTTCCAAACCACATCGCTACTGGTTACCTATGCTCGACAACTGGCTAGACAGATATTTAGTGGACACGTGTTCGATATATACTTGGTGTCGAGTATAGCATTCATGGGAAAGAGAGTATGTTACGTATTTAATTTAAAAAATTAAAAAAATGAGCAGGTCGGTTACACAAAGTGCACTCGATTGGGCTGAATAATTAATTGCGTTAAAAACTTTAAAAATATCTATAATCGCGTCAAGTGCGCGTAGTGAGTCCTATATAAAGGCGCATGAGTTTCTCCTGAATTCTCAAAGCGAATATAATATAAATATAAATATAAATTGATAGACTACTTGTGGCTATTGATCAAAAACATTTTATTGTGTAAGCAAATTAAACAATCTGTGTTTTTTGTGTTTGAGATAGAAAGTAAAAGTACTTAATAGATCGAAATGGCTGAGGAAGGACATTACAACCGCGAGAACAAGGGAGAAGAGTGCGAGAGCAAGCTGGATCACGGTCCTGATGGAGTTGAGCACACCACCACCGATCGTGGCTTGTTTGATTTCTTGGGAAAGAAGGATGCGGAGAAGAAGCCAACTCAAGAGGAGGAGGTGATGGCCACAGAGTTCGAGAAGGTTAAGGTTTCTGAACCCGAACCAAAGGTGGAAGAGTGCAAGGAGGAAGAGAAGAAGCACACTACTCTTCGCGAGAAACTCCACCGATCCGATAGCAGCTCCAGCTCTGTAAGTCTCGTGTTTATATATATATATATATATAACTAATACTGTAGTGTAATTTTTTTATTTTTTTTTGGTTGGACTAATCCGGTGTATGTACGTCTGCTCGATCTGTATTGGTTAATTGTTGTTGGTGTTATTAATAATAATAATAATTTTGGGTGTGCAGTCAAGTGATGAGGAAGAAGTAGAAGAGGGAGGGGTGAAGATAAAGAAGAAGAAGGAGAAGAAGAACAAGGGTCTGAAGGAGAAGATCGAAGAAAAGATATCTGGTGATCACAAGGAAGAAGAGAAGAAGTACGAGGACACGAGCGTTCCGGTAGAGAAGTGTGAGGAACCAGTAGTGGTTACTGAGAGTCATGAGCCAACAACTGAGGAAAAGAAGGGATTCTTAGACAAGATCAAGGATAAACTACCAGGCCACAAGAAGACTGAAGAGGTGGTAGTCGTGGCTCCACCACCACCTACACCGGCTGCACCGGTTGAGTGCACCACCGTAGAGGATGAGCCAAAGGAGAAAAAGGGATTACTGGAGAAGATCAAGGAGAAGCTTCCTGGGTATCACACCAAGCCTGAAGAAGAAAAGGAAAAGGAAAAGGAAAAGGACACTCCCACATATTAATTGAGAGATCGAGCTAGCTGCGCTGATGAAAATATTTGTGAATTATAATTGTGCTGCTTAATTAAAATGGCTTGTCTTTTTTTTCTTTCTTTCTTTGGGTTATTGTTATATGCATATATATATATGTGCATGATGATTTGAATATTGTGATGTTTTTGCTTCTTTAGGTTTTATGTCTTATCTCTTTATTTTATTTTCATGTAAGTTCTTATAATTTATTTCTTTGTGATATGTTTTGTAATTTTTATCAAGTTGATGAGTGGAGGTGGTCATCAAGTCGTCCTGTTTTTATTTTGTGAGACTTTGCACATGCAGTATTTTTTTATTATCAATCAATGGATTTCATTATATATATATATATATATTTTGTTTCCCATTTTCCTCTTTTGGTTTGATCTGGTTTTCCAAGATCTATCTTTGTTTGGGCTAAGTAAGCTAGATAATTAATTAAAGGATGCAAGATGATGATGATCGGGCCCTCCCTTTGCCCACCCGTAGGCTGGACTTTTTCTTTTTGAAAGGTATTAACAAATTAAAGATGACAAAGGAATGTTAGAAAATTATATTTAATGATGTACGTACGTGTTTGGATAAGTTAATGAAATGTGTAGAAGATTTGAACAAGAGGGGAGGGCACGTAGTTTGAACTTGGACTTGAAAAGCAATACGAAGCCATGAATTATATTACTTCCATGCGCTGGTTTCATATCTTGTGGGGCAGTTGATAACTATTATTTAAGTGGTCATTGTCCATCTTTATTTGTGGGCCCTGAAACTGCGTTTTGAAATCAAATTGGCATTAAAGTTAAATGACTTGGCACCTTACTTGGCTCAAAAAATATATTGAAAATTATAGTTTTACTTATATATTTCGTATTAGAGTTTGTGAGAGAAAATGATAGAACAAAAATGTCGAGACTAATTTTGTGAGGCTTTACGCAGACTTTGCACGCCATTATTAATAGATTGAGTTATTAAAAATTTATCTGTTTTTGTACTTTAATTCATTAAATTTAACTTACATAACTCTAGTTTTAAAACTTTGATCTCGATTTCACTTTAGTTAAATACTCCAATTACAGAAATTGACATTTTACTTGCAAATGGCCATTGTAGCATGGGTAAAAGGGTCTAACAACATTAGTGAAACTCAAGTATCTTTGTGTTAAGACAAAACCAAGGCAAAATTAAGTATGAGAGTTGAAAAACAACTGTGGAAAGCTCAAATGAAGGTAAAAAAGGCATAACACATTAACCTAGAATAGAGTCCTTAATTTCATATTTGCAATTGTCTAGACCCAAAAAAAAAATAAAATCAAAAGCACTTTCAGATGTGCCATTTCAACAACCAACATTTATTTATGCTTTTAAGAGAGACAGATTCAATTTACATACCTTACATTGTGAGTACCAAAGTCTTCACTTTCAGCTGGCCTCAATTCCCAGCTCATTTTCCTCTAATTAATGCCTTTAATGGAACTTTCAATGCAATTAGTTTTCTCACTCTCCCATACTGCCATTTTTCACACCCTTACTTATTTTTCCTTAGTTTTATCTTAACACAAGTATATATGTGCTTCACTAAAGTTATTGGACCATTTTTTACACTTTACAGCATGTCCATTTCCCTCCAACAAGCTAACGGGGTATAGGGTGTTGAACTAAAGTGAAATTGAGATCAAAATTCAAGGATTAGAGTTATGCAAATTATTCATTAATTTTTAAGAACAGTAATATATTTGATTATATTTTGTTTCTAAAATTTAAGTGCTATTGTCTTTCTACTATTTTTCTTTTGTGAAAATCTGGTTTACCCAAGTCGGAGGTATTCTTTTCTGGCGGGTAAAGGATTAAAAGATACAAAATCGTTGTGGCCCTACAAAACTTTTTCTTTTTTCCAAAGTAATGACCAAGAAATACATAAAGTGAAGTTTGGCAAGTTAATGAAATCTGTAGAAGTAAAACTGTGGGAAGATTTGAACTTCTAATAGTTAATACTAAACTCATTTTGAAGCTTCAAGTGATAATCCTACTTTGTGTTTGGTATTTTTTTTTGGAAAAACAGTTAACTCAATTTATTTTTAATTTTGAGATCTCATTAAAAAAGGTATAATACTATTAATTTACGATGGTAATAGCATGATATCGATAGAATATGACTTCTTAATTCTTATGTTACGCATGTTTATTTATTCTGCAACAACTGATATTACTTATCACCTACATGTAGCTAGATTATAAATGAGAAGTGCCGTATTCAATCTTTATTGGTGAAATCAATGCCACTTGGGTTTAATTTCAGAGATTAAGTTGGCATTAAATTTGAAGGAAATGCTCGCAACCGGAGACATTATTGTTAGTTAAACCAGTCAATGGATCATATTTGATGGGGTTAAATACTAATTTTACCATTGACATACAAAGGTAATTCAACACTTTTACCTCCAGTAAAATCCTATTTTTACCTCCAGTAAAATCCCATTTTTTACCTCCCTATGTGACCTAAGCCATCTACATTCTAGAATAAGCAGTCAAAAATTGTTGGCTAGCTTAACCATTAAGCAGTCGCCATTTTTGACCATTCTTTTGCTTAACCATTAAGCAGTCGCCATTTTTTACCACATCTAGATCATTCTAGAATACTCTAGAAGGTTGGAGACTCTTCTACATCTAGATCCTTCTAGAATACTCTAGAAGGTTGGAAGCTCTTCTCCATTATTCCATAAGGTTCTAGAAAATTCCATAAGCCTCCATAACATTCTGGAATTTTCCGATTTTCTTGGTCAAAACATCATATACACTACATAAAATTACCTTTTTGCCCTTCATTCTTACCTATAAATACCCTCCCTCATTCATTCATTCAGGACAGACTGAAAACAGACCAAAGACACACCAAAAAACATCTCTTCCTTCTCTCCCAATATCCATCCATCTTTCCTAAATACAAGCCAATTTTTTAGGGTCTTCTACTCTCTCTTTTCATACCCCAAAAAATACCAATCCTTATACGCTCTCTCTCTTATACAGTTTATTATTTATTCTGTTGAAATAGTTGTAATCCTAATTCTATACTTATAAATAGAATTAAGGAAATTATAGAAAGAAAGAGAAAGATTGGTAGCTTGTATTATCATCCGAATTGATTGCCTTTGAGCTAATACAAAGCAAGCACACACAAAAGGAGGACGTACTGCCGGACTAGCATAAGCGCTACCGGGGGAACCTACCTTAATAAAAAGCGTCTCGTGTTCATCTTTATTTTTAATCAGTTTCTGCCGGCACTGTTCACATATACGGTGATACTGTTCACGGTCACTGTTCACAGATACAGTTCAGAGTCACTATTCACAGATACTGTCCAGAGGTACTGTTCGCATTTACTGTTCATAACCACTGTTCACAGATACTGTTTAGAGGTACTGTTCACATTTACTGTTCATAACCACTGTTCACAGATACGGTGATACTGTTCACAATCACTATTCACAGTTACAATTCAATAGTAAACCTCTAATTCACCATTATTCATTGATTGGTCGGTCGTCAATTATCTGTTCTAGATTTTGACACCATCAGTTTGGCGCCGTCTGTGGGAAAGACATTTCCTTAAAGTCACACGCTTCTCAAAAAAAGCCAAAAAAAACCATACATTCACCGTGTCCCAATCAGAAAACACTCAAACAGACCCCTTGATAGCCTTAGTGGCTCAACAAACTGCTCTCCAAGTCCAGATTGACAGATTGATGACTCAAAGAGAATCCCCTTCGTACAGTTCAAGAGATGGATCGCCTCTGACCCCTGTTTCTGCACCGGCTCCCCTAGCCCCTGCGCGAATCCCAGCCGTTGAAAGGCTGGGGGAACGCCGCCGGAGGTATAGGAAAAGTCGAGGCAGGCCCAGTGGGTCTGAACCCGACCAATCCAGTTCTGAACAAGGAGAATCTTATGATGAGTTCTCTGTTATAGCTCCCCCACCATCTTCAAAAAGAAATCCACAAGTTAATGTTGTTCGAGAAAGACGCTCCGAAGGAGAGGCTCAAAAACAAAGTGTGAGCAGAGGAGGTCGACTCCCCATTCCACCAGTTCTTGAGACAAATGTTAGGCCTCGAGGGTCAGTGTTCGACAGGATCTCGAACAAGAGCCCTGTTGAAGAAGTAGAGCAGAGGCTCAGATCATAAATAAAAGCCCAGCTGGCCGAAATGATGAAAACCATAGGCCACGATGGAGGGAGCTCGGCAGCAACTCTGGTAAGAAATTCTGAATCTCCTTTTGCAACGCACATCCAGACCTGTGCGGTCCCGAACAGATTCAAATTACCTGCTCTAGAGTCATATGATGGCTCAACCGATCCAGTGGACCTTTGGCAGCAATTTAGAAATATGATGGGGCTCCAGAATGTCCCAGATGGTATCATATGCAGGGCCTTTGTCACAACCCTCAAGGGGGCAGCTCGGATGTGGTGCAACAGCCTATCCCCAGGCTCGATTCAGAGCTTGAACGAGCTTGGTACGAAGTTCGTAACTCACTTCGTAGGGACTAGAAAGCAGTCTAAGCCTTCCACCTACCTCTTCACAATCAAACAAAGTTCAAACGAAGGCCTGAAAGAGTACGCTTGCCGGTTCAACCAGGAAAGCCTCATGATCGATGATCTCAATGAAGGTGTAGCCGTAGCCGCATTTATGAACGGAGTAAGCTCCCCCTACTGCTTAATGACCTTAGCTAGAATGGCTCCAAAGACCATGTCTGAGCTCCTGGACGAGGTCAACAAACAGATTGGGGTGGAAGAGACACTCCAAGGACGCAACATGTCAGGATTTGCTGCTCTCTGGCCCCCTTCCAAGCGCTAGGGGGAACATAGCCCTTCTTCTGGCCAAGAGAGGGAGAACAAGAAGAACAAAAAGAATATCGAAAAGTTCAGATCTGGCGAAAGACCTCTAACACAGGCGAAAGACCTCTAAAAAAGGCAAAAGACCTCTAACACAGGCAAAAGACCTCTAAAAAAGGCAAAAGACCTCTAACACAGGCGAAAGACCTCTAACACAGGCAAAAGACCTCTAAAAAAGGCGAAAGACCTCTAAAACAGGCGAAAGACCTCTAAAAAAGGCAAAAGACCTCTAACACAGGCAAAAGACCTCTAACACAGGCGAAAGACCTCTAAAACAGGCGAAAGACCTCTAAAAAAGGCAAAAGACCTCTAACACAGGCGAAAGACCTAATACAGGCAAAAGACCTCTAAAAAAGGCAAAAGACCTCTAAAACAGGCGAAAGACCTCTAAAAAAGGCGAAAGACCTCTAACACAGGCGAAAGACCTTTAAAAAAGGCAAAAGACCTCTAACACAGGCAAAAGACCTCTCAAAGGCAAAAGACCTCTAACACAGGCGAAAGACCTCTAAAAAAGGCAAAAGACCTCTAACACAGGCGAAAGACCTAACACAGGCAAAAGACCTCTAACACAGGCAAAAGACCTCTTAATAAGGCAAAAGACCTCTAACACAGGCGGAAGACCTAACACAGGCAAAAGACCTCTTGCAGGCATCGAATTGTCGACCTTATTTACCTACGAAGGATTTGGGCCTAAGACATCACGAACATCAGAACTCAGAGCTACTACTAGCTCCCGGGTTGAAGGATATCCTCACCAATCAGCTCATCCGAGCTAAATGATAAGGATAGGGGGCAATTGATGGGGTTAAATACTAATTTTACCATTGACATACAAAGGTAATTCAACACTTTTACCTCCAGTAAAATCCTATTTTTACCTCCAGTAAAATCCCATTTTTTACCTCCCTATGTGACCTAAGCCATCTACATTCTAGAATAAGCAGTCAAAAATTGTTGGCTAGCTTAACCATTAAGCAGTCGCCATTTTTGACCATTCTTTTGCTTAACCATTAAGCAGTCGCCATTTTTTACCACATCTAGATCATTCTAGAATACTCTAGAAGGTTGGAGACTCTTCTACATCTAGATCCTTCTAGAATACTCTAGAAGGTTGGAAGCTCTTCTCCATTATTCCATAAGGTTCTAGAAAATTCCATAAGCCTCCATAACATTCTGGAATTTTCCGATTTTCTTGGTCAAAACATCATATACACTACATAAAATTACCTTTTTGCCCTTCATTCTTACCTATAAATACCCTCCCTCATTCATTCATTCAGGACAGACTGAAAACAGACCAAAGACACACCAAAAAACATCTCTTCCTTCTCTCCCAATATCCATCCATCTTTCCTAAATACAAGCCAATTTTTTAGGGTCTTCTACTCTCTCTTTTCATACCCCAAAAAATACCAATCCTTATACGCTCTCTCTCTTATACAGTTTATTATTTATTCTGTTGAAATAGTTGTAATCCTAATTCTATACTTATAAATAGAATTAAGGAAATTATAGAAAGAAAGAGAAAGATTGGTAGCTTGTATTATCATCCGAATTGATTGCCTTTGAGCTAATACAAAGCAAGCACACACAAAAAGAGGACGTACTGCCGGACTAGCATAAGCGCTACCGGGGGAACCTACCTTAATAAAAAGCGTCTCGTGTTCATCTTTATTTTTAATCAGTTTCTGCCGGCACTGTTCACATATACGGTGATACTGTTCACGGTCACTGTTCACAGATACTGTTCAGAGTCACTATTCACAGATACTGTCCAGAGGTACTGTTCGCATTTACTGTTCATAACCACTGTTCACAGATACTGTTTAGAGGTACTGTTCACATTTACTGTTCATAACCACTGTTCACAGATACGGTGATACTGTTCACAATCACTATTCACAGTTACAATTCAATAGTAAACCTCTAATTCACCATTATTCATTGATTGGTCGGTCGTCAATTATCTGTTCTAGATTTTGACACCATCAATATTTTAATCGAATTACCCTATATCCGATTCGATTTGTTAAGGGAAAAAGTTCATTCCATTTCGATCTGATAATCCGGCGATTGTTAATAATTAATCCATATTCGATTTTGTGAGCTTAATAGATATCCAATCTAAATCTTTTAAGAAAAAAATCTTTTATTTTTTAAACTATAAAAAATTAAATATATTACAACTATCAATACGAAACAATACAATGGAATACATAAAATATTGATTTAGATAATGCATTAATAATTCCAAGAAACACATACAAAAAATAACTTAACATTAGCCTGGATAATTGAAAACAAAACGAATGCTTCAAACCTCAAACAACAATTCAACTCGACTTTTATATATATATATATACTTTATCTATGTATATATACACATATCAAATATATATTATATAATATATAATATCACATCGGATCGGATCGGATCGGATTGTTAATGAATCGGATATACCTAAATTCATATTTGCTGCATCACATTATCGGACCAGATTCGGATCATAATTGGATTAGTGGATTGAAATTTTAAATCCATATCCAATAAAATATGTTAAATTCGGACCAGATTCAAATTGAAATCCGATATATTGACAGGTCTAGATTTTTGCTTGATTCCAATAGTATACAATTCTTGTAAACAAAAAGAGCCAAATTGATTAAGGACATTTTGAATTCAAATTATGGCGGGGTGAATAGTTCGAGAATATTCAAAGTTCAAATCTCAACAAATACAAAAATTATTGTGGCAACAAGCACAGATCTACTAGACGTAACTTACAAAAGGAAAAAAGAAAAACATTATCACTTTAAGTGAGTTGCCTAGCTAACTTAATTGGCAAATTATAAAGTACCTTAAAATAGGTTTGTATGATATACTTAAATTATTGACAACTCCATACAAAGATACTGTGTGCCTCATCTTATCTCATGTACATACATCTCAACCTTTAAAAATGCATATTTAAGTCAATAATTGAAATTTTTTTATCCCTTATATATTCATTTAACCACCAATTGTTAAAGCATATTTTTCATCTTAGCCCTCCAATATTTAAAATTCTAAAATCATTAATTTTTAATTTACACTTCTAGATCTCTCTTTATTTTGTCTTATAAATTTTTAGAATTCATAAGTTCAAATGTAATAAATTATATATTTGAAACATATTCATATCAATTGTGTCTATAAAACTGCGTACAAAAATTATGGTAAAAAATTTATTGAATATTTCATAAAATGTGATTTTCCATGTATTAGTATCTTATTAAATATTTTAAATTTTACTCAAGAGTTTAGCAACCATTTTATGATAATGACGTATCATGCATTAAATGATGACATTTTAAGCTAACAATTTTCTGTAAATTAATTTTGTATAGATCTTTAAACAAATATAATTGCGGATAACATTCACGTATCTATACAAATTAACATATGGATTTTTGACTAACATAATTCTACATATATATATATATATATAATTTGACTGGAAAGATCTACTGACCTCGGTCCATAGCCATATTAAATTGATGAAAATATTGATGGCAGAATTCTAAACACCAGGAACATGTTTATCTTACTTGGCCTATACGCTTATGTGTTGTATGGTAATAATTGAATACGTAACTGATGGAATATTACATATATTATAGGTAGATATATGACCTAATTCCTAACATACCTATATGTAACTCCCATTTTTCATCAAAGTGGATTAGTGGGAGTTATCTTTAACAAATTAGAAATAATTATTATTAATCTCCAACAAATAGAGATTTTATCCCAAATAATTATACCGTAGAATTCAAGACTTTACCACTCTTTCCTTATTTATTTATTATCTTAATAAATCACGAAATAAAATAAGCCAATTATGTGAGTCACACAATAATTAAATAATTAATTCTTACATTTCTCACTAGTTGCAAGGGTACGATTAGTGAAAAGATAAATTAAGGTGTTGGAAGGTGTAAAAACGAACAAAATAAAGAAAATAAGCTAATCAGAGAATTATGCCCCATTTAATAATAACATAAAAAATTAAAAGAAAATTAATTAATTTGGACGAGAAGATAGAAAAAAATTTAAAGATACGGTGTGAAACTCTCAATCTCATACTCATTTTTGTGAATATATGTCATTCATCTTCATTTACGTTTTGTAAAAAAAAATTCTTCTTGCCACTCGACAAAAAAATTTCATGGAAGAAGTCAAATAATAAGAGTTAAATGTTACAATTTTTCTCAACTTATAAAAATACTAGGCCTGTTTGGTAAGGGTTTTTTTTTCAAATTTTAAAAACTCAACTCAAAATCAACTCAACTTTTACACTTCTAAAAATTTATTTCACTTTACTTTCTCTCTCTAAAAAAGCTTTTAAAATACCATAACTTTAAATCCAAAAAATCAAAATTAGATAAAAAAAAATATATATTTGAAACCTACTCGTCGAGATCTATAAAATAAGATCCATTGTAACTATTTTTTAAAATTTTTTTATTAGATTTTTTAGTTGGTTGAAAAAAACTCAAACAAAAACTAAATTCACTTTTCAACCTACTTCCAAATTCTACCAAATACCATATTTTAAAAACTCAACTTAAAAATCCAACTTAAAACATTAACCAAATATCATCATTATTTTTTATTATTTTTTATCATATTATCAAACGAAGCATTAATATCAAATTATTATCGATAGCAGTTAGCAACCATTCTAACATATAAAGAGCCTGCGCATGCTATTATGTGATCACATGTATGGGTCATCAACTTTTGTGGGTATTTGACTCTTTCCTTTTAGGCCTCATTTGGTTCACGGAAGGAAAATCAATTCTCTTATCTTTTCCATAGAGGTAAGAAACTAAATTTTCTGTCAAATTTTCTTTCTTGTGTTTTGTAAAACATGGAAAACATGTAGGTAAGGGTATTATTGTCCAATTTTTTTGTAATTGATGCTTGGAAATCACATGGGAAAATCAATCCCATGTGTTTTGAAATGAATGATTTTACACCCTACTTTCTTCTTTGTCGAAAAAGTGTTTCCGGAATTTGTGCTTACCAAACAAAGAAAAGAAAAGACTTTTCTTTCCTAAGTCCTTGAATCCGTGAACCAAATGAGGCCTTATGGGTTTTATAGTATACATCGTGAGGTGGGCATCTAATCTAATATGTTGATTTTTAAATTATAAGCATTTAATTCGATCAGATTTTTTTATTGACATTTAATCTAATCCGACACATTTTACTAATTCAATTATATCCAATTAAATATTAAAAAAAGGGAGTTTTAGCAAGATACCTAATGGACAATTTCAAATTTTCAAAATTGACAATATTACACTAAATAACTTGTAATTATATTTTCTTTTCAAAAAAAAACTTGTAATTAAATTTCAATCAAAGAATAGCATGATAAATAGACCAACATGATCACCGATAATACAAAAATATGTGGACTTTAAGGGGGGGGGGGGGGACATATATACTAAGGTTTCATTTGGTTTACGGAAGGGAAATCAATTCCATTGTCTTTCCTATGGAGGTGAGAAACTAAAGTTCTTGTCAAGTTTCATTTCCTATATTTGGTAAAGCATGTAAATTATTTAAGTAGGGGTATTGTTGTCCAAATTTTTTGTAATAAATGTTGGAAAATCACAAGAGAAAATCAATCCCGTGGATTTTGAGATGAATGACTTTACCCCCTACTTTCCCCTCTGTCAATAAAGTGTTTTCGGAATTTTTGCTTACCAAACAAAGGAAAGTAAAGTGTTTCCTCTCCTGAGTGCTCAAATCCGTGAACCAAATGAGACCTAATTGTATCGGTTTGGATCGGTTTACACAACTCCTCAAACCGAAACCGATCCTACATTTTTTAGTTTTTTAAAAATGGATCCATCCAATCCAATCTAGAAAAATCCATATATCGAGAAAAATTGGATTGGATTAGATTGGTCAATTTGGCTAGTTTGGATTGGATCTTGCCCATCCTTAATAAATCGGTTGGGATATTCTAATGGTAAAAAACTCTCGCCTCAAATTTGAAAGTTTTAAGTTTCACAAACACTCGCCTTATTTATCACAAGCACCCTTTATAATAAAATGCTTCACATCTAGTGTACCACAAACATCACCATAACTTTAATCTTAACTCATGAATTAACTTAACAATTAATTGATTGAGTTTTACTTAATTAAATTAAGAGATAATGGGTTATAAGATTTCACTCCGTAATGTTTTATAATACTAAGGACGAACTCATGTTAAATAAAGAGAAATAGTACTAATTTCATAATTTGGTTTTGCAATAAGGACACTTTTCATAATATTAATTTATTTTAAAGAAAATGACAAATATTGATGGACAAAAATACCCCTAATATAAACATCTCTTAGCCCCTCCTCCCCCACCTAAATTTCCAATACCTCATCTCTTTCTCTCTAAATTCCATTCAACCATCAAATACTCCCCTCTGTCTCACCACGACCTCACCACCACCACCACAACTTGATTCTCTGATTGTATCGCCCGGAGGAGCGCCGTTCTCATCATCTTCTTCTTTTTTTTCAGGGGCAATCATAAAACAGATATAACTTTTGATTGAACCGTTGGATTTAGCTGATTTTCGGATATGTTATTCGGAAGACAAAGTTACTATATTTATGTGAAAATCAAGACAATCAAAGGTCGTTTTGCTATCGAAATCGACCAATTTCGACAGCCCAGCGGGATTTTGAAAAAATTTTTGATCGTTCCTCTTCTTTTTTTTACGAACCCTGTATCGATCCATATATATACATACATATAAATATAGTGGATGTTGATCTCATTAATTTTGTTATTCTATGTTTTGTAATGGTGCTAAAATCATTTTAGCACATTCTGGTTGTTGTCCAAGTGGTGCTATACTTTATGGTTGTTGTCCAAGTGGTGCTAAATGCATTTAGCACCTTCTGGTTGTTGTCTAGGTAGTGCTAAATGCAATTAGCACCTTCTGGTTGCTGCTAGTGTCATAATGAGACGTGAGATGTTATAAGGAAGGGGTATTAGTATCTTTTTTATACAATATCCTTAATTTACACGGTATAATTATGTTATTATTAGAATGAACCCTTATGCATAATTGCCCTTTAAATTAACGCAAAATCAATCCAAACAAATATTTCAGATAAAAACCAAATAAAAACCTTTCCTTTCAAACAAAAGCATTCCTCAAAATCTATATCATTCGGCCCACAGGAAGTAAATATTTTACTAAAGCATTTCTTTCAAAATCTATAAATTATTTGTGCGTGTTTCTAAAAGGTGAATAGCATTCCTTTCAAGTAAATAACCGAGTATGTTATTTTTTGTATACAACTTCATTCAATCAACATTAATCAAGTGACCATTCATAAGATAGGATGATTGCTTGCTTGTCTCATGTACACGCATTATGGGTTGCACTTGACTTATTAAAGCTGAGTATATTGATTTTTTTTTTATACAGTTCACATGAACAGAGTACAACGCGCTACAAGTGAAAAAAACATGCTTTACTCAATTTAAATGGACTGAGTGTCAATTCCCAAATTCGATGCATATGAACTAAGTAAAGCTTCATATGACCCGTTTACAGATTCAACCATGAACTCTGAGATTATTTGATGTGTTGAGAACAATGAACCTAACAAGTAAAGCTTCATATGTCCCGTTTATAAATTCAACTATCAACGTAGAGATGATTTGATGTGTTGAGATGAACCTAACGAGTAAAAGCTTCACAAGCCCCTTCAAGATTGTTTGATGATGTGCTGTTGCCATACTTCAAAATCAAAGCCCTAATATATTTTCTCCGCATCCACCGCACTAGGAGACATTTGTAGTTGGATCTTGGGGTGCTAAGAGGAACAAATGGGGAGCTGAAGAGTCGGTCGACTGTGCCGTCTTTGTAGAAGCGAATTGCTGGGAGGATTTCGGTTGATATTTCTTTGCTGGGTGTAGAAGCCATGGGTATGGATTGCATTGTAATGGAGAACAGAGAGATTTTCTAGAGATGATAAATAGTTTGTTTTCTTTGATTTTTTTTTAATTATATTTATTATGTATTAATTATATAACTAAATAAATTATTATCTATATTAAAGAGGGTAATAGTGATAGAATGTTACTGACAAAAAAAAAGGAATAATGAATGAATGGACGTGTTAGTGACACATTAGAGAAATGTCAATAACATCCCCTTTAAATTTTAGTTTCAATAGTTTCCCTAATATAATATAATACATTTGAAAAAGAAATGTATTCGCCTTTTCTCATATAAGGGTTGGCAAATTTTATAATATATTTCTTATGTTAATTTACGAAGCATAGAACTAGACAGACCGCCGACCAGACAACATAACGGTGGTAGCAAAAAGACGTATATGGATCAAATTAACCTCGTCAATGCCAACCATATTTGGGGAAAACCAAGGTAATTACTAGCTTCTTGTGCCAACTCAAACCCCTCACCAAGAGTACATGTAGCAGTTTATCTAGTTCACTAAGAAGAAAGCAACTCTTTCATAAACTACAAAAACAATGTCAACTTCATTTCAGGTTCTCTCTCTATATATAAACACCTCAACCAAATTCCTAAGTTAAACTAATTATTACACGATGACTACAAAAATGTACCCAAAAACATCTGTTTCTTTTCTTTTCATTTGTGCTGTACTAATCCTGGGTGCTAATGGAGAATACTTGATTGGAGTGGGGAGCTATGACATGACCGGTCCGGCTGCCGGAGTGAACATGATGGGTTATGCTAGCATGGAACAGGTGACGGCCGGTATACATTTCCGGCTAAGATCAAGAGCGTTCATTATAGCCGAAAGCTCAGACCGTGCAAGGTTTGCTTTCGTCAACCTCGATGCTGGAATGGCTTCACAGCTTGTCACTATCAAAGTGCTTGAAAGACTACAGAAAAGGTAACCATCCTAACTCCTAACACCATCCCAATTTTGATATAGTCATCATTTAAAAGATGCATATATATGGCATGACTGTATTTGTAGGTATGGGAATTTGTATAATAAAGATAACGTAGCAATCAGTGGCACCCATACTCATGCCGGTCCAGCGGGTTATTTGCAGTATTTGATCTACTCAATAACCTCTCTCGGCTTTATCCCACAGTCATTTGATGCCATTGTCACTGCCATCGAGATGAGCATTGCTCAAGCTCATGATAATCTCAATCCCGGCTCCATTTTCCTCAACAAGGGTGAGCTTTGATTTGTACGCTCATATACCAATATAACCCCATATTTCCGTGTAGCTTGTTCCATGTAAACATATCGTGATGATTTTTGTAGGGGATGTGGAGAATGGAGGGATAAATAGGAGTCCAAGTGCGTATTTACTCAATCCTCCAGAGGAAAGAGCCAAATATGCACGCGATGTTGATACCCTAATGACACTTTTGAAGTTTGTGGACGGTTCAAGTGGGAAGAGCATTGGAGCATTTAGCTGGTTCGCAACACATGGAACCTCTATGAGCAAAAACAACAAGCTTATAAGTGGAGACAATAAGGGTGCTGCTGCTAGGTTCTTTGAGGACTGGTTCATTTCCGCTTCCAAAAATGCCTCCTCACAAATCAATAGCCCTTCTACTTCGTCAAGTAAGTGCATCATTTTTCTGAATTAAAATAGACACAATGAGCCTATTCTGGAGTGGGACTCCAGCCATTGGAACTAAAATCACTTGATAAACTAATGTACATATGTTGTGCGAGACAGGTAAAAGTGCTTTGTTAAAGAAAGCACTGAAAATCAAAGCCACAGGAGGACAACCTTGCAGTAAAACAACCAGCCAAGGCTCTAAGGTAAGGAACAACAACCAATTTGTGGGAGCATTTTGCCAGTCAAATGTAGGAGATGTTACCCCAAATGTACTAGGAGCATTTTGCACTGACACTGGATTGCCTTGTGATTTCAATCGCTCCTCGTGCCATGGAAATGACCTCCTTTGTGTGGGGCGTGGACCCGGGTATTAACTCTTATTTCAACTGAGTGAGGCCTATTTGATGAGTTGATTTTTGCTGTAAAATGGATTTGTAGACTTTTATTAATTGTTACAGGTATCCGGATGAAGTATTGAGCACAAAGATTATAGGAGATAGGCAGTTCCAAAAAGCTGTAGATCTATTCACATCTGCTAAGGAAGAATTAACTGGGAAAATCGACCACCGCCAGGTATATCTGAATTTTACAAATATTGAGGTGGAGTTAGGGGGAAACAAGGTGGTCAGAACATGTCCGGCAGCCCTTGGTCCAGGTTTTGCGGCTGGAACTACGGATGGACCTGGTGTTTTTGGTTTCCAACAAGGGGATACAGAGGTCAGCGTCATATAATTCTCTACTTTTGGTAAAGTCGTAGATGCCAGGTCGAGTTGAGCATCAATTGCTGTTTATGTTTGACATGTGCCCATATATGCAGATCAATAAGTTGTGGAAACAACTAAGAGATGCATTGAAAAAACCAAGCCAATACCAAATAGACTGTCAACAGCCCAAGGCTGTTCTGCTCAGCTCAGGCGAAATGTTTGAACCATATGCTTGGGCGGTAATGCCTGTCAAATTATTGCTCAAATTCATCAAGAAACTATACACTTGTTGGCTAGTTTTTCCAAGTTAATATTTTATGGATGTACATGCAGCCAGCAATTCTTCCTATTCAAATACTCAGGGTGGGACAACTGGTCATATTGTCTGTCCCAGGAGGTTTGTTAGTTGTTACCCTTTTCCTCAAACGTGACAAAACAGAAAGACTGCTTTACTTGTTGCTGGAATCTAGCTGAGAGTTACTATGAGCTCTAAATTTTCTGGCACTTGCAGAATTCACAACAATGGCTGGCCGGAGACTAAGGGAAGCAGTCAAGGAGACACTGATAAGCAATGGGAATGGGGAATTTAATGAGGATACCCACATTGTAATAGCAGGGTTAACAAACACGTACTCACAGTACATTTCCACTTTCGAGGAATATAAGCAACAACGCTATGAGGTAAGCACAACTAATCTCTACTTTCTTTGTTTCATCCAATCCCAAGCCTAAGATTGACCTGCGCGTACATAATGTATCATGCAGGCTGCTTCAACACTCTATGGTCCTTATACGTTATCAGCGTATATCCAAGAATTCAATAAATTGGCGAAAGCAATGGCGAAAGGGGAAAAGATCGTTACAAAAAGTCCATCGCCACCAGATCTCTCCTCTGTCCAACTCAAGCTCGTGGTGGACCCTCTCGGTGACTCACCTCCACCAGGGGTAAACTTTGGTGACATTAAACAAGACATCACCATACCTAAAAGTGGGTCATTTAAGAAGGGGGATAGACCAAGCGCCACATTTTGGAGTCCAACCCCGAGATACGACCTATTGACAGAAGGCACGTATGCAGTGGCAGAAATGCTTCAAGGGGAACGGTGGGTTTCATCCTATGACGATGATGATTTCTGCTTGTACTTTAAGTGGAAATTAGATAATAGTAGCTTTAATGGATTCGCAACCATTGAATGGGAAGTGCCACAGGAAGCTAGCTCTGGAGTATACCGGTTAAGGCACTTTGGATCATCAAAGAAAACAATAAATTCCCCTACAGAATACTTTACCGGTGCATCTAGTGCATTTACAGTGTCTTAAGGAAAGATTCCATTATGACTTTCCAGCATGAGAGTAATAAGAGCAGGCCAAGATTCTCCACACAGATTACGGGTGTACATCTCTTTAACATAAATGTGGGGGTTGTATTTGTAATGGAACAATAGCAAAGGTAGTGTAGTTACAGTTATAACAGTAAACTCTGGAAGTACTCACTCTAATAAGAGCTGATACTGGTGAAGGCATGTGTAACAGGATTTAAATCATTTGTCCATCCAAATCACGCATCGCAGGCTCTTTCCCTGTGTAAGTAAATCAAAAGCCTTGTTGATGTCTTCGAAACGCACCTCATGTGTGATAAATTCTTCCAGATTAAGTTCCTGAGAGACACAAATACTAGGATTAATCAGTTAAAAAATGATGAAATAATAAGTCAAATGACGACCATATCCTTAAAATATACAACTACTTTTATTTACAAACCAGTTGACTGAGAGATAAGACATATATTACCTTATCCATGTACCGTTTCACAAGGACGGGAATGTCAGATTTAGGTTTGAGACCTCCGAAAAGGGATCCCATAAGGCTTTTCCCACTATGAAGGACCTCTAAAGAACTGAAGCTCAACTGCGCCCCTGGTTTGTCCACTCCCAAAACAACAGTCTTTCCCCATCCCTGAAGTGGCATTCAAATACACAACTTTTATTTAGTGTGACAAAAGAAAGTTGGACAACAAATAATGAGCTCTGTATAACATGTGTAAAATTTTGCTAATGAAGATTGTTGAATGAATTCTTCAAGGCCAACCAGATTTCTGGTAAGTATATATAAGGATAAACTTCCAGTGCCAAAAAAGATCAATCATTGGTGACTGTTGAGTTGCAAAGCTAACTACAATTATAAGATAAAACTATAAAAGTCACCAAACTATTAGTTTGATTTGAAGTAATGTGCATTTCCACTTTCCTTTGTCAGCAGATTAGACTCACTCAAACTCGTACACACCCACAACGTTGTCTTTCTTTGTTCTATTTTTTTTTTTTTTTTTGTGTCAGAATTAACTTTGTCCTCTTACTACTCGATAAAGGACCAAAACTCTAACTCGTGCAGCCTGAGCCCTGAGGTACTTCATCCAATTGAACTTGATTATATTACATTTACAGTTTTGCCTTCCCAAGTTTCAACCAAACAGGACTTGGGGAAACCCGGCCTTCAGGATTCCATTGAGTTCACCATACATATGAACTAAACATCGTTGAACATTTAGATTTATACTAAACAGATAAAATGGTGTTAAAACTAGCCTAAAAAAGACATGTTAGTACTGCATCTGAAGGTAGATGCAGTGGTTACGAATAAGTTGAAAAGATTAGTTATTGCTGTTCTTTGGTTGGACATACTTTTTTTTTTGTGTGAGAGAGAGAGAGAGAGAGATGAGAGTAAACCTTTCGGCAACAAGCGTATGCTTCATGCACCAGGGATGCCAAACCGACACACTCAAAGCAATAGTCCGCACCCCCATCAGTCATCTCGTTTATAATCTGCTTAATGTCAAAAGAACAACCAGGCATTAAAAACTTACTAGGTCATTTAAGCAATTTTGTATTTAGCAAACAAGAAAAAAGAACCCCCAAATATATGAGTGATCAATAATAAAATCACAACGAAATCCTTCTCTCTCCAAGAGAGAAAATCCCGGGATGCATTTGGGACCCCATAATTGGCTTGCATATACACCAAATAGTTCTATAGCTTTCAAAAGAATGGCTTCCTCTCATCCACATTGTTATCTAGAGTAAAAGGAAGAGCTTTTTGCTGAAAAAAATAAAAGATCAGCTTGAGGAACAAGCTCAAGCAATAGATTGCATATCCTACTGAACTTTCCTGTCTCAAGTTTCAAGATCAACAAAATCTGGGGAAGGTGGAACTTAGTATCATACCTGGCTCACAGTTTTATTCCCACAGCTACGAGAGTTGACAAAATCAGTGACTCCAAATTTCTTTGCTGTGTGAAAAAGTAAAGGCAGATGTTATAAAAATCCATGTAAAATGTACTATATACTCTGCACTGACATTTGTTACTCTTTTATAATTAAATTCCATCAATC
The DNA here is from genome assembly GCA_021464415.1 of Lonicera japonica. NCBI lineage: Eukaryota > Viridiplantae > Streptophyta > Magnoliopsida > Dipsacales > Caprifoliaceae > Lonicera > Lonicera japonica. The sequence continues at coordinate 1,666,730 of CM038466.1, forward strand.
TATAGAGCATGAAGCATGTGCTCCATATGCAAGTGATTTGCAGACTAGGAAGAAGGTTTCTAACTGCGTAAAGGAAGAAAATAGAAGCCACAAGAATGAATTTACCTGTTTCAAATTTTTCAGGGTTCACATCGACACCAATAATTCTTTTAGCTCCACATAACCTTGCTCCCTCTGCAGCCTACAACATCAAATCCTTAGCATTAAGAAAGTATCAAATACGACGATAGGCTTTACATTTAAAAGAACAATACTAGACTCCCTCTGTCCAAAATTCAAGTCACTGTTTGAATTTCAGATTTTTTTAGATGACACAAATTTCAATTTAGTATGTAAACGGTCAAGAATAAAACATATTTATTTTGGTGCATATGTTTTAAGAAAGCGACTCTTAATTTGGGATGTCCCAACCCGGGAAAAGGAAATTTTTGCTCTTAAATGTGGTTGGAGTGAGTATATTCCTTTGCTGCAAGATCATACCGCTAAACCAATTGCTCCCAGACCAAATATCGCTACAGATGATCCTTCTTCCACGTTTGCTGTTCTCCAGGCAGCACCTACCCCTGAATGGATAACTTGTGCTTAGTGATGTTTCATACTATTTCAAACTCCACGGAAAGAGTTGGGTGTAAGTGCTTTGGAGAAGAGTATGCAGACATAATTCACAAATATAAATCAAGAATTAGTTGAATGGACACAACTCATTATAATCAATTTGGTAAAAGGTAGTCAAATTCCTTAACAAAAAAAGAGATGGAAAAAACTTCAGTATTTTTATATATATAGTATTACCAGTTGATACTCCGCAACTGAGGAGGCATGCTTTATTTGGCGGGATTGAAGCATCGATTTTTGTTAAATTAGCAATGTCAACGACCGTGTACTCGCTAAAACTTGAGATGTATAAGAAATGGTATAAAGTCTCTCCTTTAAGGTCAGTGAATCTGCTCGTTTCGTCTCTATGATTCCAAGGAGAGAGCTTGAAAGGGAATTTTGAACATAGGTTGCTCTTCTTGGATCTGCAATCTGTACATTCTCCGCAATCTGACAAAAATGTTGGGATGACGGTGTCACCTTCAGTTACCTCATCTACTTCCTCCCCAACACTCTCCACAACCCTTTATGTCATAAATATATCATATGGTTAGAAAGCCTGACGACTAGAATACGTACATGACCTTCTAAAGCTCAAATGCAACAAATAACTCTGCCTTACAAATATTTACCTTTGATACGTAATTGAACTCAAAACTGTCGAATTAATGAAGGCCAACGTGACACATATGACGTTATTTTTGGTATTTTTCTCACTGATCGTGGCCTGCTGGGAGTTACCGTTTCATGACCGAAGAACACTGCACTAAAGCCTCGTTGGTTCACGAATTTCAACACTCAAAAAAGAAAATTCTTTCATTTTCTTTGCTTGGTAATCGCAAATTCTGAAAACACTTTTTGGACAGAGAAAAAAGTGGGGGATAAAGTCATTCATCTCAAAACATATGTAATTGATTTTCTTTTGTGATTTCTTAACATTTATTACAAAAATTTTGGACAATAATACCTTACTTAAATACTTTCCATACTTTACCGATCATAATAAAAGAAAATTGGCAGGAACTCTAGTTTCCCTCTTTCATGAAAAAGACAAGAGAATTACTTTCCCTTCCGTCAACCAAACAAAACCTAAAGGGCAGACTAGGGTTAGGCCGAGAAGGCTCCGGCCCATCCCCATTTTTTTAGTCTTTTAGTGAAGTATATAAAAGAAATGAGCCTCAGTTAATTCAGCCTACTCTAGCCCAACCTACCACCAAGTGCTGTAGCCCAGTCCAACCCCACTGTAGATTTGTAAGAATTATACATTACACGAAAGTACGATATTAATTGACATAAAGTTATAAGTTAATAAATAAACTTTTAACAAATTTGAGTTGTTATTGAGTTTACCCATTTGACACGAAATAATAACAGATCGATTGCGGGTTTACTTTTAATGAATTTAGCAATCATTAGACCCGTTAATTATTATTTTGTTTAATAAAACCTTTTTTTTGGTGATATTTTAAATATATTATATGGAGCAAACTTCAAAAAGAAAAATTACAAGCAAACTCCTCTCAAAACACATACATGTAATACTATCGCCAACACCCCTATAACAACATTAAAATAACTAACACAACATAAAACAGCCATCTCCACTCCAAATGTTAATAGTGTAAATAGCTACTTTTCCGTGCCCCACCACAACAAAGTGGAAGCTAAAAGCTATACTAAAGCTAAAAATCGCAACGACAGTTCTTTACAATACCCGATAAATGATTGATCGTGGTAGCAACAATAGCCTTTAATGACACATGATGTGTTGTGAAAGAGAAAATTTTCAACAAACCCAACACATAATGTGGTGTTATGTGTTTTTCTTGGTCATCATATGTCGTGCCAATGAAGAATAATTTGTATTGGGACGACACATCATGTGTCGAGCCAATGTGTCCATTTCTCTTTCGATACATGATGTGTTGTGAGAGAGCTATATTTACCTTTTTGCCACTTCATTTTTATTTATATTGATAGCCTAAATACCCACTTTTATACTACCCATTGGAGATAGCCTTGTACAAGAATTATTCTATCCTTACTTTAATAAAACTAGTGTTTATTAAATGAATAAATAATTTGTACTTATTTTAATATGTATAGATATTTATCCATACTTTTTAATAATTTTATTAAAAAAATATGGAAAAAATGTTTTAGTTTTTTTAAAAAATTATCCCCTTAACGAGTATTATCATATCGTGTTGTATTACACAATATCAAAAAGAATCGTTTATAAATACGAAAAACTCACTCTATAAATTACCGAATTGTATGTGAATAATGGCAAAATTTACTCAAACTTGTTAGAACCCAACATGAATCGAGGGTACCCATCCTATAGCGGTCGTTCAAAAGCCATTACTAAAAAGAATAAAAAGACTAAAATAGGCGTCAGCCCCCTCTCTCAGTTTTTCTTCCCAAGAATTCAAATTTCAAATCCACAAAAGTAATTTCCCCTATACTCATTCTCTCGATTCTCCTATTATTTTCATTCCATAAAGGCTTTTCGTCTTTTCTCTTATTTTATTAAATCTATAATTCTTAGGCTCCGTTTGATTGCAAGGTGGAAAAGGAAAATAAATTGAGTTATTTTTAGTGAAAAGATGGAAAATAAGTTGAGTGATAAAAGTGATATCTTCTTGATTTTTAAGTTTTTCCATGAAGAAATTTTCTTTGCTTAGTGGTGAGTAAAAATTTTCCATAAAAAATATTGAAGGATGGAGGATATATACTCATAAAATGAGTAATATCTCTCACCTTATGTTATATCTTTTCACACAAACTAACTAAATTTATTTTTCTTTTCCATCTTTGCAATCAAACGGAGCCTTAAAAATTGGTTTTGATAAGTTTGTTCAATAAATGCTAAATTACATTAAATTTGTGACTATGTTAAATATATGTTGATTTAAACTAAATTAGAGTTATTGCCAATACTTAATCATATAGATAGAGGAACTAATTCAAAATTTTGTGACCATTTATATTAAATGATAATTTTGTTGAGTGGAAGATGTAACTTGAATATGGACTTAATATAGACAGTTTTTTTTTTCTCTATAAATTCGGTAGGTGTTTTTCAAATGTAACGAGTATGTGGACTCCATTTGATCTTTTTTAAAGGGTGGTGTTATTTACACCTCCAAAATCTGTCACAAATATTTTCTCCAAAATTTAACTAAAAATATATTTTAACATCACCTTATTTGTCACAAATACACCAGTCCATTGCCAGATATTAGGTGAATGCTTAGCAACACTCTCTCCTCATGTAAGACGAGTTTATATAAGTGCACTTACATCTCATTAAGCAAGCCTTATTTAAAAAAATACCTAGTAATTCATTGCCTAATGTTTGACGAGTTATTATAAATAAACTCTTCTTAAATGAGACGAATATGTGCATCTGCACTCACCTCTCATTAGCCGAGTCTTAGGGGGTGTTAGTGATTAGAAATTTACTTTTGTGAGTTGTTTGTGAGAAAGGCGTTTGTGACAGAAATGGTAAGTATAAATAACACTGCCCCTTTTAAATGTCAAACTCTTATACTAACTTATTGCTTTCAATTTGTGATCAAATTTAAACGACAAAAAGGCAAAAATAATTGAAAACCATTTTTTTTCTCTCAATGTTTTTTGGAAGACATTTTTTTAAAACTCTTTTGTCCTTTTTTATAACTAAATTAAAATAAAATAAAAAGTAAGGCCAATCAAACTAGCATTTTTAACTTTCAACAAAATAAAGTAAAATTATATGATTGTTTTAATTTAGCATATCCCAAGAGAAAATTATGGGTCCGCCCTGACTTCACTACCACTTAGTTAAGTGAAAGTCGGGCATAATGACTACTCAACTAATCTTGGGTAAACAACCCAAGGGGTGGACGTCTATATCGACTTCATGTGATTCGAAGGGTGAACGAGATGCGAAAAAGTAAGGTGCGTATCAAGTTGTTTACTTTCATTTTTGTGTTTTGCAGGCAGGATAATGAGAAGGGATCCGAAGTAGCGCATGTGAATTGATAGTCCATGCCTTCGTTTCTTCAAATTAGCCATGGAAATGGACTTGGCATAATAGGTCCAATTTTGATCTCAAACTAACTCACTTCCTATTTCTGGTAAGGAAATTGAAACAAGAGGTTTGTTTCAACTGATCATTTTTGGCTCAGAGAAGATATCGAGAAATGAAGGACGCTATAAGGAGTGTAGCTAGTTCATAATATAGCATCAAAATACTAGGGGCCTAATAATGGCAACACAAACTTTTATTCTCGCCACCACATGCATGTATTGTGATGGATATACATCATATTTAAATTGTAGTACATATAGTGGTGAGAATAAAAGTTTGTGGCATCCTTATCAAGCTTCAAATACTAGCCAAACTAGGGTATTAGGTTGTTGTACCTTATGGTTTAAACATAACGCAGTGTTCTACGAAATGTCATGTTTGTGGAATGCAGGACAAATAGAGATAAATAAACGTTGCTCCCCATTAACAATGAAGATGGAGACCGAAATTGTGATTAGATCTCATGACTTTTACCGTTGATCGACTCTGCTGGACCATGAACCAACATTCACCGGACCGAAGTTCAGAGGCAGAGCCACATGGGGACCAGGTGGGGCCATGGCCCCATCTGGACTTTTCACAAATTTTCAGTGAGTGCAGGGGGTTTTGTGCAGCAGTATAAAAATAGGGAACGTTTGTACAATTTAAAAAGTTCAGTGAATAAGGGGTCGATGCGTGATTTGTTATATATGTACAGAGGCAGGTTTTTGTAATCAAGTATAAGGTAGATGTATTATAGGTAGGTAAATATTCGGGCTGGATTTTCGTAATAGAAGAATAGGCTAATTATGAACAGTGCAATTTTTTTTAGGGCTTTTTTATTTTTCCATTTTGGCGCTGTAGCTCATCGGTTTTATTTTTTCTATTCTTTCATCCTTTAAGGTTGATTTAATATTGGGTTAGAAAAAATTGAATTTTATGTAGTAAGATGTTTTTGAGAAAAAATTGGCTTGGAGATTAATATATGAAGTTAATGATAATGAAGATATTATTAAGCATTTTCAAAATATGAAATTTTAAAGGGGGAATACTATAACTAAATATGTGAATTTTGACGTATAAGATGTTAAATATTTTAATATAGTATTTTAATTTTAACCTTATTAAAAAGTATATACAATTTTTTTTTAAAAGTATATTAATTTAGTTCCTCCTGGTTTTAATTCCTGACTCTGCCGCCTCCGAAGTTCACAATGAATTGGAAAAACAAGACAGGATTGTATTGAAGTTAATTACCCGATAGCTTCGTGTCCTAGTATTCTGGGGAAAATTGCAGGAGGAACCTTCACGGTAGAAAAACAAAAATAAATAAATAACAGTTAATATCCACTTAAATGAATCTTCTTTAATTTGTCCAAGTCTCAGATTGTAAAAGTGCAAACAGAGATAATTAGAAGTGATGGACATACATTCATTTTCCAGAATGTGATGTCGCTGTAACAGAGAGAAGTGCATATGATTCGAATGCGAACTTCGTGAGCATTAGGAGGGGCAACGATCACTTGTTCTATCACTAGAGGTTCCCCTGCCTTCCGAGCAACGGCAGCTGCAATAAAAATAGACATATATGCTCATGTTAGACAGAGAGAGAGGAAGTGATCAATCAATCATCACTTCCTACATACATACATATATATATATATATATATATATATTTGTATGAGTGAATAAAAGACGAGAGTTTCGGGAGCGTACCTCTGCATTGAATTGGCTTTCCAGCAGTTTTGCTTGACTCTGTTTTCTCCATTGCAAGCAAAAATCTCTCTCTGTTTCTCTCCCGATTAAGTTTTATAATTCTTCAAAATTTTGGTGGAGAATTATCCTTATATAATATTAAGTGCAGCCACATATACTTGCAGCAGATTCTCCGGGGATTCGATCACTAATTTTATATGAAGTCAACACTTTCGGCCGGCCAGACTGGTAATTAAATTGTCAGTTGTAACAGACACATACATACGTGCTTGTTTAATCTAATATAGGGGTGACGTCCGGAGTTGGTGAGAGATCGACAAGCCCATAAACAAACTTACTTAATTGGAGGAAAAATTCAACATCCGTGACTGGGATGTATACGGTTAAACGTCAACAACCTCTCCTCCTTCGCGCCTGTGCCTCCTCCTCATGCATATATGCAACCTTCTTTTTTCAAACTTAAATAAATCCATACTTCTTTTCTTCCAATCTTCCTTATTTTGGGTTGATTTGTAACAGCCTGAGTTGAGAAGAAGATATTTACTACTCGAGTATCATATATGCACTTCTACTAGTTTAAACCCTCTCCTTTACTAAGTTTTAACTCACGCCTTAGCTTAACTCAAATATATATTAGCTAGAACATATAATAGTTGAATTCAAATAATTAAAAACTCGCCAGCTCAATTTTATTAAATATTTTTCATTATGTATGAATTCAAATATTTAAACTACGGTCTACGGTTAGAGAGAGTGTTCTTATTAATCGTCGAGTCTTTAATACCGCATGTTAATACAAACATCGTCAAAACTATTAATATATTGTGCAAATCTATATAATAACGGTCAAAGCTTTTGAATACCCACTCTTATAAAAATTTGTCGTTGTTAATTGGTCAAAATAGAAATGAATTGTCAAGATTAAATAATACTCCGTATGCCAAAATCTACCGCTTTTCCCTGCTACTTTTACTAAAATAGCATTATCTCATTTTAACACCCACTCACTTTCTATTTCTCTCCTGGATGACGAGATCATAAAAAATTGTCATTGTTAATTGGTCAAAATAGAAATGAATAGTTAGGATTAAATAGTATGCAAAAAGCTACCGCTTTCCTTTGATACTTCTACTAAAACAACATTTTGTCATTTTAACAGTCACCCCTCAACCTTCAATAAGTATTTATCCTTTTCCTCTTTATCTCTCTCTCATCTCATCTCATCTCTACGTTCATTCTTAAATTTTAGGGCCTTTTTGTATCCTTTTTTCTTGCATTTGGGTGTTTCATAAAAAAAATATTCATCATGGTTTTTTAGGGCTTTTTTCATATCCTATTCTTTAGTATAATTTTTTGCATTTAGGTGTTTGATAGTTAACTTTTTGGGTATACGCCTTTTTTTGAGAAGAAATTTGCTATATTAGTTAGCTACACTTCGAGTAAAATGCTGTGTGGCTATTAAGATGTTTGTTAGACTTCATTTAATAAGATTTAAGGGTAAGGTAAGGGTCAAAATCAAAGTAGGTATTAGAAGGAGGAAGAAGATAGGTTTTGGTGTTAGTTAGATTTAAGAATAATAATGGGTCTTTAAGAGAAAGGGATGGGAGAACATAGAAAGAGAAAAATAAATGGATTTTTGTACTTAGGCATTAATCTTTATAAAATAGAAATCTTGATTTCGGTTTTTTGCTCAACCTTGACAGGGATAAAACTAAGTGTTGGGCAGAGGGACCATGGCCCCTCCCAAGGTTTCAAAATACTTAATACATGTATGCGCATTAGGCTTTGTTATGTGTAGTATTTTGGTACAAATTTTTTAGCCAAAATTACAATTGGGATAGGAAATGAAGATCTAATCAAACTTAAAACCAAAGCATAATACCAAAAGTTAATAATCAATTAAAAAGTATGTTAATGAGTACCTAAAAAACCCAAATCTAATCCATGAAGACAACGTCTTTTTTTTATTCGTATCTTTGCACATTTGTTTAGAAGTAAAATAAATATGTTTTTGTTCTATTCTTACATTTGGCTTTTGTATGATTAATGTTAGTACGAATATCATTAACAAAGTTTGGGTCGCTTTTGGTGCATATAGAGCATATGTGTCTTTGAACAACATTTTAGCAAAAAATGGTTGAGCAATTATTTGCGCTTATGATGATTTAATCATCATAGTCACATAGGTATTATAGGTTATTAATTGCCTATTTCATTGAATAGTTATAGTGTTCCCACTATCAACCAATCCTTAAATTTATCCTTGATTCATTTTTACAGTAATGAAATCGAGTATAAACTCCGAACTATGTAATAATAAAACGAACAAATTCAATTACTTTAGAATAAAATTAAAATAAAACCAACAATAATTAATCCAATATCTTATTTAGAAATCAAATCCATCAAATCAACATAAACTTTAAGATAAAACCATAGTCTAATTAAAAATTAGGGAATATGCATGTTCAACTATTTCTAAAAAATAAAGTAAATAAAGCAGATCAGTCAAAATTGAGTGCATTCATTGACTGAGCAAAGTCCTTTTTGCCACTAAAGTTTGCGATTATGAAGTTGACATTAGCGTCATTATTTTCTCCATTCATGAAATGAGATTTGTGTTCTTTAGACTCTCGATAACTCTTGTAACTTACTGCTACTTTAGTACTTGCATGGCAGTTCTTGTACCAGTGCCCAACAACTCTACACTTGTAACATGGCTCATCGTCAACTCTTTCCTTTTTGACTAAAGGTTTCTTAGGTGCATTTTTCATCTTGTTTCCCTGACCACTATGTCCAATAGTACCATTTCTTCTCCATACTTTGGAAGAGCCTCTACGACCGCCACATCCCTTTTCACGTTGTGCATTGTTACAACGTGGATAAAGTTCAGCACATTCAATCCCCTTGTGCATTAGGGTTTTTTTCACTGTTCATCTTACCGTAGTTAGCCTAAGGAATTCTCTTTGTCCCAACGGGTTTAGCATTGTTATTCAAAAGAATCTCATTATGCCTTTCAGCCACTTGCAGTAAGTTGATCAGCTTATTAAATGTTGTGATTTTTTTGTTATCATACTCGAGTCTATACTGGTTCGCTAGTATAAGTGCTGAAGTAGGGAAAGTGGAAAGAGTCTTCTGAATCATATCATCTTCTGTGAGATTCTTTCCACAGAAATTGAGACGTATCTTTAAGCGCAACATATCCTTATTGAAATCATTAACCCTTTTATAGTCAAGTAAGCAGATTTCATTCCACTGAACGGTTAATTCTGAGAGTAAAGTGTCATGAATGTTTCCAAAACGTCCCTTATAGGCATTCCATAGTTCTTTAAGTATCTTCAATTGAAGGTACTCCCAGTGTAGGCTGGGATCAATATGTCTCCGTAGAAATATTAATACATTTGCTTTCACCTTGTCAGACGGTTCTTTGTCTGTGAAGTTTTTGGGGTAAGCAAGTGTGGCAGAGTATTCTTTGGCCATAAAAGAAGTTTCTACATTAGAAACCCACCGATGGTATTCAAGTCATTTTGAGTCCAAAATGTCAAATTCAGGTCGAGTTGGGTAAGCCATCTTAATAAATAAAAGATAAAATATTACATAGTTATGAGTACATCCATACTGGTTATTTTTTAATAATATGAATTAGATTTCAAAAATCAAGATTCGTAATGGTCACGTTTTTAATACTATATGAAACTTGATCATAGTAATTATAATGCGTATGAACTTTCATTATCATAACAACTTTCAATTTATGACATAGTAAATAAAATTATTAACAATATAAATAATTGTGAGAAACATAGTTATATAAGTAATATTTAAATTTTCTTCGCATGCTAGTCTACCACAATTATAGAAATTATAAATTTAATTAATCCATCTAAAAAAATATATGTATAAATAATACAACATGTCTAATACTATTTTTATATATACCATCATTTTCATAAATATATAGATATAAATATGAGTTTGAGAGTGTACACATTAGAATATAGCTATACATGTAAAATATATATGGCAAGCCAAAATTTAGGTTGCTATGTTTTGTTATGTGTTAGGAATGTACAATGAAAAAGGACAACTGGAAGGTAAAATAAAGATCTAGGAAATCAATTTACAAGGTAAAATTTATTTTTGTAATTAATTTATAGGAATCTCATATTCAATTAAATAAGGCAAGCTTGGTATCAAAGATTCTGTGTGTAATAACTTGAATTTAATTTATTTTTTTAATAAATAAAAAATTAATTTGGAATGGAATGTGGACATAAATTCAAATACATAAATATATTCAAAAGAATAATTTAAGGGGTAGCATATATATAACCAAAAGGAAGATAACTTATATATCTCATGTGATGCATTAGTTGGTGTACGTGTGAGATCATTTTACAAAATACTTATATATGTAAATAATTATCTTTAACGTAGCCAACAATCAAGTAAACTTGTTGATGCTAGTTTCCTTCTTAAAAATCTTTTTATAGCTATATTCTGATGACGTGACTCAATGCAACGCGATTGAACTCTAGCATAATTTAGTAATTTAATCGATAGTTCTAGTATAAATACAAGATGACAGAAAACTACACCATGCCAAAGTCTTATTCCTAACATGATTTGACCATTTACAATACTAAAGCAAAGACTAAGAGAAAAAAAAAAGGAGAAATATGAAGAGATGGAATAAGAAACATTAATCTTCTCAGCTCTCCATGAGGGGAAAAAGAATGATTTATCTCCAGGAATACATCAAAAACAATAAGCAAATTGTGCAATTCAAATGTAGCAACCTTGTGTTTAGCATGAATTTTAATGGGATAATCAAATTAATAATAATAAATAATTAATGCCCAATCAATGCATACCACCATTAACATGAAATACATAATTATTCAATCAATATGAATCACATACATGGCATTCTAGAATAAGAAACTGTCTCATTGTTGAACAATTGACCAACAAATCTATAGAATCTACCCCCTTTTTGAAAATATTAACATAAGACCATGAAGAACAAACATATAAGGACAGCAGGAAAAAAAAACCCATAAAGGCAGCCTTTCCTTTTTGACTTTTGCATGATTTCAAACAAGGGTACATATATATAAAGGCCATATATATAAGGATGTATACGTGTATATATATGTTCGGCCAATACACAAACATAAACGTGTATATGCAAAAGTGTAGACATATATATATATATATATATATGGAATTGCACATACAATTGCATGAACATAAATATATACAGATTATAGATGCAATTACACAAGCATGCAATTAATATTTTTTTTTTGTTCTTAGATCTATCGAAAATACTTATATATATATATTAAACTTTCTCTTTCTTCTGCTACAAAAAATTAATACAACTGATAGCCATGGTGGTTTACATAATTAAAGTGTTCATTCTTATACACACACACACACACCCATATATATATGAGAAGGTAAGACAGTGGCGAAGCCACATAGGGGTAAGGGGGAAGCTGCCCTCTGCTGGATTTCAAAATTTGTTGTTAGATATGGGATCTTTTTTGAAAAAAATATATATATAGCGACTTTTGTGGATAAAAATAAACTTGAGGGTGTCTATCTGTAGAGGCAGAACTTTATGGGACAATTTGAAAACTCTAAACTTAACAAATCACCCTCAACTTCTTCTTTATGTCTCTATCTTAGCTTCTTCCTTTATTGAAAAAATTATATAAATATAGGGACTTTGATACATAAAAATAAACTTGAGGGTACCTAACTCTAAGGGGCAAAATTTTAATGTATTTTGAATTCCAATCAAATTTCGCCCTCAGTTACTTCAATTCCTAGCTTCGCCACTAGATGAGTACCTTGATTATGTATGTATACCATAACTTTTCTTGAAGGTTGGGTGACGAGAGAGGAGTCCAATGGTGATGACGGCCTGTGGCTAAGGTTTTCTTAGGGTTAAGATTATTAGCTCTGAGCGTGCTGATAACGTGTTGTAGGATAACTTAGTTATATATTTCATTAGATAATCCCTTTAAATAGGGTATGAATACAATAGTACATAGGGTTTACAAAGAAACCCATTATAGCCAATCATACATAATTTACACAGTAAAATCCTTAATACATATTCTATCTAGACGGTAGCACAATATGTGTAATTTTATTAAATATTTTTCTCATTTTAACAGTCACTCCTCGACCTTCAATAAGTATTTATCCTTTTCCTCTTTATCTCTCACTCATCTCATTTCTACGTTCATTCTTAAATTTTAGGGCATTTTTGTATCATTTTTTCTTGCATTTGGGTGTTTTATAAAAAAAATCATCATGGTTTTTTAGGGCTTTTTTCATATCATATTTTTCTTTAGTATAATTTTTTGCATTTGGGTGTTTGATAGTTAGTTTTTTGGGTATTCGCCTTTTTTTGAGAAGAAATTTGCTATATTAGTTAGCCGCACTTCGGGTAGAATGCTGTGTGGCTATTAAGATGTTTATTAGATTTCATTTAATAAGATTTAAGGGCAAGGTAAGGGTCAAAATCAAAGTGGGTATTAGAGGGAGGAAGAAGATAGGTTTTGGTGTTAGTTAGATTTAAGAATAATAGCGGGTCTTTAAGAGAAAAGGGATGGGAGAACATAGAAAGAGAAAAATAAATGGATTTTTGTACTTAGGCATTAATCTTTATAAAATAGAAATCTTGATTTCGGTTTTTTGCTCGACCTTGGCAGGGATGAAACTAAGTGTTGGGCAGAGGGACCATGGCCCCTCCCAAGGTTTCAAAATACTTAATACATGTATGCACATTGGGCTTTGTTATGTGTAGTATTTTGGTACAAATTGTTTAGCCAAAATTGTAGCTGGGACAGAAAATGAAGATCTAATCAAACTTAAAACCAAAGCATAATACTAAAAGTTAATAATCAATTAAAAAGTATGTTAAGGAATACCTAAAAAAACCTCAAATCTAATCCACGAAGACAACGCCTTTTGAATAAATAAGAAGAACCCACCAGAACTTTGTGAAAGAAAAAGTGAATATTGGACTTTTTTTATGGTTTCACGAGGTTATATATATACATATATATATTTGGCTTTAGAAAAATCAAACGCACCTTAAAAGTGAATATTGGATTTTCTATACCTACATTAAAAGTTTTAGAAAAATCAAATCTCAGCATTCCATTAATACATTTCATAGGCATATTAACTTTGACCAAAAGCTATATTTTTTAAATTTGGAACTTTTGATGGTGCTTAATTGTTGGTTTTTTCTCTCTTTTTTTCTAATGTCATCTCTTACATTAGTAAATTGTTACAACCCTATATAAATAGAACTCGCCCATAAAAACTAGTCGATTTGCAATAAATTATGCCAATTAGTTTATATGCTACTATATTTTTCATGTGAAACTTGAGTTCATAAATATTTCATTTTTCACCTAATTCTGTTTATTACATATATCTCGCGATATGTGTTTATTAAATATTTTACACACACATTGTTATGTATATATAATTTTAACTTGTTGGTCGGGCTTTAACCCTAAAAAGGGGACATGACTAAGGTTGATGGCAAATTAAAAGAATTTCAAAATAAACTAAGTTAATCAATAAGAGTTGAACAATCAATCAAGAATGCAAGATGAAATAATAATGATGAAAAATAATTAGTAGATAAGGATGGAGAGATTTAACCATAACACAATCATGTTTTGTTCAAGCAGTTCGGTTTTTGGCCATATGTCTCCTCCCGAGTAGTGCCCTCGAGAAATTATAATAATCGATTTTCTTATAGGTTAAAATCAAACATTTTTACAAAGTGTAATTTTTTTTCTCACTACACTTCTCACAATACTCTCTTGCTTAAATAATGAGAAACCTCTCAAAAGTGAAGAAGAATATGGTTTTTTGACACACAACAATGAATTACAACTATATCAAAATGTTTACTAAAGATATAATATGAGAGCTCACTCTTAGAGTTATAAAGATTTGATCAATAAATAGAAATATGAGATTGCTCAAATCAAGAAGGCTTTTTTTAATTAAAGATGAATGCTTGAAAATATGTTAAGTTTTTTTTTGTTGAAAGATATTATAAGAGATGCTTTTTAAAGCTTTGAAATGATGCATAAATAGATCAGAGAATAGATATGATTGTTTGGGATTTAATATTGCCGTTTTGTAACAACCCAAAATGTTAATAAGTTTTCACACTTGAACCGTCACCTGTTGAAGGCCTGATAGGCACCTATTTGGCACCTAATAGAAGACATTTTGAAAACAGTAGTTTTCTTTTATGAATATTACTTCAAATACTTTAAAATTAGATTTAAAAGACTTTCCAGAATGAGGCTTGGCTAGCTAGGTTTGGATTTGAAAAGCAACTTGGATAATAAGTTGTATCACTTTTTGAAAATTTGAGCAAGTCAACTTTTCTTGAGATTTGTTTTTATGACAATCTTAAAAAAACCTTTCCAAAGTATTGTTTTCAAGAAGCTTTTTGAAATAGGTATTTTGAGCAATTTATTTTCTTATTGATTAAATATAAATAACCTCACAAAATAGAATCCTAAAATCACTCACAAAAATTCTTCTATTGAGAATAGCTTAAGGCTCTTAAATGAACATGAGTCTATGATGTCTTTTTGGGAATTTCTTATAAAGCTTTTTGATTGGCTTCATTACTTGAGGATACTTGAACAAGTTATTGAAGCCTTTCTAAAAAATTCTAATTGCATAGATGAATAAGTTGAACTATATAAACAATGCAAGTTAGATAATCATTATTTAAACAATCAAAATTAATGTAAATGATCAATTTGTTAAAACATTGATTCAACATATCTTACCCCTGAATTTTTTTTCCTTTTTACTTCCTAGATCAGAATTCATTATAACATACAAATTTTAAATGATTTCTAAAAAAGATTACTTATATAGATAATTTGTCCGAATTTTTTATTATAATTTTTTTGGGTCCTTGGGCTTTGGTCCCCCAAAATTTTATCCTGGATTTGTCCCTTGACCTTGGTAAGTATATATGTTGTTGGTGTAAAAATCTAAAGTAAATAATTAACCACACAATCAATGATGATTAGTCTTAATAAAACGAATTTTGTGATGAGTTGGCAATATGGATAACATGTCAATTATATAATGACTAGCTCAAACGATTAACCCAATAAACAAGAGGGGGTTTATAGAGGATGTTCGACCCTTTTGTAATGAAGTCTACTCCTCAAAAAGCTTTGTTTTCTAAGGATCTTTATATTTAATGTAATAGTATATAGTACAATTCTTGTTACAAAAGAATAAACACCTTCTAGCTAGTCTAACTATTATAATAAGATGTTAAGATCTCTCATCTCACTAATTACTTATTCTCACTCAGACATGTAAGTACTAGTGTGCTTATTAGACGTATTTGACATAAGTGGAAAGTATCTAAGTTAAGGAAATCGCTCAAATTTAGGCTTAAGTAAGAGTATTCAATGCTCAGAACCTTTTGCTTGTAATGGAGTAAATGCTTTGTATATATAGTAGGGGAAAGAGCATGCCTATTGAGCTGGAGTGGGTAACCCAAAGCTTCTTTCATCATTGTAGTGGTTAGTCAAGCATGTCTATTTTTTATTTTGTTTTTCCCTTAATCCGAAAAATTAAATGCAATTGGAAAACTGCATTTGATGCAGTTGAGGTGGTATGTGCAGCCATTTCTGTTCCGTCTGCCAGTTGCCCATGCTTTCTTCAACTACTCTGACGCATTTGTGTTCCGAGCTTATTTTAGCTCGTTAACACAGGTCTATAAAGCCAGGTCTTTATGGGCATTTTCGTCATATTAAGTAGAACCCCTATTTATGGATTCAAAAGAGGCAAGTGCTTAAACGAGGTTTAACTATCAGGCTTGATTGAGGCCTCTTGTCATGTCATGGTGTACACTTATGTGGACTGCCACGTGTTTTCTTTATTTATCTAATTGAGGTAAATTGATATTTTACCATATCATATGTGATTGTGTTTACTATTTACTTTGTTGTACTTGGTTAGCACATAATATTTCTTTTGAAAACATAACAGCTAGCTAGAAAATATACATAAAAATTCAGTTTGGCGTTAAGTCTCTCTAATTCCCACCTTGAACCAAACCAAAAACCCCTTTGCAAAAAAATATAAGTATGTTCAAAGTAGGTTAATGTTGTGTTCGTGTCGGGTTTTATTGTTTCAGACGTTGTCAATTCAAGTCTGGCAGATTTTGCTTTGTGGGTTCTGCATTTTGGTTGGTCCCTCGATCTCTTAAAAGTTAATACTGAGAAGTTTGTAAAAATAATGGTACATGCCTCAGAGCCACTCAGAAACGCCTCACCAAGCTTATAATGCTTCAATCACAAAGGCTTAGCATCATATTTTCAAAATTTTAAATGTGAACTTGGTCACTTTCTTTGTCTTTTAATTGCTTAATTAATGAGGCACACGTGAAGACAATTTTAATTTATTATTTATGTAATTTTTCTTTTATTATTTTGCGGCAATATTTTTCTTATTTTAATTATTAGGGTTTTGACAAAGTCTAGAGTATTAGTTTTAGTATGTTTTGTTTTAGGTAATTTGCGTTTCCTTATAGTTAAAGGATTTGATTTGGAGTAACCTCCGAGCAATCCTAATTATTTTAGGTTTAAGGTTGGAGTAGTATAAATAAATCATGCCCTATATGTATTATAAGACAATCTTTTATCAATATATCAAATATTTCAAGAATTTTTTTCTCTTTTCTTGTGGATTCAAGAGGTTAGGTAGAAGACGATCATCTTTTATCTTTAAACCCGATTCCATCCTGCATCATTAATATTTTGGCCTAAACAATTGCTCTTTCTTAGTACTTAGCACCGAAGTAATATGTCCAGCTAATTTATCTTTAATGCATTGTTAATTTATCCATTATTAATATGTCCTGCAAATTTTATCTTTAACGTCTCCACCCGAACATGACGTCATAAACTATCTTTTTTTTAAACTGTTAATTTATCTTTTTTTTTAATTTGTATACAACTTGGGGAATTTTCGAGTGACACGACACGATCTTATAATTTTTTAACTAGAATAAGATGAATGAAAAACTAAAATTATATATATATATATATATTCTAAAATAGATACAAATTCTTTCTTGATTTAACAAACATTAGTTTTTTTCCCCTCTCATTAATCCTATAATGAAGGATGGTATAACAATCTGCCAGCTCTATTATAAAGAAAATATTGGAAATTCGTGAAATTTCTATCCGTCTAAATTTTTAAAAAATTGCTTAGTAATACATCGTCAAATTAGTTGTCCTTTGCATTATTTTTCATATTCTCATCAAAATTAGTTGTTTTTTCTTATCATTTACTATGTTGCAATCAAACAAAGCCAAAAAAATTCTTATATTTTCAATGATTTGCTTTACGTACATTGATTTTCCCAAGTGTGTGGAGGAGTTAAAAAATTGGGAGCACACTTAAATTGAAGAACATTTGTTTCCTTCCTCATAAGTGTATCAATAATTTATGGGAGTTTGTGCAACTACTCTGCCATTTTCTTTGGAAAGAAAATGTGGGTTGCTTGGGTTAATTTTACCATTGCTTATTTAGAGTAGGTTCGCATGTAGGTTATAAGAGTATTATTTAGAGTAGGTTTGTATCGTGTCGGGTTTTATTATATTTCACATGTTATCGGTTAGGGTCTAACGAGTGTGTTTTTTAATATAATAACTTTCAATATAATAATTCAAATTCCCACCCAACCATGCAAAATAAAAAAAATATTATGATTTTATAGTTTTTTAAATATTTGACTTTGGTGTTATTATTTTTTTAATTAATATTATTATAGAGGCGATCAAATCAAGCAACCGGCGAGAGTAACCAACAGCAAAGCAACGTTACTGGATTGATCTATAAGCAATTGTCTAATACGCCCACTGTCTCAAATTAGGAATCCACATTTTCTTTTTCGAAAGTCCTAAATTAATAGTCATGCTTTTTTTTTGTTTTGTTTTTTTTATACATATTAGTGCTTCAATCATGAAAATAACTTTGAAAATCTTTAGCCTAATTATTAATTAATTGAGTACCCTTTTTAATCCGCAAAGTAACTATGATCTTAATTAGAAGCAATGGCAATCTTTTTTTTTAGGAATTATAACAATGTGATTCGAATTCTTGACCCCTCATTAACTCTATCAAATTTCAGCTAATCTATAATATTATAAGGAACAAAAACATCACTTTACTAATTTATCAAATCAATTGTTCAAATTTTGTTACAATAAACTTCATAAATCCTCGGCTATTAGATATATTAAAACATCAAATTAAAAAAGTCAACAATTTCTCAAGCTCTCTCTCCCCACCAATCTACTCTCACTTTTCTCTCTAATCAACTTCTTTTTAAAATTTAAAATACAAAAATTAGAATTTACTAAAAGTTATATATTTGAAATATATTTGTCAAGATCTATAAAAAAAGATGCATCGTGACTAGAAAGTTATATTTAACACTAAAATTCATGAAACAAATATTATAACTCACTTTTTATTCATTTAATTTGCATTAAGTTCATTTTATATCAATTTAAATAGATGTCAAGCCCACATAGGACCTAATTTTTCCGTTAGTTTAAATTTTTTATAAGCAATTATTTTTTAATATTTTACAATCTTAAATAGTTTTTTAAAAAGTATTTTATTTTTCTATATGATGTTACTAAAAATGGTATTATATGTTTATAATTAAAATTTTGGAAATACATAACTCTTTTTATAAATCGCATTGAAATTTTTGTAAAACCGGTGCATGATTAAGGATGGTAAAAGAGCTAAACTCGACCCTAATAAGGCAGGAAGATGGGTTTGGGTTTAAGTGTAAAATTCACCTCAGTCAGATCTGATATTCATTAGGTAGCTTGAGTTCGGATTTACCAAACCATCTCTATCTATGACAGATAATTTATGCGGGTTTTGTAAAACCCGACCTATTGCCATCCTGAGAATAACAATTTTTAATTCATGACTTTGCTATTTTATTTTGTGATTTTTTGAATATATATATATAGTTTCATTAATGTATATTTTGGGTTGTTGTTCGGCCACTGTTTTTTTTTTCGATTTTAATATTTTCTTAAGTCGCCGTATCATTTGGCACGGGCAATACCTAGTTCTATATGTAGAGGCTTCTCTCATATTATTTTTCTTTTTAAGGATTCTTATAAATTATTTTAATGAGAACACAAAAAAAATGATGGAAAATCAAGGAGACAGTGGTTCGATTATTTGAGTTACCCCTCCTAAAGTAGATTTAGGAGCATGATTTGAATTAATGAGTCATCTCGTCTACATGCATTTCAAACGTACGTTCAAAGTCTCTTGTAGTCAACATTTCACTGTATAAACCTTATTGAACTAGTGACTCGTCTACATGCATTTCAAACATTCAAAGCCACGTGTATTTGACCCTGCACTTATTCTTTTTATTTTTTTAGTAAAAGCAATGCAAATATATATCCAATGCTCGAATATAGGAGGGGGAAAATGATGAAGAGGCCAAGATTCGAAATTTGGTTGTGGCCTAAAAGACCAACCATATATTCAATCAACTAACACCATAACCGGGTCTAACCTTGCTCATTGCTTGTTATATGCATGCATATAGCCACATATTCATGCACTGTCATGGTTAAACAAACTACCGTTAGCTCCAAATTAATATCAATAATTAGCCACACGTCACGCCATGTATTTTATGCCTTGATGGTGTTTTTATCTTTGTTCAATCCATCTACGAACTTTTCCTGATAAAGATTGATGGAATTGTTCTAACCCAATGTATTTACTTGGTTCTTATGTCTAGAGTTCTCTTCTCAGCTTTTTGTGTTGGGGGAATTTGGAAAGCACATAATGCTTGGGTTCGCTGGTTGCTAAGGTTGTAGTGCATGGGTGCTTTGGAATTTTTGGTTAATGTGTTATCATCTTCGAAGTCGTTTTTTGACGGCTTTTGGTTTGATCCCAGCCCTTTTTTTATGGGTGGCTCCTTGTTCAGATTATGTTAAAACCAATTGCGAGGGTGCTTTTTCCTATCAACTATCATTTGGTTTTTCAGCTTTCGTTGTGTACAGCCACAATGGTAATTATATTGATGGTGACGTTTTTGCTTTACCTCGTCCCTCGCCTTAATTTCTCAGCGGAAGTCCAAACTATTTTCCTTGCAGTTAAATGGGCAACGGGTTATCACAAACCAGTCATTTTGAATCTGATTGTCGGCGGGCGATTGAACAAATTAGGTGTCCCTATAAGGCGTCTACGTGGTTAGTGGATCAATCTTTTGAAACTATAAAATCTCTAACTAATAAGCATTTTGATGTTTCCTTTACTTTTGTTTAAAGGGAATACAACAAAGCTGCCCATTGGATTGCGTTTTGGCATGCCAACCTTCCCTTTAATTGGAGAGCCAATATCCCCCGTGGCCGTGAGCTGATTAGTAGTTTGGTTGCGGATAGGTGCCTGTGGGTGTCGGTTGATTTTGTTTAGTTTTTAGCTGGTGGTCTTTGTTTTGTTTTATGTTGTTGTTTTTTGTTTTATTTTCTGCTTTGCTTAGGTTTTTCATATAACCAAAAATAATAATAATCATGTATTGCATATATATAGGGGCGGAGCGACGTGGAGACTAGGGGGGCCATGGCCCCACTTGGATTTTTTGAAAAAATTTACAAAGTTTATGGGTCGTTGTGTGAGAATGGAGAAATTAGGGGGCATTTGTGTAATTGAAGAAGTTTATTGGGCGAGGGAATTAAGTGCGAATAAATGTATAAGTACGGGCGTATAGTTTCGTAATACAGTTTAGGTTAGGTAATAAAAAGGGAAAACAGTTCGTTTTCTTCTTCAAAGTATCTACGCCCCTCTATTCTTCTTCAAAAGCAGCCGCCCTTCAAACCAGACGTCCATTTTTTCTTTCAAGCACAGTCGCAGCAAGCTGAAGGCCAACAGTCCAGCATTCTTCCTTGCTTCTTTTCATCTTCATTCTTCATTTGTTCCGGTCTCTTAGGTTAAATTTCTTTTTTATAATCTTATACATTTTTTTAAAAAAATTGAATATTAAGAATTATGTGTTTTAATGTTGACTTGCTTCTTAGATTGTTAATATATTTGTTTGTTGGTTATTATTTATTAATGTTGATTTGCTTTTTAGATTATTAAATATTGATATTAAATTTGATTATTGATGTTAATTTGCTTATTAGATTGTTATTTGAGAAATTAATATTGAGATTAATATATGTGTTTGTTGGTTATAGTAGGTTGAATATTGAGTTGATAAAAATTAATATTAAGTCTCTTCTTTCAAAACATAGGTATAGTTTATCAAGTTTACGAGGGCAAAGCTATGATGGAGCAAGTAATATGCGAGGAGAATTTGATTGTCTTAAGAAATTGATATTAATGGAGAATAGTTCTGCTTGTTAAGTACATTGTTTTGCTCACCAATTTCAATTAACACTTGTAGTTGTTGCCAAAAATACTCAAAAATCTTATAGTTTGGCCCCACTAGCTTGAACAAAAATCCTAACTCTGCCACTGCATATATATATATATATTTAAAAGAAAGTCTAAATCTCTTCCATTTTGTACAATGATAATGAAAATCTATTTTTTACAATGTCCTACTATTTTAATTATTACATATTTTTTATTTAAAAATAAACAATATGCATCACGTGTATGACGTTGTCTAATTCAATTTAAGTTCAAATAAATATTTAGACTTGTGTTTTTTGAGATAAAGAGTTATTGTAATGACAACCCATTGACATATTCATATTCCATGTATAGAGTTACTTGGCATGAAAAATCATTAATATTTTTTCTATCATTAAGTAGTAAATAATTTGTATTCTTTTATCATTGATTAGATGAGATGAGTATTTTTATAAATTTATCAAATTAAAAGAGACTCGTGACACATGGGAACGAAGAAGTAAGAGAAATCAATTAAGAATTGAGATGTATTTATACTTATTTTTTTTATAATTTTTTTAAATTAAATAGCATGTCTCGTTACACCGGCATCCATGTTAAAAAAGTATCTAAGAACGAACTTTTTAAAATCAACTAAACTATGGGTGGCTAAAAGTTAACCAAGCTCATTTTAAAGAGAATCTACCCAATTTATTTGTTTTGCAACAAGAAATTATGGATAAAGATAAATAGTCAACTTAAGAATAATAAAGTAAAGAGAAGACCAAATTTGTTTTGGGGTAGGTTTTTCCGGTGGCTTTCATTCCCAATTCAGTAGTACATTATCCCTTATGTGTGTGGTGATTATATTAGCATGAAAACTTGAAAAGAGAAATACAACTGTGAATTAGGGTTTTTGCTTAGGGAAGAAGGATATAATATGTGGGAGTGAGTGTAGAGATTATTGAATTACGTGTGTCTCCGTTGTGGGTTTCATTTATATTTATATGTACAAGATATGACTATATTAAGGTCTGTGGGGTATGAAAATTAATATAAAGGGTAAATTTAGGCACTACTCGAAGATACCAGCTGTCCCTAACCATTTTCACACATGTATAAATGATTATTTTCTATCGATCACTTATCCTCCAGCTCAGCTGTCTTCTCTTCATTGACCGACTATAACTTGTCGGTCTTCCCTGAGTTTGCACATATTGGTTGGCTTACGATGACAATTAATTGATAGTCAGCCAATATATAAACACATCTTACTCGGTTAGATAATTTTTTTATCTATAATGAAAATAGGCCTAAAGATTTTGATTACAGGCCGATCTCAACACAATGTTCCCAGGTTGGCCCTTTGTCAAAAGCCTATATTTAATTTTTATCCTCCGCATAAACCATGATGAAAATTATAAACCTCTCGTTGCATGGCTTAATTACATATATGTCTCCAATAATTTCAATAATTATAATCAATGTTTTAAAAGGCGAAGGCGTAAGTTTAGGCGTTTACTTATCTAAAAGTGAGGCGTAAGCTTCAATGCGGCGAAGCGTAAGCCTTTCGTGTAAAATATTTTTATTTAAAAAAAATATGAAATAATTAATATAGGTATAAAAATATTTTTTAGGTCATCTTATTGTCAGATTTTTTAGTTTAAGGAGTAATGTGCTAAACAAAAATAACTTAGGGGGTATGGTGTAAATTATTAAAATTAAAGCTTCTTCTCGCTTTTCACTTTTGGATAGAGGCTCGTAAAAAAATGGAGCTCCTCACTTTTCACTTTTGGGTCAGAGGCCCATAAAAAAATGGAGATTGAATTTTTGAGGCTTTTGAACCCAAACCAAAGACAAAATGGTCCTTTCAATCATACCTCTACAAAAACCCTAGCCTATTTAATTTCCTAAAAACTCACAATTTTCCTCTATTGCCGACTAAAATCTCTGCACTCTCTCTCTCTCTAAAAATCATCGCCGAAAAATGTGTACAAAGCAAGCTCTATCTCTCTCTCTTGCTTTCATCGTCTAATCTTCACATATACTGCAGTGGAGTAGCAGATCCACTGCAATGAAGTAGTAGATCTTCATACACAAAAAGCGTACGCCCTAAACGCCTAAGCGTGAAAGGCGTAAGTCTCGTTCAGAAAGCGCACACCCTGTTCAAAAAGCGAAGGCTTTTATTGCAAACCGCACTTCGTAATACGCCTAGGCGCGTATAATCTATATTATAATCTATATTATTGCAAACCGCACTTCGTAATACACCCCCCATAATCTATATTATAATAATATACTATAAGGGTGCGTTTAACGTGCCGGATAAGGAGGTATGATAGACTATGATAAAAGCCAAATCTGATAAAAGTCAGAATTAGTCGTATTGGAATTATGTGGGACATGATAGGAAAAGAATCAGTCATATAAGGATTAAGTGAGATCCGACATGATAATGACTAGTTGGATACAGATTTAATAAACTTTGCATTTGATGGAGTTTCGGATTACAAGTCCAGATATTATATAATACAACTTTCTTTTCTTTTAAAAATATATGCAATTTTAATTGTTATCCACAATTTTTTTTAACTAATGTGATTCTCCCATTTATATATATGTTTCGTAAAAAACTCTTTCGGGAGAAAAGTTCTATATTACATACAATATTTATAAATTAGGCATTAATTACAGATACAAATTCCAATGCTACCCCTTTTTTTCTAAAATTAAAGTTTCTTATAAATACCTTCATTTAATAAACAATAAATAAAAATACCATATTGTACAAGAAATGGATTTTATTAGTTGAGTTACTGTGATTTTGGGTGGTTGAAATTTTTTATTAATAAATTTGATTATCTAAAAGGCGTAAAGAAAAATATCAAAATAAAAAATATTAATTAAAAATTATTTTTTATATTAATTTTGTTATCCGACAACCATGGGATAAAATAATACCACCTATAGGGGTGGTATACATTTATCCGGTTCTAAAGGGATAAAATAATAATTAATCTTCAATTTAATCTAGTCCCGTGTTACACCAAACACGGGATATGATTAAAATATCCTATTTACCTTTGTACCAAACACATGATATAATTTATTTATCATATCGTTTCCTACAACAAACACCGGATATGATTAATTAATCCAATCTTGTTTCTAATCTCGCGCGACAAACACACCTTAATAGTAATATGGATGAAGTACTTACATTAATGACATTGTTTATATTAATTAAAACGTTTTATTATATTTATGTTTTCATCTGTTTAATTTTTGTGTCATTTATAAAGGCAACTATATTAACTTTTTCTCTCCATCCGTTTAATTCTCTCACCAATCTCTTTTCATTATTTTTTTTTTAGTTTTTCTATGCACACCCTTTAATGGCAAATACAAACATTGTTTTTCTCACATAATTAAAGACTAAAAATCTGTCTTTTTAAATATTATAACTCTTTAATTTGTATATATACTCCTTCCTCTCATCCTATATATACATGACTTTATAAATAAAGATGACTCTAAAAGATAACGTTAATCAATATATTCAACTTTTATGTAGGAGAAAAGAGAAATTGGGGAGATAAGTAAAACTATTGGATGTCTGTTTTATTTTATACTATTGGATTTAGTAACCAAATTAATGATATATTTTGCGTTAAATTAAGTTACAAAGTCTTTTGTCAATATTTCTTTTACATTTAACCATAAATTATTATTTAGAGATTGAGATGCTCAATGTGCAAAAACAATTTTGGAAAGAGATTTTTTTTCACCTTGCAAATGAGTTTGATCTGTAATTTTATTTTATTTTTTGAATTGGCTTATCTTGTTTCCAGAGCCAAACCTGAGAATTCGAGAGCCTGAAGTGAAATTTATCATTGAGGCCCTTCGTCCTCAAATTTTTAGGTTTTTTTTTTCTAAGCATCCAAATTCAAAGAAAATAAATTAAATTAAATTAATCTACATAAATGATCACTACTTATTTTTTGATCAATGATAACATATAAGATTTTTTGATTAATGAACTTCCTCAACTTTAAATTTTAAAAAATTATAGGGCCCTAAAAAATTTGGGACCTGAGGCAAGAGCCTGTTGTGGCTCACCTCAGGTCCCGCTCTGACATTCAATCTCTAATAAAATCACTTTTTTTTTCAAATAATCAACTTTGTGGAACTTATAAAGTTCCAACCGACTTAATTGTAGGTAAATCACAATTCTTAATGTCTTTTTAAAAAAAATAATGTTAGGTGATGCATTATTTTTTTTTATTTTGGAAAAGGACAAGAACCAGAAAAGTTAATCCTATCAAGTAATTTGGATAGAAAATTTTAAACTACACTAATTACAATTATTTTATAATAAAGCTAGTTTATAGAACTGATTTATAAAATTATTTTAAATTGCAAAATACGTATTTTATGTATAGAGTAAATTTACAAAATGTCCATTCAACCATATTCTGAGTTTCAATTTACCCACTCTTCTTTTTTTTTTTCCTCTTAATTTACCCCTCAAATTTATAAGCCCGTTTCAATCTCATGCTTCCGTCCAAATTGCGCTGTTAACTTAAAAAAGAAAAGAGTAAATTCCTCTTAATTTACCTACTCAAATCCAAAAAGAAAGAAAACCCTAACTAATTAATTGTTCATCATCATTATTAACATCTTTCTCACTCTCTCTCTCAACACCACTAAACCTATTTATCTCTCTGTCTCTGTCACATAAACCACCAACAAATCGACCTTTTTCTCACCCCCATTGCTATTGTCATCATTTTTCTTGTCTTCGGTGCCTCATTTTCACCCTCTCCCTCTTCTCCGGCGCCACACCATCTTGCACCGCTGCACCTCTATACACTATATCCCACACAATCAACATAACACTACCACCGGGTTCACTGCCACACCACTATCACATACGACATTTCAAATTATACAAAAATAATTTTTTTTAATTGATGGATTTGGGGATCATTTTTTTCAAAAATGATTGTTGGAATTGAGCCGTTAAAATGATATTTGGATACATTGAAATCCACCAAAGGTTGAGCAATAAATGTTTTGCCGGAGACTGGTGGGGAAATTACCAGATAACTTGTTATCCTGCAAATAAATGCTTCAGATGGATTTGAAGTTGGAAAAATCAGAGGGGATCTGGTTGGAGAGTCTATTGGAACAGAGATTAAGCAAATGGAAGTCAGTGATGTTGTCAATTGTGCGTGGAGGAATTTAGCCGACGAGGCCTACACTTGGAAGAGAGAGAAATGAGTTTAGTGGCGGTGCGAGATGGTGTGGCGTTGGAGAAGAGGGAGACGGTGAAAACAAGGTACCGGAGACGAGGAAAGTGGTGACAATGACAATGGATTTAGTGGCATTGAGAGAGAGAAATAAGTTTAGTGGTGTTGTGAAAGAGTGATGTTGAGAGAGAAAATGAGGAAGATGTTGATGATGATGATGATGAATAATTAATTAGTTAGGGTTTTCTTTCTTTTTGAATTTGAGTAAGTAAATTGAAACTCGATGTATAGTTGAATGGCCTTTTTTGAGAATTTACTTTTTTCTTTTATAAGTTAACGGCAATTTGGACGAAAGCATGAGATTGAAATAGGTTTAAAAGTTTGGAGGGTAATTTAAGAGGAAAAAAAAATGAGTGAATAAATTAAAACTCGGTGTATAATTGAATAAACATTTTAATAATTTACTCTTACATATAACAATTAATTACATTAATAAATGACCAAGTTTCTTTATAAATGAGTTGGTCCGAATTAAAATGAGTTTGAAACTAGTAACATGTTATTCGTAAACTTTATAAAATGAGTTGGCCTGAATTAAATACTCTTTTATCATTAATCCGAAAAAAAAATTAAAAATACTCTTTTATCAAATTGGACTTTTACGCTGTGTGTGTTTTTACAAGAACAAAGAAATATTATTTTCCCCTGTTTCTATGATTTCACCTCTAACTTCTCGCCTCTCCCAGCTCTTAAGAATCGAGTGGCCACTACTACAATCAGTCTCTCGAAGAAGCAGGGTACATACATCTAAAACACCAACCTTACGAACTCAACACAGGAAATTTCCGGTATCCATTCCATCATCAATCTATTACAATTTTATTAGCAGCTATTCATAATGCAACTGAATGTTAGGGTTCCTGTTCGTCTACGTTTTCATCTAATCTAATCTAATATAATGTTTCTCTTAGTCTTTTTCCCATTATCTTCTCGTTTTTGTCCTCTTGATTTCTCGAAATTTGTTGGAAAAATTAAAGGCCTTTTGGTTTATTTTCGCCTTTTTAGGACTCTGTTAATTATATAGCACATTGTTTTGTGGATTTTTTATGGTTAGAGTTGGATTCGTGCTCAGCTTGCACTACGCGATTAGGGTTTTCAAGAGACAAGAGAATTATATGGTCTCTTTCTATATTTTTGTCTATCCCAAAAATCATCAAATTTCGAAAAACACATTACAGAGACGGCAATAAAGACCTTTCCTTTCGCACTCCCCAGAACAGTGAAATAGTCCTTGTACACACCCAAAGAATATGAACCATGAAGTTATACACTGACTGCGACCAGAAAAAGGGCAGCTTCCTTGTAGTGTAGGAAACACTTCTCCACATTCTGGCTATCAACCAACGTTCTCTCCACTTCAGGCAAGCTGAATTAATTCGATGTTTGCAAAATCCTTTCAAGAAGTTGCCCAAAGAGATGACCAAATTTGCCTTTCCACGTTAATACCAGATGTCCTTCCACGTTAATGAAAGCATAATCATTGTTCCTTATCTTCATATTTAAACAGTCAATTGAAATTTCATAGTTAAATAAGCACCATTTAAGTTAACTTTAATAATATTCATAATTGGAGAATAAATTGTAAGATTGAAGTTACATTTTATCTTCGAATTAATTTTGAATAGGGGTACTTTTATTTTCATTTTTAGATATGATAGACCCACCATAGATCTAACATGTTTAGTGTTTACAATCTGAAATGCGACTTTTATCTTTTAGTGATTTGGACTTTCTAGTATCTGGAGATTTTGGGGAGACTAATAATTATTGTTTCAGCCACCAATTTCACAGAATATTCTGGGTGCCTGCAATGTCAGCTGTAGACTCCTCCCCATCCTTGGAGATTCTAGGTACTCTGAAACTATCTTTTTTAGGTTTTTTATCCAGCGGCTTTCACCGTTTCTAATTTTCTTTATTGGTTCTTTCTTTGCATATATCTTAGTTAGAGAGCCTGGGGGTCTTGCTCTGTGGACAGGACCGCCTTTCACAAACAGTCAACCCAGTATCAAAATTGATAGACTGCCCTGCACAAATGCAAAATTCAGTGATGATGGATCGATACTCATGGTGATAAAGTCTGACTCTGTAATCAGCATTTATGATTGCAAAAGCTTCAAAGAGATAAAAACTTTTGAAATCCCCAACATTCTTGCTTCCAGTTTATCACCATGCGGTACTTATCTTCAGACCTTTCAGAAACCCTCGTCCCCACAGGAAAAAAATGTGACGCTATGGAAGATAGAGACGGGGGCTTCTGTGTATAATCTATTCCAGAAGAACATGACCAAAGTCACATGGTATGTCTGTTTTTCTGTCGAAAGAACTAATCAGATCTTCCTCTTCCGTTTTGTTTCCTTCCAAAGTTGCTTTGAAGTTTCAAATCTGATACCTGACTTATTTAGATGTTTTCTTTTGTTCAATGCGTGCATACTTAGGCCCTCAATAAGATTTAGTGCTGATGAAGCTGTTGCATGTCGTCTGGCAACAAACGAGGTACAAATTTTTGATGCAGCAGATTTCTCGAGAGGGATCACATATCGGATTAGAATTCCAGGAATAGCTGGCGTGGAGCTTTCCAAGGCACCTGGGTCCCATGTCGCAGCATTTGTTCCAGAATCTAAGGTTTGTCCATAAGTTGGGACTTATTCTTGAAATTTATTTAGGGAAAAAGTGGGAATATATGTCGGACAATTATTGCAGATTTCTGCTATCATTACTGAGCGGATAACCACAAGATATTAAATATTTTGAAGGAGAATTTCCTATCCCTAAAACTTTCGTTTTTGCAAAATATGGCACACTACATATTTAATGTGATAGCATATATTTATATTCTTCTTTTTTAATCCTAGTACTCTCCTTACTTTTTCCTCAGATTTAGGATAGATGGTCATATTATCTAAGGAAGTAGCTATTTCATTTTTAAAGTTTTACAGATGCAATAACTGATCAGATGCTTGAAAGATTAAAATATTGCAGCTTTTTATTATATAACATTAGAAGCGCTGCGGAAGAGAATCATACCATATTTCTAGTTGGATTATGGGCCAAAGCATGGAATCTCTTTGATAGTATTGATAGCTTTTTGTTTAGGCTGAATTGCTTCAGTTTTTTGGATTGATGTAGTTGGTATTTTAGGATCATGTCGCAGTGGACGGTTCATCCACTGGGCTGAGCCTATTTTAATGTTTGTAATTTTGTTTTAGATGCCATAAAAATTCTGTTTCTTATCAAAAAAATAAATAAATTGTATAATTATATTAATTTTGTTTCTTGAAAAAACGAATCACAATTCATTGGAAAAAAAGAAAATTTCTACAGTAAGAGCTTTGAGTAATCCTTTGAAAACCAGGCCCAATTTGAAGTGCGACAAACACCTGGAAACAAAAATAAAAAAAATCAAAGAATCTACCTTCCCTAGGCTGTTACAAGGATGAAGATTTAGCTGTTTAGATTATTTGTTCTCTTTCTGTAGGGAATGCCAGCTAGTGTTCAGATATATGCTTTTGGAAAGGATCCACAGAGTCAACCTGTTGCTCGTCGGAGTTTCTTTCGCTGTTCTACGGTGCAACTCAGTTGGAACCAGGGTTCTACAGGCCTTCTAGTTCTCGTGCAAGCAGATGTGGATAAAACCAATCAGAGTTATTATGGAGAATCAAAGTTAAATTACTTGACAACAGATGGAACCCATGATGGGCTTGTGCATCTTCGTAAGTCTTATTTACGTAATTTTTATTTCTAGAAAAAGAAAGTTCTTTTTGCAGACAATTGATGGTTGGAGACACCGGCAGGTAAAGAAGGACCTGTACATGATGTTCAATGGTCATGCTCTGGTAAGGAGTTTGCAGTTGTTTATGGATGTATCCTTCTCTTTTCTCCCCAGCATATTAATGAAAACCCACATAAATATAAATATTAGGAAAATGTTTCAAAGGTTGAAGCTGCACTTAGCAAAAAGTGTAAATAATACCATGAAGGACAGATCTTGTTAGGGAAATTTGTATACTTTTATGACAATTACTTCTAGTGCAGATTAAATGAAAATTTTGTGGCACCATTTTTAAAATATTTCACCTGCAATTCAGATTGATTAGTGCCTAGGGGGCCACCCAGGCTGATTTCCAGATTGTAAATAACTTGTTAACCTGAAGAATTGTTTTAACCCCTTCATAGTCTGTTATGTTCTTGCTTTGTGCATTTTTTTCTTCTTCCTTGACATACTTAAGTTATGCCTGCAATGGCGACGGTGTTTGACAAGAAGTGTAACCCTCTACTTGAGCTTGGAACTGGTCCTTACAATACCATCCGATGGAACCCAAAAGGGAAGTGTATCCTTTAGTAAACCATATGATGCTTTTACAATTGTGAATATGCTAATTTCATCCCCCTGATTACAACTGGTGTTTTGTGGCCTTAATTATCTTTTCTACAGTTCTATGTTTGGCTGGCTTTGGGAACTTACCTGGTGATATGGTATTTTGTTTTTATATAGATCATCTTTTCTCTCTCTCATCCTTTTTCAATGAGCTGTCACTACGATATTTGGCCTATCTTTCGTTTTGAATTTTTGCCATCTCAATATGCTTTTTGTGACGTTCCTAGAGTGCATGGTATGAATGTCTTTATTTATGAAAACAGTTTATATGATATTATATTTACTTTCGGTAATTAATCTAATTTTTGTTCATTGTTCAGGCATTCTGGGATTATATCGAAAAAAAGAAGCTTGGAACCACAAAGGCTGAATGGTCGGTAACAAGTGAATGGTCTCCAGATGGTTGCTATTTCTTGACTGCTACAACAGCTCCAAGACTACAAGTTGACAATGGGTATATTAATTGTTAGCTATATTGTGAACCAGACAAAAGTTTACTTGTACTTCAAATGATCAAGAAGTCTCTACTTGAAATGGAAGAAACATTTTCTATAGATTGGCAGTTTGGCACAAATATCAGTCATTATATGTTCCTCCTTTTCCCATATGCATTAGCAAGTTCACAAGAGTGCTTTTACTGGGTTGGAATTCTTTTGGTTGTAGATAAACATATTTGCTAATACTTTCCCATCTAAAACAAAAATATTTGCTAATACTTTCCCATCTAAAACAAAAATATTCACTAATACTTTCCCATCTAAAACAAAAATATTCACTAATACTTCTTTTGTTTTGTATTTTTGAAGGATTAAAATTTTCTACCACGATGGATCATTGTACTTTAAGAAGATGTTCAACAAATTGTATCAGGTCAGTTAGTTTAGTGATCTGTCTCCTTCTTCTTGGTTTTGTTGTGTCCTTTTTTTTCCTCCTAATGGTAATATTGTTGCAGGCTGACTGGAAACCGGAATCATCTGATAAATTCGGTGAAATTGCAGAACTTGTGAAGTCAATTGACACACTAAAAGTTGAAGAAACCAAAACACAAGGTTCTTCCTCTTAGTTATATCTTCAAAACATCGATCAGATTTTGGCATTTTTTTGCATGCATGTAGATCGACTAAAAATGATTTTCAGGAAAAGGGTCAAAATCTTCACAGGCTCCTATGAAATCAACCAACCCTCCCCCTTCGCAGAAACCTGCTGCATATCGCCCACCTCATGCTAAAAATGCAGCCACCATTCAGGCAGAGGTATCAGCTAAATATCGTTTCTCATATTTTTCATATCATTACAGAAACGGGTTCCTTTTTTTTTTTGGTGTTGTGGAATCATGGTTATTTGGACCTTTGGATTATGAAAAGAGTCACTTTTTTTTACTTATGATTATGATACTTTTTTAATGACAGCTATTTGGAGAAAGCCCTTCAGGGTAAGTCTATGTTTAAGCCTTTTGGTTTCTGTTTACTTGAAAGTTGAAATACATATTTTGATTGTTCTGAGGCTAAGTATATCATTAATATTTTTTTATCTGTATATTTGTCCAATTTAGAGAACTTAGCAAGAATGCGTTGAAAAACAAGAAAAAGAGGGAAAAACAAAGGGAGAAAAAGGCTGCTGAGGCTGGTTCTGCCTCCAATGGTACATGACTGGAAAACAGGTCTAGCTGCGTCGCATGCCTTGAACCTCCTTAAGACCAGCCTATCAAGATGGGGATTCAAATACAATATTTTTCTCCAAGTGTCTGTGGCCTTTCTTTAAATTGAAATTTTAATGTGAAAAAATTAAGAGCTGGAATCTATAAGCAAGGGTATTTTTTTGTATTTGAAATTTTCTCTGAGTTCTGTTTATACTGAATCGGAAGTGGTTGTGTTGTTGAAGGAAATTCACTGTTTGTCTGATTTTACTGAAGTAGAAATTTAAATATTATAATCAGAGTAGAAAGAAAAATAATTTGTTTTCCTCCTCATCCTTTGCTATACTTATCCGTCTCAGTTTTGTTTCAGCAGAAGGTTATTGCCTTCGTGCATTGTTCTTGTTTCCCACACTTTCGAAGTGGGCGTGCCCTGTGTGTATACTAACAATTTGACCACTTTAGCCTAAAACCAGATTTGTCAATAACTAATTACAGCAATAATTAATTTCAGAAAAAAGTGAAACTGAATTACACTTGCTTAGATTTTAAATGAGGTGCGCCCCATCTGAATGCTAGTCATTTTGTTACGTGCTCCAGTGATTCTTCTACATGGCAACAACTCCACACGCACTGGCACACACATATATATAAATATATAATCCAAGCACAGTTGGTAAAAAATTCCACCAACTGCTCTTGCGTGCCAAACAATGTTATCAAATAAAAGAGAGTATGACAGTTAATTTGGCATGGTCATTTGGTTTATTAGATCACAGGATCCATATATATATATATATCCTATGAGCTAAGAGTTGAAAATTTAAAATTAATTGGCTGAAACACTTTATCGTCACAGCACTGAATGAAGCTCCCGGTGCCTTTTCACGTTGGGATGACTCACAACTTCAAGTCTGTAGTCCAAGTGCCTTGTACACTCGGGTGCTTAGTGACATGCCTCGTCTTCAGCTTTACAACCTTTCTTCCCAGTGCATTCCTTAGCCTAGTTGCCTGTAGAAGTACGTCTTCAGGACTCAGATTCTTAACACATACCACCCGCTCATTCTTGTTTTCTGTATGTTCAGAAAAGTAAGTCCTTAAAAGTGAATGAAATTCATGCACCCAGTCTAAGCATTAGCACATAAAATCATACACATACACACACGTGCGTGCACAGTGCCGGTGGAACACGCTCACACAGAGCAATTGTAATGTAATGCGTGGTTGAAAGAGTATTCACAGGACAGGCATTAACTGAAGTATAGCTCGCTAGCATTTAATTGTATTATTAAGATTCAGCTTGATCTCAATATAACTTTTAAAAGTGAAACTAGTTTGGGCATGACCAAACCTTTCCCAATGATTAATAGCAGCATAATTTTGTTGAGTAATACCATCAATGGCCACTGAACTATTGGCAAATTTTACCAGTGGCTACTATACTTCATTTTGTTACAATCGGACCATTAAACTATTAAAACGTACTACCAATGACTACTCCGTTAAATCCCACCGTCAGTTTTTGGCAGGAATCGTTATTACTTGAAATGTCAAGGGTATTTTGGTCTTTTTCCTTCTTTTTTCTCTTTTCTTTTTTCCCTTTTCTTTTCTTTTCTTTTCTTTCCTTTCTTCTTCCTTCTGCCATTTTTCTCCTTCTTCGCCATTCTTCTTCTCTCTCTACCAGTGGCCTCTTTGACAAAATCAAAGAACAACAAAATACACCAAATCAAATCAATTGCCTAAATTAATCAAATCAAATGGCAATTTCTTAAACAAGTATAAAAATTGAAGAAGTTTGGAAGGAGAAGAAGAATAACCAATCGGAAGAAGGAGAAAAAGAAGATGATTGGAAGAAGAATAACCAAAATTCATACAGAAATCTCCTCATTCATTTCTCTCCCCACAAAATGTCGATCCCAAGAATCACTCACTCTCCTCCCCGCCATTTGGGCTTTCACCAACTCCGCCTCCGGGGCCCACCATGCAGCGCCGGCTCCCGCCGTGGACTGCTGGAGCGTGATCCTCAACCTTGCCGACTGCCTCTCGTTCGTCATCGCCGGCAGCACGGTGAAAAAGCCCGAAGGGTCTTTCTGTTCCGGGCTCAAAACTGTGCTTAAAACTGACGCAGAGAAGAAGAAGAAAAAAGAAAAGAGAAGAACCGATCGGAAGAAGGAGAAGAAGAAAAAAAAAGAACCGATTGGAAGGATAAGAAGAAAAGAAGAAGAAGAGATCGGAAGAAGAAGAAGAAAAGAACTAATTGAAAGGAGAAGAAGAAAATAAGAAGAGATCGGAAGAAAAATAAGAAAAAAGAAAAGAAAAGGGAAAAAAGAAAAGAGAAAAAAAAAGGGAAAGGAAAAGGAAAAAGACCAAAATACCCCTAACATTTCAAGTAATAACGATTCCCGCCAAAAACTAACGGTGAGATTTAACGGGGTGGCCATTGGTAGTACGTTTTAATAGTTTAATGGTCCAATTGTAACAAAATGAAGTATAGTGGCCACTAGTAAAATTTGCCAATAGTTCAATGGCCATTGATGGTATTTACTCTAATTTAGTTTATCTGAATAAGAGAAGGATAATAATCATCATTTGCATATGAGCAATCTGATTTTATTAACATGGGATTGAGTAATTTGTATCCTCTAACAAATACCGTTCATGAGCTAGATATAATTTATGTGATTGCCGAAACAGGGTGGAGAGAGAGAGATTTTTCTTACTGTAGAATGCCTTCAAATGTGGATGCTGACCACGAATCATCTCAGTTTCCACATCTAGATGAGGACTTTTCTCTTTAAATGCTGGCAAATGAGATTCCATAAATGCCCTACAACATCATAAACATACTTGTCAGTCCCTTCCCCTCTTCCACTAAGCAACTGTTCCATGTTCATTCCTATGAAATATGAAATGCAGCAGTAGATACTTGAACTTCAAGAATTCACAATAATACACGAAGAACAGAAAGTAGAAGAATGTTCTCTCAGTCAAATTAAGAGTCTGCAATTCCTTTCTGAGACATTCCAAATTAAGAGTTAATGTCCCTTTTTGGGCCATAATCAATTGATTACGTTGAAAGTTGTTATCCTTATAAAAGTGTCAAAATCAGGCAAGGATTCTTAGTTTGGGACTTACGTAGTATTAGTTTTGGTTTGATATTTTGTTAGTTAATTTTTTATCTCTCCCACCCCCACCCTCCCCTCCACCCCTCCAAAAACCCACCCAACACAATCCCAAAAAAATAATAATTACGTCATTGACTCATTGTGATGTTATGATTGACGGGGACATTGCATTTTCGCCATAATTGATTTTACTAAGTTAGGCCTAGGCTGGTGGAGTTTCTTTAGTGCATGTGGAAAAGTGTTTTTGGAAATTTTATTAACTTATAGGTGCCTTAACAGAGTGAAGTGGGAATAAGGAGGTGCTTTGAAAATTTGTCTCCTCCGAATGTAGAAATCATTATATTTTAATTGCAATTATACCATAACCATGAAACTACATGCCAACTACTTCTATCCTATAAATCATCAAAAGCATAGAAAATGTTTTGGAAAAACAAGAACATTCAGTTAAATAATTGCATTATACATAATCAACACTCTAAAAGCGCATCCAATACATGAAATTGGATGTTAGATGCCACACTCACCCCCTCACCTGGTCAAATTAGTTTGCAAATCCATCGTTGGCAAATAAAAAAGGGTGGTCTTCTTATAACTAATTCGATCTAATGAAGTATGACACTAAAATGCTCAAGGAAAGAACACGCAAATTAGGTACTAGAAAAGACAGGCAGGCAAACATAACATAGCATAGCATGGGTAGGTACCTGATACCCCTACTGCTCCCACCCCAATCAGAATAGCTCACAATCAGCTTTTTAAGTTGCCAAACACCTCTCTGTGCCATCTTCCTATCAAAATCCATGATGGCCAAACAAACAATTTTTAATTCATAAAGATTTACTTTTCAGTGCCAATTTGAAGAAACTGGTAGAATAATACACCCTAGGGTTCCAAGGATGTAAACAAGCATACACTCACATATATATATATATATATATTAAAAGTAGTAGATGTGCAGTTTAGCAAGAAAACGGTGAGAAGAGAGGGTGAAATACCTGTGGTTTTGGCTGAAAGCTTCACTGACTCTTCTTCTTCTCTTGCTTTGTCTTCTCAGGTTTTTGTTTAAATTCCCAAGGGTTTGCTCCGACTCAGCTCTACCGTCAAAATTGGATACCCAACCAAACCACTCTCTCGGCCCATTTACTTAAAAGCCTTGTGAATGGGTTAGG
This sequence comes from Lonicera japonica, assembly GCA_021464415.1. Classification (NCBI taxonomy): domain Eukaryota; kingdom Viridiplantae; phylum Streptophyta; class Magnoliopsida; order Dipsacales; family Caprifoliaceae; genus Lonicera; species Lonicera japonica. Next base: position 1,704,203 of record CM038466.1, read on the forward strand.
CCCTCATTTTTTCAACTCTCTCCAAAAGTTTTTGGATCGGGTTGACACAAACATGGTGCTTGTTGTTTCTTTCTTTTTTTCTTATTAAGGTTATATTCTTTTGTACCTACTTTAGTTTCTGAGGTTTAAAATTTATACGTGATTTACCAAAAAAAAAAAAAAAAGCTCACCATTTTTTTTACGAAGGGTTGACACTTAATTAACATTTGAAATTTTATTCTTACCTTTCATTTTTTTTTTGTTCAGTTGGTTTTTCAGACTTAACGGTGTCTAGATCCGGACCAGCTTGTGCACACCTCAGTCCTGACTAATCTGTCTAGCCCGAGAGTTTCCTGAAAGGTTTAAGAGTCATGACCCAAGTGAGTAGCTCTAAGTGTCGACGTCGAGAAAATTTATTCTTACTAACAAAGAGTTAAAACTACATTTTACATTACATAATAAAGTTCCATTCTCACAAAAATGATGTCTTAAGTTCGAATCATCCACAGTCGTTCATTTCTCCTCTCTCCACAATTTAAACTCCAGATATATCCGTATATTGATTGTATCAAAAAAAGAAAAAAGTAAAAAAGACAAAGAGTTAAAAATATATTTTTTAGTCCTCTTCTCCTCAAAATACGAAAAATAAAAAATTAAGAATTTCATCTAGCATGAAATTTCATCCAATACTGTTGCACACCTAAACAACTAACATATGTAACGCTAATTTTTGTTTTTTTTTCCCTTTCTATGCACACATCGACTTAAATGTTAAAAAAAATGTATTGTCACGTGGTTAAAACTATTCTCATTAAAAGAAAGGTAATAAATTCAAACTTAATTTGAAAATGAAAGTAAATGCAAAATTTGCTATAATAATTACTAATACGTGCTTAGTATTTATTTGAATTCTTAAATAACACGATTTCACTAATAAATGAAATTATGTCCTTAAATGACAATTTTATTTTATTTTTTAATAAAAATTACTTACAACTAAATTATGAAAAATATATTTATGCTTGACTAGTGGATCATCTTTTATTTTTGGTCCATCTTTATCATCAAATTAGAGTAGTACATAACATTCACGTGCATATAGTCTAATTAAAGAATGAGTAGTGTTACATTTACGAGATTTTTTTACCCAACTTATAATACATAAATTATACATTCGTAAGATGCAATTCATGAAAAAGTAAAATTAGTTGGGAAAAAAAATATTTTCTTAAAAAATTAGAGGCTTGTATTTGATTAAGTTGCTAAGACTATTATTTTACCTAAAGAAAACAAATAATTAGATAATAAATAATTTAATAATGGATATAGGCCAATAGTTTTGTCAAAAGAAATTAGGGTGCGTTTGATTGCAAGCATAAAATTTACATGGAAAGAAAATAAGTTCCAGATAATTAAATTGCCTAGAATTGAGTTGCATGAAAAATGTAATTAAATGTGTTTGATTGCCTTAATTTTTTATTTGAAAAATATTGGTTGTATTGTAGCATTTTTAATGTAGAAAAAATTATGAGTATTTTTTTTACATAATTTTATAGTCATGATGGATCTTATTTAATTGATCTTGATTAATAGATTTTAAATATTAAATTTTTATTAAATTTTGAATTTTGTAGTTTAAGTTATAACATTTTTAATATAGAAAACGGATAAAATTTTGTCTCAAAAAATGTACAATTGCCTAGAAAATAAAAATAAGCCCCCCCAAAGAAAATATTTTCTTTGTTTACAAGGAAAAATATATGAATAGTAAAAAAAGTGGGAATTTAACTCCATAAAAAATAATTACAATCAAACACTATAAAAATAAAAATTTTGATAGAAAAATCATATTTTTCATAAAAAATATGGCGAATTAAACACAGAGAGAAATTCAGTGTTCTTTTTTTTCGTCTACCGGAGAAATTCAGTATTAACATATTAATAAACACAAAAATGGAAAAATACTCGACTCAACTCTGCTATAGTTGAATCAACATCCCCTCCCTCGGCGGTTGCGTAAACAATAGTCGATTTTTTTCTTTTTAACATATTTACATATACAGAAAGAAAGAACGAAGAGTATCCACCGCCGTTTTCTTATCTATCAATAGTTGTCGGCCTGAAGATAATTGATGGAGGAAGGCGAGGCGGTGGCCGCAAGGACCAAAGAGCAAGGCTGTAGTCGGGTTCGACAGTGCTGCATCTGCAACCAGAGGAGAGCCGCTCTCAAAAGACCCAAAACCCTAGACCAGGTAACTATAGTTACTATACTCACTCCGTATAATTTATGCATCAAATTTACATATATATACACACACTCAATCTTTTAGTTTACACCTCATTCTTACTCTTATCATTTCTAATTGCCCTGATTGAGTTTTAATTCTTCATCAATTCATGTTGCTGCATAATAGCTTTCCGTCTTGTTTTATTATGCACTACAAAACGGGAGGAGGATATCTGTTTGTTCTTTCAGTTTGATCTTCTATTTGAGATTTTGAGCCGAACATATATATATATATATATATATTTTGGACATTAAAAAAGAAAAAAAGAAGAAGAAGAAGAAGAATGCGTAAGAGAAACAACACAGAACAACCAGATTGAGAATCTCTAATGGTTGTGTTTTTGTGACTTGCACCAAAATTATACTCAACTTAGAACTTATACCCCGGTGATTCCTTTTTCTAATATAAGCATTAAGTTTGAGTTTCAAAGATAGAAAAAATGAAGCATGACTCCGCACGTATCTTATTTGACAGATTTTGATGTTAGTATTGAAAATACATCACTTTTATGCAAAAATAGATATTCAGAATAAAAGTTATCTTGGTTTCTGAGTTGGGGAAAAGAATTGGAGATTGAAGCTGTCAGCTGATGTGGCACCGTGGAAGGAATGGACTTGTATTTTACATTTTGGTTTTCCACATTGCAGTGTGTATGGACCTACTGGATCAGCAACTTTTTTTTTTTTTGTGAAAATTCAGCTTTACAGTCCATAAGAGATACTCTTAGTATGCATGTAGGTGGCTAGGTGCATAGTGGATCAGAGCTCATGCCTATGAAGTCTAAATTTTCTGGCATTAAAGATTTGCAGGGAGTGTTTTTATGCTGCTTTTGAGGAAGAGATTCATAGGGTAATCATAAACAACCAGCTATTTAATCCCGGGGAACGTATTGCCATTGGAGCTTCTGGTGGGAAAGGTGAATACACATAGTTTAATGTCTATTTTTGGAACTTTATTCATTATGAATCTTAAAAACAAAGTAAACAACCCTTAAAAGAAAGCAAAGGCTTTTAACATCTAACACTTGACAGTGAGAAACTCAGGCATTGTTGGATTGCGGTGCCTCACAGTTCCATATATTGCTGGACTGCCATTTGTACCATCTATTTTTTTGACCAGATTCACAAGGAATAATAAATCACAACATTTAAGTAGACAAGTATATGAACTTGAATAGAAAAGTAGTCTACATTTGAATAAACTAGTATCTGAATTCAGTATCTATTATGTGTTTATCCCTCTTCCCCATTTCTGCAGATTCCACGGTGCTTGCTTATGTGATGTCAGAATTGAATCATCGCCACAATTATGGCCTGGATCTCTTCCTCTTGTCAGTTGATGAAGGGATCACAGGGTACAGGGATGACTCACTTGAAACTGTCAAAAGGAATGAAATTCAAGTTAGTATATTACTTCTTATCCGTGGTTTTGAGTAATTGATTTTGGGAAACTATAAAATTACCTATCACTCCAAAATTTTACTTTCCATTTGGTTTACTTGATTTTCCATTTCATTTTCCTTCATATTTTTGGTTCCGAGTGTGTTACCGTTCTGTGAGAGAGCGAAGCATGCTTCTTTGTTTGTCTTATACAAATAATTTAATATTTTCTGCGCATGTGTTCATTAAATAATCAACTATCTAGAAGTTTATTTTTTTGTGGTTGTCAAACAATTTTAAATTACTTTCTATCTTGCAGTATTTATTATTTATTCCCCGCTTTAGAAAAGGTTATGCAAATGACATATTTCCCGGAAATGTAAGAGGATGATTAATTTTTACCTGCACAAGTTGGTGCTACCAGGCTGTGGCCTGTGGATAGGACAGGAGTTGTCTTTCACCAACTTTTTCATCAATCATTCATTCGTTCTGACTCTTGTTACCATATATTCTTTTCAGTATGGGCTGCCACTAAAAGTTGTTTCGTATAAGGAGCTCTATGGGTGGACAATGGATGAGATAGTGAAGATGATAGGTTTAAAGAACAATTGCACATTTTGTGGTGTATTCCGCCGCCAGGTAAGAGACTAAATAAAATTTCATAAACTGATAAATGATACTTTGCCCCGCCATCTATTTTCTGTGGTAGACAATTGAAACCTGGACTCGTTTAATTAGACGTGTTTTTAGGCCTCGTTTGGTTTGCGGAAGGGAAATCAATCCCCTCATCTTTCCCATGGAGGTGAGAAACTAAATTTCCTGTCAAATTTCCTTTCTTGTGTTTGGTAAAGCATGTAAAGTATTTAGGTAAGGGTATTATTGTCTAAATTTTTTGTAATAAATGCTTGGAAATCACATGGGAAAATCAATCCCATGTGTTTAAAGAGGAATGGTTTTAACCCCTACTTTCCCCTCTCTCAGGAAAGTGTTTTCGGAATTTGTGCTTACCAAACAAAGGAAAGGAACGACTTTCCTTTCCCGATACTAAAATCCGTGAACCAAACGAGGCCTTAGGGTAATGTGATGAACCTAATCTTGAGGCCTTACTAAACAAGGGATGTTTCTTGATAATGTTTACTTCAACTAGTACTTGACTACTCATAATTTCAGACGGAGGGGCCATTAGACTAGAAAGAATATAATAGAGTTTCATGGTTAATATAGAGTAGTTGGAACAAGGGTTTTTATGTTGAGTATTAGATTCTTCCTTGTATATTCTTTATTACTATTGGTGTTTGTTGAAAATTCGGGTGTTATGGTAGTTTCCGTCTGCTGCCTCCCACTCCCAAAAGGAAATAGTGAATATTTGAATAGAATAACAATACTAGGAACAACAACAATAATAATAAAATAAAGAAAGGAAACGAAAAACTTCCAAGTGCACACACTTGTATTATTTGCTTGAAATCTTCATTGGTTGCAAGGAAAGTTGTACTGAATGACAGGGAAGAAAATAATAGATTGCTTTTCATGTAAGGCCCTTGATCGTGGTGCTGCCTTGTTGAAAGTAGACAAGCTAGTCACGGGACATAATGCGGATGATATTGCTGAAACAGTTCTCCTTAACATATTACGAGGTGACATTGCTAGGTAATTATTATCATTCATGGTTTCTTTTTGTTTTCAATTTCTTTCCTTCGTTTTGTTTTTTATGTTTTGATGGCTAGTTGAGTTTTGCACTTCACATCATAGGTTGAGCAGATGCACATCTATAACCACAGGTGAAGATGGACCAATCCCCAGATGCAAGCCTTTCAAGTACACATATGAGAAGGAGATTGTCATATATCCTTGAAAAGATTTTGTTTTGCTTAAATTTTTGTACTTTATGTTGTTATTCTTCTTTCTTTAGGCTACTGCAGTGGATTGATCTAATTATTTATGGATTCGTATTAGTTGCCAAATCTTAACCAAATGTTACGTATGCATACTTCAAAAGGCTGGACTACTTCTCCACTGAATGTAAGTGTCAGATTTTCCCCCTTTAATTTGTTTCTCTTTTTGTGTTACAAATACGAGATTCTTATGAGTGGGTTGGTGTTACTGCTCTTTTCCCTTTTCAATATTGGTTTCCTTTTTTTGTCATCTCAGTGCATAATTGTGTTGCTGTATTCCTTGCTCTCTTATATTTTTACTTCACCGATAAATTTTGTATTGTTAACTGCAGGTATTTATTCCCCAAATGCTTACCGTGGCTTTGCTCGAGAGTTCATTAAGGATTTAGAAAGGATGAGGTTGTTCCCTATTGGAATATCTTCCAGTCGTTTATGGCACTTCTCAAAATATAGTACTTATATTGTATCTAAGTACCTTAACAAAATGCCTTCGTATTTTGAGTTTAATATCTTATTTGATGGCTTTTCAATACAGACCCAGAGCTATACTTGACATTATTAAATCAGGTGAGGATTTCAGGATTGCCACGTCTACAAAAATGCCCGAGCAGGGAACATGTGAGCGATGTGGCTATATTTCTAGTCAGGTAAGTTGCTATTTCCACTAAAAGCAAATGGCATATTGACAGTGGACTTATGTATCTGTCTATGTGCTTTCGTATCATTGTACTCCAAATATGCATGCATGAAGTAGTTCGAGATTCACAACTATTGTAACCATTTTGCATTTATCTTATGAATGTTTAGCATGCTCTAGGACCAGTCTGCCCTTCGTTTTGGTCAGGGTTTGATCCTCATCCTCCGTCCACCAGTGTGATTTCAATATGTTCTTTAATTTTATTATTTTCTAAAAAAGTTAACGTTTGACTTTTTTTCAGGGAAATGTAATTGCATGATATCCTGACAATCACTGCCTTGAAAATTTTCTCCTTGGTTCTTCATTTGTCCTATCCTTTCAAAGTATTCTCTCCATTTCAAATAAAGTTCCACTTTCCTTTTTGGAGGGGGTGTCAAATTAGGAGTCCCATCTTTGTCTGGGGACATACTCAATGTACCAGATCTCACAATAGATAATTAGTTGTACTTTTGGCCATTGATTAGGTTGAAATTTGTGTTTTGCTAAAAATCACCACAGCCGAATGGACTTTTAATTTTAGACAGGGAGTATCATTTATTTTTATTGGACATGATAGCAGTTCCCTGTTATGCTGCTGATGTGACTACCTGATTAATTGCATTCATTTAGTTACTTCAAGCCTTTCATTCCTCTTTTGGGACATACTAAGTCAAATACGGCCTCTTAATTTGGTTCAGAGGGAGTAATTGTTTTCATTACTCAATTAGTGTTGGCTTCACTGGCTTTAAAGTTTGATTAGTCAGAGGACACAGAACTTTATGCAGAAGTCAAATAGGGCCTCTCACAATTTTCCCGATGCATCAAGATGGAAAAGAAGAATATGTTGTCATCTTGTATGCATGTGCTGTGTGGAGAGCCGATTTGATTGGACTTGTGTAGCATTTCAAGAGTGATTATTCTTAATTTCCTGTACCAAAAAATATTATTCCTAATTTAAGTAGCTTTAAATATACAGAAATGGTGTAAAGCCTGTGTTTTGTTGGAGGGACTGAATCGGGGTTTGCCAAAGCTGGGCATTGGGAGAAGCCGAGGACCAAATAGTGAACGGAATAAAGATTTGAAACAAACAGGAAAGAAGAATTTACAGACCAAGGAATGTGGAACTTTGGACTTCTGATTTCCCAACTCAAAGCCTACTATAATCTCAGAGAGAATAAATGGTAGCTCCACAGCGCCAGTAAATTTTGGCTGATTGTCTTATTTGTTGTGAGAACTGATTTAGGATTAAAATGATTTCCCTTCGAATTGATGGATTTAGTGATAGTGGTAATTGCGGAGAATGTAGTTGAGGCCGTGGTAAGGATGGCTGCCTCAAGGATTTTGGTGCTTGTATCATTATAGTTCCCTTGTACGTTTTTATGTAATTAAGTCATTTCTTCTGTTATTATTGGTATTAGTAGCCACGATGGATGTTACTTTAAAAAACACTACTAAGATGGTACCAAGAGCTCTGAAACCATAACATAAGCTGTATCTATTTTAGATGGTAAATTTCATTCAGGGGCAGCATGAGATAAAAGGCTTGCAAGTTTAGCTGTTTATTGTCTGCAGATGTATGTCCATGCTGAGCTTTCTAGGCACCTTCGAGGCTCGTCCTCTCCATCACTTTTTAAACCCAATTTCCTAAATGGATTAATAGTTATCTGAAAATTGAACAATCAATGAAATTTTTACCTTTCCTTTTTTGTTCCAGGAAGGCAGGGACATTTAAAAAGCAAGTACTCATCTGGTTTCAAATCCATTAAATTAAAGATTAATATTTGTTCGTGAACGTGTCAAATTAAGAGTTTTCAATTTAGTTTTTTTGGGACATGAATACTGCGAATATTGTGATTGAAAATTCGTGAATTTTTTCAAAATTGCAAAACTTGAATTGAATTTTTAATAGGAGATGGAAAGACACTAATTTTATTGGTAATATTATAATAATTGTGAAATTAATTATTTACAAATACATGAATAGAATTTTAAGGGTCACGAATTAGATTCTATGGGGAAGAGAAAGTATCACTAACCATTACTATCATAAATTTATTTTATACTGACTTTTCTTTCAATTTATTCTTACTACGGTAAGTTTAATATAAAAATGGAAGATGACTGAAAATAAGAAAATGATAATATGTGCCCTTACTGAACGTGTTAAAGCAACTATAAATGAAAATAATAAAATATTATATGAAAATCTGTGTCATATTTAATACATATTAAGAGTTAATTATTTTTAAAAATAAGTATTTAACATGTACCTTAAGGCACACGATAACATGACCATTGAAAATATTATTAAAGTCAAAACATAATTGATAATACTTTGGAAGACCATTGAAAATATTATTAAAGTCAAAACATAATTGATAATACTTCGGATAAATATATTTAGGAAAAAAAATAATGTTTTAGCAAGACATTTTCAATCATTTTACAATATTTTCATAAAATTAATTTCTTAGAATTTTATTTGATAAAGAAATTAAAAAGTAATATAACATATCGCAACAAGGTGCGTGTTTGTATATAACAAAAACATAATAAAAAATAGAAAAGAAAAGAAAAGAAAAAGAATGTAGCTAATTTATTTAGGATGGGGTTAGGAATAGATCCTTCAATGATGCTAGACCTGATCCTGGTCCTGGTCCTGGTCCTGGTCCTGGAGAAGCAAGATATATATGTCGTGTGCTGTGCAAGTGTGATCCTGGACGACTAACACACAAACAACCACCTGAGCCGTGATAAATCAACCTGAGAAGAGAGGCCAATCAACAAGTTCTTTTGTGGGATCCATGGCCTCGAGCTCCTCCAACGCTGGCGTCCAAAACCCTAAAAAGTCACTAGGCTTTGTTGCGAATGCAATTAAGAGAAAGGATAGCTTCATACAGTTCTTCTTAATGACCGGAATTTTACTTCTCAGCGTCAGATCAGTAGGCCAGAAGTACCGCATCAACGACCTCCGCGAGGATACCTCTGCTCTCAGACAAGAACAAGAAGGCATCACCGATCGCATGAACAACATCAAGCGCAACCTCCGTGCGGAAGCCGCTCTTGAACCTACAGGCCTCTTTGCTTCCAGGCTTCGCCTTCTCTTCGGCGACGACAATTGATTGATTCAATTAACTCCACTCGGTGCAGTTAGTCGTCCTCCCTATGAGTTCTGGTTTCCCCTTTGTTTTGATATCTATTCATAAATTTAGGCTTTAGCTTTATTGACTGTTTTCGAATTTTGATCAGTGAAATCATAGTTGTTGCCATCTCTATGAACACCATTTGGCTGTGTTGCATTGATGATCTGGTGAGCAATTATAATAATATAATCGGTATTTCGGATCTCTACTTATTTTGATTTTTATCTCATTAGTCTCCTAATGGCTCTCCTACAAGCGTTTAGGCTGCGATCAGATATTTTCAAGTGTCACAGTGGTAGTTTCGTTACTTTTCAATTTTTCGTGGTCAATAATTGAATCCGAGTTTTGTACGATGATGAAGTGTATATTAGGTATATTTTTGGTTGAATTTAATGTAGAAATGGTTGAATGTAATGTAGAAAGGAAGGTTTCTAGATTTTGGAGATGTTTAAAATTTTACGTTGTTGTATATGTAGTATTGTGTTATCGCTTGATTCTAATTGAGCGATGCAGAACAGGTTTAGGAAACATTGGGAAGTTGATGCCTTCTATGATATATGCCACCGGTACGTAGGTATTATCTTGGTGATAACGAGGGGGCAAGGAGGTAGGCAGTTGAAGGAGGAGGTATTAGAAGTCAAGAATTATATTTCTTAGTTCTAACAAATGTTAAGATTGACGTATGGTATAAAACTAGAAAGAGTAAAATTACAAATGAGTCGGTAGAAAGTACTTCCCGCTGGAGAAAATTGGGGAAAATGGTGTTAAATGATTTCGACACATCCTACAAATAACAAGACGAGCTTTAGTTGAGAAGAGCGACATGGTCAGTATGAAACAAAGCTAAGGGAGGAGCGAGATAGTTCTAAATTCACTTGGATGGAAGTAGAATGGAGGGATAGGATTCATTTAGCCCGGGGATGAAACTAGAAATTAATCTTTAGGGGGGGGGGGGGGGGAATTTTTTTCTCCAAGTACTGGAAACATACTAATAAATTTGAAGGTCAATCATTTGAGGAGGAGGGTATATAAAGGTAGGGGATATATGAAGGTACACTAAGGTTTGGGTGGCATGAACATATATATAAAGATACATCAAAATTTTTGAGGGTTATATGAAAGTAGACCAAAGTTTGGGCCCCAAGGTTTCATCCCTGATTTAGCCAACTGAAGTAACCCATATATGGCTCTGTCGTGTCGAGTTGTAGCCTTGTAGGCGAATGGACAATGTTAGATTAGATATGTACGTGCAGTTGAGTTGATTATAAATTTGAAGGAACTCAACTTGCTGAAGAGAATCTATGGTGTCTATGAATTACAATAAAGTGTATATACATATAAATGTATATGTTGAGATTTGCTACAATTTGCAATTCACTAGTAACAGATAGAGGTAGAGATAGTAGGGAACACCTATAATGGTCATGCAATGTTAATTGAAAACTCAAAAGCTGAATTCAGTTTGTTAAAGGGGCAAAGTAACGGAGTCGGAGGAGAAACCAAAACAAGTAAATAACTACTAAATTATACCTTTGTTCAGTGTTTTCACTTAATGAAAGCTTATAACTAGGATGGAACAATGACAATGATTCTGACAGGTTGGAAGAGTGTACAAATCAATAGAATACTTCTCAAGTTGATTTCTTAACCATTGTGATAATATTTCAGGTCAATGTCTTAACATGATTCAAGACCTACGCCTCCTGGCGTGGCATGGAAAAAATACCAAGGCTAGTGACTCATATGCCCCGAGGCTTTCGAGCTTAAACCTCATATTTTACAGGCATTTGATCTCAAATAGATGATCACATTTATGTCTTTGTTCATTTCCCTTCCCTTTTTTTTTTGCTCCTGTCATTATGTTGATTATTTACTATAATACAATGCCACAAAACGCATCAACTTTGAAGCACTCACTTTTTTCCATTTTTAATCTACACTTAGAAATACATTAAAATTTTTCTAGCAAAGGTGCTATCAATTATAAATGTACCGACATATCAGCTGATAAAGTATGTGTTTGCAGGGCTTCTCACAAGGTTCATGAAGGTGTCCCATGTATGTGGAATGTAGTTCTTCAAAAATCCGTAGGTTACTCTTTAAGGCTAGAACAGTAATGAAACTCTATAAAGTCATAATTAAACCAGAAAGCTTAGAAAACACCAGATCAGGGAATAACCAAAGAATTGTTGAGAACTCAAACCAATAATAAGAAGATACTATTGATTGGTACGCATAGTCACAGTTCAAATTTGGGATCGGTAATTAGGGTATTTCATCTCCTTTGATATTAGTGTTGTGTGTTGGTGGTTCCCTTAACCAAGCTGGTGCCTATAGTTGCTGGCTTATTCTTCAAAGTGTTAAAAATTTAGGGGTGGATTTTTTAGACCGAATACCGCCCGGACCGAAGTAAAATAGACGGTAACAGAAACGACAAATTTTGGTCAGTTACCGATCAAAAGCGGTACCGGAGGTTTTCTATGTATACATTGTCGGTCTGTACTTACCGACCAACGAAACAAATTTATACTGTCAAAGTCAATGGTATCCATCACGAGAAAAGCAAAAGCTACAGGCCTGCAGCTCTCAAGCTCTCTCCCCTCTCCCTCGCAATCTCTCTCCTCTCTCCATAAAAAAAAAATGCATACCCCCTTTCTCATCTCTCTCTTCCCCTCAAAAATAGCAAACTCTATATCTCTCCTCTCACCACTCTCATCTCTCACACGAGACGCTTCTCTCCCCTCTTATCACCGGAGAGGACGTCAGTGGCGATCTTAGAGAAGGGATTGAAGATTAGGAGAAATGCCTTTCTTATTTGAAGGAGAAAAGAGAAAATGATCCATGGAGAAGCATCTTAACCAGGGGCTGCTTACCAGGCCACGCATGGCCTTGAATCTCAAGTTCCAACTTTTCAACTTTGTTTCTTTTTTTAATTGTACAAAAAAACAAATATTTTGTTCCTTCCCCATTGATGTGTATTAACTATTAAATCACTATATACTTGAAAGAAACATTAAGGGTGCGTTTGATTGCAAGCATGGAATTTACATGGAAAGAAAATAAGTTCCAGGTAATTGAATTGCCTAGAATTGAGTTGCATGGAAAATGTAATTAAATGTGTTTGATTGCCTTAATTTTCTACCCGGAAAAATATTGGTTGTATTGTGACATTTTTAATGTAGAAAAAATTATGGGTATTTTTTTTTACATAATTTTATAGTCATGATGGATCTTGTTTAATTGATCTTGATGAGTAGATTTTAAATATAAAATTTTTATTAAATTTTGAATTTTGTAGTTTAAGTTATAGCATTTTTAGTGTAGAAAATGGGTAAAATGTTGTCTCGAAAACCGTACAATTGCCTGAAAAATAAAAACTAGCCCCCCCCCCCCCCCAAAGAAAATATTTTCCTTGTTTACATGGAAAATGTAAGTGTGCGAGCCAAAAGTGGCAATTGAATTGCCTGAAAAAAAAAGCCAATCAAACACCTTAAGTTGTCAAATCAAGTGGAAAATGGGTATTTTCCATGAAAAATACTCCCAATCAAACAAACCCTAAGTCTGTTTTCTTTGGCTCTTGTGGAATACGTCGAGCACAATAAAATATATTACCAATAATTTGTGTGCATTGTTGCTGTGTAATTTTTGTGTTGGTCGTTTTATGACACTATGAAAACCAAATTGACCCACAAAATCAGTAAAACCAAAGGTTGGTTTACCAAATCGAACGGTTTTCATTTTGAATATACCGATATTGGTTGGTTCGGTATGTAATCGAACTGTGGCCAGTCCTAATAGGCATGAGCCAGAGCCCTAGGCTCCCCCTACTGTGATGGTTTTCATTTTGAATATACCGATATTGGTCGGTTCTGTATGTAACCTAACCGTGGCCAATCCTAATAGGCACGCAGTCAGAGTCCCAGGCTCCCCCTAATGCTGCTTGGGACTCGCAATTTCATTTTCTGTTTCACCCCGTGGGGTTCTTTTCATCCTTCCCTCATGGTCATACTATGTAATAATATGACTATTGACAAACTTCTCTCTTCTACCTGATGTTAGATTCACTAAACTTCTTTTCGAACCATGAGAATTGTGCTCGGTGTCAGCATGATGGTTGGGGTTTTGAAAGAAGTGAAGTTTGATTTCTTATCTAATTATTTTATATCATATATGATAGATATTAAAATTATTATTTACTTCTCTCAGCATAGTTTATACACCCCACTTTTACATAAATCTTATGTGTCCAAATGTCTTAATATACGACTAAAAATTTTACAAGTTATATAAATTTTATACAGAACAAGATGCTCTTATAAAATATTTTCCGGTTTACATGGTCATGAGAAAATTAATGTGAGTTAAACTTACACTGATATAATTAAATTATACATAACATTACTAACTAATAATCATGTTATTATTAACGATGGTTAGTTATAATAATATTGAAACTACACAATTAGTTATACCCTACTACTCCCTCTGTCCCAATTTAATTGTTCACTATTTCATTTTTGGATGTCCTAAAATAATTGTTCACTTTCTATATTTAGCAAGTCATAAATTAGAGCACTTTTTGTTATTTTCAATATTACCCTTTAAGTTCTCATCATTTTCTTTATTGTGGGTCCTCCCACCTTTTTTTATTAAGAGAAAAGTAAAGGGCATTTTTGGAAATAAATATTTTCTCTTGAAATAATTATTATGTCTCCTTAATTTTTAGTTTTTCAAAGTGTGACAATTAAATTGGGACAGAGGGAATACATGTTAATACTAAGAGCATTTCCAGCCGTAGTGTATAATTTTGGTTTGTGTAAAATTTACACGTTTTGTAAAAAAAAAGTCTCCAGCGGTCTTTTAAGAAACTTTGACACCTAGGATTTATGTAAAAAGGCACATCAGATAATCTCGCGTCTATAAGCAAAGGAATAAATATATGATACGAAGGTTTTACACAAAATTTATATAAGACGATATGCGTATATAGTATTGTGCGTATCTAATTGATTGTTTAATATTTACACAAAAGTTTAAAACGAACTCTTGGAGTACAAAATGAGTTCTTTATTATTTTTGTGTAAATCTCATTTTGACACGGAGGTTTTACACAATATTTTTGTGTAAATCTCATTTTGACACGAAGGTTTTATACAATATTTATACAAGACGATTGAAGATGCTTTAAGAAATGCTATTGTTAAAACTAAAAATGGTTACTCCTAAAAGGATTAGTACTTGAGTTATTATTTTACATAGTATGTATAATACTAATATAAATTTATCTTTTAGAGAATTTGCACTTCGTGCATAACTATATGCGTATATAGTATAATGGTTTGTTTTAATTTAGTTGTGTTATATGTCCTCCATTAAATAAGGTTGTAATTTCTCTCTCCCCTACAATTTCAATCTAATTCTTCTTTTCTCTCTATTAAATATTAATGATTCTTAAATATTTAATATTTAATTAAATTAAATGCCTATAATTTCATCCCAATCTCTCTTTCTTCCCCTATAACGTAAGTCTAAAAAACGGAAACCTCCTGCTATCCCTATTTTTCCTCCTTTACTATTTGTGTCACACCCCGATTTTTGGACCCCGAATACCCAATTAATACACATGTACTCGCCCGTCCAACTACCGGGGGTGAAAATTTAAAAACAACAAGTAACTTAAAACTCATTCTCAAAAACTAAAATTTAATCTTAAATCAATATCCTTTACAAATGTTTGCGGAACAAACAAAACTTTAATAACCAAACTTTATTTAAAAAGTTCAATTACATAATAAAAACGAAATAGAATTACTCTATTAAAATAGTTGGCCAGAGTATCTAAACCGGTGTCGTTCCCAAAGTCCAACAAACTATATACACTTTACAAAATAAAAGAAAATAAATTTCAAGTAAAACTCCTAGCGCGATCAACGAAGCACGTTAATATATACCTGCAAAACTGGGCTACGCTCATAAAGAGAACGTACCCAAGAAGCATGGAGACAACTTGGGTCAGTATATAAATACTGGTATGAGTTGATTCTGTATCACCCAATATGTCCATGATGCAAACACATAATTCATATGTACATATCTAATACAATTAACTCAAATCTCACTACGTGGCAAGACGAATAGTTCCACACACTTTTCGAGACAAAAAGAGTAGTTTCTCGACAAAGTATTAGCAAGTAGTTTCTTACCCCGTACACTACCAAAACTATTAATACCATTCCATTATAATACGGTAGGCCAAGACTTGCAAAGAATATTAGTACGGCCTACCATCCTGCATTAGAAATGTTAAACTTAAATTACTCGAAAATAAATAAGAAAAACACAGCAACATAAATATCCCTATTGTGTTCAAACCATTTAGAATCTCGGAAAACCCAAAGAACGAAAAATATGCAGAATGTCGTTTCCAAGAAAATGTCGCGAAAAATCGTTAAATTCTACCATTCAATATTCCATAACAGTGTCCAAGATTGCAAATGCAAATTAACATGACGATACAAACTGTCTATTGTCCAAGCGAAGCATTACATAATTTAAAGTACGTCATCCTGAAAACACTAGACTTGAAACCACTAGACACTTAAGTTAGCGTGTGCACCTTAATTACATGCCACCTCGCCATACTCTCCCATGGCCTACACAGATCATCTTACCCTGTGTCTCCCCGTATAACTAGCGGCCACTCCGAACCGGAACCTGCACGGGCATATCGTCTAAAGTTCCGACCTTCTTCGGAAGGCTAGTTATACGTTTGCGCGCCAAAACACTCGCCCTTCTGCGAGTAAAATCACATATAATCCACTCGTCTATTCAACAATAGAACGAGTACAACAAACATCACAAGCCACCATCTGGCTTACAATCAAGATCATAAAATTCCATTGGCTTTCACCAAAGTTTTCTTTTCACAAAAATCATGGGAAATCCACCCAAGTGTTAAATCAAAACCAATATCAAATCATAACAAGGGAGCAGTGGCGTAATTAAGGAATTTTCCTATGACTTCTCTAGTCAATTTTAATACAACCAACTCATAGTCGATACAACTCTAATACTTAATATATAAAGAAACTTTACTATCAACCTCAACAAGAATGTAGATTTGTCCCAAAAACAAAATCATACTCACACATTTACTAAATATCACTTCTAGAAGCTTAAAATAAATAATTTCACCAATTATGAATTGTTCATAGTATTCCAAACGTCCCTCAAGTAAACAATTTCACAAACTAAATACAATCATACCACAAATCCTTTTAGAACCTCATAATCCCAATTTTAAAGGCTATTAATAAAATTATTTTAAAACATAAGTTATATTGCACAAAAAAAAATAAGGCAAGAGCACAAACAATATCTTAAATCGGCACAATCATCAATTTCACAGACATTCTGGGGATAAACGAACAATATAAAAATTCCAGAAAAATTACACAATATAGACAGCCATGTCTAGTTTCATATGCAATTGGATTCAACTGAAAATAATTTATATTCTAGGAGTTATGAATGTTTTACTAACAGGTATACAATCTGTCCAGCATCAGATTTTGTTGCGCACTGTTTTTGTAACTTCAATAACTCTCAACATAAAAATCATATTCGATCAATTCCAAAGCCCAGATTCTCCTAACACACGATATTAACTTGACAAATATTTCCAGAATTTTACAGAAAAGTTTAGTATCCAAACCGAACTCAAAACTACAGATGTGTGACAGCAATCTGATCAACATTAAGTATTTTAACACTCTGTTTTTGTAAAATTGATATCTCCCAAATTAAAAATCATATTACTCCAATTCCAAAGCCACAATACTTGTAACTCATAATATTAGTCTATGTATTTTTCTGAGATTTTAATAAAGACATATATAATTGAGGTTTGTCTTTAAGAAACTTATAATCAATTGAATAAAAATACAACAAACCACTTTCTCAAAAATTAGGTCAAAAGAAAATCAAAACAATATATACGAATAGAAATCACAAGAGAGGGTGAGAATCACTCACTATAAATAGTAAAACCTAAATTGATCAACCAAAAGAAATCTAAAAGAGCCGCCAATATAAATCGACTCAGAACAAATAGGTTATATATATATATATATATATGCATGTATCGAAATCCACATAATAAAGGTGAGAAACACTCACTAGATAATCGAAAGGGGAAGAACCAAAAGTATTCTGCGTTTACTCGGGCTCTCTCTTGCGTCTCTTCTTCTTCTCTACAAGCGGCCACATGACAATAGATAATACGTAGTTTTCTCCTCTCCCTTGAAACCCTATATGTGCTAATAACCTACTTGTATTCATACTAGGGTTTTCTCATCTCAATTAGACCAACTAAAATAAGTTTTATAACAAATAAAGGAATACATATAAATTAACCCATTAAATTAACCTAGTGGCCCATCTAATTATAATTACTCAAAACCTCAAACTAATTTTATTTTTCTCTAATTCCCGCAGGTCAAACTCACAGCATGGTTAAGTCAACTTTCAAAAATCATAATTAATTCATTAAAAGTCTAAATGTGGTGAAATTTGTGCTCAAACTGAAGCTCATCAAGTCTAGCTTAAAACAAAATTGGTTTCACACAAAAATTCTCAACATAATAAAAGATATGAATTTTCAAAGGAGAACATATCAAAACTTTAAGTTTCAAAACTAATCATATATATTTTAAATTATAATTTTTAACACATTATAATAAATTGGCCACACAATAAATGCACCACAAAACAAATATTAATTTACAATATATGCATATAATAATTTGGAGTAAATAAGTATTTTAGAAAATTCAGGTCGTTACAATTTGTCTCTCCTTTCGTACTTAAATTCGAAATTTAAAATCTCTCCCTTTCCTATAAATTTTCTCTAATTTCCCACTCTCCCGATTAAGTATTAAAAATCAAATATTAAATATTTAATTAAATACCTATAATTTTATTATAATTAATCTATCTTATTATATTTTCTAGAGATAATGGGTTATAAGGCCTTGATCCGTAATGTTTTATAACTTTAAGGACGGACTCATGTTTAATAAAAGGAAGTAGTACTAATTTCTTAATTTGGTTTTACAATAAGGACACTTTTCATAATATTAATTTATTTTAAGGAAAATGATAAATGTTGATGGACAAAAATACCCCCAACTAAAAAGTTGATGTGTCCTTCCTTCATGGCTAAGGAACCGTCACCTCCTAATCCTTTTTCTTCGTCGGTTTCGATCGGCAAAGAGATGATGATGTCAGTACAACAGGATCTCCAAAGACGAACTCAAACCAGGCGATCACATTTACTCTTGGCGTAAAGCTTACGTCTACGCTCATCACGGTTCATTCTCATTTTCAACTTACTTGAATCATTGCGTTTTTTTTTTTTACTTCAAATAGTTGATTTGAGTTTTTGTTTGTTGCTTTAATTTGGCTATTTTGCGGCCATAATTAGCTAATGCTTCAACACTACTTCCTCTAGTTACCAGATTTGAATCCTTTCATGCTTTTAACTTAAAACAGTTGATTCTCTGCATTTGCTTCATCTGTTTGTGGCTTCAATTCGTCAATTTTGTGGTTATTATCAGCTAATGCTTCATCGGATCTCTTTGTCTACGTTTTTCTCTCTCATTTCTGCAGGAACTTTGTGCAGGTGGTGCTAAAATGCATTTAGCACCTTTTGGTTATGCATTTAGCACCTTTTGGTTATTGTTCAGAAGGTGCTAAATGCATTTAGCACCTTCTGGTTTATGTCCAGGTGGTGCTAAATGCATTTAGCACCTTCTGGTTGTGCATTTAGCACCACCTGGACATAAACCAGAAGGTGCTAAATGCATTTAGCACCTTCTGGTTTATGTCCAGGTGGTGCTAAATGCATTTAGCACCTTCTGGTTGTTGTGCAGGTGGTGCTAAATGCATTTAGCACCTTCTGGTGGTTGTGCATTTAGCATTTTTTGGTTATTGTTCAGAAGGTGCTAAATGCATTTAGTACCTTCTGGTTTATGTCCAGGTGGTGCTAAATGCATTTAGCACCTTCTGGTTGTTGTGCAGGTGGTGCTAAATGCATTTAGCACCTTCTGGTTGTGCATTTAGCATTTTTTGGTTATTGTTCAGAAGGTGCTAAATGCATTTTAGCACCTTCTGGTTGTGCATTTAACATTTTTTGGTTATTATTCAGAAGGTGCTAAATGCATTTAGCACCTTCTGGTTTATGTCCAGGTGGTGCTAAATGCATTTAGCACCTTCTGGTTGTTGTGCAGGTGGTGCTAAATGCATTTAGCACCTTCTGGTTGTGCATTTAGTATTTTTTGGTTATTGTTCAGAAGGTGCTAAATGCATTTAGCACCTTCTGGTTGGTGTTTTTTTGGTTATTGTTCAGAAGGTGCTAAATGCATTTAGCACCTTCTGGTTGGTGTTCAGGTGGTGCTAAATGCATTTAGCACCTTCTGGTTACTGTTAGTGTCATAATGAGCGTGAGACATTATAAAGAAGGGGTATTAGTGTCATTTTTGTATAGTGTCCTTAATTTACATAGCTTATTTTTAAATGTCCTTTATAATTACATTATTATTAGAATGAGCCCTTATACCTAATTGCCTCTATTTTCTATAAGTCTAAAAAATGGTAAACTTCTTAATATTCCTATTATTTCTCCTTAAAATTCACAATTACTTTTATCTAATTTCTCTCTCTTTATATATATATATATATAAATATAATTTAAGTCTTTAAAATGGAAAACTTCTGCATGATAATTGTTTTTCAATCATTTTCTCCTCTTTGTTTTTTTTTTTTTTTTGCCTAAAATTATTATAGTTATAATTGAAAATCATTAACTGCCCATCAACATTCTTCTAGCAATATGTTTAATTATGTACTATATATATTTTCAATTTTGCAACATTTTATTTCAATTTGCCTTAATATCTTTTTGCAACGCCATCTTATTTCAATCTCTCTATGTTGCCAAAGATATCAGCAACAAGGTTTGACATTTTGTATTCTACTAACCCAAGATTCAACCTCTAAACATTTTTTCTAAAAATTGACCAGAGACGATATTACTAGTGTCGAAAGTCTTTCGAGTTATTCACTCTCATAGCTTCAGATGGCGACATGCGAAAACATTGATTCAATACACTTTTTTTTTCACTGTATTTTATATTTATGGCCCAATGAATTACATTACTAAAAAGGGGGAGTGAGGCCTATAGTCATTTAGATATTCAAATATTCGAATATTGTTAAAGAGAATTTTTTTTATTTTTTTTGCGCAAAAGGGGGGGGTCTATAAGACTCTAGTTATATATATCATTATCTATACAAGACCTCCCTAACTGACGAGGGTACATCATGAAACCAAACTAATCTTGACTCATTACAAAGTATACAACCAAGTATTGCGAGGGAGTGAGTTGTACTATTACTTTTGTTTTTTCACCAATTTTAAACATAGCTCAATCTCCTACTCAATTTAGATTTTTTGCGACTAAGTTTTCGAATAATTTGATCAACAATATTAGATAGTTCTCAACCCGTTGTTTACTTTGCATTAGTATTTTTTGTT
Organism: Lonicera japonica; assembly: GCA_021464415.1. NCBI lineage: Eukaryota > Viridiplantae > Streptophyta > Magnoliopsida > Dipsacales > Caprifoliaceae > Lonicera > Lonicera japonica. Next base: position 1,725,159 of record CM038466.1, read on the forward strand.
TTTTTTACATGAATTTGTATTCATTTGGTTGAGCTACATAATTACTTCATAAATTTCACACTTTTAAAGTATGTTCAATTTTAAATTCTCTCTCTGCACTCTATATTTCAATGTGAGAGAACAATTCATTAGTATGTCCTAGAGTCAAACACGGAGTATATATTCTCCCTAAAGTTTCACATTTCACTATTTTATGTGAAATAAGATTATATTAAAAGTAACTATGTAACTTTAAGAGAACGAGATAGATTGTTTGGTGCAATAATATAATTTGTGATTATTTTGAAATTCATGTTGGATTGCATTTATAATTCATGTATATATATATATATATATGTGTGTGTGTGTGTGTGGATTATATAGTTTTACACTATGCAGATAGCTATTACATGATTATAATAATAAAACCTACATATAATGAATTAATATACTTTATCATAATATTTAATTTAGTACTATATCTATTAATAAAACACAAAAACCTATTAAATTTGTTTATCCACATAAGTAGTGGTTATGACTAGCTTGTCTTCAACTGTTTGTCTTTTGATCTATTGGATTACTGGTGTTGTGGCACGCTGGTAATTTAAAGTATAATTATGACTAATTATATATCCCATTAAATTTAAAATTATTTTAAAAATATCTAAATTCTAATTTCTTTCAAAATTAATTAACTAGTTTGTATTAATATATAAATAACTAAATATAAATAATTTATTAAATTTCTTAGTTTCCAAATAAGAATAATTACTAGTACAAAATACGTTTTCTTGAATTAATTTTTATTACTAAATTATGTTTCAATATCTTAATAAATGTTTTCTTTTTTAAAAAATAATAATGTAAAACATACAAAAATGAATTTTTCAATTTTTATCTCGATGAACTTAGATTAATTAGAACAATTATAATTTTTATTTAAAATTATTTTTAAATTAACCCGTTTGATCCATTCCGACCCGATTTGAATAATATTATAATTTTTCATCAAATTCAAGATTATATTGTATGATCAATAGGTCGAGATTCAAATTTTCAAAACAAAACCTTCAACTATAGACTCGAAATCTTTCTAATCAATGGCTCATACATTTTGAATTTTGCTATAGATTTCATATGAATTAGAATCTTCATAATAAGTTCGAGTTGAAATGAATTTTTTTAGATAGATGCGAAAATGGGTTCCCCCAACAAATACCTGTCACGAGTTTAGCTTGCGTGCAAGTTGGAATAAATTTAACCTATTTGATTCAATCCGACCTAAACATAATAGGTTTTCTTTAAATACCCTTATAGTAAGCTTGACAATTTGTTACATAACCCTAATAACATAACACAAAATCGGCGCGAATTTTTTGGGTATGGGTGAAGCTTTAACGGGTAATTATAAATGGTTTATAATTACAATGTGTGATCAATAGTTCAGGATTCAAATTTTCATAACAAAACATTCACTTATAGGCTTGAATTCTTTCTAATCAATGGCTCATGCATATTGAATTTCACTATAGATGTCATATTGACTAGGATCTTCGTAATAAGTCTGGGTTGAAACGAATTTTTTTAAACCAAGGCGAATATAATTTATTTTTTTTATAAATAATCCGTTTGATCAAATCCGACTTAAATATAATAGTTTTTCTTTAAATACCGTTATAGTAAGCTTGGCAATTTGTTACACAACCCAATAACACAACACAAAATCGGCCCTAGTTTTCTTGGTATGGGTGAAACATTAACTAGTAATTATAAATGGGTCATGAATGAATATTGTAAGTCTTATTGTATTTTATGACTGTAACGCTGCCGAATAGATTGAGTTAGAGCACCAAATTCAGGTTATGCATATTGAAAAGAAACAGGTTCAAATTGTTCAAAACAAAAACTGTACAGATAAAGTGGATTCTTTATAACTGGTGTTTATAGTAAATTTTGGTATAAATAATCAATGATTAGCAATATCTCCCTGGCGAATTGGATTTGGGACCTTTTTTTTGGAAAATCTCTTTAATAAGCGGGTACTTAAATTATTTTTTTGAGCCAAGGGTTTATATAGGTTTCACAACAATGACCCAATATTAGCTTGGATCGGGTTTAGGTTCGCATGTATTTAACTTATTTAATCTCATCCGACATAAATATAACAATTTTTCTTTAAACACTTTTACAATAGACCTGATCATTTGTTACATGCTATGACAACATAACACAAAATTGGCACAAATTTTTTAGGTATGGATGAAATCTTAACGTATAGTTATATATGTGTCATAAACAGATATTATATAGTTTTTAGTATCTTATAACTGCAACGCCACCAAGTAGGTCAACTTTGAGTATCAAGTTTGGGCTATACATATTAAGAACAGGCGGGGTGCAAATTTTGTTCAATGGCCTACAATAACTCCTTAATGAATTAGATTTGGGACAAATATTTAAAAATTCGCACGAGTTCATGTCAATAATGCTATAAGCACCAAAATATCTAATGTATATATATATTTTTTAAAGCTCTCTGCACATTGTGCAGGTCTACATACTCATAGTATTCTATTTAAATAAAATAATAAATAAATGATCGTAAAGCGGCTAGTTTATTAAGCCTGGGAAAGGAGTTCAAGGCAATCGTTGCGCTATAGCTGCTATATTTTTCCTTTGCGTCTTTTATAACATTGAATGCGTTGCTCTTGTTGACATCTAGTAAAAGTAATTTGGTAGTATATGAGGATGGGTTTAAATAAAATGATGCAAGAGTTTTTTGATAGGAATTTTTTCATCCCAAAAATAGTTACTATTTGAAGAGTGTTAATTTTAGGGTGCTGGAAAAAGCACCATAAAGACTCAATTTTAACACTCAATTTTTAGGCACCTATGCTGAAATTTTAATTTTACAAGAGCACCCTTAATAATTAGAAGACCCTAATATAAGCATGCCTACAATGACGGAAGAAGAATGTCGTTATAAGTTATACAAATCCAACAATTTTTGTCTCGGTTATTTAATTAATACAGTGGTGTCTATATAATTAACTCAAACGCATTTAGCCACCAAGTGATTAATGGAACTAATGGAATTTTTAAGCAAAACTCAATCCTTATATCTACCTTTAGCTCAAATGCTCCTTGTATATCACCCACCCTACACATGCCAGTAATCAAGGAAATATACCGCCCATTAGTAGGAACAAAACCATTTTCCAACATCTCATGCAAAAAAGTATGAATATATGAAACCCAACGTTTCGTTCAGTCCTTTCACTGTGGAGTCATAACTGTCTCCATGGGTAAACCACAAAAAAATTCATAGTACCCAACAAATCAAAGGCTTTCCCCATTTCACGCTTTTTAGTGCATTTTAAGATTAGCATATTAAACGAAGCCTTATCAGGTAAAACACCTTCCAAAGTCATCTTCTCAAAAGTTTGACCGTAGCTTCTAATATCCCAGCCTCACAAAGTCCGCAAACTAGAGAATTGAATGACATTTTAATTTATCTAGAACATAACCTTTCCTGACAATGGTATTGCAAACTAGAATGCATTTCTCAAAACTCAATCTGTCAAAACTCAATTCATTAAAAACTCAAATGGTTGGTGACATAAGTATTCACGCAGTCGTCCAACGGAATCCGTCGTTAGAATGGATTTAGGTGCCTTCAAATAAGGGTGTTTTCGATTTCGGTTGGGGTAGAGATTGGGGCACCCCAAACCTTTCCCAAACTTCATTGTTCAGTTTTGGTTCGGTTCGGTTTCGGTTTTCATACCTATAGAACCCAAACCTTCCCCAAATTAATCGGGTTCGGTCTCATTCGATTTTTTTTATATCATTAAAACTTTAATTAAAAACGACATTAAAAAAACAGCACTAAAACTGAGGTATAATAAAATGTGGGAAAGAAACTATAATTCCTCTTGACCTCTGTTTTAAGGCTTGAATGGAGCGAAAACAACCACTGAATATGCCCACCAAAGTCGAACGAATTAGAAATAGATGCACATTTAAGATTTAATTTTTTTTAGCGCTAACTATAGAACTTGGAGATCCCAATTTCAGTCTAACTAGTTGCAGATACGGCACATATCCCCCTTCATAAGTAGGGTAATAGTGTAGGTTTGCTAAAAAAATTTACTTCTTGCTGTAACACTCGTAATGCTTTTGATAAAAATGAAAAAATTAGTGTGAAACACCACAAAACGACTCTCGTAAAAAGTTACTCCACAAACTGATGTGACAATGATTGGAACAGTTCATAAAAATAGATGCACCCACTTATAAGTGGGATCCATTTCTTGACAAATAAAATCATTGCCACATTAATTTCTGGAATATCTTGTTTAAGTTTGGTTGTTTGTTCCTTCATGAAATGGTACCAGTACACAAGACCCAATAGCATCAAATTAATTTTTTCTCTCATATTCAAGCTTGACTTCTGTAGCTCTTGACTAGAGCTTAGACAATCTTCGAAGCAAGCCAAGCTAGAGTAGTCTAAGATATAATTCAAAGTGTATATGAGCTTAACAAGCGGCGTTCAGTAACTCGACAAACTTAATAAAATATTTGGTAATGATATTGTTTACCGATATTAACTCCATGTTGTTTTTTCACATTTGGGACAGCGTCAATGGTAAGGACAGGCTCCAAGTTCTACACAAGGGACGAAATTTGTGGAGCTAAAAAACCCGAAAAAACTAATTAAAGAGATAATAAATGGAGAGGTAAGATTGTGATGTTAGTACATATTAATTAATCGTGGGATGCACCCAACCAGTAGTGATTGCTTTAATGGATGCAATTGCTTCCAATCCTTCAGCAGCCCCAGGCCCATGTCCGATCATTGACTAAAATACTAAAATACCAAAATACCCAACTCAAAAGTAGTTATATATCGTTCTTTCTAACTATATAATATAATCAGGAGGATCTATTCAAAGTTGTGTTTGGGAAGCCAAAAAACACTTCAATTTTAGTTAAAAGATTGACAAGAAAAGTGAGTATTTAGACACTTACCTTAGTGCCATTCATCTTTATCTTGGATGTGTCCTTAAAGACCCTATGGATGGCATTAAACAGTTCAACCAGTAATGATTTCTTTGATTTTTTCTTTTCCTTTCTTCAAAGGATTCAACAAAGAAATTAAGGTATAATAAGAATACAACTAGTACTAAAGATGCTTAAGCAACCAAATCAACATATTTTGGTGACCCTTATTTTCATTCTTGATAGCAACTGCATCTGTATCATTGTACCTTAAGGTCCAACCGTGCTTAAGACCCGGATATATCTTCACAAAACTGTCATCAACCTCTTTGTTTACATCTAAAGTAGCCTCAAACTCTCTCATCATAGCTGGTGGCAGTTTATGTACTTATGGCTCTTTGCTAGTTCCACAACCACCTTCCCTCCCCAACAAAATCCGGCGGCTCCAATTTTGACTACTTCTTTGTTTTTTTAAAGCTTTAGTTAGTGGTTTTGACCATTTGACTACTCATTAGTTCCACATACACGTATAAACATTTTTCTTTTGATTCCAAGTAACAATATATAGTATATACACGTATAAACATATATATACACAGTTACACACAATGGTCTAGATCGAAATCAGATCTACATAAGATTTACACATTTTTCTTTTGATTTAGTTCGGATTTAACAAAAAATTGCAAGTTCATCAAACTAAGGGTTTAAATATCAAGAAATTGCAAACACAACTCGAAGAATTAAAAAGCTTTACCTGTCAATTTGCGAATCCAACTCGAGTACAACCCACAAATGGACGACTAAGGTCTGAGGAGTGAGGATGAGCTGCGGGGGTGAGAGTGAGCGAGAAAGAGAGAGACGGCACTGGTTGAGTGGTTATAACTGCGGCGTGAGACTGAGAGTGAGAGACAAGAGAAGAGACTGAGGCATTGAGGTTAATGAAATGAAACTAGTTTTTTTTTTTTGTCCCTTTTTTTTATTAAAGCTTCAGGGCAATTCGGTCCATTTCGGGTCGACCAACTCTGAACCCGAACCGACTTAAATTATTTGGTTTTGATTTTGTTTTTTGATTTCAGTTTCAGTTCGGAATATTTTGGTTCAGATCAGATCGATTCGGTTCATTCGTTCGATTTTCGGATTTTCGACAACACCCCTGCCTTCAAAGTATGATTGTAATTAGTTATTTCTTTTTTAAAAATAAAATGGGTGTTAAATCTGAATTTTTAGGGTGTTTTTACCAACACACTTAATTTTAATGTAACTATGTCAAGACAAAATTTTACTCCCTTTCCTTCTGTTCCTATATTAAGAATACAAAATTTTTTTGAAGCGAAGCAACTGAAAAGAAAACATCAGGGCAAGTATCAAAACTCGCCTAGCAGAAAGCATGAAGAACAATTTTATGGGCTACTAAAACGCCAACACGGTGATAGAGCCTAGAAATTGTGTTTTATTCGGTGTAATTAAGGCTCACATGTCATTTGTTTCTTAATAGGTTTAGCTGTAAGTGAATTCACTTTAAGAGTCAAAATAATGTCTTGCATTTGTTTTGTAAGGAATTAAGCCATTTTGCAGCTAAAACGTGGATGAGCAACTCCAAAGTGGATCGAAAGTAAAAAAGCAAAGCGCTAAAAACAGAACCAAAAAAGGTTAGGAAGAAGTGACCACTAATTTGGAAGCTTAGCTCGATAAAAACACCACAAAAAACCCCAAGCAATGAGAAAATTAAGATGAATCAAGTCTTTTAGTTTTCGAATGAAGTGAGAAACATTGGAATGAAATTCGGAGATGAATTAGAGAAGAAATTAGCAAAAAGGAAGCAAAGTGATAGCAGTAAGCTAAAATGGATTCCAAAAGTGGAATGGATTCCGGGCAAAATACCATAATTGATTCCCACATGAAATCGATTCCCACCTGGGATGAATTCTGAATTCTTGTGCATGGATCTTCAACCTGTATCCATTCGTTTCTGACTCAAATTTGACCCGGAAGACCTAGTCTCCCAAGCCAACGACTTGATAAACGAAAAATCTATTTTTAGCTTTTAATTTCATTGTTCCTAATTAATTTTCAAATTAGTTAGGGAATTAGTTAGGTTTTCAGATTTTGAAATTATAATGGATTTGGTTTGTCTTTTATTTTTGGGAGGAGACACAGTCGGAGAAAATAATTATTCATTCATGTAATATTAGAGAACCATCACAGAGAGAGTTAGAAAGTTTTCATTTTTCTTTTGGTTTGCATTGGAGATATAGTTAATTAATACGATCGTTTATTTCTCCTTTAATTGAGTGCATCCATTTTTCATTACTGGTCTTTCAATTTCTACGTATCTACGAAGGGTTTAAATGCACTTTTGAGGACTAATTTCAAATTTCATTGTTGTTTACGGGTTTGAAGGTTGCTTCAATTTCGGGTTTTGGTTTTAATTAATGCTTTGTTAATTACTAGTATAAATTTTGCATGATTATGGTTTTAATTAGATTTCAATTTATAAACTTTTATACACTGTTTTATTTATGTAATTTATTGAGCATAAATTTATTAAATATGTTTAGTTAGTTCGTTAGTTAGAGGTCTGTAAGAACCGAGTATGTGATGTAGTAATTTTTCAGACCTGAATTCAATTTTAATTAATTTTCGATTAGTTAATAGGTCATTATAAATCTGATTTTTATTAAATTATTATCTTAGTATGCTAATCACATACTTTTATAATAAATTTAATAAAATCTTTTTAACAAGAAAACTTAACTAGCTTGAATCATTATTTTTGTGCTAACCCCTAATCTGCCGAGTTAGAGGGTAGTCTATACTCTCTAAATTAATTAGTTTTATATTTTTATAATTCCAAACTAGAGCGTATTGTTTTTGGTATTTGTTTTAAATCTTACTTTTCGTTAACGGAATCGCCAATTGTGCGTTTTTACCACATGTTTTAATTCAAATTTAATTATAATCATGTTTTAACCAATTTGAATTAAATTGTGGTAATTAATTAATTTTTCTAAACTCATTTTTAATAAAAGGTTTTGTAATGTTAAATACTATTTCACTTTAATAAACAAGTATTTTCGGTAAAATTAAGTAACGCGAATTGATTTCATAATTAGTATCGGTAAATCGGCCAATATTGGTAAAACCAAAGTTAGCAGCCAACTGCTTGATGTAAAAAAGAAGAGCATCCACCTCTTAAGGTGGAGCTAAATCGGCCAAGCAAAGGTTGATGAAAGTCGCAATGGAAAGCCTAACCCTCAATCAGGGGCGAAGTCACGTGAGTGCCAAGGCCCCACCTGGACTTTTTAAAGATTTTTAGAGAGTATAGGGATTGTTGCGTGAGTGACAAGGGGCAATTAAGGGTCATCTGTGTAAGTGATGTAAGTTATTGGGCGAGGTTGCCTTGTGCAGATAAATGTATAAGTTCAGGGTGCAGTTTCGTAATATAGGTTTAGTTTATACGAAAAAAAGAAAAGCAAAAGGCAGAAGGAAAGCAGCAGTCCAGTAGGCCTTCGTCCTTTTTTCTTCTTCAAATGACTGCTATCTATTTTTATTTTTATTTTCAAGCACAACATCCATTTTTTTTTCAAGCACAGTGCAGCAGTAACCAGCAGTGCCTCCACCCCTCTTTCCATCTTCATTCTTTATTTGTTATGGTATTTTAGATTAGATTTCTTTTTTATAATCTTATACACTTTTTTAAAAAAAATTGAATATTAAGTATTTTAATATGATATTTTGATTTTGGCCTTATTATAGTATATGCAAAAAAATATTGTTGTGATTCTATCGTTTGGCCCCGCCTGAACAAAAATCCTAGCTCCGCCACTGCCCTCAATGCCTATTTGTAGCAAAGTTGTGCTTCCTGAAGAGTAAAAGGTTCACTAAAAAGAACCGACAACGAGAAGAATAAAGTATCGAAGCGGGCTCCAATATATATATATATATATATCCCACTTCCAAACCTTTTTAAGGATACATTAAATTTCATAATAACTAAAATAGAATTTGTTTTGTACTGTGAGATTCGGTGGTATATTGGTCATGTTATATTCAAAACTACACTCTTAGTTTGGAAGTGCTATAACTTGGGCAAAGAGTATATATGTATTGTTGGAGATTAGTTATATTGATCATGTCTGACCAGCAAAATAATAATAATAAAAAAGGACTAATTAAGACCCCGAAACGGAAATTTAACTTCGTTAAGGACGTTAACAGTATTTAAGATTACTTAAAGCATGTTCAAAGTTATGAAGCATTAGTTTTGTTTTCTAGTTAGCTGATGTTATAATTACTCCGATCCATTGCGTAAAATGTTTCCTTTGAATTGTCTTCCAACATGATATGCTTGGTGATATAATAATAATAATAATAATAAAGGTAAAAGAAAAACCACTAATTACGGTTTGAGGGTCCTACAACCCAACCAAAGTTTGATGTTCGCGCTTAGACAGAGTGGTATATATAATCATGCATTCTTTTGACTTGAGGTTTTTTTATTTTCAAAATTGAAATTGTAAGCGCGTAAATTAATTAATTAATATGGAAATGATTCAGTGGGGAAATGTTGTAATTGCCGCGTTATATATAGCCTGGATGGCTCCATAATATTATTATTATTTTAAAATGTTTCGAGTATGATATATATATATATATTAATTAATGAGATTTGAATTGAGCGCAAAAGCTGCAGCGCAATCATATGGATGATGGGCACATGCATTTGAATATTCGATTGTCTAGTGGAGGGAACACCTAGTCCCATGATGTTTGTTCGCTCGCTTTACCTAGCTAGCTAATTCTTCAAATCTCCATCTGAGTACGTACAAATTAGATTGGGAGTCCGGCCACACATTCCAAATGCTTGAAATATTGAAATTTGGAGTGTTCATTGCATAAAAGAAATTTTACTATTTAACCACCAAGTGTGGTCCAGTAATTGCGACACTAAGATCAACAGTGAATTCGACTAAGAGCTCTTCAGGTCTTTGTACTTGAATTATTCTTAAAATACGGTGTGTATCAAGAATGCAACATTCAAATTCAAAGAAATATTTGGTGCATGAGGAAAGCTAACGAACAAAATAACAGCTATCAGTTAATTAAGTGACGTAACAAATAACTCAAAGATTGTGTTTGAGATGAAATATGTGTTTTAAAGATTGCTATTAAAATACAAAGAACAAAAATTGGAGGGCTTAAATGAAAAATAAGTTTGAAAAAAATTAATATAATAAATGTAAGAACAGTATAATAAACTTGTATGGCTTTTAGCACAAATTATCACCCATGCGTTTATTATTGTATAAAACGAGTGTCTATACAACCACCAAAAAAAAAGTTATATCATATCTTTTAAATAGTTATTTTAAGCCTACAATTTTCTTTCATTTTTCATAAAGAAATTAATTTTTACAAAATTTGAAGTTTTACTAGTAAGCAATTTTTTACAATCTTTTTTTGCCACATTATATCTTTTGTTAAATAATTCTTATTAGAATAATATGCATATCACGTGTATTAAATGATGTAACATTCGTGTGTGTGTGTATATAATCTTGGATACTTGTTTAAAGTAAAAGGAATTGTAGGTGTAATATCTAGATAGAAACACATATGTATTCAAACTGTTATCTGTAAACAACGCGATCATATAAGAGTATTACGTTTATTAGAAAAAAAAAAAGAAAAAGAAAAAAGTCGTAGGTTTGAGTCAATATGTTAAAGGTAGACAGATCGAGCGAGCATTGATTGATGTTAGAGCAGGAAAAATAATTGTTATAAGTTAAAAGACCAAGACCCCGTTTATGTTTATTAAATTAAATTGTATCACAATCACGGTGACAGTCACGGCGCCGATAGGGGAAAGAACGTGCGAAATGGGGAGGTGGTATTGTGGGCCCTCGATGGTTTTTAAACTAAAGCACATGCACACACTCTCTCTCTCTCTCTCTCTCTCTCTCTCGTTTAAGTTTAAACCAAAGGTTAGAAGAAAAGCCGTATGAACAAAACTCTCAGGGCCCAAACATGTGACAAAACAAGACAAAGCGTGTGGGACAGCCCCCCTCTCTCTTCACCGACACCACACAATAGGTGCATTTAACAATAAATATGGCAACCAATTTGTGTTTACAAAATAAATAAATTGCGTTTTCGTATTGATTTCCATTTTTCTACTTTAAAATTATTATCATTCTCTGTTTGTAATTTTAAAATACAATTAAGTGATGTTATAATTTAATATGTTAATGTGTGCACACAATGGGCGTGTCATTTATATATATATATATTGAACAAAAAAGTAAATTGTAAATCAAAAATAAATATATAATAAATAAATAAAATGATAAATAACGTACTATGTTGTGATAATTTATGATAACATTTTTAGTGAGGGAAAAGAAGATAGATTGAATTAGGGGTGTTTTCGGTTTCGGTCGGGATAAAAATTAGGGTACCCCAAACCCCTCCCCCAAACTTTATAGTTCGGTTTCGGTTCGGTTCGATTTCGATTTTCGTATCTATGAAACCCAAACCCTTCCTAAATTATTCGGTTTCGGTCCGGTTCGGTCTCATTCGATTTTTTTTTGTATTGTTAAACTTTAGTTCAAAATTACACTAAAAATATAAATTCACTCAAAAGGCGCTACAAAAAATTATATAATGTATTCATTTTAATAATTAGCTTAAGTAATTATTTGTAAATGGAAATAATCCATAGGGTTGGGTTATTTATATAATGTAAATGTTGTAAGAAAGTTTCCTTTTTTTTTCAACATATTGTAAGACAACTTAAGTAATTACATTAAGTTAGCAAATTTTTCTTTTTTAAAAGATTCGGTTTTTTCGGTCCAATTCGGGGACCCCGAATCCCCAACGCATACCAACCTAAATCAATCGGTTTCGGTTTTTGATTTCAGTTTCGGTTTTTTTTTCGGTTCGAAAAATTTCGGATCGCAACGGATCGGTTCGGTTCGTTCGGTTTTCGAATTTCTGACAACACCCCTAGATTGAATACTAATATTTGTTTGGTTAACGATATGGATACATTAATTTTTTAATTATGGCACATCTAATAAGATTAAAAATTAACTTTTACCATGTTTATTTACAATTAGTAAGGACACGCTCATTACCACATAATAAGACCTGTTTACATAGACAATATTTATTAAGGACTTTTTTCCTATCTCATCTATTCTAAATTCATCTCAACAATTCTATCTGCGAATATTCTGCGCTTGTTTGGTTGATAATTTAAGTTGAGGTTTTTGGGAAGTGTGAAATAGGTTGAAAAATGAATTTAGTTTTTGTTATAGTTTTTTTCAAGCAATTAAAAAAAACTCAAAAAATAGTCACAATAGATCTTATTTTACAGATCTCGATGAGTAGGTTTTAAATATATATATGTATGTATATATTTTTATCTAATTTCCAATTTTTGGATTTAAAATCATGGTCTTTTAAAATTTTATGATAGAAAAAGTAAAGCGACACGAATTTCGAAAAGTGTGAAGTAAAGTTGACTTTTTGGTAAAATAATTTAAAATATAATTTTTTAAAAATGAACCAAATAGGAGCTCTGCATTTTGTTTTCTTCCTTAACGCAATTAATTGAGTGTGTAATAAAAATAACATATTATTTACAAACATAAAACATCTATAATCTCACTATAAAATATATTATTTTATTATAAGATAATGATGAATATAACATAGATTATAGCTCAAAACAGTAATCTTGTTGAATAAAAAGCGCATAACTCTTTCGATGTATAAAAAGCCTAAAGTTATAGCGCATGAAATAGTTGATTTTCCCCCTTTTATTCTTTCCAATATATAGACATCAATCAATTAGTTAGGCTATTCTACATGAATGTTAAACATATTACTAATACTTTGAAACTAACATGCTTATATATTGTGTGTATCTATAATACAAGCAATATAATACATGTTCGTAAAGATAAATAAGGTAAATATGAAACACGCAAAAATATAAACTAAAATTTTGATTTTGTTGAATTTACTTGGTGTAGTAGTGAAGAAGTTAAACTGTCTATGAATTTGAAGAGCAATAGAATATTAAGCAAGGTCACCATGAAAAGAAAGAGGATGGTGGAATGTAATAAGAATGAGAAGATGGATACAAAAGTTAAGCATTTTTTAAATGATTGGCGTGCCCTTACTAAGGTGGTAAAATTCAAATTTTAATTTGAGGAGATGTGCCTTAATTAAAAAGTTGATGTGCCCATATCATTAACCTATTTGTTCTCATTTTAGCTTTTTCTTTTTTTAAAAAATAAAATAAAATAAAGGTTTGTTGAGAAATAAGGTTAAATTCTTCAAGCTTGTATTTAATGGTTTAGACCAAGAATTGTAGACTCTGGGAAGGAAACAACTATCTTTCTTTAGTTTAAATTTAGTAATCCGAGGGATATGCAATGGCCACTTAACTATTGGCCATTTTTACCAATGGCCACTGAACTAAATTTCGTTACAATCGCATTATTAAACTTTTTAAAAGTGCTACCATTAGCCACTCCGTCAAATTCCACCGTTAAAAATTAACAGAGCCATGTCATGTGTTAAAAACTAGGTGCATTTAAGTCATTTTGCTTTTTTTTTTCTTCTTTCTTCTCCCTTTTTCCTTTTCTTTTATTTCTTCTCCGCCTCCTTCCTCCTCCGAGCTGTTGCTTCTTCTTCCTCCGAGCTACTGCTGTTGCTTCGTTTTCTTCTTTTTCTTCTTCTTCCTCCGCCATTCATTTGCAAAAAAATTCATCGGATTGGACGGATAATGAGAGTTTCGTGTTGCTTAAGATTTGGGGGGGATAGGTTTTTGCAATTGGGGAGGAAAAGTCTAAGGAATGAGGATTGTGGGGTTGATTCAGGGGAGTACGTGTTTATGAATCATAGGGTTTATTTGAATGAATCGAATGCGTTGGATGAAATGAGGGATCGTACTGGGGAATCGAGTGAAGAGGATGATGATGATGATTCGGATGGGCTACTGCCAAAGAGGAAGGAGAGAGATAATGGATTCTCGTTTCGATTAGTGGCAGATTCAATTCAGAAGTTTGGGGAGATTTACGAGAAGATTGAGGATAATAAGAGGCAATGATGATGGAGTTGGAGGAAATGAGGATGGATTTTTATAGAGATTTGGAGTTGCAAAAGAGTCAGATTCTTGAGAGGGCTCAAGCGGAGATTGCGAAAATAAGGCAAGGGGGTAGCTAATGGTAGCACAAAAGAGTCAAATTCTCATGCCCTGCGATGAATGGCGAAGGAAGAAGAAGAAGTTGGGAGGAAGAAGAAGGAGAAAAAGAAAAGGAAAAAAGAAAGAATGAAATAAAAAATGAAAAATGACTCAAATGCCCTTAATTTTTAATACATGCATGGTTCCGTTAATTTTTATCAGTGGGATTTAACGGAGTGGCTAATGGTAGCACTTTTTAAAAGTTTAATGATGCGATTGTAACAAATTTTAGTTCAGTGGCCATTGGTAAAAATAGTCAATAGTTCAGTGGCCATTGATAGTATTTACTCTAATGGTTTAGACCAAGAATTATAGACTCTGGGAAGGAAACAACTATCTTTCTTTAGTTTAAATTTAGTAATCCGAGGGATATGCAATCTTTTCTTTTATGTGTGAAGATGTATGAATTCAAATTCTAGAGTGAAATACATTTTAGTTCCTTAAAGCTTACTCAAAATTTTACTAAACTCCTTGCTGTTTTAATTTTGTCAAGTTGACCTCTAAAGTTTTATTTCAATTGCAATGTGCCCTCCAAATTGGATGCCCCGCTAATTCCTTTAACGGAAAATGCATGTGCTAAGCATGAGGCAATGTCTTAAGGGGCAACAAGGGGAATACAATTGCATGTAACCCTTAAGTCATTCATTCCCTCCATTAGGGCACAATTGTTAAGGTTTGTTTATAACCAAAATTAGAGGATATTGTTGAAATTTTGTCCATGAAAAATATGTGAAATGTGGGGAATGAAGGGCTTAAGAGTTACAATATCTGTATTCTCATTTATGTCCCTCGGGGTGTTGCCTTATATGTGGCACATGACTTTTTCGTTAGAGGAATTAGCAGGGCGTCTAATTTGGGCCACATTGCAACCAGAATGAAACTTCAAGGTTTAAATTGACGAAATTAAAACAATAAGGACTAAAATGAGAATTTGAGTAAATTTCAAGATATTAAATTGTATTTCACTTCAAATTCTAGCACTCCTCATTCATGAGATGTTAATAACGACAACATTTGTTTAACCCTAGCAAATTGCATCAATTAGGATAATGGAAAAGTAGATCACGTGGGTCCATTATGATTTAATATTGGGTACTCATATTACTAAAGAGACTTTTTATTTGACAGAGTAAGATTTTAAAGTTATATCGTATACTTTTAATATTGTTTATTATTTTAACGATAAATATAATTATTTTGAAATAGTGCCACCCTTAATATTTTACTTTTATTATTTTGAAAAATAAAAGATGCTTTTAAATATTTCACTAGTGTATTTTAGTAATATGTATAGATAAAATTATTTAGAATTAAAAAAAATGTTTTGAAAGTCCATTAACACTAAGAGTTTCGTATTTGGAACGTTCAGAACAATCATGTTTCAGTAATAAGTTTTTTCCAAAGTTTGTGTGAGGATCTCTCTTTATAAGCCTTTTGTTTTTGTTTGCTGGGCGATTTGGAAAGATCAAAACAAGCTTGTTGTTTAAAATAAAGCAAAAGCGCCTCTATTGATTCCCACTGTGGCGCTTGCTGTGATGGATAGTTTCCCTAATATAATCAAGAATCTAGCTCTCTCTCGGTATCGTTTAGGCCCAGTAAATGGCAGCCCCCTCCTCTCGAAATGATCAAATTGAATGTTGATGCTTCTTTTCAACCACAATTTTATAGCGTGGGTGTGGGTTGTGTTGCTTGAAATAATTGGTGTTTGGTTCTCTTTAAAATGGCTGTTAATCTTTAGTGTTGTCCTGATGCTTCATTTGCAGAAGCGCTCGGTATCTATCATGGTTTATCAATTGTCATAGAGAGGGGCTACTTTAAACTGTTAGTGGAAAATGACTCATTGTCAATTTGTCAGTGGTTAATCTCTAAATACTTAAGGTCCTAATTTCATGGATATAGGCTTAGTTCCGGAGAATATATGGTCTTTAATTTCCTCTTTTAAGGCGGTTTGTAATTTTGTTTTTGGCCCGCATGAGATTAATTGGCCTGCTCATCATTTAGCTCGTTTTCCTTTTTCTTTTTTATATTTGAAAATGTGGGATTTCTTGTTCCTAGTAGAGGTGTAATTGGATGTTTGAAAATTCGAATCCGTTCCGTATTTAAATACGAATTTTGTGAATATTTAACCAACTGCATATTCGAAAAAGATGATTTTGAAAGTGTTTTTAAATATTTGAGAAAATGAATATATATATATATATATATATATGGATAATGATAGTATTCAACCTGGACAATCTATATCCGAGTTAGATTATCCATATTTGTCGATATCCGTTTTTTCAAATATCTATATCTGTTATAATGTAGCATATGTAATGTATATATACATATATATGTATACTCTCACCCTTAAGAATATCGAATATGCTTAGTTTGGTATTCACAAGGTAATCCAATTTACCAAAATCTTTTTGAGGAAATAGAAAAAAGAGCTTAGAAAAGAAGAAAAAAAATAAAAAATTGTTGTATTTATAACATATATGATTTGTTAGTATGAAATATTTGAAATCATATCAAATTTAAATGATAATGATTTTCAACTTTGATTTGTTATTTGAATTTATGTGGATGTTATCTTATAATATAATATAAATCTTGTTAGGTTATTAAGGATAATAAAAGAAATTTATTATTCTAGAAATTAGGTAGAAGGGCTTATTATACATTGATTTTTACCAAAAATCCAATGAATAATATTTTTTTGAATGAAGGGCCTATTTTTAATTGGTAATTTGAATAAAGGGCCTATTTTTAATTGGTAATTAGTGTAAGAGGCCTATTTTGTTTTATATTTTAAATGAATGTATTTGAATAAATTTAAATATCATTTAATTAATAAAAACATGTTATGTATTACCTAAATTACCCCTTTTTATGAAATTTTCACAAAAAATATGGACTGCAAAGTTCATATTGCAATAAAATATGAACTGCAAAGTTCATATTGCAGTGAAATATGTACTGCAATATGAACTTTGCACTAAAAATATGGACTGCAAAGTTCACATTGCAGTAAAATATGGACTGCAATATGAACTTTCCACTAAAAATATTGACTGCAAAGTTCACATTG
The DNA here is from genome assembly GCA_021464415.1 of Lonicera japonica. Classification (NCBI taxonomy): domain Eukaryota; kingdom Viridiplantae; phylum Streptophyta; class Magnoliopsida; order Dipsacales; family Caprifoliaceae; genus Lonicera; species Lonicera japonica. Next base: position 1,742,474 of record CM038466.1, read on the forward strand.
CAGTGAAATATGGACTGCAAAGTTCATATTGCAGTGAAATATAGACTGCAAAGTTCATATTGCAGTCCATATTTTAATGCATATTGATATTTTTTTAGTTTATTTTAAGGGTTGGGATGTCATTTTATAATGAAAAAAAAAGACACATGTCATATTATCAATAAAATAAAAAATAGGCCCTTTATTTAAAAAAAAATTATTCCTTGGCCTTAGTGTGAAAATCTTTCTCTAATAAGCCCTTTTTTTTAATTGCCCCTTTATTATTTGAGTTCAAAGTTTACTATAAAATGTTAATCATTATTTTAACAAGTTTTTACGATGCTTTGTTTTACTTCTCGAATTATAACTTATAAAATATTCTGTCTTAATTAATAAATCAAATAGATAATTTTTTTTTTAAGATTGAGCTGATTTTTATATAATAAAATGTATGACAACGCATTTATAATTATATAGAAAAAATGATAAGATCCGAGTCCAAGTAATTCGATACGATACTGATAAGAATAATTATTCAAAATGATACGAATAATAATTTAAATAGCATATTTAAAAAAAAAGATAAAAATACTGTGGTATGCAATCTGAACCCATCTGTTTATTCCTATTGTTCCCATATTGGCATATTAGCTTTATTTCTTTTGATTTGTAAGGTTGTGCTTTTGGGTTTAAAAAGAAAAGAAAAAAAAGGGTAAACATGCTTTTATAAATTTCCTTTTGCATTTCACACTTACCTAATTGCAAACCGTGTCTGTCTTAATAATAATACTAATATTTCCCTCCAATTTTTACGGCTGTGATTAACTGGAGCTTTTGGAATTCCTGTTTGCACTCGGCCTGTACCGTACTTTAAATAAGCCCATCTCTCTTCCTTCACTTTCCTCCTACCCCATCTGTCTCTCTCACGCTACTATCACAATCTACGTACGTTACTAGCTCTACCTCTCTCTCTCTCGCTCTCGCCTTTTAAATCCCTCTCCATTCTCTGTAACTAATTAACAGACATACATATACAAGCTAGAGAGATAGACTCTGCTTTAATTTACCTCTGCTCTGAATCAAAATGCCGCTTAATTTAGCGGCCTGCCTATGCATTTGCGTCGCTCTGTTTGCCATTGTTGAAGCCGAGGATCCCTACAAATTCTTCAATTGGAATGTTACTTACGGAGACATTTACCCCCTCGGAGTTCGCCAGCAGGTAATATATACATATATATATATATATGTGTTCGATTTAGGCTAGCCTGTATTGATAATTGATTGTGATTTTCTCGGTAGAAGTGATTGAAAATTTGAATCGGTTTTAATTTGATGGAGTGTGTTGTGATTTGCAGGGTATCCTTATCAATGGCCAATTCCCTGGTCCTGATATCCACTCTGTGACTAATGACAATCTCATTATCAACGTCTTTAACAGCCTGGACGAGCCTTTTCTAATTTCCTGGTAATTAAGAGATCCTTTTCCCTATAAATTCCAAAATTTAAATGCGCTTTGAGCATTGTGCTATTCACACGGATACCGGTATGAGTGGTATACGTACATAATATAATATGATACGTAACTTCTGTTCTTCTAGGTTTCAAGTTCGTGTTTTAAGTATAACGACAACAAGCTTGCTTTTGTGTTTGAATGGAAGTAGATAAATTAATTAAAGTGTAATTGCGTGACACTGAATGACTTATTTTATGTATTTACTATACAGGAATGGAATTCAAAACAGGAGGAATTCCTTTGAAGATGGAGTTTATGGAACAACGTGTCCAATTCCACCGGGGAAGAATTTCACATACATCCTTCAAGTTAAGGATCAAATTGGAAGCTTTTACTACTATCCATCTCTCGCCTTCCATAAAGCTGCCGGTGGATTTGGAGGTATTAGGATTCTTAGTAGACCCCGGATTCCAGTACCGTTCCCTGATCCAGCTGGTGATTATACTGTCCTCATCGGAGATTGGTATAAAGCTAATCACACGGTATGATTTCCCTTCCCCTCTCATTCTTCACTTGAAATGAGGCCATATATTGAAGGGTTTTTTTTTTGTTTTTTTTTTTGAATTGTAATGATGAAAGTTCAGCACCTCTCTCTAGCTGCAATATATATTAAAATTTTCAAAGGCTCTGGGCATGCATTTCGTGTAAATTATAACTGCGTACTCCACTAATTGCTTAGCATTAAAAGTTGTTTGGATGCCACACATATTCACTGCTTGCATATTGTGAAATTAGTTACTTCTTCACCTACTTTTTTTCGCAAATATGTTTGCGACAGTTGTTTATTAAATGATAGTACGTGTTTTTCAAGATCTTCGAACAAGGTTCATTTGTTCTTTATTTATTCATATATTAGTTTAAAAAAATTTATTGCAAAAACTTAGAATAATTTTGTTTTCTCTTAAGGAAAGGAATAGTATTACTTGCTTACCAGGATTAATATATTGATACTTGAGACTAATTTTATATAGTTATTTACCGTTTCAAATCAATATTTTTAATTGATACTTTTGCTTTGATTTTATACTTTTCAAGAAAACAAATAAACTGTGATACCCTTTTCTGTTTATTAGCAATAATTAATTGTGACACCTAATCCCAATTGGCTTAAATTATCAATTATGAAATGAAATAAAATTGGAAGGGGTGGTAGATTATGTTTTTGGATAAAACAATTAGAGGGGAGCCAGCGGGTCATTAATGGTGGGGCTACGGCGGATGTTAATTGAGTTTGGTATGTTGTTAACCAATGTCGGTAACCATTTCGGCCCACATTGACTAAAACAGCAGAGTGAAATGTCTGTTCCTAGTGACAGCTGGCTTTCATGTTTCTTGGCCAAAATAAAATTAGAATCACTCATTTTCTGATTTTCACCATTTCGTGTTTCCTTCAAGAAAATTAATTGTGCAAAATAATGACATTGTCAAAATCTCTTTTCTATGTTTTCTGGAATGGTATATATATATTTTTTGAATGGTGACACTTCATATTAGTACTTTTATTTGATTTAGAAATGGTGATACTGTACCAATATAATAGGATATCCAAGTCCAGTATAATATTTGAATAATCTATGCAAGGTAAGTTTAAATGAAACAATTTCTTTTTGTACTTAATAACTTGACAGTAGTAGAGAACAAACCCCGTAAGAAGAAGAAGAGATTGGCGGATGTGTATTTCTTTGGTTGAAGATGTCTAAAAGATCACCTGTATAAAACAGTTGTTCCCCCATTGAAAGATGTAGCCGGATGGACCCTTAAAACTGGGGCCTAGTCAGTCTGTTAGAGGTGATTGCGTAATTACAGCTTATCTGACTTTCAACGAATTAAAGTTCTTTATGATTTAATGAAATGACGAGTTTGAGTAAAAAGAAAAGGAAAACAACAATTGAATATTGAGGATAAATTGTCCCAAACCTTTAGCATCACATGGATTGTACCTTCCTGTTCTTTCTTGGGACTACCATTGCTTTCTTTTGGATAGACTTATTGCTAAATCATTAGGTCGACCTCTTTCTTTGATCATTTCATTGTCTAGGTCCACCCCATGTGATTTAGGAAAATGTCTGTCAATATCCACTGATTGAAAATTCTATTACATTGGAAGCTTTGTAAATGAAAATTTCAAAACACCTAGTCGTTTTCATTTCATTTTGGAACCAACATAATCTAGTGGTTGATAACCTAATCGAAATCATTGTGTTTTGTTACCATAGGCATTGAAGGCAATTCTAGACCGTGGCAAGAAGCTACATTTTCCTGATGGAATTCTTATCAATGGGCGTGGCCCCAATGGCGCTTCTTTCACCGTTGAACAAGGTACATTGTTCTTACATATTATCCTCTCTTAGTTTACTTATATCCATAATTCACATCTTGTTAAATTGAATAATTGATTGTTGTTTTCTGATCAAAAAATAATTGATTGTTGTTTATCAAAATTGTATAGACTTTTGCAAAAGTAATGTGTGATACTTGTCTAACCATGAACTGTATAACTTGTAACAGGAAAAACTTACAGGTTTAGAATATCGAACATTGGGTTGCAACATTCACTTAACTTCCGAATTCAGGGCCATAAGATGAAGTTGGTAGAAGTAGAAGGAACGCACACGGTCCAAACTACTTACTCCTCGCTTGATGTTCATGTTGGCCAATCTTACTCAGTTTTAGTCACAGCCAACCAACCTGGTCAGGACTACTACATTGTTGTATCCTCTAGATTCACCACCCCGATCCTCACAACCACTGGCGTTCTTCATTACAGCAACTCAGCTGGTCCAGTCTCTGGCCCACCTCCTGGTGGACCTACCATCCAAGTTGACTGGTCCTTGAACCAAGCCCGTTCCATCAGGTACTAACTTATTTCTAGAAGATACTAAGTAGACCTAATGTACCACGTGATGGTACACTAGACTAATTAATGGTAAGCCTTCATGGCGTTACACTATTGCGTCTGATGAATATATTCATTTTATGTTTGTTTCCAGGACCAATCTTACGGCAAGTGGACCAAGACCTAACCCACAAGGTTCATACCACTATGGTCTTATAAACACCACCAGAACTATAAGGCTTGCGAGCTCTGCAGGGCAAGTCAATGGCAAGCAGAGATATGCCATCAACAGTGTATCGTTTGTGCCCGGTGATACCCCCCTCAAGCTTGCAGATTACTACAATCTAGGGGGTTTCCGCATTGGAAGCATATCATATAACCCCACAGGTGGAGGGATATACACCGACACATCTGTTATGGCTGCTGACTACAGAACATTCATTGAAATTGTGTTTGAAAACCCAGAAAATATCATTCAGAGCTATCATCTTAATGGCTACTCTTTCTGGGTAGTAGGGTGAGCACTAATTAACACTTAATACTCTGTTCTATAAGTTTTTTGCTATAACTTGTATGGATCTGTTTTCAATTTGTTACCATAAATAAGCCTTAAAACTTGTGTGTTTTTTTAAAATGCAGAATGGATGGAGGGCAATGGACTGAAGCTAGTAGAAACGAATATAATCTTCGGGATGCTATTGCACGTTGCACTGTTCAGGTGAAATTGAATAACTCAAGTTTCTTTGTTTCGTTCTTTTAGCCCAATTAGTAATTCATTTTCCTGTTACAGAAAGATTTGAAGGTAAATTATTGTTTAAAATTGACTAACAGAAGGTCTTTTGTGCTTGGTTGGAGCAGGTATACCCAAAATCATGGACTGCGATTTATGTGGCACTCGACAATGTGGGAATGTGGAACTTGAGGTCGGAGTTTTGGGCACGACAGTATCTCGGTCAACAATTTTATTTGCGTGTACATACGGCTTCAAACTCGGTAAGGGATGAATACCCCATTCCAAAGAATGCACGTCTTTGTGGCAGGGCAACTGGCCAGCACACGCGACCCCTCTGAGATACAAAAAGCATTGCCAAAGCTTAGGCGAATTTTAAGGGTAGTAAGAGTGTTGATTGTTTAGCTTTAGATGAATTAAGAGTATAGTTTGCTAAATTATATATAATCTTACTCTTGGGTGCTATATAAGCACTAATGCAAATCGGATGCTTGTATTTCTGAAACTCTAAAAAAGACCTTGTCTCGAGGTCTCATTCTTTTATTTCCCACTGAAGATTGTGTTCCCCTTTTGTGTTATTTAAACTTCTATAGTGCATACTACCATTGCAATAAATTAATGAAATTGTTTCATAGTTGATTTTTAAAAATCTCCATCTTATTTCGCGCAAATGACAATCTTATTTTGTGTTCAATGGTTCTAGTTACATTTTGATGTAAAATTTGAATTTCAAATTGCCAGGATCTTTTACACAGGTGCCACATATGCAAAGTATCTCTTTTTTAAGGGGGGACAATAGTGTTTTTTTATTTTTTTCTTCCAAAAGTTGAGAGCTGGCAAAATCAACTATCAATTTTCTTTATCTTCTATGTAAGGAAAAATAAAATATTATTAAAGAAACAAAATCAAAGGGTGGCAATTAGTGTTTTTATTTGACACGACTAGAAAATCGAAAATACGACATGAGCTCATGTTATTTTTAACTAACACGAACATGTGTAAACACGACACGACTCGACCTGACATACATGATTATAATTTTTTCATCCCAATAAATATGTCCTAACACGAAAATGAATATCTTCTCCCATTTAAACACAATTAATACAATTAGTCATAATCAATACAATATAATTCTAATTTTATGTCAATTTCATTTTAAAATTTAGACATGAATACAATGCGACATCATGTCAAAATATCTAGACACAAAAATAATGTGACTATAAATTCAAGCTTTAGTTTTGAGCCAATTTCATTTCATTTTATAATATATTATCGTGTTGTTTATTTAAAAATTGGCTCCACCCAAACAGTTCAAAATTCCTAAGTTCGAATAAATGGAAATATGGAATTCAGTCGCTCATTACAAAGTAAACCTTTTATGCTGGCTATGACAACAACAAATGGGGGTAAAAACATTACCATTATGCTACATGCTTTTTTTTAATTATTATTAATTTTCCTTTTGCGTTCTGAAACTTTGAACAATTCAAAATCATAATTAACTACCACATTATTATTGATTTTTGTTAAATCGCTATCTTTCATTTTTGCTAAATTTTTTTTATAAATTTTATACATACAAGTAATAAACGTGTTGTGTGTACTGGTGTCGTATAATAAATTTTTTATTTAGACTGTAATATTTGCTTATACTATAATTATTAAAATTAAAATTCGTAAAAGTTTTAAAAATAAAAATGAGGGAGCATAAAAGTTAGTGGGATAGTTCATGGGCCCAATACAGCGAGTCAATAAAAGCCAAGTCCAATCAGGGAATGCTAACAAAGGGGATCCTACTGCCGAGCAAGGAAAGTGTCAGCCGATTTAGTTGAAGTTTCCCCACCTGACCGAGATGGTCAATACCGTTAGCTGCGATAGTCACCTCCACAAATAGATATAAGATACATATATGGACTATGGTAGAAAAAATTGGTTATGGATAAGAATGAGCGTGCCTGTACCGCCACGCATGAGCGTACCTCTATGTCAAGATGAGTATCGCAACTAATAACAAAAAAATAATTGTAAAGTGTAAAATTAATTAGTTTTGGATAAGGGCTAACTCGTTTATGCAATGTTAGAGTAGAACTTAAATTATTTTATTTATAGTCTTTTTTATTATTTATACAATGTTAGAGTAGACCTCAAATTTTGTTATTTATAGTATTTTTTATTATTTACCATAATGGATCATTATAATCCTAATTATATACATATAAATAAAAAGAGAAGGCTCATAGAGAAATCTAATAATAGTTAGTAGAGAGAGAAAGCGCTAGTAGCTCGTATTTTCTTCAATTATCATTACTAAATTAATACAAAAATTACACACGTACAAAGATGATGTACTATCATAAGGATGTAAAAATTCCTTAGAGAATCTACCTATAAATAAAAATATGTTGTTCATTGTCTTCTCCTATTCATTCATTCTTACATTGATTTTGTTAAGAACATTTCATTGTAAGTCCAAATTTTTGGTCTCACACAAAAAATGTAACACAAATTTATTTAGGAGGTGAGACATGACTTTGTAGTACTTTGCTGTAGAGTAGTCACCATTGTAAAAGGAGAAAAAGAAAAAACAACAAAATAGAGAACTAAAAAAACATTTCAAAAATTGTAACCGAAATGAAATTAAACCATGAGCAATGTTAAATAACTCTAAATAAGTTTTAAAAATATAACCCAAAAATAACTTTCAATCAATTCAATCCAATACATATATATGGTTCAAATCCATTCATTTGAACTACAATTTTCTAACCCAAAAAAATATATCTTTTAATACATTTTTAGATTACCTAACATTTTTCATAATGTACCCATCAAATTTAGGTTTTACCTTTGAATATATACATATAAAAAATTTCTCATACAAACTGGAATATGTAGTGACAATAGCAACAAAAAACCGTCTTTTATGATTTTTAGTTCATACAGAGTACTGCAGAGTGGTCATACACAAAATATGCTTTGTATATATATAGACCTCTTCTCTTAAGAACTGCCTATTTCGAGAAAATATGTGGATGAATTTATTCATAAAAGTTAGTGGAGATGATCTATATAATGTGTAAATTATTTTCACTAAATTTCATGAAATTAAATTGGAAAGTTACTTATCTAAATAAATTTATATATACATGCATTTTTTGGACGTTGAAATCTTGAATGTTTAGTTAATCAATTTTCTATTTTAATTTTTTGAAAAAATTTAGTGAAAATAATCACTCATTATAAAAATAATTTTTATCAAGTTTTATAAATAAATTATCTCTTGAAATAAATGGTTATTGAGTTAAATAACTTAACAGAGATAGATAAAATATATATATATATATATAATCCATTTCTAATACAAATTAATTATTACTGATAGATTATTTTACGATAATTTTTTATTATAAAAACATTTGAAAATATATAAATTTATACTTGCGTCCCGTCCAACCTGCCAAAAACAATACTGCCACGTTCCAAAATGTCACGCACATTATCTTAACGGACCGCTTATCGGTGTTCTGGTTTCGTCATTGAATACTCCATTTCTCTCTCATAGCCATAGGTAAACCAGTCGAAGGTAAATCGTATACTATTGTCAGGTATATTAGTCTAGTCTGCTCAATTTCTCACTTCATCTGCTTTTCTAATTTTGTTTCTAGGGTTTTGCAGTTAACGTGATCTCAGGTTTTAGGCCTACCTTACTCTTCTTTGAAAGTTGAATCTATATTTATTTTATTCTTTCTTCTTGCTATTCTCGCAAAACTGTGAGTGTTTATTCTGTGATATCTTCTTGTAGCTTTCATGGAGTACAGCTCTCCGATCGACCCCGAGCTCATTATTTCTCACAAATTCCCTGAGGTAAAAATTACTCTCTCTCAATGTTTATGACATGCGTTTCTTCAATTATTATTGCTTTTGTATTCCCCTTTAGAGGATTCAACATACCTATTAATTGTACAAGGTCATTAATCTCCATGACTTTTCTGAAATTATAGTCCGTGTAGTTCTCTTTGTCAATACACGAAGATAAACATTTTATGACGGTCTCTTTCCTTTTCAATTTAGTTAATTAATGTTTGGTTTAATTAACAGCAAAGCCCGCTGATTATTCTGCTTGGAACATTTTCTTTCATGTTTAGAACCATTTTCCAACTTCCATGGCTGTTGTCACATCTATGTATCTTCTTATGAAATTGCTGAGGGCTTTGGTTGTAGATTTGCTCTTTCTATATCCAGTATCTTGTGTTTTTACTGCATTGAATCATCATTTGTCCTTACCATCTTTTACTTAGGAGCACGATAATTTGTACCACAGTCCTGCCTGTAAAGATGCATTCATATTTCTGAGATTGGTAATGATTCATTTCATTTTAATCTGTTGCATATATGGGATGGATTCCAGGCAACATACACCTACACCGAAAGGTAAAGAGTAAAGACACTGGATGTTTTCAGCATTTCTTTTCAAGAAGAATTTCTTAGAATGAAAATAATCTATCATGTTTGTGCATTTTGTTGTTATTTATTATTTATAGTAGTTTAATCTTTTCCCCATGATGTTTCTGTATTTGAATCAGGGATGCTGCTCTCTATGCCCTTGGTGTTGGATCATGCGCAAGGGATGCCTTGGATGACAATGAGCTCAAATATGTTTACCATCAAGATGGGCAGCAATCCATTCAGGTACAACAAATTGGATTCCATTGAATTATTCTAATTTTATTTGTTATGTAACTTGTTGGTTGTAATCTTGTTATGTGTTTTCAACATTGATGACAGTCTAGTTTAAGTAACATGTATATACTTCTTAATATATGTAGTTTACACCTCAAGAGTTTTATTTTTTCGAATCCAAATATACAATTTTGTTTTTCCTTTCTTATACACATACATAATTTAGATAATTATGTCTATAGTCTAGGAATCATGCATCATTTAGTTGATTTTTCTTTGACGACTTCTGCAAAAGATTATGTCCTTTGATTTGTATGCCAACCTTCTATTTCGTAGGTCTTGCCAACTTTTGCCGCCTTATTTTCCCTTGGATTTTCTTCAAGTATTGCAGAGCTACCAGGATTGCAGTAAGTATTCATATTTCGTATCTACATTATAGATTCTTATATACTTTATGTACTTTAACATGCCAAACTTGAACTAGTAGAAGCTCTGGCTTTTATGTATTGTCAGGTATGATCCACGTCTTCTACTGCACGGACAACAATACATGGAAATCTACAGGTCATTACCTTCTAATGGTTGTGTAAGGTTCTTGATCCCTGCTCTGTTTGTATTCTCATAATGTGTCAATGTGTACACTGTTTCACTTCTGCGGTAATCTAACACTAGTCTGACATAAATTTTCCCTTTTTGTTTTGTTCAAATGGTACTTAATAGTCAAGGACAATAGATAATATATGGTTAATCAATGAGTTTCTTTTTGGAGCATTTTGTCGACGAGTGTGTGAGATCCATTTCCAAGTTGTTGTTAATAAGCCTTGATGGTTAATTGCATGACAATTACAAAGCAAAACCACCTCAAATCATATGGGGTCGGTCAATAAAATTTAACTATAAGAAAACCACAATGACGAATATAATGTTTCAGTTATCACACGTTGAGAGGAAAAAAGAGAACTACATTTTGGCCAAATTGTTGTGATGAGAATTAGGCCATAGAGAACTATACTTGGGGTGTGTTTGGATACATGGTTTTGGAATTCTATTAGAATTGTATACTTTAGAATTACATTTCTTAGAATTGCAAGGCCATAGAATTACAATACGGTTGTTTGGTTTGCATGCAATTTTCAATTAAAATTTCATTAGTATTCTAAATTTGTTAGTTTGGATAGCTAATTTGTAGAATTCAATTGAAATACCAAAAAGACAATGGGTTTAAAGATAGCTGGGCCCCACCAACCACCAACGTCCACTGTGGAAACCTTCTGCCAGAAATCTGGTAATTTCACTGGAGCTCCGGCAACTGTCGCCAGAGCACAGTGGGCGGTGGTGGAGGCAGGGGACAGTGTATAAACTATATACTAGTTACACACATATATATATAATTTGGATATCCATTATATATACTTTAATGGTGTGGGGAGTGTTTGTAATCATCTGTGTGTGGTTTTTATTTTTTTTTATTTTTTGGGTTGGTGGGGTGGGTTAGGTCTGGTGTTGTGTGTGTCGGAGCTCTGGCAATCTCATCAGAGTGCGATCGCCGGAGTTACGCTGATATCGTTGTAGCTCCAGTATGTGCCTGCAGTGGACGATTGCGGTGGAAATTCTTTAATATATTTATACATATATAATATGTACACATATATATACATACATATATATGTATTTACTGCATATATACATATACATATATATATATATATATATATATTATTTATACACTTCTTACATTATAAAACTGTAGGCTATATGGGAAGGTGGGGGCTTTAGGGGTTAAACATTCTGCACACAGGGGGGGGGGGGGTAAGGGAAGGCTGGTGGGGAAGGGGTGAGGTGGGGGGCGGTGGGTGGGGGTGAAGTGCGTAGTGGTGATTGAGGGTGTGTTTTTCTGAATTCAACGAGATTTGGAATTGGAAAACTCTACTTTTCATATGGAATTCAATCCTTTAGAATTGATGGTTTTGGAATTCTGGTAGAATTCCTAAACCATGACATTAGTCCACCCAATCAGTGGAATTCCAAAAATATGCCCCAATTCCAATTCTATAGCACAGAATTGGGGTTGCCAAACACACACCCTTAGGCCATATGATATGTATAATACATGGTTGATTATCAGTTCCACTAGTTGGCAGTACAAATAGTGAATTTGCTAAATTGGCAAGATCGTCCATATGTTCATTACTACTTTCACTTAAGTGAGCTCAAGTAAACCACATTGTTGTTGATGCAGATCCAAAATAAAGCAAGCATCGTTGGATTGCACGATAAAGGTTTGTTGATAATTGTAAATAACAATTTTGAGTTTTAGTAGTGTATTAATACAAAGTCTCCCAACCAAAAAAAAAAAAGAGATGATAAATTAGAAAGGAGAAGAAAAATGTACATGCTATAAATCAATCTATATTTAGGAGTTTGGGGCTGTAAGGCAATGCAAAAAGGATGCTTGCTCTCAAGACAGATAACTTGTTCAATTAGTAAGAGTTCAACAGACATACCTATTTTGAAGTGTACATGTTTCTATGAAGGGGTCTCCATGATCTTATCTATTTGGAATTAAATGTCTTGTCCACAGAGTTAGGAAAAATATGAAGTGAGTATGATTTTGTTCTTAATCACGGTGTTGATGTATATATAATTTTTTTAGGTAAAGCAACTGTTATTGAGATTGAAGTAGTAAGTTATGGAAAAGATTCTGGTGAACCGCTCTGCATGAACCGGTAAGTTCTTGTTCAAATGATTGATCTTCGGCCATTTTATATGCAGTTGACACATCAAATATATTACTGTGCAGGATGTCTATCTATTTGAGGGGTGCCCGTGGCTTTTCAAAACCATCTCAGCAATATTCCTACTCAAAGTATCCAAACAACCAGATCTCAGCTCCTAAAATTCCTAAGAGTCAACCTTTTGCAGTATTTGAGGAATGTACACAGCCATCACAGGCATGTAGCATCTACTTAATGTTATTTTTTTTTATTTTTTTTTAATGAAATGGTTATTCTCTTCTAGCTACTGTCTGTAGTAGCTAGCGTATGCAAGTGCATTTTTTAGGATAAGAAATTGTGAAAGCATATTAGTAAAAAGAGGTACAAAAGAAAGGCGGCATTTTAATACTCACAGCAACGCTTATATAAAACTCTATTTGAATTCAACTATAGAATGCCATGAATCAAATAATCTGTGTGATAACTTTCATATTTCTGATTTCTGTCTGTTAAAGTACTTGGGACGGAATGCATTCAACAGGTCTTTTACTTGAAAGTTTCTACTTTACAGATCATGCGATAAGATACTCAAAAATAGAAAAGCATAAGACCTATCACAATTTGTCAAGGTATTCATTATCCAAGGAAGTTTGATACAAGTTGCTAACTGCAGTACTTTCACAAACTAGTTTTCTAGAGTCATATAGTTACCTTATGTTGATCAGTCTTTCATTTCCGTGGTTGTATTCCATGCTGATTGGTCTACTCATGAAATATTACACTGAATATCTATGGGTGTACAGTGATTTCCATTAATTTTTCCATGAATTTGATAGGCATCTTCACGGATTAGTGCAATTTTTCTTCCTCATATATGATAACCGAATTGTATCTGTCAGACAAGGAATATCTTTTGTTTTGTGTAATCGTTGATTTTGCATGTGGTGGATACATTGAGAAAATTGAATAATTATGTGTATATCAGTATATATATAGAAAGGAGCGGAATGGTAGGTACTTTCCACCATAGGCTATGGTGGATACCTCTCTAATTTTGCACATCTTTGTTGTATTTAGGGGCAATGATTTATCAAATATTGTTATATTAATTACATATATGATAATTAATATGATAAACACTTAATGTTCTTGCTACTTTGCAGTAAATAATGGTGTGGTGTAACTTATTATGATACACATGCGCACACCATAGTGAATGCTCTATAGTTTCTTAATAAATCAAAATAAATAGTTTCAGTTATGAAAATAATCTCAAATTGAATAGTTGATCTTTTTAACATTTTGTAAACATAATTAAAATGTTAAATCAACAGTTTGAAACCTAAAAATGTTTTAATTTAGAGAGTACCCACCATAGCTTATGGTAGAAAGTACCTACCAGGCTACCATTCCACTATATATATGTATGCAGTATTTGCTTATGTTTGAGTTTATTAATAGCATAAACTCTTGTGACACTATTATGCAGGCGTTGCTTTACAGGCTCTCTGGTGACTATAACCCTTTGCATTCAGATCCCAAAATTGCAGAAGTGGCAGGGTTAGTGCATTAGTTAATTGCAAAGCAGAATAATTTTCTTATCTTGCTTGTTCACACACTATTTCACCTTGGGTTATGTAATCACGACTATTTCAACCACTTAGTGGCCAAGCCACTGAGCCTCAGTGGTACCAGTTTACAGGCACTCTGGAAAGATGATAAGGTTAGTTTTCCTCGGTTTTCTTTTTTGTCCTCAAATTTTGATTGATCGTGTTTAATCTTTGTAGATTTTCTCGTCCTATACTGCACGGGCTATGCACACTAGGGTTTGCAGTGAGGGCTATTATCATATGTATGTGCAGAGGAGATCCAGACATGATCAAAAGCATATCAGGCCGTTTTCTTTTGCATGTTTATCCGGGGGAAACATTGATCACAGAAATGTGGCTTGATGGATTGAGGTACAGTATCAACTTCCAGTTTTTTTATGATTACGACTTGCGCAATACATATAATATATGCTTGAATGACTTAAAAAAAGGGGATCAGAATTTGCAGGGTGTTGTATCAAGTGAAAGTGAGAGAACGAAACAGAATCGTGCTTTCTGGCTTCGTGGATATCAAACGTTTAAGCTCATCTCTCTGATTTCTTGCAATGCATATCAAATGAGAGGCTTTATTTGTTGCTTTGTTGTTCTCAGAGGTAGTTTATTCCATGTTTAGTTATCAATAAGTGGCACTTTCAGATTACTCAGCTGTATATTATGAATAAATAGCGACAGTTCTTTGCTATTGACTTATATTTTTTATACTCTCTTAAAATCCCAAATTAAGAGTTTTTATCTCACTTGCATTCTAAGAAAAATACCAATGTTGACCTAATTAAGTGTTGTGAAAATCTTTGTTTAAATATCTTGTGTTACGGAAGGATGAATGACTAAATTAAAATTTGTCTGAAACTCATTTTTTGTCTCAATTAAGCGCTCAAACTACCACCTGTAGTGCAATGTAAAGATGTTAGCTCAGCTGGTATGAACTACTCACGTTGACATTTCGGTAGGGTTGGAACCCTTGTAGTGAGATCCCTCTTCTCTCCGGTATTACTCCAATGAATCAAAAGATAAAAACTGCAATGAGTTTTGATGGCTACAAGGAACAGAATTTGACTGAACAAAGTTGATGTCACTACTTATTTTAAAAGAAAATTAAAATTAAATTATTATGACGAGTTGTTTTTTTCTTTTCTTTTTTCTTTTTTTCAAGAATAACGGTCTGAATTGAGGGGCAGGAATGGGAAGGGAAAGAAAAGATGAGGAGTGATTAAAAATTGTTAGTTTGGATTGAGGGAATGAAAGGAAGATGAGAGGTGATCAATTTTTTTTTTGTTTGGGTAGTAGATTTGTGATGGGATATGGAAAGGAAACAAAAGGAATGAAATGGGAAGGAAGGTCAATCTTCTTTATTTTTTTATTCTATTTTTTTTCAATATTCTAAATTTAACTTTAATTTGTTAGAAATATACTAAAATTTACATTGTTTCCTTTGTTTTATTTTTTCTATCCAAATAAGAGTTATTTTTATTTCTTTCTTTTCTATCATTTGCTATCCAAATAACAATAAAATTAAGCGAGTTTAATTTTATCTCATTCAATATCTTCCCATCCTAATAAACTATTTACTTGACGGTAGGTAAATGGATTAAGGAGGTATTTGTTTTTGCCACTAAATACTTAATGAGAGAGTTTTAAGCATTCAGATGTGCAATAAGCTATTTTTTTAAAATCATTAAGAAGTTAACAGCTATTTCTTTTAATAGTTAAACACTTTGAGGCATCAGCCCCCTGAGATCTCTTGATCCTAAATTAAAACAATTGATTTATATAAACATTTAAAATTTCATTTAAAATAAAAAACAAACAACATTTTCAAAAATTGAATTCAGCACTCAGTAATCAAATGTTAAAAAAAAACAAACTAGCTTGGGGAGGGGGGGGGGGGGATTCAATTTAGAATCTCTAGGATTTTTTAGACTTTTAAAGTCAATAGATATTCAATTAAAATTTTAAAAAATCTATTAAAATCTTACTATACTCAATTAAGATTTTAAAATATCCATCAGTCTTAGGATATTCAAAAGTCTAATGCCTTTCAAGAATTTTTAGAAAATATGGTCCTTTATCAAAAAGTTTGGGGTTTAAACTAATGCCCAAAAAGTTGTGTACTTTATTAAAATCAATCAACATATATTGTCCTTTTGTACTAATTTTCTATTATAAGTATTAGTATATTGTGAAGGAATTTAGGGTCCTTATTATAAGTAAAATCCATTTAGAACTTTTCACTTAGAGATTTAAGATTTCACTCAAAATACTTTTAACACTTATCATCTCCCTCTGAAACCCCTAAAGTCTCGTTTGGTTCACGAATTTGAGCACTTAGAAAAGGAAAGTCATTTTTTTTGTTTGATAAGTACAAATTCCGAAAATAATTTTCTGATATAGGGGAAAGTAGGGGATAAAAACATTCCTTCTAAAACCCATAGGATTGATTTTCCCTTGTGATTTCCTAGCATTTATCACAAAATTTTTGGACAACAATACTCCTACCTAAATACTTTCCATACTTTACTCAACAAAAAAAAAATTGACAGAAACTTTAGTTTCCCACCTCCATGGGAAAGACAAATGAATTGATTTTCCTTCCATGAACCAAACGAGACCTAAGTACTTTTTGTAATGAATGCATAAGTGTTTTTTTTTTATCCATGTAAGCTTTTCTTCTCTCTCTAATAGTTTGGTTGTCATGCATTAACAGAAAAAACATACATAGAATGACGAATAGAAAATCAATTTCAAGATGAATTGTTAGACCAATTAATCTACCATCCAACTTTTAGAAACAATCTATGTCAATTTCATAAGAAAAATTATAATTTGACAACTAGACAATAAACATAACCCCAAATGAACTATATCCACCCACAAAAACGTACTAAAAAAAAACCACGATTGAAAGATGAGGTAGATGTTAAAAACTTGGAATTTGAACGTAGTAAATAAAAAATTCCCATGTTATGATATAAAATGAAAAAGCAAACATCATGTGTCCATGTTCATACCATACTATTCTTATTCTAACACAATTATAAAGAGAGTATTGAATTACCATTGAACAATGAATTGTTTACAATATCAATCTTAAGGTATTTTCTCATGTTTGAAAAATTGATATTTGATATTATTAGATTGTTAATAAATGCAACTATATTATTTTCAAGTTAAAAAAAGAGTACGGGTACATGAACTTTACTACTCATTAACATATACGAACAAATCTATAATAATTAAAACTATTAATTCGGGTTCACGAATTAAGTTGTGGTCATGTTAAGACAAATATATAACATTCATATGGCTAATCTGATATGACTGATTTAATTAATCATATTATTTGAAATAATTTGAACACGGCCTTTAATATACATATCACACGACACAATGCAATTAACCCATTTAATAAGCAAGTCATGTAACCTATGTTATGTTAAATAGGTAATTTGAACAAATAACATATCTAACCTTTTTATTTAAATAATTTGATTGCGGGTTAATTTTGGATTAATCGTGTTTGATTTATTAACTCGAATATAACCCGTTTATTAAATAGATTAGTCATATCTAACTCGAATTTCACCTAAACCTGTTTATGCTCAAATCTAACTCCATAACTTTGTGTGGGGCTCATGGGTCGTGTGGAATATTGTCTTTGCATTTTTTATAATGTGTTATTTTAAAGTTGTAATTATTTTTATTCTATTATTTGTCTTTTGGTCAATTTTTTTAAGGATAATCCATGGATTTCAGAAAATCTATAAAAATATCAAAAAATCCATACATTAAAATCTATAAAACTCTATATAAAATTAAACAATCAATGAGTTTAGCATAATCTTTTAAAATCTGAATTAAATAAATTTTCTAAATGTGTGTTTATTTTTTTGTTTGATTATGAATGTTGAATCTAAAGACTAAATATTGGTTCTAAAGTAAAAATAAATCTGAAAATTTTGTTGTTTTATTTCTGAATGTCATATCTGAATAAGTGTTGTTTGTTTGAACATTTTATATATAAATATTGAATAAATGTTATTTGGACATATTTGTCCTTGTTCACTTATTTTATAAAAATAACTATATTTAAAAGAATAAGGTAAAGTCTGTCTTTTATTTATTTAAAATTTAAGATTTCAGACTTTAGAAGTAAGTCTAACTCTTATTTTTTTTAAATATAAAATAAATGTTTTTAGATTTAAATTTTTAAATCAACCGAGTAAAATTAAAACATCTTGAACTAACCATTTAGACTTGGGGCTGAAACAAACAAACAAACGGCCTTGCGGCCCCTAATTTCTCACTATCCCCATACCGTGAGAAGTTGGACACGAGGTCCAAATTTTCTACCGTTATGCAAAAATTAACTTCAATTTTTGCTTGCGTCCAATATTGAAGTAGCCCTGCATAAAGTTTTCGTTTGATTCACAGATATAAGTACTTTAAACAAGAAAGTTTTTTTTTTTAATTCGGTAAGTACAAATTCCAAAATCACTTTCCTAACAGAAAAAAGTAGAGGGGGAAAGACATTCCTCTCAAAACCCATGAAATTAATTTTTCCTTGTGATTTCCTAGCATTTATTATAAAAATTTTAGATAACAATACCCATACCTAAATACTTTCCATATTTTACTAAACATAAGAAATGAGGAATTTTAGTTTCCCACCTCCATAGGAAAGACAAGAGAATTAACTTCCCTTTCATGAAGCAAACGATGCCTAAGGGAGGAGATATCAGTAATCTTAAAAAATAGTTAATAATATTATTACTTTTATCCGGTCTTTCACAATTTAATAAAATATTTGTTACTCGATTTTTGAAAATTTAATATACTTATTTTTTGACAATCGAATAAAACATTGTTAAATTTATATTCAATTTTTAACAATTTAATAAAGTATTATCGAATTTGTATTCAATTTTTTATTATTTTACTGGATTTTGATAGATAGAATAAAAAGTGAGACCGTTTCGTAGAGACATAAGGTTTCCAATATGTACGCTGTGATGCCCTATATTAACGGCCAGTTTGGATTGAAGGGGATGGATGAAAATGAAATAGTTAATTAGGAGGGGAATTAATGAAATAGAATGTAAAAGAATGGGTTTAATTTTATTTCTATTTAGATAGCTAATTATAAAAAAGAACAAAATAAAAATAAATCTTATTCGGATAAAAAATATATATAATTTAATATATTATTAATAAATTAAGATTAAATTTGAAATAACATAAAAATATTATTAAAAAAATTTCATTTTCCTTTCAATCCTCTTAATATTAAAAAAAAAACATAAAAAAAAGAGTAAGTGGATTGATGTTATCTCTCAACCCCTCCGTTTCCTCTCCACTCCTTTTTATAGGGTATCGTTTGGTTCAAAGAAGGGAAATCAATTTCCTTATCTTTTCCATGGATGTGGCAAACTAAATTTTCTCTCAAATTTTATTTTTTGTGTTTGGTAAAAGTATTTAGGTAAGGGTATTATTATTTAAATTTTTTGTAATAAATGCTTGAAAATCATATGAAAAAAATTAATCCCATGTGTTTTGAGATGAATAATTTTACCTTTTACTTTTTCCTCTTCTAAAAAAATATTTTTAGAATTTGTGCTTATCAAACAAAAAAAAAGAAACAACTTTCCGTTTTTTATACTAAGGCCTTGTTCACTTGCCATTTAATTTGCCACTTAAATCTAAAAACTTTAAATTTTCAGATTTAAGTGGTTGTCAAAGTTGTTCACTAACTAAAAAAATTAAGTGGCCACTTAATTTTTACCACTTAAAACTTAAAATTTTCATCCAAAATTTTAAGTGGCAAAGTTGCCACTTAAATCTAAAACTTAATTTTAAAGGGTACAAAAAGTCTACTTTACCTTCTCTCTTTTCTCAAAATTACACATAACCCACGTCGCTCTCCACCTCATCGTCACTTCCGTTTTCCTTTCTCCACCTCCACCGTTGCAGTCTTCCACCCTCCGGTAAGATCTCTCTCTCTCTCTCACACACACACTCACACAGATCGCTCTTTCTCTCTCTCTCTCTCGTTCACACACACACAGACGCACACACACTCACAAGACTCACACAGATCGCTCTTTCTCTCTCTCGTTCACACACACACAGACACACACACACAAGCGCACACAGACACATGAGCCATTATTGTTGGGTTTTTCTCCTATATTCTTGACAAAATTTTTGGGGAAAACCATTTCCCTTGTTGTTGTTTATATATATATATATATATGACGAAATTGTTGGGTTTTAAGCAAAATTTTCAGATTAATTGCTTTTGTTAGATGAGTATGCTATATGGTTGTTGGGTTTAGTTGAATGTTTACCATTTCCAGTATTAATATTAGATAAGTATGCTTAGGGCAAAATGGTCATAATAAAAAAAATTCAGTTTTCAGATGTGTTATATTAAAACAAACAACATTTTTTCAAATACATTTTTCAGAAATAAACAAACAACTTTTTCAGTTTTCAGATTTCAGTTTTCAGTTTTTTTACTAAACGGCACCTAAATGTATCCAAACAACTAAAATACAATTATTCCTCCTTTTTTCCTTTCCATTTCCTCAATCCGACCGCAAGGAAGAAGTAAGCGCCGGTTACATACGCGGAGAACGGGTGCACCTCTAGTTTGAGAGAAAGTGCAACCACTGGAATCCAGATGACGACCGACCCAGTTTCTCCGGAGATCGCCGTAAGTTTTGCAGTTGACGACGAGTTGAAGCTTCTCCACAAGGCCGGCCGAACGTTACCTGCCCACGCGGTGAAAGACTTGTTGTCTATTGGGGTTTCTTCTTCACCTTACCTCTCCTCTCGATTTTACTTTCATAGCACTTGCAATTATCAGTTATCTTTTATGTTCTCTTTGGTTTGGCAAATAAAAAGACAACAAACATTATATTGGAATTGCTTCGTGTTTAAATAATTCTTCCTTCTTTTTTATATACTTCACTTTGAAAGTTTCCAGAAAACAATGACTGAACCAACGAAACAGAACACTTAAAAAAAATTGTATTTGATCAATGTGAAATAATTTCATAGGCGAACAACCTAAGATACCAAGGGTTTTTAGTCTACCCCGTATTAGTTTGTTAACCGATTTGTCTGGAAACTTCTCCCCGGTTAGAATGACAGGATTTTTTCGTGTTTGTCCGATGTTATAGTATAGACCGCCAACCATTATTTTTACCTTTTTCGCAATCACAGTTGAAATTATTGAACAGCCAGATCCAGTTGAATGCTTGTTTTGTATCCCATTGTTTTTTTCTTCTCTTACTCAATTTGACTATTTGTGGGAACGCATAGAATAACGTAGTGTCATGCAGGTATGCATTCGATGCGTCTTGCGGCTATTTGGCCTTCACAACTGTACATATTCTTGCCCCCTTCCCTCCCCATCAATCCTCTCATCTTCTCTTGGAAACGAAATGGAGTTGGAAGAAGACAAGGTGGTCAATGGTATTGGTGAACATAGTCTGCTCCCTTCTCAAGAATTAAAAATTGAGACAGACATATGTAGGATATGTTTAGGTGTCTTGCAATTTCTTTATTGTGAAGGCCAAGAGACTGTGGTTAGAAAGGATTGTGCTAATGATTTTGCTTCGGTAATTGCTCAAGTTATAAAGCAAGGGGGCCATCAGATGGATAACTTTTCTCTTGAAGTCTCTCTTCCACCTGTTATCATGGAAAATGAACAAGCAGTTTGGTAAGTTATCATATTCATATAATATAATAAATGACTAGTATTCTATTTCTCTCAATATGAGACATGAGTATATGTCGAGTTACGCTGAAGTTTTGAACAAATAAATATGTTGGTAGATTTTTCTCCTCTTTGTTGAAGGTTTTGAACGTACGCCAGTAATTCAACCTGTTTGGCAACGTCCACAAATATGGGTTAATATGGGTTCTAGAACTTTTTAGTCTCCAACTTGTGCTTGCTTTTCAGAAAAAGAAATTTGTGTTTTTAATTATCAAATCTGCACTTGTAATGTGACTGTCTTCATTTCCCTTCCTTCATTGCTATGAGACATCTTTTCAAAATTTTTTTTATCTCGGAGCATAAATTGTGAAAGGATGTAATTCATTTTTTCTCCCATTTCTTTTCCTCAGTTTGTATATGAAAAAGAAGTATGAGTCCGAACTATGGTACCCAGAAAAGTTCACATCTGGGCACATTTCAACGAAGGATGTCTTGAAATTGTCCATAACAAATCCCCTTGAAACATTGTTGGTAATTTTAAACTTCCTACTTTAGTTTGTCCTTTCCATGTTTTATTTCCGGTCAAACAAAACACTTTGCAGATTGATTTCTTATTACTCAAAGTTTTGCAGGGTGTTAAATCTGGTCAAAGCTCTTTCCGTATTCGTTTGACGTACAACCATCCTGACCCGTCAATGAAGATTCAGAATACTGTGGAGAAAAACCAATGCAACAAGAGAAGGAAAACAGGCATGGTTGTTTTCTGGCTTGTGTCAATTATGTGCTGTCTTTCTTTCTAGAGATTGTAACTTCTAATACTTGGTTCCTGATATTATTGATTGATGATGTTGCTGCCATTTTCTTTTATAAAGCTCACTTGATTACCGTAAGGAATATTGATGCTGAGCTTAATATTGGCACAGATGATCAATTTCTTATTTCTTGCATGGATCGTTCCGATGTTCGTGCTAGTGACGAATATGAACTTGCTAAAGTTCCCTTGAAAGGGTCGGTAGATTGTGAAATTTCTGATTGTTTCAAATGCCTCCCGGAAAAGGTATGTTGCCATGGCGGGCATAAAGTCAAATGATTTTTTGAGTTTTGAAACTGGGCACCTTTTTTTCCCTAATCCCTGGCTGTTAAACACTAAAAATGGTTGTTTTGAATTTGAAGGGATTTCTTCTTTTGTGTAAGTGGATTTGATTTTGTTCTTTTGAATTTTATGTCATTGCTTATTTAGTCCATGCTTTTCATCCTTTTTTAGGTCAATAAACCATGCCACTTAACACTTCTTTGCAATAGCACTCCTATATATGTTGGTGGGAGATACCTAAAGGTACACACTATTTTCTTACGATGTCTACTTATATAAGATGCACATTTTAACAATGGATCCACAGTCATTTTTTTAATCTCGATTTCGCTGGAGAGTTTTCATCATATCTTATCTGGGACTTGGCGACATGCTGAATCTGGTTTGAAGACTTTAACAGGTTTTGATAGCTAACATTTGAAGCAAAGAATCACCATAATGGTTGTATCTTTGAAGTTACACCCTTAAAACATTGGTGATTCTTTCCATTTGATATCTTGTGTGTTCTAACAAAAAATTCTTCTTTTCACTATAGTTATCCTTGTATTGTTGTAGCCTACTTTTATCAACACATCTTCCGTATTGTTACCAATGCTTGTAACATGGGAAGCTCATCTCTAGCACTTTAAGTTTGAACATGATTGAAAATTTGAGATGTATTATTTTCTTCCTGGAACTTACAGTTATTATTCTTTTTATTGCAGTACTCACGAAATGTCAGTCAGTCTCGTTGGATTATTGATGATGAACGAATGGGAGAGGCATCTGTTGAGGTACTGCAAGATTCTTCATTTAATGGTAGTTTTCTTGTCATATGCAGGTGTTAATGTTATGCAATAAACTAAAATTTTATCATTAATGCGCTTTTCTTGTAGGAAATAATAGGTGACAATATCCTTCCTATGTGCCAGGGTGATAGCTACAAGTTTCATGCCGCTGGTAGAGAGGATATTGATGTATTGAAGCCTTTGCCGTTTTAAACACAATCTGGTATCAGATGAGTGTTACTCTAACAACAGAATTTTTCTTTTCAGGTTCGGATGTTGGGTTCAGGCCGACCTTTCCTTGTTGAGATACAAAATGCACGCATTGTTCCTTCTGAGGTGTCTATAAAAGAAATAGAAAAGACAATAAATAGCTTGGAAGGAAAACTAGTGAGTGGAATACTAACAAATTGACATATTTGTTGCTTTGCAAGTTTTCCGATGATTTGTGATTTGGCTGTCTACTCTTAGGTTAGGGTAAAGAATCTCAAGGTTTTAGGTAGTCAGGGGTGGACCTTAATGCGTGAAGGAGAAGCAGAAAAACAGGTAAATTTTTTCCTTTGTTGTACAAACTGCCATCTTCATTTTACCATTAGATCTACATCTTATATGGGCTCTTTTCTCTCCTTGCTTTTGTGCAGAAACAGTACACTGCTTTGGTGTGGATTTCTCGCTCTCTCACTGATGATGATTTGAAGACTATATCTTCACTGGAAGACTTGGTCAGTGATCTATTTTGATTTTTATTGACAGTGAAGGATTTTTTTTCTATAATTCAAGCGAGGAAAAAGTAAATGTTGATTTATCCTCTGATAACTAGGCATAATGCAATTATTTTCCTTTTGCTGCTGCAGCAAATTCTGCAGAGAACGCCAATAAGGGTTCTGCATCGTCGAAGTCCATTGGAACGTGAAAAGATTATACATTGGTATGACCATTTATATTATATCTTAAAAAAAATGGTATCCAGCTTTATTTGAATGTGTGGTGAATGTCTGAAGAGAATTGTTTCTGAATCAGGATGAACATTGAGAGGATTGCTGAGAGTCCGCAATACTTTCTCTTGCATCTGTGTGCCCAGGTTAAAATCTAATTTTTTTTAATTGAATTTGAATACAACATATTCTTTTGACCTGTGTATCTTAGATAAATTTAGTAAAGCTGAAAATATCAAGGAATTTTCATGTTCTTTAGGTATAGCAAACAAAAGACTAACAAATTTTATTTTAAACACAGGCGGGGACATATATCAAGGAATTTGTACATGGGGATCTTGGACGAACCCATCCTAGGTATGAAACCATTCCATTTTCGATTTTATTAAATTTGTAAGTCACAAAAGAGTGCTTTAGCCTTTTTGCTTGAGAAGACCTATGAACAAGTTAAGCCTTAATGTGTCATGAATAACATTTACAGACGTAATTGCGTAATCCAGATTTGGGATATGAAGCAAGTTAAGCCTCTATATGTACTCGTGAAAATCATGCTTTCCCGTTGTTTATTTTGTTCATTTACCCTTTATTTTCATGGAACGTAATTCAGTATTATTTTGCAGTGTTGGTTCGATTCTTGGATGTAGAGCAGAGATACTGCAACTTGATGTCACAGACGTGAAAATGGACTGCTTCCTGGATGAATGAGGCTTATTTTTAAATGCATTGAAACCGCCTTGCCTTTGACCTTTATGTATTTAGTTGAGGGTTTCAACCTTGCCATTGTAGATTATGAATCTCTCCCATTGAACTGACTTGGATCTATAATAGATAATGGCTTCTTTCTAAAAGTACAACAAAAAGTAAATAATGGAAGTCGGTGCTTCTGCAGACTGCAGTTGTAGATTTTGATGAAGGGTTGCCAGATTGAATCTATAATGGGCAAATATTTGGGTCCATAAGGCAATCAATGTGCATGTTTATGCAAAAAGAAAGAACAAAGTTACTATTCTGTTCAAATGGCTAATAATGAACACCGTCTATTTATTTTGCTAAATATATGCCCAGCAAGATTTCCAGCTTTGAATGCAAAGTTCATATAGAAAACTCAAAATGAGGTCGGTAAGGGCAAAATTGGGACCTTGTGAGTAAGTGTATGGTCTCAGGTTCGACTCTCTGCTGTGTGACTTTTTTTGGGTTATTAGGAGTGTCTTTTAGTTGAGCAACTAGGGTCTTGTGGAATTAGTGGAGGTAGAGTTTCGATACCCGTCAAAAAATAAATTTTGAAATGAGGCTGAAAGAGAGAAGGGACGTTTCTAGGCGTGGTTGTGCCCCTCTCATAAAATCAATCGAAGCCAATGATTTAGTTTTCATTCGATAAATCAACCGCCCTTGTGTGTGTATATATATATTAGGTATTGCCTATGCATGGGGGGTTTGTTAAAGTCAAACTTGATATATTAAATGATATATTCTATGCGACTAGATTAAAGTGTTTTTAATTGAAAAACTCGAATTTGCATTCATTTATGATATGCTTAAATTTGAATATGTTTCGTTACCTCATTAATGTCGAATTGGGTTAGTTTGTCATTATTAATTATTCATCAATATATAAAAAATTAATATATTCCTTTATTATTATTATTATTATAACATTATATATTTCTAAAATTTTAATTATAAACAAATGGTATTATAGCTAGTAACATTGGTTTACAAAAGTAATGTGTTTTTTAAAAAAAATAAAAAATAGACTATTTAATTTTGTAAAATATTAAATAAAAACATATGTTTAAAGGGATAAATTATGTTGCAATTGTATTTGAAACAAATAAATTATATAAAGTGATTTAAATGTAAGTTATATGGAGAAATATGTTTAGAGAGAGAAAAAGTGGGTTATAATAGTTTTTCTTGAATTTTTTTTCCTTTTATACATAATTTTATAATCATAATTGATATTATTTTATAGGTATTGATAAGTATATTTTAAAAATACAAATTTTAATAATTTTTAGTTTTCATATTTAAAGTTAATGTATTTTAAAATTTAAAAAGAAGTTAATGAGAGAGAAAAATGAAAGAGAAGATAGTAGATTGATGGAATAAGAGAGGGAAAAATTGTTGACTATTGATTTGATTATTTGAAAACACATCTAATGGTCCAAAATTTATCTTATTTATTATAATTATTAAATGTGAGCCATTTATTTAATAAATTGATGATGTGATATTTCTTTTACTTATAATATAGACTAGGGTATACTTGTGATATCTAGCACGATAAAATGGATCATGTCTCGTAATAACGAAACTTCGTCTAGTTAAACATATAGTCGTCCTCACCCAAGAGTCTAAGACATGTCTTATTGTAACCTGAAATTCCCTCACCCATTTTATAATGTAATGATGTTATGAGTATATTTAAATATATATATATATATATTCGAGGTAGGTCGAATCATAGTACAAAAAATTCTTGCCCTATTTGGCTTTGTTTGGATTGAAACCTACCCAATTGAGATGTTTTAGTAATTTTAATTTTTATCACAATATTGTGTAATATTTTCAATGACTAATGAGTTAGAAATACGTTGACCGTTATAGTTGTAATTTTTTCATACATAATTTAATAATTACAATGAATCTTGTTTTGTAGATCTTGATGAATATATTTCAAATATATATTTTTTTTTAAAATGGGATTTGAAAATTTAAAGTTATGGCATTTAAAAGTTTTTTTTAAAAATTGATGAGAGATAAGTGTTGTAGAAAAGTAGAGAGATATAAGAGTTATATTTATGTATAGGTTTAGTGTGTAAGTAAATGTTGAGTTGATTTAATATCTTATTGTAAGTATAAAAGTGAACTAATGATCTTAAAAGTGTTGACCCCATTAAAAATTAATATGAAACATTAAATCAATTTGTTATTTTATTGCAAAAAATTATTGTTTTGTAATATAGATGTATCCATTGTTGCTGCTTAATCTTCATCTTCTTAATCAAAACATTGCTTTGTTTGTTGTAGATTAATAAGTACTACTACTTCTACTGCTTCACTCGTCTAAAATTTTATTTAGGGTATGTTTGATTGGATTATTTTCTCTAGAAAATGGGGCTTTTCTACCTAAATTTTTATTTTTTGTGTGTTGATTGGCATTATTTCTAAAGCATTCAAATTCCCACTTTTAGGTAATGTTATATTATTTTCCTTCAAAAGTTAGAAAATATTTTCTTAAAAGGGGATGAGGTTTTATTTTCTAAGTAATTGTACGTATTCTTAGACAAATTAAACTTTATGACTTTACTCCCTTTTTTATATTATATTCCTTAAGGAGAGAAGGTTTTATAATATTTGACTTAGAAAACATATTTATTTGTCATTGTTATATATTATATTTCTTATTATTATAGTATAATTTTTATTTTATTTTTAACATATCTTAAATTCCATGTAGAAAATGTACAAGTTCCATAAAAAATAATAGTTATCAAACAATAAAAGTTGAAAAAATGGAAAATAATGGCTAACAAACACATTTAATTGACATTTTTCATGCAACTCAATTCTAGGCAATTGAATTGCCTATAACTTATTTTCTTTTCATGCAAGCTTCATACTTGCAATCAAACGAGCCCTTAGGCCTCATTTGGTTCACAGAAGGGAAATCAATTCCCATGTATTTCCTATAAAGATGGGAAGCTAAAGTTCGTGTCAAATTTCATTTCTTGTGTTTGGTAAAGCATGGAAAGTATTTAGGTAGGGGTATAATTATCCAAAAATTTTGTAATAAAAGTTAGAAAATCACACAGGAAAATCAATCCCATAGATTTTGAGAGGAATGACTTTACCCTCTACTTTTTCTTTTATTAAGAAAGTGTTTCCGGAATTTATACTTACTAAAGTACTAAACAAAGAAAATGAAAGACTTTCCTTTCTTGAATGCTCAAATTCATGAATCAAACGAGGCCTAGGCAATTTTTATTCTAGGCATTTGCATTTTATTGGAAATTGCTTAAAAGTGTTGATTGAATTCTTTTTTACGTGAAAAACGTGTATTTTTTCTTATGTAATGAGGATATATTTTAAAACTTTTGGTACTTGATTGCCTACTTTTTATCTAAAATTGAACTGTTTTCCCATTAAAACTATTATTATATTTACACCGATCGACTTATTTTCTTTGAAATAGGTTAAAAGAAATAAGTTCCTACTTTTAGAGTTCGTTTGATAACATAATGAAAAATGGTAGGATTTTCACTTTGATTTTTGTGAAAAGTTGGAATCACTTTTTATGAATAGATATTTTTCATTATTCTTTAATTCTTATGAAATTTTGTTCTCCCTCACCACTTTAAAAAAATACTTCAATGGAAAAAGTCAAAAAGTAAGAACACATATATCACCGCATTGCTCAACTTAATTTTCAATTTTTCATATAATTCAAATGTTTTTTCTACCGTTTTTTGTATTGTTATCAAACGGATCCTTATAATTTTATGCATTATAAATTTATACCATGAAACTAGGTAGATTAGAATTACCTAAAAAAATATACACCAATTACCACCAAAAGATAGAAAAATGCATATTTTCCATTTGTTTACTAAGGTTTTCCATGAATTTTTTTGACAATCAATCAAACACACCTCTATCTTAAATTCATATAAAATGAAATTAATATATTATTTTTGTTCAATCACAATGAGGAGGACCCAAATTATTGAAATGTTTAGAAATCAACGAACCTTTGCATATATATTGTCGTTTAGAAAAAGAAACAAGTACTCATTTCCGAGTATTTAGAAGTCAATGAAACCTTTTCATTTTTTTTTTCTTTTTATGGGGTCTCCAATTAGTATTTGTATTTATTTTTCTTCGGAGTAGTATAGTTAATTTGCTAAATCTTATAATGAAAGATAAATTGTATTCTTAATTATTTATTTATTTATTTATTTATTGTGGTTGAAGCTAAAATTATTGTTGTAAAATTAAAGAGGAAAAATTGAGAATGGGAATATGTGGAAAACAATTGTTGTAAGCTGTAGGTGCAATTTATTCATTGTTTCACCAATTGTCTGATGGAATTTAATTGTTGGAGCAAATACAACTAATAACAAAATTTAAGATATTCTCTCCGCACAATGTGGTGGTCTATAATTAATTAAAAAAGCAAAGCTGGGCGTTGTTAATATAATAATAAAAGCATGCACCAAACGCATACCCAATTTACGTGAGAGCTTTTAGAGCTATGTTCCCATTCAATAATGCATTTTACCATACTCACAACTGGAACTGACCTCTAAATTAAATTCATCCTTTCATTATCAACAAAATGGGCCGAATGCACGCTATTACAGATCTGAATCATCTTTTTCATTTTCAAAAAATTAGAATTTGGCTCTTGAGTTAATTTTTTTAAGATGCAGTTGACATTTTTTTTCCTTTCTAAGACCATCTACATTGCATGAGCTAAATGGCCAAATTTAGCTCATATTGTGCCCCATCCGTGCAGGTAAATGGTTAAATAGGTAGGTAAAAGTGTAAAGCAAAGCTAAATCTAGCGATGGACAAAATTTTAGCCTAAACGATCAATGGAATATCGTGGCAGGAAAATGACAATCTCACGACACATCATGTTTCGTGTGGCCGTTCCCACGACACATCATGTGTCGTGCTACACATGATTCCAATTTTCCAACCGTTGGTCTCAATTTTCAAACACCATGCATGGGCTACATAATTGAAGTGAAGACAATGCATGCAATAAAAAAATTCGGAAATGCCAGCAGGGGAAAAAAAAAAAAAGATGGCCTTGCATGATACATCATTTATCTTGGGAAGCTTGATTTATTGGCCCGACAGATCATCAATCGAGCAAGCTAAATTTACCTTCTTCCCGCTGCAACTCTCACTTAATTGATAAGGTAAATATACAATTTTGGCTTACACTATTAACTTATGCACCAAAGATGGCCTAAGAAGGCAGTCCCAATTTTATTTTATTAGGACTTTCCTCGATTTGTCAAATAAATTTTTTATTAGCTAAACAGTGTCTCGTCGCCAAAGACAAGTATCACAATTCAAGAATCGCACTGCAACATATAAAACTTTATACGTAACGACCGAATTCTAAACGTCTCTTTTATTTTTTGCTGTTTAGATTATAGTAAATCAAATTGAATAGTTGGAAAACAAAATTATAAGCAGTGATATCATTTTTTCAGCAAGGAGAAGCCTTGTTCTCTTTTATTTTTCATGAGAAAAAAAAAACCTATGTTGAAAGATGTATGCATTTATTGTAAAAAAAAAATTGAGCAGCTACACTTAGAAAGATTTGAATACAGGATCTTTCACTAAATAAATCGTCCATCACACATTTATTATAATTTAGTAGTATGAAAAAGTAAGTCAAATCATTTCTCAATATTTTACTCTTTAACATAAGTAACAAATATTTTTTCCAAAATCAAACATGCACCAATTTTTTGTTAGTATACTACATGCACATGATGACTGTGTTGCTCACATTTTGATGAGAAAATTTATACTATAATTTTTGTTAGTATACTACATGCACATGATAAGTGTGTTGCTCACATTTTGATGAGAAAATTTATACTATATCTAATTGTAACTACCTTTTTTTTTTATATAGACAAATATGCTCACCTTAAATTTAATAATTTACGGTTTTATAATTTTGTTTTAACCTAAAATAAATTTTGTTTTTATTATTTAACTTATAAGAGTCCTTGGAATGAAATAAAATATATAATAATAGAGTCCATTCGATATTGTACATCGGGGCTTGAAAGTTTATGAATAATTACGATTTTGTTTTAACTTAAGATAGACCTCTTATTATATAACTTATTAGAGCCCTTTGTAGAATCAAACTTTACACCAATAGAGTTTAATCGAGAATAGTATTGAGGGTTGATAAAATTAGTAAAAGTTATAACTAATAAATCATATGAATCGTATGTGCATAAAGACTGGTTTTAATAAAAGTAAAATACGAATCAATGGTAAAAATTCAGTATAGTGTTCTTAAGGGCAAGAATTTGATTTCCATTGCTATCATTTTTTTTTAGTTTGACACAATTGTAAAGTCGTTGAAATTGGTCTTGGTTTTTATTTACTATATTTCCCTACATAAGCAATGCATGTGCAACTTATATACATATAATTTGAACAAACATGTTTAAAAATAATAATAAATAATCCATTGGTTCGGAGGGAAAAAATTAAAAAATGAATAATTTGATACAAATTCAAGTGAAATGAGTCTTAAATGCATATATAATAAAGATAATTTAGATATTATTCGATCAACTTCAGATGGAAGTCTGCTACCACTTGAATATGACATAACACGAGAAAATATCTAATACAACAATTATAACGTTACATGTTATCATATGCATATTTAATCAGATTGTAAGAAATCAATTATTCATGTGATTGAAGAGAGAGAAAGGCACACTTTTGTGCAATTTAATTGAATTGTGATAACATGCGTTGTTATAACCGTTGTGTATTAAATATTTATCGTCTAACACAGTTTCAAAAAAAAAATTATCCTATGTTATAAAATACAAAATTTGAGAAATTATTTACTTTTAAAAATCTCTTGATCTAAGAGTTCTCATGACATAATTAGTATATAATAGTAGCGATGTCACTCGTACACAAAACGTGAGCTAAAATCCATACTCTTCAAACTATTTTTCTCTCTCATCAACATTTTATACTTCTTTTCTCTCAGTTTAATTTTCTACTATTCTATTTTTGAATATCTCAAAATAGTTGTCCACTTTTTATATTTAGTATATTATTAATTATAATAATTTTTTTATTTTTAATATTATCCTTTAAGTTCTTCACACTTTTTTTTATTTTAGGTTTCACCACCTTTTTTATGAGAAGAAAAGTAAAGGATATTTTTAAAAATAAATATTTTTTTCTTAAAATAATCATTATATCTCTTTAAATTTTAGTTTTTTAAAGTGACAATTAAATTAGGAGGGATGGAATAAAATTTTAAAATATTATTATAACTTTAAACTCAAAAATTAAATTATAATAAAATTAATTAATTAATATCTAAAAGTAAGATCCGTTTTTTAATATAAAGATGTGAGCAATGGGGTCTACTAAAATGTAACCTGTCAGTAGAGGAGAGATCGAAGAGCAGACTGACCAGCTCTCTCTATCGATCTCTTCAGTGCTAGCAGCTGCAGCTTCTGCTTTTTCTCTTTCTTCATTATATATATATAATATATATGTCAACAGACAGATACACTGTTTCTGGCTTTACTATTTACGAAGTTTGCTGAGGCATCAATGGCGAGTATTTCGTCAGAAGAAGATGATCACGATCAGCGAATGGAGAGCTACAGTTTGAGTGCGGACGTGAGTGAATCTGAGAGCTGCAGTGCCTTATCATACGATTCTCTTCTAGCTTCAACTTCTTCACTCACTGCACCCGAATTCCACTCCAATTCCGACTTTCCGCTTCCTCCTCCCATTATGTTGCCGGTCGTCGGTGGTAGACACGTCCTCATTCCCCCATCTGTTCCTGAGAAACCGGATACTTTAGACATTATTTCAGGTCACTCTTTAGGTTTTTCGTTTATTTTCTAAATATATATATATGGCTCCGTTTGATAAGTTGAGGTTTTTTTTTTTCTTTTTTTGGATCTTCCATTGAAATTTTTATTTTTGGGTGGTGACAATTTTTTTTCGCAATACATAGGAGGAGGATGGAACACATATACTCACAAGACCACAATTCTCAACTTATTTTCCAAGATTAAATTTTAGTCACGGACGTTATATTGCTTCATTGAAAACCAAAGCAGTAAAAAGTGACAGGGACTGGATTTTTATTTTGCTTTCCCTCTTTGCATTTTCTTCTATATAACAAACCAGAGCAGAGCATTGCTGGTTTGGTTGCTTAAATTACCTCATTTTAGAATTCCTTCACTTTCAATTAAACTTGTGCATTTACAAATAATTCATGGAGTGTTTTGAAGACTAAAATAAAAGTTCGGAAGGTCAGAATAAAAACATATTCTATTTCCTCTATGTATATGTAAAAACACCAAGTGTATACACTGGAATGCCTCGAAGTATTGAGTTGGAGTGAATTCCATAATTCTAGAATTAGTGGAAGCATTAACTCAATATTAGTCTTCATGAATCTAACTTGAATTATCGTATCCAGTTGTTCAATTTTTACAACCAAACACAAATAATATAAATGGCCTAAGTGTGAAGTGTCTAATTCACAATTTGGGGACAAACAAACGGGTGTTTTATAAGAATATAAATTCCTTAAACACCCCTCATATATCATCTTCTTTTTTTTTAACGTTCAGTTTTCTTTTTCCCAATTCTTGCTTGTATGATTGCAGAGGTTGCATTGATGAAGGAACGGTTTGCTAAGCTTCTGCTAGGAGAGGATATGTCAGGTGGAGGACAGGGGGTTTGTACTGCTCTTGCCATCTCTAATGCCATAACAAATCTCTCTGGTTTGTTATTTTCTCAGTTCACTGTTCCTCTTATGCTTCCCTCAGAATTCATTTCGATTGTGGGTAATACTCAAAAGTTAGTTAGCATAATTATGTGCATCTGTTTGTTTTTGCCGGTAAATTGGCAGCTACAGTATTTGGGGAGCTTTGGAAATTGGAGCCTTTGGCGCCACAGAAGAGGTCCATGTGGCTGCGAGAGAAGGAATGGCTTCTCTGTGTGAGTGATTCCATTGTGGAGCTCATCCCATCATCACAAGAATTCCCAGGTGGTCGGACATTAGAGGTTATGGTGACTCAACCACGCCCTGATCTATATATAAATCTACCGGCACTCAAAAAACTAGATGCAATGCTTATTAGCATACTTGATGGGTTTTGTGACTCCGAATTCTATTATGTTGATCGCGGAATAGTTGTTGATGGTGGTGAACACATTGAAGCACCTCCTTGGTCCCCCTCCTCTGGGAGGCGTTCAGTCAGGCTTGAAGAGAAGTGGTGGCTACCCTTTCCTAAAGTCCCAAACAAAGGATTGTCTGAAGATACAAGGAAAAGATTGCAACAGTGTAGGGAATGTGCAAATCAAATCTTTAAGGCTGCTGTGGCAATCAATAACAGTGTGCTGGCCGAGATGGAAGTACCAAATGCTTACCTTGAGAGCTTGCCCAAGGTATGGGGATTTCATTTTCTTGAACTTTCACGTGTTAATTTGTTGTTTCAACAGAATATGGATGTTAGATGCGAAATTGCATCATTTAGGAGAGCATCTGTTATAATGCAGGTTCGATGTGGTTGGATAGTGTCTACTAGAACTTTTAGGTCACAGTCCGAATGCCAACTTGTCTTCTAATTTACATATATTGCAGTTCTTCTCCAGTGAAATGTTACAATGAAAGAGGTTGCCCACTTTGGGATGCCGAGGATCTATAACAAACACATTGTTCGCTGAGTTACTTCAAATAATTATAATTCATCGTACCATTGAATCGTGTTTACAATGTTGCTGAGCCACAACAGACTAGTTGTCCTTCAACCCTTTTCAGTTTTTCTTAGTCTGCCCAATCTACGGAAGTATTGGTTTGTACATTGCCGTGTGGGTCTATGATGGTTCATAAAGAGGGCTACATACTTGCTGTGGTTTTGGGGAATTAGTGCTTCAGCGTGTCTGTGCTGTATCTTTTTCAGGGGATCAAATAGCCTTTGACAAACTGTATTGCTTTTAATACTCAAGTGATTGGATTCGGTTTTAGCTAAAATGAGTCTGAGATAGCTGCTCCCATTTTGTTCTTACTTTTAAAGATAGCGGTGCCGAAATATGAATGAACAGAATACATAAACGTCAAGAGACAGAGACAGAGAATTTTACCGTCACTATATTCTGGTGATACATATGCAGCTCTATTTGTTTTCTGATTTCTTTTTCTATGTGATATTTATGATTGGGAATTCATTAGAGTTCCTCTCCATGAGTTTATCAGACATTCAGTTCCTGTCATTCTTTGCAATTTAATCATTTTCATTGCATGCTTGATGCTATAATTGCTGATATAGGCTTTCTTGGTTTTGTAGGGTGGGAAAACTTGTTTAGGTGACACACTTTACCGTTATATAACTGCTGATCAGTTCTCCCCTGAATGTCTTCTTGATTACTTGGAGATGTCATCAGAATATACCGCCCTGGATATAGCAAACAGGATTGAGGCTGCTGTGCACATTTGGAGGCACAGATACTTTAAGAGACACTTAACCCGTGCAAAATCTGGGAGGCCGTCATGGGGTGGCACAGTCAAGGCCCTTATTGGTGACACAGAAAAGAGTAAGCTTTTAGCAAAACGAGCAGAGACCCTCCTACAAAACTTAAAGCTACAGTTCCCTGGCCTTCCACAGACCGCTTTGGACATAAACAAGATTCAACATAACAAGGTATTTTCCCCGGCTTTTATGTTTATCCCTGTATTTTTTTTTTAATTGTGCTTCTCTTGAATAACAGTTTCTAATGTTTCTGGATATTGAATAATGGTTTATGTTTAAACCATTTGATAAGTTGCCTAATGGCACTAGCTAGCTGATTGGTTCTATCATAGTTATCTTGTCAAATTTTCTTTTTAATGTTGGGGATGGGGGACTTCGCATTTTTCCCCTTTTGTCATGAGATAAAAATAGCATTTTCTGCGGAAATAGAAAATGAGGTCCAAATACATTCTTGTGTAGGATGTTGGGAAGTCAATTCTGGAGAGCTATTCGAGGGTGATGGAAAGCTTAGCCTTCAACTTACTGGCAAGGATTGACGATCTCCTATACGTAGATGATGCCACAAAGCAACGCGCTGCAGAAGAGTTGGTGTCCATGCTTGGCAGCACCACGTGATCGATCTTCCCTTGCAAAGGCCCAAAGTGGGCTAGTTTTTCCGCTAGTAAAAATCCTGTCTTATGTGATCCCTGGATGCGAATTTAGAAGCACTTAACCTTATGGTAGTAGTTACGGAATCTTTGGCAGCTTAGTTAGAAATAATTAAGGTCAGTGTACACAAAGTTTTGGATTGTATCAAATTAAGAGTTTCAGTTTGAAAGTCCGACATATTAATTTTTTATTTTTTTTCTGAAGCATCACATACTGATAAATATTATGAGTTACCATTTAACCTTTGTCTTAAAAGAATGGAGAGAGTGTATGATTTCAAGTCTTTAGCACTTGTAATGGAAAGTTGATTTTGGTGCAACAAATTCGCTTTTATCCTTCTGAAAATCAATAATTCTTCGTGGACGTAAATATTTAATATAAAAATTGGCATGCCAAATGTCGGCACCGTGTATTATTTAAAAGAATCATATCACATATCATTCTATCCAATTAACTGATTGAAACATTGATATGTTAATTTTTTATGTTAGATTTCTATGTCCATGTAGAGTTACTCTTTGAAAATAGTACTCTTAATTTGAACCTGCCTAAAAAAGAAATTGATGATCTTAATTTGAGACCAGAGCATAAACTTAAATATTCCCTAGGCTCTGTTTGATTGTATGATGGAAAAGAAAAATAAATTAAGTTAGTTTTTATGAAAAGATGAAAAATAAGTTTTTACATGAAGAAATTTTTTTTACTTTGTGGTGAGGGGAAATTTTCCAAAAAAAATATAAAAAGAATGAGGATATTTACTCATAAAATGAGCAAAATCTCTCACCTTATTTTCTATCTTTTCATACAAACTAATTAAATTTATTTTATTTTTTCATCTTTGCAATCAAACTGAACCGAAATATATCAAATAATAATATTATTTCCTTGGAATTTATTTTACTTTGTAATGAACTATAACATTCCCGCCATCATTAATACCTTCTTTGTTTTTTTTTCTCAATTTTAGTTCATTGGAGCAACATGATAGGAAGGGATAAGAATTCCAAAAATACTAATTGAACCTCGGTGAAACGTGAAGGTTAATTAGTCTCGCATTAACTGAGCAAGCCTCTTTCAAGAAAGAGAAAAGGGAACACCTCTTAGTTTCTGACCCAGATGACTTTCTAAAAATCTCTTATTTTCTTGTTGTGACTCGGTTTTATTTGCTTGGCGAAGGAAATTACATGAATGCGTCTTAGCCAAGAATATGCTTTAAGGCCTAAAACGTATCATCACGACCTGAAAAATGACCCCAAGGCCCAGCAATCTATGAATTTGAGGTGCTATTACAAGTAACACCTCTATAATTTTGAGGTCCCATTTACCAAGACATTTTTTTCCCATTTGTGTTCTTTTCTTAAAAAAAATAAAAAAATTGTTATTCGACCTTTTTCTTTCTTTTTTTTATTATTATTAAACACAAATCATGACTTTTCACCGTTTTTAATAATAAAAACTTAAATTTTACTTTTGTAAAATTGTTAGAACTTATCTTTTAATTTTAGAAAATGAAGAACATTTAAATAATTCACATGTATTTTATTTATATTCTCATTTGAACCATATATAAATAAGTAATTCAATATTTGTAGAGTGGGAAAACATTAGCAAGATATCCTAAATGCCAAGAAAAAAACTATCCAAAAATTTAAGATATCCATTCAATTATCCAAACCGAAAATAACTTTGTTGGTCAAAGCAACTCTCATTCTCCACTTTAAATATTAGCATTTATCTTTTTTTCCTTCAATAGTAAATCAATCAATGAAAAGATAAACTATAATTAATAATACAATTAAAAAGAATTTATACGTATACATACTTAATTTCCAAAGATATCTCATTAGCAACAAAGTTCATTGTTATTTTCCCTCCCCATTTACGATCACTGGATCCGGCTCGTCTTAAGTGATTTCATGAAAATTGTCACTTTCTCTAGAGTAAATTTATAATTTGGACCACTAATTTTATTGATGGTTCAGATTCGGTTACAACTATTGAGAATAATTAGTTTAAATCATTGATTCCACATAGAAAAATTATAAAACTCAACATGGGTATATAAATTGGTTACAGTAACGTTACAATGTGAGTAGACAAGAAGGCTCAGTCGGTGCCCTGGACCCGATCCAAGTGTCGGCGAAGATAACAATTGATATCAGAAGTCAATGGTGAATCCACATAATTACAAGCCTTAGTTAAGATGATAACACTACTCATTTTTCATATGAATTACGAGTTGGATCAAACTTAGGTAAAACCGAACACATCAACTCTTTTCATATTTTCTTGTTCACAACCTTCGTGGGCACTAAAAACATTCATTCGATCTTATGGATGACTCGATGTCATATTAATTTTTAAAAACAATAATACTAAGAATAAAATTATGTAGTTCAACTTTGGTTGTATTCAATAGCAAGAAAAAAAGAATGGCATAATTTCTATAGTACGCTCGCATTATCTGTAAACCTTTCTCTTTTTTTTTTTGGACAATGCATTAGCTGTAATTCAAAAATTACTTAATTATTTGATTCGTTTCGTATCATAATATAATGGAAAAATATTTGGCTTCATGGAAATATTTAATATGATTTTATTTTTTATGCAAATCAATAAATCAAGTTTGAGATGTTTTTTAGTTTGCATAAAAAATGAGAACATAAGCTGCTTGCAACCAAAGAAGATCATTGAAATTAATTCCCAAAAGTAAAAAGTGAAAATTCTTAAGTGTAAAGATAGTCTTGTCAAACATGGTATCTTTAATTTGTCCTATAAAAATAAGCACAACATGAAAGATATTTCACTACATTATTCAAATTATTTTTGAACTATCAATCATTTTTAGTATCACAAGAGGTTATATCCTTTAGATCGAACTGATCATTTGCTTCCATCAAATCTGGTACGCCATTTCGTTCGTTCCCATCCGTTGTATCTTTACCTGCGTTGTCCAATTTTCATGCAACTTGAGCAGCCGTAGCCCTAAACCCACCCAAATTAGTACTTACTGTTTTAGTCTTCTTTCACGCTGCATTAATGAGAGAGGACTTTGATCTTGCAGAAACAAAAGAAATTAATCGATCTCTTTCTTATTTTAATGGCACAGCGTCTGTCAGCTGG
Source organism: Lonicera japonica (assembly GCA_021464415.1). Lineage (NCBI taxonomy): Eukaryota > Viridiplantae > Streptophyta > Magnoliopsida > Dipsacales > Caprifoliaceae > Lonicera > Lonicera japonica. The sequence continues at coordinate 1,782,116 of CM038466.1, forward strand.
CTAGCTAGCTAGGCTTCAAATCTTCAATCATAACCTACGTATACAATTGTACGTGTGTATAAATACATAGCTGGGATTAGGAAAGTATCGTGAATAGGCTGCTGCCTAAACCCTGGCCTAGCGGGAGCAGACTTGGATGCGACATTAAGTGCACGTCGCCAAGTTCAATTTCCCCGCAATAGCATAATTCTTTAGGGCCAGCTATTGCACAGGGACTAACCGTGGTAGTGTCGGGTTACCTCTGTTAGGAGACCCCCAAAAAAAAAATATTCAGCTACCCAGCATAAATTAAAATTACCCATAGACACCCCTACCATCTATATCTATAATAGTAAAAGTCGGAATTCTTGCCAAGCCAGTCCATTCATTCACAAAATATTTCAAATTTAAATCTTTGTTATATAATTATTTGTCCATTCGTATATTTTTGAGATTTAAAATCATTCTCTTATTATCAAGATAAGAGTGATTTAACCAACGTCATCAATCCTCGATATGTAACTCTACATTCATTAAAAAAAACAAAATGAAAACAAATGGCTTCGCTTGGCATGATTGAATATTACTTTGAGCATTTATTTGATTCAAATTTTTGTTCGTTCTCGTAACATAAAATGATAATTTTATATAAAAAATTGAGTACGGCAATTAACGATTTCAAGAACAAACCGATACAAAAGCAGTAATTTGGGCACACATAGAACTATAACACTTGCTCTAATTAATTGCATGCTTAGACTACTTTATCAATTCCCGTCATATCTCATGGTGGTGTTATTAAACATGATCAAATATAACAAGAAGTGTGCAGCAACTAACAACCGATACAGAAAACTTCATCAAAACCAAAAACCTTGGTCTATATATCCTAGTCCGTCGATTAAACAAGTTACAAAAAGAAACAGGATAGATTTAACAACACAACAAAATTACATGAGCAATAGCCGGCCTAATGATCTAAAAAGAAGAACAATAAAGAAGAAAATAACTCTAGCTAGCTAAAAACCTATGGGGACGGGAACTCAGTAATATATATTGTGATTATATAATAAAATGATAAGTCTAGTTAGGTATAACATGTATTCTAGGAGGGCATGTTAAAGATTTTAAAAATAAAAATAATGAATCATTGATATATTTAATACACGTCGGATGTTTATTTTTTCCAAATTTAGGTAGTTCGTTATGAACATAATAATCCATATACTAATATCAATTAATCAAATTAAACATAATTATTAAAATTAATACTAGGGTTTAAAAGCTGGTGTGATCAAGTACTAGGAGTAACGAGGGGAGAAGCTAGCGAGCTGTATGTGTACGTACGTATGGATATATATATATATATATATATTGATAGATGGAAGAAATATATGTGTGTCAGTTTGTGTGTGTGTCTTGTAATTTTAATTACCTTGAAGAGATGGTATATATGGATCGAATAAGATCGAAGAGGCATGGAGATCGATCGAGTTGCTAGCCTGTAAAGTAAGTGATGATAATCGATCGATCGATCATGAGGGTTTTACAAAGAGAGGCCAACAGAGCTCAGTTGGCAGTATGCCCACCTCCACCTCCACCTCCACCTCCATATTTATTAGAGATTGGATAGCTAGCTACTTAAAAATTTTATTTTTATTTTTATTTTTGAGAAATTAATATATAAAGAGCAAGATATACTTTATAGTAAGAGAGAGAAGGCCAAGGAGGTGGACAGAATGCCAATAAACTCTGTAAGAAACCCTTTGTTAAACCCCACCATGAAAGCCCGCCCGCCCAGAAACCAAACCTCATTCATTCATTCATTCATATATTACTCAGCTAGCTCAGAATATATGATCATCAACATACATACGTACTTACTCAGCTAGCTCAAAATATATGATCATCAAGTAACATACATACATGTACGTATACTTAGAGAGAGAGAGAGAGAGAGAGGGGGGGGATTCAAGAGAAAAAAGGGGGCAGTTGAGTGGTATTTATGATGTATGTGATGAGGCAGGCTATCACAGTAAATGAGAGAGAGAGAGAGAGAGAAGGGGTGTGGGGGTAGTGATGGGTATTTTTCAGAGACGAGAGAGAGAGGGAGAGAGGGAGGATGAAAAATGGACGCATGGTTGATTCCTTGGGTAGTTGGGTGGGATATTTCATCATCATTATCATCCTTACTTATTCTTAAACACTCCCTCGTTTTTGATGCACCCATTCTTTTTCCCAAAAATAAATTTAAATTTACAATGTCTTATCTTGAAATTGTTATTCAAATTAGGATAATTTTGAAACACAATTAAGAAAATAGGGTAGTTTTGTATTTATTTGTAAAAATAGGGTGTTTTTAAAAACCCCAGTTAAGGGAGTAATTTTTTGCGTAAAAACGTTGGTCATTCCAGCAATTTTTGGCTTTGAAAATGTCCACCTAAAATCGACGGATCAAGTAACCTTTTTTAAGATAAAAACACTGGAGAATTTAGCGTTTTTTCAGTTAAAAACGCTGCATCTTTTAACGTTTTTTCAGCTAAAATCCCATTCCTTCTGGCGATTTCAAGTGGATCTTTTTTTACCCTCCGCCCTATATCAATCTTGTCGCAAGATGAAAAACCTAATTAGTGAAAATACATAGGCCGCTATCTAACAAAAGTTCTCTTCTTCATTTCATAGATTCAGCCATTCAGCTCTGTAAAATTTTTATTCATTCATCAAGTTCAATAGTTTGATTCATTAACTTCAGAAGAAAAAGGTTAGTCCATTTATCTTATTTTAGTTATTATATTTTATTTTACTTCACATATGATCAACTTAAAATGGTAATATAACCTCTCTTTTTTTTATTAGTTTGATTGTAATATATGTATGTGGTTTTATGATATAGATTTGTAGAATATATGTATATATCTTTATGTATGTATGTGTGTTCGTGTAATTTTGAATTAGTAGAGAAAATGTGTCACATGAGATATATGTGTGTAAATGTATTTTTGGATTAATAGAGAAATAGTGTGATTTAAGATATATATATATATATATACACACTAGGTATTGCTCGTGCCGAACGTCTCGGCGACGTAAAAAAAAATAACAGTTAGATTGAGAAAAAAACATAATACCTAAATAACGTGCAATCAAAAACTTATTTTTAGAAAACTGTATATACAAACTATTTAAATTTTTAAAAGATTAAATAAAAACTTATATCTTTTTTATGTTTGTAAACTAAATGAAGAATAAATATGTTTAGATTTTATTTTATATATTTAAGGATTTTATTTTATACGTATGGATTAATAAATTTTAAATATGAATATTTTAAAAAATTTTAATTTTTGTATTTAAAGTTGATGTTTTTTAATTTTATTTAAAAAATTAATGAGAGAGAAAAGTGGGGGAGACAGTAGATTGGTAGAATATTAGAGAGATAAAAAAAACGTTGACTTTTTTATTTAATATCCTAAAAGTATATCTAAGGGTTCAAATTTGTTGTGTTGTTTATAATATATATATATATATATATATATCTAAATGGTGGTTAATGGTTAATTGTTAATTATATGATTTATTATCATAATTCGTAGGGCTTGATGGTTAATATTTTATTTTGAAAAATGTATATATGTATTAAATTTATTAAGAAGGAAATTTTATGTTAAAGATTGTGTTTATCCTCATATATTGTACGTCTTGAAAATTTTAAATATATTATTATTTATTATCAATTACTGATAAATTTTATTAATTGTGTTGAAGGTTCAAATGGCAAGCAGACAAGTATTTACGCTTTTAGATTGAGGAGGTCATATTACCAACGAAGAGTATGGTTGTGGATACAATATTCCGCATAAAAGAGGCATTATCATAAATGAATGTATGACATACGTGGAATTAGTAGAAATGATTTATTCTGCTATGGAAGCTGACCAGTCGCCCTCGACATTAAAGATCTTCTGAAGATGTCTAATGTTTATGACCCCAAATACTTGCAATTACTTCCTTCATGAAATTTATAATGACGGAAGTTTACAGTTTGCAATGGGTACGATATTCAATGATCTATTTGTCAATGTGATCGAGTTGTATGTAGAGAAAATTATCTTGAATTTTGATGTGGCCCTAATTGGGGATAATATTTCGTTGTTCAGGTCATACGTCTCACCACCATCGACGCAAGGCACTCATGTTTCTAAGTTGCCTTCTAGTTCGGGGCCATCTTGTAGGCTTAATTTTGGTGGGAAGAATAAAGAGATTTGTAATTCATCTCAACCCGTACCCGAGGCCATGTACGATTGTGAAATTGGTGTAGAATTTGATGATGCCAGTGGAGATGATACGGACTGGGACTGGGACTCCGACAGTGTTACCAAATGCAGCGACACTGAAAGTGATAATCGGAAAAGGTCGAACTAAATTGATGAGGTTACGGAAGATATATCGTCATGTTACACACAGTTAAATGTTACGTATGTGGACCAGGACTTGATGATGAAAGACCAGTTAATAGATGAAAATGAATTGCGCAAGGGGCTCATTTACGAGACTAAAGATAAGTTAAAAATTGCAGTAAAACAGTTTGCAATTAAGAATTCAAATGAATTTATTGTCGAGAAATCGAAGGTAGATACATGGGCAATTAGGTATAAATTACATGAAAAATGGTGCAAATGGTGGCTTCGCGGTTCTAAGATGAAGAAGAAACACGGCCAATTTGAGATAACCAAGTACGAGGGTCTCCACACATGCACATTTGATCGTTTGAAACTAATTCATAAGCATTTAGACTGTAAATTCATTGCCGAGAAAGTAACACATTTGGTTAAGGTGGATCATTGGCTTAAAGTTCACGTTATCGTCGCATTTGTTAAGGATCAATATGGCTACAAGATTTCATATTGGAAGGCGTGGAATGCGAAACAGGAGGCCATTGAAAACATATTTGGCAATTGGAAAAAGTCTTATATTACTATACCGAGATATTTAGCCGCTATTAAATACATCAATCCACGCCCAATCCACGAGTGTAGAAGTAAGATGTATGATGTCCATTATTGTATTTGTGACAAGAACTTTTGGGCCTTTGGTGCGTCTATTGAAGGCTTTATGCATTGCCGGCCTGTTATAAGTATAGACGCGACGTATCTACGTGGCAAGTACAATAAAAAATTATTCATTGCAATAGGCATGGATGCCAGCGAAGGGATATTTCCACTTGCGTTTTGATACAGGGATGAGGAAAGTCACGACACATGGCATTATTTTCTCACACGGCTTTGACATTGCGTTATGAAGGGACGAGATGGCGTCTTCTTGATTTCTGATTGAACTAAGGGCATACTGTCTGTAATCAATTCAAATCCATAATTTCAAGAGCCAATGACATACTATAGGTTCTGTATGCGACATGTCCGTAATAACTTCACAAGTAAATATAAACTAGACGAGACTTTGCTGATACTAATGTGGAAGGCTGCAACTGCTTTTTGTTTGCCAAAATTCAATAGATACATGGACATGATAAAAGAGTACGATGAACTCCAAGAAAGTGAAGAAAAAAACTATCGATGTGGCTAAACCAAATTCCCTTAAAGAAGTGGACTTTTGTTCATTATGGAGGCCATTTCTATGGGATAAAGTCGACAAATATTTCGAAGGTTTTCAACGGGGTTTTACTTGGAGAGATATCTTTGCCTGTTACTGCGTCGATAAAGCTCATTTTTCATTGACTTGTTACATATTTTTGCCAAAGAGGTAAGTAGGAAAAAAGTAGGCTTGATAATTCGAAACTCGAACACACGCCTTTTATGGCGCTTAAATTATCGAATTTTACGAAGGATATCGGCAAATATATTGTTTATAGGCATAACAATTTGAAGGGAGTAGCATTCGTCACGTCAGCTAAAGGAAAAGTAAATAATGTAAACATTCTTGAAGGCACATGCAGTTGCGGGAGGTGGACAATTTATAAGTATTCTTGTGCACATGTCATGGCGGTGTGTGCTAAACTACGGGTAGATCCAAAATATTTAATTCATGAAGACTTGAGTCTTAAGGCGTACGTTGCCACCTATTATCGTACATTGCATCCTGCTTTGCCAGAAGATTATTGGGATGTCTGTTTATCTAATACATCTGATGGTGTTTTAATCCATGATCCAAATATGTTGCGTCAAAAGGGTCGTCCATCTAAGTGCATTCATAATGAGATGGATTTAAGCGATTGTCGAAGATATAACCACTGTATGATTTATGGGGAGGCCGGACATGATCGGCGCACTTGTCCCAGAAATAAGAACAAGCAATTATTGCTACCTTATAAGTAGACATGCTGCCTTAATCTATTATTTATATTTGTAAGATTTTAAACTTTATGTTATTAGGATATTTAAGCATAGTTATGATGTAATGTTAATTTGCACAACACATTTCATTTTAGCCCTTATTTGAATTTGTAGAACTTAATTTAATTAGTCTCACATGCCTAAAATTATAATGGAAATGCCCTTTTGAAATTCTAATATCAAGTAGAAGATCTTTTATATATATTGTACTGTTCTATATCAGCCTCCAAAGTCAAGATCACTGTTACTGTGCCTTTATTGTAAGTCATAGCAGTGTCAGTACAGTGTATTGTCAAATTGCATCATATTGTCATATCAGTGTCAGTGCAGTGTATTGTCATAGCAGTAATTAGGCTCACATGCGCTCCAACAACTATCTTGTAGCAAGGCACGCCTATATAAACATTATTTAAGCATCATATGTTTGTCATTTTTTTTCATCTCACTCTCAACAAACAATGGCTTCTTCAAACTCAAATAATAACCAATCTAAAGGTATAGATGGATTAGAAATACCAGATGTAATTTTGTTGTGTGAAGTTTAGAAACAAATCACTCATGATGGTAAGTGGTGTGAGCGGGATAACCCACGAACATGGGAACAAATGGCTACAATTTTTAATGCAGCACCTAAGAACTCGAACTCCTTGTGGAAAGATAGGGTTGTGATGCCTGATCAACTAGCTCAACTGTAGGCAAAGATTGAACCAGCGGTGAAAAAATTTAATCGCTTTTACAATAAGAAAGAAATGCCTCATCCTCATCCAAAATACACGACTCTATCTCCTGCTATGATGGGCCACTACTTGGCAAAATTTTACGGTGATGTTGAAAGGGAAATGGTAAAAGATTATTTCATCAATTATAATTTATTTAAATTTTGTTCATCACTATTTGTACGGTATCTAATGCACATTTTTTAATCTTATCTTTCATGCAGCAAGAACACGCCCATCTCATGTACTTGGTAGAAGAAGGGGTCAACTTCTCCTATATATTGTAATGGCAGTTTCTTAAGGACTCTAAAAACTAAACTCTGTATTTTAATATGTAATGTTTAAGTTAATGTCTTAATATGCTTTACATTATATCATGTGTAATGTTTTAACTACAACAATCGTAATGTTGTTTGCCAGAAGTTTGGTTAGGACTCTACCAACCAGACATTTATTTTAATATGTAATGTTTAATCTAATGTATTAATATACTTTACTTTATTTTATGTGCAATGTTTAAGTGAATGGGCTAACATTGGTGTAGAAAGTACTCCTGTAAAAAGCAGTGAATGGTCAAATCTAATCGACTTTTTCAGTGATTCGTCAAGTCACTCTTTTTTCTTTATGTAGCCACTTCAAAACACTATACAAACACATGCTTGATAGTGATTAGAGTCCCATATAAGAAGCGTACTCATACTACTATATGTTTATTCTAATCTCACTACCAAAATTTAACTATCATCTGACCCGTATATTACTATAAAAAAAAATATGAGCAACTCATCTATAATCGATGATTTGATTCCACTCATTCCATTCGAAATTCAAGGAGAAATACGAGCTCGATTAAGGAGGAATCGAGCTACTAGAATCACATCAATGTGTCAAGCCTTGTTGCGAACTACATCTCATCTTTTGAGGCCAAGATCTTTTCTATATCAATGGCCAAATCTCGATTGTCCCTATCGTTCACCCCTTGCGTTTGTGCATTTACACTCATGGACGCCTTATTTTATGTCTATTTGTGGTACTTGTTAAATTGTTATCACATGCCTATTGTTTTCTCACCACATTTATATATTACATAGGATAAATGGGTATACTACGACTACACTCTATTTGACAAGTTCTGGTTTAAAATATTTGGTGATCACTAAAAGGTGGTTACATCCGGACAGAACTCACTACATCCATTGCCAGAGCCAATTGATAGACATGTACTTTTGATAGCAAAGTTTAACTCGAATAAACCTCTAATGGACAACGATCGTCACGAAGCATCTCAGTTTGAATGGGTAACCAATGCAAATGGATCTCTGCACGGACACGACCCAGAAGATTTGTTAAACAATCTATGTCAAACTGCAATTTGGAAAGCAGAGTCGTTGAATACAGGTGAAGAATGCAATACTGAAGAAATGGCAATGACTCCAGATGCACAGATGCAAATGAAAACTAATTTAAATCATGCACAATGAGGCAACTCATGCCATACTACCCCGCTTGCGATAGTAGCTAACGAGAATGAAGGATTTATAATCTTTTCAATGGATGTCCGGCAGTTATAAATTTATGATCTTATTTACTATGTATGAATGTATTATTTATGTTAACTAAGTAGGTTTTCTTATGTTTGTGTTTATGTCTATCTGATATAATAGTTTTTTGAGCCACGTGTTATTGTGATTTTGAAAAAAATGTGATGTCGAGTATTTTGTTATAATACTTTATTTGTGATATTAAATACCGTAAATCAAGTATCGTAGTTATCATATCATTTAATATCACTGAACCTTATTATATATTTTTTTGTATTATTTGTATTAAAAAATTAAACAATCGTAAATTTAGAAGTAAGAGAGTAGTAAAACAGTATTAAAAGACTAAATCATTAATACATCCCATTTTATCATGTAATAAAATATTAGATGTAAGCAAAACAAATATCTGAGTACAATAGCAATAATCAACAGCAACCTACTAAGTACCACAACTGGGTTTTTTTCTCTTTCTCTTAGGCCTCTCATCCCTCTCGACCTCCTTTTGGGTGTGTGCCTCTACACCCTCTCCTTTGCCCTTGTCTGTAGCCATACCCCTTGGTCTACCTCTCCCTCGACCTATACCGATAGGTACCACGTGTGCATCTACAACCTCTGGTATGACTAACTGGGTTAATCCCTCAGTACGCTCCGTGGGTGTAAGTGTCGGTGACTGTTAATGTATGAGCAGAAGCTGCTGCGACACGTGTGCTGAAATAAATAATGACTCTGTCGTCAATATAGGGACATAATATCCCATGTCAAAATCCTCGAATATGGTAAGGAGTGTAGAAAGCTCGGTCATAGTGGGCTGTGATAAGTTGTTGGGCAGTGGTGAAGATAACGTATATGGCTGTGATAAAATGGGGTGTGGTGAGGAAAAAAATAAATCTGGCTATGATAAGCTGGGGGGCGATGGAGAGGAAAAAATGGTAGTAGTAGTACTATTACTACTAGTACTAGTAGTAGTGGGTAACGGAGTAGTAGTAGTAGTAGTAGTAGTAGTAGTAGTAGTACTGGGAATGACTAACGTGGTACTACTACTAATGGGTATACTAGTAGTGGGGATGGGTAACAGAGTAGTAGTGGGAATAAGTAACGCGGTACTAGTACTAGTGGTAGTAGCAATACTACTGGGAATGGGTAACGTGGTACTACTACTAGTGGTAGTGGTAGTGGGGATGGGTAACGGAGTAGTAGGGATGGGTAATGGAGTAGTAGTACTAGTGATAGTGGTAGTGGGGATGGGTAACGGACTAATAGTAGTAGTACTACTAGGAATGGGTAATGAGGTAGTAGTACTAGTAGTAGTAGTAGTAGTAGTAGTAGTAGTAGTAGTAGTAGTAGTAGTAGAATGGGTAACGAACTAGATGTGATAGTCAAGGGACCTGGTAAGCAGAGGGAACCATGTGAAGATAACGTAGTAGTAGTGATGGGGGGATTCGTAGTAGTAGTAGTAGTACTAGTAGTAGTATGACTATTGCTGGGATGCGGTAAGCTTGGGTCTGGCGGGGAAGATAACGTAGAGGTAGACAGGCCACCATCATATGAAGATGACGTTCCCTTTGTGGGTCACCTATGATGACGGCGAGAGGTGGGACCGGGTTGAGTATAGGTTCGTGGACCTAAAATGGATCAACAGATAGCCGAAACTCTTGTCGCGCAGTAACAAGAGCAGTATGTGCTAAGTCAGATATCTCCTCCGATGTGGCGTCTCCTGTGATTGACCGCAAATGATGGTTCATAGCCAATGAATATATCATAGCAAGTGCCTGACCCTGTACCATTAAAACTCCATTATAAATATATATTAAATATCTACAAAAATTATGAAATACATTTTAGATAATTAATTAGAGTTTACCAGAATCTCTAATATCACCCCTACTGGCTCAGGACCGAACTCAGGAGGCTGCTCAGGCGCCGCAGTATGAAACGTTGAGTAACGGTATAAAACCAAACCATGTAAGGATGGATGGCCGTACTGAATCGGACCCTGCAACACATCCGCGTTAATTACATGCTCCTGTTTGCGGTCCCAGAAGGCAATGAAGTCACGGTGATGCTGCATCTAATCAATAGGATCTTCTCGTCCCCTGCCCCTAAGATCTGTATCATGCAATTGTTCACTTGTGTTAAAATCAAGTGGGATGTTCTGTTGTAGACCAAATTATCGCATCACTCTGTCGGGGAGGTGCCACTCCACTATCTCAAAGCAAATAAGGGGTGATCGCGTCCGCCATATAGCCTGGCTAGCAAGACAATAGGGAGGCAATACTGCCATAACATATGCGGTGTACGGCTGCCAGATCATCTATAAAGTATTAACTACAACTTATGAATATTATAAATTACATCGAAATAATTATTCGAAATTACTAAATTTAAAATCAGTCTAAATTTCGACAGAATTTCGTTTATTTTTTGTGCAAACTAGTATTTTAATATTCACCTGTTGAACAAGTATTTTACAATATATACCACAAATTCATCTCCCATTCCAACTCACTACAATAGTCTAATGTAACTAAATTAACAATTTCATCATCTCTCAATCAAACCAAAATTAAATAATATATAATTCATTGATACTAATTAAGATTATAATAAATTATGATTATCAAATTTATAATAACCTGCTCCGCTCACATACGATCTAGTTGGTCCCTATAATGCGTAAAAATATGTATCGGAGTTCGCTCGAGTGAAAACCTCGTCCGCCACCTGTATTAAATAAATGTGGGTTGTCAAACATCAAACCGTACCCTATATTGACAATTTACTTATTACATATCATCAAACTTGGCTCCGTGTGGTGGTCTATCAATCGAATGAACTACCTCATCCTCAGAAACAGCTATGTCTACCCGTTAGGGGAGAAGATGGGACAATTTCTCCCAACACCATAACTAGAAAAAAAATCACAATATATTATCGACCATATAAATTGAAAAAAGAAAATGGATATTGGCAAATTTAGCCTTAATTTATACATGTAACAACATCAATGGACCTGTAATCTGCCTGGATCTGATACGAGTGCCTCGACACATCCCCTGTAAAAGACTGGAAGTGTTGCACTCCCCCAACTATAATTGCATACCCTATTTAAATCCTGAAGTAGTGAGAGTAAAGACACTTTGACAAATGCTGAGGACTTGTCAGCCAAAATAGAATCGCCAAGCGATTGTACAATCCACGCACGTGTGTATCGCTCGACAACAACGTCCTCGGTATCACGTGCTAGTATCTCTCGAAATGTATCGACTATCCAGGAAAGCTTTAGCTTGGAATTCCTGAGAGCGTGGTCCGGTGGTCGGACACCCAATACACGCTCACACACATCAGCCGGAGAAGCATCTAATGGAAGGGCAGTAACGGCATGGCCGTCAATAGGTAATCTGAGCAGTATCGCAATATCTTGGAGTGTGATAGTGCACTCTCCAACAGGTAGATGAAATGTATGTGTTTTCTGTCGCCACCGCTCGACCAATGATGTAATCAATGTACGATCGTACTGAATGTGACCAATGCGGTACACTCCGTAAAAGCCCACTCACAATAATATACGTTGGACCCTCTTAGGCAGGATAATACGCTCTCCATCGAGTCCACTAAACTCTGTATCGCTCTTACGTGGTTCCAACAATGCAGGGTCATGGCCATCCCATATAGCGGATGACCTATAATGACCCTGTAAATATAACATACGACAATCCTCTAGACCAGGATCCATTGGCAAATACCTGTTCCATGTACATGTTCATTAGGTATAAAGTAATAAACAATTCATCTCCCAATATTATATTTGTATTCATAACTTAAATGAAATATACATCCATTCATTAACTAATAAAATTGCATTATATTTTATCGTTGCATTACATATTGTATGTGCAATAACTACAACCGCATCTGTATATAACTAACAAACAAGTTCAAAACACATACATATAAGTCTACACCACCTAATTAAACAAATTACATAAAAATGACACAAAAAGTAAAAACACAAGCAAATACATTATACGACTTGCACACTTGAGTGATTTTTTGCATTGCTCGTACTTTCTTTGCACTTCTTCTCTTTTTTCCCTCTTCTTTTCTATTCCCTTCAATAAACAGGTGTTTAAATCCTTCACCCCTTCAACAACTGCCCTCCAATCTTTTTTCTGGACCGCTATGTGCCTTATTTGATCACAAACTTCTTTCATCTCTTCCTCAACAGTTTTATCCTTATCAACCTAGTGAAAAAAGTTGCATCCATTATTACCATATTTCTTACAACCAAAGAATCTTCGACCCGGGTTTCTCGAGGTCCGTGAAACTCTAATAGGAGTTACTTTTCTACAGAAACAAGTCACGTATGAACATGATCCGGAAGTGGAACCGGCGTTTGAAGACATTTCTGCGAAAAACTACATATAATTATCCCCATCTTAATCATAAAAACAAATTTTCAACGTAAGAAATTTTTTAATTTCTCAAAATTTTGGCAGAGTTCTGTTTGTTTTTACAGCAATCCAGTATTTTAATATTCACATGTTTATCAAGTTTTTTAACAATTTACTAAACAAATTCATCTCCCAATCAAATTAAAATGAAATTATCTATATAAATCCACAACTTAATCAGAAAAAGAAATATTGTCACAGTGGTGAAAGGTAGGAAACTTTAACTCTTTTTATTTATGTTATGTTATTATCTTAATGAAATTCAATATTTTTTGTTCTTTTCGTATGAATGTACAACTGTTACAAGTATACATTTCAATTTCTTAAAGCAGGACCATTCAAAATAAGTAATCTATATTTTGAATACATAAAAAGTGTCCAAAAAATACATATATTAAGTTTAACCAATTTTTTTTTACGACTAAAATACTTATTTATAGCAAATTAATAATAATTTTCATGGGTAAAAATAACTACAACTTTAGTGCCATCATATATGCCCCAGTTAATATATAGTATACATTATGAAACACCAAAATGAGTCATACATAAATTCGGTCAAACAACCCCTTCGTTTGTACTCCTAAATTTTACGAGCTCTACTTTGTTGGTTTGATTATGAACCCATATGCCAACACACCACTTGCACCACCTAAACACCTAGCCACCGAACCCCTAAAAACCATATTATAATCAATATATTAAAACCCAAAGTTACTTCTTAAATAAATTCATACATACATACATATGTACACACATAAATCACCAACAAATATTCAAATTTTAGCCCTTAAAACCATACTAGAATTAATATATTAAAACCCAAAGTTACTTATTAAACAAATTCATACATACATAAATACATATATACACACATAATATCACAAATAAATATTCAAATTTAGTCCCCTACAACCATAATAGAATCCAAATATTAAAACCCAAAGTTACTCAAACACATTCATACATACATACATACATACATAGTTACACACATAAATCACCAAGTAATTTTCAAATTTAGCCCCCTAAAACCATGTTACAATCCAAATATTAAAACCCAAAGTTACTTCTCAAACACATTCATACATACATACATACATAGTTACACACATAAATCACCAAGTAATTTTCAAATTTAACCCCCTAAAACCATATTAAAATCCAAATGTCAATGCCAAATCTACTTATCAAACACATACACACATATATACGCACATAAATCACCATCAATTTTTCAAATTTAACACCCTAAAACCATATTACAATCGAAATATCAAAGCTAAATCTACTTCTCAAACACATACATACGTATATACATCGCGGATTTGGGAGAGAATAGACCTATTTTGGTGCTCAAAACGACCAAATATCAAAGTGGCAGTAGGATTGAGCTCGCCGGATTTTAGCCCTTAAAATCGCGGTAGGGAGATGGGGAGGAAGGAGAAGGAACACGGACTTGGGAGGGGGAAGAAGGAACACTGTTGTGGCGGGGAGACGAAAGTAGACGGACGCCGGCGAGAGGGGGAAAGGGAGAGAGCGTGCGGCGGCAATGGAGAGAGGGAAAGGGATAGAAACTGCTGCATGAGGGTCTGAGCTTTAGCGATTTTAACATTAAAATCGCGGTAGGGAGATGGAATTTTAGTTGAAAAAATGCTAAAAAGGACAACGTTTTTAGCTGAAAAAAACGCTAAATCCTCCAGCGTTTTTATCTCAAAAAACGCCACTTGATCCAACAATTTTAGGTGGACATTTTCAAAGCCAAAAATTGCTGGAATGACCAGCGTTTTTACGCAAAAAATTACTCTATTGACTGGCGTTTTTAAAAGCACCCTATTTCCATAAATAAGTTCGAAACTACCCTATTTCCCTAATTATGTTTCAAAATCACCCTAGTTTGAATAACAGCTCCTTATCTTGCCTTCCTTAAAACAACCACCACCCCCCCCCCCTCGGCCCCGATTCTGATGAACAACTAGCAGTTTCCTCTTTAATTTTATCCAAGTGAAAATCATAAAGTATAGAAAAAGGGTGAAAAATAAAAAATTAATATGTAATTTTAAAAGTAATACTATTTAATTTTTTAAAATAATATTATATTTAGCAAAGAGATAATTAATTTAGTAAGATAAATAAAATAAAAATTTACAAAAACATTTGTCCCAAGTTAAAGATACAATTTAAATCATCTATATATTGGGCAATAATAAATTTTATGTAAGATTTATTTTGTGATGGATTTACATCACTAACTAATCCATCGTGGATACTCAGTGAGTCCCAACAAACATACTCAAAATACTAGTGGTTAGATTGAACTAATTTGATATACGTTGAAAGTTGGTGAAATAAATTGATTTATGTATCAATATAGTTTGGAATTTTGCTAACTAAAAGGAATTAAAGTTGGTGGATTACCGACCGTAAGTGACAAAACTAGGGCAGATTCAGTTTTGGATTACTACACGAGAAACAGCACACAGTGCTTTGTTGTTAAGGATAAATTGGCTTTTTTGTTCCCCCATTTATTTCCTCTGCTGTCTCCAACCTATCTTTTACTTTCTTTCTACCCCTACTTTTTCCTATCCCTTTGTTTGTTTTCTCTATTCTGTCTATTACCAAAAAAATAAAATCTTTGGCATTTAATATGTTCTTTCACGCATTTTCTTCGAAATAAAAATTATATTATAAAAATAACTTAATATAATTAAAATATATAATGCAGTGAAGAGATGAATATATGAAAACAATATTACAGAGTTCAAACCACACAATAGTTTAAGCGAATTTCAACCACAAATTAATACTAGAATTTAAAAGACCGAAAGTAACAAGTGATTGAAATATTTTTATACTTAACGAGATTTTTACACTACATAATATTACTCTATTAAAGTTGCAACATCTCTATTATACATTTATACTCAAATGGAAGGGGTAGTCATTAATTGGTTATAAAACTAATTTAATGCCCTTGCATTATATATATACAGGTTTTTTATCCTTCCTAGATGTGAAATTGTGAATGGATCCTATTTTTTCCCCATAATAAATTATGATGAGAACTTATTGGGATTATTGTGGATCGGTTGAGTCATTTAAGAATATTGAGACCTAATTGATATTATAAGTAAACGGATATTTTGTTGAATTTGCATGTTATCATATATTATTACTATTATTATATATACACAACCCTTTTTTTAAAATGGCCAATTTTTTAGGGCCAAACGTGGACCACACTGTTAATCCTTTTCAGCTAATTAAGTTTGTTTTCACTAAATCGAAGCCTATAACTTAGTATTATAATATTCCTTCTAATTAAGTTAATTTTTATTTTTTTTAATAAGAGCAATATTGGATCCAGGTAATTGTCTTCAAGGAAGGAATGAAAAATGAACCGTAACACCGTGTGTATTATTGCACTCTTAATTATTAGAACAAAGCTTAAATTTTAACTAAGTTAATATTTTTTTTGCTAATTAAGTTTGTTTTATGTTTTGCTATTTCTCCTGATAAAACAAAAAATAAAAAATTGGGGAAGCAGTGTTAGAAAATTTATATTTTCTAATTTATGTAGGCAATATATTATAATATTTTAATAATATTTTCCATTTAAAGTAATGGGCTAATTTTTAGTGGTATAATTATTTTTTTGTTAAACTCATAAACTACTTAAATAAATGTGGGTCAAGTGTAGATACTTTATATGGGCTTATTAGAGTTTTATGAGAATCCTAGTAAGACTGTATATAAAGAACATGTTAGAGTCATAGTCTCCAAAATATCAAAACAAAAATACGGTTCCCTTCTCTCTATCTAAAAGAGAACAAAAATTTCCATCATAAAATTAAGGCGATTTAATTAAGAAAGATCACGTACTCGTTCCATCTGTATTTTTATCGTGATCGATTTTTGCACTTCCGCATTTGCTTTATTATAAATCTTGAAACGCATTTTAAGTATTTTAATTAAAATTTTAATTATTTGACATGTTATTTTATAGAATTAATAATTTCTAACAAGTAGGACCCCACTCTTTCCACCACAAAAAGGTAGCATCCGAGGTACACTTTCTCTTGTCTTTTCGAGAGAACCCATTGACAAAACGAAATTTGAAATTTTAAAACTACGGAGTTTTGAAACTTTACGCGAGAGAGAGAGAGAGAGAGAATTAAACTACATAGAAAAAGAAATTAAGGGGAGAAGAAAGAAGGGTCAATATATAGCTTTAATTATAACTAAAGCAGTGTGGTTCTTATATCTATCATCATATCCCCTTTTCCAAGACCAAGAGAAAGAGAGATTTTAAGAAGAAAGGAAAATTAAAATCCTTCTCTTTTGTCGATCGATACGTCGCACTCATCACTCCCATAAACTTAACCCCCCCCCCTCCCTTTCTCACTGCACTGCACTGCTTAGCTAGCTGTTCCTTTTTGCTTCTGCATGTGATTTTTCATTACATCTCTCTTTGTTTTTACTTTTTTTTACAAACCAACCAACACCTTTCCCTCAAACACCCATTTCAATACTTCCGCAAATGATATAGTTTGGTGTTCGTATTTATTAATTGCAGTAACGCCCTTATGGGGGAGCTAGCCCCCCTCCCCTCGCCTCCCCTTCATATTTATTGCTTTTAATCTACCTCCAACCATATTCATTTATTATCACCCCTCCTATTTATTCGGTTTAATTTCAAACATCTAGTTGCATTAAAAATTAAGTGTAGTCGTCATTTTAATTTCTTTCTTTAAAAGATTTATTTCATGAAAATAAATTAATGTGTGTATTTGGTTGTTATTAGCAAATAGTATAATTCACTATAGTTATTTTGGGGTAAATACAAATAAGCGTGTCAATGCATATCACAATTGTTCAACATTGTTTTACAAACCAAAGTTTGCTTGTTTACTTCTAAAGTTACACTAGAGTATAATGAAAATGTAAGGGTCCGTTCGGTAGCGTTTTTGGAGGTTTGTTTTTGTTTTTAGAGACCAAAAACGAATAAAAATGCGTTCAGTGGAATGTTGACAAAAACACGAAAAACGTTTTCGAAAAATGAATTCAAGTTTAAAGCATAAAACGCAAAAACGCCAAAATGATGTTCTTACCATTCTCACTCTTGTAATCTTTGTTTTTACTGTTTTTGTTCTCAGAAAATTCGTTTTATCGTTTTCATTTTTTGAAAATATTCTCCGAAAACATTCTCTGAAAACGTTATCGAACGAACCTAAGAAAATAGACACATTTGACTGGCAGCTTAATTAATGGATGGACTGCCTCTAGCTAATTCTATGTTATATTTGATACAAGTCAATTATATGGTAGAATGTATATACCAGCTACTACTATTTTCCAAATGATCATATAATAATATTTTTTTATCTATGCCAAACACGAAGTGTTTGGATCAATTTTTACCCAACTCGTCTAATCCCTTTCATAAAAAATATCAACTACTGGTCACCAGAGAGGACTTGACCTGAGAAGCTTCTAGTCAAGTTCAATTTTCTAAACCCATAGTGACTAATCACCTATCCACTATGTTTTGGTTCACCAAAAAGTATTCACATTCTAAAATAAAATATATTTCAAACAATCTATTAAGGGTGATTATATTTCCACTAATAATAATAATTGCTTATACTCTCACCTTTAATTCGGTTCTTGATTACCGAGTAAAGTTATGTTATTGAATTCTTGAAAGTAGAGTACAAATTTATTATTCGATATTTAAGGGTCGAATAAGACATTATCAAATTTATATTTGATTTTTAAATACCGAATAATAAATTTTTACTTAATACTCAAAGGCTAAATAAATAATAAAAATTAAATTAAATATTATTAAAGGTAAAATTAAAATCGCCTGTATTAAAGTTTGAACGAACCAAATTTGTAACCAAAAATCATCATAGCCCACACGCAGTAAGCCAGTAAGTAGTTCAACGGACTGCGAACAACATTGTTCTCTAATTAAGTTCCTTGGGGCACGAACAGAACCCCCAGCTGTCAATACTGAATTTATGTCAGAGCCATGAATCATCTTATTTAATTTACTTCCGTATATCATTTTCCTATATTTGTGTAAAACTAATCAATTCCATCCTTTGAAATCTTTACCTTTTTTCCAATTTTTTTTACTTTTAACGGTATGTATTACACGAGTCATACTTAACACTCAATAAAAATAAAAATACTTAATAAAAATGAATTTTCCATTTTAAAAGTAAAATATTTTAATTCTACATATTTGAAAAGTGAAAATCTCACTCTTCAAGGATAAAAAAAACAATTTATTTTTTTGACAAAATACTAGTATATATTAAAATTTGAAAAGTCCTTCGGAATTAAGAGAAGAAACTCTTTAAAATATTACATTGATTATCAAATATATACGCCTCAAAAAAAAACTTTTATTAAAACTCCTGGAGATGCTCAAAATGTTCCTTTATTTTTCTCATTAATGTTTTCAAAATTTTTTAAAAAAATTATATGTTAAATAATCGAATAAGCTTGTCCACATTGAAAAAGATTTACGGAATGCTGAAAATTATATTGCTGGTCAAACATACAATTCTAAATTTAAACAACTGAATTCAAAATTAGATATTTAAAATAAAATGAATATTTTTTTAGTATTTTGAAATTTGATTTATTGATTATGTTTAAAATTAAACTTATTTAAATATGATAAAAGACAGAGTAAACACTCTTTTCCCTTTTGCCTTGAGGAGAATTCTAGTTAATAAGATTTGCACTTCTTTTTCTAAATCCGGGGCTGCGCTTTAAATTAACCTACGTTAATCATCACAACAAGTGGAGAGACTTAATTTGCACTTCGAAATTCTCGATGCATGGATATGGAATTAACCCCCGGCCACTTTTCAATGATTTTGTGTAGCGCCATGATATGTGCTTGCAGGTGGATATATTTTCCACATTATATATATATATATATATATATGCACTTCTAATCTTAATTTTGAATTTCAGTACTACGTATTACAATACATTAAAGTTAGTACAAAACAAACAGTGGTAACATACATGTCAAATAACTGCGAACCCATAAATTTACTCTTCTTTTCTAATTAAGGGTGCATGGGTACAAATTAATTAAAAACAAAACCTACATACGGTATCTAGCTTTAACATGAACTTAATGGCCGGGACACGTAACTTTTTTCCTAAAGAATATTAGCTTTAATTTATAATTTAATGACAAAAGTTGTGTTAAAGATCGAGGGTCTTACTCTACCCTAACAATTGTGCGTGCTCAAGAAAAAATAATCTTCATTAAGGGAGAGTCAACACTCCCAAGACTAAACGTTGCATGTTGACTTTTAACTGCTTCAGAGAGAGAGAGGAGTTGATTGAGGTTGGAATAAAAAGGAATAGAATATGAATCTTGTAACAGTGTGTGTCACGTGAGTGAGTGAGTGTGTGTGTGTGTGTGTGTGTGTGTAGAGAGAGAGAGAGAAGGGCGATAATGATAGGATGGTTAAAGTGAAAAAATAAAAAAAAAAGGTGAGAAAGATGCGAAAGGAAAGGATTAGGGTGGTGGTGGGGGAAAGTGCAGTAGTATTAAAAATTCAAGACATGAATGATGAGGGAGATGACTAATGGCTATGATGGGTGATGTGGAAGTGGGTCTCTTTCCATCACTCCTGCCATGTGATCTCTCTCTCTCTCTCTCTCTCTCTCTCTCTCTCTCTCTCTCTCTCTCTCTCTCTCTCTCTCACACACACACACACACAGAGCACAGACAATACCAACACTAGATGGTTGAAATTTAAAAAGATCTGCTGGAGGCATTATAACTTAACAGTGTAATCTTTCTCAATCCGCCAAGGATGTTTCCTATATAAATAAAATTATCAACACCTTTTTTTTTTCATTATTTGTTTTCTTAATCTATAGTTATTTTTATGGTAAAATTATTTACGATTTTCATTTATCTCACTAATACTCCTCATTTAATTTTAAATAGATCTACTTTTAAACACCCCTTTTATATTTCACAAACGCTCCCCTCAATTAACATATTTATTTTAAGGTAAAAAAATTAATCTATCAATTTATCCATGAGTAATAAATTAATCACACACTTTAAAACACCCCCCTTATATCTCACTATCTCCCCATTTTGGCTGAATTTATTCCATTTACTCTCCCCACATCAGGAGAGTAAATATCATATGTTCTCCCCACATGAGAAGAGTTTAACTTTAAACTTTTTCAGTGAATTTAAAAGCCAGTCTCCTCACTTTAGCCAAATTTATTCTATTTACTCTCCCCACATCAGGAGAATAAATATCATATGTTCTCCCCACATCAAGAGAGTTTAAGATTAATTTATTATCCATGGATAAATTGATAGATTAATTTTTTTAGTTAAGGTTAATTATATTTTTAAAGTGTGTGATTAATTTTAGTTAAGGTTAATTATATTTTTAATTACATACTTTATATAAATTACTTAAAGTAAATAGGAGAGGTAAATAGGGGGTGTTAGTGATCAAAAAATTAGATTTAGGGGGTGTTTGTGAGATGAGAGGTGTTAGTGAAAAAAATGGAGGTTGTAAATAGTCTCATCCTATTTTTATGGCTTCAAAACCCGCTCTACCCCTCACAGTCCCTTCCAAAAGTACAACTTGTAGTAGTTTTTATTGGCTTGTAATCCGCTTTGCTATAAAACATGAATACGGCTATAGGTATTGAATACGTTATTGTACGGATATAATTATACGATAAAATTAAAAAAAAATATAAGATATAATACATCTTGAATACGAATAATAAAAAATAATTATAATATATATATATATTTAATTATTCCACTATAAAATTATTATAAATTTATCAACAATATCATTAATATTCATAAAACTAAAATAAACAATTAGGCAATTTAATTGCATAATAACTTAAAAGTAGATATAATATTCTAACTTGAATATTAGAAAAAAGATAGAAATCGAATAACAATGATTATAGATGAAGGATAAAGTGTTTTAATCAATTGTTTCATCTTTTGTTAAAGTAGTCCAAGTCTTTTTGGCAGATTTTTATATTAAAAGAATTATTTGTTATTTTTAAAGTGACCCCAATAAAAAAATTACAAAACTTACTCCACCATATCCCGTAGGTATTCTTGTCGTATCTCGCAAATATCTTTGTCGTATCCGAAATTTTAAAAATAATTAAAAAATGTCGAATACTTCGATACGTATCCCACCGTATCGACAACGCATATGATATCGATACTCTTACCATAACTAAAATATCCGTGTTTTAGAGCCGCTCCACCTTCCGCAATATATCCCCTTAAAAGCAAGCTAAATTTATCGCTTAATACCATATAACAAATACCAATCAATAGAGCAAGCGAATTAATCTAGTTAGAAGAGCCACTTACAACAAATCACAAGTTCAAGTCTCACAAAAAATTTCCTTATCATAGGTAAAGGGAGAGATATAAATCTCACTTTTAAAAGCGAAAAATAAATAAATAAATAAAATATCATGATTACTAGTTTGTCTAGATTTTGCAAGAACCACCACCTAGCCCAAATGCTCAATTAATATTTAACATTAACTAATATATTGGCTATATCCGTCTTACTAGGTACTCTATTATATTTAGAGCATCTCCATCAATATTTTATATATTTGTTTTGTATAAAATTTACATAATTTATATTATTTTTTTATTTCTAACAGTCTTTTAAAATTAAAGTTTATGCAAAATAAATTTGTAAAATATACTCTCATTTTACAATATCACATTAGTTCTCTCTCTACATTTTCTAGTATAAATTTTCAAAATGTAATAACTTCAAATATAAAATATGAATTTTAATAAAAACTATGTATTTCAAATATACTCATCAATATTTTTAAATCAAGATCCATTAGAGCATCTCCATCAAATAGTGTAAATAGATAAATTTACCTTATCCCTCTCCACAGCAGAAGAATTTAGGTAGACAAAATTTGGCTTGTAGGGTAAAGAACGACTAAATTTATCATTATGGATCGATCGTATAAGGTATACGAATGTGTCAAATTCATATCAAAATAAAAATCATACAAATTTGGTTCATTCGTAAGAGTGACAAAACTTAATTAAAATATTACATAAGAAGCCATACGAGGGTGGTAGCCTCATATGGTTGACAAAGTTTTTTTTTTTTTTTTAACTCATATGAGTTACAAACATTAAAAAAATGCCAAAACAACTCATACGGCTGTTTCTCGATTGTATGGTATTAATTTTTTCTTTTTTTAAGTAAACTCATACAAGTGTGAAACGTTCGTATGAGTAAAAAAAATTACCATTTTCGCTGTTTAGGCTTTGAAATTTATAAAGTAATTGCTAAATTTACCCTAAATTTTAGAGTATCCAGTGTGGACTTATAATTATAAGATTATTTGTAGAAAAATAATAAAAAAATACTTAAATTCATCTTTAACATGTGTTGATGTATTATTGATTTTTTTAAAATTTACCCAAAATCTTACAAAACTACCATCGGAGCATATTTTTTTTAGTGTTAAATGTTAACACATGATTTACAAGTCAATTTTTATAGTACTATTTATACAGCTCAAATTGTTTTTGAGATGTGTGAAGGTAAACTAATTATTTTGTTTTACTTTTGCCTTCAAATTAAACACTTCTAATAATGATGTGTGATAATAATGTCAGCATAAGTGTTGTTTAACCTTTTGCCTTCAAATTAAACACTCCTAATAATGAGTTGATAGTAATCTCAGCATAAGCGTCGTGTGGGCCGAAAGCTTGAGTTAGATAAATGCAAAATCCTTCAGAAGATGGCCAAACAAATTCTGGTAATGTTACTCCGGTATTTAGAAACCTTGATCAAGAATGGAACTTAGCCTCTTTCACAGCAATCCATGAATTTCGAGCACCTCTGCAAATCAAATCAAATCAAATCAAATCAAATCAAAAGGACAGAAATCCACACAACCAAAATGTCCCAATTAAGTAATCGGTAGATTAAAGTCACTGTTTCTGTCATACAAATATGTCCGCGTACAATAACTCATTGGAAGTCCAAAAATGCCAACATAAAGTATTCCTATAATTTAGGCACAGAGCACACAAGAAAACCTCTACCCGTCATGGGCTATTTCTCCCACACTGCGTATCTCTGGCCGCTAGTAGCAAGCGTCCACTCGCCGCCAGCAGGGCACCACGAACCATCTCCAATCTTGACGCACACTTTCTCATCTATAACTGCTGCATATATATTTGGCTGGGCCTCTAGAATCCTGATGGATGATCGGCTATGAATGGCCTGACGCCTCCTAATATCCATCTGCGTTATTTTGAAAATCTTAGAATGGTCTGAAAAGGAAAATTTTCAGCAGATTTCAAATTTGAAATAACATACCAGCATCACAATTTCGTTGCGAGTGGAATCACCCCTATCATAGAAATGATCGTAGAAAACCAATGGTATCCCCGGATGTGTGAGTATGTATGCATAGCCCTAGATGGTACAATGTGACCCAAAATCAGAAAAGCAAATAATATAAAAATAACTTGAGATGAAAACGGTAACCATAAAAGGATTAATAAAGAAGAACCGGATAGAAACACAACTTGAAAGGTTGCATATAAAGGATTTATATATAGAGAACATTGAAGGTGTCTTTGGTACATATTGGATATATAATCTGTTTTATTTTAACAAATCTTCGATACCATGTTTTCTCAAATCACTAGACAACTGATAAATTGGTGCGTGCTCAATATTTTATAAATAACGACCAGGAAGAAACCACCCATGTACTTAGCATGAATTCACAAGATATGATTAGTATGATCTCTAGAAAGCAAACTATACAACTCAAGCTGAGCATATAACTAAACAAACTGAAACGTATATTCAGTACCTCCATAATATGATTGCTGGGAAAAGGCCAATGAGCCTGCAAGAACGAAATTGATTGTAAGTGACCATGTGACATAAATAATGAAAGAACACAAGCTTGATTCCTAGTCTATAAAAAGTTAAAAACACAAGGCATATCATTGTCACTACTCTAAGGAAGAACTAGGAATTTTACATTCAACCAATCCATGGAATCTGGTTTTCACAGTTTAGCAATTGGGTAGCCATTTCAATCCCCTCCCTACATATATAAGAGGGTGACAAGTGCATAGATCACTTCCTTTACCGCAACAAATTTTATTACTCCCTTCATGCAATGTTCTAAAAATCCCCGACTTGACCCGAATAATCCCCGATTAGTTGCCAGTTGGTGTATGGTCACCTCGACTTTCCAAGGTCAGTGGCGTAAAATCGGTGGGCTCAAAAGTCAGCCGAAATCAGAGACTAGTCGGTAAGTTGGCAACTTAATTTTTATTTTAAAAAAAAATGCTCCACCAAAACTACACCGTTTTGAAAAACAGGTTAGGTCACGCTCCTCCAATCAATCTCTCTCATCTCCCTTCTCTCCATTGATCTCAGTCCATCTCTCCTCAGTCCTCACACAGCAGCCAGTGCCCAGCGATCCATCTCCATCATCACCAATTTCTCTTCACTCTATTTTTTCTCCAAACCCTAGCTTTGAAGTTTAGATTTTAACTTCTCATTTCATGTATTATTTGTGGATTTGAACTTGTTGGTTGGATGTTGGAGACTTAATGCCATTTTAAAACCTTTTTGTGTTTTATTAGTATTATCCTATTTATGTTATTTAAAATAATATTTATAATAATAATTTATTTGTCTGATTAATTCCTAATATATCCAAAAGTCCCCAATTCCCATCTGGCCAACCTTGGTCCGACCAGGAACTTTTAGAACATTGCCTTCATGTCAAATTGATAGTCCCACTTTGATTGTGGTAGCTTTTAAGGAAATACTGATTTCAACCTAATTAACGGTCAAGAATACAACATTCTCTACTGTGAAATTTCGTACATTGATTATCTCCCAAAATGGAAATGAGACTAATTTGGGACTTTTTTGAGACGGAGGGAGTAACGCTTTTTTGTTTATAATTAGGCAAAACCTTGAAGTGGTTACTAGTTACCATTAATAATTTTTAATAAATAATTTCATACCATCTTATAACCAAAAACAACACCTAATTTTCCATCATCTTTTTGGGGACACTCAAATTGCCAAAGTGCATTCGTTAAAAAAATGTTTGTGATAATACTCAAACAAGCATATTGTACATGAACTATATAAAACTAGATAAATAAGTACCTGAGTTGAGCCAGTATCATGGTTATCAATGAAAGTGACAGCTCTCGAAGGCCACCATCCCATCACACCTGGTGGTTTTCCTTGAGGATCACGTAAACGCCATAATTCCCCTTTAACAGCTTCCTGCATGGCAATGAATCGATGCATTGATATAAAAGGTTATTATTTGTGAATAAAAAGCTATTCAATGATGAAATTATGACCAAGCCCTAAAATCCTTATTCAGACCTATTAGGAACCATCTCTCCCAAAAGTTTATGCTGTTAGGAGAATGAACCGTAATGAATATCATGCTTAACACCCTCCCTCACGTGCGACCCCATACTCACACGTGGAGAGCTGACAAATTTCCCAGAAAACCAACCTCTGATACCATGTTAGGAACCATCTCTCCCAAAAGCTTAAGCTGTTAGGAGAAAGAACCGTAATGAATATCATGCTTAACAAGACTAGATAGTAGTACAATGAAATTGAAGCGCATCTACCTTGATGGACATTATGTATAGAATTATGTAAGTGAATACGAACATACTCAAAGCGAGATGTGTATTCTAGTCATACAAATAATGGGGTCCCCCCCCAAACCCCCGGGCTAAGAGACACTGTTGTTCAACTCTCTCCAACCTCATAAAGCGGTATTGGGTGTCCCTTCCTGTGGCACTGAAGGAAAAAACACCCACCCACCCACCTCCTCCAAAAAGAAGAAGAACTGACAAGTTTTATGCAATTTTCTTTTCCTTCCAAAGAAATAGTCAAGTCCACCCCTGCACTTAGCGGGTCCCTTATCTTATGATATACACAATGTACTTGGACCAAAAAGAAATACTAGCATATAGATTGTTAGATCCACTACCTCACAGCTTAAGCTTTTAGCTCTCGAACACAAATAAGCAAATCATGATTACCAAGAGCACGAGTCATAGAGTGCATATGGATAAAGGGGAAATGCAAGTGAGAGGAATTGAACCCCAGACCCTTGCGAAACCAGTGCTCCAGTACCATATTGGATTACCTTCTCTCTTAAAAGCTTAAGTTGTTAGGTAGTGAGCCAACAATGAATATCATGCTTTCAACATTATTCAGAAAAGGATGATATTGCCTTGTTGAAAATACCAGCTTCATCCGTTTAACAAAGAGATTTCTTTTGGTTGATGTATTGGAAATACCTGAAGAATTCCCTTTGTTGTGAAGTCAAAGGCAGTTGAAAGCTTTCCAGTGCCATCAATCCAATGGATAATTCGCTGCCTGTGACTATCTGCATGCACCATGTGGAAAGCTTATTTTAAGAATTGCCTTCCAGGAAAAATAATCTATATAAAAGCTAAAGAAAGTAAAACCACACAAACTCGTGGAAGTCATTGTAAGAAAGGAAAACCCAGCAGCTACCTCTAATAATGAAGGAAAGAGATTTGTGAATGTTTACCCATTTGATTTAATGTTTGGAGTGTGTAATACACATCCTAGGTCTCAAAAATGTTATATAACATTAGTGAGCAATGCATGTGGAGGCTTTTTATGGATTTTGGTGTTCACAAAGTATTCATTATTGCATACCTTGGTTGTAATCCAAGTAGTCACCATTGTAGTTACAGGAGTCCCAGTACTCCCCAACAGAAAATATAGACTTCGCACCTTCAATGTACTCCCTCACATATTCTGCTGAATAGCTAAATTGGACCATCATGGGATGAGATAGGCAATAAGCTGCAGATAAAACTATATAAAAAATTTGAAAACTATTTGAATGTACGATAACATTTACCCTCTTGCAAAATCAAAACGGAAATCCTGGAAGCCAATGGAGTTGCGTAACCATTGTAGCCACTCAGTAATGTCTTTTCGAACAAAGTGTTGTGTATGATCAATATTTGGAACCCCATGAAAATTGTCCCCCGTGCTCTGATTACCCTGGAATAGCCAATTAACACGTCTGGAATAATAAATAAACTTAAGCTTCGTTTTTTTTACAATAAATTCAGAGGAGAAGAAAGAGAACTCGTGTAAAGCTAAACCTACTACTCTAAGAACAGCAAGTACATTTCACCATGGAGACTAACAAAGATTAAAAGAAGTTTGAGTATAGTGCAGGGTCTCTTGAGGTGAAGAACTTCCTTGGTGGGTAAAAATAAGCATTTACTCACAATTTCTAATCAATTTATGTGCTGATCTATGAAGCACGGACACTCTCTTAGAGGCCACGTGTTGGGCCCGACACTTGTAGAACACTCCGACACTCTCCAACAATTGGATTTAATTATAGTCTCTAATACTCGATAATTGATTTAGCTGGCTACTACTCCTAGTGTTTCTTTGCTGCAACATCAACTGAGGATGAGGCAACAAAGCCAATTTTTATATTTCCCCTTTTATTTTCTATCATTCTATGGAACAATTTAGTCTATGTATGATTTTTGATGCTTTAATTATGAAACTATTATGAGTTGTAAATGTTGTATATGAGCTATGAATAATATAAGAGGAAAGTAGATAATTAGGAGATCCTAGTTAGTAGGATTGGTAGGATTATTTCCTTACTTAAATAGGAGTCTTTGTATATATATATGGGTATAATCTTCTCTCTAATAATAAGATAATTTTCCACCTATCATAGTTTACATGGTATCAGAGGAATAGGGTTGTGTTTCGCTAGTTAACGGCAGACTAGGGTTTGCCGGGCTTCCAACTTCGAATTTCATCAACAAATATTTGATCTCACCTCCCACACAGGGAGTTGCGCCATCCACCGCCCAGCACTCGCCCAAAGTCTGGTGTCGAAAAGCCTAGCGCGTGGCCCTCATGCGCCACCGCAAGTTTCAGAGGCTGTCCCACGCACTGGCTCGTGAAGCCTTCGGTCACCTTCAGGCCACTCTCGTTTGGCTCATCTCAGTTAGTACAACACGTATATGTGTTTAGTTTGGCTCAGTTCGTCTCTATTTGATGCAAATTTGAGTTTGGTTCAGTTTAGCCTTTGTCGTAACAATTCGGTGACTTGGTACAATTCGGTTTTGCCTCTATTTGTGGTCAGTACTGTTTATACTTCATATTTGTGACCTGTTCATTGGTTAGCTCTAAGATTTGTGTGGCTTGATTTCTACTTTCGGCGAGTACTGCGTAACTCGGTACCATTTCGTTTTTCGTTTATTACTGTTCACTACCCCGTTTCTAGTTAGTATGTTGTTTTGTGACCTATTTTGTTCATAGCAATTATGGTTCTCGCTATAAAATTATTTAAGTATATCAGAGCAAAAGGCGGCAGTTGTTTTTGATGTGGTTTATGTAATGTCAAAAATCACTGAGCATAAACTTAATGGCTCCAACTATCTTGATTAGAGTAAAACCATTCGAATTTATTTGCATAATATTGATAAAGATGATCACATGACTAGTGATCCACCTTCAGATTATTCGAGACAGACGTGGCTAAGGGTGGATGCCCGGTTATTCTTACAAATTCGAAATTCGATTGATAGTACTGTTATTAGTTTGATCAACCATTGTGAATTGGTTAAGGAGTTAATGGATTATCTGGATTTTTTATACTCTGGGAAAGGGAATATTTCTCGTATTTATGATTTATGCAGAGCCTTTTACCGTGCAGAAAAACAGACATGTCTGTTATGAGTTACTTTATGGATTTTAAGAAAACGTAAGAAGAACTTAATATGCTATTGCCGTATAGCCTTGATGTCAAAGGTCAGCAGAGTCAGAGAGCAGATGGCTATCATGAGTTTTCTAGTTAGTTTTCCGGCTGAATTAGAAATTGTTAAAAACCAGATTCTTTCTAATCCTGAGATCTCTTTCTTACACGAAGTGTGTAGTAGAGTTCTTCGCGCAGAAGGGGCTTCTCCAATTCAGACTCCACCTGTTTTGTTTAATAGTGCTCTGGTTAGTAAAAATAATGCGTCTGAACTTGGGCGATTACAGTATCGGGGAGGCAATCAAGGAGGAGGATCAAACAATAACAATTTTGATACTCGCGCACATGATTTGGGAGGGAGTGTGACTCGGGGACAAGGCTCCGAGGGATCATATGTCATTAATGTCATACTCTAGGGCATTTAAAGCGGGATTGTAGAAAGCTTCGGTATAGGACTCAAAGAGCGCACTTGGCCCACATGGCATATACCAATGATATGGCTGAAAAATCAATCCTTATCTCTACAGATGAGTTTGCTAAGTTCTCTAGGTAGCAAGAATCTCTAAAGTCTTCATCCACTCCAATCACCTCTGTCACTGCAATTGCCGATTCAGGTAAACTAAATACATACCTTGTTTCTTCATCATCCAAATGGGTCATTAATTCTAGTGCCAAAGATCATATGACAGGTAATTGTAGCATCTTTTCTACCTTTCAGTCACATATATCTCCTTCCAATGTTACTTTAGCAGATGGATCATCATCTTCTGTTTTGAGGTCTAGCACAATCACACCAACTCATTTGCTTCCCTTATCATATGTCCTACACTTACCTCAATTATCCTTTAATCTGATTTCTGTAAGCCAGCTTACTTGTACCCTTAATTGTTACATCTCATTCTTTCCTGCTTATTGCTTGTTTCAGAATCTTATGACGAAGAAGATTATTGGTAAATGACATGAATCGGGAGGCCTCTCCGTCCTTGACACTCAGATACCCAAATACGTTGCATGTTCAGGAGTCACATTTGCGTTCAAGGCTCATTGTAGGCTAGGTCACCCCTCTCTCCCTCTGCTCAAGGAGTTGTGTCCACAATTTAGCAAGGTGTCTTCATTAGATTGTGAGTCATGTTAGTTTGTCAAACATCATCGTAGTAGTCTTAGTCCGAGAGTTAATAAAAGAGAAAGTGCTCCGTTTGAATTAGTTCATTCTAATGTTTGGGGTCCATGTCCTGTTATGTCTAAAATTGGGCAAAGTATTTTGTTACTTTTATTGTTGATTATTCTCGTGCAACTTAGTTATATTTAATGAAAAGTCATTCTGAATTGTTTTCTCATTTTTGTGCGTTTTGTGCTGAGGTTAAAACTCAGTTTGCTACTTTTATTCATACATTGCGTAGTGATAATACCAAAGAATATGTATCTTCATCTTTTCAGACGTACATGATTCAGAACGGTATCTTTCATCAAACTTCTTGTGTTAATACTCCATCCCAAAATGGAGTGGCAGAACAGAATAATATACATCTTCTTGAAACTGCAAAAGCCCTATTACTTCAAATGAATGTTCCAAAACCATTCTGGGCTGATGCAGTTTCCAAAGCATGTTTTCTCATTAATCGAATGCCTTCCTCTATTCTTCATGGTGAAACTCCTTATAGTGTTCTCTTTTCAAACAAATCATTGTTTCCTATTTAACCAAGAATATTTAGTAGTACTTGCTTTGTTCGGGATGTCCGTCCACAGGTTACCAAGTTAGACCCCAAGTCTCTGAAGTGTGTTTTTCTTGGGTATTCTTGTCTTCAAAAATGATACATATGCTATTGTCCTGGTCTGAATAAGTACCTTGTCTCAGCTGATGCTACCTTCCTGGAAGAAACACCGTATTTTCCGTCTTCTACTTCTGAGAGTCAAGGGGAGGATGATGATTTGTTAATCTATACTATCACATTCTCTGAACCCGCTGTTGAACCAGTGCCCAACAAACCTCCCATTCATCAAGTCTACTCCAGACGGCGACACCCTCCTAATCCATGTCCTCCACCAACTTCTTCTTCATCAGATTTAGAATCAAGTGATGATCTTCTTATTGTTTTATGCAGTGTTTTAAATAGCGCTGAGTAGCGCGCAACGTCGCGCGTTATAACTTTAAAATTCATCCCACAGCAACATAGCGTGCTTCAAATAGCGGAGGGCTCAAATAGCGTACGCTATTTGCTGATGTGGCACGCTAATGACAAAATTGCATAGGCAAAATACGTTATTGCATACGCTATTTAAGCAGAGGAAGAAAAAGTAGAAAATAGAGGAAGAACGGAGGAAGAAGAAGAGGGGAAGAGGAAGAAGCATAAAAAGAGGAAGAGAGAGAAAAACAAATCTTAGTAATTCTCTTCTTACCTCCGGCGTCGAGAAAACGAAATGCAGATAGAGATGATGCTCGGACGGAAGAAGGAGAGAGCTGGAAGTTGAAGTTTTAGGGAGGCGGCTGTGGGATTGGGAATGTCGGTTAAAAGTAGGGTTTTTTATAAAACTATTTTCAATTTTAACCCCTCCCCCCATTTTCTTATTTTGGACCCCTTTTTTGAAATATTTAGAATATTTAACTTATCCCATGTCTTTTTATTATTGTAAAAGCCATTTTATGTTTTATTAATTAGTAATTTAGTATTATCTTATTATAAATAAATAATAATAAATATATATGTAATTTACTAATATTTTTTAGTATAATTTTATTTTTTATTTTTTTTAATTATGACGCTATTCATGTCCCGGATAGCTTACACTATTACGCTATTTATTTGCGCTACGCTATGCCAGAACCAAAACGCTATGCGTTACGCTACTGCGATTTAAAACACTGGTTTTACGCAAAGGTAAACGTCAATATACTTATCATGTTTCTTCTTGTGTATCTTATGATCACTTGTCACCTTCATTTTGTTCATTCATTACATCTCTTGATTCTATATTTGTTCCTAAAACTGTTCACGAAGCCCTATCACATACTGGATGGCGTAATGCAATGATAGAGGAAATGGATGCTTTAGATAAAAATGGTACATGGGACTTGGTTACTTTGCCTGTAGGGAAACAGGCTATCGGATGCAAATGGGTGTTCACCTACAAGGTCAATCCTGATGGGTCCATTGCTCGTTTAAAACCCCGCCTAGTTGCTAAGGGCTATACTCAAACCTATGGGGTCGATTATTTTGATACTTTTTCTCCCGTTGATAATTTAACATCTGTCAGGTTATTTATATCTTTAGTTGCTACTCATCATTGACCTTTACATCAACTTGATATAAATAATGCTTTTCTTCATGGTGATTTTCAAGAGGATGTCTATATGAAGCAACCTCCTAGGTTTGTTGCTCAGGGGTATGGGAAAGTCGGCCATCTTCGTAAATCTTTATATAGCTTGAAACAGAGTCCTCGTACTTAGTTTGAAAAATTTAGCCAAGCTATTGAGACGTTTGCCATGGTGAAAAGTAAGTCTGACCACTCTGTATTTTATAAACAATCTGAAGCAAGCATCATTCTATTAGTTGTGTACGTAGATGACACTGTCATTACTAGGAGTGATACTACGGGCATCTATTCTCTTAAGTCCTTCCTTCATGGTCAGTTTTATACAAAGGACTTAGGAACACTAAAGTATTTTTTGTGTGTCGAACTCACAAGGAATGAAAAGGGTATTTTTCTATCTCAGAAGAAATATATTTTTGACTTATTAATTGAGACTGAAAAGTTGAGGGCAAAGCCGTGTAGTACTCCGATGATCCCCAATGTACAGTTGACAAAAAATGGTGAACAATTCGAGGTTCCTAAGAAATATAGAAGATTGGTGGGGAAGTTGAACTATCTCATAGTGACTCGCCCGGATATTACGTATTCTGTTAGTGTGGTGAGCCAATTTATGTCATCCCTAACAATTCATCATTGGGCAGCATTAAAACAAATTTTGTTTTACCTGAAAGGAGCACCTGAATTTGGTATCTTGTATACAAATCATGGACACACTCGTATTAAATGTTTCTCGGATGCAAATTGGGCAGGTTCCAAGATGGATAGAAGATTCACATCAGGTTACTGTGTCTTTGTTGAAGGAAATTTGATTTCATGGAAAAGTAAAAAGCAAAATGTTGTGTCACGGTCCACTGCAGAATTAGAATATATAGCTACAGCTCAGTCAGTGTGGGAAATAATGTGGATATGTCAACTCCTAACTGAAATAAGGATTAAAACTTCGGTACCAGCAAAATTGTGATGTGATAACCAAGCTACCATACATATTGCGTATAATCCTGTGTTCCATGAATGCATAAAACGTATTGAAATTGATTGCCATTTTGTCCGTGAGAAGATACAACAAGGTTTAATTTCCACAGGGTATGTGAAAACTGGAGAACAGTTGGGTGATCTTTTCACAAAAGCCTTAACCGGGATTCGGGTTGATTATCTTTGTAACAAGTTGGGCATGATCAATATCTATACTCCAGTTTGAGGGGGAGTGTTATGAGTTGTAAATATTGTATGTTGTTGCTAAAAACTAGAAGGTTGTTTTCAGCGCCACGCAGTCAATTAATTATGACAAATGATTAAAGTAATAAAGGGGAAAGTGCTGAATTTAAGAGAGTCAATAATTTATAGAGGAGGTTAGCTTCTTATGAAGATACGGGTTAATCCTCCCCTGTGGAATGGAGCTCGAAGCTCGGTTTGCCTTGTGTTAACAATAGATTCACAAGTGCACAAACTCACAAAGGTCTTTCTAATCACTCTATTTTCTTAATATTATAATAGAATTGGGGAGCTGAGCTAACATTAGTTTAGTCTCTCGCAAAGAGGAGCTCAGAAACTAACTGCCTAGTCCTGCTGGTACCTCCCTATGCTAGTTAATGGTGTATATTTTATCTCTTTTTTGGTTCCTCTTAATTGGAAAACCCTGCTATTGCCTGGTTGATGAAAGGAGTAAATGCCCCTTGTATATATATGACTGGAGGAAACATATGACCAGGGCTCTCAAAGTAGGTCTGGAGCCATACTTCTATCAATACCGACTCTGACCTTGCTTCTCCACGAATTCGAGTACATTAAATGCGGTGAGTGTGCATTTAATGAAGGTAAGGAAAGCTTTGCGCGCTCTGCAGAGTAGGTGACAGTCGCTCATGCCTTCGCTAACCACTATGGTAGAGTGGTTGGGCGATGGAAGGAGACAGACAACTTCGAAGCTCGTCAAAAGGGCTCTGAAACTCGTGTTTTGCAATACGTCGTTCGCAATCGACCTTTAAATGAACACCCAGACTTTCGAAGGGATCCATTCTTCTTACAAGGTCATGATAGGTTTCCTTCGAGCTCCTTGCACAGAAACAGACTCGGTGACTGACGTGGACGGCCACGTGTCAGCACGAGGTTGGCGGGGTAATATTATCATTAATTTGCACCATCATTGTATACGAGCTGTGAGTAATATGAAAGGAAAGTAGATAATTAAGAGATCCTAATTAGTAGGATTGGTAGGATTATTTCCTTACTTAAATGGGAGTCTTTGTATATATATATGGGTATAATCTTCTCTCTAATAATAAGATAATTTTCCACCTATCATAGTTTACAAATTTAGTGATCATGTTTTGAGTATGTGGGTTATTAATGCAATCTAGTTTTATTTTATTGATTTCTTAATATTTATAATGTTTATTGCATATGTATATAAAATTATTAAGAATGTGTCCCCCACATGTCGTATCCTACATTTTGAAAAAAATTGCGTGTCGGGTGTCGGGTTTATGCTTCATAGGTGCTGATTAACAAAGATCTTATTTCCTGTCTAAGCATTGGCACTTGAAATAAGTTAATATAGTAAAGATTCTTACCAGTCCACCAGTACAAGATGTAACAGCACGCTCATCCCATGATAAGGGGATTCCATCATAACGGTTATATATTCCGCCATGACCTTGGGTAGTCCCAATACGATGATTGATGACTATGTCAGCCATTGCTCTAACTTTTAATAAGTTCATCTTTTGAAGCAAAGCTCTTAAAAGATCCGCAGAACCATATGACGAATTAAGAGAATAAAGGTTTTGCGGAAGGTAACCTATAATGAAAGAAATGGAGAAATGAGAGTCAACAGGGAGAATTCAACTTAAATTTGACATTGTTCTATTTTTCCAACCTTCAGGTGAGAAGGAATGAGTTGCTGGTGGCAACCAAGTGGAAGTAAACCCAGACTGCGCAATATCTGGAACTTTGGTCTCTAAATTTTTCCACCAATCATGTTTATGAGACTCCCAGTTGAAAGCCTGTTGAGCAAATCATCAATCAAGCGTGCACATAATATCAGTATTTGCAAGGATTAAATAGCCATGTAAGATCTATAATGGTGAGATAGCATATAACCACCCCTTCCAAAAACATACATTAACTGTGTTGAGTTAATTTTATGTTGAATTGAGAGAGAAAGAAAGAGAAGCAGAACAAAGAAGAAACAACCAATTCAACTCAATATGATTCAATTCATATGAATAAAATGAAGTATGTTTCTTCCAAATCAGTAGTAGTAAATATAAGCAAGATATAAATCCCCAATTTACCTGAAATAAAATCTCCTTTCCATTGCGTACCGCTGCCGCTGCAAAAATTGAAAGCTTGAGTTAGTCAGCCTAATTAATCAATATCTTAAAGACATAAAAACATAAAGGCATGGCCATCCAAATGGAAGTTGTTTACATAGAAAATGATGGCTATCAAACAAAAGAAATCAACATGCAGCCATACAAAACTGAGCTTTGTAAAAACATTCAGGGTGCCACCAGCTAAGGAAGATATGCAGTATACATAGACACACCAATATATAAAATGGTAAAGCTGAAAAATACACCAGAACTTAAATAGTCTTTTCTTAAGATCAAACTCCATCATGATTCAAGAACAATAGAAATCCAAATTAAAAGAGAGAAGCATACCAGGATCAGTCTGTTGACTACTTTCATCGACTCCCTGCATTTTAATCAAAGATGATTAAAGAGACACAAGAAGCAGATCAGCCCACTACGTATACTAAGAGCATATTTATAAGATTTCATAAAGGAATGATTGAACTCGGACACCTACATTGCTAAGGTAGCCCATATCTGATCACCAAGAATGTTGCTGAAAATTTGGCAAAGGATTGAAAAAGTGGGCCACAAAAAAATATCCTGCATCCACACTGAAATTCATGCCTTCCATCCACTTATTATAAGCTTTAAGAGAAACAAGAGCTCTAAATCTTAGATAATGCATGTTTAAGATGAATGCCTAACAAAATAATATGTGTTGTTAAAAAAAATATGCAATTGGAATATCGTCTATATTATCAGGTAACTCCTTAGGTAAATTTTCGGAATAAACAAATTCTTCGGGGAGAGTCTAATATCAAAGATAACAAAAAGGATGCAACTAGAGTAAAAACTTTGTGGTTCCTCCACGCTCTCCTAAGTTCTGAATCTAGAGCCAGTTACCCATCCTTACATTGACAATAATCTAATCCTTACATGAGTTAGATAGCATGCACCTAAATATGGAAGCTTCTATAAGATCTTGTGGCGATAATAATGTAATTAGAATATAGAACAGGAAATAGTTTGACTTTGTTTATTTAACTTCCTGTAATGTAATTATGCCTATTGGATTGTATATAAACCCCTTTCTGGTGGTGCATGAATAAACGAAAATAATTTTCCAAATTCTCATGATTTCAACTGATCTAGGCAGAATTTTAATGCTAAATAACATAAACTAAGCTAGCCATGTAAAAACAGACATCACCAAAGTGAATTATGAGATATAAACAAAAACTAGAAACCAAGTCCTAGAAAATTGGCTATATATCTCAAACAAAACCTAGAAAAATCAATCCAGAATAACGAAACCGACCTGAAGTGAGATTATGCAGTTCTGCTGACAGCTGATCGCAGCGTGGTTCGCCTCGTTGTGCCCTTGATAGACATGTATACAGAGATGAGCTAAAAGTTGGATCGATTCCTTGGAAACTAGAATCACGATCTTCCATCCATGAGAAGAAACGAATTTGTGCCAGCAAAAAATTCAGCTACCACGAAACCACTCCCACTAGTTTTGAATTGGACTGCTGCTGATGACTAAAAGGGTTGGTCTTTTCGGATTCTTCGATTTCTTCTTTCTTCTGGGAGGGAATGTTCATGTTCAACGGTAAATCATTCTTTTACTTCTTACTGTGCCAACTGTCAAGCAGTTCAAAGTTTTTGACGATCTGTCTCGATTACACAACGCTTGAGCTGGCCTGAGAAGGGGGTAAAATTGGCGGTTGATCTGCCGTACACACAGAAGGAAATAAAGTTCCTTTTTCTTGTCATTTTTATTTTATGTTTTCTAAAAATCACTGTCCCCAGGAAAATTTAAATTTTTTTGACCATGTCTTCACCACCTGATTATTTTATATCTAATTCAATTTGTTAAGAAAAAAAGAAATCAATCCGATTTAATTAAATAATCCTATAAATGGTTAATAATTAAATCCATATTCAATTTTATGAATTTAATGGATTTTATATTCAATTCGAACTTTTTAAGAAAAAATATATTATATTTTCTAACTATAAAAAAATTAATTAGAAAATATAACTTTTAACAACAAATAAATTAAAATATTCATTTCGATAATTTTTTAATAATTCCAAAAAGATGAGCTTAGCACCAATTGAACACCATTTTTCTAGTTACAAAGTTTTCCTATGGAAATTGGATACGAAATTAGTGCTCCAAAGTCTCCAATGACAATTTGGCTAAACATAATATAGATTAAGTATGAAATAGTACTATCAAATATATGTTGTATATTGTCAATCGGATAGGATTTTTAATGGATTAGATATGCCTAAATCCATATTTATCCATTAAATTATTGGATTTGAATGGTAATCAGATTATCGAATTGAATTATCTGATAAAATACCTTGGATTCAGATCAAAATTTGATCCATTTACAAGTCTAGGCTTTACAAAAGTTTTGCCCAGATTCATGCTTTGATAACTTAAGTGAGACTTTATATGTTCTAGAGCATCTCTAAAAAACTCTCCATTTTACAAATCTTTTTTATAATAGCTAACATCTACCCAAAAAATAAAGTCAAACAATATAGCTCAAGTAGAAAGGATAAGTAGAGAGCCTTATTTGGCTCTCTATATATAAAGAGCATGTTATACATAAGCCCTACCTTGTTATATGTTTAGCCCAGATTCACCAGAATATTCAACCCATTTCCCTAAACCTTAAGATTTTTATGATCTTAACCAGCGGACTAAACATGTGTGGAAAGTCAAGAACCCGTTGACTATTGACCCCAGTGGTGAGCTTAAGAAGGTTAATGCTGCTGAAGCTGCTTTAAACTGGCAAGCTGATAATGCAGTCGCCTAGAATCAAGTGCTAACTGAGATTGCCACGTCCCAGAGGCGGATTGAGTAAAAAATGACAGCCTTTTCATATATGGATGCAGCTATTGCTGAGTTACGTGGACGTATTCAAGGACTTCATGAACAATTGATGTATGTTGCTTCTACTGTTAAAGATTTCTATATAGCTTCCAAGTTCATTGCCGAAAAAGAGAAAGAAAATAAGCATTTAGAAGTCCAACTTACGGCACTTGAACAAAGTGTTAAGCCAGCACCACCTTCTTCTTTTACATTTTACCACTCGAATCCTTGGAGTTCCCCTGAACCATATGACCAGCCAACTTTCCACTCAAGATTCTAAACTCTTTCTTTCCAAGGCCCAGGCATCCGGTCCAGTCTTCCCTTAAGTGAACTTTGGCCAATAAGTCCTCCCAAATGACGTATCCTTCCTAAATGGAATAAACCACAGCCTTTCATTTCTCACGGCTCCCCATTTAAAACCCGACAGCCAAAGCTCTAGCCCAGGCCCCGTGTCTTTTGGGACCAGCCACTCCAAATGCCTCAACCACCAACCCATTCAGTGACATATGCTGCTGAAATTTCCCGTTCCATATCAACAAAAACCCAGCCTTTGTCATCAGTAGCACCCTCTCAAGTGTTACCACCACCACCACCACCTCATAACCCTATCATAAGGGCTTCTTCTACCACCATGGATATGTTTCCCACAGCAATCCATGAAAGTCAGCCCCATAATCATACCACCTCTTTTCTCAAAAACCTTTCAAAACCAGCCAGAGAACAAACCCGCTCTTTCTCACCATCTGGTGATCTCTTTGAAAGTTTTGAAGAGATGTTTGCAGCCAACCCAGTACCTCCCAATCCTGCACCTCCAAATCAAAACCTTGCTCCCCAAAATCAAAACCAGGATGCATAATCCTTTGATGAGGAACCTTAAGTTGAACATCCTGATGATGATATACCATAAATTATACAAATGGCTAAAAACATATAATAAGGTTTGGCTATCTATATAGAGAGAGCCTGTTTGGCTCTCTATTTAATATTTTGCATTAAAAAAATAACATATTAAACACCCACTTTCTCATATATTTATTAACAACCAATTAAATTGCAACATGTGTTATAATAATAACATAAATAGAGAGTATTGTTGGAGTCTCTCACTCTCTACTTCAAAAGATACTCTTTATTTTGAAAAAAAAATATCTCTAAAATAGAAAGTATTGTTGGAGATGCTCTAAGATAGATTACTTATATACTCTCTATTATAAAAATAATGAAAAGGCTAACTTTAGTGTTCAAGAGATTGGCTAGCTATAATACTTAACAAAATTCCAAAGCTTCATTTTAGCTCTCCAAATCTAAATAGCCAAATTAGTGCTATTTTAGGAGTTAAAATTAGTGCTTCAAGAAAATAGTTATAAACAAAAATATAGATTATTGTGTGGCTCTTCAAATCTAACTATCACCTTTAGCTCGCAATTTGATAATTAAATTAATAATATATTTGTGTGTTATATTTTGTTTTATGCAACTTCACCTTTTCAAGTAATTTTATATAAAAAAATAATAATAAAGAATTAGTAACTATTGCAAGTATATAGTATTGTTATAGTTGATCTCCAAATTATACTCCCTATTTCAAAAATTACATTTTTATTTTGGAGAATCAATTATTTAGAATAGAAGGCATTGTTGGTAAGGTCATCTCCAATGGTATTTTCTATAAATTCATTTCTATCCCATGTGTCATGGTACTTTTAATAGATTTCTATGTATATTTGGCATTGCAATTGTGTTCATAGAAAAGTTTTAAATAAAGTTTCTCCAATTATGTCATTTCTATCATACTTTTTTATCTTAGTTTACTCCTATTTTCAAAAATAGAATTAAAGTGATTGGATAAGATGTTGTGAAATCCATTTAATTATTGCCATGTAAGATAGAAAAATCCTATAATAATTTATACATGTAAAAATGGTGATATAAATTTTTCATACGACACACTTGCCATGTTACATGGAAATTGATATAAAAATTCCCATTGGAGAGAGTTTTTTCTAAAAAAATATTTATATTATAGAAATTTATATGATTAGAAATGACCATTGGAGATGGCCTAATGCTCTTATAAACTTTTAAAAATCTTTTAAATTTTAATATATAATTATATATTAATGTTGTGTAGGGTGAAATTTCTCTTTCTAAAATGTGGTTTTTCTAAAAAAGTTTTATGCAAAAGAAATAGGAAATATATTTTTTTTGTAAATTAAGGGCATAGATTTGAATAAATTACAAAATGAGTGCAATGTTTACTTTGCAGTGGATTTTTGAATTGTAATATTTTATAATATCGTGCCAAATTAAGTTTTCACTACATGTTTTTTTAGCAAATTTCTATGTCTAAGTGTTTAATTAACATTGTTTTAGAGTTATTTCAACAAATTACAAATTTAAACCCATTTATTAATAAAAACACACGAGACAATTTTTTTTTTTACATTATGCAAAGTGAAGTTTGTATTCTTTGTTTTTTAATATATTACTATGTCTTATGATTTATTTGATATTGTTTAGAGTTTATCTTAGTGCCACATAAAAATATTTTGTTAAAAATATAAAAATATAGAGCAAAAAAAAAAGTTAAGTTCGCTCAAAACACAATTTGTGTAAAGTTAAAGTTTACACAAAACAAAATTTTGGTCAAATCCTTATTTTAAAATACAATTGGTAAACAAGCCCTTATTTCAAAAAAAAATTAAAAAATAGGCCCTTATTTCAAAAAAAAAATTACTCCTTTAATTTTTTGCAAAAAAATATTATCACATAAATCCTTTTTACCCCATATCTATTTTTTAAAACCTTTAAATTTAATGTGATTTTTTAAATATATTTTTTCGTAAAATTTGACGAGCTTTTTGAATATGTTTTTAGAAACCGGTAAGATCCTCCTATCATATCATATAGATAGTAAAACTTAATACATCTATAATATTGTGACATGTGGCTTTTCAATAAATAAATTTACTATATAATATGATCCCCTTTTTGTTATTTGATCTTCCTTGCTATTTTAAAAATCCATTTATTGTATATCGCTCTTTTTTCGTTTTCGTTTTCTTTGACTTTTGCCATTTAATAATTGTTGGTGCAGAAATTTAGAGCATGTCTTTCACACAGACAAATGATTGAGTAATGATTGGAATGATGTGGCGTACAAAATAACACTTTTACAAAAATCAAATAAAGGTGAATAAGACAATAATATATAGAGGAGATTCGATTACCATTTATGCGGATAAGGACTCCTTTTGTGAATAAAACTCGGAGTTCGGGGCTACTTTGTATTATTATAACAAACAAGTTCTGACCACAATAGATTTTTTTCTCAGATTATTCTATCTTCTTAATACAAGTGTTTAAAGGAACTCTATATTAATCAAGGTTCTGATGCCCTGAGCCTAGGAGGTTTGTGATGCACCTTAGACCTCTCCTTATAGTACTCATTGTTTTTGCTTACTCTCTAGTTCTACTTTCTTGCCTTGTGGCTCTCCCCAAAAGCTTGGTTGTCGAGGGAAAAATAAATGCTTCCTTATATATAAATCGAATAAGAAGACATCCGGCAGGTCTGGAGCAGTTGGTTCTCAATCACTCTTCTATCATTGTAGCATGCTTGATAGCTAACCTTACTTCTCCACTTAATTCAGAGTATTAAATGCAGTTAGTATGTATTTAATGAAATTAAGGAAGCTTCTGCGCTTCCTACAGAGTTGGTAGCAATCGCCGTTGCCACCTTTAACCCTTCTGATAAAGCTGTTAGATAAAGCTTACTTCAGTTCAGTGAAGTAACTCCGGAGGTTGAGCTCTAAGCTTTTTAGTAAACCCTATAATGACGTTGATTAAATATTTAAATGAAAAAATATATAATTCATTTTTATTTATTTATCCTTGGTTTATTGTAAGGAATTCCTTGTAAGTTTTTATGCTTTTATAATTGGATTCCTAGACTCTGAAATCATAGGTAGAATCACCTTAAAATGATGGCATTTGCTTATTTTAATTTTTGAATTGTGTCTATTTTAACTAAGAGTTTGCACTTTTACTTAATACTAATAATCCAATTTGGCAAAAGTATTATTTAATTAGTTATTTTGGTTAAAATATCTAGCTAGTGTACATAGCTTTGCAAAACTATTAAAGGATTTCTTGTTGTGTATATGTTAATAGCGATTTAGTTTCAAAAGATGATAAGCAAGTTTCAATAGTGTGCAAATTAGATGATCACACATGAACTTAATTATATTAAAAAAATTAATAATTTACCCAATGCCTAATTTTCATAAATGCTTCAGAGAGTTAGTCTGGAGAATATAAATGCTTCATTCACTATTTTATATTTATATACATATGTGTATGTATT
This sequence comes from Lonicera japonica, assembly GCA_021464415.1. Classification (NCBI taxonomy): domain Eukaryota; kingdom Viridiplantae; phylum Streptophyta; class Magnoliopsida; order Dipsacales; family Caprifoliaceae; genus Lonicera; species Lonicera japonica. Next base: position 1,825,907 of record CM038466.1, read on the forward strand.
ATATATATATATATATATGGGTAAGGTTTCAATGGTTACCGCTATTTTTACCCATGGATGATTACTCTAATATTAACCGTTGGATGAAAAATTAATGGTTGAGATCAAATGAGTATGTGGCTAAAATAATTAATGCACATTGAAGAAATACAAACCATTAAGTGCCAGGTTAAGTGGGTAACTTATTGTTACCTGATGACATGGCATTTTTATTTTTATTTTCATTTAATTTTAAGGAATCTTAAATTAGAGATTCATTCCATGATTTGCTAATTCCAATCCGGGATATCCCTATTCTTTACCCTTGTAAAATATGATGATCTCAAATATTATTTACCAAACACCACACATTGATTATTGAACCAAAGTAATTAATTATGTAATACTACACTAGTCACGAAGTTTGTATTATCACACCGTAGATCTGATATATAGTATCTCTTCTACTTACAACTCTTGATAGCTAGTTTCACAAAGGACCACCCACTAAGTTATATTGGATTGGTTTATTCGATCCATTGAATAGTTTTTAAAGAAAATGAGTTCTAGTGATCAGGTTAAGGAGGTAGGTGAAAAAGAATGGAGAATACGCATGGAGAGAGAATTAAAAACAGTGAAGAATGAATTAAGTTTGATAAAAAGTTTGATGGTTGATAAAGAGTTTATCAAGAGAGAGAGAAACTCTTCTGATGATAACTGTTACGGGGATGATGAGGAGTTTTCCTTTATGTCTCGAAAGAAACTCAAGTCATCGAATGATGATAGTATTAAAATAATAACACATCAAGTTCGTAGAAGTACTTGTACTACGCCAATGAATATTTGTTTGTTCAAAGATTTCAAACTTAAAAATACGCTCAGGCCAAAGGAAAAAGAATTGTTGGAGTACATATTCTCCAAATCTGTAAAGCAAGAGTGAGTTATATTAACTCTTCATATAATATATTGTTTGAATTACACTAATTTATTTTTCTTGTTTGTATCAGCCAATTGATCGTGGCGAGTGGTGATCGTTGCCTTTTGCATTCTGATTTTCGATATCTCGGTCCCAATGAGGAAATAGAATCTGAGGTTTTTCTTCTTTTTATTGTTATATTTTTTATTTTATTTTTTATTTTTAACGTAAAATAAGACAAGTACTGTTTCATTCACGTAGTGGTCGTATTGACTTTTTTATTTATGAAATAGATTATTACTATGGTTTCCAAAATATTGACCGAATATGAGAGATCCAGAACTAGCCAAAAGGCAAGAAAGTAGTATCTTCCTGCGAGATTAACAATGAGTATGCCGTTGATTGAATTACTTACTTAAAAAACTTAGTTATTGTTATTAATTTATACTTTTTGTAGAAGGATCATCTGCCACATCGTGATCTACCACTACACAAAGTGTGGGGAATAATGAATTACTATAAGATGTTTATGGGATGCATGGACAAGTGCGAGGAGGCAAGTATATATTATCTCTTTCGTAATTCGTTTTACGTTCTATATCTAACTAATTGGTAATGTGTTTTACATTAGGTATTCATTCCACTTTTAATTTCAAGACACTACATTCTTACACTACACTACATTCTTCCACTTTTCATTCCAGCTACGTAATTTGGACTTGGGACTTGAGAGGGAGATTAGAAAGAAGCCTGGAAATTTCAATTTTTTTAGTTTTCGCATTGTTCGTGCATCATTCGTTCCGAGGCAACCTAATGGGTTTGATTGCGGCATGTTTGTTATTTTGTTTATCCAATCTGGATGTAAAGTCGATTCACGATCCTTTGTGGTAAAATATTTCTATTTGTTTAGCGTTACTAATTAATTCAATCGTTGTTTCCTTTATGTAATTGTTTTGTAAATATTTTGTAGTTCGACTCAAATGAAGAGCGGTGTAGATTAGCATATTGGTTGGCGAATTCTAACTACAACAAGCACAGAGATATATTGATGAACGATGTTCGAGAATTTTATTTGAAAATTAACATGTAAACTGTTTTGAATTTTTTTGTAAGAAAAAATGAAAAGTTATTATTATGATGCACAGTGCTCAATTTGCATGCCAATAGATTTGATTAATAAAGAGTTATTATTATTTTTTACAATGATGATGCACGGTAATCAATATGCATGCCAATAGTTATGATTAAATATTTGTATTCCCCCTCTCGGTTGGAGAGTAAATTTGGTGTGTATGCTTCAAGTTCTTTAATTAAGTTTTTCTGTCCATACAATCTCAGTTGGAAGTCCAAATGTTAACATGTATTGGTAAAAAGGAAAAAATATAATATGTTTAATTTGTCGTTGAACTCGGGAAGAAATATTAAAATATTAATTAGTAGTAATATTCATTATAAAGCAAAAACAAAAGTACTACGATAACATTAGAAAGCAAAAAGAAAACTACTACGTTAACATCAGAAAGCAAAAACAACACTACTACGTTAACATTAAGGAAACCAACCCAATTCGTAAAAAAAAAGTTCAAATTCTCCTCCTCTTCTCATTATTCTCTCTCTCCGCCGCTTCTTCCATCTCGAGGTTTTCCTTCCTCAGTTCCTCCAGTATCTCTTTCATCCTTTTATAGGCCTCTTCAAATTTTTTTGATTCAGCCTCCCATTCTTTTGTCAATCGTTCAGCATAAATCAAATTTTCGATGCACATCTTAGTGAAGTTTAACGATGATATTGGAGGGCTCGACGTCGATGGAGATTTTGGAGGAGTTGACATGTTGAAACAGAAAATTGAAAGTTGATAAGATATTTGATGGTTGGTTTGGTTTGATTTGATTTGATTTAATTTGTGAATGGCAATCATGTTTATATACTAGTCTCTTGGAATATGAAGGGTTGTCAGTTTGGAAACCCCAACAGGTGCGTGCATTCCAACAGTTATTATTACGTCTGCACCTACAATAAAAGAGATGGACGATTCAATAATCAATAGTTATTTCACCGAATGATGTGTGATCCTTCGGCACAATATTGCTTGAATATTTACATTTGCAAAAACAACAGTAATAATTCAGAAATACATTGAACTTAATGGAGCATTCGAACTGACATTAAACATTGGAACTTATGATATTACACTTTGGGTTTAATGGACATTTTAACTAATGTAGTTTTTTTATAAAATGTTTGCGGTTTCTGCGCGTGGCTCCTTCGACAAACCCATATATATCTCACCGAATAATGCGTGTTCCTTCGACACAATATTGATTGCATATTTACATTTGCAAATACAACGATAACCCTAATATGATTAACTTAATGAAGAATTTGAACTGACATTAAATATTAATATGAATTTGAGATTTTACAATATATCTAAAAATAATGCTTAGTCAAAACAAGCTTAGAACTACCATAGGATTGAGGTAATAATCAGACATCGTCCGAAGGCTTCAATAACTCTCTGAGCTTTTTCTCCAGGCTTTCGGTTGCAACGTTGATAATCATAATGTTGGACATGCTAGCATTGAGAAGGGCTTTCCTTTTGGCATATCTCTCCAAATTTTGTAGCAGCTTGTGCAGCAGTTGGGTCAATTCCACATTCTAGTAATCCGTCAATACTTGTCCATCTTGGTTATGATTTAACTCTTTAGGACAAGAGACATCATGCTTCATCTTTTTCGTGGGGGATTGAACCTCATCATTTTGGCGAGTGTTGACCTTCATAAGGGGAGATTGTACCTCATCTTGATGGAGATTCTTGATCTTTTTCAGGGGGGATTGAACATCTTCCTCCTTTTCGTACTGAATATACCATTCTTCTGCCTTGTTAAAATTATTTATGATCTTTGGTAGCTCTTCAGAATCAGACAGTATAATCAAAGACATGTTGAGTATTAAGAGAAGTATTACTGAAAATGCAGTGATGCTTTGGTTATGTTGTACGCGTGCATATATTTATTTATATTAAAATGTGCACAATACTAATAGTAAAAAAAATAAAAAAATATCATTTACTGCGCATGCCTTCTGAAAATTATGAAACTTGGCTACGCACAATTGGTTATTTATTTTTAGTTTTCCAATGGCCATTGATTGTTAGGCTAGTAATTTGTTGTTTTCCAATACTCATTTATTTAAAATTTAAAAATTAGGAGGGAAAATGGGCATTACAAAACTTAAAACCTAAACAAGTACTCCACCATTCAGTCATCAGTATTTCTTTAGAAGAAAGTAATATTACATCATCATAATTTGTGAATGGAACATAGTGTGTTCTGCATCTACATTCAATCTTCTAAACCAAAATGAGGGAGCCATTAACTTATGTGAAGATGATGATGATTTTCTAAGCAACAGCAGAATGTTGATGCATGTTGTTGAAACCGAAAAGGCAAAAGAACAAATTTCAGAAGATAAATCTTCTAACATGGAAGCTGAAGGTGAAAATGAAGATGGTGAAGATCAACCTCAAAAAGATAAGCAACAGTTATTAGAATGGACATATCCAGATGTTACGGTGTGGGAAGAATTAATGACATATTTGTGCATTGATAAAGCACCGGAAGACATACAAGATGATGACTTAGTTGATAAAGAATTCGTTACAATGGAACAAGCTGAAACATTCTACCATATGTACTCAAAAATAATGAGGTTTAGCATTCGTAAGAAAATTAAAAGGAGAAACTCAGTAGATGAGTGTATAATTAGAAGTTAGGTATGTTCAAATGAAGGATATAGAGAGAATAAATATCAATATCTTGAATGTAGGACTAGGGAGCCAAGAAATATAACGAGGGCAGGTTGCAGGGCTTCATTTAGAATAAACAGAAATAAAGAAGATGGCACATGGTTTGTTAAATGTCTTAGGACACATCACAACCATTCCTTAGCCTTATCCCACCAAAAACCATTTCTTAGATCTAGCCGAAAATTAAATGAAGCAAATAGGGAACAACCAATGTTGATGAAAAGGTCTGGAATAAGGACTTGCCACATTTGGCAATATATGGTAGAACAACACGGAGGTTGGCAGAAGGTAAGGTGTATCAAACCTGACTTGTATAAGGGGTGAGGCAAAAATATGGTGCTTGAAGTGATTGTGATATATCTACGGCAATGGGTTATTTAAAATAAAAAAAGGGATCAGATCCTGAATTCTTCTACAAGCATGCCACTGACGAGGAAGGGAGGTTGACAAATTTGTTTTGGGTAGATGGAGCGTGTAAAGTCGACTATAAGTTATTTGGTGACCGTTTATCTTTCGATTCTACATATAAAACTAACAGTTACGAGTTCCAAGCTCATGCTAAATTATTTACATTCATAATTAAATCCACACGTTTTTCTTAATTTGTAATTTTTTTGTAGGTATGGAAAATCATTGGTAGTTCTATTGGGGTCAAACAATCACGATAGAACCTGTGTATTTGGTTTTGATTTACTACAAAACGAGTTGACTGAAACGTATACATGGATACTAGAGACATTTTTAGAATGTATGGATGGAAAGCAACCTGATACAGTTTTAACTGATGGTTGTCGATCCATGAACAAGGTACTAGAAGAGACCATGCCAGGTGTTGTGCATCGTATATGCTCATGGCACATAATAAAAAACTCGATACAACATATACATAAAGCTGGATTCAGTGAAGATTTCAAGAGATTAATATTCAGGTAAATAATTGTTACTCCTCCGAAGGATGAATATATTTACACTTTTTTTTTAATTATGTCTTCTCAACAGGTACTACTCAGATAATCAGTGGGAAGAAGAGTGGAACAAAATGAAGGCCAAACACGAATTACTTGAGAATGATTGGTTGGAGGCACAATACATGACTAGGCATATGTGGGCAGATTCTTTTCTTCGTGGTCATTATTTTGGTGGGAGTAGAGCAACTGGTAGGTGTGAGTCTATGAATGCTTTTCTCAAAAAGGATTTAGAAGAGGATATACCATTATGGATGTTTCTTAGACATTGCGACGATGGTTTAGCTGCTTTACGTTACCATGAGATAAGAGAAGACTTTAGAACAAACATGACAGAAGATGTCCTTGATCGGACCAATATGGAGTTGCTTGAGGAACAGGCCTGTTCAATTTTCACTAGAGAGATATTTCATCGAGTGAGGGCTCAGATTCTACGTGCTGATAAATACATTGTTTTAGAACGGACAGAATTACCTAACTACAATGTTTGCGTAGTGACAAAGTACATGCGCAATGATTCAAAGCGTAAGGTTCTTTACTCTCATGATGGGGATGACGTCAGATGTGAGTGCTATTGGTATAAAACTAAAGGAATACCATGTAGACATATTTTTTTGGTCATGAAGCATTTGAACAAGGCTGGCTTCCCAGAATCTTTAGTAAAGAGGAGGTGGTTAAGGGATGCAAAAATTATTGATCCGTCATCAGTAGGTTCGGAGAGAAAATGCCCTCATCCGGATGTCGTAGAGAACACCAGGTATGGTGGCATTAGCACGCAGAGTAATTTGGTCGCATTCTACGCTACCAAATCAAGCAAAGCATTCAATATGGCAATGAAGGCTATGACTGGGTTAGTAGTTGAGTTGCAAAAAATGGCGAAAGAAAAAGGAGATGATCCTATATCAAGGGACCAAAACTCTGCCACATTGGGTATTAAAGACCCATCAATTGTTCTAACCAAAGGCAGACTTACTCAATCATTTCAACATGGAAAAAGGAAAAGTACAACGACTATTAAGCCAAGATATTGCAAGAGATGTCATGGAACATGCCACGATTCAAGAAATTGCCCAACCAATAGAGGAGGGACGAAGTCAAACAAAAATTAATAATATTTTTTTTTCGTCTTAATTTAGCGCCTTCTTTTTTTTGTAAACATCTTAATGCATCTATGTATATTACATTTTGAGAAAGCAATATTCTGTTTATCTATCTACATTAAATTTTTATTGCACAATATTATTTCGTCATTTCTTCATTTTTTTTCAAATTAAAATTAAACCCATAGTGTAATCTTAAGTTCTAATGCTTAAGTTTCAGTTATTTCTGAACTATTATTATTTAGGATAACCGTTATTTTTGCAAATGAATATAAAAAAGACTCTAATTGTCGAAGGAGAACCCATCATTCGGTGGGATAATTATGGGTTTGCCGAAGGAACCACCCGCAGGAACAACATACATTTTATAAAATATTTACATTAGTTAAAAAAGCCATTAAACCCGTAGTGTAATCTTAAGTTCGAATGCTTAAAGTCAGTTCGAATTTTCATTAAGTTCCAGTCATTTCTTAACTATTATTTAATAGGTTACCGTTGTTTTTGTAAATATATATAAAAAAGACTCTAATTGCCGAAGGAGCACCCATCATTCGGTGGAATAATTATGGGTTTGCTGAAGGAGCCACCCGCAGGAAAAACAGACATTTTATAAAATATTTATATTAGTTAAAAAAATCATTAAACCCATAGTGTAACAAGAGACATTTTATTCGGGTTACCGTTATTTTTGCAAATGTATGTAATAAAGACTCAAATTGCTAAAGGATCACCCATCATTCGGTGGGATAACTATTGGTTTGCCGAAGGATCAACCGTAAGAAAAATATATGTTTTATAAAATATTTACATTCGTTAAAAATGCCATTAAACCCATAGTGTAATCTTCAGTTCCAAAAAATGCCATTAAACCCATAGTGTAATATTCAGTTCCAAAAAATACCATTAAACCCATAGTTAAAAATGCCATTAAGTCATTACACCCAAAAAACTTCTGCCATTAAACATATAGTGTAATCTTCAGTTTCAAAAAATGCCATTAAACCCATAGTTAAAAATGCCATTAAGCCATTACACCCAAAAAACTTCACAACCCTACCAAAAAGAAAATAAATAAATAAATAAAAGACTTCCTTCTTATGAAGCATTCAACAACACCTATTCATCCTCCTTCCAACCCCTTGCCATCAGAGAAGATCATCGAGACGGCCCTTCAGATCCCTGTGGAATCTTATTTTCTTTTTTGTCCCTGCTACATGGGATGATAAAGTTCTTAACCCGTTGAAGCGCTTGCGGTTGCCAATTGCGTAGCAAACTGGGTAGTGCACCATGCCCTTTTGATGGTCATCAAATGTCTCCATAAAGATAGTAATCATTGCCTTGATCATTCGCTTCTCATCGCTTGCTTCATCGGTGTCTCCGTCCGGTTCCTCTATAGCTGTTGGATCATACGGCTCTGCTAGGTTCTCGGGCCAATCATTAAGAATATCTTTTGCTGCAGTTTGTGGTGGGGGAGGGGATTTGCAGGCTATTGAATTAGATATTCACCCTCCTTAACTACAGATTCTCGAAACTACTGATAATTTTCATTAATAATTTAAAAACAAGTAATACATAGCGGACCATTAAAAAAAAGAAAAAAAATATTTATTTTTTCCTACTATTCTCCCACATGAGTTCCAATGCATCTATCTCGTCTGTTCTCTTCCGCCTCTTCTAAATCAACCCATCTATTTTCAATAAGACATCGTTCATTTTTTTATCGAACTCGTCGCGTTCTTCGTCTGAAGCATTCGGGTTATCTTTCGCAGTTAGCTCTCGAAGTTTTTTGTTTTCGGAAGCCCATTCCTCCGAAAGTCCATCGAGAAATTTTATATACTGGGCACGCTTGACATTAATATCCGAAGGAGTGACTGGACTTGTTGACATGATCGCTATCTTAGAAAAGGGAGAGAGAAAGTAAAAGTAGAGAAAAAAAGGAAGTTTATGGGTTGTTTGAATTGTGAATGGTAGTCGGCATTATATACTAGGGCCATCATTATATACTAGGGTGTCACTTTGGAAACCGAAGAGATGCACGATAACCAAGAGGAGATCGGTAAATTAATTAAATTAATTATGCCTGTGTAACCGTCATACGGGCTTCCTATAACGTTATTTCATCCGTGTAGCTTATCATTGCCTTTCAATTCACCTATCAACGACTTGTAATTTACTAATGGCTTTGTCCGTGCCTATAGCACAATAATTTTTTATTAACATCAATTTTATAATTTTTGGTTTGAAATTCCATATGATCATGAGAAAAATAAATTCTAGATATGATAAATATTTACAAATCTTAAAAACAAAATATTATTTTTACACTTTAAATTTAAGAAAAGTGAAAAAATAAAATATTGAATCAATATAAATAAAGAGTTGGATATTAACACTCGAATTAGTAAAATATAATATAAGGTTTTTTTTTTCCTCTTTCAGAAAAATATATAAATTTAAACTTTTAATTTTGAATAAAAAAGAAAGAAAAACAAAACTGTCAATGAATGAAAGAAAGTTGATGTCAATTTTTTAATAAAAAATTCACATGCACAATACCTAATCACTTCTACGGGTGTCTACTCTCACCTAAAATCAATTCCTTTTTCATTTGTTCATTTGATTGAAATAGATTAAAGAAAAATAATAATAATGGACATGTGTCGTTTTATTATTGTGTAACTTGTACAAGTAAAAAGTCCATTTTTGCGGGAGATGCTATAAACAATTTTTTTGTTTTACATCTTCTGCCACCTCTTATTTCACTTTTGTTTCCCGCTTCTCTCCTACTACTTCGATACTTCATTTTGCACAGTACTTAATATGTAGGTACTAGTTTTTCATCATTCAAAGTCTTCTACGTCTTCATTGGTCGGTCAAAAAAAAAACCCAGATCAAACGAACCCTAAAATTGATAAAAATTTGTTCTCGTTGAAATTCTTCTGTTTCCGAATAGTTTTATTCGTAATGGCCAACATTCCTTTATCTAAAGATCATGTTCCGAATATTCCTTCACCCAACTATTGGAGGGCTGCTCCCTTCTTTCGTGCTTGCGAGACTATCATAGATGATATGATCGATTGTGATGGCATAAATAATGATCCATCCGAAGTTTCTCCTTTTAATCCTGGTGTTCCTTATCCCAAAACCGAGTTAGAGCCTGAGAAAGGTTCTTTCATTCCCCCTTCTTTTATTCTACGCTTTGCCTTGGATCGTGGTGATTTCCCATACTTTTTGCTTATATTCGATGCTTATAGCGGAACCACCAACAACTGGGAAGTGTGGACCGATTCCATCCTTAGTAATTCCACATATCGCGTCCTCTTGATGAAAGCAGGTATTTATCATTTAGTGGAGGCTTTCCGTTCTTTTCACTTTAAGAAAAAGGACGCGGTTGTTAATTCTCTGATAACCCTAATTTCATAGTGGAGTTGTGATGCTCATACTTTTATCACGGGTTGGGGCGAATTCATAATTACACTAGAAGATATTTGCCAGCTATTTGGGTTAGCCCCCTTAACCAAACACCCTTATGAGGAAAACTCCATTGGTGGAATGAATGAGGCTCTTGACGTGTTTGACCGATGGTACACGGAAGTTGGCAATCTGATTAACGATAATGGAAAGAAGGCAAAGAAAACTACTTTCGAATCCTGGGTCAGACATGTGTTTGGTCATATTGACGGTGGTACCAAGGGGAAGTCTAAGAAGGCGGATTCTAGCAGCACAACTCCTACGGTTAAAACATCGGAGTTGTGTAACCATAAGTGGCATCTGGCCGCTTATTTGACTATGTTTCTTTCGCGAGTTATTTCGCCCAGTAAGCCCGCTAAAGCCCCCCGAAAGCTTCTTGTGCCTCTTGCTGTTCAACTGGCCTCAGGTCGTGACGTTCCTTTGGCCGCTTTTATGCTGGACAATCTTTATAGCTGGCTTGATCAAGCCCATTCCGATTTTCGCCATTCAATGGGTCGGTATGCGATTGGCAGCTACGCGCCCATAATGATTCTGCTCCCTTTCATTTATGAACGTTTTCCCAAATACGCTCCTACCCCGAAGCCCTTTCCCCCTCTAAATGTTAATGCCGAATGCAACGAAGAGAGAGGACCTTTGAGGTTCTTACGGTGGAACGGTGTTTCGTCCTTAAAAAATTTGGGAAATTTCATCGATGTTGAAAGTGACTTTGTCTTCAAGCCATATCAGAATACTATATTTTTTTCACCACGATTTATTCGGTCCAACAGTTTAGTCGTATAGGAATATTCCAGAAATTAGCGCCAAATTGTTTTATCATGAAACCATTGGCAAGACCCTTGCTTGTGTTCGTCGCTGCTGTGTACCTGTTTTGAATAAACTGGAGACTTCTGTAGCAGCTTACAACCCTCACAGAGTTGCAAGACAATTTGGCTGGGACCAGGCGGTTCCTACGTCTCCTGCCCCTTATGCAAAAAGAGAAATTATCTCGGGCATGCACGATTTCGCATGTACCGCTTTTACTAGGAGGTTAGCACTGGAGAGATGTATTTGGCTTGATGAACCCTTCGTGATTGCTAATAGTACTTCCATTGGTAGAAAAACCATTAACTATTCTTTGTTTTGGCATCTACAAGCCGCCGAAATAATTAAATTCGTTCAGAGTGATCCCGAAGTGGCATCTTCTGATATGGTAAAAATACCGAAAACTACGCTCCTCCGTTTGAGAGAATTTCCAGTTGAAGGGCAATGGAGAGGACATCGGAGCCGTTTCATTAAGGACATAGCAGAGAATGTTCCCAAGGGCAAGAGAATTGCTCCTTCTGATCGTTCCAAACGGAAACAAAATAGTAGGGACGCAGATGCCTCTACTTTTTTACCCATGGAGGCCGACAAACGCTGAAAATTATCCCAAACTTTCCCTGATGAGGAAGTGCCCTTGTCGGAAGTGGTCAAAGCGTTAAAGAAGAGGGCAGCTAGCCATAAAGTTTCTTCCATTGCCGGTCAGACTGAAGATGACCTAAGTCGAAAACATTGTGAGGGCGCCGAATGAGAGAAGAAAATAGCAAGTGAAGTGGAAGTTCATTTGTCGGAAGTATATGAATTTTTCTTTATTTCGTTAGAAATGAGGTACTTAAAATGACCCTTTAATTATAAAAAAAATAAAAAATTATAACAAAATATTGAATATTATATTCCATGTGTTTCCTTATAATTGGTGCATCATAATTTTGCACAAGATTACAAGTACGAACCATTGGAGCAAAAACTGACAATGTGTATAATTTATTTGTAAAACAAATTTTTATCAACCAAATGTTAATTATTTATTAGTCCACATGTTTTTACATATTGCTATTGGAGATGCTCTCATCTGATTATTATCCCTCCTTTTTTTAGTTGGAAGAAGAGGGTGCTTGCGTCCTTGTGCGCAAAAATTCTCGTATTATTGCTGAACTGGTTGTTTCAGAAGGCCATAATGAAGGTGGGACTACTGGCATGATTGAGGGACATGATGATAATTCTGTCGACGGTGGCAATGGGTCGGCTGGCCTTAGTGAGGGACATAATCATTCTTTCGACGACGGTGGGAATTCAGATACTCCTGCGGATTCTTATAAGAGGAAGGAATTTGAGGAGATTGTGCAAGTCGGCATTCCAACAGGTGAAAGTGGCCATGGTATTTATTTTGCTTATACATTTTGATATTGCTTTCTCACCTTGTTTTTAACTCTTAGCTGCATGCTTTCTCCTTTCTATTTTTACTTTTTTTTACAGCATCTACGGACGCTGCTCCCCTAGTTGTTTATGAAGGCAACATTGAAAGTGAGATTGGCGGAATGCTTGAGCAACCTGACGATTCTTACAAGACGAAGGAAATTGAGGAGACTGCTCAAGTCGACCTTCCGACAGCTGGAAGTGGCCATGATATTTATTTTGCTTATACTTTTTCATATTGCTTTCCCTCCTTTTTTTAACCCTCACCTGCCTGCTCCACTAGTGGATTATGAAGGAATGACTGAGCAACCTGGTCATTCTACTGAAGAAGGTGTTGACGCTGATGAGCAAGACTTTTCTTACATGTGGAATGGAATTGAAGACACTGTGCAAGTTGACCTTCTTCAGAAACATTCTACCAAGGACCCTGCTTTCTTTCGGTCTTTGGCAAGTCAGTCGACACTCTGGCCACACCTTCTTAGTATATTTAATAACACCTTTGGTGTGATGGGTGATACTGCCATTGAGCTGCTGAGCGAGTTTGACATTGAGCGAATGGAAAGCGCCTTGATCATTTTGCATGCGAGCAAATTGGATACTACATATCTGGAGGAGAAGGTTCGTCTTTTGAAGCCCCTCTCCACTCGCAGCAAAAGTGATAGGCTTGATACTCTCTTTTACTCTGAGGAAAAACTACTGCGTAAGAAGGAGGAAATTGAAACTCAGAAGGTTGTTTTGAAAACAAGGATAAGTGCTTTGATGAAGGAAATTGAAGAATTGGAACAACTGATGCGTACTTTGGATCGGCAACTCGGTGCTATTGCCGCTAAAAGGAGGTAGTTGCTAGGTGATGTGAAAGAGAGCCTAGGGCAAGGAGTTTGATGAAGTGGTTGGCACTTCACTAGGAGAGTTCCTACGCTGATGATTTGCCTTTGTTTATTTTTCTTCTTTACTTGTAAATAGTTTTTTAAAAAGTATATTTATTGTCACGATTGCTCTTACTTTTGTAGAAGTTTTATTAAATTAATATTTTTGGATATAGAGAAATATTTAAATTTTATTGAATTAGGATATGCTACTTTGGTGTGAGCACTGACGCCACATTTTAAAATTTAATCAAACTTGTCTCATAGTCACTAAATTCTTTTTTAATTCTGAAATAGTACTCTCTTCAATGTGTAAAATGGTTGTGTATTAGTTAATAATATAAAAAACGTTAATGCTCCAAAATAGACAGAATATATAGACCAAAAAAAAAATTAGACAGAATATTGCATTTCCATTAAGTGAAGAAGATTACACTTGACTTATCTAGAAGGCCAAACATTTCACGATTTAAAAACGAAGTACACTTACAGCGTGAACAAAAAGAACGGACTGAACAGTAGAAGAGCAAAATAGGATAAAGTGTCCCCAGTAAGAAGATTTATATGGGGGAACCACCATCAAGTAGTGTTTTCTTTCCGTTCTCCCAACCTTCTCTGCAGCTCATCCCGCTCTACCATGACGGTTGACAAGCGCTCCTCCAAACTTTGGATTTGACTAACCATTTTGGAGATCTCTCTTTCCAAACTCTCCACCTTTAAGGACAGGGCCTCGAAGCTATTGGATGAGGGAGGAACGTTGGAAGTACTGGCTTTATCCATAGTTTGCTTGATGTTTTGGTTAACTGGAGGTTTGTTCTCCTTGATAAAAGTGGACGATTCTGATGCACCGAATTCTACCAAAAATTTATATATGGCTCTGTATAAAGGCATGGAGTATGAGAAAGATGGGTTTGTAAGAAGGTGCTTCGGGTATTTATAGCCAAGCTAAATGACCGTTCACAAAAAGGAGTTATTACACTCTGGAAACGATGCAAAAAATAAAATAAAAAAGTGAGACGGATAAATGATAAATGATACCTATTCTGCCTGAAAATCCGTAGCCTAGAAAATTAAAACTCCCTCTGCTAATTGAAAAGCCCACGCATTGCGTGGGTTACACACTTGTTATTATTATTATTATTATATTATGTTATCTACTAAAACTAAATAAAAATACAGCCAATTCTTACCAAAGAAGTACCACGTGTCGCGTTTTTAACAATTGAGCATTTATATCTCATTTACTCCTCATCTTCTTTCATTTAATGCGGCTTTTGAATTTTCTTGCCACTTCAAACACTTTTTTAAGAAGTTTATTACTCCCCCCGTCTCACAAAGATAGACCCATTTTTTTCATATAGATTACAAAATTTCATTTAATGTAATTGGAACCATAATTTTTTTTCATATTTTTCCTTTTATACCCTCATTTATATAGAAAATTAGTCACAGGTCCAATATTTTTTAAACCGATCTACTCAAGGACAAGAAGTTTTTAGCTATTGTTTAAGATCCAATCTTTTGGAATTAGGACAATTTTATGTCTAAAGGACATTTTATTTTTTGATATTTTTAATTATAATGATATTATTATTTTCATGTACTTTATCAATTTTACCCTTCTTATATATTAATTATTATTTTCAATATATAAAGAGTCCAAATTCTAATTAAATTCCTCCTCTTCTAGATTCATCCACCTCAATTAAAACTCACCCTCCCCCCCCCACACCCTCGATTTCAAATAACTCCCTCCCCCACAACCAATCTAATCAAAACCTAGGGTTTTTAGTTATTATGTTTCCCCAAATCTAAACACACCAATCTTAATTCCCTCACCTCACTTCAATCCGATTTTTCCCTCCATGTCGACGGCGAGATCCTCTCATTTTTCTGTCGACGACACCGACGCCATCGACAACACTCCCTTCCTCACTAGCTCCGCATCTGAAACCAACTTCCCCGCCCGGAGCCTCAGAATTCGCCGAGCTCTGAGCCTTTGCGGTGCCACTTGTTTCCTCCGGCGAGCCAACAGCCGGAGGATGGTCCAGGAACCTTCGATGTGTGTGCGTGACTTGGCTGTGGATGAGATCGAGGAGCGGCAAAGAGATGAATTTTATGGCATTCAAGGTATAAAAAGATTGCATGTTTTTCACCTTTTCCTAGTTTTAATTTGATTTTCTAAGAAAAATCATAATTTTAGTTTTTCATCTGTTTAAATATATTTTGATTTTATAATGTCTGATAAAATTTTCAACTTAAAGGAAAAATGCCTGTTTATATGCTTGCTATGCCTGATAAAATTTTCATCTGTTTATATGCCTGATAAAATTTGCAATGCCTGCTATGTCTATTCTTTATTGTATGAAATGTCTGTTGTACTGTCTATATGCCTGTTCTTTGTTGTATAAAATGTCTGCTCTGCCTGTTCTTCGTTTGTATGCATGCTGCTTCTTCATATATTTAATTTTGAATTTTTGATGGATTAACTTGTTATTTTTTGAATATTTTTAGATGGGTTGACTTATCCTATGCATTTAATGTTTGTTGTGATTATAGATAATTTGAATTTTAAATTTAATTGATTGTTTTCACATTTATCTTCTAAATTTGAATTTGAATTTGAATTATATTATAGATATTTTCCTCTTTTAAATATTTGAATTTAAATTAGAATTAAATTTGGGTGAAGGGCATTGTTGGAATTTTCAAATTTAGTTTATATTTTTCTTATTTATTAATTAAAATATTTATAATTGTCCTTCAAACTAAAATATGTCCTTATGCAAGAAGTTTGTCCTTCAAACAATTGACCTAAAAGACGCGTCCTTGAGTAGATAGAGAATTCTATTTTTGTCCTTTAAACTAAAAGCCCCACTATAATAAATATATTGAATTAGAAGATGAACATACATTTTTTATCTTTCTTATGAGAAATGAGTATTTATTAGGTAAAGTTAATTATTTTGGAGTTGATAACAATGTAATTAAATAAGGGTACATTAGGAAAAAAAAAATTAGTATATTTTTTAAAAGGCAAGTGGATTATAATTTGGAGCAGACGAAAAAAGAATAGTAAACTATTTTTATGGGACGAATGGAGTATTTGATTTGCTTATAGTAAACTATTTTTATATATTAATTACTAAGTAAATATTAATTGACTAAGATGCATAAGATTTTTGAAATTTAGTAGGCATTATATAAAATAGTTGATGTGTAAAGTGATATGTTAGTAAAAAATGAGTAAAACAAAATTATATAACAAATTTTATATTAAAACGACCACGCATCACGTGGATATTATTATATTAAGCTAGTATTATTATTATTATTAATATTATTTCTAAGTTGAAGATGACAAGTGGAATTTTCCTGGGGTCATTTCAACGCACGTCTTTTGCATTAAATGCGCGATGGTGACCATTCTCGACTCCCAAGGGTTACACTTCATCGTTTGATTGATCGAGCGTGGGACACGTGTGAACTTGTGCATGCGGATATGTTAAATACAGAGAAAATATAGAAACAATCGAGTTCTTTCTCCCTCTTCGAAGAAAAAACCTAGGGCTTACTCCTTCGTCCTTCTTCTTTTGTCGTTTCTGAAATATGTCTACTCACAGGAATCTGGATATCTTTCTTGTTGAAGCCGAACCCATTCCTCTTAAGCTCCGACGGTCGGATACGGGCGATGCAAGTGGTTTCAACTCGATAGATGTTAATCCAAACCAGCATTATTTCGAAAGGATCCGACGGGCAGAGGTGGAATTGAAAGGTAAAGTCCACCGGCTGGAGTGTGAAATAGTTGACCTTGACTCTAAGCTGCGTAACCTTGGGGTAAGATATGAGCAATTGAGGACAAAGTACGAGATGTCTGTATCCCGGGAGGCCAGCACAAATGCTTATGCTGAAGGTGTGCTACAAGACTCCATCCGATTGGGGAGGGAGCAAGAAGAACATATCCGCCGATTGAGGGAAGAAAATGACCGATTGCGACGTGAACTGTTATGGTTATACCTAAAATGAAGATAAGGTTTTTTAGAGGAATCTGTAACGGTTCAGACGAAGGACGATTTATAATGATTATCTTCGTTTTTTGTTACTTCTTTGTTTTTTGTCATTAAAAATATTAGTTTTTTGTAAAGTATTTTGTCTTTTGCTTAATGTTAATGTTAATTCTTCTCGCTTAATGTTAATGTTTCCTCTTTGATAGTTTAAATGCTTGTCCAATGCTTCTGCAAATAAATTATCGTTTTGGTATTGCCTTTGCAGCAATAAAAACCTAAATAATCATTAATGTGTTGTTATCTTTGAGGCCTCATACATCTTTGAGGCAAGATTAATTTTTCAATATTATTTGAAAGAAGATAGAAATTGTATTTATTTATTTTTTTACGTCTCATTTGTAGTTGATGCAAATGCTGAAGTACTTCAAGTATATATGTTGAATACGGGCTTAAAAAGTGCCCTTTTTGGCAAAAAACCCGAGAGGACAGATTATTTAATGAAAATTAAATCTATAAGTTGTCTTTCGGTTGATATAAAATAACTAATGTATTCGCTTAGAAGGAAAACTTGAATTGTTATGCATACACTGAGAAGGAGAATTGAACATCAAGTACCATTTGAACTAACAAAAAGAAGAGGGAAATCACAACATTTAAAAGCATTAGGATTAACATTAATTAAGCCAACATGAGATGCTTCTTGGGGTTCAGGGATTCAAAACATAAGAGTTGACAAATAAAGTAAGGATCCTTCGAAAGGTTGATCCTTCGAATGGACCAAGACCCCCAAACAAAAGACTTGACAAATAAAGTTAAGATCCTTAGAAGGGACAAGGGCCCCAAAACAAAAGACTTGACAAATAATTTTAAAAGTAACAAGAAAAAAACATTAAACATCGTCCGAAGGCTTGAAAATCTCCGCGAGATTTTTCTCCAGACTCTCAATGGTAACGTTGATAAACATAATATCGGCCACGCATGCACTCAAAAGGGCTTTTTGTTTGCCATATATGTCCAAATTTTCATGAAGCTTGTTCAGCAGTTGTGTCAAGTCCTCTTTCTGGTCAATTTCTTTACCATTGTTCTCTCTAAGGGGAGATTTAACCTCATCCTCTTGGCGAACATTGATCTTTTTATGGGGAGATTCAACGTCATCCTCTCGGCTAACCTTGAGCTTTTTAAGCGGAGATTGAACCTCCTCATCATCCTCTTCTTCGTAATGAATAGAACACTCATCTGCCTGAGTAACATTTTTTTGTTGATTTTCTTTTTGGCACTTCTTCAGAATCAGACAAAATGATCAAAGACATATTGAGTACTAATTAAGAAACTAAGAGAAGATGTATTATTCAAAATAGTGTGATGCTTCGGTTCTGATGCATATATTTATAGTATAACGGAGACAAGACTCCCAAAAAAAAGAAAAAAAAGGGATTTTGTTGTATATCTTCTAATGCGCATGCCTTGTGTAATCATGTTAATATTAGGACTTCGAACATTTTATTCTACCACTGCATCACATTAAATGCAACCTGTTACGGCGTGACTTGGCGCCCAAAATTAAGTTGAAATGAACACGGCATTGCCTAGGGAGATGACCCGTGACATTTATACAATCGAACGAAGCCAAATGAGAATAAAGTAGAAGGAAATTTTGTGAAACAGAAAAATAACAATAGCAATAATAACAATAGCAATAATAATAATAATAATAATAATAATAATAATAATAATAATAATAATAATAATAATAATAATACCAATTAATTTCATTCACAATAACAATAAGAATATCAACAACAGTAATAGTAGTAGTAGTAGTAATAATAATAATAATAATAATAATAATAATAATAATAGTAATATGTAATGTAATAGAATAATAACAACAGAAACAACAACAACAACAATAATAATAATAATAATATGTAATGTAATAGAATAATAACAATAGAAACAATAATAATAATAATAATAATAATAATATATTGTAATAGAATAATAACAACATAAACAACAACAACAACAACAACAACAACAACAACAACAACAATAATAATAATAATAATAATAATAATATGTAATGTAATAGAATAATAACAACAGAAACAAATCCGAAAACCTACCGAACAAATTTAACTGATTCACACCAATCAAAAAAACAACGAAATACTATTGTAGTAGTACTATTATACTACTACTAACAGTAGTAGTAGACAATTGGTACGTAGCATTAGTAGCTCAGTATATTTAGTACTAATTTATGGGGTGTTATGGCAAATTCGAAAAGCTACCGAACGAATTGAACAAATTCACACTGATCCAAAAAACAACGAATTAATAGTACTATTGTACTACTATTACTACTACTACTGACACCACTGCTATTGACGGTAGTAGTAGTAGTAGAGGAAAGGGGTTGGCCCAGTGGTAGGCAACCTCCACCCTTATCTTGAGATCAAGGGTTCGACTCATGGGGTAGGAGGGAAGGGTTTTTCTTTATTTGTAGGATTAAGGGAGAGACTTAGACCTCCCTTAAATTTAAAAAAATAAAAATAAAAAAATAGTAGTAGTAGTTGTTGTAATAGAAGTAGTAGTAGACAATTGGTACATAGTATCAGATGCTCGGGGTGTTTACTATTAATTTAGGGGGTGTTAGTACCATTGTAACTACTACTGGGTGTTTACAACTAATTTAGGGGGTTTTATGGCAAACACAAAAAGCTACCGAACGAATTGAACAAATTAACATCGATCCAAAAAACAATAAACTAATAGTACTATTGTACTACTACTTACTACTAACACCACTGTTACTGATAGTAGTAGTAGACAATTGGTACATAATATTAGAAGCTCAGCGTGCTTACTACTAATTTAGCGGTTGTTATGGCAAATCCAAAAACCTAACGAACGAATTGAATTGATTCACACTGATCCAAAAAACAACGAACTAATAGTACTATTATGTACCTACTACTACTACTACTACTACTGACAGTAGTAGTAGACAATTGGTACGTAATATTAGTAGCTCAAGGTGCTTAGTACTAATTTAGGGGGTGTTATGGTAAATCCGAAAGCCTACAGAACGAATTGAACTGATTCACACCAATCTATAAAACAACAAAACTAATAGTACTATTTTAGTAGTAATAGTTAAAAATAAAGTGATGTGATAGACAATGGTCACATCACAGTAGTCACATTATTGTAACTATAATTTAGGGTAGTGATATTGGCACCCCCAAAAAAACTTGGTGACACTCCCACTTTCATTTGGTCCTTTACAACCGAGTAAAGTATCTGTTACTCGGTTATTGTGGACCGACTAGAAGCTTATATACTCGGTCCTTGATAACCGAGTAATGCATTATTACGTTTATACTCAGTTCTTTACAACCGGATATTACATTACCCAGTTGTAAAAAACCGAATCGAAAGTGGAATTGTTTCCAAGCGATGTTGGAGGTGCCAATATTTTCACCCATAATTTAGACTAATGCTTGATTTTTTTTCTTTTCAGATATTTTTGTTCTACCATTTGACTGAAAATATATATTTAAATTTAAAAAGGAAAATGATAATATGAGGCCTTAGTGCACATGTTAAAACTATTATTATAAATGAAAAGAACAATTTCTTTTACGAGAATATGTGCCTTATTTAATTGCGGGAGTTTATTTTTATCAAATAAGTAAATGACAATAATGCAGCCCAATCTAAAAGAACGTATCGATTTGCACCCTAAATTATAGCGGGACCCACAAAATCTACTTAAAGAAAAGCCATGCAACCACATTCTTATCCACAACGTACACTGACCACTTGTTGAATTAATTGTTAGAGCATCTCCAACAAGCTCTTCAAAGGACTAAACTGCAAATTAATTGAATAGTCGTGTCAGCAAAATTCACTCCAACAGAAGTAGCACAATGGAATCTCCAATTTGAAGAGTCTTTCTCAGTCTTCAAATATGAAGAGTGATGAAAGAACTCTTCGAACATGTTTTTTAATATTTTATTAAAGTGATTTTCTGTTAATTTAAAATGACATTGTTGGAAAGTAAAACATTTAATATATAATAATCTATTAAAAATTAAAACAATAATATATTTGAAGAGGCTCTTGGAGATCATAGAAAACATTTTTTAAAATGGCTCTTCAAAGTGCTACATAGGTTAACAAAATTATTTTTGTAGAGTCATTTTTTAAGAGGCTCAAAATTATTTTATGTAGCATCTTAACCTCCAACGTGATGTAATATTACATGCTAAATGGAGCAAAAAATATATATCCCATAGATTTTGACCGGGTAAAAGTGTAATCTTTTTTTTTCTTTGTTAAAACTTGAAAACACTTATTTAAAACGTAGAAATATATATCCCATGGTCATCATTCTTGATTGCATTAGAAAACACTTTTTGATATCCATATAATTATATTATAAATTTTATATTTTATATTATATTATTATTAATATTAATAATAATATATAGTAAAAGGCTCTCTTTCTCTGCGGGGTTTGACACGTGTCCATTATTAACAAAACGTGCGATGAATATGTTCTAAGCCTGTCAGAACTCAGAAACGTAACAGTCCCTTCGTTCACCACCAACTACTACGAAAAAATGATTAAAACAACAACAGCGAAGATAGACAGTGCAGATGACGTTTCAAAATCCCTCATGAGTGAAGGAACCTCAAGGAAACGCCGCAACGACGGAGATGAGGAGAGTGATCCTCAAATAAACATGTCAGAATCTGCTCCAAAGAAACTAATGAAGACATTTCAAATTTTGGAGTGTGAAGAAGAGAGGGCAGAGAAGAAGACGAAGAAGAACAAGAAGAATAAGAGAAAGAAGTACGGAAATCATGTCGATACCGACATTCACAAATTTGAAGCGTGGTTGAAGTACGAAGACGGAAGCGACCATGTGAGCCCTTCGCTGGATGGTAAAGAGGAAGAAAATGGTTATGTTCTGGACAGCGATGATGATGAACCTCCAAACCACTCCCCTCGATGAAAACCCTAGTTTTTGATTTTTTTAACATTTTCTTTTTTGGGTAAGGATTTTTGTCAGCGGATCCTCTTGGTAAATGCTTTTTTTTTCGGTGGTTGTGTAAATGATTGGTCCTCAGAGCACCTATATCCCCTACTTTTCTCTCAATTGTTTTGTTTTGGGCCCCTAGCCTCTCTGAAGCATCAACCTTCAGAAGGATCAACATTTTTCCTTTTGTTAGTTCAAATGCTTAGGTTTTCCTTCTCTGAATAAAAAAGGAAACTAAAAACATAATTTCGTCATTTTTAAGTTGAAGATAAAAAAAAGAAAAAAGAAAACAGGACATAACTACACTATTAATATACATCACAAAATAAAATAAAACAAGTATTTTCGTTCATAATTTCTTTTAGGGAATACATTAGTTATTTTATATCAACCGAATGACAAAACTCATGGATTTAATTTCCATTAAGTTCATCGAGTATTAATAAGTATTTCTCGACTGTTATTACTCCATTAAAAATGAAGAACTTTGTTAACCACTTTAAAAGAGGGTAATTGTGACCCTTGCATTTGATTAGTGGATGCAATAAAAACTGTGGGTATCGCCCTGCTCCCTAACCTAATACGGCACCGGATTCGGACAGCAGGGAACCGTAGCATGGGGGGACGTCTAATCCTTTTGCCGCCGCAAGTCGCCCTGGCTAATTGTAAGTAGCATGCAGGCATTCTCTCCCAATTAGAATTAATGGACAACGTCGTTTTACACAAGACTTTTAAAATAGTCATAATTGTAAACTTGTGAGTTCCAACAATATTAATTAGTTGCAGCATGCAATACTTTACATGCCTAATCAGAATCGTTACTTTAGATAAATACTACTTTACATGCACCAAGCATCGAAAATTGCATTATCTCATGCTGCCAAGGAAATAATTAAAACTACTACAATTGTTAAAAGATCTTCGCTATAATTAAAACCTTTTAATTAACATAAATTCTTCAATCAAATTACACTATACTATTATCTTCTTACAAGTTCTTTGCTTCTTGTTACTATGATTTCAAAGATGGGAGTACTAGATTATTTTAGCAGCAGCAATTCAGAAGAACAAAATCTCATTTGCAGGCCAACGCTATGCTTCTGTGGGAAAAACGCCTCTGTTAAGATTAGCCGGACACTAAAAAACCCAAATAGGATTTTCTATTGCTGCAAGAATAATGGCTGCGATTTTTTTGAATGGTTTGTCAACCAAGTGCTCTGTCTTCTCTTCCAGAAGAGAACAAAGATAGATCGACACATTCAACTACTTCAATTTCTGTTAATATTCTAAATAAGCACGAGAAACTGTATGCTATGGTTCTCATTGAAATTGTGTTAACAGTTGTTTTAATTCTTCTTGTAGTTTGCATAATATTAAAGATATAAAAAATCAGTTATTCCAATAAAATTTGATCTCTGTTCTATCCATTGTATTTCTTCTTTTGTTTTGCATAATATTATTTGATATGTAAAAATCAGTTACGGTTTCATTGCCCTTCAAATTGCATATTAGATAATTTACAATTAACTAATTTACAAAATTTTAATTTATTAGTATTTGGTTGTGTAAATTGAACAATTGTAAAGATGATAATTCAAGTTGATTCACAAAAACTCAAATTAGTCATTTCAAGTAAAACTTGAAATTGCCCCAAATTCAAGAATTAGATAATTCATTCCAACTCTATTTTTCGAGAAGATCCAGTATCTACCTGTGATGTTGATGCATCTAGACAAAATTTTAAATGACATAGAACAAAAGAGAACATTATTCTAACAATTGGAATTGAATTATTCATAAATGAGCAAATTCACAATTCTTCAATCGAAAATTAACCATAATTCTAAAATTAGGTAATTTACACAACCAAACGGGTGGCGTTTTCAATTAAATTTTATCAAAATCTTTGTTAATTAAACCCATTTGCGTCTTAAAGATAAATTTTACTAATGAGACTTAAAAGACAAAAATACAAATTCTATGTTTCCTCAAATAAGCTGTTTCAATATCCAGCTGGGTCTTAAATAAAAATAAAAATAAAAATAAAAATACATATATACATGAGACTTCAATGCATTAATGATATTATAGTTTTTATTTCACCAATAAATAAATAAAAATATCTTTCATAATCAACGTCCACCTCCGGCTCCGGGCACTACTTCACTTGTCACTAATCCATCTTCCTCATCTCCATTTCTGTTTTGATTGCCTTCATATTCTTGCTGCAAAGGAAACAAATAAAAAATAAGTTTTATGTTATTAATCAACTAAGTACATTAAATACTCCTATAATCAGATCAAACGGTACTTACAATACGACATCGTAACTCATGTATTACAACGTTAGAAGCGTTCAACCTATCTCTCGATTCTAGCATCTTCGAAACTAGTATGTTTTGCAACCCAACAATCATTCTCAGCAAGGTAGACACTTTCTCAACATTAACATACATTTGTAAAATTATATTATGTATCAAACATAGGATAATAAAAATATATATAAAACGAAAAAGTGAGAACAAACATTAAAAAACATATCCACTTACAAATCTAACATGTCCTGGAATCTGCATATTGTTCATGTTAACATCTGATGGTATATTTATAGTCATTGGATCACCATCTTGGTCTGGAATAAGAAAGGTCCAAGGCGGTATTGGGACATCGTCATCTTCAATTAGACTAACATTTCTATTACTGGCACAATCCTAATAATTTAAGATGTACAGATATTATTGGTTAAAATAAGGAAACATGTTAAGCAATTCTCGAATACAAGAAAAAAAACAAAAACAAACAAGTAGACTATACACAAATATTACCAAAAAACCATGTGAGGAACACAGATCAAGCTTCGTACGACTGGTTCTGTCTCGATTCTTGAATCTTGATGATGATGATCCCTCGGACTTTTTTGGGGAAAAATATCGGCGAGCATTGTCTACGATCTCTCTTGATCTTCTCCAGTAGTTACGTGATCTTGTTGGAACTTGCTGTGATGCTCCAACAGATTTCATCTTAGAAGAAGAAGAAGCAGCTCTGTATTTTACTTTTCTTTCTCTCCCAAAGACTCAGACCAATAAAATAAACAAACAAAAAACAAAGAAAGTAGAGTTGTATGTAAAATGTAACATGATATATAGAGATGAAAAATCAAACTCAAATCTATTTTGAAGCGTTATTTCCTATAAACATATGCCATTAATTAACTATAAAACTGAAATGACTAAAACACCCATAAGCATTTATCCTAATCCGGAATTGGGTTATACCAAGTCTGTTTGGCAAATGGAATCTTTAGAGAATCTAAAAGATTAATTAAAAAAAAAAAGATCCGGTCACCTTAACCTGCTATAACAGGTTAAGGGATATGCCAACTCATCAATGTGCATTAATTATGTCAGTACCCATCTATGGGTAGAGAGAGAAGGTAACCATTGAAAACTCTTACATATATATATATATATCAATCTCTCATGTATAATGTACTGTGACTTTTGTTTAGTAATGCGTGCATATTTCTCATTCATTCTATGATATGTAATATCCTTAAATTTGAATAAATTAAACTACTCTTGCTCATCGTACATGATTAAAGCTTCTTCTCCTTGTAATGAAGAAGACGACAAGTATTTGATGAAAGTAAGAAAATTGTAGTGAATTGTTTGATGTAGAGTACTTTGGGGTTTGGTTTTTTAAATTTTAACCATGAATCATATAAAAATATTATGCTCTATTGATAATAAATTTAAAAGATAATGGCAACAATAATTAACTTTTGTTAAAAATTGGTAAATAAGTTTAATGATGTGTTATAATATTATTTGAAGAATATTATGCTCTATTAATAATAAACCACAATTCTCTTATAATAACAAGTAGACGTATTAATTCGTTAAATCTCGTTCAACTAATCTAATTAACCCTATGGAGAAAACTTGTTTGACCAAGATGAAAATGATAGCAAAATTTTATACAAAGGCTATTTAATATCTTCAATCACCCGAAAAGAATAATTTATGAAGCATCTCTGCCATATTTTTTAATAGTACTAATTAATCTCCTATTATATTGATAATTGGAAATATAAAAAATTATACAAGAGCAACTAGGTTACCTACATAGTAATTTCACATAAAAACCTTATACATATACGAACGTATTGAATATAAAAGGTGATTTATGTATACATTAGTCTAATCACAAGAATAAATAAAAACAAAAAAATAGAAATGAAATGGTGTTAGCTACTTACCAAAAAATCATGATTGGAGAACATGGATGGATAAGAGTAAAGAGAAGAGTTCGTAGTTTCCTTCGGCTTTGAAGAATTTTTTGGATTTCAATAACCAATTTATTTAAACAAAAAATTAACAGGGGTGGGATGGGTAAGTTTGAAAGCAAAAACACAAAGATGTGGCCTACTACAATTATTGGGTTGAATAAAAAGACTTAACTAAAATAAATACTTTAGTCCAAAGTATTGAATTAAAATGTAAAATTTTTAAGAACTTTCGAGTCACAGCTTAAATTAAAATTGTGTTTGAAAACTAAATATAAAGTAATTGCAAAAAACATATGATTTTTATGAAAAGTTATAAAATGTGTTGATTGGTGTGGTTAAATGCTACGTCACTCTTTCACATTTTCCATGGGAAAAAATTAAGTATGAGATGAAAAACATCTTACTAGACCACTAACTAATTTTCCAACTTTTAATAAAATTCAGGTATTTCTGCTATCATTTTTTATCTTATTATTAAACGGGATCTTAGATTATATTTAATATATATATAGACCACGACTAAATCTTTATTAATATTATACATAGTTACAAAATTTTCAACACCATGTAATGGACAATATATTAATTTTGAAACTCAATTTGCGTATTTATAATCTTGACCCAAATATGATTTGGGATGGATTTTTTTATTGGAAAATCCAACCCGCCCACTTCGACAAGATTACAAATGGTATTAAAGAAAAAAATTATATTAAAAGATTGCCGAGTCAAAAAGATTTATTTGATCTAAACTTAGACCGAACTTGGTGCTAATTTTATTTTTAAAAACCCGAAATCATAAAAGTTTTACTTTGAAAAACCTAAACCTCTAGCTCTAACAAGAACACCAGCTCCTAAAAAGTCTCACTCGAATTAGGGTGAATTAAAAATATTCCAGGGTAAGCCATTTTATCATCCCTAATACTAAAGCTTTACGACTACATAAATCGAAAATTATAAAACTTATTGTGTACAAATGAACAAGTTATTAACCAGAACAAAAGACTTAAACATAAAAAAATGAAACCAATTGTCTGATAACACATGGTTTAATGGTTATTTTAATACGTCTGACCAAAAAGGATTTAAAACACAATGTTACTCTGGAGGAAAATAATGACAAGATAAAATATGTCGGATTATAAAAGCACCATTTAATAAATAATATGTCTGACCACAAATTCAGAAAATAATTGTCCAACAAATGGTTAGATTGTTAGAGTGATATACTACAAGTCATGGTTGTTGTTGTTGTTTTATTATTATTATTATTGGTTTTGATATGTTATATAGACTCGATTTTGTTATTTTAATGAGAATCTTTATGGGTAATTGTTGCATTATGTTATTTATTTAAATAATGTACAAGTGTTTCTTTTATTCCATATAGTAGATGATTTTGTGTGTAGAGTTTAGCTTACACACATAAGATCATATCATCGATTCTTGTGGAATATAAGTTTAGTGGTTCACCGTCTTAGATGTAATTGGATACCCATCGGTATAATTGTAGTATAAGTTTTAGTAATTTACCTTGACTGCAGAAAATGATACAGTTTCAACTCGTTGTACTAGTACACTTTGTGTGTATTGAACATGATCAGTTTGGGTTAATTATATTTATACTCACTATATAAAATAATTTAAATCCCATAGTTATTATGATTGTTTATGCTCTTAATTTTGAAATAACTGATATACATATATATATATATATAGTAATTGTTATTTTGACTCATTACAAGTGAGATTCATTTATGGATCAATAAGTTCTATGAATTGGATAACGACACTATATGTATGATGAATATTAATTATTGATGGAATTTTTGTCCTGATATAAGGGTTGAAGATAACCCCTTGAGAAGTTTATAAGTTTTGATCATGTCAAACCATGCAGGTGAATTATGTTAATCCGACATGTCAAATAAGTTAAGTGATAGGCTCCAGGAATAAGAAGCCATTTAAATTTAATTGTCAGTGATTTAATTTAAATGATGGTTATCTATAATCTTAGTATAAGAAGAATAATAAACATTTAATAATAAAGAGCTCAAAATATAATTTTGAGATAAAGATAGGAGTGCAATTATAATTCTTTAGTGGTGTGAATTATAATTTATGAAATGAATTAATTTATAATGGAATTAGGATTCATGTTTTTCATAGTTATCCAAAACGCTTATTTCTCCTTAGGGTTTCTATCGTAGCCAAATATATACGCCGATATCGACTCTTCTCAAAACACAAAAAATCTCACGAATTCAAAGTTTGTGCCGTTGAGAGAAAATATGAAATCTTGGTGATACCATAGCCCAATACTCGATTCAAGATTACACTACGGAAGGAATACGATAGGAGATTGTGAGATTCCATTAAGCATGTGTTCTCGTTTCGTATATACCAACTTCTGTTCTTACTGAGACAAGATCAAATCAGAGATATCTCGAAAGTAAAACCTAATTTCGCACTAGAGTTTTACATAAAAAATTTTGTTCGGTCTATACGCAATATTAAACGATCATGGTATTAAGTTTTCATCATAGATGACTATAATAATATATCTGACTAAGCTAAACGTAAAACACACATATTATTACTCTGGAGGTTAACAATGACAAATATAACATGTCTAAATATTATAATACTATGCAATGGACAATATATTTGACAAAAAAAGAGTAATATAATAAAATGTCATAATTGTAACAAAACAACGACAACATAAGAGGAATTTTTTTTTTACAAAAGGGCATGATACTAAAATGCCCCACATAATACAATAAAAAAATGATTAATAAAAATACAATTTTTATGAGATATTATCGAACTAATATGTTTGGTTGTCGTTATAAAAGAATTGTGGTCTAGACTTATTTGTAGATTTAATCTCATAGTATGTCTGGTTCGTTTGAGACATTTTCTTCCATTGACTTGTTTTGAATTGATTTGAATTTAATTTCATTAATTTAATTTCAAATTTAATTGTATATTTTTTTATATATATTTATTTTTAACAAGGGTAGGATTAAAATTTAACTTAATTAACTAAAATAATAAAATAAATAATATTTTTTCATTTATTAAAAAATTGTCATACAAACTAATGAAGTTGAATGAGAATCTTTTATTACAAGTACCATTTACGTATTGTCATTTATTATTATTTTTTATATTAAAAATTGTATAAATATTTAAATAAACAAGTTTAAAAGAAATAGGATGTAAAAATAATAAAATAAAAATGGTGGGACGCTTTAACTGCAACTAATGGGAAACGACGCCCGAGTATTTTCACTTCCGCTGATGCACTATACTCGGTTTTCGTCTGTCTAGGGTTTATCAGGAATTTAGGAACAACCACGTAGACGTAACTTACTGTAAATCTCTAATGGTGACTGATCTTCCAATTCCAAACACCTACCACTGCTGCTGCTACTACTACAGTCACCAATAGAAATGGAAAACCCTCAATCATCCCCACAAGAACCAACCCCCAAGAAACTCAAAATGTCCACTACTACAACCACATCCGATGACGAAGACCGTCACACCACCACCGAGAGAAAACCCAAATATAAACGCCGCAAAGTTGCCATCTTCTTCGCGTATTGCGGCGTTGGTTACCAGGGTATGCAAAAGAACCCGGGTGCCAAAACCATCGAAGGAGACCTCGAAGAAGCCCTCTTTTTCTCCGGCGCGATCCCCGAACAAGACCGGGGTCACCCTAAGCGCCTGGACTGGGCCAGGTCTGCCCGAACAGATAAGGGGGTCAGCGCTGTTGGCCAAGTTGTTTCTGGTCGTTTCTATATTGATCCGCCCGGACTAATTGAACGCTTGAATTCGAAACTACCTCCACAGTTCCGGATCTTCGGATACAAGCGTGTAACAGCTTCTTTTAATGCTAAGAAGTTTTGCGATCGACGTAGGTATGTTTATTTGTTGCCTGTTTTTGCACTCGATCCCTCTGCGCATCGTGATAGAGAGAGTGTTTTAGCTAGTTTGGGTTCCGATAGTGAGCTTGTTAAGTGTTCGGAGTGTTCTGAGAGAGGACGTAAAGTCGCAGGAGTGATGGGTAAACGCAATTTTGAATCAACGACAACTCTTTCTGAGGTTGTATCAGTTCAATCAGACATTTCGTCCAACAATGGAACTGTGTTGTCACAAATTGACGTTAAGGAGGGGGATTCAGTTTCTTTTGTCAATGGCGACCATAATACTTCAATTTCTGCAGCAGCGGAGGAACTAGTTAAAGAAGCTGCCCCAAATGAGAGCCAAGTTTTGCATTCTGAAGTGGTAATTGAGGAACATAAAGTTCATAGTGATTCAGATGGTTGTGCTAATAAAGGGGATGAGCCGCTGAAAGACAGTGGGTTTTGTTATGGTGAGAGGGAGAAGGAGAGGTTTAATAGAATTCTGAAGCTTTACGAGGGAACCCACAATTTCCACAATTTCACTACAAGAATAAAAGCCGAGGATCCATCTGCTAGGCGCTACATTATTTCGTTTCAAGCCAACACAACGGTTACTGTTGAAGGTATAGAATTTGTCAAGTGTGAAATTATTGGGCAAAGCTTTATGCTTCATCAAATTAGGAAGATGGTTGGTGTTGCGGTGGCCATTATGAGGAATTGTGCCCCTGAGTCATTCATTGAAGCAGCTCTAAAACCGTAAGTAATTCCGTCTTTGTTTGTTTTACTTTTCGTGGGTATTGGATTGAAGTTCTTTCTCTAATCTCTAATTTAATAAATGTTAGGGGTGTTAACATTACTGTGCCTACTGCTCCTGAAGTTGGATTATATTTGGATGAATGCTTCTTCACATCATACAATAAGAAATGGAAAGACACTCATGAGGAAGTGTCTATGGAAGCTTATGCAGAGGAGGCTGAGTACTTCAAACTGAAGCATATTTATACTCATATAGCATCAACTGAACACAAAGAAGGTGCGGTTGGCCTTTGGTTGCACTCTCTGAACTACCGAAACTATCCCGATTTGCGCGTTGTCAGCAATGAAGGGACCAGCGATGAAAGTGCTGTGGTTGAGGACAAAGCTGAATGATCATTGCTTTTAAGGTTGCATTGCCTTTTTTATGCAAACCATCTGTTTTGTTATTTATATATTGAGAAATTCTATACGGTTTTGCTCATATAACAAGAACTCAATTTTGTTGGATCAACTAGCAAGGATAATTCTGTATTTATCCAATGAATCTTCTGATTTGTTTTTTTATGTGTTAGCAACTTTTGAAATGCTCGACAATGGAAATTGATTTTGAAGAACTATTGTTATCCTAATAGGCAGCGCCTTCCAAATTATGCTTTATAGATATGTTATCTGTATATACATAGACGAACTATATTTGGATGTAGATTTGAAGACCACCGAATTGTGGTTTTACTGTACACTAATTAGCGTGTGGCAAGTTCTTGTTACTTGCTCTTAGAGGCGTAGTTATGCAATGAGGTAGTTTCTAAATGTGTTAAACTTACTACTGCTGATGAGATATAACATTATAGGACATGTTTCAAAAAGTGGGAGGTCGATTGCCTCGCAAGAATATTTCATGTAACTAAACAGGTTCTAGCTCTTAAAGAATCAGACCACCTGTTAATATTGGACTGGAAGTGTATTAAGTGCCTTTACAGTTTTTGAATGCTACTTTTGTAATATCTATTAGGGTGCTACTGTTGCTTTTTTTAGGACTTGTGCTAGGGATAGAATTGAAAGTTAAGTTCCATAGTTGAAGATGCCAAATGCACTAGTGTCACAGAACCGTAAGGTTTTGGGGTGCTACCCTAACTAAACTTGCTTATGGAGTTGTGGGTTTATAATAATTTCCCTAAAATGCCATAGATGCTTTGTGATACAGATTCTAGATTTAATGTTGATTCCTAGGGACGCTTTGGAGGATCACAGGAGTGCGAAATAAGAGTGGTATTAAGATCGATTTGGGAGTGCTTATGTTGATTTCGGTGGGTTTCTTTTTGGCCTGTGTGCTGGAACATGAAGTGATAGGGTGGTGATGAAGTTGGACTAATGGTTGTTTACCTAATACACGGTCATTATTAATGGGAGGCGAGGTAGAAGTTTAGGCCTTGAGGGTTGTTATTTGGCAGATCCTTTATTCACCTTAGTCTCTGCGCTTGTCCTGATGTTTTTGACTAGGATGGAAGCAGCTAATAAGAAAAAAGTTTATTGATGTGATTTTGAGATTGGAAGGTTGAGAGTGGTGGCCCTGAATTATAATTTTCGAGTTTAGCAGAGTAGCTTTGGGAGTGGCCTTCAAGTATTTGGGTATGTTAGTAGGAGGTAATCCTTGTGCAATGATGTTTTGGATTCTGGGCCTAGAAAAGGTTTCTATAAGATTGGTTTGGTGGAGTTGTTTCTCCCAGTTCAGAGTACATTGGTGATTGGTCAAAGGTT
Source organism: Lonicera japonica (assembly GCA_021464415.1). Taxonomy (NCBI): domain Eukaryota; kingdom Viridiplantae; phylum Streptophyta; class Magnoliopsida; order Dipsacales; family Caprifoliaceae; genus Lonicera; species Lonicera japonica. Next base: position 1,858,997 of record CM038466.1, read on the forward strand.
TCTATAAAATATGGATTCAATAATTCAACATCCAATTCCGATTAAGTTTTTGCATTTTGATCATAAACTATTTCCAACTGCACTGACATAAAAAGAAACTAAGAACGAAGGAGAAACACAAGAATTAGAACAGGAAGAAGATAAGAAGCCCATGGATTATTATACGCTTTTGACTCTTAAGCTTTAGTTTCATCTCCATAGAGAGTGCTAATAAAGCCAGTTGCCATGACCCCATGTACGCTAATTGTTATGGCATACCTCACTAGTGTCCGGATGCTTGTCCTATGCTTTGCAATTTTGAAGATCACATCAATGCTCATTTCATAGGCAAGAAAGGAAGAGACTTCATTTGGGTCCGCTCTACTGGCATCTTATTCACCTCCCACAAGTTATACTTAGGCGCACATAATGTAAGTGACAACAATCAGGTGACAACATACTAATCCAGTTGGACGGACATGGTATTGTTGTGCCAACTGGTGAAGGAAATACATGGCAATCACGATAAATTGGTTTGACGCTCAGATGACTACAAGAAACTAACAAGGTTAAAGTCAAAGTGAAACACTTAGTTTGAAATGGCGTAGTTCCAATTACTACAGAGGAATCAGTGGTGCACAATTATGACTTATGATGTAACAGAAGAAGATTGATTTGCACATTTGGAGCTCAATTTCAAGTTTCAGTCACTGAGCAATACAGTGGACGGAGTCTTGGGACAGACCTACCAACTGAGTTAGCAAAGTAGAGTCAAAATGGCAGTAGCCATGCCAATCATCGGAGGTGCAGAGAAGCTTGCCACTTCTCATCTTTTTTGCAATTGATTGTGCACTCTCAAAATATTGTTTGAAATTTGAATACGAAAAGAGAACTCAGGGAGGGCAATTGAGTTTTGAATACGGAAGTGCTTATGATAAACTGAAACAAGTAAAGATAAGAGGCATATATTTTCAGTAATAAACATAGTAGTAGTTTTAAATCGCTGGGTGGTAGTTTGGAAGTTCTAGTGGTTATTCGGTCTTATGGGTGATTGTAATGTCCCTTCAATTTATTCAAGTTGACCAGCGCCTTTTGTATGAAATATGTGCAAATGACTGGCATATATCATAGCATGAGAACAATTCACAGATTCGGCATTAACTTAGTTATAAATCTCTGAAATAAGATTAACTTAATACATTACACAATTTCTTATACAACATAAAAGAAGAGCATTACCAGTAATCTCCACAAGAGCACAATCCATCAGTAAAATGGTGAAACCGTTTTGTATCTCGAATGATGATCATGCGTTTCTCAATTAGTGATACAAACCTAGCCATGCTGTGACAATCACCACAGATTCTAAGGTTTTTAGTAATAATTAGCGGCATGCCTTCACCCATCACCATAAGACCAAATGCAATGGCCAATTTCTCGCTGTGATTGCTGATCATGTCCTCTTTAACCTCCTCATCAACGTTATGCAGAACAACTTCCGTTTTAGGTACATAACCGGCCTTCTGAATTTTCTCTGTAATTTCTTTCAACTTTTTGTATATTTTCTTGCAGTCGGGGTGTATTCTATCACCAACAGTAAATCGATGGATTGTGTATCCATGTTCAATAATACTGCAGCCAGCGGTTCTTATAAGACCTCTTTTCTTCATCAAGGCCCTCACCTTTGAAGCATCACTCCAGTGACCAGCTGTAGAGTATATATTTGAGAGCATAATATAGTTCCTAGAGTCTGATGGGTTTAGAGCAAACAATCTTTCTGCAACTTCCTTTCCAAGCTCCACATTATGGTAAACCTTACAAGCATTAAGAAGAGCTCCCCAAACGCCGGAGTTTGGCTCCATGGGCATGCTTTTAATCAAAAGAAGCGCGTCTTTCAAATGCCCTGACCGACCCAAGAGATCAACCATGCATGAATAGTGATCCAATCTAGGTTCAATCTTATAAACATTAGACATAATCCCAAAGTATCTCCTCCCCTCTACAACAAGCCCAGAATGACTGCAAGCACTTAGCAAATGAGTGAAAGTAATATGATCGGGCTCCTGACCATTCTTAACCATGAAATCAAATAACTTAGTTGCCTCTCTGCCATAGCCATGCACAGCATAGCCTGCAAGCATGGCAGTCCAAGCTATTCTATCTGGATCTTTCATCCCTCCGAAAACCTCAAGAGAGGAATTTAATCTTCCCAATTTCGCATATACATTTAACAGTGCAGTCCCAACGGCAATATCTTCATTAAGGCCAGCGCTGAAGATATATCCGTGAAGGGCATGTGCTAGTTTTCCTACACCTATATCTGCACAGCCTTGAAGTAAGGTCACCATGGTAGCTCGGTCAGGATTAATCCCAGCCCTCCTCATAGAATTGAAAAGGGAAATAGTTTCTTCATTACATCCATTTTGGACATGAATATTAACAATTGAATTCCATGACACCAAATTTGGATACAATATTGTCTCAAACAATTGGCAAGCCGAGTCTAAACAACTCACCTTCCCATACATGTTAATGAGAGAATTAAGGACCTTGTTATAGAACAACAAACCCATTTTAAGTGCGAACCCATGAATGTAATTTCCTTCACCAAGAGCTCCCGAATTAGTACAAACTGAAACTAAAGATATAAGTGTCACCTCATTTGGTTCCATATCCGTCTCTATTCTCATTCTACAAAATACATTCAAACTCTTACCCACATCCCCTCTTTGTGAAAATACGGAAATCAATGAATTCCAGGAGGCCAAATCCTTATCAGGCATATCGTCAAACAACTTGTGTGCATCCTCAAAACAGCCCAATTTAACATAAACAGATACCAAACGGTCGCCCATAAACCCAACATTGTAGTTAACAGACTTGATTACTCGAGCATGAACTACTTGGCAACGAGAGGCTGAAGAACACGAGGTTATAGCGCACACGAGAGATTGAACAATTGATTCTGGATTCGAGTCCGCTTGGAACTGAAGACGGGGTTCAGAGAGAAAAACATTGCACAATCTTCTAGAATTGACAACGTTGAATAAAAGTAGAGATTGGTGTGTGAGGTTTGTGAAGTTTTTAGAATGGAGGTAGGAGAGACAATTTAATTTGAGGGAAGAACAGTTAATAAGTAGAGATACCATCTCCCATGTCATTCAAGCATTCCGCTAGCATAGGAGACGGACTTCTGCCGGATCCGACTACCAGTGCTGCGGGTTAGGTTCGGCTCAATTAGGTGCTGTTCACTTGCTGCTTAAATCTGAAACTTTTTTAATTTGGTGTTGTTCACTTGCTACTTAATTTGCCACTTAAATCTAAAACCTTAAAATTTTCAGATTTAAGTAGTACAAAAAGTTGTTCAATAACCCAGAAAATTAAGTGTCTATTAATTTTTATCACTTAAAACTTAAAATTTTTATTCAAAATTTTAAGTGGCAAAGTTAAATCTGAAACTTAGATGGTGTTTGGTTGAGATTTTAAAATCAAGTTTTTAAAATTTCTACCAAAAAGTTAACTTTACTTCACACTTCACAAAATTCACTGCATTTTATTTTCTTTTTCATAAATTTTTTAAAATACCATAACTTTAAATTCAAAAATTGGAATTAGATGAAAAAATATATTTAAAACTTACTCATCGAGATTTATAAAATAAAATTCATTGTGACTATTTTTTGAATTTTTTTCATGAGTTTTTTTTTTAATTAGTTGAAAAAAACTCTAACAAAAATCAAATTCACTTTTCTACATACTTTCACGCTTTTCAAAAACGTAACTCAAAAACTCAACTCAAAATATGAACCAAACATACCCTTAATTTTAAAAAATGTAAAATGTCCATTTTACCCCTCACTTCTATCAAAATTATGCAGCTGTCATATACACAAATAGAGAGCCAAACACACGCAGGTGATATCTCTGTTCATCTCTCTCTTCCATTTTACCCACTCACTTTTGTTCCTCTCTCTCTTCATGCGATATCTCTTTCTCACACACACACGCACATAGACGAGAGACGCATATACATGCATATTATATATATATATATATATAGCTGGAGTGTTTCAATTTACAAACAAGATGAATTGAATATGAGCAGTAATTTGGGTATATCTATACAATCACACGCACCCACGCATTTCAGTTTACAATTGAATATGAGCAGTAGTTTTCAATTTACAATCACACACACGCATTTCTGTGTATATCTATAGCTGTAGTAACTAGATGAATTGATTGCCTTATTTTTATTTATAATCATGTGATCAAAATAAAATAATAAAGACAAAATTTTCATACTAAAAAAAATTCAATTTTCAAATGTGTTATATTTAAACAAATAACATTTTTTTAGATATAATTTTTAGAACTAAACAAATAGTTTTTTCAGTTTTCAGTTTTTTTACTAAACACTACCTTAGTCTCGAGAACATTTATACCACAAATTTGGCCCAGTGGTTAGTCTCAACAACATTTTCACCAACACATAAAATCCTTGATTAAGAACAAATCTTACTTACTTGGGAAATTATTTATTTATTTGTTTTTTAAAGGACACGTGTGGCTGTCTTTTTGGACAACCTTTTTGAGAGGTTAGTTTAAAGAATAACTTTTGATTTAAGCATAAAATTATATTTAGTATTAGAGGTGTTAAGGCCAATCCGAAAATCGACTGAACAGACTGAATCAATCCATAAAATCTCGAACCAAAAAAAACCCGAAACCGAAAACGAAAAAACCGAACCAAACCGAATTATTATAAGAAAAAAATGTTAATATATACTCTAAGAGCACACATTAATTATACTATAATACAAAAAAGATAGCCTTTTATAAGAATATATTCCTTATTAATTGCATATTGTGATAATCTTAAAAAAAAAAAAATATTAACGCATACCCCTTATTATTGAATTAACTATACAATGCTAATTTTTTTTTATCACATACGTGATGGCAAGATAATTCATAATTTTATTGAATGTGTTTTATTCTTGTAAATGTACAAATAAAATAGTAATTAAATAAAAAACATAGTATCTATATGTTTGCTCCTTGTTTCTAAAAAAATCTTGATTTTAATTTGAATATGAACAAGTCTTACATTATTATTAGTATTTTATTGTTATGTTGAATTGATTTAGAAAAAAGGAAAAAAAAATAAAAATATGCCAAAACCGAATAAAACCGAACTGAAAAGTTTGGTTTGAGTTTGGGTTTCGAAGATTTAAAAATCGAAACCGAACCGAACCAAATTTTTACATGTGGTTTGGGTTCAAGGTACCTTAATTTCTATCTCGACCAAAACCGAAAACACCCTTATTTAGTATTAATAAAATTATAATTACAGTATTCCGGAATTACCCTAATGAATAGATAAACATAAATATTTAATGGATTATCTAGATTAATGTAATTAGTCCTAAAACAGTTACTAATGTAATTCAAACTAAAAAATATTCAAAAAACTATACACGTTCCAGAAATAGAAGATATATATCAAAGAAATCAAACAAAACAAGACATTGTAATTAGTCTTATCGGAATTTGTTCTTTCTCAAAAGTCAATATGAGTGTCTTAATATATCTAAATGTTGAAAGTCAATGATTTTAGTGAACATAAATACAATCAAGGAAAAACATTAAAATAAATATGCGAATAATATATAAACGCCATAAAATTAAGGTGTAGTAATTGAACATAAATGTTTAGGTAAGCTCGATTAAAACATAAATATAGAATGTGTGTTTATACGGATATAATATTTGTCAATATTACAAAGATGTTGGAAATAAAAAACTCATCAAGATAATGTATCTTTAATGCATACTGGATTTAATCACATTGTGATTTCAACGAGTTTTAAATACCCTGTGAAACAAACTATCATTACTTAACAAAACATTACATATCTGGTGAAAAAATGGGAGCAACCAACAAAACATGAAGAACCCCAAAAAACCAAAAAAGGCACAAGAACCTCAATAGTAGAAAAATAAAATGCCATCAAATAACAAGGTGAATGCTTATCAATAAATCATAACAATCTAGAAAAAAATAACACGCGGTAGTACGTCAGATGATCAGAATCATGAAGTTGAAAAGGCCAATCTAATCACCATTTGGTATGTGGAAAGCAAGAGGTTGTAGATATAATTGATAGCAATATATTAAATTTGATATAAGCATTAGAGGGAAATTGATTATAAAGATCAAATGTTTGAAGAATGTATAAAATGAAATTAGTTGGCCACTTTTGTTGATCCACCAATGTTAATAGTTAATATGATACCATGGATGGCCCAAACCATACAAAAATTAAAAAGAAATAGGTCAAACCCGTTGCCCAAAAAAAAAAACAAACTAAAACCCTAATCAATTAATATAATTTTCGTAATATTAGGGGTGCACATGGTTTAGATTGGACCAATTTATTATTTAAACATAAACCAAACCAATCTAATCGATTTTAAAATTTTTATACCAAATTCAAACAAATTATACAGTAAAACCAAATAAATCCAAACCAAACAACAATGGATTGGTTCGGATTGGGTTGTCAGTTAACATTTTATCAATGAGCAAACAATGTGATAATGTATGATTTTAAAAAGTATAAGTAGAGTGAAATTTTAAATGAGTAAGAGTTTATAAGAAATGGAAATTTAATTAGGATTAATCACTTATTTTTATTATTTGTAGTATATCAATGGTGAGGACAAGTTCACTAATAATATTAAAGACTATATAATACACATAAACATACTAAATATAAATAATATATTATATATTATTATTGATTTTAGATTGGTTCGATTAATCCAAAGGTTAAACCTAAAACCAAACCAATCCAATCATTTTTTTTAAAAGTTAATCCAAACCAATTGAATTAATTTTATAACCCTAACCAAATCAATCCAATAAAGCTGGATTGATTCGGTTATTCGATTTACCCATAACCATGTGCCCTCCTTTGTACTATATCTAAGTTACCACTAACCGCGAAGTAACAAGGTGCAAAACAATTAAAATAGTCAACATAAAGCATGATATGTAAAGGCAAAAGTAATGGAAAAAAAATAAGTATCTCACCCTATAAGGGAAAAAAAATAAGTATCACACTCTATAATATTTCTGCCATAAATTTAATTAGAAGAAAATAACTTAATATGTTTGCTTGCTATTAACTTAATATGTTTGACAATAAATTGAAAAAATCCAGTTTAATATATCTGCCAGAAATTTACTTAGAAGAACGTAACTTAATATGTTTGATTGCTATTATAGGAAAATTGTGCCTTAGACATATTTGCAACTCCAATCGCATATTATGTCTGGTTAGTTTGAGACATTTACATTCTTTGATTTTTTTTGAATAATTTTTACATTATCTTCTTGTTTGAATTTCTTGTAATGGGTATTTGAATTTGTTTGAAGTTATTTTTATTGATTTAATTTTGAATTTAATAATATATTTATTTTTCTTTAAGAAGGATAGTATTATAATTCAACTTAATTAATTGAAATAATAAAATAATTAATATTGTCTTTGATTAAAAAAGATTATCTTTCATTATAAAAGTTATCATTTAAATTAAATCTCTAAAAACATAGTTATTTATTCTAAGGACAAGCCCATAAATATTCTTTATAATTATTTTTTATTATTTATTTTCTGAAATCAAGCTTCAAGGACTTTTTATTTAGGTTGGACTAAAATAAATATATACTTAATTACCCCAGTATCTTTCGAATTCAAACTAAGGTACCTCTTGAAATACTAATGGGTAAATGCCATGCAAACATTCTAAACAAAATTCAAAATTTAAAATACAATCATATAAAATTCTTATAAGAAAAGCTATTACACTAGTAAACGACAAACTGTCATGCATGGGGACAGGCTTCAAACCATCACAAAAGTGAATATGTGCAATAAATTATACATTGACGTAATTTATTACAAGCATGTTGAGTGCAACTCAAGTTGAACACTTAAATTTAAGTTCGGTCTGAAATTTAATTCGAGTTCAAGATTTATTCACACTCGGCCTGACTTGAACTCAAGTAAAAGTTTATTCTCAATTTAGCGGGCCAAACGGGTGAATTTCAATTTTGCTCGACCCAATTAACAAATATGCACATCGTTCAATTTATTTTTTAACTTTTTACAAAATATACTAACGGAGTCAAAATGTATTCTGGATAAAATTGCGTTTCATTTACATCAGCAAGGTTCATAGAAGAATATTAATTAATAGACGGAAAATTTATTGCAGAATTAACACCAAACATAGATGTGGATAAATAAAATAATTATTCTAGATTTATGACGGTATGTTAATGTACGCTGTTGTTGTACTTAACACTAGAGTAAAATGAGCAAGTATTCTGAATATGATTATTTTTTACTTATTACTTTTTAATTCATTTTTTATTTTTTCATCCCTTTGTTTCATTTTTAAATAGTAAATACATTGCATGCTATGTTCATATGATGGAAAGTATCAGAATACTCATATTTAGAAAAAAATTCAAAATTTTCGGAATTCCAAATACTTTTCCAATTCTAAAATTTTTGGAAATTCAAAAAAAAGTTACAAATCGGGAATTCAGAATATTCTTCAGAATTTTCCAATTTCTTAAAATTTTGACGTAACTTCAATAATATTTGAAAAAATAGCTAAAGAATTGTGATTTTTTTAACGAATCATAGTGCAATAATCCACTACCACAAAAATAACATGCTACAATCACTATAAGAAGTTTAATTATACTACAAAATACTACATACTAATTACTATTCTTCCGTAGATTGTTATCAAAGATATGAGTTTAACCAATATACTAAATCTTGTAACAAAAAAATAAGTTGTATTATTGTCCTAAGTTGAAACTATTGTTTTTTATTATAAAATACTAAAAGTTCAAGCATCACTATAGTTGAGATGAATTGAAAGAATACTTAAAAGATATAAATACAAAACTATAAACATTATATAAATATATCATCACTAAATTTAGAAATAATATAAATATTATACACCAAAAATATATACTTGGAAATTTGAAATTTTGAATATAGTTTCCAATTCTATTCCAATTTTCTTAGGAAAAGTCAAAAATCATAAAATTTGGGAATCATAAATACTGTATACCATACCAAATTCAGAAAAAATTGGACTGGATTTCAAAATTTTCGAAAGTTTGAAAATTTTGAACACCCTTATACATAGTGCTTGTGACACGTCTAATTTTTTTTATTTTTTTTTGGAACACATGTCTAATTGGTAAATTGAATATGTGTTGTCGTCGTATGTGACACAAAATTTTAGAACGAGAAAATTGATTAAAGATCCACCAGTCCTTTATGTATATTTGATAATTGATTTTACTTTAACTAATAATATCATAGTAATAGACAAATTATCACTCGCGATAAACGCAAACTAATAGAAAGGAAGAATCTGTCAATAGAGCCTACGGAAAACTAATGGATTAACTATATTTTAGTATATTGTATTAGCACATAAATTTTATATACTTTTTTTTTCCGAATATAACAATCTACTTCCTGTTTGGTTTCAATCTAGTACATAAATTTGCATGTAAATTGTGAAGATATAGTAAAAGATAAATATTATTGAATTGATTGTTATAAAACTATTACAATGGAGACCCTTTATATAGGGTTATGAGAATAACATAAATAAGAAAAATATAAAAATTTAATTAACTTGGAGATTTAGAGATTGAATAGTCAACTCTTATAAATGGTAACTATATCGATGACAACTAGCAAATATATATTATATATGTTAACATCTCCCCTCAAACTCAAGATAGTAATAGACCAACTTGAGTTTGGAAAGTATGTCTTGAAATTAGATAAATGCATGATGAAGATTATTTGGCAAGGGAAGTCTGGCTCTGATTGTCCGACATGGTTGTTGATTGGCCGACACGATTGCCATCCAGGGCGAGGTCCGGCCGACATGGATGCCACCTGGGGTGAGATCCGACATGGCTAGGAACAGATAAAAAATATGCCCGAACATAGATCTTAAAGAGACGATCAAGAAAAATTGGATCGATGAACAGTAACTGCGAATGGTGTTGATGAACAGTACTGGGGTGAACAGTAAATTTTTTTTTGGGACATGTGACGGCTAGGGTTTACATGTTGGGATAGAAACACGGCGGCTGAGAATGGCGACGGCTAGGTTTTACGTGCTGGGATGAAAACACAGCGGCTAGGGTTGATGCGCTGGGATGAAAACACAACGGCTAGGGTTTGATATGATTAACTTTAGTTTGAAAATAAATGATGGAAAGAAAAAGAAAAAAATGCCACCAAAAGATGGTAGGATTTGATTGATGATTTAAGTTGAGAGACAAAGCAAGTGTGAGGCGAAGCTAGAGGATGATGGTAGATTGGTTGAGTAGTGAATGCGGTTTTAACGACAATGAAAAAGAATGATGGATTAGCGCCGAAGGTGGTCCGGCGGGCAATGATATGTATCGCCCGCCGGTGATAGCGAAACTATAATTTATAACTCATAATAGGAGGATCTTGTTCCTCTGATACCATGTGAAGATATAGAAAAAAGATAAATATTATTAAATTGATTGTTATAAAACTATTACAATAAAGACCCTTTATATAGGGTTATGAGAATGACATAAATAAGGAAAATATAAAAACCTAATTAACCTAGAGATTTAGAGATTGAATAGTCAACTCTTATAAAAGGTAACTATATCGATGACAACTAGCAAATATATATTATATATGTTAACAGAAATAACCAACATATTGAACCAGAACCGTACCATAATATTTCGGTACGGTACAATACGATCGGTATTATACCATTACCAAACTTTGGTACAATTTGATAATGGTATGATATAGTTCGGTAATTTTGGTACAAAATGCCACCCCTAATAAATTCTATGTTTGAAAGTGCCAAGGGCAGAGCCTGCAATTAAATCTAAGAGGGGCCAAATTAATTGGCTACTAAGAATTTTTTGCATATATTGTAATAATGCCAAAATTAAAATATTATATTAAAATATTTAACGTCTTATAAGTCAAAAATAAAAATCACATATTTAGTTACAATATTCCAGTTTAAGGTTTTATATTTTGAAAACGTTAAATAAAATCTTCATTTTTAATAGCTTTAAAGTCATATTTGTTGATATATGTTACCAAGGAATCATTCATGAAATCATTTCTAAACTGATTTCAAAAATTGGAGCAATTTTGTGATTAAGAGCCGTAAATAAATATTGGAGAAGAAAGGAAAAATTGTGAATAAAGATTGAAGAATGAAACAAAACGACCATAAATAGAAAATAAAGGAGAAATTGGGCTTCAATTAGGTCAATATTCTAAAAATACTAAAATTCACCCCCTACTTTTGCCTTTTATTGCACATAACCCCCTCCCCCAATAACTTTGCTGCCACTTTCAACATTTCCCTAAATACAAATTCCGCCCTTGTATTGTGCATTGTCTCCTGACATACCACACTAGCGAAAAATGGTCCAGAACTTAGGTGGGGCGGTGGCCCCCTCAGACCTGCACTACTTCTACCCCTGGAGAACGCGCTAGTTGATAGTAAATGGCTCTTAAATTTTGAGGTTAGCTCCACATTATCCCTCAAATTTAATAAGCGCCATTTAATCTTTTAATTTATTAACTGAGTTCAATTTTGGCCTTTTTGTCCACTTTGCCATTAAAGTTGACGAAAATAATAAAGGGGTATTTGGTTTAACTACTAAAAATTCGCATGTTCTTTTTATTAAAAAACAACAAAAGAAGAAAAACCACAACATAATAGAAAAATGAAAACCATAAATGATAGCATGTAGAGTTCATAACCATTTTATCCACTTTAATGGGAAAAGTGATTGAAGGGCTGAAGTAGAACTTGACTAATAATAAGTGGTGGCAACTTCTACCATTATCTTGAGATTAAGAGTTTGACTCATGCATGTGGGTGGGGGGGGGGGGGGGAGGGGGGAGGTCTTTGGAGGGTTAAGGGAGAGACTTAGGTGTTGTTTGGTAATACCACTTAAATTTGAAAACTTAAAGTTTTTAAATTAAGTGGTTTTAAAGTTGTTTGTTAAAAAAAATATTAAGTGCCAACTTAATTTTCTCCACTTAAAACTACAAATTTTCATCTAAAGTTTTAAGTGATAAATTCCCCAAGAGCATAAATACCTATTTTACCGTCTTACATTTTAGAATCATGCGATCCAAATAAACTAATAAAAGCAAAATTGTTATACTAAAAAAAAATAAGTTTTCAGATGTATTATATTCAAACGAACAACATTTTTTTAAATATACAAACAATTTTTTTAATTACAATTTTTAATTTTTTATATATATATATATATATATATCTATATTATAAAACATCAAGTTTGACTTAAAAAGTATAAGGATTTAATGGTTAAAAATACACATGTTATGGTGTGTATTAGTTCTACACCCTTTAATGGGTTTTATACACACATCAAGATGTTACATCAAAATTAAAACACTTACACCAATAATATACACATAATAAACTCTCACAAACTAATAATTTTGTCTATACTAAAAATGCTACATAACTTAAAAAAACATCAAAATTTAATAAAAAATTAATTTTTAAAATCTCCTAATCAATATCAATTAAATATGATCAATCATGACTATAAAGTTGTGTAAATAAAATCAAAAAAAATTATTGAGTAACGTTTAAGAATCCATACATTGTTGGATTATTTTTACATTTTTTTGTTGATATTTGTCCAAATAAACTAATAATTTTTGTTTATTTAAATCTAGAACATGTTATTCTTTTTTATTCTATTATTTTATCGTGTCATCCCATATCTTAGTATATATATATTTTATTAAATGGGATCTTGACCTACCATAATTTTTTATTTATTTTTTAAAAGTTGATGGTCCAGAGAAAAAATGACCATAATTTAGCTGGGGGCGTAATTTACTCTTTGATTTGCATTGGGAATAAGCTCCAAGGAAATTTAGGCCACAGAGCTGGTTCTCCTGACAAAATATTTCATGTTTTATTCCAATTAATATTCAAAAAGATTATCCTTGTCAAACAATTTTAACCACCCAATCAAGCTCACATTTGAAAGGCTCACCGCGTTTCGTATGTATACACACTGAAGAGAAAACTCAAAAAAATAAATAGGGTTTTTTATTTTTGGCTTAAAAATAAGAGATGAAGTGCAGAGATAACAAATACTATCACACTAAGCTCAGCGCACACAAGTGATCAAGTTGAGTCTTTTTATTAAATAAGGTTCCGTTTAATAGTAATCTAAAAAATAAAAATAAAAATAATTAATTTGGGTGAAAAGATGAAAAATAAGTTAAGATATATATGGTGAGGTCTTTTCCATCTCATACTTATTTTTGTAAATATATGTCCTCAATCCTCTTTTAATATCTTGTGAATTTTTTTTTTTCATCATCACTCAAAAAAAATTTGTCATGAAAAAAGAAAAAAATAAGAGTTAATCTCATCATATTTTTTAACTTATTTTCTATCTTCTCATTTAAATTATTTATTTTTATTTTTTATATTGTTCTTAAACGAAACCTAAATAAAAGAAAGGTTTTAATTTGCAGAGAGAGAGAGAGAGAGAGAGATGGTAAAAAGAGGGTACGTACGTAAAGATATGGGTCCGATACAGAGACTGATGAGCATTAGCATCCCATACAGGTGCAAAAGGTTCAGCATGTCAACGTTTGCGCACGAAAAAAAGAAAGAGAATCAGATAATATATATATAGGTCTATAGCTAGCACAGTTAATCATCGTCAGAAATTTAACTGCACTTTTGGGATAAGAGAGAGTGTGTTATAATAATGAAGCTAAGTGAAGGTTCCGCCGGAAACAGAGACATAGAGAGAGATTAATTTGCATGGGTCAGTATATATATATATCAAGTAAATTAATTGTAAGTTTGTTTGGCCATTGAGAAATTAATGAGAGTATTGGTGGTCAGAAAATGCCAAATATGCACAACCGTTTGTGTTTGGTGCCCGCCCACGCGTCTATAAAACCCCTCTGTTCTTCTTTAATCCCTTTACTTTCTTCACTCTTACTCCCCCCTTTAATTAATTTGCTTGTCTCTCTCTCTCTCTCTCTCTATATATATATATATATATTTCCACCTTCCCTGTCTTCTACTTCTGCACGCATTTTCCGGTGAGTGTACATTGAAGTACGATTTCCGGCACCATCATCAACATGTCTTCGGGGGTGATCGAAGAGAAGCGTTATCCAGCGGCATTGGCCTCTCATGAAGACATTGTTAGAGACCCTTGGCTTTTTGGTCAATGTCTAACTAATTTCCATTCTGCTTTGGGTACCAAGTTTATGTAAGCTTAATTTCCCTTTCTATTCTTTTTCTTTCTTTTCTTTCCTCTTTTTTTTTTTTTAAAAAAAATAAAAAGATAAAAATGGCCCGTGTTCTTATATGATTTTTTGTTTTCTTTCCTTTTTGTAAATGTGAAGGGTACCTGTGATTGGAGGGAAGGAGCTAAATCTGCACGTTCTGTATGCGGAGGTTACCAAGAGGGGTGGTTATGAGAAGGTTTGATTGACTATTGTTTCTTCATTTCCCAAAATAAAAATATTAAGAACATTTTATATACGTGATTAAATTTTTTAATTTTTTTGGGGCCGGGGATGAAAAATAAATAGGTAGTAACAGAGAAGAAATGGAGGGAAGTGGGATGCGTGTTTGAGTTTTCTCCAACTACAACAAGTGCTTCTTATGCTTTGAGGAAACACTACCATACCTATCTTTACCATTTTCAGCAGCTTTACTTCAATAAGCTTCAAGGCCCACCCTCACTTCTTCCAACCCCACAAGGTATATACATGTATATTTATTTACCCTCTTTCTTTCTTTCTGTAAGAACAAACAGAGAGAGAGAGAGAGAGATCTTCTATATATTTTCTTCCTTCTAATTTTCTTTTTTTTAATTAATTTCTTCGTCACCTACTTGCATATTCTGTTATGGTTTTTTTTCATGTGGTCCCAAATGATGAACCATCCCTACTTCCTCAGAATATATATTCCAACATAATAATCCTCAAGGGGGCGTTTGGGTGGGCTTTTTTTGTTTTCTTTAAAAAAATTAAAAATGAACTTCTTCCTGCTTTAGAGATCGATTTTTCCATTTTGCTAATTGGATATGAAGTGAATCTGATCATCGAGTACATTAATTTGTTCTACACTTTCTTTTTCTTTAATATCAAGTTAGGCCTGCCGGTTGTGTTTTCATTCGGGATCCACAGTCCACTACCTCCATTTGTGGGGGTTATGTCAATTTTGCAAAGTATATTTATTTATTTATTTTATCTGGACTTGTGTTCTTTCTTTCTTTCCCTCCCTCTTTTTATATTGCATCAATTGGCCGGATTCTCTCTACTTCATTTCTCGCCTTTCCATAAATTAAAACCATTTTTCTTTTTCTTTCTTTCTTTTTTTTTTTATTTTTAATCTTTGTAAATTCATGTAAAATAATGCCTTGTGATCCCCCAAGTGATGGCCTCTAACATTGCAAAACCCCTGCTAAGGATTCACTTGCTAATTTTGACCGAGAGTCACTCTAACTTGCCCTCTTTTACCAAATCTAAGCAAACCCACCCACCCACTGACCCACCCCATTCAAGAAAAATGGAAATCTCTTGATGGCATTTTCTATCATTGATCATTTCAATCATCCATAAATCATGTACCATAATCTTCTTTTTCGTCATCATTCATCTTCGTTGTTTCCACTAGAAAACCTCTTGATGACTTTTCGGCCTTATCTATGTATCAGATAACATTCTCGTCATTCATAAATCATAGACCATGATCTTCCTTTTTCATCATCATTCATCATCTGTCTCCATTTGTTCTGTGCTTCAAGGGCCGTAATGCCCCCTAATCATAAGCTTCTTGCAGACAATTTATTCGAGATTAACAGCACTAAACCATTTGGTATTGTTCTTCTGAATATATTTTGACTTGAAAATTTGCAATGTATCATGTTCCATCTTGTTATTTAGGTCCTATGACTTTCGAAGCAATTGGAACCATCAATGCAAAAATTGACTGCGGTTACTTGGTGTCTGTGAAGTTGGGTTCTGAGACTCTGGCCGGAGTGCTCTATCACCCTGACCAGCCTGGGTCTTCAAAGTCGGTTAGCCGAGGTTGCACGGATATCATTCCGTACAACCCAAATACTCAACGTGCAGGTCGAAGGAGCAGACGAAGAAAAAGAAGGGGAGGAGGTGACCCGGCCCACCCCAAGCCCAATAGGAGTGGTTACAATTTCTTCTTTGCCAAAAAGCACTCGGAGCTCAAATCTCTCTACCCATATAGAGAAAGAGAGTTCACCAAAATGATTGGAGAGTCTTGGAACAATCTCAGCCTCGAAGAGAAGGCTGTAAGTACGATGACAAGAAAACAGTAGCTAAATGCTTTCAGTCTTTTCTGTTTGATAGAATATGTAAACTGCCGACATATGTCATCGTGGTGTTTTATTTCATTTGTAGGTTTTTCAGGATTATGGGTTGCAGGATAAAGAAAGATATCAGAGAGAGATGAAGGAGTACAAGGAGCGAGGACAGATGATGCAGTCTTGAAAGGGTAGACAGTTAATTAGGCTCAAGGAGTATGAAGAACTCACTAGAAATTTAAGAATATGTAATAACGCTGTGTAGAGGTTGCGGCCAGTACAATTTTTCATTTTTTTTTTAATGTTACAGAGTAACCTTGGCACGCAGTTGATTAGTTGTTTTTTCATATATAAGCTGTATGTGGGATATTTTTCTTTGTGAGGCATTGCTCAATTGCACGGAGTGAGTCCCAGTCCCACATCGAGGGAGAGTGAAGAACAGAACACAATTGTGGTGTGTATAAAATAAGAGGGTGGTGTACAATAGAAAAGCATCTTTGTGCTTGGGGCAATGATGCAGGTAGGGAGGTACTAACTGAGGCACGTCAATTGCTGGTTGAAAACAATCTCCAAACCCCCTCTTAGGCCTTGGTTTTGCCTTGGCCATTGAGAATTTCTGGAAGGGTTTGTGGGTTTGATTAACAAATAAGTATATATATTTATATATATTGCTAGTAATCTTTTCTGTAGATAGTTTCATGTTGCTGATACATGAAAACGAAATTCCTAATGAATAAACGTGAGTCCACACAAAGAAACAGGTAGAACAATAACATTTGGCTGTAATTGCTCCAGAGACATAATAAGAGAGATTTAATGTACATTCTTTTCATCAAATTAGCCTACAAACCTACAGACAAGACCTGTTCTTCAAGCCTAGAAAAGCTCAATTTTGGGCCTCAAGCTTTATTTAATCTCTTTGTTTTATAAGATATAGCATACATTAATGAGCAGGCCTTGCAGAACTAAAATGTCGGATCAAAGACGAACCCATCAAGTAGCACAAGTACTCCAATTAGAAGGAACCCTGTCCGAAGCAAGTGGTGGCATGGTCCGTAAGTTCATGTCAACAGGCAGCATTCTATATTCAATATTGAGCTCTCTGAAAATTTTAATCATCTCCTCGACCAACATGGCTCGCCTCCTCCACCTCAGCCCCATATCTTGATGGTTAATTAAGTGCCTAGGCCACACTACCATCGTCAGCCTGTTCATGTCCTCCACGTCCTTCACCATCACCACGGGATCTCCGTACCAGTGATCACTCTTATTCACAATGTACCTAAAAATTGACCCAAAATGACATCGAAACAGTTTATTTACATAATATAGCAGCCTAAAAAGAGTTCAAAACAAAAGCTTTTTTTTTTTTTTTTGGTACGTACCCAACTATTCGTTGTTTCATATCTTCAATCTTTTTCCATGGCGTGGAGACATGGATGGAGAACTCAACTGCGTCGCCCATTCCAGGGCTACGGAAGTAATTACCAATGGGCTTTGTCAGTAGAACGCTGTTTGGATATATAACTATTTGTTGATCATATCTGAGAAACACCGTAGTTAATATATTCATCTCCTCTACTACCATCTGAAAATACAAAAGCAGTGGAAGTTGCAAGCTCACGACCAAATGGTAATGACCAAAATAGGAAAAATATAACGAAAGATTGTATGTAAGGAGTAGACATGCTTGGAAATGTTCTTAATATACCTGCACGCCGTCAATTTCACAACGATCACCAACATCATATGGGTGCATTACGAATAAGAATATGATTGCCTCGAAAACTGTTTTGCAAGAGTTCCCAAACACAAATACGGCCACAAGAACTTGGGAGCCAATAAGGATGAGGAAATGGTTTACAGCAAACCCAAGTATGATGAGCCACACTATGACAATGATGACAGATACAATCACGTTCAACATCTGATGGAGATCATCCACGGCTGTTTTTGTATCATCGAGAGACAAGGCAATGGTTCTCCTTTGTCTAAACGCATCAATCTTTAAGACAAAGAAATGAAGAAACTTAGAAATTTTTGTGGTATGATCAATAAAGAAGGGCCAAAAATGGGGAAATTGAATTGTGAACTTACCATCCAAACGGTAAAAGATTCTTCGCTTATTACCCCTCTTTGTATTGATCCTTCGAAAAGTGCTTTGGCCTGCTCAACTTTATCTTCACGTATGAAGCGCTTCAGATCATCTAAGTAGATGTTTCTTTTGATAGAGAGAAACGAAAACTTGTAAGACATACTATAGACAGTTAAATAAATATACAGCAATTCATGTAATACTTACTTTGAACCTGGCTTTGCTACATTGGGAAATATTTTCTTGGATAGAACTTTTGCCTCTCGTTCATCTCTAGTACGCAATGAAGACTCGTCCTCGTCAGTCGAGTCTGGTAGATCCTCATCCAGAGTAGCTAATTTGGATATAACCCCACTCTGAACTAGGCTTATCAACCTCTTCATTTTCTTAGCTGAAACATTGTTTTTGTTCAGTTGTTGCAGCTGGTCAATTGTGTTATCCTCATGGTGCCTCCTAGACTCCACTCTCAATAATTTGTCCTTATTCTTCTCCTCGGCATTAATCCTTTCCTCATCTTGATCACTCCCTTTATCATATAAAGGGCGGCCGCTTAGCTTCTTAATCACGTATTGCTTTAACAAAGACATTTGAATTCTTTCAAAGAAGGCGCTCACATGAAATGACGAAGCAAGGACCTTAACGATGAGGGTTTTCCCAAGCCAAATCAAAGTACCTACCAATAGACAAACCAGAATCTTGGTTAGCGTATTCAAGACTTTGCTCTGGGTTCCTCTTGCAATCTTATCAGCAACAAGGTAGTGCCAAGAAACAAGGACCAAAGCCAACCACAGGCAATTCTGAACAGCCTTCCTCATCCCATAAACGAAGTAAAGAACTCGAATCTTCATAAGGAAATGGCGCTCAAGGAAGAAGACAATGACTCGAATTCCCCAACCCGAAACCAAGTGCCCACAAATTATCACCAAAATCATTAACTCCCACTTCCACAGCTGAAGATCCCACAGGTTTCGCTCCTTTAATTTAGGAATCGAAAGCGTACAAGCTAACGTAGCCATAATTAACAGGAAGATGACCCATTGGATGACAGTTGACTGACTCAAATTCTTTAGGTGGAAATCATCAAAGAAATCATCATCCAAGAACCAGTCATCGATTTTTTTATTGCGGCTAGCCTTGGACATTCTGTCGTACATCCAATTCGGATCTTCTAGCCTTGTTTTTGAACTTTTGATGAAGACATTTGTGTCTGGCAGAAATTTAGCATTTGAACTACATTGGGTCACCTGTACTTCTTCATCTTCTCTGCTTTTGTTCCGCCGTCTAGGAGGTTTTGAAGAATCAAGAATTGGGTTGTTAATTTGTGGGGATTCATCTTCAGCGTCACTCATGATGTTGATGGAGACATCTTTCAAGGAGTGGCGGCTTGAACTGGTGCTGTGTTGGGCCATTTGATGGATTGGTTTGCAGGCTGTTAAACTAGAGAACAGAAAATAGGGAGAATATGATATTGAATTAATGATATCTAAACTATTAAAATGAAAGCATACAACAGATAAAAAAAAAGGGAATGCAGAATAGCCTAAAATGGAATATAAGATGAATGGAATTTGAGAAAAGTTGAGATTGATTATATTAACCTTTTTGGTGAGTTTTATAGTGGAAAACCAAATAAACAGCATTAGGATTCCAAGTACTCTCTCAATAACAAACCTCCATGGGGAGAACTTGATTCGAATCTCTTTTTGTAAATGGTTAAAAGTTTTGTACAAGAAGTAAGAGCATCAAGATGACCACCAAAAGTAAGGCATAATTTAAGCACTAATTAAATCTACTTTCTTTCCCTTTTGTAAAGTTTCGATTTGAATGATGGTACGAGGTCAGCGTTAAGATAGTGCAATTAACAAGTTGCCAAAAGAAGAGATGGAATGGGACATTAATAGAGTGCTTGGGAAGATTAGAATTGAAAATGAAGATTGTGATGACCTGACCTAAAGGTTTCTTCATTCATCCAAAAAGAATTATTTGAAAACGGTTTATTCTTTCTCGCATTTGTGCCCTTCTAAAAGAACATCTTCATTCCTTTTGTGCCGCATTTCAGCGCTCTACTGCTGATTATTACTCTCACTGAAACTTGGTCCACTGAAGAATTCTCTTTATTTTATTTATTTATTTGCCCCAGGTAAAATAATGGAAAGGAATAATACAGAACGCATAAAAGATATGCAAAATGTAAGGCTTTGCTTTGTAATAAGAAGGTGAAAGCACCAAGATGGTCCCATCGATAAGGAAAGAATAATTTAAGCACTAATTAAATTATCTTTCTTTCCGCTTTTGTAAATCTTCGATTTTTGAATGTTGGTGGCTACAGATTAAGATTTGCCTAGTTAGCAAGTTAAAAAGTGAGGTGAAAGAGTGCATGGGAAGATTAGAATTACGATGAGCTGACCTGAGGCTTCTTCATTCATTCAAAGACAAGTTGTTTGCATCCGGTCCAATTCTCCTTAATAGGGAATAGTTCATGAGCAAAATGGATCAATTTTTTTATAAAACTTGATGGAAATGATCTCAATAATGAATAAATCACCTTCACAAAATTTATCAAAAAATTCAAACCAGAAATTGGCATACTAAAAATTTACTCATTATAGAGAAATTGACCCCATTAAAAGAAATTGAAGCAAAGAAGTAATGGACAGGAAACAAGTCTGCAACTACTGCTCTTTATCAGTTTATTCTTCTCGCATTTGTGCCCCTTAAAAGTACAAATTTTCGTTTTGTCCCTAATTTCAGAGCTCTACAACTGATTATTGCTATGCACTTCAGTGAAACTTGGTCCATTGAAGAAGCAGTCACTTTAATTTTATTTATTTGTTTGCCCCAGGTAAAATAATGAAAAGAAATAATGTAAAACAAATAAAGATACACAAAATGTATCACCGCTCCTTCAGTTGAGTTTGCGGAGGCCCTTGCCGTTAGGAGACTGGTATTTTCCTTATTAGAGCAGGTATGCTTGGGGCTGGTATCAAAGGAGATTGAGCAAACCTGTTGGCTTGGTGTTCTTTTGGAGGGTCTGACCCACCTTTGGGAAGTCGCTAGCATTATGATGGACAAGAAATCTTTGTTGAGAGATGCCGATGTTTTGTTCAGTCAGGTAGGAGATTTGTCAATAGGCATGGGTCATGGGTGGATTAGCGGCAGTTTGTCTACAGCCGCAATTTTTGAGCAGATTTTAAATCTAGGTAATTCTGGTTGGTCTTGTTAGTACTTGTGTGCCCTTTGGGCCTTTTGAATATAATAATAATAATATTAATAATGAAAGGTACCAACTGGGACGGGGACGGGGGATCCACCCAACCCGGGAGTAATTGAGTTGGTTTAATAACTGATCAATTTAATCAGTATTCTAAAACTCGGGACTCAGGACTCGATTGGCGAGTGGGGAGTTTTTAATTACTCGGGGATTAATCGAAAAAAATCGGATAAGATATATTTTAATATAAATAATATTCTAAATAATATAATATGACAAAAACTCATATATACATACACCAAATATGCATATAAATAAAAAATATTAATAGTTTATACATATTTTATTAAATATTAGAAAGCCCAATATAAAAAGTGAACGGCTTCTGAATAAATAAATTTCCTATTAGCGTAGTGTTATTTATTTCCACTATTTTAAATATATAATAAAATATTGAGGGCTTTTAATGTCCTGATCTTCCACCACTTTCAACGTTAATGTCAGAGAAAAACAAAGAATGGTTCTTTTGGGTGATGTTATAGGCACCCTGGTTTTGTAGCCAAAACACCAATATATCCTTAACATCGCAATAATAATCATGGCAACCATATGGTGACACCCCAAATTTAAGCACCGAGTCGGTGTCTTGTTGCCGAATTTCGACATTCGATTCAGTAACCTTCCACCGACTTAACATTCGACAAAGTTTGGCCGAGTCAATTTTTAGAAATATTTCACTGACATTTGATCTCGGCAAAAGGTTACCGAATTTTAACTTCTAACTCGGTAAATTGCCACCGAATGTTGACCTTGAAGTCGGCAACTTGTTACCGACTTATATGTTTTATATTTGGGCAACCAACCCCGTATGGTGACACCCCAAATTTAAGCACCGAGTCGGTGTCTTGTTACCGAATTTCGACATTCGATTCGGTAACCTTCCATCGACTTGACATTCGGCAATTTTTTCCCGAGTCAATTTTTAAAAATATTTCACTAACATTTGATCTCGGTAAAAGGTTACCGAATTTTAATCTCAAACTCGATAAACTGTCACCGAATGTTGACATTTAAGTCGGCAACTTGCTACCGACTTGTATGTTACGTATTGGGAGCAACCAACTCCTAATTTATAGTCACAACACCGAATGGTTAATATTTTGGTTGCCCTTACAAAAAAAAAAACCTTATTTCAAATTTGTGGTGTTCTGGCTATAAAAGAGGAGTGTATATAACATCACCCGGTTCTTTTTCTCTGTCTATCTATATATAAAAATTATATTATATGAGGGTTCCTTTTCCCTGTCTATATATATATATAAATTATATTATATATATATATATCTTCCTCCCTTTTCTCTTCTTCGTTTCCACCGACGTCCTCCTCCTCCTTCTTCCCCCAACTTACCACCGACCACTTCGCCGCCGGTAGCAACGAATCAGGCACTCTCTTTTCTTCGCCGCCGACCACTTCCATATTAGTTTAGTTTTCTCTTCTTATTCGTCTTCCCCTGTTCTTCTTCCTCTTTTTTCTCTTATTCTTCGTCTTCCCCTGTTCTTCTTCCTCTTTTTTCTCTTATTCTTCGTCTTCCCCTTTTTTTTAAAAAAAAAATTCCAATACTCGCCGAGTCTCATAACTCGCGAGAACTCAGCGAGTTTGACCGAGTTATTCCCGAATTTTCCCTTATCCGAGTTAAGCCTAACAAGTAAGAAAAATTGTCTCGCCTGGCTGCCGAGTGCTGAGTACTCGGCGAGAAATCGGCGTGACTCGCCGAGTTTTAGAACACTTAATTTAATAACTAACACGTTATTTGTTGGAAAAAATGGTTTTAAAGTAACATTTTTTAGCCATTTTGAGGGTAATTTTAAATGGGTTTTCGCACTCGGTTGTGAAAGGAAATTATAGATTCGTGTTCTCCTCCGTGAGTACATCGAGATCGTGTATTTGTATGCTCAAAACGGATTTGGGGTGAATGAGAAATTGTCACCCAAAGTGAGCTACTTGAGATGGAAAATAAAATGGAAAATGTTAAGTCCCACATTGGAACTTTGAAAAAACTTTTATGAGTTTATAAAGTATTAACTTTCACTAACTCATAAGTTTCTAAGAAAAGGAGAGTGTAAATCACTGACCGAATTTGGCTTGACACATGCTTGGCTTGACACAGGCTTGGCTTGTGTGCGAAAATAGCCAACCGCGCGGGGTCATGTTTTGCACTTAAAATTTTTTCAGTTCATTTATTTTTCTTAATGTCACCCATTTTAATTACTCTTTATTAAGAGATTTAATTTGAATTCAAAATTTTAAATTAAAAAAACGTTTGTATTAATTTGTATTAATTCTTAAAAACGGTTTTGTTTAATTATTGTAATTAACACTAAAAAATGGTTTTTGATTAATGCATGAATTAATACAAAGGCTCCTCCCCCTTGTATAAATTGAAGGCTTTGATATTTCATTCCACACAAGTCTACACACATCTCTGTTCACTTTATTCTCTCTTACTCTCTAGAATAGGTTTTTGTTTTGGTGGTGATCAAGTTCATACACAATATAACGTTCGTTTTGCGAGTGACACCAAAGTGCTAAAAGGTAGACACTCTTTACCGTTTTATCCTGAGAGACAAACGCCATAACAAACCTCGTAAGCACTGTGGGAGGCAGCGTATTTGTTTTAAGGAGATCGTGTGTTACACGAGACTCGGTTTCATTTTTGTTAAATTGTTAATTTCCGCATTTTTGGCTAACATTATTTTGTGCATTTGTTATTACTGATAAAAGAAGGAATAAACTTGTGGGGATGTTAAATCGAGATCATACCATTAAATTGTTGGCAAGCTAAGATACAAAAACCCCGGTCTATGAAGATAATCCAATATGGGTCCAATAACATCACTGCGCGAATTTATTTAAATGGATTGACTTGAATTACAAAAGATACAGTTTTTTCAATCAATAAACCTCAGCAAAGCCGTAACAAGAGCATATACTTCATAAAAAAACAAGCAAAAGCAATCACTAACCTAATTCTAAGCATTCGGCCGAGGAGGTGGTGGCGGATTCTGCATCTCAACCACCTTCTGCCACGACTCTCGGCTCGATATATCGCCCCACCACCGACCCACATTCTTCCTAGAAGTGAACATCTCTCCCCTATCAGTGGCATTCAAAAGGTACTGTGTGTTAGGCAAATGAGAAAGATCAGCCAAGCTGAATGCATCCCCTGCTAAGTACTGACTCTCTCCCAGCCGCTTTTCGTATACGTCGAGCACTTTTTCAAGCTTGGCTTGGCTCTGCTTGATCAGGCCTTCGTCTTGCTTGATCTTCATTCGGGGTGCGAATGCCAGCTGAAACACCAGAGCCGAACTGGGTGGGTTGAAATTTTGTCCTTCAGCCTCTAACCATTGATCAATTGAAGCTTTCTCCAACGGGTTAGTTCCGTACAAACTCTTGTTCCCCTGATTCTGGTACTTCTCTGTTATGTATCGACATATGGATCTGGACTCTGGTGCATTTCATCAAACATGTGAACCGCAACACAGTAAAACCCAAAAATTCAAATTAAATGAACACCAGTTTGAAATATACGAAATTTTCGAATTGAATTGAATTGAACTAAATTTGAAAAGGAAATGTGGGTAGTACCAAAGAGAGAGATGCTTTCGTCTTGAAAAGCTGGAACTTGGCCAAAAGGCTGTTTCAGTTCAAGTTTTAGGCCAATGGTGAAGCTATGAAAATGTACAAATACAATACCACACAAAGATATACATACATATATATATATATATATTAATATCAAGCGTGTTTTACCTGGATCTTGAGGAAATCAGGCTTCTTGTGTTCACCTTTGGCCATGTTGACGGAGATGAGTTGAAACTGAACATCTTTCTCGAGGAGACAGGCTAGAACCCTGGAGACAGCAGTGGAGAATGGTGGGCCGTACACTTTCACCGACGTAGCCATTAGAGGAGGTTGGAGTCGAATGTTAGGTTAATAATAATTTAGCTATTAAAGTGAGGTTTTCTAATTTATAATGCTCTCTTTCGGTTTGTGTGCGTCTCTGTTTACCATTTTCAACCATTCATCAGCAAGGAATTAGAGAGGAGAATTTAATTTTTCCACCTTTTTTATCCTTTGAATAGGCGTAGTTGATTTTCGGTCCACATATATATTAAACGATCCAAAAAATGCCAGCATCAAGCAGGGGCGGACGCTACAACGGCAAGCGTGGGGACAATTCCCACTAGTTAAATTTATTAGTTATTGAGCATGTGCGCGTTAAATGTTATTTTAATATTAAATAAAAGTTAATAAGTTTATTGATATATATGTATTAATAATTGAATAATTAATATGCAGTGTAAAATAAAATTTATCTTTAAAATAAAAGTTTGATAGGTATATAGTAAATAAACAAAAACATAAGATCACTTAATAATTAAATGAAAAATAAATTAACAAATACCCATGGTTATTTTAAAGTATGCATCACGGTTTTGCATCTATTTATTTTTTTAATAAGTCGAACATGGAATTATTCTACTTTGAATTTTTATTAAATTATGGTAGATGATATACACATATGAAAAAAAATAAAGAATATTTGTAGTTTTCTAGTTGTAAGTCCTACTAAACTATATACATCTGAGATGAAACAGTATTCAAATAATACTACATCTATTTAAAAAAAATAAGACATTTCCAATTTAGTGTCAATTTTAAGATCCCGAGATCCTGTTTAAACTCTACTTTTAACTAAATTTAAAATTTAGAGAAAAAAAAAAGACCAATGAAAGCAAATGCAAGTGTCATACTTGTCAGCACAGAAAAATGGATTTTTTTTTACATATTCATACTTATATATACGTATATATATATAAAGATAATGTGTATGCTGCAAAATATATTTTTTTCCCTTTTTTGGTGTGTAAAAATTTAGGTGAGAGGATGATATCCTTATACGGGGCCATGTTATTTTTTTTCTTCTATATTTGCATATACCAATGTATTGGGATATAATTGTATTGTGAACACCCAAATATTGTATACCATAAAATATACAAGGCACTCTATAAAATATAAGAAAATGTATTAAAGATAAATAATAAATGAAAATATGAAAAATAACATAATTGTGGATACTATCATTGCAGCCAAAGCAAAAAATATCAAGAAAAAAAATAAGAATTAGTAAAGAATTTTCATAATTGTTACCTCAATTTTTTATTTGCCTTTCATATTTTCAAGGAAAGTATATACCGGGATGTGATACTACAAAATAAATTATGATGGTAGAGTAGACTAATATTAAATATATATATATAACTGAGGATCTTTATGATTAATGGTAATTCGTATACAACATGTCTTTATTATATATTCAAACTTAGATATAATGAAAATCATTATTTACAAGAACTCTCAGTGGGCTATTATTTGTAATTGAATAAACTTGAAGTCTTAGAATCCTAGTAGAATTATGTTAAACGCATATCCAAAAGAGTTATCTACATGTCTTTATTTGGTATTCAAACTCGGATATAATAGAAATCATTATTTGCTATAACTTTCGATAAGCTATTATTTGTAATTGAATAAACTTAGAGTATTTGAGTTCTCGTAGAATTATGTTAAACATATATACAAAAGAGTAATCTACATTTAAAGGGGTATATTTGACTATATAAATGAGAAAAACATTTAAATTAATCGTACATTTATATACAAGATATAGAAAAACGTTTTGATTAATTAGTGAGGCAGCTAAATCAATTCAAAAAAGTGAAATATCTCTAGGTGCAAAATTAAGTTCTGTGCGGCCAGACTTTTTCAGAAGGACATTTGTGTCCTGGTTTACACGAGTCGCCTTTGTGGGCACAAGAGAGAGATTTTTTTTTTCTTGATTACTTAACAAACTTATAAGAGGAATCCCTCTAGCAAGTGCTGGCAAGGCCTAAGATCGATCTTGGCTTCTTTAATGCTTCCATATTTTCTTCCTTTTCTTATCTTTTGCACATGTTTTTTTATTAGGATAATGTATCAACTTATGCACCATCCTTCTTATACAGAATAAAGTTTGCAAGATCAAGTTAGTAACCTAATTTGCTATGAGATTAACAAGTTATAATTTAGAGTTTATTCAGCGTGAATTATAAAATGCATTTATAAACATATATGAATGAATTATAATGTGCTTATCATCTGTTTCACACATACTTTCATAACTAGATAAGCCCGAATCACTATCAATTTCAAGTTCATCCCCTGTTCTCTTAGTTGGTGTTCTTAGTTGGTGTATTAGTTCTACTACTTAGAGGCAACACAACATTGAGAGGGACCTCTGCTTCCATAAACACCTCAACTTCATCATCTTTAGCAAACTTACTCAATTTAAGCACATCCAAATCATTATCTAATGGACTCATAGTACCATCAATTCTAAAAATGTAAAACTTAATAATCCCAAAATATTTATCTTTTTGCATTTTTAACTTTTTAACCATTGCTATTAGCTCAAAAATAGAGAATTTATCAACCTCACAGTAATCAAAATATGAAACTTTATGGGTGAACCCACTATCTGCATTGCCAGGCCTATTATTAAAATGAATCCCATGATGCATTTTAATAATAAAAAAATTACTAGAAAGTGCAATAACAACACAAAACCAACAAAGTGCATACATGCAAATGAATATAATAAATAGATACAAATAGAAACATAAACTACACGAGGGGACCACAACAACATTGATTGAATGCATGTAAACTACTGCAAGGGAACAATGCCTTTTAGAAATAGTATTATGTATACATTACACGCTTATCTATAAACTACTAAAAAAACCCCAAATCTGTACATTTAGTAAAGCACTAAATATATGAAGGGTGACCATACTCTTTAATTCGCAAGTTTCACCCCATTCTTCCAAAATGCTCTTAATTTCTTAGTGGGCTAGATCATTTTTTTCTATATAAAATTGCTCATTCCTTCTCTCTTTACTTGTGTGCTTTGGTCGTCAATTAGGGCAAAATGAGAGTAGGTAAAGAGTAAAGTGCCATTAGGGTGAGAATGCTCATTTTACCCATCATGTGACTTGCGTGTGAGCTATTCCATTAAGATTTTAGATAGAATTGGCGAGGTTGGTCAAAAGTGCTACACGACTATTACTTTATATCTTGATGAGGGAAAAATGAAACTTCATGGACATAAGTGCAACTCGGTGTAAACTTAAAAGGGTGCTATATGCTTTTAACTCTTATACGTGACATATATAGTATAATCAAAAAATTAGTGAGGTAGAAGGTGTAATAGATCTCACTAAAATTCTTGAAATAAAAGTGGGGTCAAATGGAGTCAATTTTCAAGCAAAATTAAATATAATCATTTTAAGCATGCATGTGATGTTAAAGACTAGTAATTGAAGTACCTTAGTAAGCACCAATAAATAATGGTTGTGCCCACCGAAAAAAAAAGCCACTTTTTATACTTTACCCTTATTTTTAGTATTGTTCATAGGGTATTTTTGGTTTTCTAATTTTCGATTCGGTATTTCGATTTTTGAAACCAAAACCAATCTAAAGGAAATCAATATTTTTGGTTTTTGATATTTTCATTTTTGGTATTCGAATGTGTAAAACCAAAGCCTATAATTTCGGATTTATTTTGGTTGATTTCGGTTTTTACCATACGGATTCCCATGCCTAGTTAGAATTATCAAAATCATATAGCTTTTGAACAGGCTTTTAAGAGTTATGCATCAACTTAATTGAGACGGGCGATAAAAATTCGAGGAGGATGGCATGAACAACATTATCCCAATTGAAAGGACTGTAACTGAACGGTTCTCGCACAAAACAGCACTGTTTTTCGTCGTCATTTCATTTGTTTTTCTAAAGTGGATTACCTAATCCTGTTAGGTATTTGAAACAAAGAGCCAACTCTCTCCTATTTGGGTTGATTTTGCAACGAATTCCCCAATAAAGATAGTTCAGATTGGGATGATGAAATTTCAATTGTCTCGAGTGAAAATGTACTGAGTTTTGAAATTTTGTACAAGAAATTGATATTTTAAATTCATGAACCTGCGAATTTATGAGCTGTCACGGCTAAACCCTCTTCAGTGGCGGATAGGTTTAAATGATTTTGCTGTCCATTCATATTTGTAAACATAAAATTCCTTAGAGATTAGATGTGGCCAAGACAATTCAATCAAATGTGCATCTGCCCTCGGAGATTCAATATAGAAGATAGAGAGTCCAAATCCGGATCTCCCAAAAGCAAAAATTCTCTAGTGAACTAAGCGAAGAGCATTCAAGAAATACTAGGAAGTGATGATCTAATAAAAAAGTAATTTTATGGTCTTCTATAATTTGCCAATCTTTTTCGTAACATACATTTCTCTTTTCTTCTTTCTCCTTTGATTAGTAGATGTCCTTCCATTCCAATTCAAAGAAATTAGCTACTCGTTATTGGATTACGACTCAAAATGCACTGTTGATGTAATGTCAATTATGCTCAACCCTTATTTATAAAGATAGCACTTCTACTACCACGTCCATCCAACAAGACGTTATCTGTACATGCAACCATACTGGTGCTAATAATTTTGAAACCTCAACAAGTAAGGTAAGAAACATTAAGAGTTTCATACTGCCACCTTTTCTAATGAAGGCTCAAGTGTCTATACATCACTTGCCTCAGTAACACATTCTTTATAGAATTCTACCTCTTCCGGTACATACCTTTCCCCAGGTGCAGGCCCGGATCCTGTTAAATCTCAAATCGTTTGACATAAAGGCAAAATTGTCATGTATGATCTATCACTTGGCACAAGTAGTCCAAGTAGAGGGGAGTCTGTTTGAAGCCAAAGCTGGCATATTGCGAACATTCACGTCAACGGGCAGCATGCGGTACTCAATATCGAGGTCCTTAAAAGTCTTGATCATCTCCTCTACCAAAAGTGCCCTCCTCACCCACCTCTCACCCATGTCCTGAAAATTCATTCGGTGCGAAAGCCACACTGATATTTTCAGCCTATTCATGTCCTCCATGTCCCTTAAGACTATCATGGGAGCTGGGTACCAGTGATCGCTTTTGTTGTCTACATAGCTGAAAATTGCAGTAGCCGTAACAAAATATCAGTCACAGAAAAATCAATTAAAAAATTTGTTTTATTAACAGGAGGAGAAAACTTCAAAGAGGGGAAAAATATTCACCACCATGCATACCTTGTTATTCTCTCTTTCATCAAAGCAATCCTTTCCATAGAAGTTGATATATGGATAGCAAAATCAATTGCATCTCCCATATCTGGACTACGGTAGTAATTACTGATGGGTTTGGTAGCTAGAACACTGTTTGGATAAAAGATCTTCTGGTTATCGTACCTCAGGAAAACCGTAGTTAGTATGTTCATCTCTTCTACTACCATCTGAGACCAAAAGGTATGTGGGCGTTCCAAACTCAAAAATTCAAACATAAACAAATGGGCACACAGTACAGACGTATGGCTATATTAATATATTTTTAAAAATTTATTTTTACCTGAACTCCATCAACTTCGCAGCGATCACCCACATCAAATGGGTGCATAACAAACAAGAAGATGATGGCCTCAAAAGTTGTCTTGCATGTGTTTCCAAACACAAATACCACTAAAAGAAGTTGGGAGCTTAAAAAGATGAAGAAATGGGTAGTTGCAACTTTGAGTATAAGCAGCCAGATAACCACTATGATGATTCCAACAACGATGTTTAGCATACGATGGAGTTTGTTCACGGCTGTTTTTGTATCATCGAGAGACAAAGCAAGGGCTCTCCGTTCCCTGAATGCATTAACCTGGGACAGATGAAATTTGAAATAGTCTTAAGAGCATAATATCACAGAAAAGCCACACAACTCTAAAATTGATCTTATGTTAGATTCAACTTGGTGTGTAATAAGGATGAACCTTTACCAACAGGTGGAAACAGGAAAATCCTTTGAACAAAAACGTCCAGCGGGGAACGAAAACCAGCCGGCCCAATCCCAGCACAGACTTGGGGTTTGAAGATGGTCATCTATCTATTATGTTAGATTCAACTTGGTGTGTAATAAGGATGAACCTTTACCAACAGGTGGAAACAGGAAAATCCTTTGAACAAAAACGTCCAGCGGGGAACGAAAACCAGCTGGCCCAATCCCAGCACAGACTTGGGGTTTGAAGATGGTCATCTATCTATTATTAAAATATTGTGTCTTGTACCTACCTAAAAAGATTAAGTGTGCAATGATACTAGTAACTCAAAAAGATGCTATCATATTATTATTTGTTGAAACAAAAAGAAACAGAAAAGTTCAAATATATTCTCAACTCATGAGCTAATTGTTAACACAACTTAAATACTTGTGAAAAGCAAACTGCCATAGACCAAGTCAGTCCACGGGGCCAATCATCATAGATCACGCTTGGGTCATGATGAGATGGCTCCACTTGGTCAATAGAAGTCCAGATTGTGATTACTAGAAACTTCCATCAAATAAAAAAGATCATTATGTGGCATCATTAGGGGACTAAAATCTTACTTTTCCCTTTTCCTTCCCTACATTCAGAGTACAAGGCAAATGTCCTCTCTTTATAGGCATTTACAATTAACCTCCCCTAAGGTTTCATTAACTAAACTATAAACCTAGTTTCTTCAAAGTCGGCCAATCCTTTTTTTTTTCTGCATTCTCACAATCTCACCTAAAATGGTCATTCGATAATACCAAAATCCTTACAAATCTTTGTGCATATAATAGTAGTTTTTTGCATCAATGTGCCACTCACAACTCTATCAAGCACAGAGGTTGCCACCCTCGTTTATTCCAAAATTAGGAACAAGTCATACTATCAATCTCTCTGACAACAAGGGATAACAGGGAGGAAAAACATGAAGATATCATACCACCCAATTCTTAAGAGCTCGCTTGCTGATTCCTTTGCTTTCACTTGCTCCTTCAAAGAGACGCAGAGTCTTTGATGCTTCATCTTCCCTCATAAACCGCATCAAATCCTCTAGATAGATGCATCTGATGACAACAAGAGATACTAATGAGTCAAAACATAAGAAATAAATGTAAATCAAGAAGAAAATAAAGTTTCAGGGTGCATAGACAAAAGCAGTTGCACAATTGTTTGACAACAAGGTCATAGAACATATCCTGCAAAAACTAAGAAGCTTCTTGTACTTCCCTGAGTTCACATTGTTTGCTAATCCATTGCTTTAGTTGCAGAACTACGGGTTTCGCCTCCAAGTTTGGGGGGTAGGGGTGATATTTACTGCTAAACATAAATGGAAATAAGAACTTCTAGGTTCTAGAGACAATGTACCAATTTCTCTTGCACCATTTTTTTTAGAATTGAAGGGTGCCACCTACCCAATAATGCAGGTCTTTCATATATATAAACGAAAAAAAGGATCAACGTAGAACAACCCAAGTAGTAAACAATTCAAGATAACATAAACCATTAACGAGACTGAAAGTGAAGTTTCACGCATGCAACGATCAGAAAAATGGAAGGAATTCTAGTCTAAGTGAAAACCATGTTAGGTCTTTACACACGGGCAAGAAAATAAGAACTAACTTGGAGCCTGGCTTAGCCACATTGGAGAAAATCTTTTTGGCTGCGGCTTTTGCCTGGAACTCATTTGTAATCTGCATTGCAGTCTCATCTTCTCCGGTTGAGTCCTGTAGTTGCTCATCTAAAGTTGATAGCACCCCATGTCGAATAATATTCATCAACCTCTTCATGTTCCAAGCAGAGATGTTGCTTTGATTCAACCTGTGCAAGTGATCAATTGTTATACCTTCTTCACTTTCCTTCTTCGACATGGTCCTTGAAAATTTAGGACTCTTAATCCCAGCTGTTGTGCTCTTTCGAGGCGTTCCGGTTCCTATTACTCTCCCACTCTTGGGGAAAACGCTTGCCCGGAGCTCAGGAGGCATGGTAGCACCAGCATTCTGAAGCTTCTGAACCTCGGCCATGACTTTCTCTTCCTCCTCCTGTTCTTGCTGAATTTCTATTGATGGCATACCCGATAGCGTCTCAATTACGTATTGATTAAACAAAGACTCCTGAATTCGATCAAAAAATGTGCTCACATGGAACGAGGAAGCAAGGACCTTAACAAGGAGTACTTTGAGAAGCCATATTAACGTTCCAACTAAAAGACACACCCAAATCTTGGTTACGTATGGCAAGACCTTTCCGCCACCCTCCGTTAATCTCTCAACTCTCTTGTCAAAAATAGCTTGCCAAGCAATCAAAACCAAAGCCAACCAAATACAATTCTGGACGGCATTCCTCAAACCATAAACGAAATACAAAACTCGCTTTCGCAACAGAAAATTACGCTCTGTGAAGAAAACAACCACGCGAATGCCCCAACCAGACACCAATCTTCCACAGATGAGAACCAGAACCATTATCTCCCATTTCCACAACGGCAGTTCAAAGAGCAGCACATTCTTAAATCTAGGAATCGTAAGGCTACAAGCTAATAGAGCTACAATTAGAATCAAACTCACCAACTGAAGCACAGTCCATTTACTGAAGTTCATCTTCTTATACTCCTGCGGCAAATCATCATCCAAAAAAGGATCGTCCTCATCAAGTTCGCTACCTTTCCCCAACAATCCAGATTTCAACTGTCTCCCAGACCTCTGATCTGGCGCCTCCGGTGGATCCATTAACCTAGATTTCGTCTTCGTCTTCAACAAGGTTGATTTCCTTCGAAAGGAAGAGTTTGAACTGCAAAGCAGAACCTCCTCCTCCCTGGAACTTACACCTCCAGCTCCACCTCTGCTATCATTGGAGCGTCGACGAACCGGCTCAGCCACAGATTCGTTAAGCGAAACCCTAACGTCCCTGGGACTAAGCTGGCCGTAATTAGTGGGACTCTCGGGAATCCTGGATAACGGGGAACGTTGAGACAAAGGTGAATCGGTGCCAAAATCGAACTCCGGCGGAACATTCTTGGAGAAATCGTAGCTAGTGTCCCTCCATATATTGTTAGCAGCAGCATCAGTGAGTAACGGTGACTGAGAGTGCGAAGATAGCTCAGTTTCTTTGGTAATATCTTTATTATTATTGCCGTTGATTTTGACGACTACATCTCTGCGGTCACCAGGATCAACGGACTGAGTAGCCATTTGATATTCGTGGTGTTGAGTTCTTCTTCAGGGGCTTTTGTTGTTGTTGTTGTTGTTGTTGTTGTTGTTGTGTTTGAGGAGGTTCAGAGTGTGAATTTAAAACCAAAAAAGTAGCGATGGATTTGAATGACTTTCTTATCAGTTCGTCCATTACATTATCATAAGTAAAGTTGGGTGGAAATATTATATTAATAATTATTATTATTAGTCTGGCGTGGCGAGGCGAGCCGACAAGTAGGTGATGAATCAGCACAGAAATAGTGCTAGTTTTATTGAGCAGTAGGTACTACTATTGAATTTGAAACGCGTGAACGTGAAGAGAGAGAGAGAGAGAGAGAGAAAAGAGAAACGTAAACAAAATGTACCACTGGCCATTCGCTGGTGGGAGTTGGGGAGTTCAGACAGATAAAGCGAGCGGGGGGCTGAAAAACTGATGTGAGAGAGAAAGAGATAGTAGGCTTTTCTGAGATTTTAAAATTTTAGAATGTCGGAGTTCGGGACTTACAGGTGTCGAACAACACATGGACCATATGAGCTGTTAGTCCACTACACGTTGATTTATGTATCAAAATAATAATATATAGACTTTCGTTCTCCCATGCGAAACGGAGAGTCAGCTTGTTTGGTTTTCCAGAATATATCACGGAAAATGATAGTTACTTGGACCATCTCCAATCACATAAATAAATTTTAATTTTTTATTTTATAAATTATTAATCTAAAATATTTTAGTAATTAATTTTTTTTAGTAATTAAATTTGTGGAGCTCATTATCTTAATTGGTTACAAATTAATCAATTTAAAATTTTAATAAAAAAGAAGAAAAAATTATTTAAATTTAAAAAAAAACTCCTCTTTTACTTAAAAGAATTAGTAGGTCCATCATTTTAAGTATTGAAGAAAATCGTTAACTTTGATTATAAGAAAAAAAAATTAATTATTAGTTAAAGAGTTGCTAAAATTTAATTATGTCATTGGGGTAAGATTTTTTGCTAACATTATTAAAATTAATTATAATTACTATTTTGGTTAGACTATTAGAGATGCTTTTAGTCCCCAACAAATAAATAAATATTTTTCAACAAAATTAGTTTAATGATTAATATTTATTCCATTTCATAATGAGCTTAGCTACTACCTACGGGCTTAATTTTATATTAATTATCTCAGTCTCTTGACTTGAGACTCTAATAATGACAACAACTTCTTTTAAATAAAGTAAATAAATTCATTCATTTATTAATTCTTTAAGAATTATTTTATTATTTTCCAATGCGTTAGAGTTTTTTTGCACTGCACTTCATATTAAATATTGGGAACAAATTCAACAAAAATTCAAACAAGGCTAAAATTTTGTATGATAATATCTACGTATGATGATTGCTTGTTAAACATGCGCTTCAACTTCAAATAAATTTGTTCTAGTTGTTATTTCTCTAGTATTATATTTTAATTTTTTGTGTAATACTAACACTTATTAACACATGGATGTTTCTCTCTCTCTCTCTCTCTCTCTCTCTCTCTCTCTCTCTCACTTTCATATATATATATATATATATATCAAAAACAAAAAAAATGAACTTATTGTATGTCTAATATTTAAATAGGTATTAACGAAACCGGATTATCGGAAAGTAGTGTGACTTCACAATGACAAAAGTGAGAAATTTCTTTTATGGCTATTTTTTTGTCTATGAAAGTTAAAACTATTCCAAACACATTAAATGATTCATTATAAAAACGAGTTACAAAATCCTAAACGGGCCACGGCCCCCTCGAGTGTCCTTTATGTCTACTATGCGAATTAATACGCTGGATAATTTAAAATATGGAGATGAAACACCATGGAAGATGGAGGATGGTATTAAGTTGAAAAGAAAACCTGCAATATTTCACATGTTTATTGCTTGTACTAGGTGGGCTAGGCCCTTATTATATATATATATATATATGAGTTTGAGAAATATGTTTTTTCACATATGAAAATATAGAATTTTGCTTCAAATTTTTGTACAAAACTTTGGTTCGGGAGAATTTCACTTTAAGGCGGTGTAAATACGCTTTCATGTATATATATACGCACTTTCTTTTGATATTTTAATATACCATAACAAAGTAAAAACAATTTTATTTAAATATCGCAATACATCAATTAAAAGTGTTAAAATGTTAAAATATACTGCATTTAGCATTACTTATGTAAGTGTTCAAAATTTTACGACCCAACCCACTAGAGAATAATTCGAGAATCGAGTCAAAGGGTATGGATAAAACAGGTAGAGTGTGACAAGAGGATTTTTTGGGCACGGTAGGTTCCCCTGGCAGCGCTTATGCTGATCTAATAATATGTCCTCCGTCTGTGTGTGCTTGTGTAGTTACTGTATTGAGCTCTTAAGGCAATATCAATAATGTTACAAGCATTTTCTCTCTAAAATAGATTAAGCAAAACTAATAACTTTATGGTCAAATATCCAGTAACTAACCCTTTTCTCGAGCCTCCCTTCTTCTATTTATACGTATAGAATTAGGGTTACATTTGCTCATTAGGGTTGATAGTAAAATGAATAAAGAGTGTAAGGCTTGGATAATACTTCAGCTTTTAGTCCCTTATCCACTACTAACAACTTCTGAATTCGTACATTAGTGGTGGAGCAGTGGGGATCTGCACGATTCTGTACAGACCTGTACAATTTGGTATGATTCACTACACGTGTTTCCCATGTGTTCCGCACGTGCTATGGCATATGCTCCCCTGTCTGGGGGTCTCGACACCAATTTTCCATCTCGGCGTGCGTTGACGCCCCTTCTTCGACATGTCTTCTTGCTATCCCTTCCCGTTTGGGGACAGCCCGTCTGCTAGGCTTGTGGTGTAGGCCTCCGAGTAGATTGGACTAACCCAGTTTACCTTAGACAAATTTTATGATCCCTTAACTCATAATTACAATTTATGCTAATATAGAATAAGATGACAAAATTCAAAATTGTTACTAATAAATTTATTTTTTAAAAATATGTTAATAAATATATATACATTTTAAAAAATAAGTTGGTCTTGTGTTTATTAGGATGGATCCTGATAGTAGAAAATTGTTCTACCTGTATATATATACACCTTTTACTCTTTCTGGTTTAGTATTTCAATTAGGGTACGCTTGATTGCAAGTATGGAATTTACATAGAAAGAAAATAAGTTCAGGAAATTGAATTGCATGGAAAATGTTAATTAAATGTGTTTTATCGCCTTAATTTTCTACCCGAAAAATATTAGTTGTATTATGGCATTTTGAATGTAGAAAAAATTATGGATAATTTTTTTTAACATAATTTTATAGTCATGATGGATTTTGTTTAATTGATCTTAATTAGTATATTTTAAATACTAAATTTTTATTAAATTTTGAATTTTGTAGTTTAAGTTATAGCATTTTTAATTTAAAAAATGGGCAAAATTTTGTCTTGAAAAATGTGTAATTGCCCGGAAAATAAATACAAGCCTCCCCCCCCTCCACACACACACACACACAAGAAAATGTTTTCCTTATTTACATGGAAAGGTACATGAATGAACAGTGTTAAAAGTGGGAGTTCAACTACCAAAATTTTTTTGACAATTAAATAATACAAAAATGACAACTTGAATAGAAAAAT
Source organism: Lonicera japonica (assembly GCA_021464415.1). Classification (NCBI taxonomy): domain Eukaryota; kingdom Viridiplantae; phylum Streptophyta; class Magnoliopsida; order Dipsacales; family Caprifoliaceae; genus Lonicera; species Lonicera japonica. The sequence continues at coordinate 1,897,609 of CM038466.1, forward strand.
TATATTTTTTATAAAAAATATGACCAATTAAACACACCTTAATAATTTCATTGTCGGGGCAGAGATACTTGTCACTTTGCTAGCGGACATGTCATAGTACTAGACAATTTGTACTACATCTACTTTACTAATTAGTACTGCTACTACTGCTACATCTACGTTATATATATGTACCACTACTGCTACTTTCTAAACTATTCTAGCAACCACAAAAGGGGCTGGATACACTCTTTGGGGCTACTTAGATTAAGTCTCAGCAATTACAAAAAATTTAATGACAACTGGTTGATACTCTTCTCAGGTCAAAATTAGTCAGAGTGCATGCGGAAGAGGTGACTCGAATACCCTTGAACGAATAAAAAAATTCGATATATTTGAATTGCTTTCACTTTTTTATTGCATCCAGTTTCAAGTATTTGATAGAAAAAGTGTTACGAGTTGAGTGAAAGATTTTTTTATATTCATTTCTTGTTAACGTTGTATTTCATCTCGTTGTTTTGATTCGTCCATATTTAAGTCTTCAAGGTTAGTTAGCTATGCTTTTAGGGTTTGTTTGGTTCGAATTTTTGAGGATTCCTGGAACCTTAAATTCTATTCCTTGAGGATTATATTTGTTTGGTTGAAGTTTTAGGTAGGAATTTAGGATTCCTAAGAATCCTAAATTCCCCCATTTTGCCAAAATCTATTCCCTTATAAATTAGGAGGAATCTTTTTTTTGTCCAAAAAATGTTTTTTTTTTCTAGAAAATGAAAAAAAAAATTCCCAGAAAATGAAAAAAAAATTCCAGAAAATTTTTAAAAATATTTTTTTCCCAGAAAGTGGATTTTTTTTTTCAGAAAATGAAAAAAATTATTTTTTCCCAGAAAATAAAAAATATTATTTTTTCCCCAGAAAGTGAAAAAAAAAAATTTTTTCCCAGAAAATGAAAAAAAAATTAATATATTTTTCCCAGTAAATGAAAAAAAAATCCAGAAAATTTTTAAAAAAAAATTGCCGAGTTCATTCCTAAAACTCCAACCAAACAAACATTAATGGAATCTAATAAAGAATGTCAGGAATAAAAGATTCCTGGCATCTACAATGCCAATTCCATTCCTAAAGCTCGAAGCAAACGAGCCCTTAAAGTGTGAATTTGCTAAATTACGGTATCTTCCAAAACTTTAAACTATTTAGTATTGAACGAAAAATTTAGATCACGCTTTGTAAAAGTAGTTTTCATTTCATTTGTGGGGACAAGTAAAAGTCCACCTAACATATTATAGTGTATATTCCTTCCACTAATTTACAGATAATAGAATGGAACCGAAGTAGGAAAGCCTGATCGATCCCAAAGCTAGCCTTGCACGGCAAAACTTTGTTCTATGCTAAATCACTATCTAACCTATAGATAGATAGATAGTTCCATTGACACTCATTAATTCTATTTTTGTTGGGCTTGTAAAAGAGAACAAGTTTAGTAGAATAGTATATTTAGCGCGTACCTAGAATAAGAAGTTTGAAAAAGAAAGGACGAATGTGAATGACTTAAAGGTGATCAAATAGAGTTTGGATTTACCCATTGATTAATTACTACTACTCTGAAAATGTTTAATTTGCTATGTTCTGTAATTGAGCCCCTCTGGACGAGATGCAGATTTAAGATTGGATTAATGATTGCCACTTAACTAGTTATATTGATTTTTTTTCTTTCTTTTTAACAAAACTAGTTATATTGAATTAATTTAGCCGATTTTGAAGCATCACCAATTGGTAAAAAACAAATTATTCATTCTTTTTTAACTTAATCATAAAAAACTTTTTACTTTCAGCTTTATTGTCAAACAGACCCTAGAATAATGATTAGATTGTTCAGCCCCAAAACAATGTAATCCGTAGTTTAGTATTTAGTGGAGCAAGAGCAAGATAAAGGAAAAATGTCCCAATTTGGCTTGGTAGAACTTAATCGATGCCACTAATTCGTGATTCACGGTATTTCAATCTCCACCTCTCATAAGGAGCCACGTCATAGGATAGCTATCCAGCAAACAACCAATAGGATGACTCCCAAGCAGATAGCGAAAATTATCTCCATACATTATCTAATCATCTCCCTCTCTCTCTCTCTCCGCAAACAAACACACGCCACACAACAATCCATCCCCCCCTCCCATTAAAATCCATCTCACATCCTCTCTTTCCTTCTGATTTCCATCAACCCAACTCCCCATTTGCCGATTGCAATATCCAAGCCCTTCCCTTAATTATTCAAAATGGCAACTGTCGCCTCCACCGCCGTAGCTATCCCGTCATTCACCGGCCTAAAGTCCGCCGGATCAACCACCTCAAGAACCATCACCATCGCTAAGCTACCAGCCACCACTATTCCAAGGCTCGCCATCAAGGCTTCCCTAAAGCAGGTGGGTGCTGCCGTGATCGCCACCGCCGCAACCGCAATGCTGGCCGGCAACGCCATGGCCATCGAGATCTTGCTAGGCGGTGATGACGGGTCTTTGGCTTTTGTTCCCGGAAGCTTCTCAGTGCCTCCTGGAGAGAAGATCATTTTCAAGAACAATGCTGGGTTCCCTCACAACGTTTTGTTCGACGAGGACGAGGTTCCCGCCGGTGTTGACGTGTCCAAGATTTCGATGAGTGACGAGGACCTTCTCAATGCACCCGGAGAGACCTACTCTGTCACCTTGACCGAGAAAGGGACCTACAGTTTCTACTGCTCTCCTCACCAGGGTGCTGGCATGGTTGGAAAAGTCACCGTAAATTAAAATTAATGTACCATCAACAGCACCACTTCTTTGTGATTCTTAGTTAATTCTCTCATTTTTCTATGCGTGTCTGTATTTTGTGGTTAGAAGAGTGAGTTAATCTAAGTATTGCTTTCAGTGTTGGGAGAGGATGAGATGATATATGAACACCTTGAGTGAAACCTGATAATTTCATTTGTGTATTACATTGGCTTTATGAGAACTGCTCATTCCTGGTCATGAAAACTATTTGCTAGATTTTGTGCATGGTGTGTAGTATTAGGATGTCTAGATAATGGTTGAATTCATTAGGACAAGAGACGACTGCATATTGGATTCCAAACAGACAAAACATATACAAAATGTAAGTTTATCCTTGGCCTAATGTATAACATTACTATAAGACGTCCTACTTATCCTGTAGTTTTGGATAGTTGTGGATGCTATACTAGATCAAATGTAGATATATGCACGAATCAAATTGGCCATGCACAATAAATCAGGCTTTTTACACAATAGAACTATTAGAATACAAATACAATTGTATATAATCACACCATACAAAGAAAGTAATTTTTTTTTTCCTTTCTATACTCAGAAGAAAGTGGACAGCAGCACAACATACAATTAACGCTTGCACATACAATTACACTACAATAAGCGATTGCCCAAGTATACAACCATGCTTGTGTCACCAAACACAACAATTTTATGGACATAAGAAGTGGCTAAAAGGCTTAATTTAATATATACATGGCCAAACCTAGGCGTGACCTTAAAAATTATGTGGTCAAAGCATTAGGTAGGGTGGTGGGAGCTCCGACCACCTTACCACCAAAATCCGGGAAATGTTCATGTCCCGGTAAGGGGGTTACCTTCCCACTGGCATCTACCGCGACTGGGTACTTTAGAAGATGCCCTTGCAATGGAGTGAACTCCCCTGCTGTGAAATTCTTCCAGTTTTCTTCTGCAATCTCATTAACACTCTTCACACAAGTTTCACTCTCTGGTTCTTTGAAGCATTCTTCTATATTCCCCAAGTGCTCTGCCCACAGTGACATTCTGTATCCATATATCTGCCACAATTGATAAAGTTACAGTATATATGGATATATTGAGGGATGTTTTATCCCATGTTTTGGGTGATGAAAATACTAACCTGGCCACGCGGGTGTCGTTTCTTCTTAGCCCAGGTGTGATGGGGTTGATATGCACCCATGGCTATCTCTGTGTCTCTTGAACCGGCCATTGATCTTTGGTTAATATTTGCCGACCCCAATATCACATATTCATCATCCACAATCATTCCCTTCGCATGTACATAGATCATAAACCGTCCAAACTTTAGGGAAGCTGAGACCTGAAAAATTGGTAGAAAAGCAGTTTGTAAAAGAAACATCATTAAGTCCTAATGAATGATCGTTACGTTATTATTCAAACGTTATTATTCAACTAGTAAATATATACATATATATATATATATATAATATGAACCATTAACACAGTGCAACTGACTTAACAGTAACATAATTCATGTGGAGTGATGAGTACCGTCTTGCCTTTACAGGAAGTTTGACTGCAATTTGAGGCAGCCTCTTCATCCCATTCTTCTCGATTACCAAGACAGTAGAAATTTAGGTAGTCTTGTGGATGAGAATTCTCAAGATCTGCAGATTTCAGCTCTTTAGCAATAATTTCATACATCATTTGCATTGTTTGTCCCTGCAACAGAACGATGAAAAAGTTTAACAAAATTTTTTAGGTCTTCAATGAATCTTCAATGAAGCCCAAGACAAACTAAAACATAGTTCATGATACCATAATAAAAAATTAAGGAATTTCTACCTAAATGATGACTAACTACTGCTGCTTATAACAAGTAGTTCTCAACATAATGATGGATTTACAAGAATATACTTCTGCTATCTCTTAAGCTCAAAATTAAAAAAGAATTTTTTTTAGTAACTTTCTAAAACAAATTTCCTTCCATTTTGACATCTTCCAGATTTTAGTGCCCTAAATTAATTCGACGTTCATTCTGCTGCGCAGCCTTCTGTGTCGGTTAATTATATATAGAAGTGTATGCAGCGCATTACCTGCCAAAATAGAATTTCTTGGACCGAGGCCGAAGAGGGCACACCTTCAGGCCACATTGGGATGATAATATAGACAGCAAATTTCTCTTTTGCTCTAATCTTACTTGCAATCTTTAATGCCAGCTCCATTGGTATTAGATTATCAGCTCCTAATCATGTAAACGAGCTGTATAATCAATTAAAAGGAACATAAAGCAACAGTGAAAGCTAATGAATGCAACATAACAATAGGTTTCCAGAAGAGGGTATTTGTTGAAAATTGTATGCACAATGTGAAAATATGCATCTTTTGATTAAGAAGGTTCTCAAACCTGCGTCTCTATGGGAGGCCCATCCATATGATGATCCAATAAAATATTGATTCTCAATATATATGAAGTGCTGGGCAGATCTTATGGCCTGAACATATGCTGTTTGAATACTCTTATCAACCACCAGATTTTTTGCACAGACTAAATTCTGCAAGAATAGAGAATGTAATAAACTCAACAAATCACCAAACAGGATGGGAAAAAAATGAAGAATAATGGTACCGCTCTAATGTGCTGACCTAGTACAAAAAGCATTGTAACTTTAGTTATTATGGATTTTTTCAAAAAATAAATTATAAACCTCGGCCTCAGCTAAATGTACATCTTTGGGAAATCCTTTCAGAGAACCAGAATCAATAGATCGAAAAATCTGTCAACATCACGAAAACAATCACAAAATTCAGAATTGCTGGCATTAAATCAGATAAAACAAGCTTTGGTTAGCAGGAAGTTGAAAACTAATAAACCTGAACATGCCAGTTTTCAGGATCATCTTCCTTGGAAACCCACAACATAGGATCATTACTCTGAATAGATGATGAAGGACTAAGTATCCATGAAATGCGTTCTATCTTTAGTAAAGCATCGTCATGCCAATGAGATATTCTTTTGAACTTTCGTCCAAACTCGGACCATTTTGAAGCTTTTTTCCACCTCTGCTCAAAGTTTTTTAGCACATCATATGCGGCAGGCCCTTCAATTTTGCAATGTAAATCATGCCAGGGTTGTCTCGGACCCTTTGTTCCTGCCTATTACAAAAATTCAAAAAGATCAGATACAATATCACAGCTGGAAAGAGACAATGGTGTATCGTCATAATATTATACATTGTAGGAAATTGTGTTAATTTCTTGATTAGTTATTCAAATATCAACAATGAAGAAAATTAATAGTTTTTATCCAATGAAGTACTATACCACAAGTAGTCCAGATAAGCAACTCTTACAACTATGTAATATTTGAATACCAAGGGTCACAAAACAAAGATTCAGAGATGAAGTGCACTCACAGAAAACGTTGGATTATGATAATCATCCTGAAACACAGTGTTGAGATCACGAAATAAACGATGCTCTGGTGTGTCATAGCGTCCATCACAGAGATCGAGACCTCCAATAAAAGCAGAAATCTTCCTGTTATTTCCACCGGCTTGTGTATCCACAATGACACATTTCTGATGGTGTGTATAAAGGGTGCCAACAACCTAGTATTAGATGAACAAAGCAGGAGAAATTAATTCATTGTAGATGTAAATGAAAGTTGTTTCTTTAGACTTGAATATTATTCACACAGTAGAGCTTTCATAAAAGATTATCCATACACAAATTAATGTACAGCCAGAAAGCTATTCTTTGATTGATAAAAAAATTTGGCATCTTCCAAAAGAACAGAACTTGTTACATTGCATAGAATAAGATCCCCCATAGAGAGATCTACCGATAGACAAGACAAGTGATAGGAAAGGGTATGCATTAGGATGACAGTGGAAGTGAAATTGGATGGATCAATAAATTCATTGAGCAAAAGAAAATAGTTTCTGCTGGTTCAACCTTGTCAAGCTTCAAGCAAAGTGCGAATAGGAACGAATTACTAAAAGGGGGCTGGGGATAAGGGAACTAATCATCATAATCAGATGCTAATAAGATACATAAACGTTTCTAAATATCTGTAAACCAGCATGCACTGTATAGACGTATTAATTGGAATGCACTTCATTTAGATAATTTGGCCTTGCTCTTCAACAGGAGGTGAAGCTCTAGCTTTTAATAATAAACACTTTTTTTTTTTTTTGGTAAAGTGCATACTTATTTCTCTCTTTACTCTGAAGCAAACATGTGAATGAGAATGAGAGTAAGAAAAAATATAAAGGAAATGAACAACATTGTGTTCAAGTTAAAGAAAGTTGTAGTAGATTAAGATGTATAGGATATGACTTTCAACCAAACTCTACATCTAGAATCAGCCATATATTTTGAAGTTCATATGCTAGTGTTAGCAAATATTTGTTCATAATCCATATATATTATGTATCTAGGAAAAGTTCAACAATTACGGGATCATGGCATAAAGCATGCCTGTTGCTTGAAAATGCTTAGCTTACTGCTTCCATATCGTGGTGACAGCACACAATGGACAGACGAGTGTTTGAAAAATTTCCTGGTCTCTTCGTCATGAGTTTGCATCACTCCTTCCTGCACACAAAATCTTCATTAAGCCTTCAATTAGACGTGATAGATTTTTTCAGCCTTAATATATGAAAAGATCAAGTTGAAAATCCCTTGGCACCGTATTAATGAAAAACTTGCTGTGGGAAGTCTTATCATCCCAAACCAGCATTAGAACTCGCACCCCTTCTTGCGATTTATACTTGAGCAACTCCCCAAGATTCAATTTCCAACCTCTAGGCAACGGCTTGCTCGGCTCTCTAACAAGCTTCACCTTATGGTAAATGGACCAACCGACAATGTACACAAGGTGATGAGCCTCTAATATGGCATGACATATATCCTCCCAGCACTTCTCATGCGTAAATATCTTTTTGTCATCCAATTCAATCTCAGGCAGCATTCCATCCGGAACATGCGCATCCTGATACAAAGTCACCGAACCTCCAACCCTAGCCGGAAAATAACTCTCCTTTACTCCATAGTGGTTCGGATCTGCCGCAATGCAGTAATTGTTCGGAGGATTCTGATCGCAGGACGTGAACCTCATTTGGAGCCGGATCGCAGCGTCCGGTTTCGCCGGCTTTCCGTGAGGCCCAAGTATCGGAAACCAATCGTCAATGAATTCGCCTGACATAATTTTTAGAGCGGAGACGGTGGCGATTCCGATGAGATCAGCGCCGAATACGTCGTTGTCTTTGACCTGGAACTCGACCAGAGACACCGGGTGAGCCAGAGGAATTTTGAAGTTCTCGTTCCAGACAGGCTCCTCGGAGTTGGAGATAACGCGCGTGCGGGCCACTGTGGCACCGGCGAGGCAAACGGTGACGTAAGGATCGCTGGTGATGATCTTGTGGAGGTGCTGACGGCTTCGAGCGGCGGTGGAGAAAGGTTTCCGGCAAACGTCGAATGCAGTGAAGCATCGACGGAGACGCTCGGAGACTAGGTCCATGTTTGGTAAGCGACGAGCTCCGAGAATTTTTAAGTCGAGTTCTCCGTGAAGATAAATGATTGTATCTGAATCTGAGATGACGTTGGACATTGAAGGAATTTCTGGCAAATGAATTGAAATGAAATTAATGGAAGAAGAAACGAAACAGATTGATATTTTATTTTATGTATGGGAGAGAATGAATTAAGATACGATCAATCAAATGAAGTGAAGAGTGGGAGAGGGGAATAATGGAGGAGAAGAAGAAGAAGGAGAAGGAGATGGAGATGCCAAAGCAGGGAGGATAAGATTAGGCGGAGAACCGAAGGGGTTTGGTAGTTACGGGAAGAGAACGTGGTGGTTTCCGCCTAAGCCAACGCCTCCGAATAGAGAGAAATGAAGAAGGTGGGAGGGTGAGAGCTCTAAGGAAAGGGCAACAATAACTGAAATCGAACCAACTCAAATGGGGTGAATTTCTTCTTCTTTTTCATTTTTTTTAACTCTCTCCTTCGGGCGGGAGCGTGTCGGGGTTGTTGTCATGACGACTGTTGCAGTTACAGATACACGTGGTCCAATCAATGTATATTCAACTACATTTCTCATTTATTTATGGATACGTTGGGGCGTCAACATTTGGGGGTACGCCCTTTCTCCAAGTTAACGCAATGGTACTATTAGATGGTTCCCCCGCACATTTTTTTTTTTTTCCATTTCAAAATAAATACACTTGTTTTTTTAAAAATGTATATTTAGACCATCTTCTATGGTAGGTTTTTTTTTTTTTTTTTTTGCATTTTTATCCTGTGTCAAGAATTTTGTAACAAAAAATTATATTTAATTGCTAATACATATACATGGATAGTAAATGATAGAAAAAAAATGATCTCTAATAATATATTATTTCTTCTTTATTTGTAAGTTATTTAATAAGAGAGATAATGGGTATAGTGGCATATAACAAGATTGTTTCACGTCATATATAAAATTTCTATTGCTATTTTCACAAGTAAAGATGCTTATAGAATTTTCATATGTATTTTAATTTCACCTTTCATTTCATATAGAAATAATCATAGAAAAGATCACTGGAGCGCATTTTGTTTTTCTTTTTTAACATATAAATTTGCCGTCTCACTGCTACCATTTTCAGTGCTCTAGCACTAGCTGTATAAATCTATTTAACTAAATTCGTTAGCAATTTATTTTTGCATTATATAAAGATCATCTCTGTAACTCGATTAGTGCGATGCAATATTGGATAGAAGTAGCGAAAGTGGTTCGTGAGATTGAACAACTACCCATAAAAATAAAAATAAAATCAAAAATTATAATAAAGATATAATTAGTCATTTAAAAATGTATCATTTTAGCATATTAGATTAAAAAATATCTCAAACAAATTGTGAATAAAGCATTTGTATGTTATTGAAGAATAGAATTTTCTCGACTTTAATATAATTATGAAAGTTACAACCCATTTTCTCCTCCAAATTTTATTTAGCACACAAGGCATGACAATGCCTTTTTCTTTTCTTGTTTTTGAACTTTTCACGGATATCGTGTGATTTGAAATAGAAAAACAAATAGGTGGTCGCACAACTTGTGCAAGGTTATAAATTAATTCTTTTTTTTTCTTGATGTGTCTTCGTATGATTTGAATGTGAAACTAATTTTTGCTCGCATATTTGAGTCTGTAACTAGCCCAGGAAATTTACATCTAGGAGGATCAAAGAAAATTTATATTTAAAAGGAATCAAATACGTGTCTCAGGCTAAATAAAAGGATAAACCAGTGAACAACCTTTTATGTTTAATTAAAAATATTATTGAATATGGAAAGTTGGGTAAAGATTTGGTAAGATGGCCTCTTTTTTTTTTTTTTTTTCATTGCCAAAAAATTGTTAACTAAAAAAATTTACAAACTAATAAAATATCATCATCTAATAATTCGTCCCATTTTTTTAATTTCTCATAAGAATTAACTAAATATTCGTATTCATAATCAAACACGCTCTCAATGACAAACTTATCCTTGTCGATCCAAAGATTATACCATACGCCCAATTTGCACAGAGATAACTTAAAAGGTGCAAATAAAATTGATTTTCAATTGATCGATTTCACATAATCTTTAAAGAAACATAAAACATGGCTTCCTAAAATCACAACATATTACGAATATGAAATTTCATAAAGTTGAGAATTGAGATCAAATACATCAATTTTCTTTTCCCAAAGCAGTTTTCCAACCAATATTGAAATTTAATATAACCAAAAAACTAAAAGAGAAGGAATATTATACAAACGAAGTACTGAAAACACACATAAATTATGTTAATGACCGAACTAGTTCGTTTTTCCAAAAGCATGCTTCATCATATCATACCCCTTTCTTCTGCTTAAACTTCAATTAATTAGATTTAAGGAGGAAGCCTTGTTGCACCTACCAAATTGGCCATTCGACTTGATATATAAAAAATAGAACTCTTACCGCTTCCAAGTTAGAGATATCTCTAGCTGTCCTCTGTATATGCATAATAATTAATGAAAGGCTCGCCCATCTCTCCCTTTGAATTAAAACTATGGTTCTGCACAGGCAGAGCTGTCAACTCTGCAAACTTCAACCGGAGGAGCTGGCCTTATCATGATGCTCTGAACAAAAGCTATCATCTGCAATCACATAAATTATCAACCTCTTCCGATCAAGATATATAAAGACTTCTCATTCTCGAGCAAATAAATACCAATTAAATTGCATTAGATTACGATCATAGGCACACATATGTCTGCATAATATTATTTTTTTCCCTTCCCTTGAGGAAAACAAGTATTTTACACGTGAATCTGCTAAATTATACATACATCCATCCATATCTAAGCTTTGGTAGTTTGAGTATTTTGTGTCCTCCTCACCTAAAGATTTGAAACGTATCTGATCAGATGGTTTGATTGTTTATTCAATTGAAAATAACAACTCAAGCCTTACTTTATATAAAATGCAATCATCAACTCAAAACTTATGTTCATGATAAGGAGTCGGCATGATAACCGTATTAAGCCCCGAAAATTTAGGTTGGTTGTGCTTAAGCTTACATACATATATGGGTCCTAGGGCGTGCCCCGGAATGGCAATTTTCAGTTTTGCAGTCACCTAATTCTAGTTATTTCAATCCCAAATTGTTTTTTTCATTTCCATTGGGTCAACATGGAGTGAGTTGACTGCTACTATATTAAAAGCTCTTACCACAGCAAATGCAGCGCACATAATACTGAAACCAGGGAAATGAAACGGTGCAGTTTCTGAGAGGAATAAAGCTGAAAAACAAGAAGAGCTTCATTAGTCTACCCTACAATTCGCATTTTGATTTCCAAACCCCAACATGATATAATGATAATGAACAAATAAAAAAAAATCCACATTTTTCTACTTTACCTGTTAAAGGACTAAATACCAAGGGAGAAACAACGTTGGCAAACGAACATATGCCTGTGATGCACCCTTGTACTTTTCCCTGGCAAAGTCAAAAAATTATCATGAACACCTTTCAATATTAACTATAAGTGCTCGTTTGATTCGAGTTTTGGTTCGTTCCTGGAATCCTAAATTGGAAAATTCAAGCTAGAACTCTCTTATATTCATGTCAAATATGTTGAATCATAAGTTGATGAGGCTCCAACTTGAAGAAATCAAACCTTTATTTCGGTCCAACTCGATTCTAAGACTAGTCATTCCTATGCTCTTTCCGATTTAGGTTCTACATTTTTTCTTTCAATATTCTAGAGTGCCATCCTCGTAGCTAGGTTAAGAAAGAACCCTTTCTATGTGAAATTACCATTTTGGAGTTCAGGAACAGACAAAAACTCAAACCAAACAAGCAATAAAAATAATAGAGCTTTAGAATGATGAAAACTGAAAAGTTTATGTATTAAACAGAAACACCATTCATATGATCCAGCAACTTGGAAACCATATCAATATTCACTAAAAATGCCACTATTCTAGAAAATTACCTGCTCAGCAGGCCCAACTTGTTTGGATGCAATGCTTCGTATCTGCATGTGTCAAAATCTCAATTTTGTTAATGTAATTCTTAATAGTCTTATGAAGAAATTCATAACCGGATGCAAAAGAACTCACGCATGGTGGCGCAAAAACAGCTAAAATGGAGAACGTGGCTGCAGTATAAGGAACCTGTTGACTTTCAAATTGTTAGCAAAATTCACAGTTAACAGAATATAGCTACGCAAAATCATCAAATGATTCATAAGTTGGGTAACGAGAAAAAAAAAGTGTGAATAAGAAATGTGCAGCTGATAGTGAAGGAGAAAAGAAGTACCCAAGAGGACCATGCAATGCTGTTAAGCAGCATCTGCAATAAAACCAAAGATCAGTCAATCAAAGCTTCTAATAATGACATTTGCCTGCATTTCTTAAAGTGAGCATCAAGCAGCTATATGGCATAAAAATGTTGAGGAAATTGATAATACAGAGAGTCAGTTGCTTACATTAACACAGCCAAAAAATAGCCCTATTGATAGTAGCTTCTCCTCGCTTATGATAGGAGCCAACAAGGGCATGACAATCATCTGTAGGAATTTTAGATCATAAGACAAAGCAAGATGTAAAGAGAGCGTTAAAGAATAGCAAATGGAAAACCAAGTAACGGTATGTAAAGCAGACCTGTGAGATGGTCCCTGCAATCCCATTAATCACCATTAAATCGGCAAACTGGTCCTTGTTAAATTGAAATTCGGCCTTTAAATAGTACTGCAGATGATTTAATGAAACTTAAAAGGTCAGTTTAAGCAGAATAAATTTGCTTCTTTACTTATTAGTTATTAGCAGGTATTTAGTAGCAATTTTGTTTTCCAAAACTCAAAATTAATGTTATAGTAGACCAATTCCCTCAAAATGATTGTTAAAATGAGATATTAATTAATGAGAAACGAAAAAGTACCAATAATGCTGAATAAAGGCCAACTTCCCCGAGACTGCTAAAGAATGCAACAATAGCTGCTTGTGAAAATGTCAAGCTGCGAAAATGCAACCGAAAATGTTAGAACTAAGAGTCATTGACATAGAAGAACAAATATGTAATTGATCCCTAGATTTTAAGACGATCTCTGCAAAAATCTTATAGCTTCCTTTATTCAGTACTAAAACTGATCAGAGTTGGGACCCACCTACTCCTCAACAAAGAGACGGTATCGTTCAAAGAGGGCATAGACTTGAAGAATTGGGGATTCTTGGTATTTCCCTTCTCCATAAGACACTCATTCTCTGCCGCTGCCTTGCCGGAAACTATCATGGACTCTTTGAGGAAAATTCTCATGTAAATTACCGCTATCACTGCCACTGCAGCAGCAACCTAAAACGATGACACTCATTTAATTAAGAATTTCAGCTTATATTACACCATCTCTAATGGAGATGTTAATTTTTTCCCTGCTCACGAATTTGTACATTATTTATTTACCAATTAACGTACGCTCCGTATGATATCCCCTTCCTAAGTACAAGTGTCATCATTTAAATGAGTGTACAAAAATAAAACTATCATTTGTTTATATTAATAATAATTTTTTTATTTTTTTTTATAACCATGAATGTTGGGAGACTCATCCTCACTAACCCCATGAAATTATGTTAGGGGAATTAAATCAAAAATCGTACGCCTATTTATATAATTCTTAGTTCATCCTTCCGGCTGTAGCAAATTATTAAATTTTATATTATTAATAGTTAAAAAGAGTGAAGTGACTGGATAAATGGCTTAGTCATAGATAAATCGTATTTTAACACTTAATAATTCTTTTTAACATTTTTATTCGAGCTCTATCTTTTTTTTCACTATTTAGCATTTAGGATTTGACATTCATTTGAGATGCTCTTACATACTAGTCTTAACCCATACCAAAGTTAATATCTATCTCTTAAAAAATATTCTGCAATACAAGGTTTTGTTTGATAATAATGTAAAAATGAAAAGAAAAATAACTAATTTGAGTTAGAAGATGAAAAATAGAATACAGTGAAATTAACTCTTACTTTTTGAATTTTTTCATGGAAAACTTTCCTTTAGATAGCAGTATAGAATTTTTTTTCACAAAACATAAAGAATAATAGAAGATATATATTCATAAAAATAAATATAAAATAAAAAATATATCTCACCATATGTCTCAATTTATTTTTCTTCTCCTCACTCATATTAGTTGTTGTTTTTTTGGTGTTATTATTAAACAAAACCTAAATATCACAATCTTTTATCTCGAATAAAATATTAAGGATTCCTTGTTATATTGATAAGTCGTTATATAAATAAATATTTGTAGTATATTATATATATATATAGAGAGAGAGAGAGAAGAGAAAGTGGAAACCTGGAAAGTGGAGGAAGTGGAAAGGAAACGTGTAGAAAAGTTTCCGCCCACGAAAGCAGAGGATGAAATGCCCGATAGGATCCCGAAGGCTGAGGCCCTTCGTTTCTCCGCTATATTATCAGCCTGTAAATTAAACATTAGGTGAAAATTCACTAACTATTGACATTGAACAAAATTTGAAAATTAATATTTATGAAATTAATGTAAAACTATAAATAATTGTTTTTCCTATCACTAATTCTTTTTTTTTATTGACATTACAAACACTAATTTAGTAATAATTGTATCAGTGGTTTTTTTTTCTTTCTTTTTTTTTTTTTAAAAAAAGAACCTCTAAATCTTTACACTTTATTGCTATAATAATATAATAATCGGAGTTTTATTATTATAAATAAGATTCTAATTAAAGATGTTTGAATAACTTAAGAATAAGGCTATGTTGAACTATTTAGAAAAGAACAAGAATACACTGGGCCCGTATTTCAGCCTATTTTTCTAAAAGCTTTATAATTGTTCTAGAGATGGGGTCAGCGAGCCCAACTTCAATATCTCCTCTTTATTGCATTTCCGTTCTTTTGTTTTCTTTTTCTTTTGGAACCTGCTATTGTCACATCATTGGCCATTTTTTTAAAAGCAAAATATTTTCCAAACAATTGTACAATTAATTGTCTTTTGAAGTGTACATTCTTTTGGCATAACTCAATATGAATCTATCACCATTTATTTATTTTGTTATTTGCAAGAGAGTGGGAAAGGGAGGATAAAATATATATATACCACATAAGCAAGTGCAAGGCATAGGACACTTCCTTCACACAACATAGCCGTGAGAGTTCTCAGCACGTAATAAGTATAGAAGAAATACTTTGACCTGTTGTAAGCCAATATCACTGTACATATTCCAAAAATGTTAGTAAATCTCACATATTACTTAATTTTTTGGTACAATTTTTTGAAAAAGTATCTTGCCGGCCACATCAAATTAAGTTTAGCTAAACTGTTTTTACTCTTCTTTACCAAAAAATAATTTTCACATGTTTCTTCTTATTCTTGGTTTCAATATGACAAGTACATAAAAGTATGACTTAAAATAAATTTAAGTCTAGATAAATTAATACTTGAGGAAAAAATAAAAGGAATTAAGGAAAAGAGTAAAGGAAAGAAAAGAAAAAGGTTAGGTGAGAAATATACATCAAATTAAGTGGATAGAGTTTAAGCAACTATCAATTGGGAGATAATAAATAAAGATATTTTCTTATATCACATTTAGGATATTTTTGTTGTTGGCAAGTTGTTTTTGATGAGGAACCCAAACTAAGGGACCTGTTGGAGCTGGGAGCGATCGAGGTGAGATAAATATATATTGTTGGCCTAAACAAGACAATTAATATATTTCTTACGTACAAACTCATCTGCAATGCCATCAAATCAAGGAAAATACTAACTTTACTAACAAGGTTAGAAACAATTAAATGCATGTAATAATTAAATAAACGAGATATAGACAAAGAGAGATTATATACCGAGGGGGAAAATAGTGAGAAGCATAGGGAGAGTGAGCATCACTTTCCTCCCATAAGAGTCAGATAAATTTCCAATTAGAGGCATCATCACTAGCGTTCCCAACCCTATGATCTGCCAAAAGAAAAAAAACATTCCAATCAATTCACGATTTTCCTTTTTCCCATGAACAATACCGTTATTGCAAAATTCTTTTAGTTACGTTATTGTGATGAATTGGCTATATAATTTTTCTAGTAATATTATTTTGGAGTTATTAGTTTGTTACCCTTTTCAGTCGTAAAGAAAACAGTTTGTTTTTTTTTTTTACACCTACCAATCTATTCTATTCACTCCATCTAGTTTTTAAAATTTAATAATAAAAAAAAAAAAAAAAAAAGACAAATAGACCCTTTATCTCTATACCCCTCTTTAACGCCCCCTCTCGTTATCTACTCCTGATTGATCAGTTGGATTTATGAGAGTTTCTTTCGAATGCAAAATCTCTCAGATTTGAAATGCAAATAAGTCATTTGATCGCGGATAAAAGACTTGAACAATAACGCAAAATCTACTAACCTTCAATCTCTCTCCATCGACAAATTGACAACAATAAGTCTATCCATTGAATTACTGATTCCACAAATAAAAACCATTTATTTGTTGAGACTGTCAACCAAAACAGTTTGAAAATTCAAATCATGTTTGTTAGGGCTCCGTTAGTGAGATGTTAAAATTGATTAACTGTGGTTGTGTTTGTAAATGAATTTTATAAATGAATCAAATCTAATCTCCTAGGTTTAGATCTTAAAGATATAATTAACTTTCTCAGCCTTAATACCCACAATCTTTAGTTGCAATAAGAAAATATACCTAGCGCTTCTCCTCTTAAATTTTTCTTAATACAAAATGAGTTTGACAGTGAAGAGTTTGATGAAAGTTGAAAATAGATTCATTGGAGCTTTATTTTCCGGTGGATGCAAAGACATTCTGGTAAGTAGAACGAGATAAGCTTAAAAGCGTTTTTAAGGATCTGTTTTTGCTTTTGCAAAAGATGTGAGGTAAGAAGATAGGAATTCAAAAAAATTTAGTAGGGTGAGAAGATTATTTTTATAGATAGATTTAAAAACTCTTAAAAATTAATAATAATTTGTTTTGTTAGGAAATGTTGCACATCTAAAGACAAAAAAATTAGTTAATTCAATAAAATCAAATTTACTAATGAAGTGCAAATAATAGAAAGTAATTTACATATTTAAGTGTTAGTTATGTTGAAATTATTATTATTTTAGAAATTAGCAAAACTCAGAGAAAGATTTGGGAGGGAATATCAAAGAAGGCAGGGGACACTCGGACAATATAAGAGAAAGTGCGAGGAAATCACTCTCCATCGGGAATGAAGCAGTGGGCCCTCACAGTTCTTATTGCGTACGTCCAAAGTGACAAAATCCCATTGGAGTACACCAATAATCCACATGACAATTTCACTACTTGGATGGACCGTTGTTAACCTTCGGAACACTAAATTTCTTTCTCGTCCGTTAAAGTTGCCAGATGTACAGTGCAAAAAATTATTAGAAAAATAAAAAATTGTTCAAGCGGATATTACAATTTGGTGGAAAGTTAATGTAAAAGAACGGAAATACAAGATGAAAGTTACCGGTAAGCTAAGCAAAGCTTTATTTAGAAAAGAAGAAACATGCTAATTTTATGTACATTAGAGGCACGAATGAAAATTTACAATATAGCATAAACCATCTACACAATACAATATTTAAAATTGCCCAGACTCGAATTCTATAATTGTGTTATTTTACCTACTTGCGATTTGCGAAGTTATAATTACGAGCTCAAATAGTTATAATATACGAAGACAAAGACAATGGCAACCAAAACACAAAATTATTAATTTATGAGTTTAAATCTTAGATGAACATTAAAACTGAAGTTTTTGTTTTCTTGGCTAAACATGGTAAATATATAATCAAGAAATGAAAGAGGAGCGAAGAAATTAAAATGGAGACGGAGAATATGAAAGTGTACCGCTTGTTGAACTCCGGTGAGATAAATGGCGAGGGAGCACTCGTCTTTTCCGGGACAAAGGGCCGACATAGTGACGTCGGTAATGGCGGGAATCACCATGAATGATGAGAAGTTGTACAAGAATACCGTCATGAATAGGTGGCTCAGCCCGGAAAGCTTCTCCATCTCTCTCTTTCTCTCTCTCTCTCTCTCAGAAGAGGAAGTGAAGGAAAAATGGAAAGTCCTACTTCTTCTTCTCCCAAAGTACAAGTAATACTTAAAGCAACAAAAAGAAACTTGATATGAAAAGCAAAATGTTGTGTATCTATTTATGCCCCTTTTCTCTTTAAATTGCTTGAACGAGCTTTTTCCGAAGTTTACTACTGTCCTGTCTTGTGCAGGACAATTTTCAATCTAAGAAAAATTACTTGGTATGTAATGAAGTACTTGCCTGCAAATTAAATGAAGAAAGTGTGGATTGGATGAACGCGAGCACTACGTACTCTTTAATTTGTTGGTTGCTTTTAAGGACAAAAATAAATTAAAGCGCACAGGGAGAATCTCAAAAGTGCGTGTATATGAACATGAACACAAGGCAAAGCAGAATGTGCGCGCTTGTTTTGGTTAAAGATGAAATTAATTAATTAAACTAGTATATATTTATAGAAAATTTAGGAGACTATAAGTCAAAGAGTAAGGAAAGAGCAACTGTGAAAGGAGGCGTAGCTTGTAAGTTTATGCAAAGCATAAATCACATTTGAAGCGTCATTTATGATTTTTTTTTTTTTTTTCCAACTGATTTTATGGTTTGAGGCGTACAAGTTTGAGCTATATACTACATGTAAGTCTCTCCAATTAATGATGATCACGGGGGAAGCCAATGATTTAAACAATATGGTTCTAAGTGAAATAGCTTTCATCATTTAGGTAAGGTGTTTTTAAATACACCCACAAAATTAATTTTCTCACTTTAGTGTGATAATATATTTCTCTCACTCTATCAAATTTTAAAAAAATCCTGCACTTCACCACAGTAATAAGGTGAGATTACTGAAATATTGCAGAAATAATAAAGTTTTGTTACTAAAAGTAAAAAATTAAATAATATTAAATTTTTCATTAATATAAGACATAATCAAAAAAAAATTACATTGTTCTTAATAAATTTCATTAAAAATTTCGTCTAAATAATACATCTGAAGATACAAAATATTAATTGTGATAAATACAGTTTTAGCAATTATATGATATTTCATATGATCTGTTTTAATTCATTACTCTTAAATAGTTATTATTCATATTTTAAATTTGTCTGTAAATTTTATTTTTATCAAATAAGTAAATATAAGTCTTAATTCACTACATTAAAAATATTAAAAGATCAAAAGTTCTAATCCATATATATATAGTAATACGCTTGATATACAAAATAAAATTTTCATATACTTGAAATTTTATTCCATTTCCAATTCAATTTAGATCACCTTTTAATTTTTATGCATTTTGAAAAAATTATTAATTATTTTCAACACGATTATTAATAAAACAAAATTAAATTGATTTTTTTTATAATATGAAATTTAAACATTAATTATATTTAAAGAAAAGCCCTTACACTAATTTTTTTTATACATACATTACGTAAACTCTCTATGTCTCTCTGTTTAAAACATACATATGAGCAATATGGAGTAATAAATTAGGTTAGATCGCAAAGATTTGAATGAGCCCTTGAAATTAACTAATTACTTAACAAAAGTAATAATTAAGTGTTACACTATATAAATATATGTCTTAATTTACTACATCAAAAATATTAGAAGAAAGACAACAGAGAAAAAAAAACTTGCGGAAAAACAAAATTGAATAGTGATTTTTTTCCCCTTAGATTGAAGTCGTGGTGCGAAGAAATTTTTTTACGCTATTTTTTAAGATGGATTTGCCTTAGTTTTGAATTTTGGTGGGGTGAGAAAATTGTTTTTGTGGGTGCATTTAAGAACACCCTTTAGATATGATGTTACGCATACAAATTTCACTAATTTTTTTTTTAATACAACATATTTAAACCTTTTGATTTCTAGAAAGAAAAAAAAAAACACAAACAAATGGCCTTCAACTCGTGTATTTATATATAGTATATGCAAACCATTTATATCCACCTTATAAGTAAACAACTATATTTACAACACTATTTGTTTTATAAATGAGTTATACTTACATAATCTATTTATACTGAAAACTACTCAAATTTGATTAATATATTTAGAGCATAAAAAATTTGATAATCACATTCAGGTAGATCGAATTATAACATTTTTATTACGAGAATAAAGAAAACATTAAAAGGATACAAGCCAGTTAGACTTGAAATTCTCTAATTAAACTCCCGTTGAAACATATTATCATGTGCCTGTGGAGATATATTTTAAAGGTATTATTAAATGTGCCCACAAAATCTATCTTCTTATTCCAGTATGAGAATACTTTCTTCTCACCTACTAGTTTTCTAAAAAAACTTGCAATTCACCCCAATAATAGGTGATTTTATATGTAAGGACGATAAAATTTCGTTACTAAAAGTAAAAATATTACATAATATTAACTTTTGCATTAAAATAATACATAATAAAAAAAAATTACATCATTCCTAATAAATTTTATTAAAAATTACGTATAAGTCATAGTATATAACTATATACAAGAAAAATATATAATATTAATTGTGGTTAATACATTTTAAGCGATTATATTTTATATAATCTATTACTATTCATTATTCTTAAATGGTTATTATTCATATTTTAAATTTGTCTATAAATTTTATTTTTGTGAAATAAGTAAATATAAATTCTAGAATAAACAGCCTAAATGACCACCAAATTTTCGGTCTAGTATCATTTTGGCCGTCAAACTTTAAAACGAACCGATTTAGCCATCAAACTTTGGAGTGAGCACGACTTTGGTCATTTATTCCAACTGTTAAATTGAATGGAATGAAACCATGTTCAAGGCACATGGCTTCATTTAAGCGTATTTTAATCATTTTGATTATAAAATAATCCAAGTTGTACTGTTTATTAAAAATGTTGCTATGTTTTATATATTGTGTGTGTTTCATTTTGGTGAGAATTATCGAAGGTAAATATCGTTTTGTTGCAATATGACCAAAATGACATTACACGAAGTCATGTGCCATAGAAATGTATTAAATTTAACGGTCAAATTAGATAGTATGGTCAAAGTGGTACTTACTCCAAAGTTGAAAGACAGAATGATTAAAGTGGTACTCACTTCAAAGTTATATAACTAAACTAATTCATTTTGAAGTTTGATGGTCAATGCACCAAAAACATTAAAACACCACTGCAACAGTCAATAACAATAGGTAAATTTGATTTCGCATAAACCTAGACTAAACTGATTCATATTCCTATAATTGAACTAACATAAAAGTAAATAAAAATAAAGCAATTTATGTTAAGCTAAAATTACGCGTACCATTAATAATAAATGAGTCTAAAAAAATGGTGTTTTAGATACCTTAAAACTTAAAGGCTTTATTTGTGTAATTGTTGTATGCATGAATTAATTCAACACTCAGCTTAACTATATAGGTAGTAATTTAGTGCAAGAAAATTAATTCAATAAAAAGTCATATAGCCTTTAAGGGGAAAAATGAATCAGAAAAAAATAGTTTTCATAAAAAACCAAATCATTTATTAAAATATTTTGTTACTTTCGATTTTTATAATATTTAATTTTTTGGAGACTTAAGAAAATGATTTCCTTGCAAAATATTAAAAGGATAGATATTTTCTCACCAAATTATTTCCTTTTTCAATATTTTTTTATGAGTAATTATAAAAATTTAAATATTGAAACAATAAAAGCACAACATACAATACATTTTTTTTCGTTATTTATGATGTATTAGATACATATTAACACTGCATTTCTTTAACTTTGACATTGAATAACTTAACATGAATTTTATTGAACTCTTCATGAATGCACAAATAAAAGATTGAATAATTTTTTTAAAAAAAAAACACCATTAAAAACATTATCGTGTTGGTACAAGTGAAAATAAAATTCTAGCACTCTATATAAAAGTATGATAATACTTATTATAAGTTTATATTTATGAGATGTATGTGATTAATTGAAAACAGTATATGCTTGTTTGTTGAAAATAATGAAAATTTTTAATTTTTAAAAATTTAAGTGGGTGAGAAGACAAATATAAGTAGCTAATTTTCCAAATTATAAAAATTGGGGTGAAAAGAAAGGGTTTTCGCAATATTTTAGATTAAGATTAATGTAACTCTGACTTTTGGTGAAATGAAAAGATGAATTATATGCGTGTATTTAACAACATCTTATTTTAATGGGGAGGCGTTGTGGATTCTACGTAACTGGGCCCAAATCTCAGTAGAGGAGTTAAAACACAAAGTTCATTATAAAAGTTAGGTCTGTTAATAAATTGGGCCGGCCTGGTCCATTGAAGCAATTACTTTGATTTTTAAAATGGGACTCCCATAAAACACTGGCTTACCCCCAGATTTGTTACCATACGGATTTGGATTAGATTCATATTGCCAACGTATCGAATGTTAAATAAATGCTATGGTAAATACTAGAGTAAAAATTAAGACCTAATGACAACTTAATTTCATCATTCCTTTAACAAAACAGATTAATAATATTAGATATGCAGTATTATATCCAAAGTAACCAATGGTGGGATGCAGCCGGAATTAAAAATCCAATAACAGGAGGAAAGAGCATGCCTGGCTATCCAATTAGCCATCATTGATGGACTGCCACAGAGGAGAAGGAAACTCCACTAGATAAAGATTTTATATCATTAATTACCGAACTAATTTCCCGAGGAGGAACACCTTCCTCGTTATTGCACCAAGAGACAACAGATGAATTATCGCTCTCAATGCAAACCTCCAGCCTTTGTGCAGAAAATACAAGCTTCTCGGATTGCTAGAGCTTCGAGCAATTCTTTTACCAAAACCGTCAATAGTCAACCCTTGTTCCGCACAGCACACGCAATAGCAGCCGAATCAAGCTTAACCGCAGTATCACAGTTTACCTTGAGTAAAGTACCAGGAGGACGATTCCAAGGAGAGGCTGTCTGCAAACTAGTAACCTCCATGAGAAAACGACTGGAGTTGGAATAGATGAATTCCGAAGCATCGCAGCTAGCCCACGCTGCAATGCTTTTACTGCTAACATCAGCTCCGTCAAAAATAAAATTGTTACGCGCTCTGCAGATAAACCAACAAACACTAGGCAAATAACCAAAAAGTGAAGACACCTTGGATTTAGACTTACACGAGCGCCATACCAATTCAGCCCGACTAACAGCCTGGGGGGGGGGGGGCAAGGGCGGGCTTCAGTACAGGGAAAAATTTTGAAAACCTTACTATCACTTGTAAAAAATAAATAAATTTAGTATAAACCCACCCCTTTACTACGTTTTAGTCCACTCCTCATAAGAATCTTAGGTCCGCCTCTGCTAGCAACTGAAATACAGCTGGAAGAAAACCACTCTCTAGAAGCCCGCCCACAATCCTTCCAAACTCCAGCAACCCAATCACACTTGAATAAAATATGTTCTTTGGATTCTACTTCTAATCCGCAAATCAGGCACAAGGGAGAGGCGCAACATTTTCTAGAAAATAAATTATCTCTAATGGGAATAGCATTATGAACAATTTTCCAAAGAAAAAAAAATCCATTTTCAGCGGTGCTTTGGAGTTCCAAATACTCTTCCAAAAGGTCGGCCCCAGAGAGAAGGAAGATGATGACCCCCAGCTTCACCCCGGCCCCAGTGATATTCAGGGCTATTTGATACCCAGTTTTGACTGTAAACTCACTCACCACCAGGCGACCAGTGCGAAACTAAGGCCTTAGCCTTGTTCTGAATGGAGATAAGGGATACGTAAGATGGCTTTTGATTCTTTCTCATTGAAGCGGACGGCAATTAAATTGATCGAAAATTTGCATAGAAAATCATCCCCACACGATGATACAGATAATGCAAAATTTAATAATTATGTAACTTGTTTCCTTGTAACATTCAAAGGTTAAATCTATGGTCAAACAACCAATTGAAAAGAAAATAGCGAATTACAATTTGTTAATGGAAAAAACGTTGAAAAGAAGGTCCTTCAAAAAAATAAAAATAAAATAAACTTTAAGAATGTGTCATTGGTAAAGCCGGCCCAATTATATAAGCAATCTAGGCAATTGCCCGGGGTCTCATGATAATTGAAGGCTCCCACTTGTATGCTAAGTATATAGCATGTACCAGCTTTTATCAATTTTTTTTTTTATCAAACATGTCTTAATTAAGTATAGTATATGTAAACTTCATTTTATATGTTATATAGTTTTTGAAATATATTATTAAACCAAAAGGTTACTTATCACAAATAGTATTAATTCATTAAATTTTTTTTAAATAAAAAGCTTTACTTTAATACATTTTGTCTAAAGTCCCGAGTAGTCTTGGGCGCCTCTGGTTATTGGTTTTGATTTTTTTTGGGACAAGCATGCTGGTGGAGCATTTAGGAGTTGATTTTTCTCGGAAAAACCGGCCTGAGGTTCGAGCACTTAGAAGTGGGGAATTGCAGTGGGGACTATGATTGCTATTTCTTAAACTTCTTAACCGTACGTCATTGGTTTAATAGACT
The DNA here is from genome assembly GCA_021464415.1 of Lonicera japonica. Classification (NCBI taxonomy): domain Eukaryota; kingdom Viridiplantae; phylum Streptophyta; class Magnoliopsida; order Dipsacales; family Caprifoliaceae; genus Lonicera; species Lonicera japonica. The sequence goes on from CM038466.1 coordinate 1,922,462, forward strand.
CAATAAATACGTCTATAAGAAATAATAATAATTACGAATACACTTGTCAAAAAATAAAGTTTCTTCAGGAAAAAAAAGATTTCATAGATCTAAAACATTATTTATTATGTTAAAAGCAAGTGGAAGATGACAAGTTATATATTTTAAATATACTTGTAATGGATAAAATGCTATACCAAATGAAAAAGGTAAAAATATAAAATGAAATTGTTATATAAATTATAAAGTTATATATGCTAGAAGCGTGCATTTGATATTGTACAAATTAAGAATGCTCTCATGAATCTCAAGTTATCATCGATCTAACGTATGAACAAAAAGAAAATTTGATCTACAATGTATCCTCCTGTGAATTTGATAATTAACCAATCGATCAGTATTACCATCATGTTACAAAATTATTGGCACTTTCATAAATAGCTAGACCCAAGTGATGGACTACACATTTTTCATTTCATTTAAGGCCAAAATAAAGTACATCTATATATGTTCATTCATTGAGAATAAAAAATAAAAGAAAGAGAAAACCTTCATTTATCATATAATATATATATATATAACAGATTCAATTGTTATACATATATTGGACCAATTAATTAATTTGTAAAGAAATTAAGTGACACGAACTCCTTGGTATCTAAGAATCTCCCCAATAAGCTCCCCTTTACCAGACCCAACATACCTCCCACAAATCTCCCCATCTCTTATAAACAAAAAAGTAGGCACCTCTATTACATCCATATCCCTCAAGAACTCCATGCAACTCTCATTCTCATCCCCATTCATCCTCGCGAACACCACCGTATCAGCCATCTGTTTCGACAGCTTCACCACCGTCGGATACACCTTCACGCACGGCCCACAATGCTTCAACCCCACATCCATCACTATCAACTTCCCATCAACTCTATGCCCTTCTATCAACGCCTCCACATCGCTCCTCGAGTGCAGCTGCACCACACCAGAATGGTTGTCGCCGTAGTACAACACGTCCCCCACCAGCTCATCGGGTCCAATCCCTTCTTCTTCATGTATTTTTTCCATGCTCTTATAAAAGCTAAAGTGTGGGACCTTATCTATTTTTTCTCTTTCGCATAATGATTTTGTTTGGTCGGATTCATCGCCCATTACGAGGAGGAAATCTACGTCGTTGCAAGTGCGGCTGAGGTTGACCATGAAGGGGTATATTTTGCGGCTGTGGTAGCTGTGGCTGGCGGCGAATTCCACTACGACGAGTTTGTTCTTGGCAGACTTGAGGGCTTGGTCGAATTGTTCTATGTTGTGGACTTGTTGTACCCTTTCGTCCGTGGTGTTTGTTTCTGATTTTTTGACGTTGGATTGTGGGGCGGCAGTGGCTTTAGTGATGGGGATGTAATTAGGGCGTGCTTGGGTTGTTGTTAGATTATGTTGTTTGGGTTTGGGGAAGAAGGGGAGATGAGGAGAAGAGTAAAAGAGAGAGTGAGGGATTGTTTTGGGTGTGTGGGAGAGATTTGGAAGTGGTTTAGATATCAAGTTTGTGATAGCAGCCATTAGAGAGAGAGATTTGTTGATAGAAGAAGAGAGTAGAGAGAGATGGATAGATAGATAGATAGGATCGATCGAGAGGAATGAGAGAAATTAAAAGTGGTGGTGGGGGAGGGGGCGTGTGATAGCATCCACTCGTTTAGATATATTGTTCGTGTTATCCATATACAAAGGATTCTTTTTAATTACAAGATTTTTATCTAACTACTTCCATTATTCTATGCGCTTAATAACAACAGGGATCCGAGTTACAGCCCATGTTGTAAAATTATGGTAATTTATATGGGCAACTAAACTTTTTCAAGAAGTACTCTGATCATCTGTCGCTTATATTAAAAAAAATAATAGAATTATGACGTTAATGGTTTAGAAAAGTTGATAAAAGCGTTGGATAAGTATTATCATAATTTGAAATATTTAATATTTTTAAAGTACCACGTGATCGTATTTTAAAGCAAATATACAATTCTCAAATATTTTTTTTTTATAACGTGATAAATGGTAGTAAATTCTACTTGAAATGTTATAAGTAGACCGGAGTACAATAATAATAAGCATTTCAAAAGTTAGCAGTTACTTGTTAGATACCGCTGCAATCCCGGGAATACGAAAAAAAATTTTTAAAAAAATATATATATATATATTTTTCTTTTCTTTCGAAATAAGAATTTAAATAGCTTTTGATAGAAGAAAACACATGTAACCTAGTTTTTAAAATTGATAACAAAAATTTGAAGAAGAGAAGAGGGCCAAGGCCCAAACCACTAAGTAAGTGGAGGATTACAAACTAGATCGAAAAACACTTTTCCCGAACAAACCCATTTTTCCCATACCCAATTATATGGGCTCAATTCACTTTAATCAACATGGCTACGATATATTATTCATTTGATTTAATTATGTTCAATAAAATTTAGTTCAACAACTAAACGGATGAAGTTTTTTATGAAATTTAGTAAAAATTATATTTATAATGAGTAGATTATCTTCACAAAATTTCACCAAAAAATTCAAATAGGAAGTGGGCGTAGTAAAAATTTGGTACACATATTCATTTTCAACTATTAAAATTTTAGATGAGCATTTCACTTACTATGAAGCATGGATACAGATATAGGTATCGGATGCAATACTACATTGATATGGTGATACGGCAAAACTAGAAAAATTTAGAATACGATACGTCTTGGATATGGATAATAATAATTTTTAATTATATATATATATATCAATATCATCAATATTCATAAAACTAAAGCAAACACCTTAGCAATTCAATAGCACAATAACCTAAAGGTAGATATTATATTTTGACTTCATTCTATTAGTTTTAAACTGGATTGTCTTCATATGTCCATTAGCAAAAGAAATAAAAGCATCCTAAATCTCGTAGCTCTTATAAAAAAGATCCCACGTATCAGCTATCTCCATCCCATAATCGTCCATTTACAAAAGAAATAAGAGTTCCCATATCTAATAGCTCTTATCAAAAAAATCCCACATATCTATGTATTTTGTGAGATAATGACACCGACGCATATTTACACTATTTTGCCAGGCTTTTGCAATCTCCTCTGATGTCACGGTTGACGTTTAAAAATTTGTTGTTGTCACTACATGTGTCTTACTAGCCTTCCATCATATTTTCAATAATGTGCCTTTCAGTGAAATCCAAGGAAGAATCATCATTGCTTCTATTTAAACTGAGTCGATATTTTTGTCTCTTTTCAAATTCTTATAGTTAGGTCTTTTCTAGAATCTCTTGGATGTCTTCAGAATTTTGTACTCTAACTCTACTTATTTTATAATTTTTTCCATATTCTAGAATATGAAAGGACGTATTAAAATTTTCTCCAATAAATTGGTAAAAACAATGTGTATTTTTGAATTTATATAACTGTTGACGGACTTTATAAGTAATAAAAGTATCTTTATCACATTTCTTTTCTAGCAATTCTCTTGCAGTATCTCCTTTATGTAACATAACATAATCTTCTCTATGTTCAATTACAACTTTATGTTGGCCATGTAAAATCTCGCTTTTATTTACCTATTCTGGAGGTATACTAGTAACCATTAAAAGAAATTTTTGAGGATCTACTATTTCTCCATCTTTTTTTATTGCTTCTCTGAGATTTTGAGGATACAACTCTTCTGCTTGAAGATCTATTGTTTCTAACAATCTTTTAGGAAAATTTGAGGTTTTTAATATTTCTTTATCATTTGGGTAATAATATTCAACACTAGACATAAATTCATATTCAAGTAAAAGGCTAATAGTAATTTCTATTGTAATCTCGCCATTTAAAGGAAACATATTTTTTTCTAGAAATTGTAAAAAATTTGAATTTGGAAAGCTCTACATCTACTAAAATTATAGTTTCTACTTTATTATTTATTTTGTCATAAACTTTTTTGTATTTATAAGTGCATCCTTCATGTACATAATTATTCAAAAATTAATTTTGTATTTTAATCCAATCTTCTAGATTCTTTTGGTTAGCATGTGTAAATATTTTATAAGAAATATCATTGGGTAATTTATATTCAATTTGATTTTTTTAAATATTTTGGAAGAAATGATCAAAATAACATAAAAATCTAGTATTAGAAAATATATTCATAGTCTCTAAATCATTTTGTAACTTTTGCTTCTTTTCATTTAAAATACGAAAATGTTTTATCAAAGTTTCATGATCTTTAAATATTTGTTTTTGTTGTAAAGAGTGAATTTTAGTTGTTTCAAACATATTTTTACTAAGAAAATTCATTGTATGAATAAAAGATTTTTTATTATATTCTTTATTGAACCAAAGATTCTCTAAAATCTGCTTTTGCATCTCTGTAACTGGCATATTATTTCGAAACTTTTGAGCTAGATTGAGAATAGTGAATAAACTATTACTGCTTATGTTAGTATCATAAAATCGATTGTCATCTCTGGTGACTCTTGAACTTATGCCATCTGCAAGATTAAAATTGAGAAATTAGTCTAGAAAGAATATCAGCTAAATAATTATCCTTTTCATTAATATGTTCAAATTTTGGATTAAAACCTTTACATGTAATATTATCAATAAAAGCTATCCATCATTTGCTAGCAGCTTTAAAACTTTTGGCTTTATTAAAGTGCTATACTATATTTTTACAATCAGTTCTTATTAAAAATTCTCTATTTAAATATAATTGAAATTTATCTATACTATTAATTACTCCAAGTATTTCTAAATTAGTAGATGGTAAATTTTGTTGAGTTTTAGAAAAATTTCCAGAACAATATCTACATATTTTTTCTTGATTCTTACTACTTTCTTTTGATGGCCTTTGTAGTAATATACCTGCCCATCCCTATACTAGACGCGCCTGTTTAAATAATTTTATAACTATTTTTCAATGGTAATTTCAATGGTTCTAGATTTTTTATCTTTTCTTTTATTTTTTGGACTAAAGCTATATCTTCACTATTAAAATATTTTTGTCCATTTTCTCCTAATTTGCTAAAGGTCCTACTAATTTACTCAAATTTTGAATATAATTTCTTCATAATTTAATAATCCTAAAAAAGCTTGTAATTATTTTGTATCTTCTACTTTATCCGGAAAATCTAATACCTTCTTTATAATATGGTCTTGTAATTCTATTTTTCCTCCTTTAATGTATAATCCTAAAAATTCAATTTCTTCCTTTTCTATATGCATCTTTTTACAACTTATTATTAATCCTTGTTTTATAAATTCGTTATATATTATTTCTAGATGTTTTCTATGTTCTACTTTATTATTACTAAATAATAAAATATCATCTATATATACAATACAAAAATTAGAATATTTTTTTAAATATTTTATCCATTTTCTGTTGAAATAATTATGGTGCATTTTTTAATCCAAAAGGCATTAATAACCATTTAAAATGTCCTTCAAGACAAGTAGAAGCTATCCATTCTATAGAATCTCTGCTTATTTTTATTTGCCAAAATCCTGATTTTCAATCAAATTTACTAAAATTTTTGCTTTGTTGTATTTTATTTATTAATTCTTCTTTAGTAGGTATCTTGTAACTATTCTCATATGTATTATCATTGTCTCTTTTATAATTAATTACCATTCTAGCCTTTCTTCTTTTGATTTCTAAATGATATCTTACCATAAAGGCTAGTGATCTATGTCTACTATTACTTTTCTTATTACACCTAAATTGAGTAATTCTCTGATTTGTTTTTTAAATTCTTGTTGGTCTTCTAAATTACATGCTATGTCTGCTGTTTTTATAGTAATATCAGGATTGATAATTTATAACTTTGCTTCTCTTTTGTTTTTATCCCAGTGTTTTTGAGGATTTGCACCTATGATTTCTGTTGTTTCTGCTAATTTTATTAATTTTTCTAAGTCTAACTTGCCATTTTTAAAAGTCATTTTATTTATATAACTAAAATCTATTTTAGGGCTCTCATTTTCATTATATTTAGTTAAGATTTCTTTTAAATTTTCTATTTATTGTACTAATGTTTCTTTATAATTGTGTGTCTCTTCTAGAGAAAGATTATTATTATTATAGGATAATTGATTTGGATTTTTTCTTACTTCTTTGTTGCTATCTGGCACTACATATGCTCTTCTTTTAAAAAATTGTAATCCTGTGAGTGTATATATAAATTCTCCTGTTAAATATTGTATAAAATTTAGAGGTTTATTGACTTTACCCCCTGAGCTAATAGCCATATTTGAGAAACCCCCCCCCCCAAAAAAAATAATTTTTATTACAATTAACCCCCTAAATCCAGACGCCGTTCGTTTTCGGTCAAAAATAAATTTTTTTGGACGATTATGCCCTTCTATTTGTTTAACCCCCCCCAGTTAACCCCAAATCAGTGGTTATGCATCGTCGTACTCCTCCCTCTCCAACTTTGAGCGCAAAACCTCCCTCCGCTACAAAACCTCCATTGCAAATACTTTGAAGCTTCGATCAAAGTCAAAAATCAGTGTAAGAAGAGTGATTGAAGGCGCTGGTGTACCGACGCAAACTCAACAATGAGTTCTTCGACTGCTAATCTTTCAATGCGCGAAATATTATGAGTATTAAAATGTGCACCTTTCGTCTTCCACTGATGATTTAGGGCTAATATGATCGTATTTATCAATGGATGTTTGTGTTATGGTTGACATTCACGTTTTATTTGGTTATTAGTTAACCCTAGTTTCATATGTATGTCTGCTTAATATTGTTATTTTCTTCTTTTGCTATTTAACAGTGCTTTTATAAAATGAAAGATTTACCTAATCCGGCATGTTGTTCTATATTTTTGTGGTACTTGGGATCGTAAAAATGTTATGAGTGATCATTGGAAAGTTAGTGATTACATTGGTGGCGAGGTTCTTCAGATATGGAGATTAAATGGGGATTGTTTGTGTTTGTATGGGCTAGTACATGTAATTAATGAGACCATCAATTGTTATATGGCAAATGTAAATTATAAGTTTTCCATGGATACTGCCCCATAGTACATTCTAGATGGGGTGAGGATGACTATTGAAAACGATGAGGATGTGTTGATGTGTTTTAATGACAGTTATGTAGAGGATGATATAATGCTTCATTTGTTTATTGTTGTACAGTATGATGAGCCACTTAGTGTAGACAAAGTTCCAATGCCACCATTACCACCATCACTACCACAACCACCATCACTACATACCCCAATGGAAACATATCCTGTGCCAACTCCTCCACAAGCAGAATCTAGTAAGGCAAAGAAGTAAAAGGTATAAAAAACATGCCAGGAAGAGGGTACAAATTATAGAGGACTATATCCCATCCAAATATCTAGATGAACTGCCTCCAATACCATATCCTATAGATGTGGATAGGCAAACAGAGCAAGATGAAACAAAGCATGCCATACCTGAGCATGAAAAAATCGAGCAGCCACAACCATTGCGTGAAGAAACAGAGCAGGCACAAACTGAGTATGAAGAAACAGAGCAGGCACAACTTGATGCACCTGAGAATGTTGAACCTGAGGAGGCTTATCATAGTGGCCATTCTGATAATGAAGATGAAGTTGCAAATTCACCTGAAAATCAGAATGAATTTCAGGAGTTTGTGAACCAGAGTAGCAATGTATACATGGATGTTGAAGTAGATGAACAGAAAATACCTAATGTACATGACGTTTCACTGAGTGTTGGGATGCAATTTAGGACAGTCTATGATGTTATGTTTTACCTGAGAACTCATGTTATCAATTATGTGCACAGTGATAGTAATAGAGTGAGAGTGAAGTGCATTGATCCTAATTGCAAGTGGTTTGCTTATGTTAAGCAAAAGACACTTAATGAAGATTTTAAGTTAAAAAAAGTTGGGGAAGATCATACATGCCAAAGTGATGCTACAGAAAAGAATTCTCTTGCCAATGCACCCTGGGTTGCCAAACAATTAGAAAAGGGTGTTAAATTCCACAACAAGAGTTATGCAACAAAAGATATCCAGTTGGAGATGTAAAAAAAGTTTGGGGTTTCCATCTCCTATTGGATAGCATGGAGTTAAAAAATGCAAGTATTTGAGCTTGTTAATGGAAGTTATAAGCAGGGGTATACTGATCTGCCTAAGGTTACAATTGAGATACGTATGTCAAATCTTGGTAATGTTGCAGAAGTGACAAGGTATGCAGATGAAACATTCAAAGGAATGTGTGTTGCTTTGCATGCTTCTTTAATGGGCTTTGTGGAGGGTTGTAGGCCTCTAGTGGGCATGGATGGTTATTTTTTGAAAGGGAAGTACAAGGGTGTTTGTTTATCCATGTGTGCATTGGATGAAAATAATGGCATGTTTCTTCTAGCTATATACTTGTGCCAATCTGAATGCAAGAAAACATGGGATGATTTTGTATGAAAAATGAAGCCTCATCTTAAAATGCATCCTGTTAAGTTAACTTTCATATCCGATGGTGCCAAAGGAATACAGGATGCAGTTTACAAGTATTTCCCTTTATCAGTTCACAGAGGTTGTTTTAGGCATATTTACAAAAACTTCAAGAAGGCTGGGTACAATGGAAAGAGGTTAGAGGAGCTTAGTTGGGGAGCTGCTAGGGCCTACATGATGGCTGATCACAACAAGTTCATGGAAGAGCTTCAAAGCAAATATTCAAGTACCCATGAACACTTGCTGAGGCAAAATGTACCATCATGGTGTAGGGCTTACTCTGATGAGACTTCATGTTCTGAGCATATAACTAACAGCTTCTCTGAATCATTCAACAATTGGATCATACCATTGAGGGACAAACCATTTTTTTTTTGTTGAGAAGTACCATAAGATGGTTATGACTTTAATGCACACCAGAAGCATGAAAGCAATCACAATGGAACATGGACCAACAAGATTGGTTCCTAGGGTTATAGATGTCATTACTAAAATAAGAAAAGATGTCTGAAATTACATTATTCACCATACAAGCTTGCATGGATACAGTGTTAAAGGGGTGTATAATCAAAGTTGGACTGTGAACCTGACTTCAAAGAATTGTGAGTGTATGAAATGGTTGATAACAAGAATCCCTTGCATTCATGCTGTTTGTTGTATTGAATAGAGAAGACTGAATTGGGTAGAGTAAGTACATATACTTTACCATTAATTATCTCATACTTCTAACATTTTATAAGATTCTAAATTGTAGCTTGCATTTTGGTAAGTATTGTTCACACTATATAATAGTGGAAAGGTATGCCAAGGCCTATGCTTCGTCAGTGACACCTTTACCAAACCACAAGTTGTGGGCTGAAGTAAGTATAAATTTTATCCTTACTATTTTATGATAATAAGACATATTTGTTGACCTTGAAGGTCTTAATCTTATTTTGATAATAACAATAAATTAATCATGTGTAATTTAACATGTTCTTGATATAAGATTATAGATTTCTTATTTGGAAAATCAAGAATAGCATGATTGCTCAAAGGAAGTTTGACAAGGATCATTCAATCAATATCCGATCAAGTCAACGAAGTATTCGACTAAAACCTATCTACCCGAATTTAGATCATTCTTCTACAAGCGTTGGACAAGACAAGAAGATCAATCTCATCACCCACAAACTAGCAATGCAAATCCATGAAGCACAAAGATCAGGAATCATATGCAAAAGTTTCAAGGGGAAAGCTTCAAGTGAAGAATCAATTTGAAGAAACAAATCGAAGCATTCGAAGACTCATCTATTCGGTAATTGAGTGTTTGCTTAGGATTAATGTAAAGTTTCTTAATTGATTGATTATATAGCTCAAACATATTCTTGCATATTTTAAAGATTGATTCAAACGAGTTTCAAATTGAATTTATTTGAAAAACATCATTTTACGAAAACCGAATTTGAAATAAATTCATATTAATTTTAAATGATCATATTTTAAGCTATAATAAAAATGGGTATCTTAGAAACATATATTTGAGGTTCAAAAATCATTAGAATTTTATTTGGAACTAAATTATTAAATTGGAAAAATATTTTTATTTTTCGTTTAAAATTCGCTCAATTTTTGCCCAGTTTTGATCTAACGGTAAAATGGAGACCTTCCCGAACTCCGATCATTTTGAAATTTTTACAGTAGTTAGAAAACATCTCCTGGCAATTTTGACTAAAATTTGAGCACGATCCAACGGTCCAATTGGGAGAAATTAACAAAACAATTTTAAATTTTTTTGTCAAAACTAGCTGTTGGAAAGTTTGAAAATGTGTACCTTGGAGCCAAAACCTCTCTTAATCATCCCCAACGGCCATATGGTTTTGCAAGCTATAAATATGATGTCTTAGACATGTTATAACACACTTGAATCATTCTACAAACTTATTTTACATATATACAAAGTTATTCAAGTATTCAATTCATTTTATTGATCATATGCTTCATTTTTGAGCTATATATTTTGATCAATTTTGATATCTCTAGTGTGAGCTTCAAATTGTATTCTTTACACACTTAAGAGAGTTATTGTAAATTGGTGTGAATCACCAAACAATTTTGTATTCAATTGTGAGAGGTAAATCTCATAGGAAAAACAAGAAGGTAAATTCTTGTTTAAAAATTGTGAAAGGTAAATTTCACAAGGTTAGCAAGAGGGTATCTTGTGAGAGTATTGTGGTGTAGCAATACTTGTAGAGTGTGTGAGACAACACTTGTAGAGGTTTGATCTTCACCCGGAAGGAGATCGGTAATAGTGGAAATTCTCGGGGAACTAACCGAGCGCGGAGTAGGGGGAACAAGCCGAACCGTGTGGACAAAAAATCTTCGACTTTGATCGGTTCTATCTTTCTAACTCAATCTCTTTATTATTAATTGTTTAGATTGTTTGAGATTGCTTAATTATTTGCTCTTGTGCTTGATTGTTTATTTGCTTACATTCCTTGATAAACTTGTTTAGAAAATTGTTTTACTTAAACATTTTCGAAAAGTTTTTAATTTCCGCATTAAGTTTTAAAAACCCTATTCACCCCCCCTCTAGGGTATTTTCCGACCTACAATATTAAACTGAGTATACTCATTCATGTTTTATGTAATCAAACTGGTAGGTACCATTTGAGGTTAAAAATCCCTTCATATATAGGCCACCTGGTAGGCCTGCAAATAATAGGAAAAAGGGGTTTGATGAAGGCCAGTCAAGCACACAAAGAAAGTGCAAGAAGTGTGGACTGTTGGGGCACAACATAAGGACATGTAAAGGGCCTCCAAGGGAGGAGCAAGCAGGTGGCAATGCAAGTGCCCAACCACCTCCACCTAGATCAAAAGGAGGAAGGCCTAAGGTCCCAGGAACAGAGCAACCAGTAGAGGTGCCACAACGCAAGGATCTGAGGGTGGCAGAGGCAGAACAGCTAGGCAAGACAGTGGAATTGCACAAGAAAGTGGTGAACACAGTAGCCAACCAATTGGCCAAGATAGAGCAGCATAATGCTTTTGTAAAAATTACATTGTTCAATAGTTTTTTGTGCAGTTGTGATGATGGTAGTTTGTGTAATTTTTTGTGAAGTTTGTGAACTTAATATTTTTGTTAAGTTGTGGTTATATGGTATATGATAAAAGTATCACAAATGTAAGCACTCAACATGAATGGAATGAAATATAATGAAGTTTGTTTCTCTTTATTTCTTGGTCACAGTTACATTAGTAGTAAAGTTGTTACAAAATGCATCCAATGAGACATTTACATTAATGCTAACTTCCTTCATCTTTTTCTGCATAACTACTTCTCTTAACCACTTGGAACAACCACACACATTACATTTTAGATACTTTATTCCTTTGCTATGTGCCATATTTGATGTCCTAAAAACCATTGTACCATTGCAATGGTTCATTGTGCATTGATAGTCCAACCATGGGCAATTTGACTTGAAGTGGCTTTCTTCACCACATTGAAAACACTCTCTTCGGTTGGATGATCCCTGACCACTACCTTCTGCAATTGCTTCATCAAGCCACTTCCAAGTACTGCATCCAGAATTCGAACACTTGAGAAATTTTCTATTTGGATTATTCTTTGTCCTTAATGTAAGTAGTATAAGGACAGAGTTGTAACCTCTGTTTTTGCACTTGGTATAGACCCAAGGACAGTCACCACCATTATGTGCATCATGGTTACACATCTGGCAAGGTAAAACCTGAAACAAGTACAATGATGATTATAATGTTATGAGCTTAAGCAAAAAGTCAATAAATCGCATCCATATACCTTTGATTCAGAGTTCAAAGCTTCACCTCCACCCATTTTGAACCTAGGGTTACTAATGTCGTCAAATATAGCACCGTAGGTTTAAGGTTACTTACAAAAATGAATGGAAACCGTGGGCTTACGGCTTCTAACCTAGTGATGAAAGACGAACTATTAAGAAAAAGACGGAGTGGAGTGGGTAACTATCGATTTCAGCTGAAGAAGATGAAGATAGTAGCTAGCATACATTTGTGTATATATATATTGAGAGTGCAGAATGGAGCTAATGGTTAGTTGGTTGGTTAAAGCTTGTTAACAGGGGGGTTAAACAAACAGAAGGGCATAATCGTCCAAAAAAAATTATTTTTGACAGAAAACGAACGGCGTCAGGATTTAGGGGGTTAAGTCTAATAAAAATTATTTTGGGGGATTTTTTCAAATATGGCTATTAGTGCATGGGGTTAAGTCAATAAACCCCTAAAATTTAATCCTAGTATAAATGTATGTTTTGAACTTGTATTAGTTACCCATATTTGTGGTAGACTAAATTGTTCCTCATTTATTATTATAGGAATATTTTTTATATAATGTGTGACTTGCATTACATCATTATTATATCGATGGAGGTTTAAGTTATAATTTAATTTTTGTAGGAATTCTTTTGATACTAATTTTTTACTTATTAGACTTTATGTAGCTCCTGTGTCTAACATAGCTTGTGTTTCTACTATTAAATCTTTAAACTTTAGTTTGATTGGAAAATTTATCAAATTACTATTTCGTTGTATAGTATTTGTTTCTTTTTTTTAGAAAGTTCTTAAGACATTCAGAACATATATTACTTTTGCATTTTTTACAAATATTTATTATATTCTTTAAAAGTTTATTACATTTTTTATAATTTTTTATAAGTATTAAGTATTGTTCTATTTTATAATCACATTGACAAATTTCTTCTATAGTATTAACATAATTTTCTATTGAATTTAATCCTTTAACTAGTTCGTCTTCATCATCTTCTTCTTCCTCTAGATATTCTCATTCTATAGATTCTATACTATATACATTAATATTGTCTAGTTCTTCTTCATCGTAAATACTTTCTAACTCAATATTGTCTTCTAGTCCTTGTGTTTCTAAATCTTCTATAATATTTACTTTTTCTTGATATTTACTTTTTCATGTATTTTAGGAATATTATTTGCTTTATTTCTTAAGGGGCAGTTTGGTCTTATGTGTTCAAAATTCCCACATATAAAACATTTGTAATTTTTTGTTTTCTCAAATTTCGTACTACTATTATTATATTTTAATTTTCTTTTTCTATACCATGGTCTTTTTCTTTTGATTTTTCCAAAATTCTTTTTATTAAAAGTTTTACTTTTTCTAACTTTATATTTTTTTTCTCAGTACTCTTATAAGGCTTATAAAATCCTTTTGTTTCACATCCAAATTGTGGTGGAAAATCTAACTTTCTACATGTATAATAATATTGTCTCTTTATTTGCTTATTATCTTTTAATTTTCTATATTGTTCTTTTAATGTTTGATAAACTATATCTATTCTTGATCCTATGGCTAGATTTGTTTTATAATTTTCTGTTTTTGTCCATTTATCCCATATTTTTTTCTCCAATTGTTCCAGTTAATTTTTGTAAGTATTTGTCTAATAAATTTGGATCAGTAATTTTTCCAATAACGGTCCAATATTCTATAAATTTTCTTGTATATTCTCCTATATATTCTAATTTACATATTTGTAATTGTTTTAAATTTCTTAATGCGTCTCTTTGTTTATTTTTGGATGCTCCTATGGATAATCTATTTTCTCCTATAAATATTCTTTTAATTAAATCTATTAAGTTTTCTATTGAAAATTTCTCTTTCATTTCTTCATATTCTGTAATATTTTTAAATCCCATAGACTAGTTATAAATATTTCCTTCTAAAGTATTTTCAAAGTATGACAAAGCTTCACTTGGATTTGCCCATACAATTAATATACTAGTTCTGTAACTATTTCTTTCCCAAGTTTCTATACTAACATTTCCTTTTGAATCTTCATATAATTTACTTTTATTAGGATTTTTACTAATAATTTTATTTATTTTTGGTAGTGGCCATTCCAATCCTTCATATATGGCATTATCTACTTTTGTAGTTTCTATCATAGTAACATATTTACTTTGAAAGGATTTTACTATACTATCGAATTATGCTTTAAAATTTACATGATATTTATTAAATAATTTTCCTATAAATAAGGTATGTATTAATAACTTATTATACTACTGTCATATTATAACCTCTAGTTCTTATACTAATTTTTATATGTTTTGTAAATTCTTCTGAGTATATTATTAAATTTGTTATACATCCTATTACTACTGAATTATGACTAAGGTCTACTTTAGCACTGGTTATTTGGGTTTGTGCATGATTCTCCCATCTATCATCATATATATAGACTAGAGTTTTTGTTCAAGCATTTTTTCTAGTTAATCCTATTAGTCCTATTACTATTACACCTAAATGCATAAATTCAAATTTTTGTTTTCTAATTTCTTGTTCATGCTTTCCAGTGGTACTAGATCTAAAATTACTTCATTGTCTATAGCACTTATTTTTCTTTGACTATAGTGACTATAAATTCTATTGTTAAGGTCTAATAAATTATAATCATATAATTTTTGTGACTTTACTTTTTCCATTCATTTTTCTATAAATTTTTGTGCATCTTCTTCTGTATTATATAATTGATCTATTTGAAAAAGACTTTTGGACTTTTTTTTATGAGGGCCATTCTTTTTCACAAAAAGGATTGAATCTTTTTGGTTTTTTATTTATTCCTAGCTTTTGAAATTTATCTATTATTTCGTCTAACTCACCAACTTTTTCTTGTACTCCTAATTTCTTTTCTAAATTTGCTAATTTATTTTGTATCTCCTCTTGTTGTTCTATTATCTTTTGAATGCTTTTTGATATATTAATATTTACTTTATTGTTTTCTATTTGTTCCTTAATATAGTCTAGATTATTTAGTAATCTTATAATAGTATTTTTGTTTGCTAGTTTGTCTTTTATGCTTGTATTCTTTTCTTTCAGAGATATTGATAAGTTTACTAATAAGTCTACTATTGTATTTTCTATAGGTGTACGTCAAGTCTATGGAAAAGATCTTTATGATCTTCTTTTGGAAAGAAACAAATAACCTTATGTTGTCTATCTATAGTAAGTTTCTTCTTTTGTTCTTTAGATATTTCTTTGTCTAAGTTATTATTCATAAAATTATAATCTACCATTTTCTAATTCTATTGCTAAAGTATTACGTAACATTTGTAGTTGTTTCTTTTGACTCATTTTAAACCAATAAATAAGTGTTGCTACTCTATGATTTTCTCTTGCCTTTTCTTTTTCAAAGTTTTCGTTTGTTTTTATTAAACTTCTTTCAATTATTCAAATAGTATATCTTAATTCAAATATCTCAGTGTTCATAAAATAACTGATCTTCTCGTTCAAAATGAATTCTTGGAGTATTATATTCTAATTATACTTATTATAAACAATCATAAAACTCTAATACCAAAAAGAAAAGAGAGTAGGCAGAGTTACCACAGCGAGTTAAAAACTAAGAATTTCACTAGTCCACAGCTCTGTTTTAATACAGAGGTCAGCCAATCAAGCCCAAAACAACGCCAAGAATACAACAATACGGAGAAAGCAACGGCTCAACACAGGACTACTGTGAAATTATTAATCAGTAACATAAGAAGAGTGACTGAGCGTATTCTCTTCTTAAAAGTTTCAAAGATCCATGATTGTAGTACAATAAGTAGAATTAGAACATAATGTTCTCCGGATTAATTCTTACTAAAGAAGATTAAACCCGAATAATATAATAAAGGAAAAGAATATAAATAAATTTGAATAAAATTAAACAAAGAAAGAAATACTTACAATGATAACCAGAGCAATCAAAGCTTATAAGAGAATAATACGAAAGAAAAAAAAATTATTGATTCTTATCAAAAGTTGGTATACAAATCTTGAAGAACTACTATTGAAACTATTTTTTATTGAAGTATTTTACTATACAAGAATATACACTTGCTCGCTCCTATTTTTCTCTCAATACTCTCTTGAATACAAGACATGGACATATGTATACACTTAAAACAAAATAAAAAAGTCGACATATTTACTATATTTCCCAGCACTTATCCATCACCACCAGCACGTGTATCTTAATCTCCATCATTTGTAAACAACATATCCTCCAATTTTGGTTCGTCAAGCGATAAACTTGCAATCTTAAGTATCCTAGTACCCTTTAATGAATCAAATCCATCTCCACTAACATCCCACAACTTTGTTTCGTTCTCGTTATATTGTGGAGTTTTCCTTGACAAAATTCAAAGGTTAGAGTGCACAAATATCAAGTCTTCAGCCCTTTGTGGTGTAATTTTGTTCCTCTTCAAAGAATGTATAAAAGAGTATGTACTCCAATTCCTTTCATAACATGAAGAGGAGCAAGGCTGCCCAAGGAGTCTCAATGAAAAATATTGGAGCAAAGGCGTCGAACATCCATATGAAATCCACCAAAAAGCTAGCTCCATTTATCCTCTATCACCTAAAGAATCAATTCTTCCAAATTCTCTTAATCCCATAGAAAAATTCACATATTCTTCCTTAACATTCCTTTGATCCTCCGAATTTATAAAGTACATTTGGAAGCATTTTTTTTCTTTAAGTTGAAAGTTCCTCATCCTTATGTGGAGGGACACAATTATAAGATCCTTTAAGCCACTTAAAGCTATAAAACATGTTGTCAGTAAAGTTATAAATTTATAACTAAATCAATATAGTATTATCTAAGCTAAAGATTTGCATAAAAGGGTAAATTTTAAAATCCATCTTACTCCAAAGTCTAATGTTTAAGACTTACCGAGGATTTAAGGAATGGGCTAGACTATGTAGAGGACTATTACTCTTGCCCCATCTACCATTTAAATTTTTGTACACCACTGAATAAAAGCTCAAACCTTAATGTTTCTTCCCCTCATGACGGTATATAATAGCCTTATCTTTCTCTATTATAAAATCCCACATATCACAAACCAAATGAAGAAAGGCTTGGTCAGTATCCACCTTCCGTAGCATCTTATAGATGAGCTCGGTAAAGGAAAGAATATAATTAATTTTATACCACCACAAATCATTAAGTACATCATCCCTCACAAATGTAACTTTAACAACATCATCCTCTTTGTACGAGCTCCGCCTCTCACCAATAACCATGTTTTAAATACCACACGTTATTTGCTTAAACATTTTAAGCATCACAATTATAAAAGCAAAGCTTGTCTCGGCTATTGTGAGCATCTTTAGATTGCAATGATCATTAAACATTGTCAATCTCATAGAGTGATTCATACTGAAATTTTTAATGAAATAGCAATCAGTAACAACCTCTTTAATCCAATGGCACACACCATAGGTAAGTTCATTAGCTTCATTATTCTTCGATGCATATATGTTCTTCAAAGCAAGATTAAGCATATAAACCACGCAAAGAGTCCAAAATATATGAGAAAACCCAGTAATCCAACACTTCTACACATGAGAGCACTATCGATAATAACTTGAACTACATTTTCCACCCAACATCAATAATAGTATCCTTGATAAAAAAAAATGCTATAAAAAAACATTGTCTTTGTACTCCTCTTGACAATTGACTACTTTTAAGAACATTGGTCAACTTTCACATGCTGCAATAAAATTAAGAATAAATTACCCTAATGGTCCTTGAACTATTGATATTGTTCCATTTTGGCCCTTAAACAAAGTTTTGCATCATTTAAATACTTAAACTATTAACTAAGTTTCACATTGGCCCTTTCGTTAAATTTGGACGTTAACTTAGATGGAATTAAGGGTAAAATTATCATTTCAATTAGATATTTTAAAAATAATAATTTTAATTAAATTAAAAAAATATTATGAAGGAAAAATAAAAAAAGGAAAAGGAAATGAGAGAGAAACCCACCTCCACCACCGAAAATTGGTGGAGAAATCGGGCCTTTAAATAGATTATTTTCGAGTTGAAGCAATTGAAGTCGAGAAAAACTCCATAAACTACGTACCCGGGACTTGTCCAGATAATTCATTGTTAAAGATGCGTATATTAGAAAGAGAATCAAAGCCGCTGTACAAATCTAGTACACTACTGAAAAATTTGTTATCGAAAACGAGTAAACTTTGAAGCTTCTTTCTATATCAAAGATTCAAAGGTAATGAATCCGAAGCAAGGAAGTTAAATTCGCAGATGAATTAGGCAATTCGCCTGATAGTTGGTTCTTATAAAGCTTAATCTGTTTGGCATTTTTCAATTCGCCGATATTAAGGGGGATGGAACCGATGAAACAGTTATTCGAAAGGTCCAGATTCTTCAATTGCACGAGATTTCCAATAGAATATGGAATGCTTCCGATTAGATTTGAGTTTGCAATCCATAGATATTGAAGCTTAATGAAGCATCCAAGGTTGGAAGGCAATGGACATGGAAAGTAGGGATTAAAACCGAGTTCGAGCTGAGTCAACTCAGATAGATTAGTAATAAACTCAGGTATGGTGCCATTGAGCAAGTTTCAAGCTAGTTTAAGCACCTGAAGGGCCCCAAAAAAACTAAAACTTGACATAAATTCGCCGAAAAATTCATTAATAGAGAGGTCGAGCGCGCAGTCAAGTTTAGGAAATTTATGCCAAACTCGAGCAACTTGCTCAAAAATAAGTGCTAGAGAGATTAAGAAATGAATATAAGAACAGAGAGAAATGAAGTTAGAAGATATACTTCCCTCGAAACTATTATCGAATAGATTAAGGATTTGAAGAGTTTGAATCTAGTAAAATCAACCGAAAAACCGCCAAAAACTCCAAAACTGATCGATGAAGTCAATGGAGACAACGGTGAGACTCCGAGAATCATCACCGTCGTCAGAGATGATGAAGATGGCGGTGGGTTAGAGGTGGTGGTAGAGCTAGGTCTCTCTCTTTCGGTTCTTTTTCCTTTCTTTTTATTTTTAAATTTTTCCTTAATAATATTTTTTAAACCTAATTAAAATTATTTTTTAAAAAATATCTAATTGAAATGACAATTTTACCATTCATTTCATCCAAGTTAATATCCAAATTGGACCAGAAGGGCCAATTTGAATCTTGATCAATAGTTTAAATTTTTAAATAAAACAAAATTTTGTTTTAGGGCCAAAATGGGACTACCAATCGTTCAGGGGCCATTAGGCTAGCTTACTCTAAAATTAATAATTGGGCTTCTATGTGCATCTGTCCATCCATCAGTAGTAATGCTAACATCCGTCCATGACTGCTTTGTTGGCAGTAATAATTTCTCAGTGTGCGCTCTCTCCTTTTAAAGGAGAATGGTCCTAAGCAAATTATAGGCAGGGGGAATGTAATCACTGATCATATTATTTGCTGCAAATGTGTATGAACGGTGGAATGGTAATCCAGCGGAGTAATACATCCCTGCTATCTATCTGGGCATGCAACTCATTTCGTGCTGCAATATTGAATGCTTTTTCAATAATAGTACCCTTCATTTTCTTAAAATTACCAAATCTTTCCATCAATAATCCACTCCCAGTCATAATGGTATTTGAATTTGTCGAACTATATTGGCTCGAAATTGAAGTAATTGTTGGTAAAGGCACGTCTTTTGGCAATTTTCTTGACAATCTTGCAGTAGCCTCAGCCACAACCCTTTTTAATTCCGTTAATTATTGCTGAATAATCTTGTGGCATACTAGTTTCCCATGGCCTCTAATTTTCAATAAATGAGCCTTAACCCGAGAGGATGAAGCTTTCCAGGTTTGTTAACAGTAGTGACACTGAAATTGGGTGTTCCCTCCACCTACTCCCCTTTTTTATCACATACTTCCAAAGTGGAGTGTGATCATCTGGCTTATTCTTAGAAGTATTTGCGAAACCACTTAAAGTATTACTACCCCAACTACTCATTGTTCTTAAATAAAAGGTAGTTGCACTAGCATTACACATTTAGCATCAAAATAATATTATCATAGATGTGCAAACAACCAAGCAATAAAACATCAATTATTTTATTTATTAGGAAAAAAAAGGTATGACAGAAACTATAGCCGTGAGGTTCAAGCCAAATACGTACCAGTGAGTGAGATAAACAAGAGACGAAGGAGAGAGATGAAGAAGAAAGGCAAAACATCGACGATCTCTGACGATTGAGGGAGTGAGCACAAGGAGAGTGAGGGTTTAGGTGGGTCGTTTCATCTATAAAACAATTGACTTATTTTTAAGTTCTAAAGTGAAACATTAATTCTCTAAAAGAGGTTTTTATATGAAAGGAATTACTTCTTATTTTTAAAGAGACCCCAACAAAAAAAAAATTACAAAAGCTACCATGCTATATCCAAAAGTTCTATAATCCGTAACCCGTAGTATCTCCGACATGCCTCTCCCGTATTCGAAAATTGTAAAAATAAATAATATCGAATATTCCGATACGTATCATGCATGTATCCCACCGTATCGATGGCATATCCGTGCAGGACACATATCGAATACCGATACGCCAAACCTGATATGATTGAAGTATCTGTTCTTTAGAGTTCACCCACTTATAGATTGAATCTTCTAATGAAGAGATGATATATTTATCATAGAGATTATCTCCATCAAGTTTCATAAAAAAACTCATCCATTTAACTTTCGAACTAGACATTATTGGACTTAATTAAATTGAAAAGTAATAAAAATGAGTCAAACCCAAAGCAGATAGAAAATTATGTGGTATGTGATGAGCATATCAAGTTTGTATTGTTCATTTTCAAATGGAAGATTCAAAGTGCAAATTCCATTCTTTCCCACGCAGAGCGAGCATATTTATATATTTATATATTATGTGCTATTTATCGAACAAAAAAAAAGGATTTTTTGTGTGATACTCACAGCATATATATTTCTACGAATATAACACAAGAAGGGGAAGTTATACTTATGGTTTTTTGTCACGTGAATTCATAAATCTCAAAATTCGTCATGGGCTACTATGGAAGCATGTGAAAGCAATTAAGAAGAATATATATATATATATATAACACATTGGCTGGTAAAATTCCAAAAGCATTAGAAGATTCAATCAACCAATTACAATATCTTTGAAGCTTTCACTGTATTTGTGTGATCATATTTTTTTTTTTTGTTGGACCTTATCCTACATAATAAATCTAAGATTTAAATATCGAATCATCTATAGATAAAGATTCATATGGGAGAGTGGGAAGAATAGACCAGTAATCTCAAATAAAATGATATTAGCACTCACTTATTTCAGGAAAGATTATTTGTACTTTGGCACCCAAAAGTTATATTAAAACTGGGTTTAAAAATTGGTTTAACACTCATTTTTAACTGTGTCATCTGTTCAACTTATTTGACTATCAGGTCAATAAAATGAATGAACAAAGTTACCAAATTGCCCCTAACATGTGGACTTACCCCAATTATCACCCGAGCACACACGTAACCCTTATTTTTCCACCATTGTGCTTTACTAATGATTGAATTGAATATTTTTTTTAATCCACATACAGCAATAATTTTATTTTTATTTTTATCTAATCAAAATAAGAAAATTACTATTAGTTTTCCGATAACATCCTTAAAAAACTGCATAAACTACGAACTCTAGAAAGAGAAGAAAAAAATAGTAAATTTCACCATCCAAACTCCAGTAATTACAGACCCAAAAAGAAAAAACCTCCTAAAAACCCCTAACAAAATTCCTCTCCCTTATCTTAAAAGCAACACCAGTTGTTTAACCTCCATCCCCGCTGCCATATCGCCGCCAGGACTGAACCACCACGTGGTTCTATTCTTGTTGTTCCTTACTCAAGAGTGTGGATAGATTAGTCATCTGTTTAGGTTGTTTTTGGATCCGGTTCAAGAATATCAAGCCCATACCCAAAGAAGACCTTACTGATCTTGAAGATGGTGATGGTGGTTTCATCCCCACGGTTCTTGTTCAGACCCCCATGTGTCATGAAAAAGAGGTATATTTCTCAAACACCCAGTCGATTCATCCTGCAAATCCCGTCAAATCCACACCCACCTACATAACCATCATTGAACACCAAAATCTTTATATCTAAATCTCTCTCCTTTATATTTCCCATTAACATTATATATATAACATTGTATATATACCTATAGAGTGCACTTTTAGTACGGACTAGTTCGTACCTAGCTTTTTAGCGGAGATTTTTTGTCCCCAAAACATTGGAGAGATATTTTTAGTGACGAAAAATCATCGCAAAAAATTCAGTCCGTACAAACTGGATGTTAGGTTTATATTTTTAGTTGGTTTGATTCTAATGCCAATATCACTTTTTTTTGTTGCAATTGTTTGGGTCGAATTTAATATTTGAAGATGCAACAATCAATGGAAGCTCGCCGAACTTATTGGATGCATCATACATAATTCAGGACCTAATGTAAGTTGGTTATATGATTTGATTCAAATATGAGTGATGGTTGAGTATTAAAATCGAAATCAAAAATCTTTTGAGTCAAACTTGATTTTAAGTGTTTTAACCGAATTTTGCCAAAGCCCGTTGCATTTCCATCAAAGCAAAAAGATGAGGAAACTTTTTTTTTTATGTTTCATAAAATTGCTTCTGAAATTTTAATCAAATCGGAGTTCAGAGAAACTTACAACGATGAAAAATGAGTAAAATAGAGAAAAACCAAAAAGTGTCGTAAAAAGCGGAAAAACTGTAACACCCATGCATTTAATTAATTATTATCAAGTTAATCTCAGTAATTAGTTTTATATTGCTCCTTTTATCACTTCGGTAAAGTTTCATCGCAATCGGGTTCGATTGGGAAAGTTTGGAATGTTTTCGGTTAAGTTTAGTCTCTTGGTCCAGGTTGGCGCCGGAGTGGTATGTCAATTTTGGCATACAGGTCTAAAGGTGCAAAAACCTTGGAAACTTTGGCACCAAACCGATACTCGAATTCTACATACCGGTCCGACATACGAAAACTCTAACCTCATTTATATTGATTTGACCATTTTGACCCGTTTTTAAAATATTTTCTCCCCCATTTTAGCTTATTTTCGAAGGGGAGGAAGCTCTGAACATTTCTAAAGAGAGAGGGTGGTTTGTGGTGAGATTTTGTGGGTTCATAGCTCAAAATTGAGAGTTTCATACTGAAAATCTCAGATTTTTCCTCATCTTCACCTTCTCTGCGTTTCTTCAAGCTTGCCTGTGTGATTTGGGAGATCACCTGAGCTCAACCCAGGCTATTAAACTCTATCCTTCTAGCTTTCCAGGTGAGAACTCCCCTCTTCTCTTTGATTTGCGAAGTTTTGAGTTGATTGAATTGAAATCACTAGATTTTCGGTACCAAATTCATAGTTTTCTTTGCATGCATGTGGTTTATGCTTGATATATATAATATAAGCATGTTGATAGTTATTATATGAGTTATTAAAGACGGAATTAAGAGTTGATTGCCCTGCATGTTAGTAATTGTGTGCTAATTTGAGAATTTGGTACTGAAATGGCTAGAAACATCAAATACATGTCTAATACTCAATATTACTACTTAAATTCATGAACATTCAGGATATAAGCACTCTAAATACACATTTTAATTTAGTATTAGACATGTACTCAATATTGGTGATGACTCTAATATATCTAGTGATTTCTCCTGAGTTATTAGCTTACGAACCATTGGAACTAATGTTTATAACCATATGGCATTGTGATTCTTGATCTACACATAACAAAAATCCTAATTTTTAATTGGTTGATAGTATAACTTGGTTAACATTACAATAACATGCAACAACCTTTGAACAAAATAATCAATGATACGGTGAGATAACGAGGTTGTTGGAACCGGATAAGCACCGGTATAGAAATGTTTTAGTGGATATTATTGCACAGACTCATAGGAAGATAGGGTGCCATAAAATATGGTTACCAGTGCACTGACCCATGGAAAGATGAGGTGCGTTTGTGGATAGTATGTTCTGTCTAGTACCGGTATTAGGTCGAGGAAGAGGTGGATGTGGATGGACGTTTATACTATTACCGTGATAGTTCATCTTGATAATCAAAATTGAAATATTTTGTTGTATAATAAATGGGTTTTCTTATTAAATGAGTATGATTGGAAAGTCCTTGCTAACGATTAAAATTATGATATATTATGTTGTAAAACGTTCATTGCATTGCATATTTTCCATTCCCCTATAGTTTCCACTGGGCCAATTTTAGCTCATTCCCTCATTTATCTTTCATGTACACCTCGTAGTACGGGTAGAGGTCTTGGATTAGGTCCAAGTTCATCTTAGAGCCCTCTCTGATGCCTTTATAGATTTAGCTCGTTGTATTATCTTAAATTGTAGGACTTGTAATTTCTAATTAAGTTGGGATACTTTATGATATTTATGGCTGTTCTAGTTTGTAATTTTTGAACCTTGTTATGTATTATGAGTTTTAATTTGTCGGGAGATTATGTTGGATGTGTTCTTCAGAATATTTCGTATTTGGGTTGTAATCGAATTTGTGAAGTATTTAATGCTCCTATGATAACTTGGTTTGTTGCAGGATGGATTTCTTAGTATTTACGAATACTTCAGGCTGAATTTTCATTAGATTTCTCTGTTATCGTGCATATTATTAGTTTAAATTATTTGTTTATCTGCTGTTAATTTAATACAGCATCCGTTAGCACCTGCTTATTAAGCGTGTGGTTACAAAAACAAAAAAGTGGTAGACTAGTACAACTTAGCAAATCTTGGGTTGGTCCAACCTTTAAATTTTAGGCACTTATTTTTTATCATGAAAACTAGTTTTTAAGTGTTTTTAACATTTTTTAAAGAGGAATTTGACTCAATATTTTTCTAGAAATATAGCCTATTATGTTAGGAAAAATACATAATTTTAGAGAGATTTTTTAGGCAGAAAATATCCAAACTCTAGAATCGCTTTTTGAGAGTTTTGAGACACCACTTAGATTTTGTTTATATGGCATAAGAGATCCTATTGTTCTTCAAATTTAAGAACTAGGGTTTTAAACTTTTGCAGTCCTGCGGGATTGTTTTATGTTGTGATTGAAAAATGGGGTGAGCAAAGTTGTTAATGTGCAATAAGGGAGATCACAGACGAGTGTGAAAAATTATGATCAAGTGCGTAGAAAGAAGTAACTGAAAAGTGGGAAGTGCTACGCCAAGCCAACTGTGGTTGGATTTTACGTTTAAAGAATTGAGGAGACTATTGCATAAATTATCGGGAAGCAATTGTTTTAAGTCAACGAGTCTGTAATTTCATTTTGATCATAGTAAAGCACCGTCAATTAGTCCCAATGATTAATCTACACTAGTAAGGATACATCGTTACTTCTTTGTGTTGTAGATTGTTTTTGTGTGATTATTTAATTGATATAATTGATAGAAAACATAACACAAGTTTCGACGGTAAAATTAAATATACTTAGGATTTTAATTTTGCTTATTAAATCTAAAATTATTTTTTTGATAAAAACCTAAAATCAAATTAGGCAATACGATTCTAAAAACTTCCTTCACTGGTCTGCACTTGAAATTTTCTGTACACCTATATATGTATATTTAGACACACACACACACACAAATAACATCCGTATAGATATAATTTTAGGATTATATATATACACATTTCAATATACATACACTAGAAATCTAGAGATTTAATTTTACCCTCAAATTGAGAAAACCTAAATACCTAATTATAATGAATTTGGATTTTCCTTGTACATATCTACCAAACGCAATAAATCTATTAATATACGTGGGGTTGGGATGGGTTTGTTCCATATGTATATGAGAGATATATATTTATTTCTTTTAAATTATAAGGGCATTTTAGGTACTTCTTTTTCTATTTTAGTTGACCAAACGGTCAAAGGGAAAAAACTGACGATTCTATTAAAAGTGGGTGTCACATTATAATAAGAGTTAAAAGCATATAACACCCCTCAAGTTTGCACCGAGCTGCACTTTTATCCATGAAGTTTTATTTTGCTCTCATAAAAACACAAAATAATAAACGTGTTGCACATTTACCCAACTTCACCATTTCCGTCCAAAATCTTAACGGAATAGCTCATACGCGGGCCACGTGATGGGTAAAATTGGTGTTTTCTCCCTAAATGCACTTTCCCTCCATTTTTGATCATCTTCCTATAATAGAACATATTTAGTATATATATAAATATATGTATAAAGAGAGAAAGTATTGCAACTCAAAGAAATAAGTCAAAGATTTTGAAGAGATAAATCACCCCCTCCCCATCGTTATAACTGCATGAGGAGGACAATTATAATGACATCATGGACTGGCTTAAATCCTGGGAGGAGGTTTGAAGCTTATGGAAATGAGTTAAATGGTTGCAGCTACTTTTAGTGGATTTGATGGAAACTTAGTTCCAGAATCGTTTAATATTGCGTATAGACCGAACAAAATTTTTATGTAAAACCCTAGTGCGGAATCGGATTTTACCTTTGAGATCTCTCTGGTTTGATATTCTCTCAGCACGAACAGGGATTGGTGGAGACGAATCGAGAACACAAGCTCGATAGAACCTCAAGATCTTCTATCGTATTCCTTTCACCGTGTAATCCTATACCGAGTGTGGGTTGCGGTATCACAAAGATCTCATTCTCTACTCTCTACAGCACAAACCCTAAATTCGTGAGAATTATTGTGTCGAGAGAAAAGGTGAGGCTGGTATATATGTAAGACTACGATAGGGACCCTCAGGAGAAATAAGTGTTTGGGCTTACTATGGAAAACCGGAATCCTAATTCGACTAAGAATTGATTCCTTCCATAAATTATAATTCACACCACTAAAGAATTATAATTGCACTCCCGTCCTTATCTCAAAATTATATTTTGAGCTCCTTGTTATTAAATACTTATTATTCTCCCCACGTTAAGATTTCAAATAACCGTCATTTAAAATTAAATTACTGACAATTATATTTAAATGACTTCTTAATCTTTGAGCATACCACTTAACTTATTTGACATGTCGGATTAACATAATCCATCTGCAGGGTTTGACATGATCAAAACTTATAAGCTTCTCAAGGGGTTATCATCAATCCCTATACCGGGATGTGGATTCCGTCAATAATTAATATTCATCATACATGTAGTGTCGCCATCCAATTCATGAAGATTATTGATCCATAAATGAATCTCACTTTTAATGAGTCAAAACAACAAACACTACATATATATATATATATATGTCTATTAATTATTTCAAGATTAAGAGCATAAGTAATCATAATAACCATGGGATTTTAAATTATTTTATATAGTCAGTATAAAAACAATTAACCCAAATTAGTCTTGTTCAATACACACAAAGTGTACTAGTACAACGAGTTAAAACTGTACCGTTTTCTATAGTCAAGATAAACTACTAAAACTTGTGTTACAATCCTACTGATGGTTGTCCAATTCCATCTAAGACCGTGAACCAATGAACTTATATTTCACAAGAACCGATTATATGATCCTCTGTGTGTAAGCTATACTCTACACACAAAATCATCTACTATATGAAATAAAAGACACACACATACACAATATTTAAATAAATAATATAATGCAACCATTGCCCATAAAGATTCTCATTAAAATAGCAAAACCGAGTCTGTATATCAAAACCAATAATAATAAAATCATGACTTTTAGTATATCACTCTAATAGGATTGACCCACCCATGTGTGTTAGATTAACACGAATAATTCCTGGACTTTTGAGGACGGTTAATAGAGATGAAATTGCAATTGGTAGGTATGAGAAAAGGGAGAAATTCTTGATTGTTCTTTTGATTTTATTGTTGGTGATAATTTTGTTTCGGTTTGATGGTGTTAATGTTAGAGATGAAGTTAGTTTATAGTAGGTTCATTTTTAGTGTTGTAATGGTTTATGGTTAGTTTTGCTACTTAATGTAACCCAAAGTTAACTTTTTTCTGTAGTATGTTTTTAATTCTAATGGAAAAATCAGTAGTTTTTGCTTATGAAGAGTGGCCGCTCTATTTTTGTGAAGTTTGTGTGTGTGCTCTGTTTATTTATTTTTATTTTTTTGTGAACTATGTGTGTGCTCTGTTTTTTTGTGAAGTTTGTGTGTGTGCTATTTTTTTATGAAGTGTGTTTCTGCTCCTTTTTTGGTGAAGTGTGTGTTTGCTCTTTTTTTGTGAAACTTGTTTGTGCTCATTTTTTGGTGAAGTGTGTGTTTACTCTGTTTCTTTTTTCTGTGAAATGTGTTTGTACTCTATTTTTTTTGTTAAGTGTGTATGTGCTCTATTTTTTAACAAAACATATATGCAAATTGTAACATCCAAATGCCAACATTTATACCATCATTAAAATATCAGGATTCATACAATTCACAATAACCAAAGTTACATAAATATCACCAACTTAGGCTTCACAAAAGCAAACTATATATCATCTTAGACTTTCACAATTTGATATTGAAGCCTTTACAAAAAAAATGAAATATCAACAGACTTAACAAAAAAAAAGACAACAAGCTAGTATCTCCACTATTGCTTCTTTTGAGAGTTTATTTGTAGTCCTGATACAGTGATGTAATTCCTGTCCCCTTTGGTAAGAATTGGTGGCCTTGACTAACTTGACTATGTAGGTGCCCATGACTGACTTGACTGTGGTTGACCACTTATACTTTTTTGAGTTTGTGGTGCACGGAAGCTAGATTGGGCAGACGGCCTTTCACCCCTCATCTGAAATGAATATAAGATAATTTAAAACATGATAATTCCACCCCCCATAGGGTACATTTGTAATTGATGGAAACTTACATATGCATTGAATTGAGTTTATGGGGCACTAAGTCCACTAATGCTGCTGGTTTATAGGGCATTTTGTTATTCACTGATAGTGCTGGTTTGTGGGAACTTTACTGTCCACCCACTTATATTTATTAGCAATTATGTCAATGTTTGCAGCTATAACAATAATGTAATTAAATGAAACAAAATGAATAAAATACTTACAGTAATTACGTCTTGTTCTCATTTTCAACAATGTCATAAGCAATGGGGAACATACAGTTGTTAGCATCTACACATCCAGCTGCCAATAATATACCCCCATGTGGCCCTTTCAAATGGAAGCCATCAACCCCAACCAACTTCCTACATCCTGCTTTGAATCCCTACTTACAAGCTGTTAAACAAACATACATCCTCTCAAATCTAGGATCACCTTTCTCTATTGTACCATCAACACACTTCATGAATATTATTTTACCTGGATTGAATCTTCTCACTTCCTCTATATAACTCCACAATTTACCATATTGTCCAGCATATGAACCTTCAATCATCTTCTTTACTTACTTTCTAGCTCTATACACTTGATGCCTTGAAATAGCAACCACATGGTCTTTTAGAACAATTTCAGTGAAGCAGTGCACATGCAGTGTTGTGTTAGACCTAAATGTGTCTACATACTTTTTAGAGAGCCATCTAGAGTTAACATGTATGTTTTTAAACTTTATACTGCATTTGTGTTCATTATACAAGGTCTTTATTTGCATGTTGCTAGAGTCTTGCATTTTGGAAGCATATAAGACCAAGTACAATCCTTACTACTTGTACATACCCCCTTCACCCTCAATGCTTCACTCATCACAATCTTAATATTCTTCCCATTTTTTATAGAATATGATTTAATAGCTTGCTTTAATATTTTATGGTCACTAAAAATCATTCCAAGTTTGAAAACTAGATTATCCATTTCAAGCTTAGGATTAAAAACATCAAACTTAGGCTTGTTCTCTTCATCTGATTCCAAATCACTATATAACTCATCAATTTCATATTCCTTTAAGGTACTTTCTTTTTCCCTTTCCCTTTTTCTGCCTTATTTTGTGTCTCATTTTCTACCTCATTTTTTACCT
This sequence comes from Lonicera japonica, assembly GCA_021464415.1. Taxonomy (NCBI): domain Eukaryota; kingdom Viridiplantae; phylum Streptophyta; class Magnoliopsida; order Dipsacales; family Caprifoliaceae; genus Lonicera; species Lonicera japonica. The sequence goes on from CM038466.1 coordinate 1,952,739, forward strand.
CATTTTCTACCCCAACATACTCTGCTTCACTGTCCACAAACTCATTATACATCCTATCATCTTCAGCACTATCATCATCAAACTCTATTTCATTCATACTTTCACAACTAGATGAACCTGAATCACTATCATTACAACTATCAATTTTAATTTCATCCCCTATTCTCTTAGTTGTGTCTTAGTTGGTGTATTAGTTTTACTACTTGGTGGCAACACAACATTGAGAGGGACCTCTGCTTCCATGAACACCTCAACTTCACCATCTTTAATAAAATTACCTAATTTAAGCACATCTAAATCATTATATAGTGGATTCATACTACCATCAGTTCTTAAAGTGTAAAACTTCATAATCCCAAAATATTCATTTGCTTCCACCTTTAACTCTTCAATCATTGCCATTAGGTGAAAAATAGACAGTTTATTAACCTCATGGTAATCAAAATATGAGACTTTATAGGTGGATCCACTATCATTAAAATGAACCCAATGATGTATTTTAATAGTAAATAAATCACCAGAAACTGCAATAACACAAAACCAAAAAAAGTGCATAAATGTAAAGGAATATAATACAAAAATACACGAGGGAACCAATTGACCAACAAAGTGCATAAATGTAAAGGAATGGAACAAACTGAAACAGAAACTACACGACAACTAACAAAAAGGGAACATTGCCTTTTAGAAACTACTAAAAAAACCCTAAATCCTTAAAAAACCTAAAAAGGGGATCACGACAAACATACATTATGTATACATTACACATTTATCTATATCTATAAACTGCTAAAAAAACCCTAAATGTGTATATTTAATGAAACACTAACCGTATGAAGGCCGACCATACACTTTAGTTCGTAAGTACCACCTTATTTTTTTAAAATGTTCTTCAATTTGTCAGTGGAGCAGATCGTCTCTCTGTATAAAATTGCTCACTCCTTCTCTCTCTCTACTCGTTTGCTTTGGTTGTCAATTAGGGCAACATTAGAATAGGGAAAGAGTAAAGTGCATTTAGGGAGAGAATGCCTATTTTACCTATCACGTGACCCGCGTGTGAGCTATTCCGTTAAGATTTTGGACTGAAATGGTGAAGTTGGGTAAAAGTGCAACATGGCTATTAGTTTGTGTCTTTATGAGAGCAAAATGAAACTTCATGGACAAAAGTGCAACTCGGTGCAAACTTGAAAGGTGTTATATGCTTTTAACTCTTATAATAATAATAAACAACAGTGAGTGTTGAATTCAATTTCAATATAAACTTTAGGTACTAAAGTACAAATTAGACTTTTAATAATTATATACTCTAATTTGTTTTAGTTAAAGTATTAAAAATAGGGTGATTTTAAATGCACCCACCTAGTTAATTTTTTCACCCCATTTAAAAGTTTTACTTTAATAATTTTAACCTTGAAAAAGTTAAATAAAATTTGTAAAATCACCCCCTCCATCCCTCACTCCTTCTTGGTCACTGTATCTAAATTTCATATTTCAACCTCATTTTTTTCCCTCTAAATTACTTCTTTGCTTTACTAATGAATTTGACATTTAGGCAGTTGCTTGGTTGCAGATTTAAAATACAAAATGTATTTTTTTTTCTTCTGTAATTCTTATTTTCCTTCTAATTTATAGTTTCTTTAGGACATAATTAAAGTAAATCTCACACTGATAAATAAGTTTCATCATTGATCGGTCGACTATGTTGAGATTATTATTTTAAAGAAATATTAAAGTCAAAGTGGCTCACTAAATTTTATACAAATTACTCAATTAGTTAATAAATTTATTTAATTTTAATATAAACAATTCTTACAGATTTATAATTTGTTTTAAAATTGTAATATAAAGTTCTGTTTTGATAGAATTGAATTGAATCAAAAATAAATTTTGTAAATATAGACAAATGTGTATGGCATTTTAAATTAATTGTAATAGGAGAAAAAAAATAAAACTAAGATTTACCTAAACTATTTTGCAAGCTTTAATTTGTTACATTAAGACCGTCCCTCAAAATATATGTACAGTCATTATTATGCATGTGAGTTATTATTTCAGTTGGTAGCTTACAAGTTGTTTCAAAAAAATATTTTATAGTCTTAGTTTCATTTCAAAAACTAACATTATTGTAGTGTTCAATTACTTTTGACTCTAAAATATAACTTCCTCCGTAGATTTTGCAATGCCAAAAGCGAATTACAAAATCATCAAAATACAAAACATGCCGTAATATTTTATTTTTTCGATAAATATCCTTTCATTATAATTTCTAAAAAAATTTGCATGCATATTATAAATGAATTATTTTTATCATTAAAAACAAAAAGGTTTGTTATAAATATTTTTATTAGTGTTGAAATTTTTGGTCACTAAATGTTCCTTATATGTTATCATAAAGGGTTTAATAAACTCACCCCACTTATGGGGTGAGTTGAAAGTTTTTTACAAAAATTAGTGGGGTGATAAAAAGAGTTTTCTGAAATAGGGTGAAAAAGCATAATTTGATGGGTACATTTAAAATCACCCTAAAAATATTAGGCTAAATCAATTGAAATGATCGAAGATAAAAATATAGTGTTCTCAACTCGATGTGAATAAATGACAAGCATGCTGAGAATAATTGTTTTGGCATAAAAAAAAATGGAAATTCTTTGCGTTTTATCAGCATGAATTGTAATTTACAAGTAAAAAAGTATAAATTTAAATACAAACATAAATAATGTATAAAACAATATTTAATTAAAAAAAAGGAAGAAATCCAAGAAGGAAAAGAAGTATCTATTTACCAACTTTAGCTGTTTAAATAGCGACTGCATCTTTAATTTAAAGAATGTGACTCATTCTATTGTTATTTTATTATTATTATTGAAAATATAAAAATAAATGAAAATTTTTTTAGGTGAAGAATATATTCTATTCCGTATATGCTCTTGATTTCATTAGGTGCTACCTTCCATCATTAATCCTACCAACTTGCCTGATGAAAACACGTATTTGTAGTCTATTTTTTCCTAATTTTTGTAGGTTGATTTTAACGTCCAACCAACTAAATTAATATTTTAAATCAAACCCAAAGCATTGATAAAAAAAAGAAAAAAGAATTACTTCTACTAATTGATTAAAATAAAAAAATAAAAAGTCATGAACCGTAAAATTTACACCCCCACCGTTTCATTTACAAACTCTACAATACCATTTACAAAAAATACGGATCAAATCAAAGAATCTCAAATAAAAAAAAAAAAAAAAAATTCGAAAATATGAGATCAAACCATTATTGTATTGTATTCAACTTAAGAGGCTTAGGCTGAGCCATGGTTCTTCTCTTCCATAAATTAATTTCTTTCCTCGGCTCCAAACCTATTCCACTCCTTCCCTCTCCAATATTCATGGGCGCTGAAAACGGAATTATGACGTCATCATCGTAGCTATCTCCTCTCTCTTCATCAGAATCATCATCACAATAATAATCATAATCATTCTTCGAATCCACCGGCGCAATCTGGGCCGTCCAGTCAAAATTCGAAAACGTATCTCGACCGCTCGCGAACCTCCTCATCTGGCTCAAACTTGGAGCTCTATCTGGAAGCGGCGGCTTTAAATGATCGCCCGACGCATCGGATTTCCTCCCGGCCGGCTTGGCCCCACCGAATATACTCGGAAACGCGGACGTCTTCTTCACCTTTTCTCCTGAAAAGGACATAGCCTTTTTAATCTGCGGCGGCGGCGGCTTTTTCTTTTTAGCCTGCTCGGGTGGAGTCGGGTTTTTTGGGTTATTGGTAATCTTTTTCTTGGACTTGATTTGGCCCATACACGAGATTTTGGGTGAAGTGGGCTCTTGTTGGGCCTCGAAACTGGAGTTCTTGGATTTCCGGCGAGCCTCGGCCGGAATTATGGAAATGATGGGACCGGAGAAGTTTTTTCCGAGATGGGACTTGAGTTTGGTTACGTTTTCGCATCTCTTGTTGTCCCTCTTTGGACTGTGAAGAGGGTTTTGAAAATTAACGGCTGAAGCTGCTTTTGGGAGAAGCTTTAAGAGCTTATTCTTTGATTTCACTGCTTTTTGTTGATCCATCTGATCGAATATACAAGTTTAGAAATAGAAACCCCCGTTTTTTCAATTCAATTTTCTCCTATTTGTTGTCTATCGATCACTCTGTGTATTATATATATATATATATAGAGAGAGAGAGAGAGGGTAACAAAGAAGAAGAAGAATTATGAAAAAGTAATAGGGTTGGAGGGTGAGTTTAGTCAAAGGGCAGGGAAAGAGAAGACTAAGCAATTCAAGTTTGTCCGGCCATAGGTATTTAATGTTACACAGCTTTGCTATGGTTTAATTTGTTTTCATGCATGTGTTTTCGTCACCCTAATTATTAATTTAAGAGTATTCAAAGTCCAATACTCCGTGCTAATTCAACTGTCTATATTATTAATTATTAATTAATATTTAAATATATATTATTTTTATTTATTTATACATATAGGGCGTGCTTTTGTCATATATTTCCTTTTCTTTTAATTTTTATTTTCTTTTGGGTAGTTACCGTATTACAATTTGTGAAGTTAATGACGTGGCAAGTAGCAACGCTAACGTATTAATTATATAAGTTGACACGAGAGTTTGATGATTAAGATAAAAATAGACTAGGACAATATTTGACTTGTTTAAAATGAGAATAGGAAAAACTATTTCTATTTAATCACATGATTTATGACTTTAAATATTTGAAATGTAGAGATTTCTACTTGCAAAGATTTTCAAGTTTAGCCATGGTGTTATAGTTTATTAGCATCTTCTCTGTTTTCATAATAAGGATATTTATATCCTACAAATATATGCCTATTCATACGGATGTAGATTTGGGATTTTGAAATTCGGGCTAGAGTTATTTACCCATTAGGACAAACTCAGGACCCCAGGAGAAAAACAAAAGCAAAGAAAATATGCATAAATTGTTCACGGAGGAAAAGGAGTTTATAGAGCCTATGGGTTACAAATATATGCCATTTGAAGCAAAGAGAGTTTTTTAACTTTTTCGAGATATGAAGGAGATTCGGATTCAGCTCAATGTGTATACTTAGAGTATTGTGATTGATGCATTGTGTAGATGTGGGCAAATTAATCGTGCTCATGATGTTTTTGCAGAGATGATCGATGTTGGAATTGAACCCAATTCAATTACTTTCAATAATCTAATGCGCGTGCACGTGAAGGCAGGACGAATTGAGAAGGTTTTGCAAGTGTATAATCAAATGCAAAAGCTTTCTTGCACCCCAGATACAATAACTTATAATTTTCTCATTGAGAGTCATTGTAGGGGGGATGAGAAACTTGAGGAAGCCATTAAGGTGCTTAATTCGATGGTGAAGAAATCGTGTACTCTAAATGCATATAGTATTAACAGATCTTTTGGTGTATTTTGAAGTCAAGGGATGTGAATGCAGCTCACAAGTTGTTTGCTAGGATGAAAGAATTGAATGTAACGCTAAATACAGTGACATATAATATATTGATGAGGATGTTTGCAAATTCAAAATCTGCTAACATGGTGATCAAGTTGAAGAGAGAGATGGATGAGAGTGAAGTTGAGCTTAATGTCGATAATTACAAGATTTTGATATCATTGTATTGTGGGATGGGGCACTAGAACAACGCGTACAAGTTTTTCAGAGAGATGATAGAGTAGAAGTGCTTGAAGCCAAGCCAACCGGTTCATGAAATGGTGCAGCAGCAACTGAGGAAAGCAGGGAAAATAAAGAAGCACGAGGAATTGGTAGCAAAGATGGTTGATAGGGTATTTGTTACCCGCTCCTTGTAAAAGATGATTATCTTCTCGCCTATGCAAGTTCAATTAAGTAGAGCAATTTTTTTTTCTTTTGTCATTGTATTAATTTTATAGTAATGCTTTCTTAGATTACCTTTGAATCTTTAGACATTTGTATTTTGGAAATTTCTGGGGGGGGGGGGGGGGGGGGGGTATTATACAAAATTACATTAGAAATTCCATAACCCTTCCAAATTTTGTTGAATTTTGACAAAATTTAAACTTGAAATGTTTGTCTAAATATAGAATAAAAGGAACTTTCTACACACTTAACTGGTTAAATGGGCAATGAAAAAATGCCCCAACAATTGAAGGAAGTCAACTATAGTAAACCCTTGTTTATCAAAGAAAAGATACCATACATTGTAAAAGAACCAGAAAAAACAATCTCAATTTGAATAGATATTTAAAGAAGGAAAAGAGAGATAAGAATGGAACATTGCAATGTCAATCATTCTTTAGTTCGAAAAAAGATCACTTTCTTTTCCTAACTTTGCTAACCTAAGTCTCCACAAATCACAAACAATATCCCACTGCAACCTCCGTCTTGCATCTTCCAATTTCCAACACGTCTCTTCGGTAAAGTATGAGTGGCATTAGAAACTTCACAACTCCCACTGTTTTTTTTCATTTTGGCTACTTAACTAACATTTGTGAGGTATAATTCCATCACACTATGTCGTACATTTTTCATTAAGCGCCAGAGGAACAAAATATAAAATGATCAAAACTATTATTTATAACCAAGTGGCCGTCAAGTTCTTTCTCATAAACGGTAAAAGCATATTTTGTGAACATTGGGGATGATGTTGAACTAATTTCAAGAAAGATAACCAAAGACAGAAATTGTCTACCATTGTAGCAATGAGTTAATGGCCTTGCATATTGAGCATCTCATCTAGAATTTTCAATCTCTCTAGTCCTTCGCTAATCAAGAATTTAATCCTTTGCTTGTCGCAGCAATTTCGGTTATTTTCCATCTCTTGTCTCACCACATGTCTCAATTCACCTGTTTATAGCAAACATGAGTTTATATAGCAACTAGTGTGAAATCCCAAAATCCATTCAAACATAGAAACAATTCAAATTGTTGCGGTTTTCAGAAATTCTTACCACATGAGCAAGCAAAAAGTCAGAGAACATGGTAAAATGTGATCAGGAAAACAAAATTGACAGCATGTAGTTACTTCCCCCATCATAAGAGTCTTGCTTTAGAGGTCAAACTTTTTAAAGACACCCTAATTTCAATGTAATCAACCATCAAGATCCAAATATCATGATACCGGTGACGTGCAACCCTTAATTTGGTCCAAGATCAAAATTAAGTCAAGTATCATGACACTTTTGGTATATTGATTTTCTGGAAATAACTCTTAATACAGGACTAGAGAGTAATAAATAATAAACAAAAAACTAAGCCAAGCTCACATACCCGATATAAAATGCTTTTGTGGTTGGCATAACTATAGGAACAATCTCGCCCAATTTATATTTTTGGTCAACTTTCCATATTTTGACATGCCAATTGAAAAGCAAAATTTTGAAATTCTAGATTCAACCAAAAATGTTTGGACAAAATATATGGTCAAAATCCTAAAGGAGAAGTCTTTCCCCTTCAAGAAAAGAAAATCCTCCAGAAAAAATGACAACAAAACTTATAAAATTACTCTGAGTTTTCGAGAGAGTACTAATGTACGGTATTATCATTCAACTGAGATGACGACAAACTAGTGAAGGCCACAGAAACAGAAGGTCCAGTGAAGGGACAAACTATCCATATACTTTGCTCATTTCACCGGGAACTACTTATTACTTGCATCATTCTTCTAAATTAAACAGGAAAAAGAAATCACCTCTACTATGACTAGGTGCTCTTCGAGTAATTCTTAGAGCTTGTCTGTACAGCTTTAGCACTCGAGCACGGAGAATGAAATTCTGCAAATCAAATGGGAGAACCATAACTGATTCTCTTGCGCAACGACGGATTAGAGTCCATCGAGTGCAAAAGAAAATAAACAAAGTAGAAGAGACTGTGTACTAGGTGCTTGAGAGAACATTATGGGAAACATCTCAAAGTTATTAAGATTTGGGGTAACTTGCAATTCAATATTTATGTATATGTTGTAAAAGCAAAATATTTAAATTGAATCAAAACTAATTGAAACAGCCTCGTGCCAGACGAAAGAAAGAGCTGTGAGGGCCTCTCTAGAGTCAAAATGCTAACTAAGTGTCACCCATTATTGTGATATATATATCCAACTCCAGGAAACAATGCTAGACCTAAAATTCAAAAACATACACCAAATCCGAAAATCCTGGAGGTCCATGTAAAGTATTTAACTCAAATCATATACCACAAGAAAATAATTCACACAACTAATCCCAAAGTCCAAACTTTTAAACCCAAAAACAAAAAACAAAAATAATCCCCAAAGAACCCACCCTGATCATAGACCAACAAAAAAAAAACCACCCTGATGATTTCGTTTCATTTCATGCCAGAGAAGAGATCCTACGAAGTCTAATCCAAGGAATACCTTTTAGAATATAATATAAAATCAAAAGGATGCCTGAGATAATTTCAAACCCTAGAACCTTTTTTAAAAAAATGTCACTGTTCTGCTTTGCCAAAAGGAGAAAATGAAACAAGTCACATAACAGAGAAAAAGTTAAAGTTATGGTGTGAACCTAAGATAAGGAGGAGGGAATGGCGTTGGTTGCGTAGTGAAAGCAAGTGGCGACCAAAGAGGAAATATACAAATAAGAGCCGCATGCTGAGAGTCTAGTATAAAAGCTATGGATCTAAGTTCTTGGTCGGAGATAACGGGGGACAATGGAGCTAAGCTATGATCCGGTACCGAAGCCAAGCAGGTTAGTGTAATTCTGATATACAGACAGATTGATTTTGGTTCAGACGCAGTGTCGAGTCAGTTGCAATTTGAACCCCACAACCCCTTTTTTTTTTGAAGTTATTTATAAAAGTCACCCTTAAAGTTAACCTCTTGTCTCACTCCAATCCATAAAGTTCCAAATTGCAGAAATTACTACATGAAGTTTCACTCGTGTCTCACTTTGCCCCAAAAGTTGACGGCCGTTAAAAAATTTGACAAAATATGCCATGTGCTCACCACGTGACCTTCAAAAGTTCACCACTTGTCTCACTTTGGTCCATGAAGTTTCGAAACCGCACAATTTTCATCAAGAAGTTTCATCCGCATCTAATTTTACCCCAAACGTAGGCATCCCGCTAAAGAAGTGGTTAAAATGTACCATGTGTTTACTGTTTACTATGTGATCTTCTATGAATAGCAAAAGAGGAAATCAACCTTGAAGTTTCAATCCCTTGATTTACCTCCAATTTCTTGATCAAAATCTAGATCTCGACTTCTTCTTTGCCTTCGTCGTATTATTAACAATAACTGGGATCGAATTAAAAAAATCATAGGGGTCATTTTCACTCCATATTGCGTACTATGTTTTCTCTACATTTTGTGTCTCTATAAACGTGTATACATATCATCAAGGCTCTTTTTTCGTTCTGGTGGAAAATGCAATGCTGGATTCCTCTTTTACCCATCTTAAAAGGTCATGTGATGAGTGCTTGCCATATGTCGTCTACATTTTTGGAGAGGCATCCACTTTTGGGTCAAAATGAGACATGGATGAAACTTCTGGATGAAAATTGCATTGTTTTGGAATTTCATGGACCAATGTGAGACAATATAAACTTTAGAAGGTCACATGGTAAACACATTTTTAACAGGCCGTCCACTTTTGGCGCAAAGTGAGAGGCATGTGAAATTTCATGTACTAACTTCCGCAATTTAGAACTTCGTGGACCAAAGTGAAATAAAAGGTAAACTTTAAGGGTGACTATTGTAAATAACTTGAAGTATTATTATCCAAAATATACACCGTTCCAAAACTTGCCCATCATTCATAAAGTCCAAAGCATGCTGCACATGCGTGCAAAACAGCAACTCAAATCATACTCATGCCAGTAGCAATTATTTGAGATTGCCTCAGCTAAACTCCAAAGAACCAATGAGTGATGAGGTTTCCTTAACAAAAATAGAAACTCAACCCAAAATTTCAAGCATAATAAGGTTAATTGTAAATCCACAATTCAGCAGCTTCAGTAATACTGAGCACATCAGATTTGCTACCTCGTGAGCCACCCCCATTACATTTTCTAAAAGCATAATTACACTTGACCAGAATAAATGATGCAGTAGCAACAAAAAGATAACGCCGTCTTGAAGATTTCAGAGTTCTTCAACCAAATTCAGAGTATCTAACTTGATTACAGTTTCGTGGGGACACCCTATCCTTGGGCTGCCCCAACCCCCTCACAAGCAGCTTCTGCCAATACCTCTTTGGGCTCTGTTAGATCGCATATAACTATAATCCTTGGTCTAGACCAAATAACAGAGCCCTTTGGGTCCCAAGCAACAATGGGCAGGCCACATACCTGAGACCCATAATGCAAATATCACATCACAGTTTATTGTTATCATTATTATTAGGTGTCATAAATTGGTTATTATAATTCCGAGGTTTAGGGATTTCCGGATTTATCATGGTTGATCTTCTTTCCTAATTAGATTTAGGCATTTCTTATTTTTTTTATTTACTTTCCTAAATTGTAATATATTTTCAATATTACATGGTGTACATCTTGGGTTTCAGCATAAAGCAGAGCCAGATAACAAATCCACAATTTATACAATAGCATGTAACTATCTATAAGAAAGAAATTGAGGTCAATGATCAAAACTCCTAAACAAAAGAAATTGTCTCATATGATCGACAACTCCCACCCACCGACGTTTATATGCTTATAGTATGTAGTAAGGCCATCAAGTAGAATGCTAGAAACAGAGTTAATAGTATAATTCAAGTGGTAAATGGGTAGTGATACGTACATAGATTGTAAATCTATGCTTCTTTTTCTGTTTTTCTTTTTAATTTCTTAATTTTCTTATCGAGTATTTTTTATTTTTTGGGGGGCAACAAGAAATGCTGCTGACAGGCTTTGTTCGTCTGTATTGCTTGTTTTTGCAGGTACTCCGTCAAAAACTCAAGGTAATTTTATAAGTTTGGCTGTCATTTTTCTCGTGGATTTTCTTTTCTTGAAGGGGAACAACTTCTCCTTTAGGATTTTGACCATACATTTTGTCCAAGCGTTTTTGGTTGAATCTAGCTTTTCAAAATTTTTCTTATCGAATGGCATGTCAAAATATGGAAAGTTGACCAAAAATATAAATTGGGCAAGATTGTTCCTATAGTTATGACCTATGAAGCATAGATGCGACACACGTTTCGACACGACACGCAACCCGCAATTTTTTGCAAAATGTAGTACACGATACGTTGGGGGACACCTTCTTAATTAATTATATATATATACATATATACAATAAAAATTATAAATATTTAAGAATTCAATCAAATGAAACTAGATTGCATTAATAAACCAAATACTCAAAACACGATCACTAAATTGTTCCATAATTAATTAAATGAATCAAGCTTTATCAATTATTTCTCACATATCCACATAATTCAAATCCAAAATTTTCGAAATAAATCAATTTCGAAAATGATTAGACGAATCAAGCTCCATCAATTACTAACTTAGTATTAAACCTGCCCCATTTAAAGATACTGTGTAGAGAGAGAGAAAGACAGCTGTTGTAAAACATGCATATGCACAAGTAGACAGAGCTATCAGCTATGGTAAAACACATACATGTGTATATGTAGATAGAGACAGAGATAGAGATGGACAGAAAGACGGAGCTAGAGATAGATAGAGAGAGTAGCGTACCTTTTATGGGATGCTGGAGAGAAGTCGTCGACGGGAAGTTGGGGCTGAGAAGTCGTCGATGGCTGAGAGTCGGGTCTAGGGTTTTGTTTCGATGGTAGCTGGGGGAATGCGGGCTAGATTTTACGGGAGAGGGATAGATTTGTTATACGGAGTATTCCTTATATCAGTTGTTTTATTATTAAGTTGCTCTATTATTATTTGAATTCTATATATTTTTATTTATTTTTAAGTTTTAATGTTGAAAATACTCTCAACGTGTTGGTTTCACATGTCTTATGCATGTCAGATTAAAAAAAAAAATCACGACACTCTCTGACATGTGTGTCCACATGTCCAACATGTGTTGGGCCCGACACATTTCCTCAGAGAGAGAGTGTTTGTGCTTCATAGGTTATGATAACTACAAGAACAATTTGTATCAGGTGTGTGAGCTTTGGCTTAGTTTTTTTTGTTTATTATTACTCTCTACTCCTATATTAAGAGTTATTTCCAGAAAACCAATATACCAAAGTATCATGATACTTGATTTAATTTTGATTTTGGACCAAATTAAGGGTTGCGGACATGGTAAGTAAATTTGGATGTTAATGGTTGATTACATTGAAATTAGGGTGTTTTTAAAAAGTTAAAGTTTGACCTCTAAAGTAAAACCCTTATGATGGGGGAAATAACTACATGCCGTCAATTTTGTTTTCTTGTTCACATTTTTGTCATGTTCTCTAACTTATTGCTTGCTCGTATGGTTAGTATTTTTGAAAACTGCAGCAATTTGAATAGTTTCTATGTTTGAATAGATTTTGGGATTTCACACTAATTTTTATATCAACTTGTGTTTGCTATAAACAAGTGAATTGAAATGTGGTGAGACAAGAGATGGAAAATAACAGAAATTACTACGACAAGCAAAAGATTAAATTCTTGATTAGCAAAAGGCTAAATAGAAGGAAAACTCTAGATGATATGCTTGATATGCAAGGCCATTAACTCATTGCTACAAAGTTGCACAATGTATTTCTGTCTCTGGTTATCTTTATTAAAACTAGTTCAACATCATCCCCAATGTTCAAAAACTATGCTTTTACCGTTTATGAGAAAGAACTAGACGACCACTTGGTTACAAATAATAGTTTTTATCATTTTATATTTTGTTCCTTTGGCGCTTAATGAAAGATGTACAACATAGTATGATGGAATTATACCTCACAAATGTTAGTTAAGTAGCCAAAATAAAAAAAAACAACGGGAGTTATGAAGCTTCTAATGCCACTCACATTTTACTAAAGAGACATGATGGAACTTAGAAGATGCAAGAGGGAGGTTGCAATGAGATATTGTTTGTGATTTGTGGAGAAACCTAGGTTAGCGAAGTTAGGAAAAGAAAGTTATTGTTTTTCGAACTAAAGAATGATTGACATTGCAATATTCCATTCACATCTCTCTTTTCTTTCTTTACCCTGTGTTTGGATGGAAAAAAAAACTTGAGATTTGTGCAAAAGTCAAAATTTGGAGCGTGGAAAAATGGAAGTCTATCGTTTGGGTAAAATTAACGAAGAATTTAAAATTTTACACGCAGTAAATTTGCTATATTTTGACTTTTAAAAATTTTGACTTAAAATTATTTAGTATGAGTAGTCATTCTTCAAATTCCAACTTAAAACAAGTGATATTGTAATTAATTTCATTTTTAAAATTCTACATACAAGACATCCAAACATGAGAAATTACAATTGAAGAAATTTTAAATTATGGAATTTTAAGTTCTTTCATTTATAATTTCTATGAAAATTAATATTACTCCATCCAAACATAAATATCTATTAAAATTGAGATTTTGAATTTTTGCTCTTTTGCAATGTATGGTATCTTCTCTTTGATAAACAGGGGTTTACTACAATTAATTTCCTTAATTGATAGGGCATTTTTTCATTGCTCATTAACCAGTAAAGTGTGTAGAAAGCTCCTTTTATTCAATATTTAAAGTCAAAACATTTCAAGTTTAAATTTTGTCAAAATTTAATAAAAAAAATTGTCAAAACTCAACAAAATTTAGAACGGTTATGGAATTTCTAATATAATTTTGTATAATACCCTCCCATCGCTAACCATGTAATATCTTTAAATTCCAAAAATGGAAAAATTGCAAACTACTCGATCTCACCACAAACAATTAAATTATAAAAGTTGTATTACAATTCCAAAATTGCCATGCAACAAAGCATGAGTACATGAAATTTCCAAATACAAATGTTTAAAGATTCAAAGGTAATCTAAGAAAGCATTACTATAAAATTAATACAATGGCAGAAAAAGAAAAAATAATCTCTACTTAATTGAACTTGCATAAGCGAGAAGATAATCTCCTTCTACAAGGGGCGGGTAACAAATCCCCTATCAACCATCTTCTCTACCAATTCCTCGTGCTTCTTTATCTGCCCTGCTTTCCTCAGCTGCTGTAGCACCATTTCATAAACCGGTTGGCTCGGCTTCAAGCACTTCTCCTCCATCATCTCTCTGAAGAACTTGTACGCGTTGTTCCAATGACCCATCCCACAATACAATGATATCAAAATCCTGTAACTATTGACATTAAGCTCAACTTCACTCTCATCCATCTCTCTCTTCAGCTTGATAACCATGTCAGCAGATTTCGAATCCGCAAACATCCTCATCAATATATTATACGTCACCGTATTTGGCTTTACATTCAATTCCTTCATCCTAGCAAACAACCTGTGAGCTCCATTCACATCCCTTGACGTCAAAATACACCTAAAGATCGGGTTAAAACTATATGCATTTGGAGTACACAATTTCTTCACCATCGAATTAAGCACCTTAATGGCTTCCTCACGATTCTCATCCCTACAATGACTCTCAATGAGAAAATTAAAAGTTATTGTATCCGGTGTGCAAGAAAGCTTCTGCATCTGATTATACACTTGCAAGACCTTCTCAGTTCGTCCTGCCTTCACATGCACGCGCATTAGATTATTGAAAGTAATCGAATTGGGTTTAATTCCAACATCAATCATCTCCGCAAAAACGTCATGAGCACGATTAATCTGCCCGCATCTACACAAGGCATCAATCACAATACTATAAGTATACACATTTGGCTGAATCCGAATCTCCTTCATTTCTCGAAAAACTCTCTCTGCTTCAGCGAAATTACCTGCCCTGCACCACCCATGAACCAAGCTGGTATACAAAATGACATCGGGTTCAAATTTATTTCTAAAGCTATCAAAAAATGACTCTGCTTCAGCTGCCCTTCGTTTCTTACAGAGAATACTGATCACAATAGAAAATGCATTCCTATCAGGTTTGCAACCGTAATCCTCCATTCGATTAAAGGCATGAACCGCCTCTGCAGCCAATCCGGCCCTAACGTAGCGACGAACTAAAATTGAAAAAGTTTCGATAGGAATTTCAATATTGTTTGATTTCATTATATCGATTAAGTGCCAAGCTACATCGAATTGTCGAACCTTTCCGGCTAGGTCTATCATGTCATTGTAGGGTTCGGGGGAGTGAACGAAATCGTTACGACTCGTAGCCCAATTAAAGAATGCTAGGGTTTGAACAAAGGGGATTCCATGGCGGATGGAGGCAAACTTTTGGATTACGTGTCGCACAATGGGGGTGGAGATGGATTCGACGGTGGAGATCTTAGAGAAGTCAAAGGAGAGAGTTGGGAGGGTGACATTAGGGTTTGGAAGGGTGAGGTTAGGGTTTTTTCGGTGGTGGTCTTTAATTAAGGTGTGGAATTTCTCGAAAATTAGGGTTTCCGTTGGTGGCAAATCAACGGTGAGAGTGAGTGATTCATTTTTGTCTAAGTCGCCGTCTTCTAAAGTTGAATAAGAAAAAGAAAAGGCGTAGGGGTTGAAGTTGAGCTTAGAGAAAGGAGAGAAAAAGTGTAACGGAAGATAAAAGCGTGCATTGGATTTGATGATGGCCATTGGCGGCTTCTTTCCAACCTTGATAGTTATAAAGAAAAAGAAAGAGAGCTGCAAGCCAAATATAACAATGTTAGGTTGGATCTTACGGGCAAATTTCGTTTTGGGCAAAATACAGTAAATACCCTTCAACTAACTTTTCTCACTTTATCCTTTAAATTATAAAATCTTAAAGTGAACCCCTTAACTTATCCATGTCTTTAAAATGGTTAACACCGTCAATGGCAGATATAAAAAGACAACAATGCCGTTCACAAACTAAAAGATATAGCATTATTCAAAATGAAATGTCAAACTTTTTAAAGACACACTAATTTCAATGTAATCAACCATCAAGATCAAATATCATGATACTTATGACGTGGCAACCCTTAATTAAGTCCAAGATCAAAATTAAGTCAAGTATCATGATATTTTGGTATATTGATTTTCTGGAAATAACTCTTAATTCAGAACTAGAGAGAAATAAATAATAAACAAAAAACTAAGCCAACCTCACAGGCCCGAAATAAAATGCTCTTGTGGTTGTCATAACTATAAGAACAATCTCGCCCAATTTATATTTTTTATCAAAATCTAGATCTCAATTTCTTCTTTGCCTTCATCGTATTATTAACAATAACTAGGATCGAATTAAAAAAAATCATAGGTGTCATTTTCACTCCATTTTGCGTATTATGATTTCTCTACATTTTATGTCTCTATAAACATGTATATATATCATCAAGGCTCTTTTTTCATTTTGGTGGAAAATGCAATGTTGGTTTCCTCTTTCACCCATCTTAAAAGGTCATGTGATGAGTGCTTGCCATATGTCGTCTACTTTTTTGGAGAGGCGTCGACTTTTGGGTCAAAATGAGACACGGATGAAACGTCGAAATGAGACACAGATGAAACTTCTGGATGAAAATTGCATAGTTTTGGAATTTCATGAACCAAAGTGAGACAATATAAACTTTAGAAGGTCACATGGTAAACACATGGCAAATTCCGTCAAGCGTTTTTAACAGGCCGTCCACTTTTGGGGCAAAGTGAGAGGCATGTAAAATTTCATGTACTAACTTCCATAATTTAGAACTTCGTGGACCAAAGTGAAATAAAAGGTAAACTTTAAGGGTGACTTTTGTAAATAACTTGAAATATTATTATCCAAAATATACACTGTTCCAAAACTTGCCCATCATTCATAAAGTCCAAAGCATGCTGCACATGCGTGCAAAACAGCAACTCAAATCATAGTCATGCCAGTAGCAATTATTTGAGAATTGAGATTGCCTCAGCTAAACTCCAAAGAACCAATGAGTGATGAGGTTTCCTTAAAAAAATAGAAACTCAACCCAAAATTTCAAGCATAATAAGTTTAATTGTAAATCCACAATTCAGCAGCTTCAGTAATACTGAGCACATCAGATTTGCTACCTCGTGAGCCACCCCCGTTACATTTTCTAAAAGCATAATTACACGTGACAAGAATAAATGACGCAGTAGCAATAAAAAGATAACGCCGTCTTGAAGACTTTGGAGTTCTTCAACCAAATTCAGAGTATCTAACTTGATTACAGTTTTGTGGGACACCCTATCCTTGGGCTGCCCAACCCCCCTCACAAGCAGCTTCTGCCAATACTTCCTTGGGCTCTGTTAGATCGCATATAACTATAATCCTTGGTCTAGACCAAATAACAGAGCCCTTTGGGTCCCAAGCAACAATGGGCAGGCCACATACCTGAGACCCATAATGCAAATATCATATCACAGTTTATTGTTATCATTATTATTAGGTGTCATAAATTGGTTATTAGAATTCTGAGGTTTAGGGATTTATTATGGTTGATCTTCTTTCCTAATAGATTTAGGCATTTCTTATTTTTTTTATTTACTTTCCTAAATTGTAATATATTTTCAATATTACATGGTGTACATCTTTGGGTTTCAGCATAAAGCAGAGCCAGATAACAAATCCGCAATCTATACAATAGCATGTAACTATGTATAAGAAAGAAATTGAGGTCAATGATCAAAACTCCTAAACAAAAGTAAGTGTCTCATATGATTGACGACTCCTCACCCACCAACGTTTATAGTATGTAGTAAGGCCATCAAGTAGAACGCTAGAAACAGAGTTAATAGTATAATTCAAGTGGTAAATGGGTAGTGATACGTACATAGATTGTAAACCTATGCTTCTTTTTCTGTTTTTCTTTTTAATTTCTTAATTTTCTTATGGAGTATTTTTTTATTTTTTTTGGGCGACAAGAAATGCTGCTGACAGGCTTTGTTCTTCTGTATTGCTTGTTTTTGCAGGTACTCTGTCGAAAACTCAAGGTAATTTTATAAGTTTTGCTGTCATTTTTCTCGAGGATTTTCTTTTCTTGAAGGGGAACAACTTCTCCTTTAGGATTTTGACCATACATTTTGACCAAACGTTTTTGGTTGAAATGCAAATAGCAGCTACCTTACAATAACCCTCCCTCCCCCCCCCCCCCCTCCCTCTCTTAAAAAAAGAAA
Organism: Lonicera japonica; assembly: GCA_021464415.1. Classification (NCBI taxonomy): domain Eukaryota; kingdom Viridiplantae; phylum Streptophyta; class Magnoliopsida; order Dipsacales; family Caprifoliaceae; genus Lonicera; species Lonicera japonica. Next base: position 1,970,855 of record CM038466.1, read on the forward strand.
AAGAAAAGGTTGAATATTTCAAATTGCCACCACCTCGCATCTGAACCAAAATCAGTTTGTATATCAAAATTACACAACCATGCCTGGCTCCAGTACCTGATCATAGCTTAGCCCCATTTGTCCCTCATTATCTCCGACCAAGAAACCAGATACATAGCTTTTATACTATACTCCCAGTGAGTGGCTCTTATTCGTATATTTCCTCTTTGGTCGCCACTTGCTTTCACTACGCAACCAACGCCATTCCTTCCCTCTTATCTTAGGTTCATGCCAAAACTTTAACTTTATTTCTCTATTATGCGACTTTTTTCATTTTCTTCGTTTGGCATAGCTGAACAGTGACATTTTCTAGGGTTTGAAATTATCTCAGGCATCCTTTTGATTTTATGTCATATTCTAAAAGGTATTCCTTGGGTTAGACTTTGTAAGATCTCTTCTCTGGCATGAAATGAAATCATCAAGGTGGGTTCTTTGGGTATTATTTTTGTTTTTTCTTTTTGAGTTTAAAAGTTTGGACTTTGGGATTAGTTGTGTGAATTATTTTCTTGTGGCGTGTGATTTGAGTTAAAGTACTTTAGATGGACCTCCAGGATTTTAGGATTTGGTGTATGTTTTTGAATTTGCTGGAGCTGGCCATATATGTATGAGTTGGCTATATATATCACAATAATGGGTGACACTGTAGCCAGCATTTTGACTCTTGAGCGGCCCTCACAGCTCTTTCTTTCGATAGCACGAGGCTGTTTCAATTAGTTTTGATTCAACTTAAATATTTTTGCTTTTAGAACATATACATAAATATTGAATTGCAAAGTTGTCCCAAATCTTAATAATTTTGAGACGTGTGCCACAACGTTCTCTCAACAGCATGTACAATCTCTTCTACTATGTCTATTTTCTTTTGCACTTGATGGACTCTAATACATCACCGCGCAAGAGAATCAATTATGGTTCTCCCATTTGATTTGCAAAATTTCATTCTCCGTACTCAAGTGCTAAAGCTGTACATACAAGCTCTAAGAATTACTCGAAGAGCACCTAGTCATAGTAGAGGTGAATTTTTTTTTTCTGTTTAATTTGGAAGAATGATGTAAATAATAAGCAGTTCCTGGTGAAATGTCTCCCTCCACCGGAACTTCTGTTTCTGTGGCCTTAGCTAGTTTGTCTTCATCAAGAATACTGTACATTAGTACTTTGTCGAAAACTCAGGGTAATTTTATAAGTTTTGTTGTCATTTTTCTTGAGGATTTTCTTTTCTTGAAGGGGAACAACTTCTCCTTTAGGATTTTGACCATACATTTTGTCCAAACGTTTTTGGTTGAATCTATATTTTCAAAATTTTGCTTATCGAATGGCATGTCAAAATATGGAAAGTTGTCCAAAAATATAAATTGGGCAAGATTGTTCCTATAGTTATGACCTATGAAGCATAGACGCGACACACGTTTCGACACGACACGCAACCCGCAATTTTTTGCAAAATGTAGTACACGATACGTTGGGGGACACCTTCTTAATTAATTATATATATATACATATATACAATAAAAATTATAAATATTTAAGAATTCAATCAAATGAAACTAGATTGCATTAATAAACCAAATACTCAAAACACGATCACTAAATTGTTCCATAATTAATTAAATGAATCAAGCTTTATCAATTATTTCTCACATATCCACATAATTCAAATCCAAAATTTTCGAAATAAATCAATTTCGAAAATGATTAGACGAATCAAGCTCCATCAATTACTAACTTAGTATTAAACCTGCCCCATTTAAAGATACTGTGTAGAGAGAGAGAAAGACAGCTGTTGTAAAACATGCATATGCACAAGTAGACAGAGCTATCAGCTATGGTAAAACACATACATGTGTATATGTAGATAGAGACAGAGATAGAGATGGACAGAAAGACGGAGCTAGAGATAGATAGAGAGAGTAGCGTACCTTTTATGGGATGCTGGAGAGAAGTCGTCGACGGGAAGTTGGGGCTGAGAAGTCGTCGATGGCTGAGAGTTGGGTCTAGGGTTTTGTTTCGATGGTAGCTGGGGGAATGCGGGCTAGATTTTACGGGAGAGGGATAGATTTGTTATACGGAGTATTCCTTATATCAGTTGTTTTATTATTAAGTTGCTCTATTATTATTTGAATTCTATATATTTTTATTTATTTTTAAGTTTTAATGTTGAAAATACTCTCAACGTGTTGGTTTCACATGTCTTATGTATGTCAAATTAAAAAAAAAATTCACGACACTCTCTGACATGTGTGTCCACATGTCCAACACGTGTCGGGCCCGACACATTTCCTCAGAGAGAGAGTGTTTGTGCTTCATAGGTTATGACAAATACAAGAACAATTTGTATTGGGTGTATGAGCTTTGGCTTAGTTTTTTTTGTTTATTATTACTCTCTACTCCTATATAAAGAGTTATTTCCAGAAAACCAATATACCAAAGTATCATGATACTTGATTTAATTTTGATCTTGGACCAAATTAGGGGTTGCGGACATGGTAAGTAAATTTGGATGTTAATAGTTGATTACATTGAAATTACGGTGTTTTTGAAAAGTTAAAGTTTGACCTCTAAAGTAAGACTCTTATGATGGGGGAAATAACTACATGCCGTCAATTTTGTTTTCTTGTTCACATTTTTGTCATGTTCTTTGATTATTGCTTGCTCGTATGGTTAGTATTTTTGAAAACCGTAGCAATTTGAATAGTTTCTATGTTTGAATAGATTTTGGGATTTCACACTAATTTTTATATCAACTTGTGTTTGCTATAAACAAGTGAATTGAAACGTGATGAGACAAAAGATGGAAAATAATCGAAATTACTACGACAAGCAAAAGATTAAATTCTTGATTAGTAAAGGGCTAAATAGAAGGAAAACTCTAGATGAGATGCTTGATATGCAAGGCCATTAACTCATTGCTACAAAGTTAAACAATGTATTTGTCTCTGGTTATCTTTATTGAAACTAGTTCAACATCATCCTCAATGTTCAAAAACTATGCTTTTACAGTTTATGAAAAAGAACTTGACGGCCACTTGGTTATAAATAATAGTTTTTATCATTTTATATTTTGTTCCTTTGGCGCTTAATGAAAGATGTACAACATAATATGATGGAATTATACCTCACAAATGTTTGTTAAATAGCCAAAATAAAAAAACAGAAGGAGTTGTGAAGTTTCTAATGCCACTCACATTTTACTGAAGAGACATGATGGAACTTGGAAGATGCAAGAGGAAGGTTGCAGTGGGATATTATTTGTGATTTATGGAGAGACTTAGGTTAGCAAAGTTAGGAAAAGAAAGTGATCGCTTTTTGAACTAAAGAATGATTGACATTGTAATGTTTCATTCACATCTCTCTTTTCTTTCTTTACCCTGTGTTTGGATGGAAAAAAAATCTTAGGATTTGTGCAAAAGTCGGAATTTGGAGCTCAAAAAAATGGTAGTCCATCGTTTGGGTAAAATTAACAAAAAATTTAAAATTTTACACGCGGTGAATTTGCTATATTTTGCCTTTTAAAAATTCTGACTTAAAATTTCCTGGTATGAGGCGTTATTCTCTAAATTCCGACTTAAAACAAGTTTTTTTAATTAATTTCATTTTTAAAATTCTACATACAAGACATCCAAATATGAGAAATTACAATTAAAGAAATTTTAAATTATGGAATTTTAAGTTCTTTCATTTATAATTTCTATGAAAATTAAAATTATTCCATCCAAACATAAATATCTATTCAAATTGAGATTTTTTTTTCTTGCTCTTTTACAATGTATGGTATCTTTTCTTTGATAAATAGGGGTTTACTACAGTTAATTTCCTTAATCGATGGTGCATTTTTTCATTGCTCATTTAACCAATAAAGTGTGTAGAAAGTTCATTTTATTCAATATTTAGAGTCAAAACATTTCAAGTTTAAATTTTGTCAAAATTTAATTAAAAAAATGTCAAAATTCAACAAAATTCGAACGGTTATGGAATTTCCAAAATTGACATGCAAGAAAGCATGAATACATGAAATTTCCAAATACAAATGTTTAAAGATTCAAAGGTAATCTAAGAAAGCATTACTATAAAATTAATACAATGGCAGAAAAAGAAAAATAAAATAGAAAATAATTATAAAGGACATTTATAGGCCTGTCTTTAGAATAAAGGACTATCTTTTTAGAGACTTAGTTTAAATGACAACTTTTGTAATGAAGGACAATTTTTTTAATCTAGGATGAAATATTAATTATTATATTATTTTAATTAATTAAGTTGGATTCTAATAATACCCTTCTTAATGATAAATACAATAAAAATTAATATATTATTAAATTAAAAATTAAATCAATGAAAATAAATTCAAACCAATTCAAATATATATCACAAGAAATTTAAATAAGAAGATAACGAAAGAATTATTCAAAGAATATAAATGTCTCAAATTAACCAGACATAATATGAGACCGAAGTTACAAATATGTCTTGGGCACAATTCTCCTATAATAGCAACCAGACATATTAAGTGACGTTATTCTAATTAAATTTCTAGCAAACATATTAAATCGCATATTTTCAATTTACTAGCAGACATATAAAAGTTGCATTTTATTATAATCATCAAAACATGTGTATAATTCATCAAACCACCTCATCAAATATATATTTAAATTGCATATTTTCATTTGTATAATCATTATATTTTAAATTGCATATTTTTAACTTGGTTAGACATATTATTACAATCATCAAACCATGTGTTGTTGGACAATTATTTTTAAATTTGTAGTTAGACATATTATTTAACCAACCCATCTCCCCACTAATAACATTATTATGTAAAATCGGTGTATAGTTTTTTTTTTTTGCTCCAGTGGGCTTACAGGGATGAGCATTACTTAGTTCCTACTCGGCCATTTCCCTTTACTGCATCAACTTAATAAATTAATGTAGGCCTAATTATTGTCAGCCCATTTAATGTTATCTATATATGTATTGTTTGCTGATGCCTATTTCATTCACTCCTTTATCCATACATTAATATTTCGTATTGTATCCACTAACTGAACTCTTTACAACAACTTTTTCTTGATCCACCATTTTTTAATATTTATCAACCCTCTAATAAATCATATTTTTTCGCCATCCACAAATAAGATTCAACATCTATAAGGTATGATTGGGTGTTTATTATTCAGTATTCCAGTTTTAATCTACATTCCATTATTTTTACTGGTTCTGTTTTGTATTGTTTGCCTCTTGTTAATATACTTCATTTAGTCAGTTCATAAACTTACATTTATGGATGTTGTAAGCTCCGATCATTTTTTAGGTGTGTGTTCGTTTAATATCATTTTATGGTGTTGCTTTTTCGTCATTGATAATTTATCATTTTGATTTTTGTATATGTGTAGGTTATATGCTAGTGATAAAATGCACATTATCTAAGTTTATCCGCATGCTGAGATATATTTGGAGCTCATTATGATAAACAGTAAGTTTACCAAATTTTGTTATCATCTTAAAGAATTTTGGTTATGGTTTGTTTCATTTTTAAAACTTGAATCATGTTTTCAGTTGATAAGTTTTTATTATTATATTTATTTTATTTTTTGTCATTTTGTTTAATTTTTTTAATTAAAGGGTAATTGTGGAATCTACAATTAATTTAATTTCCATTTAATTAGTTATTAATTTGTCCTTGATTTAAAAGTTGTCATTTAAACAAGTGAAAAAAAAATGTGTTGCCTTTACAAGAAAATGAATGTGAGGATTGTCCTTAATAAAAAAAAGCCCAAACAAAATCTCTACTTAATTGAACTTGCATAGGCGGGAAGATAATCTCTTTCTACAAGGGGTGGGTAATAAATACCTTATCAACCATCTTCTTTACCAATTCTTTGTGCTTCTTTATCTGTCCTACTTTCCTAAGCTGCTGCAGCACCATTTCATAAACCGGCTGACTCAATTTCAAGCACTTCTCCTCCATCATCTCTCTGAAAAACTTGTACACGTTGTTCCAGTGGCCCATCCCACAATACAATGATATCAAAATCCTGTAACTATTGACATTAAGCTCAACTTCACTCCCATCCATCTCTCTCTTCAGCTTGATAACCATGTCAGCAAATTTCGAATCCACAAACATCCTTACCAATATATTATACATCGCTGTATTTGGCTTTACATTCAATTCCTTCATCGTAGCAAACAACCTGTGAGCTGCATTCGCATCCCTTGTTGTCAAAATACACCTAAAGATCGGGTTAAAACTATACGCATTTGGAGTACACGATTTCTTCACCATCGAATTAAGCACCTTAATGGCTTCCTCACGATTCTCATCCCTAAAATGACTCTTAATGAAAAAATTAAAAGTTATTGTATCTAATGTGCAAGAAAACTTATGGATCTGATTATACACTTATAAGACCTTCTCACTTAGCCCTGCTTTCACATGCACATGCATTAGATTATTGAAAGTAATCGAATTAGGTTCAATTCCAACATCAATCATCTCCGCAAAAACATCATGAGCACTTTTAATCTGCCCACATCTACACAAGGCAACAATCGCAATCCTGTAAGTATACACATTTGGATGAATTCGAATCTCTTTCATTTATCGAAAAACTCTCTCTGCTTCAGCGAAATTACCTACCCTGCACCACCCATAAACAAAGTTAGTATATAAAATGACATCGAGTTCGAAAATATTTCTAAAGCTATTAAAAAATGACTCTGCTTCAGCTGCCCTTCGTTTCTTCAAAAGAATATTGATCATGATAGAAAAGGCATCCATATCGGGTTTGCAACTGTAATCCTCCATTCGATTAAAGGCATGAACCTCCTCTACAACCAGTCCGGCCTTAACGTAGTGACGAACTAAAATTGGAAAAATTTTGATAGGAATTTCAATGTTGTTTGATTTCATTATATAGATCAAGTGCCAGGCTAAATCGAATTGTCGAACCTTTCCAGTCAGGTCTATCATGTCATTGTAGGGTTCGGGGGAGAGAATGAAATCGTTACGACTCGTTGCCCAATTAAAGAATGCCAGGGTTTGAGCAAAAGGGATTCCATGGTAGATGGATGTGAACTTTTAGATTATGCGTCACACAATGTAGGTGGAGATGGATTCGACGGTGGAGATCTTTGAGAAGTCGAATGAGAGAGTTGGAAGGGTGAAATTAGGGTTTCGAAAGGTAAGGTTAAGGTTTTTGCGGTGGTGGTTTTTGATTAAGGCGTGGAATTTCTCTAAAATTAGGGTTTTCGTTGGTGGAAAATCAACGGTGGGAATGTGTGATTCATTTTTGTCTAAGTCGTCATCTTCTAAAGTTGAAGAAGAGGCATAGGGGTTGAAGTTGAGCTTTGAGAAATGAGAGAGAAAGTGTAGTGGAAGATAAAAGCGTGCATTGGATTTGATGATGGCCATTATCGGCTTCTTTCTAACCCTAATTGTGAGAAAGAAAGAAAAAAAAGAGGTACAAGAAATATAACGACATTTGGTTGGATCTTACAGGCAAATTTTGTTTTGAGCAAAATACTGTAAATGGCCTTCAACTAACTTTTCTCACTTTATCCTTTAAAATATAAAATCTTATAGTGAACCCCCTCAAATTATCCATATATTTAAAATGGTTAACACTGTCAATGGAAGATATAAAAAGACAACAATACCTTTCACAAACTAAAAGATAAAGCATTATTCAAAATTAAATGTCAATGACTTAATATTTCAACGCTGCAAATACACCGGATCATATTTCCACTGTTGTTTTTTTTTATAATTTAAGGGGTAAAGTACCAAATGTCAAAAGTTAAAGGAAGTCTATTGCATTTTACCTTTTCTTTTTGCGATGATTCTACGAGAAAGTCAAAAGTTTTTTTAGTCAAGTTATAATATATATTTTCTTGAATCTTGTTTAGTGAAAAACATAGTGGTGTAATAAGTTGGTATATTTATCTTATTTATTTAATTGGTATGGATAAAAAGTAGACCTGTTAAAATTATATACAAATTAACACGATATTATATGAATAGTTATTAGATCACCCGTTTAATATGAAACAATAGCAAATCAGTTGCAAGTTTGCTTTTTAGTTATCAGGTCACCCATTCAACCTGTTAATTTTTTAAAAAAATAATAATAAAACTAATGTTTATTAAATAAGAAATTATTTGTATATATTTTAGGATTTATAAATATTTATCTTTATATTTTATTTATTTATTTATTTATTTATTTATTTATTTTGTACACATAATTTTAGCTATTCATTCATCTTATTATAGTGAAGAAATAAATAATTACTATTATTTTTTAAAAAAATATTTCGCTAGTGAGCACAATCGAGTTGTGTCGTGTTACCCGATAATAAACAAGTTGTATATGAATTTGAAAAATATCACTCAAAAGCTTATCGGCTCATATTCGGGCAAAGATAAATATTACCCATACTGTTAAGACTTGACACAAACTTGACACGAACCAACCTATTGACAAGCGTCTAGTAAAAATAAGAAGATGTAGAGAGAAAAATAAAATTAAGAGAGAGAGAGAGAGAATAGGAGATGGCATAAATGCAAAAGAAATAAACACCCTAAAAGTTGTACACTGTGGGGTGAGTTTCAAATGTCATATAGCATGGCGTGAAGCACGAAACTCCATAATGTGTGACATTTGGTATTAAACTTAGTTGAACTTGTAAACTTTCGCAAAGTAAATTTATTCCAAGTATACAATTTCCTCGACCACTACAGATGCTCTTCTAAGTTTTGTCATTATTTCAAGTTCTTTTCCTTATTACAGTATAAAGGTTAAATGTCTTCTCGCTAGTTGTGGATACTTCATTATGTGACCCTTATATTTTCATGTAAGACTGTTTTCGGTTAAAAGCCCAAATAAAACTTCGCCATTACAAAATTCACAAATCCAAGCAAATGGGCCAAAAATCCAATAAACGGGGAAAACCCGAGCCGCTAATCCGAATGACTGTGCGGTTAATCCAATTGACTGTACCGCTAATCCGATTCACCTTACAGTTAATCTGACTCATCATACGGGCAATGGGTCAACAGTAAGATTTCAAGCCAAGAAGACATGGCAAAGTTTGCCCCAAGCGGTAGGAATGATGACGAAAATGGTTTATAGAAGAATCGCATGATCTATTAGATAGACCGTACATATGATCTGGTGTTGAAGGCCGTTCCAATTGCTATATAAGTTGGAGCAGGCTTCAAGAACAATGTTCAAAAATTTAGTCTTAAAGAGAGAGAAAAACAGAAAAGAGAGAAAGAGAATGAAATATTTGTATTTAGATTTACTAGATTAGTAAAGAGCTTGTAACGCAATCTTATTTTCCAAAAAAAACCAAAGTTGAATCAAAGCTTATATTTTTCGCGAAGGTATATAACCCATTTACATATTATGTAATCTTTCTAATTCATATCGCTTTTACTTTTATTTGTATGTAAATATTATATACATGTCACAATACCTAATTTTTTCAATTCTATACAAAATCGCCTAAACTATTTATGCCTTTCCAATTCATCTCTCCGTATAAACTGCAAGTAAAAATCGGATAAAAAAATGGAAAAATTTGAGAGATTATCCGATTGACCATGCGGTGAATCCGATTAACCGTACTGGCTTTTTGTCTATAGGGCTATTTTGCACGCCAAAAATAGTAGAATTTTTGTATGATATTTAGCAACTCATATATACAATTTTTGGGCTGTAAAACAATAAGAAAAATAGTTTAAAATGTGAAAACAAGAATGTTCATTTAGAAGCCGAAAGGGCGATGTGGATGCCTAACACCTTCCCATTTCATAACATAGTTCCCGATCTCACTTTGGTTACGCAGATATCATTCTATCCCAAAAGGGTATAAAACAAAATTTTGTCTTTTTTTTCGAAAAACGTACTGTCGACTATGGTCAGCATGTGACCCTCATTGGTTCGACGGGGGGTTTCATCGAGATTCTCACAATGGCGATTCTGCTGGGGACTATTTAAGTGAACTAGTGAAATCAGCATTTAAAAAGTGAAATAAGCAACTTAAAACAGTGAAATCAACACTTAATACAGTGAAATCAGCAACTTAAAACAATAAAATCAGCACTAAATACAGTAAAGTCAGCACTTAAAAAAGTGAATTTCAGCACTTACAACAATGAATTTCAGCAACTTAAAACAATGAATTCATCAATTAAAACAGTGAATTTAGCACTTAAAACAGTTAATTCAGCAATCTAATAATTTATACTTGCTGCCACTGCCATAATCTGCTATTTCTTTCCTCGTGAAATAGCATAAAGGTCAATGAGTTTAATAATTAAGTCCTTCAATTACTCACTGTTTCTCTTCACAGCATCACTATCATAACATAACATCTTCTCAAGAACTCTAGTGAAATATTTAAGCTTGTATATAGGGTCTAAAACCAAAGCAACAAGTAGGAGCTGGTTCATGTCATTTATGGAATCAAAGTACCTCTTATACTTTGTTTTCATTTGCACTGACATATTAAACAATGTTCGCTCCGTATCACTCTCCTCGTATATTGAAGGTTTGTTGTAAATATCATCAATCTCACATTTGATTGCCACAATGTCACCGAATGCTTTGTGTGCAGTCGGCTTGTTTGTTGCACTAACATTCACAATAACTTAAAAAAAAACTTTTAAAAAGGGCACAAACTCTGCAGCCCTACGCCAATCATCTTCATTTGGAGGCCCTACTCTTTTTCTACTTTTACTTTGCCCTACACCAAACCTCAAGCTATCTATCTTATCATCCTCTTTTTCTTCCTCCTCATCAAAATACCCAATATACTTAAAATCCTTCTCCTTTGCCAACCTATCAAATGATTGTCTGAGCTCAATTGCAGTCTCAATCATTATGTAAGTGGAATCCACCTTGTTGGCACATCCAATACACAAATTTTTCTGCTTCCGAACTCTTCTTTTTTAACACATTCTTTAAATGCATCAAACCTTTAGGATGAACTCCTAACATACTTGATTGCATTCCTAATTGATGCCACCGACTTCTTTATACACCTAAAAACGGGTTTCATAATAAGATTAACAACATGAGCTAAACATCTAACGTGAAGATACTTCCCACCCAACACAAGTTGTTTCTCACTATTGCTAAATTTTCTCTTTATATATTCTATAACAACTTTGTTGGCAGATGCATTATCAACAGAAATAGTCAAAACCTTCTTAATTGACCACTCATGCAAACATTTTTCTAGGAGCTTTCCTATTGTATTGCCTTGATGATTTGAAATGAGAAAAAATTTAAGAACTTTCTTTTGCATAATCCAACTATTATCAATAAAATGGGCGGTCACTACTATATAATTGATGTTTTGGATTAAGGTCCAAGTATCAGTTGTTAGGCTAATACAATGATTTCTAAGCTCGTCTTTTAAATCTTCTTTCATTGCATTATACATGCTTGGAAAGGTCTTCACACCACCTTCTTACATGGAACATGCCACTTAGGAATTGTAACTTTACAAAATCTCTTAAACCCCAATTTCTCAATTGCACTAAATGGCATTTCATCTATAACAATCATCTCTATAGCTGCTTTTGTGCAATTTTCTTGGGTCCAATGAGTTAGAACATTATATTTACCCGTTATGTCAATAGCAAAGTGTTTTTGACCATTTTTTTATGTTCTTAACACTACCAGGGTATTGATCACAATATTGTTCCAAGTATTTTTGTAATGTGCTAGTGCCATTCTTAGTTGAATCACAAGCAAATTCACTAGAACAATACTTACATTTAACTCTTGCAGTGTGGCTAATCTGTACCTATTTACGGTCTTATTTCTTCATCAGAGGTTTAGTTTATGTGGTGAAGTACTCCCACACCCAAGACCTTTTTTTTTTCTCTGACTTTTCTCTAATCCTCCTTCTTTTTTGTGAATTTGGCCTTGGTGGCTTATTTGACTAACCCACGCCTTTTCCCTTCTTAGAATCACTACTTGTGCCCTTAGAACTATCAGAATCTGCCATTGAATTTGCATGAAATATAAAAAGAACAAAAAATCTGCAAATTAGAATAGGAAAAATAATATAGAATAGGAAAGTTTGAATTTAACATGATTTGTGTTAAAATAGTGAAAATGGGTTATTAGGGAGATAGTTAGATTCGACCGATTTGGACTGCAAGCTTGATTGTCTTTCACACACTCTAATGAACTTTATATAGACAAATTACAATGTTTTATAGAGTATTATTGGAATTGGAACACTCAATTTTTTCATAATAGTAATAATAAAAAAAATAAAATTCATAATAGTAATGATCTTTGATTTGAGTTATGTTAAATGTTGGCTGCTTTTTAAATGAGTAATAAGAAATCACTTTTACTTAATTATCTATACAACTGGTACATTCGTTATTTTGAACATAGGGGAACAAATAGGATTGGAATTTCTAAGAATCAAATTATAATAAAATAGGAGAATGCCCACCTTTTTTAACAACTTTACTACATCTAGGATGTAAGAAAACCTGTAAAATAACTTTAGATACAAGCCTGAAAAATAAAATTTAACATTGATTAAACAAACTAATCTATGTGATTAAATTATGAAATCCAAATTAAACACATATTGATTATGATAAAAAATTCTCATAAAAAATTATATATAATATCTGGTTACCTCACTTGTGACATTAACATGCATTTAGTCACAATGCTTCTTATAAAAAATTGATATTAACATTGCATTAGTAGATTTACATATTTATAAAAATCTAATCACATTATTTCTCTGTTTATTCTCTCCACGCTGATAAAATAGAGGCAAAAGCCCCTTCCTCATCGCTTTTCGTTTCTTGGCAGGGTTATGTACTTATGTTCTTAAAAAAATTAAGGTAAAGCTGCCCCCACAGTAACTAAAGCCAAGGAAATTTTAAGCGTCTAAAAATGAAAAGAAAAATCTGACCTGCAAGATTTGCTGTATTATAGATGAAGATCTTCAATATCGGTCAAGGGAGATGCATCCTTAGTGCACCTCTTATCGAAGTGTTGAACAATTATAAGAAAGAGGAGAGAGAGGGACGCCGTCGGGGAGAGAGATAGGGGAGAACAATGTCGCACCTTAACGGGGAGAGAGAGGGCCTTGATGGACTCCGGGGAGAGAGAGGGGGGTGATGGCGGGCTGTGAAATGAAAGAATGAAATATGAGATGAAAATATGAAATGAAAATTTAGGGTTGGTTCTAGAGACTGGACCCTCTTTTACTTCTTTTTTTAAATTAAATAATTATAATATAATAATATAATTATAATATATATATATATATATATATGTATAATTCCGGTTCTTAATTGGTTCCTTTAATTATTTTTATTAAAGAACCAAAAATCGAACCGTTATTTTTAAAAAAGAACCCAACCGATAATACATATATTTTATTGTTAAGAACCGAACCGAACCAGTTTTTTTCCGTTCGGTTTAATTCTGTTTTCCGGTTCCCGATTTATTATCCCAGCCCTATTCAAACCCATATTGATTTTCTCTGTAAGAAACGAAGGACAACTGAAGTACAGTCATTTTTTATAGCTTTAGAAATAAATTCGAACCCGATGTCATTCTGTATACTAGCTTGGTTCATAGGTGGTGTAGCATGGGTAATATCGTTGAAGCAGAGAGGAGTTTTTCAAGAAATGAAGGAGATTCGGATTCAGCCCAATGTGTATACTTACAGTATTGTGATTGATTCATTGTGTAGATACGGGCAGATTAATCGTGCTCATGAAGTTTTTGCGGAGATGATCGATGTTGGAATTGAACCCAATTCGATTACTTTTAATAATTTAACGTGCGTGCATGTGAAGGCAGGGCGAACTGAAAAGGTCTTGCAAATGTATAATCAGATGCAGAAGCTTTCTTGCACACTAGATGCAATAACTTATAATTTTCTCATTGAGAGTCATTGTAGGGATGAGAATCGTGAGGAAGCCATTAAGGTGCTTAATTCGATGGTGAAGAAATTGTGTACTCCAAATGCATATAGTTTTAACCCGATCTTTAGATGTATTTTGAAGTCAAAGGATATGAATGCAGCTCACAGGTTGTTTACTAGGATGAAAGAATTAAATGTAAAGCCAAATACGGTGATGTATAATATATTGATAATGATGTTTGCGGATTCGAAATCTTTTGACATGGTTATCAAGTTGAAGAGAGAAATGGATGAGAGTGAAGTTAAGCTTAATGCCAATAGTTATAGGATTTGATATTATTGTATTGTGGGATGGGGCACTGGAACAACGCGTACAAGTTCTTCAGAGAGATGATGGAGAAGTGTTTGAAGCTGAGCCAGCCGGTTTATGAAATGTGCTACAACAGTTGAAGAAAGTAGGGCAGATAAAGAAGCACGAGGAATTGGTAGAAAAGATGGTTGATAGGGGATTTGTTACCCACCCCTTGTAGAAGGAGATAATTTTCTCGTCTGTGCAAGTTCAATTAAGTATAAATACTTTTTTTTCCTGTCATTATATTAATTTGATAGTAATGCTTTCTTAGATAACCTTTGAATCTTAAAACATTTGTAATTTGGAAATTTCATGTACTCATGCCTTCTTGCATGCCAATTTTAGAAATTTAATGCAACTTATATTGTTGAATTGTTTGTGGTGAAGATTGAGTAGATTGTAATTTTTTTAATTTTTGGAATTTAAAGAAATTACATGGTGAATGAAGGGCGGGTATTTACAAAATTACATTAGAAAATTCCATAACCCTTCGAAATTGAGGCAAATTTGTTTAATTTTGACAAAATTTAAACTTGAATTTTTTTTTATTTGGATAACCATAGGTATCGGGGTCCATTCAAAACTTGAAATGTTTTGAGTCTAAATATTAATAAAAAGGAACTTTCTACACACTTTACTTGCTAAATGGGCAATGAAAAAATGCCTCATCGATTGAAGGAAATCAACTGTAGTAAACCTTTCTTTATCAAATAAAAGATACCATACATTGTAAAATAACAAAAAAAAATCTCAATTTGAATAGATGTTTAAAGAAAGAAAAGAGAGATGTGAATGGAACATTGCAATGTCAATCATACTTTAGTTCAAAAAACGATCCATTTATTTTACTAACTTTGCTAACCTAAGTTTCTCTATAAATCACAAACAATATCCCATTGCAACCTTCCTCTTACTTCTTCCAAGTTCCATCACGTCTCTCGATAAAATATGAGTGGCATTAGAAACTTCACAACTCCCGCTGTTCTTTTATTTTGGCTTCTTAACTAACATTTGTTGGGTATAATTCCATCATATTATGTTGTACATCTTTCATTATGCGCTAAAAGAACAAAATATAAACTGATCAGAACTATTATTTATAACCAAGTGGCCGTCAAGTTCTTTCTCATAAACGGGAAAATCATATTTTGTGAACATTGGAGATGACGTTGAACTAGTTTCAAGAAAGATAACCAGAGCCAGAAATACATTGTCTCCTTTGTAGCAATGAGTTAATAGCCTTGCATATCAAGCATCTCATCTAGAGTTTTACATATTTATAGTCTTTCGCTAATAAAGAATTTAATCCTTTGTTTGTCGCAGTAATTTCGATTATTTTCCATCTTTTGTCACACCAAGTCTCAATTCACCTGTTTATGGCAAACACGAATTGATATAGCAATTAGTGTGAAATCCCAAAATCTATTCAAACATGTAAACTATTTAAATTGTTGCGGTTTTTAAAAATTCTTACCACATGAGCAAGCAATAAGTTAATGAACATGGTAAAATGTGAACATGAAAACAAAATTAACAACATTTAGTTACTTCTCCCATCATAAGAGACTTGCTTTAGAGGTCAACTTTTTAAAAACATCATAATTTTAGTGTAATCAACCATTAAGACCCAAATTTACTTATCATGTCATAATACTCGTGACGTGCAACCCTAAATTTGGTCAAAGATCAAAATTAAGTCAAGTATCATGATACTTCAGTATATTAGTTTTCTAGAAATTACTTTTAATACATGACTAAAGAGTAATAATAAACCAAAAACTAAGCCAAAGCTCACGGGCTCGATATAAAATGCTCTCGTAGTTGTTATAACATATGAAGTATGAACGCTTTCTCAGAAGGTATATGTCGAGCCTAACATGTGAACACACTCCAACAAATGACCGATATGCGTATCGAAGACTGTCCTGTATTATTTTAATCCAACACACGTTGGACACATGAAACCATGGTTCAAAGTCGCGGTTTCGGTGCGCAACTCGGATACTCAATTTTCAACTCAGATATCGGTTTCGGTTTCGGCGATATGGACCGATTTATTATTTAAAAAGCCCAAAAAATTACAAAAAAAATATAATTTTTTTTAAAGTATAAGATTAATAAGATGGATCAATTAAATAAGCATAATAACATTATCTAATACAAATTACATATCTTACATCAAAATACCATCATCTGTCGCACTTGATAATATAATATTACATCATAATTCAATAAATATATAACAATACAATCTTATAAAGTACAAATATCTGAAATATAAGTTCAATTAGGCCTAGAATAATGATATAAATTATAATTATCATCATTACTCAAGAACTCTAGTGATGAGGAATGAGGATATAAATGAGGTTGGGAATTAGCACTTGTGGGGTAAGGATGAGATGAATGGCTAGATGACCCATAGGGATGAAATGAATGGCTAAATGATCCATAATCAGGAAAATTTGGTTGACCGTCATGATGATAGTACCCAAATCACCGATAATCGTTGCTACTTGAAGATCTATCATGATACGTTCCACGACCACTTCCATAATAACCACCACGAGCAGCAATAGTATTATTTGATCCCCCACTACTAGCATAATCTTGTGCAGAACCTTCATAAGTAATGCCAAAATCATAACTAAATATTTCACATACGGATATGCTATGTCTACGACTATCATAATCATAGTCGTATCCATGTCCACCGTAATAGTGTTGGCCTAAGTTCAAGCTCTGTAGTTGATCATCGATGCGACGATAGCTTTGTGAATGAGGATCATAGCCACTAGAATACTCATCATAACTAGGGAACCTAGTTAAATCTGTTAGATGCCTATGCTGCTCACTTATTCCAGGTCGATATCCGTGATCTGTGTCTTGTGTGGCATTAAACTATCATCTCCATGCCATGACATACCACCATCATGTTGGTTATTAGTATCAGGATTGTAAGCACCACCTCTACTACCACTATTAGTACCTCGTATAGCACCACTACCTAGCCCACCTCCACTATCATTATTAGCATCATCATCATCATTTGAGAAAACGGTAAGTTTTTGAGGTTACTTACGACGGAGACCACCCTCCATCTTTTCTTCGCTCTTTTCAATACCCTCATCCAACCATGCTAAATCATCAGATTCTAAAACCCCTACCTTATTCTCCCTTACCCACTCATCCAATATATCACCATCATCAAATATATTTTTTAGGTCGACTGGGTTATAATAATCGTCTGCATCACTCATGTACATCAAATTTCTAACTTTAAGGCGCATATTATAGTGCACATACACTAGTTTATGTAACTTTGTCATTGCTAATCGATTACGAAGTTTTGCATGGATTATTGACCACGTGCTCCAATTTTTTTCACAACCAGAAGATGAACATGTTTGACTTAAGATTCTTATGGCGATGCGCCTGAGGTTAGGAGCTGATTCACCATAGTTATACCACCACTCAACTACATAAAAATAAGTATAAGTAAAAAAATATATATTAGTATTACTATTATCACATTGCATATGCTAATAATATTATGTTTAATTTAAAAAGATATTATGTTTGACTTAGGATTCTTTTGCTTTTTTTCTTTTCTTTCTTCTTTTGTTTTATTTTTTTTCTTTTCCGTTTATTTTTCTTGTTTATTTTCTTCCTTCTTATCATCTTTTCCTTTTTAGGATTAAGATCATTAAGCCTATTTAATTAAATAAAAATTAATAAATTACTTTAGAACAATTGAACAAATTAACATTTTTTTAATAGTTATCAATTTAATTAAATAAAGATTAACAAATTATTTTGGAACAATATCATCATTTTTTTTTCAAACATAGAGTAACCTTTTTTTTTCAAACTTTAGTCACTTTATTCAATTATTCAATATCAGTGAAATATCGGCGAAATATCGGTAAAATATCGGCAACTCGGCGTGATTTCGGTAAAATATCGATGATATTTCGAAATACCACGATTTTAATCGTATCGGGTCATAATAGCGGTTCGGCACCTCTTATTCTAATTCGGTATCGGCCATCTCGTATCGATTTCGGCCGATACTTTAAACCATGCATGAAACCGACCCATGGTTCAAAGTCGCGGTTTCGGTGCGTAACTCGGGCACTCAATTTTCAACTCGGATATCAGTATCGGTTTCGGTTTCGGCGATATGGACCGATTTATTATTTAAAAAGCCCAAAAAATTACAAAAAAATATAAAAAAATTTTAAAGTATAAAATTAATAATATGGATCAATTAGATAAGCATAATAACATTATCTAATACAAATTACATATCTTACATCAAAATATCATCATTTGTCGCACTTGATAATATAATATTACATCATAATTCAATAAATATATAACAATACAATCTTATAAAGTACAAATATCTTAAATATAAGTCAATTAGGCCTAGAATAATGATATAAATTATAATTATCATCATTACTCAAGAACTCTAGTGATGAGGAATGAGGATATAAAGGAGGTTGGGAATTAACACTTGTGGGGTAAGGATGAGATGAATGGCTAGATGATCCATAATCAGGAAAATTTGGTTGACCATCATGATGATAATACCCAAATCCCCGATAATCATTGATACTTGAAGATCCATCATGATATGTTCCACGACCACTTCCATAATAACCACCACGAGCAGCAATAGTATTATTTGACCCCCCACTACTAGCATAATCTTGTGCAGAACCTCCATAACCTGTGCCAAAACCATAACTAGATATTCCACCTTCGGATATGCTATGTCTACGACTATCATGATCATAGTTGTATCCATGTCCACCGTAATAGTGTTGGCCTAAGTTCAAGCTCTGTAGTTGATCATCGATACGCCGATAGCTTTGTGAATGAGGATCATAGCCACTAGAATACTCAACACAACTAGGGAACCTAGTTAAATCTGCTAGATGCCTACGCTGCTCACTTATTCCAGGTCGATATCCGTGGGTCCGTGTCTTGTGTGGCATAATAATTATCATCTCCACGCCATGACATACCACCATCATGTTGGTTATCAGTATCAAGATTGTAAGATTATCAAATTATTTTGGAACAATATCAATATTTTTTTTCAATAAATACTAATTTACACTTCAAGTCTCTAAAGTCAAAATGGAGTAACCTTTTTTTTTTTTTTTCAAATTTTAGTCACTTTATTCAATTATTCAATTTTTTTAATAGTTGTCAATTTAATTAAATAAAGATGATCAAATTATTTTGGAACAATATCAACATTTTTTTTCAATAAATACTAATTTACACTTCAAGTCTCTAAAGTCAAAATGGAGTAACCTTTTTTTTTTTTTCAAATTTTAGTCACTTTATTCAATTATTCAATATCAGTGAAATATCGGCGAAATATCGGTGAAATATCAGCAACTCGGCGTGATTTTGGTAAAATATCGGTGATATTTCGAAATACCGCGATTTTAATCGTATCGGGTCATAATAGCTGTTCGGCACCCCCTATTCTAACTCGGTATCGGCCATCTCGGATCGGGTTCGGCCGATACTTTGAACCATGAACCGACCCGACAAATTGGATGCTTTCCACATTAAAACTTGAAATATGACACCTTAATAATAAAACAAATCTCTCTCTTTCCCGTTAAATCTAGCCCGCATTCCCCCAGCCACCATCGAAACAAAACCCTAGACCCAATTTTCAGCCATAGACGACTTCTCAGCCCCAACTTCCCGTCGACGACTTCTCTCCAGCATCCCATAAAAGGTACGCTACTCTCTCTATCTCTATCTCCATCTCTATCTCCGTCTCTATCTCCATATACACATGTATGTGTTTTACCATAGCTGATAGCTCTTTCTAATTCTACATATGCATGTTTTACAACAGCTGTCTTTCTCTCTCTCTGCACAGTATTTTTAAATGGGGCAGGTTTAGTACTAAGTTAGTAAGTGAAGGAGCTTGATTTATCTAATCATTTTCGAAATTGATTTATTTCTAAATTTTTTGGATTTGAATTATGTGGATATGTGAGAAATAATTGATAAAGCTTGATTCATTTAATTAATTATGAAACAATTTAGTGATCGTGTTTTGAGTATTTGGTTTATTAATGCAATCTAGTTTCATTTGATTGAATTCTTAAATATTTATAATGTTTATTGCATATATGTATATATATATAATTAATTAAGAACGTGTCCCCCCAACGTATCCTGTCCTACATTTTGCAAAAAATTGCGGGTCGCTTGTCGTGTCGAAACGTGTGTCATGTCTATGCTTCATAGGTCATAACTATAGGAACAATCTTGCCCAATTTATATTTTTGGTCAACTTTCCATATTTTGACATGCAATTCGACAAGCAAAATTTTGAAACTCTAGATTCAACAAAAAAAGTTTGTACAAAATGTATGGTCAAAATCCTAAAGGAGAAGTTGTTCCCTTTCAAGAAAAGAAAACCCTCGAGAAAAATGACAACAAAACTTATAAAATTACCCTGAGTTTTTGACAGAGTACTAATGTACAGTATTATCATTTAACTGAGATGATGACAAACTAGCTAAGGCCACAAAAACGGAAGTTCCGGTGATGGGACAAAGCATCCATGTACTTTGCTCATTTCACCAGGAACTGCTTATTATTTACATCATTCTTCCAAATTAAACAAGAAAAAGAAATCACCTCTATTATGACTATGTGCTCTTCGAGTAATTCGTAGAGCTTGTCTATATAGCTTTAGCACTCGAACACAGAGAATGAAATTCTGCAAATCAAATGGGAGAACCATAACTGATTCTCTTGCTCAATGACGTATTAGAGTCCATTAAGTGCAAAAGAAAATAAACATAGTAGAAGAGATTGTACAAGTTGCTTGAGAGAACATTATGGCAAACATCTCAAAATTATTAAGATTTGGGGCAACTTGCAATTCAATATTTATGTACATGTTGTAAAAGCAAAAATATTTAAGTTGAATCAAAACTAATTGAAACAGCTTCGTGCCAAACAAAAGAAAGAGCTTTGAGGGCCTCTCGAGAGTCAAAATGCTGGCTACAGTGTCACCCATTATTGTGATATACATATATATATATATAGCCAACTCCAGCAAACAATTGCCAGTCCTCAAATTCAAAAACATACACCAAATCCAAAAATCCTGGAGGTCCATCTAAAGTGCTTAACTTAAATCATATACCGCAAGAAAATAATTCACACAACTAATCCCCAAGTCCAAACTTTTAAACACAAAAAGAACAAACAAAAATAATCCCCAAAGAACCCACCTTGATGATTTCATTTCATGGTAGAGAAAAGATCTTACAAAGTCTAACCCAAGGAATACCTTTTAGAATATGACATAAAATCAAAAGGACGCCTGAGATAATTTCAAACCCTAGAACCTTTTTTTGAAAATGTCACTTTCTGCTATGCCAAATGAAGAAAATGAAAAAGTCGCATAATAGAGAAATAAAGTTAAAGTTATGGTGTGAACCTGAGATAAGAGGGAGGGAATGGCGTTGGTTGCGTAGTGAAAGTAAGTGGCGACCAAAGAGGAAATATATGACTAAGAGCCACCCGCTGGGAGTATAGTATAAAAGCTATGGATCTGGGTTCTTGGTCGGAGATAACGAGGGACAAGTGGGGCTTAGCTATGATCTGGTATAGGAGCCAGGCAGGGTTGACTTGGTACTTGAAAGATCGATTTCTGATGTTGTCAAAATAATGTTTGGCTAACAGTAGTCACGCACTACAAACTTAATCAATGTGCGCAAAAGCTGGACCAGACACTTTGTGGGTAACCCTCGAACAAAAAAAATAAAATTTGACTGATAGAAAGGCTTCATTTTTCTGTAATTTTGTTTTCTATCCCAGTCCCAGGGTTGAAAACCTCTCCAATCTGTGCTCCCTGACAATCATCTCTTGTACGTATCGGCTTCCGCTCCGATCACTTATGCCTTAACAGTAGTTACAACACCGCCAACGGAACACCGCCTCTAACCAACAAAACTATCCTCTTCCTCATGTTTCCCTTTTCCCCTCTTTCCACCTCTCGTTTTGTCTATATATATACGCCACTGCAACCACGATCATCTGTCTTTGCCGATAAAATTACACATACGTGCATCGTCTGTTTATATGTTTGTTGGATTATATAAATTTGTGAGTGTCTTGGAGATTTTTGGGTATGGTATTTTAGATTCCCATTCTGCTGATTAGGGTTTCAGGGAAATAGATGTTATCATAATTGCATTGCAATGCTACGTGTTACATGTTAGTGGACACCATACAGCTTGGAAGACAAGATAATTTACCATTTTTTCTCTTTTTCATCAAACATGTTTATTTCTTTTAGGAGCTTGAATACTGTTTTCCAAATGGGCTGCACCCAAAACCTCAAATTCATGCTTGTCTTACCCATGAATAACAACTTTGTAAAATATTCGGGTTACATGACACTGAGTTGACATTAGAAATATGGGAACTATACAAAGAAAGGTCAGTGAACTAGTATAAATTTGAAGGGTAAAGCTGTTACCGGTCCTAATGAGTACTTTAGAACTCCAAAACTCTTTTTAGTGACCCCTTGTATCTTTTTGGACACTTTTGATACATTGGGGACTCTATTGGAGTCCCAAAGTACTCATTTGGAGTGCTAATTGACTAATCGTCATGCCCAAATTTGAATTATGGTCACATTTATTCTTAACGTATCATCAAGTAGCATCCGTGATTTGTTTTCACCAGAATTCATAAGAGATACAGCAAATATACTACGTCTCTGATATTTCCTTATCTACATGTAAGTCCATATTCATATGATCGACGACTCCTCACCCACCGACGGTTATAACTTATATGCTTATATTATGTTGTAAGGCCATCGAGTAGAATGCTAGATACAGAGTTAATAGTATAATTCAAGTGGTAAATGGGTAGTGATACATATATAGATTGTAAACCTATGCTTCTTTTTCTGTTTTTCGTTTTGATTTCTTAATTTTCTTGTGGAGTATTTTTTTTTGGGCGACGAGAAATGGTGCTGATAGGCTTTGTTCCTTCTCTATTGCTTCTCTAGATCTTGTAAATTTTAGGAACATAAATTTTAGATAGTGAAATAATATTATTTTCAAGTCATATATGCAATTATTCAGTTTTGTTCGGTTCGGTTCGGTTCAGTTTTGCAATGTCACGCCCCAAACCCGAACCAAACATATTCGTTTTGGTTCAGCTTCTTGTTTTCAATTTTTGGTTTTTTGGGTTAGGTTTTTACGGATCAGTTCTGCTTGATACTGTTCGGTCTTTCGGTTTTGAGTTTGCCATAACACCCCTAACGACAGTGGTGTCAAAAACCTAATTTAGAGAAATTAGGGAAAACTTAATGCAAAGAAATCACGAAGTGACATGGTTGAATTTGAAGGAGATATTAGGTTTTTGAGGTGAGGGATGATGACCGATTGGAATTTAGTTGGAATCGTAGTAAATAATCAGATCCAACTAAACTTATAAAGAGGGAGTAAACTGAATGGGATAAATTAGGGTTTGGTTTTTTGGGGTTAAACATGAAAAATAAGAGATGGACGGACTGATTTCGTGCCGTTGCTGACTTGCCTTGTCCACATAAGTGTGTCCCTAAAAGTGTCCCATATGCGTGTGCTCATTTCTTTTTAGTAAAAACAATGAAACCAAATTTCAAGCAAATCCTGGTGTGGGGTGGGATGATATATTGATATTGCACATGGAGTGTATTGAGAAATAATTATACAAATGACAATAATTTATCCCTTTGAAATTAATACTAGTAATTTTTTAAAATATTCTTATAATTTTTTTGAATTATATTTAATTAATTTAATCAAATAAATTACATTATTAATTATGAAAAATTAATATATATATTTTTAATTGGAATCAAAGTAAAAATAATAATTTGAGATGCCGTAAGTATTTTGGAGTAAATTTTCTATGAACACATGTACATGTGGGATTTCGAATATAAATAAAAGGGCAATACTTAAAACTTGTGTAATTGTTGAACTTGACACGTGAATGACTAGCTCAGGGCGGGCCTTGAGTTTTGAGGGGCCTTAGGCAATTTATTTTAGGGCCCTTTTGTATTTTCGTATATTGATGTATTTTTCTACCATTGTATTGTTCATTAGAATTTTTTTTATGTTCTTCATTAATATTTGTTTAAACGGTATTCTCTTTATTAATCTCTTGATTCACCAAATCTTAAACCAAGTTATCTTTCTTGAAGTATCATGAAGTATATTGGAGTGGTTGAATATAGAGATACCGTATGAAGACTTTTTCGGAAAAAAAAGGATTTAATTAAAAATCTCATTAAGAAAGCTATTAATTATTGGTTAGGTGATAGAGAGTGGGTTCTTTTAATTATTTTTTAGCTAAATCAGTTATCTACTGGGGTTCTTTTAAATTTTTTAATTGGTGGTTGGGCAATAGGGTTTAAGTAATGAAAATGTGAAAATGAAAAAAGTGGTGATGGGAAGTGGGTTCTTTTAATGGTTAGTTAGGCACTTGGGCTTAAGAAATGAAAATGAAAAAAGACGCAACAAAATAATCCAGCCACTGGACCAACCAGAAGTATTATTAAGCTTTTTCAACGCACATTATATTAATCACTGTGGGATATAAATATATATACAGGGGCTGGAAAAAAATCGGAGGCCCTAGGCAGTGCCCTTGGCCATCTATGCCCAGGGCCGATCCTGGGATCGCTTTGCAAAGCACTATATAGCATGTTGGGACGACTCACCAATTGCATTTACAGGTTACTCACTCATTGCCAATGGATAATGTATCAAGTTTGTTTTTGTTTGCCACTCAAATTTCAGTTATATGTTATACCCTTGATGTAAAAAATGATTAAAGCCTTGGTAAAGCATCATGTTTGAGGAGGTAAGGGTGCTCACTGGATTCATCCTCCACTATTTGTCACAGTATTTTCATCGGTTGAGGATTTACACTATGTTTAAGAGTTTTGATTTGAAGAGAAAGTGAGAGAATGATACACTTTCTTTTGTTTAGGAGTTTTGATCAAGATAATTAGAGAGAAATATATATTTTTTAAGGTTCCATTTGATAACAACACGGAGAATAATAAGAAAAACACTTGATTTGTGTAAGAAGTTGGAAAATAAGTTGAGGCATGTGAATATTCTCTATCGCATGCTCATTTTTATGACCTCCATCTTTCACTATTTTTTGTGGAAAATTTTTCTAACTCAACCAACAGAGAAATTTTTTTATGGAAAAAGTCACGAAGTAAAAAGATATCTCGCACATGTGACAACTTATTTTCCAACTTTTCACAAAATTCAACTGTTTTTATTTTCTTTTTCTATGTTATTATAAAACAGAACGTAAAGATAACATCTATATTCTCCCCCCTTTTCTTAACTAAAACAGAAAGGAAGTAACATTCTCTTTCTTTGTAAACTTCCAAAGAAAAGTACGTTTTTTTTTCATTCCAATTAATATTTTCTATTTTCTCTTCTAAACAGTCTTAATTTCATGAAATTAAAAAATGTTCGAATACGGCTTGGAAGACAAGATAGTTTACCATTTTTTCTCTTGTTGATTGAAAATTGTTTATTTCTTTTAGGAGCTTGAATACTGTTTTCCAAATGGGCTGCACCCAAAACCTCAAATTCGTGCTTGTCTTACCCATGAATAAAACAATTTCATAAAATATTCGGGTTACATGACACCAAGTTGACACTAGAAATATGGGTACTATACAAAGAAAGGTCAGTGGACTAGTATAAATTTGAAGGGTAAAGCTGTTACCGGTCCAAATGAGTACTCTAGAACTCCAAGTCTCTATTTTGTGACCCCTTGTATCTTTTTGGACACTTTTGATACATTGGGGACTCTATTGGAGTTCCAAAGTACTCATGTGGAGTGCTAATAGACTAATAGTCATGCCCAAATTTGAATTACGGTCACATTTATTCTTAATGTATCATCAAGTTGCATCCGTGATTTGTTTTCACCAGAATTCATTAAAGATACGGCAAATATACTACGTCTCTGATATTTCCTTATCTACGTGTAAGTCCATATTCATATGATCGACGACTCCTCACCCACCGCGGTTATAACTTATATGCTTATATTATGTTGTAAGGCCATCGAGTAGAATGATAGAAACAGAGTTAATAGTATAATTCAAGTGGTAAATGGGTAGTGATACGTATATAGATTGTATACCTATGCTGTTTTTCATTTTAATTTCTTAATTTTCTTATGGAGTATTTTTTTTTTGGGCGACGAGAAATGCTGCTGATAAGCTTTGTTCCTTCTCTATTGCTTGTTTTTGCTGGTTTTTGTGTTTACCGCTATTCCCTCAATCCTAGCATTTTCTTGTCATATTGCATGAAGTTTTGGTTTTAATATTTGTTTTGAATATTCCCCAACCTTTCAAGAAGGGGAAAGAGAAGATGACATGTATGCTGCAAAAATGTCGAACCCTCACTCTCTCTCTAAACCACTTCCGGACAAACCCTGTCCACTATCAATGGCGGATCTTACACAATGGTCCAGACACCATAGATGAGCTATTGGATAGACACGTAGTCAAGAAAGAGAAAAGCTATGATGATGACGAAAATGAGCTATTGACTCAGCAGCGTCTCACTAGTACTCGTCGCGAGGCGTTGAGTCTTTACCGTGACATATTTCGGGCCACTCGTTACTTCATGTGGGTGGACTCGAAAGGCATGTTGTGGCGTGATATCCTTCGTGAGAATGCCCGGAAGGAGTTCGAGGAGTCCCGATTTGAGAAAGATCCAGAAGTCATAACCCAGTTGCTCATTGGTGGACATGATGCTGTAGAATCGGCACTTGACAAGCTTGTGGAGAAACAAAAACAACAGGTTGCAAAGGAACGAGGCAATCAAGATGGTCACTAATTGTGGTAATGATCTTATTAATATGTGAGCTTGTGTATTTGGTTCATTTGATTGTCCAATTTATGACTGAAATGATTCACATGTTAATTTTGATTCCTCTCTCCAAGAATTTTAAATGGCGCATACGTGTATGTATCAAAATTCAAAATCCAAGGTTCATATTTATCTTTGGAGTTTTTTTTTTTTTTTTTTTTTCTTTTTTGTTTTCAGAGATCGGCAGGGTTTGTGCAAAAAAACTAACTATGGTTGTAGAGAAAGGCGAAAGTAGAAAGAGGGAATAAGGTAAATAATTAAACACTGAAAATATTTTGAATGTTATCTTTTATTAGGGATTTCGGTTTCTTGTTGGCTTTGAAGTCATTCTGTAAGAACAATGTGCCTTGCATTTTTTTCTTTAACAAACGAGATCATATATTCAACTCAGAAGAGAACAATCACGAGCTAGTAAAAATTCTGGATGAATACTGCTATATAAATGTGATAATATTATCTGTTCTTGTTTGTAGATGCATACGCTTTGTCTTTCTTCTTATCCACTGCTATAGAAAACACAGTGGAACTATCCAGCGGCATGGGGTTTAACTGACAACATGAAGGTCAAGAGTTTGAATTATCTTGGAGCCTCTTATTTTCTTGACAATAGGATGCTTATTATTGTCATGCATATCTCTTATGTTGCATTAAATTTTAGTGTAGATATTCAATCTGTTATCAGCAAATTTGAACCGAAACTTATGTACTGCCTCACTCATTCAATCATACAGCAGTTGTAACACTTATTAGTTTGCTGAAATTACTTGCTCTTAGATGCAATGAATGAAACATTTTGGTAGCATGTGCTATTCCATAGTAGTTGCTTAGCTATTACTTATCAGGAATGTCTGGATAATTGAAGTGGCTTCTCATATCAAGTAAATAGGCAGATACCCGTGCTGGAAGGACTTTATGGGCAGAAGAGTCCTCCGAGATTCAGACTCAAATTCCGACTCATATCAGAATCAGGATCTGCCCCTGCTATGGTATAGTAACTCGGCTTCAAAAGCTCTCAAGTAAAAGTGTAAAATCAGTTTTTTTTTTTTTTGGCTTTCTTCCCACAACGGTGGTGTCAGTTGTTTCAAATGAAATGATTTCTATTGTTGTGTACTGGGTGCATTTCTAAAAATCAGGTTGCAAGGTTTCTTACAATGAGAAGGTTAGGTTTTAAAATCTAACAAGTTATAGAAGTTGCTACATTTCTTTATTTTTGCTTAGTTTCTGATGCTGCTAGCCTGCTAAGCAGAGAGTTGTCATCCTGTTGATTTGAAAATTTTCTCTCAAGACCATTTTTTTTGCCGGGTGATTTAGCATTAAATCGAGTGGGAATTGGATTGAATTTTCTTACCCTAAGTTATTTCTTATTTCCGTACTAAAGTTCCAACCGCCTTATCATTACATGTAATTCCTTTTATATCATATTTTTCTCAAAAAAAATAGTTCTATCAATTGATTCAATTTGTTTGACAGTGGTTGATTATAAAAATATTTTTGAGGATTCTTCGCCAGAAATAGCCTTTGATTAATTTCAAATACAAATTGAGAAAAAAAGACAAAAGTTAACATTTACTATTTTATTTGTTACATTAGATTCATGTTGGTATGATCTATTTGGTGGGATATTTTCGTGTATGATCAACCGTAGGTGCAATTCTTTTGTGACCAGTGGTAGTCTTTAGTTAGACAAGCGGAAATAGTTCCACATCTAATATAGCATAAGCACACCTCGCGGGAGAAGAAAAATAAAAAATATCATTCCATAAAATAAACAAATCTGGACTATTAGTTTGCAAGGAGTTTCTCCATAGAAATACCTTGAGGATGATTGTCACGCAAAAATGACAATTATATGATGCGGTCCACATTTACCGTGAGATCTCTTTCATTCGACCCTTCTCATTTTCTTGTTTATTCTTATATAAATCAGGCACATAAATTTTAAACAAAAATGGCATTGCACAGAAATGTGGGAGTAAGAGCATCTCTAACAGTATTGTATATTTAGGTTTTGTGTAAATTTTGAGCTTCAGCAGTTTTGAGCTCCAGCAGTCTTTTAAATTTAGCTTTAGTTTTTGTGTAAAACAAATGTGTAAAATACACTCAAAGTTTACACTGTTACATCAGTTTTTTCTTTTCTCAATTATTTTACAATACTTTAAAATGTAATATCTTTTAATAGAAATTATATAATTTAATAAAAAATATATATCTAAAATCTACTCATTAAGACCAACAAATCAAGATCAATTGTTGTTATAATATTATGCATACCAAAATTCAAGAAAAAATAATAAAAAATTGCGTAAAATAATATCTAATATACAATTATCTTATTGGTTCATTCAAAATTTACACAAAAGTTTTAAAATGTACCATTGGAGCATATTTTTTTTACACTTTAAGTTTTATGTAAAAGTGTCATGACATATAAAATTTACACAAAAATATTTACACAACGGTTGGAAAATGCTCTAACTAAAGTCACTTTAGAAGAAAAGTTACTTATACCATTTAAATTATTTAATTTTGAGTGATGACGAAAGAAAACTCAAGAGCCAATCTATGCTGCAGGCAAATTGAATCGTTGCATTCCTTTTTATAAAAAAGTTTGCGCCTTTTTCTTTGAGTTACACATATTTGACTATTTTCTTCTCAAATTCTAATATTAATTAGTATTATTATTGTGTTATCAGAATATTGACTACAATTTTTTTTTAATTGGAAGTGAGGTAAAATGTTTTGCATAATAATATTTTTCGTAAAAAAATTAAAGATTAATATTTTTTAGAAATAATGGTCTAGATATTATTATTATTTTAGAATAAGAGCTTATTTCTCAATTGTGTTTTACAATAAAGACTTTGACCGAGTGCAAACTTAACTTTGCACAAAATTGTATTGAGTGCAAACTTAACTTTGCACCAAATTGTGTTTTATGCAAACTTAACTTTGTAATAAAAAAAATTAATGCAAATTTGTTTTGCATGATGTATTTGTATTTTTTAACGAGTATATTATTATGTTTCATTCATAAAACTTTAAAACAACGTCAAATAAACACAAGTATATAGTAATAGTTTAGAAAATAAGGAGTGCAAACTTAATTTTACATAACTTTGAAAAAATTATTATGTGCATTTTATTAGTAAATAGGTTTTGAATATGCAATTTGTTAAAATTATTCTAAAGCACTCTTAATTAAACAATTATTTATAATAATATGCTAAAAAGCATGTAATGCAAATTTAATTTTGCATGATTTCATAAAAAAATAAAATTTAAAAATCTATTGCAAAATTAACTTTGCACTCATTTTTGAGTTTCGTCAAATATAAGCCCTTAATTTATAAAAATATTATTCCTTGAATTAATTGCAAAAAACTTTTTCATAGGAGCTCTATTTTTCAATATCTCAATTATTATTTTTCAAATTTCTGCAATTCTTTTGTCTTAATAATTTTTTAATTTGAGTTTAGCCGTAAAACATAATTTTCCCAATTATATGGGGCAATTAGGCATAATGACTAATTCTAATAATAACATAATTAGAAAGGACACTTAAAAATTAGCCATGTAAATTAAGGACATTGTACAAAAAAGACATTAATACCCCTTCCTTATAACATCTCACGTCTCATTATGACACTAACAGCAACCGGAAGGTGCTAAATGCATTTAGCACCACCTGGACACCAATCAGAAAGTGCTAAACCACAACTAGAATGTGCTAAACCACGACTATAACCACAACCAGAATGTGCTAAACCACAACTAGAAGGTGTTAAACCATAACTATAATGTGCTAAATTACAACCAGAAGGTGCTAAATGCATTTAGCACCAACCAAAATGTGTTAAACTACAACCAGAAGGTGTTAAATTACAATTAGAAGGTGCTAAATGCATTTAGCACCAACCAAAAGGTGCTAAACCACAACCAGAAGATACTAAATGCATTTAGCACCACCTGGACACTAACCTGAAAGTGCCAAACCACAACGAGCAAGTGCTAAATACATTTAGCACCAGCCAGAAGGTGCTAAACCACAATCAGAAGGTGCTAAATGCATTTAGCACCAACCAGAAGGTACATGTGAACACATATAACTAAACTGAAAGTGTTAAAACAGATTTAGCACTCATATAATGTTACGCTTCAAGGTGCTAAAATAGATTTAGCACCAACCAGAAGCTACATGTGAATACATATAACTAAACTGAAGGTGTTAAACATATTTAGCACCCATATAATGTTACGCTTCAAGGTGCTAAAACAGATTTAGCACCAATTTTTTAAAACATAGTAACTATTTATAAAGTGTTAAAACGGATTTAGCACCAATAAAAAATAAAAAATAACAAAATTCAAAGGTGCTAAACGTAAAAAACTATCAAAATTCTAAAACTTCTATTAATTATAAATACTTACTAGCATAAATCTATTGATTGGAGATATAAAATTACAATCATATAAACAAATAGCGAAAAATATATAAAAAAGTGGATATATTTCTCTATCTATCCTAATAAATATTTCTTCTTCTTCTTTTTCTTCTTCTTCTTTTTTTTTGATTTTTATTATTAGTTAGAACTGATTTTATTAGTCTTCAGTAAATCAATTAACTGGAACCACACAAACACACGCATAAACACACCATCACCTCCTCCTCCTCATTAATTAATTAATATATAAACATATATATCCCTTTCGGCTATCTCTCTCTCTCTCTCTATATATATATATCTGTAGGAAGGGCTTTCTCTCTACTGTAGAAAAAAGAAAGAAAGATGGAACCCATAATAATATGCACGGGGAATCGTATATGAAATTCATCAACTTACGGTTTATTGAATTAAATGTCTGTTACTGTTTGGTTATCTTCTTCTTCGACTAGTTACAGTAATCGTAGTAGTGATGCGTTTCGATCGACAAACAATATTTTCGGAAGACCAAAATCAAGGGCGATCCGAGTTTCGAATTTAGCGGCCACTGTCGAACAGTATTCTTATTCCGGTTATGAATTAGAT
This sequence comes from Lonicera japonica, assembly GCA_021464415.1. NCBI lineage: Eukaryota > Viridiplantae > Streptophyta > Magnoliopsida > Dipsacales > Caprifoliaceae > Lonicera > Lonicera japonica. Next base: position 2,003,173 of record CM038466.1, read on the forward strand.
TTTGATTGTTTTGAATTGGTTTATATTATGAGTATATTTGCCCATCAACATTTTTCACTTTCCTTAAAATAAATTCATATTATGAAAAGTGTCCTTATTGTAAAATTAAATTATGAAATTAGTACTAATTCTCTTTATTAAATATGATTTCGTCCTTAAAGTTATACTCCCTCCGTCCCAATTTAATTGTCCACTATTCCATTTTTGGATGTCCCAAAATAGTTGTCCACTTTCTATATTTGGCAAGTCATTAATTAGAGCACTTTTTATTATTTTCAATACTAGAAATTAGGTAGAAGGGCTTATTATACATTGATTTTTACCAAAAATCCAATGAATAATATTTTTTTGAATGAAGGGCCTATTTTTAATTGGTAATTTGAATGAAGGGCCTATTTTTAATTGGTAATTAGTGTAAGAGGCCTATTTTTAATTGGTAATTAGTGTAAGAGGCCTATTTTGTTTTATATTTTAAATGAATGTATTTGAATAAATTTAAATATCATTTAATTAATAAAAACATGTTATGTATTACCTAAATTACCCCTTTTTATGAAATTTTCACAAAAAATATGGACTGCAAAGTTCATATTGCAATAAAATATGAACTGCAAAGTTCATATTACAGTGAAATATGTACTGCAATATGAACTTTGCACTAAAAATATGGACTGCAAAGTTCACATTGCAGTAAAATATGGACTGCAATATGAACTTTGCACTAAAAATATGGACTGCAAAGTTCACATTGCAGTGAAATATGGACTGCAAAGTTCATATTGCAGTGAAATATAGACTGCAAAGTTCATATTGCAGTCCATATTTTAATGCATATTGATATTTTTTTAGTTTATTTTAAGGGTTGGGATGTCATTTTATAATGAAAAAAAAAGACACATGTCATATTATCAATAAAATAAAAAATAGGCCCTTTATTTAAAAAAAAATTATTCCTTGGCCTTAGTGTGAAAATCTTTCTCTAATAAGCCCTTTTTTTTAATTGCCCCTTTTCAATATTATCCTTTAAGCTATCACCACTTTTTATATTGTGGGTCCCGCCACCTTTTTTATTAGGGGAAAAGTAAAGTTCATTTTGGGAAATAAGCATTTTCTCTTAGAGTAATCATTATATCTCCTTAAGTTTTAGTTTTTCAAAGTTGGACAATTAAATTGGGACGGAGTTAGTAAAATATTACGGAGTGAGGTCTTAGAGCCTATTATCTCCAATTATATTACATAGAATGAGAAAGGTTGGTTTCGTCAAACCAGGGTTGAGTGGCTTCCTCTAAAAAATGGTGCTTCCCACAGCAACTACGTGCGAAAGGTATTCCCATCTTTGACTCGATATTAACGGTGTTTGAATTGAAAAGAGGGATTGAAAAGCAAAAGATTAATCATAGAGGAAAGGAAAGTAATGAAATGGAATGTGTTTAATTTTATTATTATTTTGATAACTATAGAAGGATAAAAAGGGAAAAAAAACAACTCTCTTTTGATAGAAAGAATGAAAGGAAAATAATATAATTTATTAAAAAAATAAATTATTTATTAAGAATATTTCATTTCCTTCTCAATATTCTTAATATTAGAAAGAAAGAAAGTAAAGAAATAGAAAGAAATGACACACCCTCTCATTCCTTCCAAATTTTATAAATATTTTATTTATTTTCATTTCATTCTTTTTAAATATTCTATTTAAACAAAAAAAAATACAATTCCTCGTCTTCTTTTCTTTCATCATTCTTTGCATTCTTTCCATCCAATCGAGTTGTAAAAGTTTACTGGACCTACTCCATAACTTTTTTTTTTATTATTATTTTTGAAGTAAGGGGATATTTATGTCATTATTATGCAGCTCACCGCTCGCTCAGTTACTTTGACTTTGCCAACAATTACAACGAAACACTGCCTTCCCGGAACAGCGTCGGCCTCATCTCCTCTGGGCAGTTGCGAATTGGAATTTGCGGAGCGGCTAATTAGGTTTATTCGCCGGCGATAAAATGCCGAAAAGGAATATATCTCGGCATCAGGCCAAGAGAACGTCGACCGTTGCTCTAGTTCTCTCGATGCTTCTCATGCTAACCGTAGTTCTCTTAATGCTTCTCGCTCTCGGAATTCTCTCTCTCCCTATCGCCTCTGATGACGATTCCTCCCCGATTCGAGATCGAATCACCTTCAAGCGCAGGAGCCTTGTTATGTATGTTTACACCTCTCAAATTTACTGTTATTTAAGAAATTTGATCCTTTTCTTTCTATCCCTATTTATATGTATACGGCGTTTTGGATCGTATTTGATGCAGTGGTGATGGCGATAAGTCGGGGTCTGTGAAGAAGAGAGGAGATCAGTGGACTGAAGTCCTCTCCTGGGAACCTAGAGCTTTCATTTATCACAATTTTCTGGTGAGTTTCTTAACTTTTCACAACGCCAAATTAGATGTTATTGTGCTCTAGATGTCTAATTGTAAATTGGATTTTGTCCTGGCTGTTGTTTATACTTTGTACTCGTTCACTTTTGCACTTTTTAACTAGTTTCAATCGCTGTCATTAATAAGATCGCTATCATTAATTTAATAAGAACGATACTTATTTAGTTATCTTGTGAGCATAAACTTGGATTGTAGAAATGTGGCTTAATTTGGAATGTCCGAAAAAACATGAAGAATGTTTTGACATTTCTTATTTTGGACAGAGCATTTGTTTGCTACTATTCCTTTACTTACACAGATTGAACTTTGTTACTCACGGAATGCATACTATATGGCATCCAATTTTTCTCCATCCTGGTTGCATTTGTGACGTGCTAAGCATGCATTATAAATTTTCAGATGATGCATATGTACACATATGTACTAGGCAAGTAGGTATAACCCGGATCTATATGGTGCTATCCTTGTTTGTAGAGTACTAATTAACACGTGCCTATGACACTAACTATCTTACAACTGACCTTTGCCTACAATAAATTGTTAGTACTTATTCAGTTATTTGTAAAAACTGAAGGAGATAACTTTATGTAACTATGTATGTAGAAACATCTCTATATATGTTTCTTTTGCAATTTGCATAGGTTGTCCCTTAAAAGTTGTTATAATAGTCCCATTAAATTGGGACCTGTACTTAAATTTCATGTTACTATTATATAGAGTCTGGACATAGATGCTATGTATGAGGATAGACATAGTAATGAGAGGGAGAGGGAGAAAGAGTTTGTGTTTTGAATTTCAAAATTCAAATGAGAGAGAATGGTGTGTGCCTCTACACGCTAACTGACAAAGTTTTTGGATGCGAGTATAAACCACATCTTAGGGTCCATACCAATTTCGATTTTAAGAGCATGATTGCCAATCATTTGATATACGGAAAATTAGGGGCTTGGTGTTGATACCAAGCTCCCATACTACAAATATATATATATGTATGTATTTGCGAATATGAATTTATTAACCATAGAATATTGACAATAAATCTTTCTCGACAGTCCAAGGAGGAATGCGACTATTTGATAGATCTTGCAAAGCCTCACATGGTAAAGTCATCAGTTGTTGATAGTAAAACTGGTCAGAGTAAAGATAGCAGGTGTGCAGTGCAGATTCTCGCATCTCTCCTTTCATTTGCATTTCAAATCATATTGAATAGGAAGAGTCCAGCTTGCATTCTTCTTTGAACAATAATTTTTCAAACTTTAGGTAATTACTGCGGCATCATTTTATATATGCAGGGTTCGTACAAGCTCTGGAACTTTTTTGCGTAGGGGACGAGATAAAATCATCCAGGACATAGAGAAAAGGATAGCAGACTTTACTTTCATTCCAGCAGGTATGAGGGCAGCAGAATTGTTTTGGGTTTTGCGGGGATCCGTATATGTTAATGTACCCTAATTTGTCTAATTATTTTAAATTCAAAAACTGAAAGCCTTTGATCCTTGTAAGCATAAACCGAGGGTCATGGGGAAGGAATTATCTGTTAAAATGTGAGACCATATGTAGCTTTGGTGAACTGTGTACTTATATGAAAGAGCAATAGCTGTCTTAGTCTATATGCAACAAGTTTAGGCTGAAACTTTTAACTGCATAGCTGTTGGCGACCTTTCCCTATTCAATTTACTCGTAGATTTCGAATTTAAATAAATTTCCATTGATCGTTACATTTTTAAACGTTTTAATGGTTTTACATAGAAGGCCGTTGAAAGACTAATGTAGGACTTATTCAGAATTTGATTTCTCTTGCTTACGAGAAGGTAAAATATAAAGGAAAAAGGATACAAGCAGTAACATGGGGGATGAGCCTTACTGAATCCGTTAAAAAAAGAAAAAGAAGTCTTTGAGCAGAAAAGAAGGGATAAATAACAATTTTTTTACGCAGATATTTGCGTTCTGAGATTAGTCAAGGGCTTGGTTGTGAGGTCTCTGGTGTGGTTTTCTCTCTTTAGATTTGTACTTGTTCTTTTGCTTAGATATATCTCACTATCTGTGTTACCCTTTATGTCATTTTATTTTGTCGTCTTGTGCTGTTATTTGGGGCTTATCTGGTCCACAATACAGCCTGATTAAGCTAAAGTTTCAATTTGCAGACCACGGAGAAGGACTACAAGTCCTCCATTATGAGGTTGGGCAAAAGTATGAGCCTCACTATGACTACTTTCTTGACGAATTTAACACTAAAAATGGGGGGCAAAGGATTGCTACTGTTCTCATGTATCTGTAAGAGTTACGCCTCCTCTGCCTACTACATAGTGGATGCTCTTAGACTAGGTCAAAAAAGGGAAAAAAAAAACATACGCTGGATACGTCTAGCACCACTTAAATGCTTCATCTTCTGTGTACTTGCTACAGGACAGATGTTGAGGAAGGAGGTGAGACTGTGTTTCCTGCTGCAAAGGCAAATTTTAGTTCTGTGCCATGGTGGAATGAGTTGTCTGATTGTGCCAAAAAGGGCCTCTCTGTGAAGCCAAAAATGGGTGATGCATTGCTTTTCTGGAGCATGAGGCCCGATGCGACTTTAGATCCATCAAGTTTGCATGGTAAGCACATGTTATTCCTCCACTCCCCCCCAACAGAAAAAAAGAAAAAAAAAAGAAAGAAGAAGAAAGAAAGAAACTGCCCCAACAATGAAAATAATCGGGGTCAAAATATATTTTTTGACGTTTGGTCTCTACTTAAGAAGATCATGGCTTAGGCTCGTGTCACATTGCTTTTGCACAAAATATTTAATGTCTTTTCGTTAAGTCAGTTCATGTTTTTCATCAGCTGGTGTCTTTTAGTCTTGGTATATAATGATACATGTTACATTTTACAATCCATTGCAGGTGGTTGCCCTGTTATCAAAGGGAACAAGTGGTCGTCTACTAAATGGTTGCACGTTGAGGAATATAGAATTTGATTAATATTTTCCTAAAGGTAATTCTGAAGTTCTCTGGTAGTTATTGATCATTCGAAGTTTTTCACTGTTTTCCCTTGTAGTTGATACTCTTTTCTATCTTTTAAGATATAATTTCGTCATTTACTTTTTCTCTGATGGGAGCTAGGTGGTTTGTGGAAGGAATGAATTTCTAGAATTTTCTATTAACATCATATCAGTAGCACATGGATGGTTCACCTTTTTGAGTAGGATGTCCAACTTCTGGTTTCTCACCGTCTTGTTCATATGTTGAGAATACAAGTCTACATTGGGAATTCTATGTCTTGCACAGTATACCTCAGTATAAAAGATCATGGGGCTGGATACCAAGAGTTATTAAAAAGTAAAAAATAAAGAATAAGAAGCCAGTACCCCTTCACGATTGACTATACACGAAGGAGCCCCAGGATATTTTGTATGAGTTAAAAGTCGAGAATTTCCTGATGTGTCATTTTATGTTCTCACTTCTCAATGTTACAACCATTTCCTGATAATCTATTATATATCAAGAAACAAAAATCTTTATTATCTGGACCAAATTTTTGATACAAATTATCTGAGTTGCGAGTCGTAGAATTTCCCCCTTTGCTGCTCTTACGCATGTTACATTCTCTTGGCAGGAGATAAATACGTATGTTGTAACATGCTGATGGCTATAATTACGAACAGGCGTGGGCTCAAGCTACCATGTAATCATTTACACAGCTCAGGTGCTTTGCTGCTCTAAATTTTGATAGGCTTATGTAGGTTTCTAACTAGCACAGGGGTGGGACATTGGTTGTTAGTCTACCTTCGGAAAATAAAACAAGCTTTGCTGTGGCCCACACAGAACATATTCTTCTTATGTATGGTTCCTGGTAGATTTAGAGGCAAGTGACAGTTTGACAGTTAAGTGTAAGAAATCAGATATACAACGAATTTGTCTTTGTCATTCTATGAAGTGGGGTGGAGTCTTCTTTGTTTCCTGTTTACTTCATTTTTATCCTGTTGTGAACAACTGCTGATGGCAGGTCAGTCCTCAGAAATGGTATATTTTACAGTTGAAGGGGTTTTGTTTTGGTTGTGCTCTATTTGTCTGTTTGTTTGTCTGCAGGTTTTTCACCTTGATTTGGGATTATACCGAGACTACCCTGTGAAAAAGGATATATTTGGAGTTCAGTGTGACCTGATCATTAGCCTGTGAGCCCTCTACACTAAGATATGCCTTCCCCTTATGTAATCTGCTTGTCTGATTAACATTTACAACAATAATATGAAAAGAAAGATAAAAATAAAAATTGAATAGTACTTCTTCAACTGAAACATAAGTATGCTAATGTTGTAGGCATACGGATGGATGCAAAACATATTATTCCCTTCATACTCGTAATGAAGTAAACACAACTTGGATTTCATCTTTGTTGCAAATCTGCATTTTCAATCGTTCCCTTCTTCATCATGGTTGCAAACTCCTCGTAGTTGATCCTCCCATCCTACATATAAATCCATGATCCATCTTAATATAAGCTTCAAACCTCACCTCTTCGTTGTGTTTCTTAAGAACAAAAATTTCATAAACGACATTTTTACTTACTTTATCAGTGTCCACATCATTAATGACTTCATCTATTGTAGCTTCGTCCCCCATCCCATATTCTGTCATGGCATGCTTCAGCTCATCTCTTGTAATAAACCTGATGAGTGGATGTATGCATATATCTAGTAAGTTCAAGTGTACCAAGTCTTATGTTTCACTCTCAAAAGAAATTGTATTTATTTTTTAGTTATTAGTTGTTGTTCATATGCGTTGCACATGGTTTTAGTGTGTGACAAATGTCATTAAGTCCATTAATAAATACATACATATTAAGAATTGAATGATTAATATGAAGTGTGGAATAAAAATAATAACAAATAAACAAAAATATAGTATTAAGTGTAAAATTCAATTAATAATTATAAGAAAATCATGGAATCGGTCTATTATAGAAAAATATTGTATATACATGATAAAAATTTGCAGCGTTGAATTTTTTTAGTATATCGGTGGCCAAGCAGATTCTTGATCAGATATATATAAGAGAGTAATATATTTTTTTTAAAATTTTTAAAATTGGTAGATAGTTAATTTTATTAAAAGTATGTGGGATTATTATGCATAGTAACAAATAATAATATAACACAAATTTATTATATAACGGGGAAAATATTAAAAAGGTCAAAAAACAAAAAAGGGTAACTTACACCTGATGACGTATAACATGAATGTTTTACTATAACATCAAAAAATAATATAACAATCATATATATAATAGAATATATAACACATAAAATATTAAAATGATGAAAAAACAATCTCTTATGTTCGATGATGTATAATATGAATGTTTTACCGAGTCACAACTACAATATATTCATTTGTTTTGTTTAATTATAAATAAACAAATAAGTTTTAGAATATATAAATTAATATGAATTTAATTTATATTTTAAAAGTAATCAAATAAAGTATAGTTTGATATACATTCGGTAAGTTTGTTACGAAGTTATATAGAAGTTTCATATAAAATACTTAATTCAACACAAGCTCTAATTTGGTTAATTATTTTAGCTAAATAAAATATAGTGTAAATTTATTTGAAATATTAATACTAATATAAAAATATATAGAGTTATACACTTAGGTTGTGTTTGATTGGCTTTTTTTTTTCGTGAAAAATACCCATTTTTTACTTGATTTGACAACTTAAGGTGTTTGATTGACTTTTTTTTCTAAAGAAAATATTTTTTCACTTTTGCCCACACACTTACATTTTTTTTTTTTGGGGGGGGGGGGGTTGTATTTATTTTTCAGGCAATTGCACAGTTTTCGATACAATATTTTACCCATTTTCTATATTAAAAATGCTATAACTTAAAATACAAAATTTAATATTTAAAATATAATAATCAAGATCAATTAAACAAGATCTATCATGACTATAGAATTATGTAAAAAAAATATCAATAATTTTTTCTACATTAAAAATGCCACAATACAACCAATATTTTTCGGGTAGAAAATTAAGACAATCAAACACATTTAATTGAATTTTCCATGCAACTCAATTCTAGGCAATTAAATTGCATGAAACTTATTTTCTTTCCATACAAATTCCATGCTTGCAATAAAAAGCACCCTTATATTGTTTTATTTTAATGTAAATTTAAAAATTTTTGTTAATTATTTCAGCGAAATAAAATATAGTTTAAATTTATTTGAAATGCTAATATAAAAATTTACAGAGTTATACTATTTTATTTAATGTAAATCTTAAAATCAAAGAGCATTTTTTTTTTTGATACACACTATTGTGTAGCAATTATAGATCCGATTATTTCGAAGGTGATGGGGGATGACTTAAACTCAAGTTCCCGGAGTTGAAAACCAACCCCTTTACCACTTGCAAAACACCTTGGGTCATCACAAAAAAGAAAAAGGAAATTCAAAAGGTATTTTTGTCTTCACAAAAAAAAATCTACTATTCGTACTTTTATAGATAGTATCAATATAGATATATGAATTATCTAAGTAGGAAGAATACTGACCCACTATGATCTTTGTCGAAGTACTGAAAAGCCTTGAGCAAATACTCATCTCTCTGAAGTCTGTGCCGATGCATAGTAGCGGTTATGAACTCGATGTAATCAATAGTCCCACTTTTGTCAACGTCAGCCTGAAAGAATATATTTTTATACGTATTTAGTAATCAGCAACTTTAGCAGGAAAAGTGAGATTTGAGTGAGGTATATATTTTTAGTTTTGTAGATTTCTTACAGCTTCCATAAGTTGTTGTATTTCTGCCTCAGAAAGCTTAGATCCTAGCCTAGACAATCCAGTTTTCAGTTCGTCATATGTGATAGTGCCACTTCTATCGGTATCGATATTGTTGAACATCTCTTTTAAGCCCTTGATCTCTTCCTCTGAAAGGTTTTCTGCTATAACCTTCATCCCAAATGCACATAATCACTTGTTCGGAAAGCAGCCGTTACAAATGAAGTAAAAGAATTATTCATTTATTTACTGGGATACCTTTAAAGCGAGTTTTTTCAGCTTGTTCATTGCTCTGAATTGCTTCATCCTGATTAGAACAGCACTATCCATAGGTTTGTCTGATGCTTCACCATCTTCCTTAAGCCATGCATGTTCTGTTTCATACATCATAATATGAATCTCAATATAATAGTGTCAATTTGTAATACATGAAAGATGATTTTTTTTTTCACGTGTACTTACCAAGGGCTTGTGCAGCAGTAATCCGCTTTTTTGGATCCTTGGTCAACATTTTCTTTATGAGATCCTTTGCTCCAGCAGATATAGATGGCCATGGGGCTGATTCATAATCGATATTACCTTGTAAAATTGCCTCGAATATGCCTTTCTCGGTCTCTGTGTAAATTAAATTTAACCATCCACACATAAAACAAAAACTCTATGTGCCAAATGCAAATCAAAGGAAAGCTGCAAAGATTTATTCTAGAAATACTAACCGAATCATAAATGTAATTTTTTGTTTTACCTGCCCAAAAAGGCGGAACTCCGCTTAGTAAAATGTATAAGATGACTCCAGCACTCCACACATCTATCTCTTTCCCATAGTTGCGTTTCAAAACCTCTGGAGCAACATAGTAGGCACTTCCAACTATTTCCTTATAAACTTTCCCTGAAAATCATTTCAGTTTTAGAACTCATCTTTTGTGATACAATTGAGAGGTATCATACACACCTACAAATATTTCTTAAAATTGAAATATGTTTGTTTCTTGTACAGACTGATCATTTTTACAATAGTTTTCGTTATAAAAATATTGTGACTGTTTTTTATGACGCAAAACTATCATAAAAAGGACTGAAAATTTTCCTCTGTTTGTCATACCTCTTCTTGCCAAAAAGCCATTACATTACAAGGTATGGGAGCTGTAAAAACGAGTAACACAATCCCGGTTATATTGATTGACCTAACAATTCTTTTTACATTTTTCCCCCTAAAATTTTATCTGTTACAGAACAAAATATTTACTGATACATAGTGTTTCTCAATTCCAATTACTCAATCATTACCCTAATCTCTTCGACCAGATATACGACAGTAAACTTCAACTAGGACAATGTTTTTACAGCTAACTCTTAAAAGAAGTGGAGTTACTTATAGTTTTTTCTAAGTTATACTTCTGGATTCTTGGGTACCTATCATTCTTATTTTTCATGACTATAACCAATTTTATTGGTTAAATCTAGGGGTGGTGTTTTATACCAAAATTACCGTACCATACCATATTATTATTAAATTGTACCAAAATTTGTTAATAGTATAATACCGATCGCTATTGTGCGGTACTGAAAATCAATATTGATAGTATACCGTACCACCGTACCGAAATACTTATACTACCATGATATACTGTACTATAACGTATCAAATTGCACCAACACTACTAAAATAGCAAATTTGAAATATCCCATAATTAACTTCACATACACGATACAACGGACAATCCAAATTATATAATTGAAGTGATCTTTAGTCTTTAATAACTTTAAGTTGTGTCTGACGCACCGGATTAGAAAATTAGATATAATTATTTAATTCCATTCAAATATGATAAAATAGTCCCACCTTCTAGGTGGGATAAGAAGTTTTAGCGAAATAAATAATTTGCTCGAATATCCAATCTTAATGAATACCGAACATGGAATATGATAAAATAATCATATTACGTACTCTAACCATGCGCGTCAACGCAACCTTAGGGTTTAGTAATGCACCATGTACTATCTATGGAGCCATCCATCTCTCTGACTCTCTCTTTCTCTTCTCCATTCTCTCATTACTATAGTCTTCGTTTCATCCCATCTATTTTGACTTTCCATCGCTCTATATATTCGTTTTTCTTTAGGTATATATTATTTATTTGAATACGAAAATGCCTAACTGATTTGAATTAATTACTTGATTTAATTCCCAAAATGACACACAAGATCCAAATTAAGTCATGTTAGTGAGTTTAAACAAGGAACAAACGTATTGTTGTAGTGCTACCCTCTTAATTGTCATTTTTTCCTTTTTTTAAAGTGTTAAAAGAAAAATATTGCTTATATAATTTAAATCATAATTTGAACAGTGAACTCATATTTTATTAAAGTGACAGTTATTATATTATAATCAAAAACCAAATTATTCAATTTATATTTTATTAAATTCGCAGATGTATGTTGAATATTTTACTTATTTATTTTTTTTTGAAAAACTTAATTATTTGACAATGTACTATACTATATTATATCATACAAAAATTTTTAATATATCAAATTCAATATACCAAAAATTAATATAATAATAATAATAATAAATTTTAGTATATCAAACTTTTAGTATAATATACGATATAACATATAATTGTACTAAATCCACACCTAATTAAATCCGTGGGAGTCCTTCGCATTATCCTTGTCAGAGGAGTACACCACTCAATTCTTGAGGTGGTCCACCACTTTGGTTTTATCCAAACAAAAATAGGAGATCATTGACTTGGTTGACTTGTCATTTACTCCAACGACTTTGCTTTTGGTTGACCCAAAGTGGAATCCACGTATGCATTCAGATTAAACTTACAGTCATCTTCCAAAAACATTTGCAGATTTTATTATCGTATAATTTTGCATCTATCGTATTCATACAAAACCAAAGGTCTCTTCTTTTTAATATTCAATTTTTCTTGAATCTAATCCCTCGTGGGGCGAAATTTTAAATTAACTGATTATTACATAAAGTTTTGAACTATCATTAGTCCAAAGTAGATACTGCAAAAAAAAACTTGACAAGAAAAGATCATGCTCAATTGAGATGATCGCACGCTGAGTTATTGTGACTAGCAATATCAGAAAACTAAACTACAAATCTCAATGAACGAAGGAGAGAATGGATTTAGAACTAACCTTCTTCGATGAAAACAGAGAGCCCAAAATCAGTAGCCTTCAATGGTGAATCTTCATCCTTGCTAACCAGCAAGAAATTCTCAGGCTTCAAATCCCTATGCAGAACCCCCATGAAATGACAAACATGAACCACATTCACAATCTGCCTCCCAATTCTAGCTGCTTCTTTCTCCGAATAACTTCCCTTGGCCGTAATCCTATCAAAAAGCTCCCCACCAGAGCACAATTCCATCACCAAATGAAGATAATGTTGGTCCTCATAAGCACCCTTAAATTCAACTATATTAGGTTGGCCAGTCAAATGTTGAAGCATCAAAACCTCCCTTTTAACATCTTCAACGTCGTTCTCGGTCACAATCTTTCGCCTCGAAATGGACTTGCAAGCGTATTTTAATCCGGTGGACTTCTCTGTACACAGATAGGTCACCCCAAATTGGCCTCGTCCTAATTCCTTGTCGAGATCATAGATTGTGGTTATATCAACATAAGGATTACCTAGAATTCGTCCGATTTCCAGAGTTTTTGGAGGTGGAGGTGGAGGTGGAGGGAGTGTTGGATTTTTGAATTCTTCGGAAGTAATGGGTATGGGACGATATTGGCGACGAGGTGTATCGGAAGAAGAGGAGGAGGAGGAAGAAGCAATGAGGATATTACGCGGTTTACGAAAGCAGATTCCCATAATTTTAGAGAGAGAGAGAGAGAGAGAGAGAAGGAGAGGTTTTTGGGTTTGAGAGAAGATGTTTCCGTCAAGAGAATGATGGTGGGTGGTGTTTTTTCAAGTGTCGAAAGGTGCTTTGCTTTGGTTTTTGTTTTGTTCTTTGGATAGTTAGTGTACCGGGGTTTTCGTTGTGTTAACTTATTCTTCCATCTTTTGCTTTACTTATTCCTTTCTAGTGAAGAGGTTTTGGGTCTATTTTCGTGATTCGGAGCTAACCTTCGCTGTCTTTTCATCTTATTTTATGTAAACTTTTCCCTCTCTAAACTCAAACCAATTTCCTTTTCAGTCTTTTCTGTAAGTTTTGAATCAACGACAAAGATACTTTAACGGTGTGGTATATTTTCCGTAATGAAAATTAGGGTGTGCATTTGGATTTTGGAACCTAATTAAGTAGAGGAAAATTAGTTGAAAAAGGCTGTTTTAGCTAATTTTAGTTACGAATCGAAGTTCACCCATATAATTTTTGGTTCTTTTTTTCTACCTCTTTGTACACTTCATTTGATTTTTTATTCATACTTTTTACAAGTATGGCGCGTAGAAAGAGAAGACAAGAATCCTTAAATGTGTTAGACCGCAATTTTATTTAATTGGTGCTGCATTATTTTATACAAACATTCCATTCATGTAATTGCAAATGCATCTTTACGTTACAAGGCATCAAGGAAAGGATAAAATCACTGCAAACACTTCTCTTTATTACTTACCGAGGAATGCTTTGCAACAAAATCAAATTACTGAGTGAGAGGTTTCTCAAATTGTAGATTTATTCTTACTATTATTATCTTGATACAAGTAGACTTACTATTTTACTAATACGTCCGCAAGGATTTTTATTTTTTTTTGGAAGAATGTTGTTGACAAAGTAGTTATGACTATTGACAAAGTAATATAAAATATTTAAAATATGTAAAGTTTATATAACTATGCAATGCACTATTTACTTTGGTAATAATCAAAACGGTTTTGGCAATAGTAATTCCGTGATTTTTGGGAGTGTAAGGCAATTCATATTCAACACGAGGAAGGACAGAGGGCTTGAATTGTTAGCCCAAAAATTTTCAACACATTATTGCATCTCATAATTACCACTAACCACATGAACAAGGGATTAGTGAATTTTGGTCATTTAAAGCTCTATTTGATAAGTAAGTTGAAAAAATAATTAATATTACGAGAAGTTAGAAGATGAGATGAGTAATTTAATGAGCTTAGTCGTTTCTAGCAAGCATTTCTTCATCATATCATCAAGGAATAGATTTGGTAAGATTTGATGCGAGAAAAAGTCAAGATACTCTCATGCTTATTTTTATAAGTAAATATTCTTTATGATTCCTTATTTATTATGGAAAATTTTCTTACCCACCACCTAAAGAAATTTTTTATTTCATAAAAAAAAAATTCTCACCACGTCATTCAACTATTTTTCTAACATAAATAAATCAATTTTACTATCATTTTTTAATTTTCTTATGAATTTATTAATTACTACTCTCGTTAATTTTAATACAATATTACCATAACTAACAATACAGACAAAATTAGAATTAAGTGTATTGATATTTGACATAGGTATATATATATATATATATATATTGTAACATATATATATATATATATATTTTAGACTCAAATTATTTTCTAACAATTGTTTATTTAGTTTTGCCAATTATGTTCCTTATGATTATTGTTTCCTAATTTTTTTTTCTTTTTTTCTTTGTTGTATTTATTTAGAAACGCCAAAATTCTCTACAAATTTTTTTTTTGAAAATTTAGTTACAAAGCTTTAATTAAAATTTATAAATTTTACTACAATTTTGAATTGAAACTTACAAATTTCACTAAAGATTTTCAAGAAAATTTTATGTGAATTTTACAAGTTTAATAGTAAAAATTAAATTGCAATAAAATTTAAATTTTCACCACAAACTTGAAGTGGAATTTACAAATTTCATTGTACATTTATAAGAAAATTTTATGTGAAATTTGCAAATTTAACGGAAAAAATATGAATTGCATTGAAATTTACGAATTTAACTACAAAAATATGATATATGAAAATTACTGCAAACAGTTGTTTACAAATATTAAAAAGGACTTGTGTGTAATATTCAAAGGAAATTTCTTTAGTTTATTGGAAAAAAGGAGAATGTTACCTTCTTGGATTTAAAATTTTGAAAATTAAAAATAATGCTAGAGGTCATTTTATCCATAAGGCTATCCAGTGTAGGTATGGTATAATTTAGGCTAAATTCTTATTTTAGCCGGATGAGTTCCATTGTGGGTAATTGTCTAAATTTGGAAGAGATGGGGTGATATTGTGGGTAAATGTCAAAACTTAGAAGAGAAGGGGTGAATGTCACCCGCTTGAAGTAGGAATGGGTGAGATTCACTTGCCTGTGAATGTCACCCAACAACTACTTCTGTTTTTGCCTCAATTAAACCCCCACCCCTTTCTTAAACACTTTGTGCAATACACCCACTACATTATTTTTTTTCTCAATCTCTATCTATTCTTTCAATTATTTCCATTTTTGAAACACGAAAATGTCTGATGAAGAAGAGGAAATTTGGCACTAAGTCCCGCCTTCAAAACTCGTCATATTTGTTCCGCAAGTTTGAGATGCCATCGTAAAATAAAATAGTATAAGCTACACAATAATAATTTTATGTGATATGTTTGATATTTGGTGGCCAATTTTAGAACAAGAAACTTATATATATATACACATTGAAACAATTGTTTAAAAATTTAAACTAAAGATATCCGTTGGAAGACTAGCCGTTGACGCCAACATGGGAAGAAAGAGGCGGATATCATTTACCTGCCTATGGGTGTTCAAAAATCGAACCGGACTGCCAAACCGAATAAACCGGACCGGAAAATGGACCGATTTGGACCGGACCATTTGAAATCGATCCGGTCCGGTCCGGTCCAAATTTAGAAGGACCAAAATGGTTCGGTCTGGTCTTTGGTCTTCGATTTTTAAGGTTCCGTCGGATCGAACCGGACCGGTATTAATAATATATTATATATATATGTATATATTTAAATATATATTAATAACATTGTATTTAAATTGCTAATAGTAATTGTTCAGTTTGAGTTTTTATACATTCATTATGTAATTTATTGGCCAAATTAAGTCATAAAAAAGGAATAGTTGAAGATAACAAGCCTTAGAAAATTGAGTTCATTTCCTGTTTTTCCTCCTTTAGTGCTAGTTATATAGATAATGATATAGCATACACCTTAATTAATATAAATATCCTTCTACACACCTTAATTGCTAATAGTCCTGTTTTGCTTCCACTGGCTTGTTTTTGTAATGCAGTTATGCAGAACTGCTTTGTTAATTTTATTAGGTCATGTGAATCTGGGCTTTTGCTTGAATGGGTTTAATTATTGTGAAAAATGAGCAATTGATAAATGGGTTTAATATATATAAATATGCCAATAAAAATGGGTTGAATAGGTATAAAAAAAATAGCCAATAAGCTCAAATAAATTAGACCCATTAAAAAAGCTCAAACCGGTTGGACCAACCAAAACCGGATGGTTTAAACTGGTTCAGTCCAGTCTGGTATGAGGGGGTAATTCGGTCTGGTCCAGTTCAGTCTATGAAATTATAGGACTGAAATTAGCGGTCCGATTCGGTCCATAGCTAACCGGTCCGGTTAACTGGACCGTGCACACCCTTAAACCCGCCTGAATAAGGGTGGACAACAGTCACCCGCCTGGCTATAATTTAGACAATTGCTAAATTTAGCTAGACTTTACTGTATGGTATAAGTTTATACTAATTATATCATATCCATAGTGGCATGATAATTACTAAATATGGGTTTTTAATGTACTCACAGTTAGGGGTGTTCACGGTCCGGTTGACCGGACCGGATTGCCTAAGACCGGACCGGACCGGAAATTTCGGTCCCAAAAAATAGAAGACCGGACCGGACCGAAACACATGTAAAGACCGGACCAGACCGGTTCGGTCCGGTTCCGGTCGGTCCATTCGGTCTGGGCTTTTTTTTTTGGGCCCAAAAGTTGTATTATGATAAAGAAAAAAAAAATAGCACAACAATAATATATATTAATAATATATATTTATATTAATATATATTATTAATATTAGGGTTTGGTTTTAGTATTAATATTATATATTAATAATATATATTTAAATATATATATATATATTAAAACCGGTCCGGTCCGACCGTAGTGTTAAAATGCAAGACCGAAGACCAGACCGAAATGATTCGGTCCTTCAAAATTTAGACCGGACCGGACCGAATTCAAATGGTCCGGTCCAAATCGGTCCATTTTCCGGTTCGGTTTTTTCGGTTTCTCGGTTCGGTTCGGTTTTTGAACACCCCTACTCACAGTGGATATTTTAAAAATATAGAGTTGGCAAGATTGGAGTTTTGATTGAAAAAATTTGTATTATGTCCTTGGCGTCTAAATCTATACATAAGAAGGGTTTATCATCGAATGACCTATAATTAAATAGATAGATTTCCACGTTATTGTATGATTTAACAACCATAGCTTTATTAAGTCTTTTTAATGGTTCAAATGATGAAATATATTATAATAAACTCAATTTTGTACCATAGATTTATCTCTAAAATTTAAGGATAAATTGTCTTCGCGGTCAGATATGATCATATTGTCACTTAGGAGGTTGATGTTTCATTTCGCTTTATGTAGAATTTGTAACCTTTATAAAAAATGTAAATTATTTTAAACTTTCCCGTTTTAAAAATAAATAAGGCCGGGTTGCGTTATTTGCGCTCCAAATTGATCCTATGACGTTCCACTTTACTGGGAAATGACAAAATAAAGTTTTATCCCCCGTTTGCTTCCGTCATGTCTCTTAGTCTTCAATCTTTTTCCTCTAGATTGTTTTCTTTGAGAAAATTTTGATCTCTGATTGAGATTACAAGAGTTTTGATTTTCCAAAAATTCTATCAAAAAATATAATGTAAATCTAATTTTTTTTTCTTCACCCAAGAACAAGATTTTAAGAAAATTCAATAACTAGAAATTATTCAAGAAAAAGAAATCAGATTAAGGTGGAGCTATTGTTGCCGGCGGAGTTAACTCCATAAATAATAGACGGGGACAATAAAGATGAAAGGACAGTCAGACAAGATGTGATTTCACAAGGGTATTTTTGCCATTTTAAATTAATGTGGAGTGCAAGAGGAAATTTGTGGAGTGCGAATAACACTGCTCATATATAAATAAGATAGTGAAGCTTTATTTTATTGATTTGGAAAAGAAAAATAGTACGTAGGACGAGAAAAATGAAAAACAGTGAAAAATATTGAGAAGAAAACATGAAATCTAGTTATTAGAAGTGGACGGGATTTAATTATCTAATAAACTATGTTCTTGACGCTTCATTGAACACAAAAACTTTGTACAATGATGATTTGATCTCAAAAAGTAAAACATTACTTTTTTTAACAAAACTGAATAATATTAATAAGTTGAGAGCATTACAACAAGATTGAAGGTTTGCTTTGATAGGAGTTTACTTATATTGCAAAGACAAACGGAAGTTTAGCACGTAAAATAAAATATTATAAAACTACTGTTTTACAACTTAAATAAATTTTTGGAAAATGGAGCATCAATGGTGGGCGTTATAAGGCACACTCAAAATCATTCAACAATTACCAGATTTTTTTTTTAAAAGTTGAGCAATCCCTTTCAAATTGAGCAATCTTACGAAAACGTGTAGATCATTGTAGGATTGAGTAATTCATACTGCTCGAAGAAGACCTTCTTCATGCACAAAGGAAGGTAACAAAGCTAACCCTTTATATTTCAACGGGTGGAGAACAAAAAACCTCTCACCAAAAAAGTAAAAACCCACAAAAACTCTAAAAAAATAAAATAAAAATACCCCACATATTTGAAAATTAGTCTAGAAAATATCATACAAAGAGAAAGAATACGAAAACTAGTTTGTTGGTGAGAATATGAAACACAAATTGGAATTAGATCTATAAAAACTATTATTATGTTAGAATGTCCAGAGAAATAGTTCCTACGTGGTTATAAAAGCCTTTTTCATGCGGTGCTAGGCAGACAAGGACACGCGGCTACTCACGTCAACGAGCAGCTTGGTTTGCGGGGGAGGTCATCCCTCGAAAGGACCTCGATCTCCAAATGGATTTAGACCTCATGGACCATGTCATCGAACTCAAGAGCCTTAAACGAGCTAGTACCAAAGCACATAGATGTGGTATGGGCGACTGGCAGAAGTACAGTAGTTGGCACTCTGACCACCCTACTTGCATCAAATACATACCAATTGTATTTAATACTCCAAATTAAGTGGGAAAGCAAAACTAGTTGATTGGCATAACTAATCAAGCACCGTAATGATGAAAAATTATCTAATAGCCAACCACTCCGGCCAGCAAGATGATTTCTCCCCCACTATATATATGATACATTTACTACTTCACAACGATCAAATTTTCAGCATTCAATACAATTGATCAAACATTGAATAAAACATCATTCAAGAGAGAAAATGGAATATATATTGCCCATCGTTAACAAGTCGGCTAATTGCACTAGATTTTATTGACCTATTGGGCACTAGATAGATAGGTTTGAGAGATAATTTGTGTACGTATTGTGATAGTTAGACTAGACTTAGTACTTAGGTTGCAAATATTTGTAATTATAGCTCTAATCTACACTATCATTATCTATAAAAGTTCTATGAACCCTGAATTCATTTACATAGTATGAATATGTCTTATCCAACATGGCAGAATCTCATTCACATAAGAGGTGTTACATACACTGCGAGCTATCATATTAGCATCCATAATCAAAGTAATTAACACCAACTAATTAGTTAGTTATCTAATCTAAATTTTAACACTAACAATATTCAAGTCTTGAATAAAACGTTTCTAATATTTTTGTATATAAGTTAAGAGTAGTGTTAATGTGTGGCATAAAAGTACATAATAAATACTTAAATATAGAAAAAAAAAAGTGAAAAAAATATCAACATACATTTAATGCTAAACTCATGTAATACTTAATTCTTTCTATTTATGTAATACTTAACGTGTACCATAAAATACCTATAAAATAATTATTCATGTTACTTAATTAATATATATAATAAAACTATAATAAATATGAATATTTGTTTAATAAGTTTTGTCGAATATTTTTTAACAATATAAATTTTATAAAAAATAAAATCGGTCGAGAAACAAGTTAAAGGGAAAAAAACAAAGGTTACGTAGCAATTAGATATTGTGGAAGATAAAGGATGAACCTTACAACGAGTTTAATGAGTTTCGTGTTTTTGTAGCCATATTTATACGGAAGATAATTTATTTATTTTAAACTTATTACTATGTAAGAATAAAATATATATATATATATATATATATATATATGTGACATTTCATTTGTTTCCATAGTTATATAGGAGGAGAAGATTCTGTAACGAGCTGTGTAGGTTCCACCCAGACGCTGCCTTTTCTGGTAATAACTCCGCTACAAATAGTGGAGAAAGGACGGAGGAAATTGTGCTGTTTGCTTCCTGTATCTCGTCCACTAAGGGCCAATCTTCTTCTGTTTGGCCTTTATCGATCATCTCTCTCTCTATATATATATATAAATATATTCTGTTTTTGCGTGTATCTCGATCATCTCTTTCTTACTACTACTACTACTACTACTACTACTACTACGTATATGCGAATTGAAAGCTCTTGAGAGAAAGGAGATGATGATGATGATGATGATGATCGGAACACACAGGATTCCGATTATGACACTTGTTGCGCCAAACCGCTCACAACCGAGCACGACGCAACGCGGAGGGATCTCACAAGCTCACTTGGTATACCCGAAAGAAGAACCGACACAAAAAAGCACACCTACAATAGAGAAATAGGAAATAAAGAAACAATCGCACAAAACAAGGTTTTACCGTGGTGTCGGCGTAAAAACCACTAATCCACACAGACGATAGCTTCTATTGATAATTGGGAACAAAGAGTGATTACAAGCACACAAGAAAAATTTTCTCAAATTTAGCTCTCAACTCACTCTAAGCAAAAAACCAAGCCTTATGTGCACAAATGAGCCAAAAGAACATATAAAGGGAAAAATGCCTTGGACCATGATCGATCATGGGCAACCCATGATCGATCATGGTGCCCACTGCCCAAAAATTCAAACCACCAATTTGGTGAGCCAAAACTCACAAATCTCCACCTTGGCGAACCATGCAGCGATCCCATCCAGCAAATTTCACACCTCACTCCCCTTGTTCCTCCATCAATACTGCTATAGCATCACACCCAGCTCCGAAGAGCCTCCACCCTCAATGGGGCCTCAACACCGAAAAAACATAGACCTCAGTTGAGCCCTGCTCAAACTTGATCATTCGAATGTCCCTCGATTCTTGTAGGTACCACACAATCCACCTAACGGCATTCCAATGCAGTTTCCAAGGATTTGTTCTAAGCCTACCCTTTATGCTCAAAACCCGAGCAATAACCAGTTGAGTATTTACCATGGCATCCATCAAGTTCCCCACTATATGCGCATCCGGCACTTGAGCCATATACTCCACCACCTCCTCTGTACTTGGAATCATCATTTCCGAGAGCTTGAAGCACGGAGCCAATGGGACACAAATAGGCTCTTAAGTATTTTTGAGCCTCACCAAGTCTTATTTAACAAATGAGCAAAAATACACTAAATAGGCAAAATGCCTGGGACCATGATCGATCATGGGCAACCCATGATCGATCATGGTGTCCTCTGCCACAAAATGCCAATTACACCAAATGTGAGCCAAAACTCACAAATCTCCACCTTGGCGAACCATGCAGCGATCCCGTCCAGCAATTTGCATATCTTAATCTACTTGTTCCTCCATCAATACTGCTATAGCATCACACCCGGCTCCGAAGAGCCTCCACCCTCAATGGGGCCTCAACACCGAAAAAACATAGACCTCAGTTGAGCCCTGCTCAAACTTGATCATTCGAATGTCCCTCGATTCTTGTAGATACCACACAATCCACCTAACGGCATTCCAATGCAGTTTCCAAAGATTTGTTCTAAACCTACCCTTTATGCTCAAAACCCGAGCAATAACCAGTTGAGTATTTACCATGGCATCCATCAAGTTCCCCACTATATGCGCATCCGGCACTTGAGCCATATACTCCACCACCTCCTCTGTACTTGGAATCATCATTTCCGAGAGCTTGAAGCACGGAGCCAATGGGACACAAATAGGCTCTTTATCCTGCATCCCAAACCGAACTACGACTTTTAGATATTGCCTCTGTGTGAGGCACAATCTACCCTTCTTCCTCTCCTTTACGACTTCCGTTCCAGAATCACTATTCTCATCTTTATCCACGAGCACCCACTTGCACCATCTCACAACCGACTCTTTCTTCTCTAGCCACTTGCAAAGATCCCGGGTACCAATGGCCGTCTTTCCTTCACCACAATGACTAACCGCCATTGTATCCTGATACGGAAACTGTACTTCGCCATAAATCACCAATGCAAATGCCACACTATCTCTGTAGCTAAGTCGTTGAGGTGCTAGTAGAGCTTTCCGCTCTTTCATGCTCGCTAAAAATGGCACCTGTCGTTGACTAGATTTCTCAACAGGAATTTCTTCATCCTCCGAACCACTATCAGAAGACTCCACCGAAATAGTCACTTTCGGTTTCCACGAAGTAGCCACCTTCGTCTGCACCACCTTGCTCACTCCATTCTTCTTATTCTCAGAAGAATCCACATTCATTGCTGTAAACATCTTGAGCATCGATGTCTCGTCGAATGTCACATCTCTACTAGTCACCATCTTCTTCTCACGAAGGCACCACAACTTGTATCCCCCGACTCCACTACTAGAACCCATGAATAAACCATTACAGGCACTTGGATCAATTTTATCATCATTAATGTGATAATAAGCGGGACACCCAAAGATGTGCAACGTATCGTAACTAGTATGAGATCCTGACCAAATTTCCATCGGAGTTTTATACTCGACCTCCGAACTTGGCAACCTATTCACAACGAAGCTAGCATAGGATAAGGCCTCCGCCCAATACTGTTTCCCCAAATTTGCATTTGACAGCATACACCTCACTTTTTCAAGTAAGGTACGGTTCATCCTCTCAGCTACTCCATTCTGCTGTGGTGTACCTCTAACCGTGAAATGGCGAACAATTCCCTCATCTTGACAGTACTCCTTAAACGGATCACTAGTGTACTCTCCGCCGTTATCGGATCTAAGTACCTTGATCTTCCTGCCAAGCTGATTTTCAACCATCTTCTTCCACTTTAGAAACACCCCAAAGACCTCGTCTTTGTGCTTCATGAGATATACCCAAATCCTCCTAGAGAAATCATCTACAAATGTAACAAAGTAATGATTTCCTCCTAAGAATTTCGTCTTGGAAGGTCCCCAGACATCCGTGTGTATGTAGTCAAGCAAACCCTTTGTGCAATGAATAGCCGTTCCAAACTTTACTCGAGTCTGTTTCCCGAGCACATAATGCTCACAAAACTCTAGCTTGCAGCTCTTTGCACCCTTGAGCAGACCTTGGTTACACAACACTGTCATCGCCTTCTCCCCGGCATGTCCCAATCACATATGCCATAGTTTCGTCGAATCCGCCTCCAAACTTGCTCCACCAGTTTTTGAAGAAACTGAAGCACTACCGGTTACCGTGCAACCCTGAAGGAAATAGAGGTTTCCCTCCTTCTTTCCTCTCATAACCACCAAAGCACCAGAGAGAACCTTTAGCATTCCGCCCTCGAGCACAATCTTGTGCCCACTAGAATCTAAAGTACCAAGAGAAACCAAATTCTTCTTCAGATCCGGGACGTATCTGACTTCATCAAGAGTTCGAACTACTCCATCATGCATCTTCAGCCTCACTGTTCCAATACCCATCATCTCACAGACATGATCATTACCCATCAAAACCGCTCCTCCATCCACCTTCGTCAAGGTATGAAATAGGTCTTTGTTTGGGCACATATGGTATGAACAACCCGAGTCTAAGATCCATTCGCCCACCGAGCTTTCTCTAGGAGTAACCGCTAACAGACTCTCAAAGTCACCATCCCCTGAACTAACAGAATTCGCGGTATCATCCGCTTTCTTCTTATTCCCTCCTAACTCTAGCATAGGACAATTTTTTCTGAAATGCCCCAATTCCTTGCACTTGTGGCACCGAACTTTAGTCAAGTCCCTTGGTCTGTACTTAGATTGAGAGTTGCTGCTACCACCTTGTTCTCGCTCCTCATTTCTTCCTTGAGTAAACAACGCATCAGAGGAAGAATTTCCCTTCTCCCTTTGCCGTTGTTCATTACCCAATAACGCAGAAGAAACATCTTCAAACTTCACTGAATCCTTGCCATATAACAAAGTGGTGCTCAAATGGTCATAGGATTCCGGAAGTGAATTGAGCAACAAAATAGCTTTATCCTCATCTTTCATGTCCTCGTTCAAGTTTAACAAATCAGAAATCATCTTGTTAAACTCATCGACATGCTCACTCATTGATGTACTTCTAGCATATTCAAACCGGAACAGTTTCTTCTTGAGATAGAGACGATTCTCTATACTCTTCATCATGTACTTATCTTCCAGTATCTTCCATATGCTAGCCGCGGATTTCTCACGCATAACGTAGTATATCACATTTTGAGCTAGATGCAACCGGATAGTGCTACAAGCCTTCAAATCATACTCTTCCCAATCAACATCTGTCATCGTCGTGGGCTTAGCTGCCACACCCAACAATGCCTTATGCAACTCCTGTTGGATCAAGACATCGCGCATTTGGCATTGCCACATGCCGAAATTGACCAACTTTCCGTCGAATTTCTCTACGTCAAACTTTATCGCTGACACCTTTGAGGTCTTAGAAGTAGTCATCTTCAATCACCAAAGAACTTGACAAACCAACAACGAGACAAAGATTGAAAAATCTCACTTAGGAATTTTATCAAACACTTGGCGTGCGACACAAATCCCACCTTTCTCGTTTTAGCCTCTGATACCAATTTGTTGCGCCAAACCGCTCACAACCGAGCACGACGCAACGCGGAGGGATCTCACAAGCTCACTTGGTATACCCGAAAGAAGAACCGACACAAAAAAGCACACCCACAATAGAGAAATAGGAAATAAAGAAACAATCGCACAAAACAAGGTTTTACCGTGGTGTCGGCGTAAAAGCCACTAATCCACACAGACGATAGCTTCTATTGATAATTGGGAACAAAGAGTGATTACAAGCACACAAGAAAAATTTTCTCAAATTTAGCTCTCAACTCACTCTAAGCAAAAAACCAAGCCTTATGTGCACAAATGAGCCAAAAGAACATATAAAGGGAAAAATGCCTTGGACCATGATCGATCATGGGCAACCCATGATCGATCATGGTGCCCACTGCCCAAAAATTCAAACCACCAATTTGGTGAGCCAAAACTCACAACACTAACTCTCTACTTCTACTTGTTCTTTCAGAAAATTGAAGCTCAGGTTTCAATTCCGGCCAAGTTTGACGGCTTCGTGTATAAAAAGCGTCCGTACACCACAGTTTCAGTGATGATCGAGGCCTTCTTCGACCCGGTCTGCCCTGACAGCAGGAACTCTTGGCCTCCTCTCAAACAAGCTCTCGATTACTACGGCTCTTTTGCTTCTCTCGTCGTCCACCCCTTCCCTTTACCGTTAGTACTAACTTTTCTTTCCCTAATTAAAACTATCTATCTAGCTACATCTACATCTACATCTATTTGGGGGTTAATTCATTAGTAGAAATACGGGTACACAATTCAATTACATCGAACTCATTAATTTTTTTATTTTATCCATCATCTCAACTCATCCAAGGCTTATGTATTTAAATGCGGTTTTGAGTTCGATTAATTTTGAACTTATGTTCACAAGTTCTATTTATAATTTAAAATCAATTATATATATATATATATATATTTATAAGTTATTCTGTTTGAATTTCCACTTGAATTGAACTGCGATTACATACTATTGTGTTAAATTAACTTTCAGCATCTATGGTTGAACTTCTCTCAATCTTAATTACTATGTAATTGCTACTCAGCTTAAATTCAACTAAATACTTGATTTGGTCATTTTTTTTTTCCTCTGTGGTTGAAAACTGCAGTTACCATGACAATGCTTTTGTTACCTCCCGAGCTTTGCATATAGTGAACAAGTTGAATTCTTCTGCTACATACGACTTGTTGGAGTTGTTCTTTAAGCACCAGGTATTCATCATATAACTCCTCAAACATTTATATGTATATATACATCTGTTCTAAGCTACAAGATATGTATTGAATATATCACATAAATTTTGATTTGCAAAAAATGCCATTATCAATTTACTACCTGTTGGAATTTGGGTCAGGTTAACCCGAACCAATATTGTGTTCAAATTTAATTAATTAATAAAAAAAAGGGGAAGTTACAGCAGTTATGAAAAATAAAAAAAACTGTTCTCAACTTCCCACTTGTGATTTTTCCCTTTTTGGTTGGTTTTTGATCCTGAGAAAAAAAGGAACAGACAATAAGGAAGTGAACACAGACTTTATGGTTCTTCTTTTCTCTCTTGTGAAAAAGAAAACTCAGTAAGAAACTTTAATTGAGATATATATATATAGTTCTTGGGTTGTGAAATTAAGTGTATCTCCAATTGATTTACATTTGGACCTAGCATCAAGACATAATTTTGGAATCATCAAAAAGGTATGCAATCCTATTCAAATTATATATTCCGCATCCATTGTTTATTTTTCTTCACTACCTTTAGCGGATAGGTTATTGCAGTTTTTATACACTGAATTTGGGGAATTTATTGAACAGGAGGAGGAATTTTACAACAAACAAACGTTCAACGTGTCTAAGGCTTCTGTTGTAAATCAAGTCGCAAAGCTCGCTAGCAGGGCAGTTGGAAAGTTGTACTATCCTGCAATTAAATCCAGCTTTGAAGACCGTACAACTGATCTCACAACTAGGATTTCTTTCAAGGTAAATTCGGATTTTACTATGTAGTTGCTATGCCACACACAACTCTAGTTATATAGATTTGTACTCAATCTGTTCGTCTCATTTTGTCCAAAGAATGAACTAGCTCGTTTTTAAATCACAATCTTGCCTAAAATGTTTTTTAAGTTTTTCCTCTGGCTTGCACATGGAGGTATGAGCCAATGTTCATAGGGCTTGTCAATTATTAAAGAACGCATGCTTTGTAATATAAACACGTAACCAAATGAAAAGGGATGACTTAAATTTTCAAGAACTTGTTGAAAGAAAACTATGTTACTATGTTAAAATTTAAGGGTTAAGGAATGGGCGGCGATTATGCTTCTTTATGATGCTAGTTTAACTGTATGCCTCCATCATTGTATGATGTATTCATATAGGACTTTCTTTCTATATAAATTGTTTTGCAGTATGGATGTTCAAGAGGGGTGTTTGGTACCCCCTTTTTCTTTGTAAACGGATTTCCTTTACCCACTGCTGGACCTACAATCGATTATAATGGATGGAGAAGCATCATCGACCCATTGATTGCAGATAGGGCATGAAGATTGCAGAGCACCTTCTCTACATTTCGTTGATGAATTTGTTGGCATCACTTTGTTTCTTATTTCGAAAAAAAAATAAAATTTGTAATAAAGAAGCTACAATGAGTAGTAGTACACTTTTGCTGAAATGATTTTACCCTTTTGTTTCTGAGTACATATGCGATAAACATTTTTTTTTGTTTAGGCTCTGGTCCAGATTGAAAAGTAAAGGACATTGCTAGCCTCACAGACGTGGCAAGTCTGTATGGAGTTACAGCGGCTTTATTTGTTTTCAAATTGAGTTGCATCACGAATCTTGCCAGAATAATAATTTTCTCATAATTACAAAAGAGAACTTATACGTTCACTTATGTTCGATAGGTCTCTAAAGTAAACAAGATTTCTCCAAGAATTTTAGTTCCACTCACCACTATTGTCAAGTTATATGGAGGGGTGTTTATTGGAACAAATTAACCCCAACAATCCAATCAGATCGGTAATTTTGGTGTTAAATGAAATCGGTAATTTTGGTATTAATCCTATTTTTTTATTTATTTTAATTGATTTATTATATTTTTTGATGTTAATTAACTTAATTTAATTTTTCAATTTGTTTGGTCCTCCGTATAACCACTTAACCACTAATTAGAACCAATAGAAGAAATAAACTAACAATCCGGACTTGCACTTCATGTCTGAAGGTTACACCAATTCCTTCCGTTTTATTGATAGGGAGATTATAAAAGGTTCAAAAAAAAAATCCTCAAATTACTCCCCAACCTGAGAGCCTGATTATAATCAAATTGACCCGAGATAATTACATGCATATAGTAGATGTTTGCTAATTAGTGTTTTTGAACACGTACTAAAATATATATATATATATATATATATTGAAATTAGTTTTATTCTTTTACTTTCTTTTTTTTTAATATACAAACAAGATAGATGTGGCGGTCTATCACAAGAGAAGAGGAAGCAAAATGGCATTTCTGTAGATCAAATTTGGGCGTGTGGAGAGGTATGATGCCTATTCTACTTTTAAGTGCGTTTAATATAGAACATTTGTTACAAAACAAATCTAAGTGTTTTTTTTTTCTTTTTATAAAGAAAGGAGATTCAAGAACTGAACTAAATTAACCAACACTAGAATATATGATGGGTTGAGTTGGTTCTATTTGTTATGTTCATATAAATTAGAGAGGACTGATAATATAAAAATACAAATTATTGGTGTCAATATCTAAATATTATAAAATATACCGAAAATAGGGTAAAAGGTCTTTTGTGACAATGTTTTTCGCAAAAAATTCAACGAATAATATTTTTTGGAAATAAGAACCTAGCTTTACTATTTTCTAAAATAAGGGATTACTTATTAATTGTGTTTTACAACGAGGGCTTTAACCAAAATTTTATTTTGTGCAAACTTAACTTTGTAATCCAAAAAATTTAATGCATATTTGTTTTACATGATTTGTTTATATTTTTCAACAAGTATATTCTTATGTTTTACTCATAAAATTCTCAAATAAAACCAAATATATAGTAATATTTTAAAAAATAAGGAGTGCAAAATTAACTTTGCATAATTCCGAAAAAATTATCATGTGTATTTTATTATAAATGAGTGTTAAATATGTAATTTGTTGAAATTATTCTAAAGTTGTAATACCCGGTATCTCATTTTAATGCTAATTATACTCTTAAGCCCGGTTGAGCTTAATCTCCGTTAGGGCATGAACATTTGGTTTTGGACCTTCCTTAGTTGACCCAACACTTCTAGCATGTCATATTAAGTACATGAAGATTTCGGTATGTTTAATTTCAGGTGGTCCGATTTGAAAACGAGTCGATAATCGCACATTTTGACTTTTTGTTTGTTTAATTTAGGCTAATTTTGAGAGGCCATCAATTCTTTATCTGATGTCCAAACGACTTTTTGTTTACGGTCAAAGCTTCATCTCATTCCCCTCTACAAGTTTCATCTTTCTCCCGAGTCGAGATTTAGATATTTTAGGACTCATTTTGGACTCCTAAAGTGATATGATGGTGCAGCAACCACCATAATTAATCTTGGAAGGCCATGATCGATCATGGTCCTCCGATGGATAATTTTCTTAGTCCAAGATCGATCATGTTTCACCATGATTGATCATGCTTTAGATTTGACGAGTTCTAGAGCATTTTTAACTTCATTTTACACCACAAACAACACCTTTTCGTGGGGGGGAGTGGGAGAGCATCTTGAGAGAGATTGAAGGTGCAACCATGGAGCTAAATCACGTCTCTTTAAATATTAAACATCAAGGGAGCATATGAGTGGAGCTTGAAATCTTACTCCAACGATCACCAAGTATTATCTAGACTTCAATACTACATTATCTCGCTCTATTGAGGTGGGAACACTAGTACTCAAACTCTTTTTTTAATTATTATATATTATTTGCTTTGAATCAAACTAAATTTGGGGGTTTTACCCATAATTCCGAAAATTGCATGTTCATGGGGGTTTGAGTTGATTTTTTATTATTATTTTGTTGATTTGTGCTTTATATGATTCTAAATTAAATATTATAAAATAATCCCTAATTATATGTTGATTTTGATAAAAATTGGTATAAAACCCTCACATATGGATATGATAGTGAATAGTAAATTGTGATAGCCATATATATTGACATACAAATGAGTTTTAAAGTACGATTCAACAATTATTACAAAAGCATATAATATTATTATTATATATAAGTTATGGATTAACTTTTTGAGAAAATTATTAAAACTAGCCAGTTCGTAACTATGACATACAGGTTTTTACTATATTTTTGGTTTAGAAATAATATAAAAACCATATAAGGAAGTTTATATCAAGTTAAAGTGTTAGAAATTATGGCTTATGCTCAGCTTGGGGTCGATTTCATTATATACTAAAGAATTCCTTATTGGTGAACTTGGGAACTGAATTCTTAACCGAGCTACTAATTGACGGATTAAGCAAATTTAGTTTAATGTACAACACATATACTATTATGGAGATTTTTTGAGTTACCCCCTATTATTAATGCAAAACTAGATACTCCCCTATTTTACTAATCCTTTGAGTTACCCCCCTGTTTTCACTATTCCAATTGCTACATTCCGTTGAAAATGTTAAAAAGCAGGAGGGTAACTCAAATGATTAGTAAAATAGGAGGGTATTTTGAGTTTTGCATTAATAATAGTAGGGTAACTCAAAAAGTCCCATTATATGATATTTAAAAAAGTGAGTTTGAAATATATACAAGATATATATATATATATAGGGGAAGGATCTTAAGAGGACCAATTTTTTGGTCCTTAAATGCGGACCAATCAATTTAAGGGGGTAACCGGAAGAATTTTTTTATGAAACTTGGTGAAAATGATTTCCATGATTAGTAGATCACCTCCACCAAATTTTATCAAAAAATTCAATCGGGAAGTGGGTTAATTAAAAAATTGATATATATGCACTTTTTTGACCATTAAAATTTAAGATGTTTAGCTAACCCACTTCCTGGTTGAATTTTTTGATAAAATTTGGTAAAGATGATCTACTAATCATGGAGATCATCTTCACCAAGTTTCATAAAAAAATTCATCCGTTTACCCTCTTAAAATGATTGGTCCGCATTTAAGGACCAAATAAATGGTCCTCTTTAGATCCTTCCCCTATATATATATATATATATATGTTGGACTTATATTTGATCCAAGTATATAGATTGTTTAATGTTCCCTACCTCCGTAAGTTGTAGTTATGATATTTATATGATTATGGACATGTTGAACATGTATATCTTTAATTTATATGTTAAACTTTGTTGAATATACTTTTGAGATAATTATGGCTTTTCATTACTTTTATTCAAGTTGGTTAGTTGATCGGCTTTGGTATAAATTGTTATATCCAGTTGGCACAATTGTTCATTTTTTGAGTTGATACATGAGTTACCTATATACGTTATTGCGATAGTCCATGTTAGGTCCCAGGTATGATCACCTAGTATGGGACCGGATAAGTTGGGATAGAGTCTCTTGAGTAAAAGACCTGAAACTGTGAACGGAAACTAACATGAGGCCCTACTACCGCATAGGTGAAATGCCAGAAAATATCGATCTGGTTGTATGCCAGATAGTAGCGGATTATTGTG
The DNA here is from genome assembly GCA_021464415.1 of Lonicera japonica. Taxonomy (NCBI): domain Eukaryota; kingdom Viridiplantae; phylum Streptophyta; class Magnoliopsida; order Dipsacales; family Caprifoliaceae; genus Lonicera; species Lonicera japonica. The sequence continues at coordinate 2,035,051 of CM038466.1, forward strand.
ACGATTGTCTTTGATGAGATGCTCTTAGATGATACAATTGTTAGTGCCAAGTTTTATTATCTAGCCAACGATTTGTACAATTATACGGGTTGGGGATTCACATTTGATATGCCATGCATCTAGTAGCCTTCTTGCATTATCAAAAATAAATATCTATTTTCATATAAAATAGCACATGTGTGTGTGGTCTACTAATTGTATTTTCTTATAACAAAAACTTTATAGTTTCCACTGATCCCGTATTTATTCCACTCATATTTTCAAAGCAGTCTTATAAGTACATCTTTGAGGAAGGTATGGATATGGAATCTAGATGCCTCTTGTAGGTCGGAAAATACCCTAGAGGGGGGGGGGGTGAATAGGGTTTTTAAAACTTAATGGGATTTTTAAAATCAATTTAAAAATGTTTGATGTCTATATCAATCAACCAACCAATAAACAAAGATAAATCCAATCACAAGAAACAAATAACACAATATAAGAGATAAAGAGATAGAGAGATTGAACCGATCAAAGTCAAAGACTTTTTGTCCACACGGTTCGGCTTGTTAGCCCCTACTCCGCGCTCGGTTAGTACCCCGAGAAATTCCACTACTAGCGATCTCCTTCCGGGTGAAGATCAAACCTCTACAAGTGTATCTATCTCACACACTCTTACAAGTATTGAATTGCACTCAATACTCACACAAGAATTCACTCTTGCTATTCTATGAGAAACACCTCTCACAAATATGAATATAATAAGTTTAGGTGGCTAACACCAATGTACAATAGCTCTTAAGTGTTTGAGAAATTACAAATGAAGCTCACACTAAGAGATATCAAGATTGATCAAGAAATAAGCTCAAATATGAAGAGTGTGATCAATGCAATAGCTTGTATACTTGAATAATGAAGATATGTGTAAAATGAGTTTGTGTGGTCATTCAAGTGTGTAAAAACAAGTCTAAGACCTCATATATATAGCTTGAAAAAGGATATGGCCGTTTGAAGTGGTTACAAGAAGTTGTGGGGCAAAACAAGACATTTACCAACTCTCCAACGACTATATTTTGGCTAGGTAGTCGACTCCCCTAAGGACCATGTAGTCGACTACATGGTGTAGTCGACTCACCAATTAAATGTGTAGTCGACTACATGCTTCTGGAATTTTTGCAAAAGCCAAACCTCAAATCAACCAAACTCTTGGGGAATGTTCTAGAGGTTATTCTAAGCATGTTGGAGTTGGTTTTGATCATAAAAACAACCGGATAAATTAAATATGATTTTTACAAGAAAACCGGTTTAAGAGGAAAAGTCTTGTAAATGATGTTCAATTCAAACTTTTGCTATGAAAGAGATGAATGCTATAGAATGATATAAAATCATGGTTGAGCTTAATTTGAGATCAATATCAATATCTTTACAAAAGACTAATCACTCACATACTAAATGAAGTACTCTAGCCTTCAAGGAGCTTGTTAGAATTTCTTTGAACTTCTTCTTGAATGCACCATATATTTTTATCTTGATGCATAATAGCTTGAATTCTTGTGAGAGTGGATTGGATCTCTAGAAGAGTTGAGAGTCTTGATATTGGATATGGTTTTGGTCTTTTGAGATGCTTTTAGAAACCATTGGAGTTCGTTAAAAAACAGTTTTATGCTAAATACAAACAAGACACAAGTTAAATACACATGATTAATCTTTTGTCATTATCAAAATTAGATTTAGACCATGTAAGGTCAACAATCTCCCCCTTTTTGATGATGACAATAAATTAATGTGTGTTAACGACAGAGGATAATGATTTGAAAAGGCAATTTTTAAAAGATAAATATGCTCCCCCTCAAAGTATGCATATATGTAGAAAATTGAGAATAATAGGAATTATAAGCATAATCAAGTACCAACGATAATAACTTAATATAATATCAAAACATTAGCGTTAAAACTTAAATTAAAGCAACTAATTCAAACAAAACGTTACAACGAGATAAAGATAGTTTGAACTTAAAAATAGAAATACTAGCATAGATAAGTAGTCAAAGTCCTAAGAGTGTGTACCATTATCACTCTTAAACTTGGCCTAGGACTCACACACACATTACTTCTCCCCCTTTGAAATCATCAAAAAGAAGTAATCACTCTTGAGGTGGTGGTGGAGGCGGATCCCATGGTTGCCATCCCGGAAAGATATAGTCCGGATGATAATGTTGAAAGGCCGTCTCAATTCGATTGAAGCGTTGATGCATCTCTTGACGTGTGTTGGTCATTTGAATGGATAAATTGTTAATGGCATCCATTAGTTGATCTTGTCGAGGACGACCCCTTTGATGTCGTGGAGAAGGAGGGGCTTGTTCATATGCTTGTTCTTGTTCATCCCCTTCTTCTTCATCACTAGCCTCGACGTCATTTGGATCATTAGAAATCCATCGTCCATTGTCTAAGTGGTAGTGCATTTGATGAAATGTCCTCTCGGTGTATAGTTCATGTTCGGTTGGTTCCCTTGAATCGGTCTCGTCATCAATTGGAATATCATAGAATTTAAATAGGTGTGTAAGAGCCATACCATAACCGAGGCCTCGAGCCGAATGAGACATAATATCTATGAATTTGTCAAAGATTAAGCTAGCATAATCAAGCTTGTAGTTGCTAACAATGGCCCAAGTGAGGAAAATGTCGTAGTTTGTGACATTTGAGTAGCTACCACTACGAGGGGTAATGCAATGAGTGATGATATGATGGATTAGTCTAGCATGCAAAGTGAGCATGGAGCAAGAAATTCTATCATAAGAATTATTTCTCCTATTTTGATGGCGCCCCTTCAAAAGTGGTTTTAGTGCGTTGTAACGGGTGTAGCCAAACAAGGTGTCATAATTGCTAGAAACAATAGTAGTGTCATGACGATTAATCCCAAAAATTTGTGCAAGAATGTCCTTGGAAAAGGTGATGAATCTACCTTTTAGATACGTTCTTAAAAGAGAGGTATCGGCTACCCCGTCGTCATTTAGAGGATGATGCAAGTTAGCATAGAAAAGACGAACCAAACGTGGATAAATGTTTTCTTTGATATCCAAGAAATCCACAATTCTTTGTTGGTGAAAAACATTTGTGATACGCAAGCCATTCTCCGAAAATAGAGTTCGATTGAATTGTTTACCTTCTACAATATCTCGGTAGATGAAATCCGAGTTGAAACGAGCTTCTAACGAGGCATTGATAAAGAGGGGTGGTCCTTGTTGTGGTGGAGAGTTTGATTCTCGAACGCGTCGTCTTGTTGATCTTCTAGAGTGTGAAGCCATGGATTTGATGAGAGAGAAAACTTAGGTTTATGGTGGGTTTATGGATTTTTGGTGTAAAACTTGAAATTGGTAAGTTTTGTGAGAGAAATAAGTAGTGTAAAGTGTTTTATAATGATGTAGTAGAGTGATTTTGAGATAAAAAGATGGAAGTTTGAAATTGGGGTTAGGGTTTGAGAAGAGAGAGAAAGTGTTGAAATGGGTTGATTTTGGGTAGATTTGTAGAGATTTGATGTGTATAGAGGATGGATAAATGATGTAGATTGGCTATGTATCAATGACTTGGGGTAATCTTTGAATTTTCGAAGCTTGAAGGTGTGAGAATGGAGTATTTTCGTGGGTTTGGGTGTGAGGAAGATGAAGAAAATAAGTGAAAATTGGTATAAATCCCGTGGGTTTATTATGCAGCATATCAGTGAGTTGACTCACCCATGTAGTCGACTACATGGGACTTGGTGTAGTCGACTACACTGCCCAAATTTCTGCATTTTTGTGTATTTTGCTCTCAATGCTTGTCCAATGTTATTTCTTCACTATATAACTTTCCAAGGCTGCAAAACATTTGTTAATACTCATAGTAATATATAAATTAAAATGAACAAAATTTATATAAAATAAAGATTAAAATTAAATTAAGCATAATTAAATAATGTATGCTAAATATTAAGCAATGTTTAATCTCTTTTGTGAACTTTTTGGAATAAGCTAGATGTCACAAGCTCTAGTCATACCAAGTTCACGTCGAATAGTGCAAAAACGATCATCGGGAAGTGGTTTAGTGAAAATATCCGCAAATTGCGATTCGGTGCCAACGAATTCAATATCAACATCACCTTTTTGCACATGATCACGAATAAAATGATATCTTATCTCAATGTGCTTAGTACGTGAGTGTTGTATGGGGTTCTTGGTCAAGCTAATAGCACTTGTGTTGTCACATTTTATGGGAACGTGGCTAAGACTAATTCCAAAGTCCTCTAGTTGTTGTTTAATGTACAAAGTTTGAGCACAACAACTTCCGGCCGCCACATATTCGGCTTCGGCCGTTGAAAGGGCCACCGAGTTTTGTTTTTTACTTGACCAAGATACTAGTGCGTGTCCTAGGAAATGACAAGTGCCACTAGTGCTTTTCCTATCGATTTTGCAACCGGCAAAATCCGCATCGGAATAACTAATCAAGTCAAATGAATTCTCTCTTGGGTACCACAAACCCAAGGAACTAGTACCGGAGAGATAACGGAAAATCCGTTTTACGGCAAGTAAATGAGACTCTTTAGGATCCGCTTGGAATCGTGCACAAAGACATACACTAAACATAATATCCGGCCTAGAGGCCGTCAAATATAATAAGCTACCGATCATACCTCGATATTTCTTGATGTCTACACTTTTACCAATCTCGTCTTTGTCGAGCTTCAATGTTGAACTCATAGGCGTGCTCATGGATTTTGCGCCTTCCATGTCGAACTTCTTCAAGAGTTCTTTCACGTACTTCTCTTGATTGATGAAAATTCCTTCTTGGCATTGTTTCACTTGTAATCCAAGGAAGTAATTCATCTCGCCCATCATGCTCATTTCGAATTCATTTTGCATACATGTGGAAAAATCCTTGCAAAGACTCTCGTTAGTAGAACCGAAAATAATGTCATCAACATAGATTTGTACAAGTAGCATGTCATTATCATGATTTTTGATAAATAAGGTAGTATCAATTTTTCCTCTAACAAAACCATTGTTAATCAAAAATGAACTAAGTCTATCATACCATGCTCTAGGTGCTTGTTTTAAGCCATACAAAGCTTTGGATAGCTTAAACACATAATCCGGATAAACAAGATTTTCAAAACCGGGAGGTTGTTTTACATAAACTTCCTCATCAATAAAACCATTTAAGAAAGCACTTTTCACATCCATTTGATATAATTTGAAATTCTTAAAACATGAATAAGCAAGTAACATGCGAATAGCTTCTAGACGTGCTACGGGTGCATATGTTTCTTCATAATCAATGCCCTCCTCTTGATTGTATCCTTGGGCAACAAGTCTAGCTTTATTTCTAATAATTACACCACTTTCATCCTTTTTGTTACGAAATACCCATTTAGTACCAATAATAGTATGATCACTAGGCTTGGGAACAAGTGTCCACACTTTGTTTCTCTCAAATTGATTGAGCTCCTCTTGCATAGCCATCATCCAAGATTCATCTTGTTCGGCTTCAATAATGTTTTTAGGCTCATATTGAGAAACAAATGCCACGTTATTGCATACATTTCTTAAGGAAGATCTAGTCATAACTTTACTAGATGGCTCTCCAAGAATTTGATCAATAGGGTGGTTGGACACAAATTTCCAACTCCTAGGCAACTCATTTGAGTCTTGCTCGGTTTTGTTTTCTAACTCCTTAGAAGGAGCTTGAGCACTCGATGGTTCATCCTTAGATGTATCATTGATTTGAATATCCGAAATCTTTTGGACAATCTCAACATCATCATCGGAATGAACTTTAGGTGAGAAAGGATTTGACTCATCAAATACAACATGCATAGACTCTTGGACTACCAAACTTTTCTTGTTATAAACTCTATATGCTTTACTATTAGTGGCATACCCAAGAAAAATTCCTTCATCGGATTTAGCATCAAATTTGCCTAGGTGATCACGATCATTCAAAATAAAACATTTGCAACCAAAAACTTTAAAATAAGCAATATTTGGTTTCTTGTCATTCCATAACTCATAAGGTGTCTTATCTAACTTTTTACGAATAATAGTACGATTAATCACATAGCATGCGGTGTTAACGGCTTCCGCCCACAAATACTCCGGTAAATAATGTTCATTAAGCATAGTCCTAGACATCTCTTGAAGAGATCTATTTTTCCTCTCAACAACACCATTTTGTTGAGGAGTTCTAGGTGCCGAAAAATTATGATCAATACCATGCTCATCACAAAAGTTCTCAATATCAACATTGTCAAATTCTCTACCTCTATCACTACGAACATGCACAATAGAGACGCCTTTTTCATTTTGAACTTTTCTACAAAATTTAGCAAAAACATGTGGGGTTTCACTTTTGTGGGTGAGAAAGAACACCCAAGTGAGTCTAGTGTAATCATCAACAATAACAAGAGTGTACAATTTGCCACCTAGACTAGCAACCGAAATAGGACCAAATAAATCAAGATGCAACATATCAAGTGGTCTAGATGTAGTAATATCCCTTTTTGACTTGAAAGAAGATTTGTGTTGTTTACCAAGTTGACATGCATCACAAATTTTATCCTTAACAAATTTGGTTTTAGGCAATCCTTTAACAAGTTCTTTCTTAGACAAAGCATGAATTAAATCCATATTAGCATGTCCTAGTCTCCTATGCCACAACCAAGATACATCATTTATAGCGGATAAGCATTTAACATCTTGTTGAGATAAATCATCAAGCTCAAGAGTATACACATTGTTAGTTCTATATGCAACAAGTAAAATGGAATCATCACTAACATTCTTAACAATGCAACGATCGGATTTAAAAATAACTTCATAGCCCTTATCACATAATTGGCTAATGCTAAGTAAATTATGCTTCAAACCATCAACTAATAGAACATTATCAATGCAAGTAGAATGCTTACCAACCTTACCTATACCGATGATTTTGCCCTTAGCGTTGTCCCCGAAAGTCACATTCCCTCCTCGCTTGGGAATTAGACTTAAGAAGTTGTTCTTGTCTCCCGTCATGTGTTTTGAGCAACCACTATCCAAGAACCACTTGGTTTTGCTACCCTTGGCTTTCAAGCATACCTACACCATGACTTTAAGTAACTTCTCCTTTGGTACCCAAAATGTGTTGGGTCCCTTTGGGTTAGCAAACATAATGGTTCCTTTTGGAATCCAAGCAAGCTTCCTCTTAGGGAAACCTTCATTTCGATAGAAACAATGATCCACATAATGAGTATTTCTACCACAAAATGAGCAAAGATGAGTGGGATCATGAGGTGTATATGTTTTAAAAAAGTTTTTGTAATCCTTTTGGTTGTCAATTTGGTTGTAACCCAAACCGGCTTTGTCAAATACACACCTTTGCATTCCTAATAGTTTATCCAAATTATCCCTACCATTGGTGAATTTGGCTAAGCTATTGGTTAGATCATCCACTTTATCCTTTAATTTGACATTTTCTACTACAAGTGTGTTTGGAATTTCCTTTTCCTTTCCTTTCTTTAAAGTATTGATTTCCTTTTTCAAAACCATGTTTTCTTTTTCAAAAATTTCACACTTGTTAGAGATTGTCAAATTCTCCTTCTTGAGGCTTGCAAACTTTTTAGAAAGATTTTCAAATTTGCTATGCAATTCCTCAAACATTTCATATAACTCATCATAGTCATTTTCATCATGTGCATCATCATTAATAGAAACATTATCATCACTAAATGAATCATAAATAGAGTCTACCTCATCTTCTCTTGCCATAAGGCAAAGATTTGCCGTCTCCTCGTCGCTAGAGTCGGCATCGGATTCACCTTCTTCGGAATCACTCCAAGTTCCCTTGAGGGCATGCCTTACTTGTTTGAATGCTTTATCTCTTTTATCTCTTCTTTCCTTTCTTCTAATCGGGCAATTGGTTTTGAAGTGACCCGGTTCATGGCAATGGAAACATTTCTTGACTTCTTCGTTTTTAACTCTTGGTTGATCGAATTGATCGATCATTGTTCCTCCTTGATGAAGAACCAAAGTTGTTTCCTTTTCCTTGAAACTTCTTCTTCTTTGCTAGAAATTTCATGAAGTTTCTAGAGAGAAGAGCCATGTCATCGTCACCGCCCATTGATTCTTCATCATCCTCTCCTTGACTTGCCTTGAGAGCAAGAGTCTTCTTGGCTTTTGAATCAACTTCTTCTTCTCTCTCCAATTCCTTCTCATGTGTTTTAAGTGATCCCAATAGTTCATCCATGCTTAACTTTTTGAGATTCTTGGCTTCTTGAATAGCCGTTACTTTGGGTCTCCACTTCTTGGGAAGAGTCCTAAGAATCTTTCGAATCTTGTTTTCATTGGAATAAACCTTTCCAAGGAGATCTAGAGCATTAGTAATAATGGAGAACCTACATACATAGAAGCAAGTGATTCATTAGATTCCATTTTGAAGAGCTCATAATCATGAACAAGCATATCAATGTTGTCATCCTTGACTTGTGAGGTTCCTTCATGAGCAACCTCTAATTTGTCCCATATTTCTTTAGCGGTTTTACAACTAGAAATTTTGTTGTATTCATCCATAGTTAAAGCACAATGTAGAGAATTTAAGGCTTTAGCATTAAATTGGATTTTCTTAATGTCATTCTCATCATAATCGGAAATTGATTTAGGAGTGACATTACCCCTTTCATCGGTTTTGGTAATCTCATAGGGTCCAATGAGTGTAACCCTCCATTGTTCAAAATCACTAGCTTGAAGAAAAGTACACATGCGATTTTTCCAATAGCTATAATTTTTGCCATCAAATAGAGGTGGCCTAGTGGTTGAAGAACCTTCGTTAAGTCCGGTTCCTTGATAGATAGACATGATCGTAAACTCTAAGATTGTAAAATCAAAACAAGAGTACAACCTCTGATACCAATTGTAGGTCGGAAAATACCCTAGAGGGGGGGGTGAATAGGGTTTTTAAAACTTAATGGGATTTTTAAAATCAATTTAAAAATGTTTGATGTTTATATCAATCAACCAACCAATAAACAAAGATAAATCCAATCACAAGAAACAAATAACACAATATAAGAGATAAAGAGATAGAGAGATTGAACCGATCAAAGTCAAAGACTTTTTGTCCACACGGTTCGGCTTGTTAGCCCCTACTCCGCGCTCGGTTAGTACCCCGAGAAATTCCACTACTAGCGATCTCCTTCCGGGTGAAGATCAAACCTCTACAAGTGTATCTATCTCACACACTCTTACAAGTATTGAATTGCACTCAATACTCACACAAGAATTCACTCTTGCTATTCTATGAGAAACACCTCTCACAAATATGAATAGAATAAGTTTAGGTGGCTAACACCAATGTACAATAGCTCTTAAGTGTTTGAGAAATTACAAATGAAGCTCACACTAAGAGATATCAAGATTGATCAAGAAATAAGCTCAAATATGAAGAGTGTGATCAATGCAATAGCTTGTATACTTGAATAATGAAGATATGTGTAAAATGAGTTTGTGTGATCATTCAAGTGTGTAAAAACAAGTCTAAGACCTCATATATATAGCTTGAAAAAGGATATGGCCGTTTGAAGTGGTTACAAGAAGTTGTGGGGCAAAACAAGACATTTACCAACTCTCCAACGGCTATATTTTGGCTAGGTAGTCGACTCCCCTAAGGACCATGTAGTCGACTACATGGTGTAGTCGACTCACCAATTAAATGTGTAGTCGACTACATGCTTCTGGAATTTTTGCAAAAGCCAAACCTCAAATCAACCAAACTCTTGGGGAATGTTCTAGAGGTTATTCTAAGCATGTTGGAGTTGGTTTTGATCATAAAAACAACCGGATAAATTAAATATGATTTTTACAAGAAAACCGGTTTAAGAGGAAAAGTCTTGTAAATGATGTTCAATTCAAACTTTTGCTATGAAAGAGATGAATGCTATAGAATGATATAAAATCATGGTTGAGCTTAATTTGAGATCAATATCAATATCTTTACAAAAGACTAATCACTCACATACTAAATGAAGTACTCTAGCCTTCAAGGAGCTTGTTAGAATTTCTTTGAACTTCTTCTTGAATGCACCATATATTTTTATCTTGATGCATAATAGCTTGAATTCTTGTGAGAGTGGATTGGATCTCTAGAAGAGTTGAGAGTCTTGATATTGGATATGGTTTTGGTCTTTTGAGATGCTTTTAGAAACCATTGGAGTTCGTTAAAAAACAGTTTTATGCTAAATACAAACAAGACACAAGTTAAATACACATGATTAATCTTTTGTCATTATCAAAATTAGATTTAGACCATGTAAGGTCAACACCTCTGATTACCTTAAACATTTATAGTCATTCGTATACGACTTATATTGGTGTGTATCACCACAAATAATTCATTCTTCATTTCAAAAGAGAGTTTGTCTCTTTGTAGAGCAAGAGATCATATCTTGTGAGAAGTGTAGTGTGTATAACTACATTGTGAGTGTTGCGTGCATAACAACATTTGTATTGAGGTTTGATCTTCACCCAAAGAAGATTGAATAATGAAAATTCTCGGGGAACTAACCAAACGCGGACGTATGGTTTAGGAAACCGAACCGTGAGGACAAAAAGTCTTGAGCTTCAAATTGGTTCAATCTCTCTTACTCAATCTTTTTATTTATTTGTTATATTCATTGATTGAGATTGCTTATTTGCTTATCTTGGGATTGATTACTTTATTTTTATTATTTTCTTAATATTGTTGCTTAGTTAAGTTGATTTGCTTAAATATTTTAAAAACGTTTTAATTCTGCATTAAATTTTTTAAAACCCTATTCACCCCCTCTAGGGTTGTTTTTCAACCAACAATTGGTATCAAATGTTGTACTCTTATTTTGATTTAACAATCTTAGAGTTTACGATCATGTCTATATATCAAGGAACCAATTTTTTCGAAGGTCTTTCCACCCATAGACCACCTTTATTTGATGGTAAAAATTATAGCTATTGGAAAAGTAGAATGAGTATATTTTTACAATCTAGTGATTTTGAACAATGGAGAGTTGTACTTGAAGGACCCTATGAAATTACCAAAAGAGATGATAGTGGAAAAATTGTTCCTAAGAAAATGTCCGAGTATGATGAAAATGATATTAAGAAAATTCAATATAATGCTAAAGTCTTAAATGCTTTAAATTGTGCATTAAGCATGGATGAATATAACAAAAGTTCTAGTTGCAAAACGGCCAAAGAAATTTGGGATAAACTTGAGGTTACCTACGAAGGAACTACTCAAGTTAAAGACGATAACATAAATATGCTTGTTCATGATTATGAATTATTTAAAATGGAGCCTAATGAATCTTTTGCTTCCATGTATAGTAGATTTTCTATTATTACTAATGATTTGGATCTTCTTGGAAAAGTTTATTCTAATGAAGATAAGATAAGAAAAATTCTTACGATTCTTCCAAAGAAGTGGTGTCCAAAAGTAACAGCAATTCAAGAAGCAAAGAATCTCAAAACACTTAGTATGGACGAGCTTTTGGGATCTCTAAAAACTCATGAGAAGGAACTTCAAAGAGAAAAAGAAGATGATACAAAATCAAAGAAAACTTTAGCTCTCAAAACTATCCAACATGAAGATAATGAGGTATCAATGGATGGTGATAAAGATATGGCACTTCTATCTAGAAAATTTATAAAATTTCTAGCTAAGAAGAAAAATTCTCAAGGAAAGGATAATAAATATCCATCATCCTCTAGAAGAAACAACGATCGATCAAATCAACAAAGAGGAGAAAATGAAGAAATCAAAAAGTGCTATCATTGCCATGAACCCGGTCATATCAAGTCAAATTGTCCAGTTAGAAAGAAGGAGAAAAAGGATAAACGAGATAAAGTATTCAAACAAGTGAAGCATGCACTAAAAAGAACATGGAGCGATTCCGAAGAAGGAGAATCGGATGCCGATTCTAGCGATGAAGAAAAGGCTAACATTTGTCTTATGGCAAATGAAGATGAGGTTTACATGAGAGCAAAAGCTAGTAAAACAAAGTGGTTCTTGGATAGTGGATGCTTAAAACACATGACGGGAGAAAAGAGAAATTTCTTTAGTTTCACTCCTAAATAAGGAGGCAACGTCACATTTGGAGATAACGCCAAACGCAAAATTATTGGTATAGGTAAAATTGGTAATAAATCTTCTTATATTAATAATGTTTTACTTGTTAATAATTTAAAACATAACTTACTTAGTATTAGTCAATTGTGTGATAAAGGTTATGAAGTTATTTTTAAATCCGAATATTGCATTGTTAAAAGTATTTGTGATAATTCTATCTTGTTTGTTGCTTATTAATAATTCTATCTTATTTGTTGCTTATAGATCTAATAACTTATATACTCTTGAACTTGATGATTTATTTCAATAAGATATTAAATGTTTATCTGTGTTAAATGATGCTTCTTGGTTATGGCATAAAAGATTAGGTCATGCTAATATGGATTTAATTCACAAATTATCTAAAAAGAAATTAGTTAAAGGATTGCCTAAAACTAAATTTGTTAAAGATAGAATTTGTGATGCATGTCAACTTGGTAAACAACATAAGTCTTCCTTTAAATCTAAGAAAGATATTACTACTACTAGACCACTTGATATATCACATTTAGATTTATTTGGACCTAATTCGGTTGCTAGTTTAGGTGATAAATTGTATGCCTTTGTGATTGTTGATGATTTTTCTAGATTTACTTGGGTATTCTTTCTTACTCATAAAAGTGAAACACCTCATGTATTTGTTAAATTTTGTAGAAAAGTTTAAAATAAAAATGGTGCTTCTATTGTACATGTTAGAAGTGATAGAGGTATAGAATTTGATAATATTGATATTGAGAATTTTTGTGATGAACATGGTATTAATCATAACTTTTCGGCACCTAGAACTCCTCAACAAAATGGTGTGGTTGAAAAGAAAAAATAGATATCTTCAAGAGATGTTTAGAACCATGTTACATGAACATTCTTTACTGGAATATTTCTGGGTGAAAGCCGTTAATACCGCATGCTATGTAACTAATCGTGTTATTATTCGTAAAAAGTTAGATAAGACACCTTACGAATTATGGAATGACAAGAAACCTAATATTGCATATTTTAAGATTTTTTATTGTAAATGTTTCATTTTAAATGATTGTGATCATTTAAAAAAATTTGATGCTAAATTCGACGAAGGAATATTTCTTGAATATACTACTAATAGTAAAGTTTATCGTGTTTACAATAAGAAAAATTTAGTTGTTCAAGAATCTATGCATGTTATTTTTGATGAGTTTAAATCCTTTTGCACCCATAGTGCATTTCGATGATCATGTTGAAATTATCCAAAATATTTCAGATATTCAAATTAATGATACATCTAAGAAAGAATCATCAAGTGCTCAAACTTCTTCTAAGGAGATAGAAAGTAAGGCCGAGCAAAACTCGAATGATTTATCTAAGAGTTGAAAATTTCTGTCCAACCAGCCTATTGATCAAATTATTGGAGAGCCATCTAGTAAGGTCATGACTAGATCATCCTTAAGAAATGTTTGTAATAATGTGGCATTTGTTTCTCAATATGAGTCTAAAAACATAAATGAAGCCGAACAAGATGAATTTTGGATGATGGTTATGCAAGAAGAGCTCAATCAATTTGAGAGAAATAAATTATAGACACTTGTTCCCAAATCAAATGATCATAGTATTATAGGCACTAAATGGGTATTTCAGAATAAAAAGGATGAAAGTGGTGTAATTGTTAGAAATAAAGCTCGGCTCGTTGCCCAAGGATACAATCAAGAGGAGGGCATTGATTATGAAGAAACATATGCACCCGTTGCACGTTTAGAATGTATTCGCATGCTACTTGCTTATTCATGCTTTAAAAATTTTAAACTATATCAAATAGATGTGTAAAGTGCTTTCTTGAATGGATTTATTGAAGATGGAGTTTATGTGAAACAACCTTCCGGATTTGAAAATTATACGTATCCGAATTACGTATTTAAATTGTCTAAAGCATTATATGGCTTGATACAAACACCTAGAGCATGGTATGATAGTTAATTTTTGTTTAATAATGGATTTGTTAGAGGCAAAGTAGACACTACTTTATTCATTAAGAATCATGCCAATGATATGCTATTTGTGCGAATTTATGTTGATGATATTATTTTTGTTTTTACTAACGACAATCTTTGTAAAGAATTTTTCACTTGTATGCAAAAGGAATTTGAGATGAGCATGATGGGAGAGATGAATTATTTTCTCGGATTGCAAGTAAAGCAATGCGAAGATGGGATCTTTGTCAATCAAGAGAAATATGTGAATGAACTCTTAAAGAAGTTCGACATGGAAGGTGCTAAATCAATGAGTACGCCTATGAGTTCAACATTGAAACTTGACAAAGACGAAAATGGTAAGAGTGTCGATATAAAGAAGTATCGAGGTATGATCGATAGCTTACTTTATTTGACGGCTTCTAGGCCGAACATCATGTTTAGTGTTTGTCTATGCGCACGATTTCAAACGGATCCAAAAGAATCCCACTTACACTTCGTAAAACGTATATTCCGTTATCTCTCTGGCACTAGTTCTTTGGGTTTGTGGTATCCAAAAGAAAACACATTTGACCTAATAAGTTATTTCGATGCGAATTTTGCGGGTTGCAAAATCGATAGGAAAAGCACTAGTGGCACATGTCATTTTTTAGGACACGCACTAGTATTTTGGTCAAGTAAGAAACAAAATTCGGTGGCCCTTTCAACGGTCGAAGCCGAATATGTAGCGGTCGGAAGTTGTTGTGCACAAACTTTATATATTAAACAATAACTAGAAGACTTTGGAATTA